>CAJQUN010000003.1:17534402-18990060 GCA_907163345.1 Haberlea rhodopensis | reverse complement strand
GACTACTATCGCAAATAGCGAGACAATTTTTGTAATTTACCTATAATCTTATTAATACTACAAATTCAATAACATCTAAACCTTTTGCTTCTTCCACCGAAATAAGGGCACAACATTGCTGTCACCCAACAAAAGGGCCGCTTGCAATTCTCAATTTATTTATCCTAAATTTTCCCTATAATCAATGCTTTTGAATTTCTTTTCCTTATAGTCGGTATGCAGCACGAAGCAACACATTCCTTTTTTTTTTTTCCTGTTTCTCATAAACTAGAAGTCTAGAACCATATTCGCATAGTTTTTTTAATTATTCCGACATACTTAGTGAAATGTACCTTTATCGTTTTTGTTGAAACTAATAATCCACAGACTTCACTAAATTATAGTGAAAATTATTGTCAAAACAAAGTCACTTCTTACCTGTATCGATTGAAACAGATTCACTTGAAATAGTACCACCAAATTTCTTCTGTTTTAGCATGTATGAATGCGGAGATAATATTTTATTTTCATTTAGGGTGACAGTATCCTGGCAGATTCTGGCACTGAGCAGCTGGAATTTATTGCTCTTTCCCAAAGGACAGGGGACATCAAATATCAGCAGAAGGTATTTTTGTCTAAAACATTTATTTTTTGACAGGCGACAAAATGCTTGCAAAGAACTGAAAGTAACTTCATGAAGCATTATTATTGATGGAGCATGTATTTTGACTTTTGTCTACATGGAGCTATATATAAATGATCAGGATTTTAGTGACTGATAGGACTTTAAACCCAAACAATACCAAAGTACAAAATAAGGTCGATGAATCAAACGGGGATTGACAATTCCCCGAATATGACTTTATTAGTGTTGCAGAAAAGTAGCCCCTCTCACAAGGAAAAGAGTTCATCTCTACACTCCTCTTCCCCCTAGCACAAGCCAGCAACAGAAAATTCAAATAACAGAATGAAATATCCTACACACACACATAACAGACCCACATTTGCTGCCTCTCTACTCCCTTTCTGGAATCTTCTCTTGTAAACCAAGTAAATGGTGGTTTATCCAGCTTTGGACACTTCTCCTGTGTCCCACAGTCTGGCCCAAGTCACTTGGAATCGTAACAATTGCCAGTCAGATTCTGATTTACTTCTGTGCTATGATTATTGTCTTTCCTCGATGTGATTATATCAAACCTAAATGTTTCAGGTGGAAAATGTTATTTTGGAGCTTAATAAAACCTTTCCACCGGATGGTTTACTTCCCATATATATTAATCCACACAGAGGAACGAGATCTCACTCAACCATAACCTTCGGAGCCATGGGCGACAGGTGTTCATGTATCTGAAATATTTAATATCTTATGATAGTCACTCTGAAATATGGGAATAGTGATCAATATTTATAAATACTATCAATAGTTGTTAACTTATTTAGCGCTTAATGGAACGAAACAAATTATGCAGCTTTTATGAATATCTACTCAAGGTGTGGATTCAAGGAAATAAGACCACTGCAGTGAGGCATTATCGGTAAGTATCCATTCACACAGGCTCCCACATATACTCATGTACCCAGAAGATCATATAAGTATGTTGAAGGCTTTTTGGTTTTATGTGTTAATGTTCATTCTGCTATTATCCTATTATCATTTATCCTTGCTTCACTAACTTCTAATAATTTACACGTGTTAATGAAAACTGTTTCTTTTGTTAGCTGTTATGATAGTTTTCTTTCCTTGCAATTTTCTAACAACCGTCACGCTATTCATTTCTAACAGGGAAATGTGGGAGACATCAATGAAAGGTCTTCTTACCTTGGTTCGGAGAACTACCCCTTCTTCTTTTGCTTATCTCTGTGAGAAGAACGGAGCTTCGTTGATAGACAAGGTGGTTTATTCTTGGTTGAAAATGAGTGCAGAAATATATTATTTTAAGTGTTTTGAACATTTTGTCTAATTCATTAGACAATCGCAGATGGATGAACTTGCATGTTTTGCTCCAGGAATGTTAGCATTGGGGTCTACTGGTTATGCTCCTGATGAGGCTAAAATGTTTCTCTCTCTGGCTGAGGAGGTATCTGTACCAGTTTCTTGACATCTAAGTTTCATGAGCTGATATGCTTGTGAAGTAGGTGGCCATTTACTCATTTGAGTGGATAATTTTGATCTCTTTCTGCAGCTAGCTTGGACGTGCTATAATTTCTACATTTCAACACCTACAAAATTAGCTGGAGAAAATTACTTTTTTAGTTCAGGACAAGTAATTTTTTTCTTCATTACATACATTTATTGTAGAACATATCTTGTGCTAAGAAAAAAAGAAAATCTACTGCTTTTTTTCTTACTTGATCGCTTCATAATCATACAGGATATGAGCGTTGGAACTTCATGGAACATATTGAGGCCAGAAACAGTTGAGTCACTCTTTTACCTCTGGCGTTTGACCGGTAATAAGACATATCAAGAATGGGGATGGAATATCTTTCTAGCATTCGAGAAGAACTCCCGAATAGAGACAGGATATGTTGGATTAAAAGATGTGAGCTTCTTTACTTTTGGTCTATTTTTTGGTTCTTATTTTTTCATGGTGTGGAAGGATTTAACTTATTACGGTGTTTTTTGTTGCATTTACTGATCTTTTAATTGACGTTGCAACACAACTCTCTAGTATCATTGTCCGTAGTGTATACGTTCTTCATGTTTGCACTTTGAAGTTTTCATGAAATTCATGCCATGATCTGCATTTTTATGAATCATGCTATCAAGGATCCAGTGATGAAGGTGTAAGAATTATTGTGCTACTTGTTGTCAGGTTAATACTGGTGTGAAAGACAACATGATGCAAAGCTTTTTTCTGGCAGAGACGCTTAAGTATCTGTACCTTCTTTTCTCACCATCTTCTGTCATTTCACTGGATGAATGGGTTTTTAACACAGAAGCGCACCCTATTCGAATAATAACTCGAAATGACCACGCGGGAACTTTGGGGGTACCGGTTGGAAAACATAAACCAGAAACTCGATCACGTGCCAGGAAAGAAGGCAGATTTGGCGTGAACTAGGTGAACTATTTGAGGCTCCATTGAAGAAATATACAGAGGCTTGCCGCTATCTAGGAGCGGAAATAACCCATGCAATTGAATCACTATTGATTTGTGACATTTGACCAGTACTAGGTTACTTTGTATTTTAGTGGGTTTTTTTTTTTTTGAAGGGGGTGATTTTTTTTTTTTTTTACCAAGTCAAAGTCACATATCAGTTTTTGGGACGGAGGATGGTCAGAAAATGCAAGTGTATACTTATAATTATGCGGGAGCTGGATTTAATCGAAGTCATTCTCTTTTATTGGGAATTGTATGTCAATAAACAGTCTAGCAAACTCATAGCAATGTACTGTCATGCAGCAATTTTCTTGTGCGTTTAAATTAAGTTTTTAAATATATTTGGCTGGTTAGCTATCTCGATATTGGGAGTTTTCAAATTCATCTCCTTTTAGTTGAAGTTTTTCTTATATATTTTTTAAAAAAACAAAGCAGATGTCTTTGGCATTTGAAAAAAGTGCCTTATTCATTTTTGAAAAGGTTGGTTAGAAGCGTAAATGAATCAAATGTCAATTTAAACGTCGAATTCGAGCTCGAATTAATATAATTGAACAAGTTATTTGAGTTCGAGCTTGGTTATAAAATCCGAATAGCTGAATATTTTTTTCTCAAATTAGGCTTGAAGTAGAGCTTGAGTTGAAGCTCGGTTTAAAAATATTCGAGCTTGTTTCCGATTTCAAATATATGTTTAATATATAAAATTATATTGTATTACTAAAATATTAAAACTTGCGAGTAGTTCACAAACTATCGAACAAAATAGTTTAGCTCGAACTCGGCTCCAAAAAGTTGATTCAATAATTTCAAATACTAATCTAATATTTTTTGAGTTGGTTCGAAAAGCTCGAGAGACGGCTTGATCCATTTTACAGCTAAAACTTGCTCCATCTACATATCAATATGTTCCAAAAAGCTGAAAAGAAAAAAACAAAAAATTCAAAACATTTTGTTTTACTAGTAAAAAACACACGTGGGGGTAATTTGTTTTGTATCATAATTGGTTAAACATTTGAATTGAATACGTCATTAGTGTTTATAACTGGTTAATGATCCAAATGTACGTAGCCACCGGAGTAAATAAACCAGTTGGTTCTTAAATTCTTTATTTTCTTTTTATTTTAACGATGTTAGTTTTTTTTTATCTTTTATGCTTTTTAGTGGTCATTTTTATCTTTGGTGAATAAGTAGTTGCACTTTATTGGTTTTCAACACTTTGCATCTTTAGATTATCCGAGTTTTGTTCATAACATTGTGATCTCTAAAACTTTGCATTGAGTAATGAATCGTTTTCTTCTATATAAAAAAAAAACCTCATCATCTTCTATCGGTCGCTTTATAATTGCAGCGCGCTTTTGGTTATTGATAAATATTAGAATATAATCAGTGAAATAAATTATCATACCAAATAAATGAAATAAATATTGAATTTTTTATTTATTATAGATAATTATTGTTTGGTCCCAAAATTAAGCCAAAAATGTTATGCAAATAGAAAGTTTATAGAGAATTGCATTTTTGTTATCCATAAAATAATTGTTGATTATTATATAATATAATATAATATAATTATATTTTTTGACAAGTATAACATGTTTATCCCACTTTAAAAAGTCAGAGAATTGTTCGCGAAATTCTATCAATAACTTGAACTATACCGATTTCTGAATAACAATCCCATTTATTACTGTTTTACTACATTCAATAAATAATTTATTATTATCATTATTATTATTTTAATGTCATTTTGACATGTTTATCCTAGCATAAACATATAATCATATTAATAACTTGAATTACACTAGAAATCTATCAACTCCATAAAAGTACACCCCATCAACTCCATTAAAATACACCCGAGGGTGTTCCGGAAAAAAATGTGTAGTCATTTGATACTATTATGAGAACTGTTTAACTTAGGGATGGCAATGGGACGGGTCTAAACTCGGACCCGGATTGAACCCGTCCCGGTCCCGGGTCTGAACCCGCTTCAACCGGGTTTGGAAGCGGGGCAGGGCGGGTCCTAGGATTGACCGAACCCACCCCGCTATACATTTTTATTTTTTTTAAAAAAAAAAATTAATATCAATTATATATTTTACTTCTTTGATTGAACAATAAAGTGTCATTATTTAATTTTATATCAAAATTCATGTATTCATGTTAAAGAAATTGAACATTTTGAAGGAAATAAGAGAAAATTAATAAATATTTAGTAGCTTAAAGATAGTTTTACAATGCTTATTATAAATATTTATTAGAGAAAACATGAAATTTAATCACAAAACTCAACTTTTGTGTTTCAAAATTGATTTCTAACTAAATTTTTTTTAAAAAAATAAAAAATAAAAAAATTCTGGAACCGGGGCAGGTCGGGTTCGTGGGTCTAAGCGGGGCGGGGAGGGTCCGGGTTTTATGTGTAGTGGGGCTGGTCCTGGGATTGGCCAAACCCATCCCATACCCCCCCTTTGCCATTCCTAGTTGAATGGATGCAAGTCAAAGTTAAGACGTTTGGGCAAGGCTTGCCAAATTGAAACTATTCAAATATGTAAAATTAGGCTCAATTGGATTCGTTCAGACTGACTCTGTGACGCTGCCAAGGAAATCCAATGGATATTGAAACTAATCCAAAACCCTTTACCGACATATGTATCCAACATGTCAGTTCTCAAAGGATACTCAACCACCTAGGGGAGTTGGTACACCTATAAAGAAAATGATTTGAGTGAAAGATGATACAATGAAACCAAGTTAACGCAACTCACTATGAAGGTATTTGCTCCAGCTATAGATGAATTAGAGATCTAATCCATGAGACCACATAATCAACAATCATACATGGAGGAGTAACACTAATGCAATCAAAGACTCCAATTTTACCTACATTAATCATACACCAATATATGAAATTTCTACACGAAAATAGTAGTATAAAATCAAATGGTGAATAACAAATAAAAAACAACAGCATAAATGTAGAAACTATAACACAAGCCATTTGAAAATCTAACTAATAACAATCAGAATGAGAGTGAAATAGTGGAATAAGTGGACCACCCAGATAAAGTCTAATGCTTAAATCATCATTTGACATTGTCCTATTACACTCGTCAATAGAGAAATTACGTACTTTTTTTTCCTGGGTGTTTTTCCTTAATTTCATATCAAAAAGCTTGAAGATAAAACTCACACCCAGCGCAATTACGTAACAGAGACCAAGGAATGAATATATTCACCTATAAATCAATCTGCATTTTCAAAAAAGGTTTCTACTTGGACACTATGTATGACTGATGCATCAAGAAAACCAGTTGATTCAAAATTTACTGCCGCATCAAGAAGATCAGTTGATTCTAAGGTTGTAGAACATCAGAGATAACACACTTACATACTTATTTCTTCTCCTTTCTCACATCAGCAAACGAAATTTCAAGACCATTTGAAACCGCATTAGAAAGTGATACAGCACAAACAAAAAGAACAGAAATAGGGAGAGGTGCAGCGGATTTTTTTGCTGCCATTCACAAAACAAGCATCAAAACACAGTAACCGATCATAATAATTAAAGTAGATGCACGAACTCATAAATGCACACATGGTTTTTCATCTACCTACGTCCACATATAGATAACAAAGCAGAAATACACTGACCAACTGTAAAATTTGATATCCCATTCTTGTCCCTAACTTTTGCAACCATTTTCCACCAATGCTCATCAATCTTAACCGTACAATCGACGGATTAGAGGCAAAGAAGTAAAAACACAATGGGAAAACTTAACCAACGAACTCATAAATGCACACGTGGATATTCATCTCTGATCTCCCAACATCCACATACAGAAAACAATGCAGAAATACATTGACCAACTATACTCCAAAAATTTCATATCCCATTCTTGTCCCCAACTTTTGCAACCATTTTCCACCCATGCTCATCAATCTTGACCGTACAATAGACAAACTAGAGGCAACGAAGTAAAAAACACAAGGGAAAAACTTTACCCTCTTATTCACACTTATATAGATAATAGATATGTGGGCTCTCTTTATTCTGAAAATTAGGTAAATAAAACATGGCAAATTCTTATTTCAAAATTGTGACTACAATTAACAATAAGTTTTAAAAAAATAATATTATTCAATTGTTTAATCCATTGTTGCCTATTCGGTCACCCCGTTCTAGGTTGTCAGTGATCTACTTATATATTTTAATCATGAAGTAGCATGCTTTTTTGGTCATCTTTTCAAGTTAAATATTTATCACCTTTATGGCATCGCTATCACTTATTTTGTGTAGGAATAACGATTACACATGTATTGATTAATTGTGATGGAGAGTAAAAGATTGATAAACAGGACACTTACAGATGGTTCCACGGATCTAGTGAACGAACTACTTCGGTTAATGATGACAATTTGACTATAAATGTTGTTCTGAATGAAATCTATGACACTTGGTTTCTATGTATGCACACAAACACACGACTCGGGATAAGAAAGTACTGTTGACAACTAGAAAGTACTGTTGACCGCTAGCAGGTGACCGAGAGGCCAGTGTAGGCGATTGAGATTGATGAGACCAAACAATGTGAAGCAAGGATGTTGCTATGGCTATTGTGGGGGACAAAACAATGCGAAGCAAGGAAAGCCAAGGATGTTGCTATGGCTATTGTGGGGAAGAAAAAGGTCAAAATACAGAGGAAAGGGACGCTGCTTTTCAGGGGGAAGGAGATTTTTGAAGAAGATAAAGTCTTGTTTAAGGTGAGTATAAATGACATTTAAGGATGAGAGATCAGTTTTCCAAACATGAATTTTCCATGGTTTATTTAACTAAATTCCCCTTTATTCACATCTCTTCAAGTGAAGATATGGCAAGAATTTGGACGTGTGAAATTTAGCACATTGGTGGAGTTTTGTTTCACCGGCACATATGTTCACTGTAAAGGGACAACATTCTGTTGCAGAAATTATAGGGATTTCTATTAAAATGGATGAAGAAATTGTGGATCGTGCTCCAAGAAAACTATTGATCTCGCCCAATAACAATTGCTAGGGATGCCAAAGATTGAGCAAGTGTGGATCGTAAATGTCTAGGACATTCGACAGTTGATGGCTATGCAAAGAAAGTATATAAATGATCAAGTTTGAAACTTACAAATGAACTTGGAGAGTCACGCAGGTTCTTTTAATAGATAGCCGCGACCACTGATCACATGTGGCACATTGACATCAACACTTACATGGATAGATTAAAGGTCTGGTGTCAAATTGCATCCCCTTTTTGATGAATGCTGATGAAGGGAAATATGAGTGACTCTGATTATTTGTGCAGGAATATCAAACTACGTGTCATTCATTCATAGCATCACCAATACATCCCAATGCTTGTCTCGCCCACAAAGGCAGAGGTGCCTGAATCAACACTGGTTGTCGTTTAACAGGATGCTCAAAAGCCAAGCTCTCCGCATGAAGTTCGTGTCCTTCATATTGTGTACCCTTCCACTCATACACACCTTCATATTTTACATCCCCTCGTATAGGAATTCCGAGATATTGGCAGTGCAACCGGATCTGATGAGTCCTTCCGCTCCTAGGATATGCTCTTACTACAACCTCGGCTTTCCCCATATCACACGTAAAATCGGATTTTTCTTCCACAATAATGGTTTTTTCCCCACATTTTTCAGAACTAGATAACTCCCCGTTTACCGAGATAACTTCGAATAAAGTTTCCATGTCCTTTACAGTAGATCCACCAGGAAGCGTCTTGCCAACAACTGAACTAGCATAAACTCGCCAAGCTCCATGTTTTGATCGACCATGACCGGACTTTATGATTATATTTTCCCATTTCGGAACCGTTCCTACACAGAAAGCAATGTAAGTTTTATTCACGGTGTGTTCGGTAAATGCTTTCACGAGCTTAGCCGCTACTTTGTGTGACTTGGTTATGAGTGTAACACCGCTTGTATCACGATCAAGCCGGTTAGCTAGATGGAGCTGTGCCAAGCTTAGTTGATCCCCTGAAACCAACAAATTAAAGAAACTAGAATCAAAACTAGAAATTTTTTTTTTAAAAAAAAGTGCTTAAAGACGCAACCTTTCGTTTTAGTATTTTCAAGTAGATAAATCACAAAATATCTCCATACCACTGAGAATGCCTAGCCTATAATATTTGGTTTAGTTTCGGATATTTCTAGTCCAAATAGCCTCCCAAATCATTTTAACTCACAACCAATTTCCAGTTCTTACAATCTCATGAAAATGCATAAGACGACACAATTTACTTAACCACAAGTTTCAGAACTGGTATTACCGGAACAATTATTGTTCAGCAGATTACCGACAGCAGATAAAACGCTTTCGCAATAGATCCCCTGAGGCTTATTCACAGCGATGAGCCATTCGTCTTCGAATAGAACTTCGGTTTTAGAGAGAGAAAAAAGTGAGGATTTGGAAGAAGCTGTCAACGCTCGGTTCAACTCTAAGTTCTTGGATATGGCGGGCAATGGAGGAGAGAGCGGCATTGGGTAATTTCCGGGAGTTTTCGTTAGGGTTTTCGCAGCCATGGAGAATAATCGAATGGGTTTCAAAATCGCACAGGGAAGGGGAGAGGAGTGAAGAGAACCGGTTAGGAGCATTCACACTTCACAAGCATACTATAGGGTGTCTCTTGAAGGACCTGGAAGAAAGACATGTTAAACGGGTTTATATTCTATACACCGGATGTTTAACATCAAGACACACACTGATACATATATATATAAATAATATAAAATGATATAAGTTCGTTAAATATGATGTATATTATGTATGTTTGACTTTATTTCATCAATGTGTGAATGTGTATATATAGTTTTTAAATAGGCGAATTAAGGCGTACCGGCATTCAATTTTTTTGAAAATTGACGCACTCCAGCATCCGCACCCATCCTCGCACCCGCATCATGTGACTTAGATCATGTTAGTACATCCACTGCTTCACATGCATTTCAACTCATACATTATGATATTTGGGGGCCATTTTCTGTTCTCTCATACAACGACTTCGAATTCTTTCTTACTATCGTTATGATTTTACTAGATGTGCTTGTATATATGTCGAAAAACTAAATCTGAGACAAAATCACACTTGCAGCACTTTCATCACTTACTTCACATCCAATTTAATGCTCGAATAAAAGTCCTTAGATCGGACAAAGGATCTGAATTTATTCTTAAGGACTTCTATAGTACAAATGAGATTATTCACCAATGTAGTTGTGTTGAAAGCTCTCAATAAAATGGAAGGGTTGAATATAAACATCAACATATTCTACAAGTTGCACGATCTATGTTATCATGCTCGTTTGCCTCTGTATTTTTGGCCTGATTATGTGCTTGCTGCTGCTCACATAATTAATCGAATTCCTTCTAAAGTCTTAAACAACAAATCTCCTTTTTAACTTTTATATGACAACCTCCTACCTATTCTCATCTTCGTGTCATAGGGTGTTTGTGCTATGCATCTACTTCGAGTGCCAATATAAATAAGTTTACTACTAGAGCGGTCAAATGTATTCACATTAGATATCCTTTAGGGTACAAAGGGTACAAACTATATAACTTAGACACAAAAACATGTTTTTATTTCCAGAAATGTCCATTTCTATGAAGATATACTTCCTTTCAAGGACTTGAAGCTTTCAAATTCTACATATCAGTCTTCAGATGACTGTTTATTTCCTTCAGCTTCTTTTGCAGATCATCATTTACATTTCCCTGATAACATCAACCATATACATGTATCTGGTTCTATGCCTATAGACAATGAAGTTAATCTCTGTACTTAGCACACACAAGAAGCTTCAAACACAACTCAAAAGGACTTTGTTCAAAGTGAACTTCCTGCTTTAGCTGATTCCAATACCCAGTTACAAAACAACAATAATCATCACATTGACAATGAAGTCATAACAGGTCACAAAAAATCTTCTAGACATAGAAATGTCCCTTCTTACCTACAATAGAATGACTATAATATCCCAAAATCACTCACACATCATGCTTCTAATTGCATACTCTTTGGAAAGCAATACCCCATTGCTTCTTTCCTCTCTATCTCTAAAGCATTTGAACCTAAGAAGTATAAGCAAGCTGTTTAGGATCCATAATGGCAAGAGGCTATGCATAAGAAAAATTCAAGCCTTAGAAACTATAAACACTTGGATCCTCACGGAGTTACCTCCTACAAAATTGTATTGGATGTAAATGGGTCTACAAAATAAAGTTTAATGCTGATGAAAACATAGAACTCTACAAAGCAAGATTATTGGCTAAATGGTATACACAAGAAGAGGGCATTGATTATTTTGATATTTTCCTCTCGTTGCTAAACTAACAACTGTGAGAGTACTCTTCGCTATAATCATTTCTAAAAATTGGTACATGCATCAATGTGAAGTGAACAATGTTTTTCTTCATGGTGACTTAGATGAAAAGTTTATATATCCCCTCCCCCGGCTATCTTCAAACTAATGATACAAGAGTGTGTAAATTAGTCAAAAGTCTTGTTGGAACCGGAGAGGGGGGGGGGGGGGGGGGGGTGAATGAGGTTCCTTGGCTACATTAGCTTTTTAAAATGAGTTTGCAAAATAAAAGAGTTTGCGAAGCGGAAGACTTCAAGTCAATCGATAAATAAATAAAATAAAGAAGTAAATAAATAAATAAATGCGTAATGAAATAAAACGGTAAAAGACACAAAGATTTATTATAGAAGTTCAGCGATGAATCGCCTACGTCTCCTCTTCCCGGCTAGATAACTTCCAACCGAGGTTCCACTAGAACGAATGATCTTGGCCTTGAGGGCTCCAAGTTAGCCACAATACAACTCTTCCCGAGTAAACTAGCTCTTCACGAGCACAACACTCTTTACGAGTCTTCTTGGCCTTAAGGGCTCCAAGGATAGCCACACAAAAACTCTTCCCGAGTTACCAACACTCTTCACGAGTCTTCTTGGCCTTAAGGGCTCCAAGGATAGCCACAACACATGCACCAACTTTACTTGTTGATGACTTTACAATTTCCAACTTTCTTTGGTGTTGGAGGACCTTACAATAACTCAACAAACACCTTCACGGTGTACCAACATGAAGAACACAAGACTCTAACAAAAAGAATGAATCACAAACTCCAATACAACACAAATGTATGGAGATTGCAATGCTATATGAAATTTGAATTAGCAAAGCTTTGTTGAAGTTTGTAGGCTTGTTTATTCTCTACAAAATGCTCCAAAGCATTCATATTTATAGTGTAGGAGGCCCCCAAGGCTCCTACTAGCCGTTGCTACACATAAGGCAGAAATCACTCCTCGATCGCCTGGGACATCGCCTCGGGCGATCACCATCGCCGCGCCCCAACGGTCGCCAATCTTCACAGATCGCCTCAGGCGATCTAAATCAAAATCCAATGCCGTAGCCTCAGCTGCTCAAAATATATCATCGCCTCAAACGAAGCAGCCACTGCCTCAGGTGTTCAGACCATCGCCTCAGGCGATCAACGCATCGCCTTGGGCGAACTCCCCCTGCGCGTGAGCCTCGGCATCGCTCCAGTCGATGTGCGTGGCGATGCCCCGCCTGGCTGCCATCACGTGGGGCGATGCAGACCAGAATATGCACACTTGATTTTCTTCAATCAATCCACTTTTTAACCAATAAATCTGCACACTAAGTAGACACATTAGTATAACAAATACAAGTTTTGTTGATTATCAAAACTCAAAAATAGTCCGGGGTTAATTTAAGCATTAAACTCAACCAAGCGTTTAAGGCTCAACAAGTCTTTATGGATTGAAACAAGCATCTAGTCAATGGTTTCATAAACTTACAGAGTGTCTTATCAAATACGTTTCTTACAGTCCAAGGTCGATACTTCTTTGTTTGTCATGTCATCTCAAAACAATTTTATTGCTTTATTAGTTTATGTTGATGATATAATATTAGCAGGAAATATTCTGGCACATATTGAAGGTTTGAAGAAGCACCTTGATGACAAGTTCATAATTAAAAATCTTGCGAATCTCAAAGATATCTTAGGAATCGTAGTAGCTCGATCCACTGAAGGAACTATATTATGTCAAAGAAAATATGCACTAGATATTCTAGATGATGCAGATTATTTAGGTTGCAAGCCTTCTTCAACATCTATGGCGTCCACTCTTAAACTCTGTGCCACCGAAGGTGAACCTCTTGAAGATCCAAAATCGAACAAGAGATAGGTTGGCCGTTTGATGTATTTAACAATCACTATATCGAATCTCTCATATAACATTCATTCTCTAACACAATACATGTTCAAGACAACTCAACAACACTTAACTACGGCACACAAAGTGTTACAATTCATTAAATCCAGTCCAGGCAAAGTAATCTGTTGAGCCTTAAACGCATGGTTGTGTTTAATGCTTTAATTTATCTCCGGATTATTTTTGAGTTTTGATGATCAACAAAACTTGTGTTTGTTATACGAATGTGTCTACTTAGTGTGCAGGTTTATTGATTGAAAAGTGGATTGAATGAAGAAAATCAAGTGTGCAAAATCTGGGCTGGATCGCCCCAGGCGAAGGAAGCCAGGAGGACTTTGCCACGCTCATCGACAGAGGCGATGCGAGGCTCGCACGCAGGGGGAGTTCACCCGAGGCGATGGCTTGATCACCTGAGGCGATGTCTTGAACGCCTGAGGCGATCGATGCTTCGCCTGAGGCGATGGAAGATTTTGAGCAGCTGAGGCTACGACATTGATTTATGGGATTGATCGCCTGAGGCGATGCGTGCATTATGGTGACCGTTGGGGCGCGGCGGTGGTGATCGCTCGCCCGAGGCGATGTCCGAGGCGATCGAGGAGTGATTCAAGCCTTAAGTGTAGCAACGGTTAGTGGGAGCCTTAGGAGCCTCCTACACTATAAATATGGATGTTTTGGAGCATTTTGAAGACAAGAAACAAGCCTACAAACTTCAAGAAAGCTTTGCTTATTCAAATTTCATCTAGTATTGCAAACTCCATACATTTGTGTTGTATTGGAGTTTGTGATTCATTTCTTTTGTGAGAGTCTTGTGTTCTTCGTGTTGGTACACCGTGAAGGTGTTTGTTGAGTTATTGTAAGGTCCTCCAACACCGACGCAAGTTGAAAATTGTAAAAGTCCTCAACAAGTAAAGTTGGTGCAATTGTTGTGGCTATCCTTGAGCCCTTAAGGCCAAGAAGACTCGTGAAGAATGTTGGTAACTCGGGAAGAATTTTGTGTGGCTATCCTTGGAGCCCTTAAGGCCAAGAAGACTCGTGGAGAGCTTTTTGTACTCGGGAAGAGTGTGTTGTGGCTAACTTGGAGCCCTTAAGGCCAAGCTCTTTTTCGTTCTAATGAAACCTCGGTTAAAGGTTTTCTAACTGGGAAGAAGAGACGTAGGCGATTCATCGCCGAACTTCTATAACAAATCTTTGTGTCATTTACCGCTTTATTTAATGGAGGCATTTATTTATTCCTTCAATTTTATTTATTTATCGATTGACTTTAAGTCTTCGGCAGCGCAAACTTGTTTATTTTGCAAATTAATTTTAAAACTCTAAAGTAGCCAAGGAACCTCATTCACCCGGGGCCCTTTGGTTCCAACATAATCTTTCTATCAAATCATCTTCCTTACAACTTAAAGCATTCAGTGATAATGATTGTGCAGGCTGTGTAGACACCAGAATGAGTATTACATGTTATGCAGTCTTCACTGGTGAATCTCTCATCTCATGGAAATCAAAGAAAAAACACACTGTTAGTCAATATTCCGCTGAAGCGGAATATCGAGCTCTAGCCATAAAACATGTGAAATACAATGGTCGTTATATCTGTTGCATGATCTTCAAGTCACACGTAATTCTCCGATTCTACTGTACACTGATAGCAATTCGGCTTCTTGCATTGCTACTAATCTCGTTTTCTATGAGCGCACGAAACATATTCAAATTGATTGCCACCTAGTTCGAGAAAAAGTCAAGGCATGCCTCATCAAACTCATTCATGTCCCAGCAAGTGAACAAGTTGTTGATGTCTTTACAAAGCCAGGTACTCAACTATTCGAGACATGCATTTCCAAGATGTACCTCAGGGTGTTAATGGGCCGGATCGGACCGGATTCGGACCGGATCCGACCGGTCCCGGACTCCTTTCGAGTGGAACCGGACCAATCCGGTTCTGAACCGGATTGGACCGGTTCCGGTTCCATGGCAAATGCCATGGAACCGATCCGGTTCGGAACCCCGGGTCCGATTTGTCGGATCGGACCGGGTTAAACCGGTTCCAACCGGAACCGGTTTAGCCAACCCGCTTTTTTTTTTTTTTTCAACTTGAATCGTAAAGGAATATATCATTTATTGAATATGGAAAACAACATAAAAGATACATCATTTGAAATTCATAACAAAAATACATTACTCATCATAATTTATAAGTATAGTCTTGGCCAATTCTTCTTCTTCTTCGGAACTTTCATTGCAGAACTCGTCGATTCCTCCTTCTCTCTTATTTCTTCTCTCAGCATCGAACCAATCTCTTAGCAGCGTAAGCATGCACAATGATTCTGCTTGTAGAGAAACTCTAAAGTCTCCAATGAGCCGAGCACAAGTTGAAAATGCCGACTCTGATGCAACACTGGATGTTTGGACTGCAAATACATCTCTAGCCATTTTGGCTAAGACTGGATATTGTCTTGCGTTTGCTTTCCACCACTCTAGTACGTCAAAATTTTCATCTGTAATGAACATTTGACCCAGGAAGAACTGCAACTCATTTGAAGAGGTAGATGACACTCCGCTTCCTCTCTGCTTCTTTCTTCCAAGGCTCCGCAACAGATTAATCCCTCCGCTTCGTGACTGACTAGCATCTTCTTCTTCTCCTCCTACTACACGCGCCGATGAGCTCTGTCCCTGTTCACTATGGTACAATCCAAACATATTTTGGAGAGAATGCATGATTGACGTCTTTTGATCGTCAACATCCTTATCCAAAAACGTACTGTAATATTCAAAGAAAGTATCGAAAGATCCTACACCCTGACTTGGGTCTAACAATGTAGATATACAGTGCACGTGTGGAATTTGTTCCCAATATTTTTTAAACTTCTCCTCCATACGATAAACGAACGACATCAACTCAATATCATCTCTAAATTCAATAAATTTGCAAAACATGTTAAATACAAGTGGTAGAAAATAATGAGAAGTAGGATTACAAACACCGGAGAAACGATCTGTTGCATCTTTAAAGGTTGATAACAAAGCAGTTAAATTTTTAACAAAAAACCAATCCTTATCAGACAATAAATAACTTTCATCACTTTCAGGCATTTGATAAGAGTTATAAAAAGAAGTTAAAGCATCTTGATAAGGTAACATCGATTCTAACATTTTGTGCAAAGAATTCCATCGACTTACAATGGGCGGTGGAAAAAGAGTAAACCGAAGGTTCTGACTTGCACACGTATGTTTCCAATCACGCTTAATGCGTGATTGTCGTATCCATTGACAACAATTTTTAAGTTTGTCTATGCTACTACATTCAGCATCTTCATAACCATCTTTTACTGCTAAATTAATTATATGGCATGCACATCTAACATGGAAAAAAACACCATTAAGCATTGGTCGTAAATATATTTTAAGTTCACGCATTGCCGCGTTATTATTTGAAGCGTTGTCAAGTGTAATCGAACAAATTTTATCTGCAATTCCATAAAATCTACAAACATTAACAATATATTTAGCAATTTGGGAACCAGTATGTGCAGATTTTAATTCATCCAGTGACAAAATTCTTTTCTGCAAACACCAGTTATCATCAATCCAATGACCAGTAATAACAAGAAAAGAAAGTAATGCGGTATTCGTCCAAATATCAGTAGTTAAACTTAATCTGCAGTTAATATAAGAAAGATGATCAACTAAAGTCTTACGGTAATCAAGAAACACATCGACAATATTTCTTTTCAAAGTATGCCTAGAAATATGTCTAAAACATGGTTGGATACCAGAAGAAAATTCAACAAAGCCATCTTTTTCAGAAAACAAAAAAGGAAGTTCGCATCTTACAATAAAACGAACGAATAATCTTTTGTTCATTTCCGGTGTTAAGATAAAATTAGTGCCAGACTGAGGATTAATTTGAAGTTGGGTTGGTTCTCTACCTAATGGTTGTAAAGTAACATCATCAAAATTATGTTTTTTAACTAGATGTTTCTTAAAAGTTCCGGTACCGCCAGCGGAACCACCTGTTTTATAATTATATGTGGTTTTACATATTTTACAAATAACAACAGATTCGTTCGTACCTGGTTTTGTCTCGACGTCAAAATGATCCCATACCTTGCTTCGTTTGGGACGGTTACTCGTGCGACTCGAAGCGGCAGTAGTCGCGGATGACCCGCCAGGGGCCGGATTTTGGGGGGCCGCCGGTTCTGCAACGTGTTCCGCTTCTTCAACATCATAAGCATTATCAAACTCGGCAAAAATATCATAATTTTCTTGGAATAAATGTGGATTTGAGGCACCACCACGACCACCACGACCAGTAGAAGAAGATGCCATCGTATTAGTGGAAATATGGAAAAACGAGATAATTGTAATCAAGATTAGGATTGTAAGAGTAAGAGAGTTGGAGATGAAAAATTGAAGAGGAAAAATGAGGTATATATATAAGCAAAAATTTTTAAATATGGAAAAACGAGATAATTGTAATCAAGATTAGGATTGTAAGAGTAAGAGAGTTGGAGATGAAAAATTGAAGAGGAAAAATGAGGTATATATAGAAGCCAAATTTTTTTTTTTTTAAAAAAAATTTTTTTTTTTTAATTGTAAGGTCCTCCAACACCGACGCAAGTTGAAAATTGTAAAAGTCCTCAACAAGTAAAGTTGGTGCAATTGTTGTGGCTATCCTTGAGCCCTTAAGGCCAAGAAGACTCGTGAAGAATGTTGGTAACTCGGGAAGAATTTTGTGTGGCTATCCTTGGAGCCCTTAAGGCCAAGAAGACTCGTGGAGAGCTTTTTGTACTCGGGAAGAGTGTGTTGTGGCTAACTTGGAGCCCTTAAGGCCAAGCTCTTTTTCGTTCTAATGAAACCTCGGTTAAAGGTTTTCTAACTGGGAAGAAGAGACGTAGGCGATTCATCGCCGAACTTCTATAACAAATCTTTGTGTCATTTACCGCTTTATTTAATGGAGGCATTTATTTATTCCTTCAATTTTATTTATTTATCGATTGACTTTAAGTCTTCGGCAGCGCAAACTTGTTTATTTTGCAAATTAATTTTAAAACTCTAAAGTAGCCAAGGAACCTCATTCACCCGGGGCCCTTTGGTTCCAACATAATCTTTCTATCAAATCATCTTCCTTACAACTTAAAGCATTCAGTGATAATGATTGTGCAGGCTGTGTAGACACCAGAATGAGTATTACATGTTATGCAGTCTTCACTGGTGAATCTCTCATCTCATGGAAATCAAAGAAAAAACACACTGTTAGTCAATATTCCGCTGAAGCGGAATATCGAGCTCTAGCCATAAAACATGTGAAATACAATGGTCGTTATATCTGTTGCATGATCTTCAAGTCACACGTAATTCTCCGATTCTACTGTACACTGATAGCAATTCGGCTTCTTGCATTGCTACTAATCTCGTTTTCTATGAGCGCACGAAACATATTCAAATTGATTGCCACCTAGTTCGAGAAAAAGTCAAGGCATGCCTCATCAAACTCATTCATGTCCCAGCAAGTGAACAAGTTGTTGATGTCTTTACAAAGCCAGGTACTCAACTATTCGAGACATGCATTTCCAAGATGTACCTCAGGGTGTTAATGGGCCGGATCGGACCGGATTCGGACCGGATCCGACCGGTCCCGGACTCCTTTCGAGTGGAACCGGACCAATCCGGTTCTGAACCGGATTGGACCGGTTCCGGTTCCATGGCAAATGCCATGGAACCGATCCGGTTCGGAACCCCGGGTCCGATTTGTCGGATCGGACCGGGTTAAACCGGTTCCAACCGGAACCGGTTTAGCCAACCCGCTTTTTTTTTTTTTTTCAACTTGAATCGTAAAGGAATATATCATTTATTGAATATGGAAAACAACATAAAAGATACATCATTTGAAATTCATAACAAAAATACATTACTCATCATAATTTATAAGTATAGTCTTGGCCAATTCTTCTTCTTCTTCGGAACTTTCATTGCAGAACTCGTCGATTCCTCCTTCTCTCTTATTTCTTCTCTCAGCATCGAACCAATCTCTTAGCAGCGTAAGCATGCACAATGATTCTGCTTGTAGAGAAACTCTAAAGTCTCCAATGAGCCGAGCACAAGTTGAAAATGCCGACTCTGATGCAACACTGGATGTTTGGACTGCAAATACATCTCTAGCCATTTTGGCTAAGACTGGATATTGTCTTGCGTTTGCTTTCCACCACTCTAGTACGTCAAAATTTTCATCTGTAATGAACATTTGACCCAGGAAGAACTGCAACTCATTTGAAGAGGTAGATGACACTCCGCTTCCTCTCTGCTTCTTTCTTCCAAGGCTCCGCAACAGATTAATCCCTCCGCTTCGTGACTGACTAGCATCTTCTTCTTCTCCTCCTACTACACGCGCCGATGAGCTCTGTCCCTGTTCACTATGGTACAATCCAAACATATTTTGGAGAGAATGCATGATTGACGTCTTTTGATCGTCAACATCCTTATCCAAAAACGTACTGTAATATTCAAAGAAAGTATCGAAAGATCCTACACCCTGACTTGGGTCTAACAATGTAGATATACAGTGCACGTGTGGAATTTGTTCCCAATATTTTTTAAACTTCTCCTCCATACGATAAACGAACGACATCAACTCAATATCATCTCTAAATTCAATAAATTTGCAAAACATGTTAAATACAAGTGGTAGAAAATAATGAGAAGTAGGATTACAAACACCGGAGAAACGATCTGTTGCATCTTTAAAGGTTGATAACAAAGCAGTTAAATTTTTAACAAAAAACCAATCCTTATCAGACAATAAATAACTTTCATCACTTTCAGGCATTTGATAAGAGTTATAAAAAGAAGTTAAAGCATCTTGATAAGGTAACATCGATTCTAACATTTTGTGCAAAGAATTCCATCGACTTACAATGGGCGGTGGAAAAAGAGTAAACCGAAGGTTCTGACTTGCACACGTATGTTTCCAATCACGCTTAATGCGTGATTGTCGTATCCATTGACAACAATTTTTAAGTTTGTCTATGCTACTACATTCAGCATCTTCATAACCATCTTTTACTGCTAAATTAATTATATGGCATGCACATCTAACATGGAAAAAAACACCATTAAGCATTGGTCGTAAATATATTTTAAGTTCACGCATTGCCGCGTTATTATTTGAAGCGTTGTCAAGTGTAATCGAACAAATTTTATCTGCAATTCCATAAAATCTACAAACATTAACAATATATTTAGCAATTTGGGAACCAGTATGTGCAGATTTTAATTCATCCAGTGACAAAATTCTTTTCTGCAAACACCAGTTATCATCAATCCAATGACCAGTAATAACAAGAAAAGAAAGTAATGCGGTATTCGTCCAAATATCAGTAGTTAAACTTAATCTGCAGTTAATATAAGAAAGATGATCAACTAAAGTCTTACGGTAATCAAGAAACACATCGACAATATTTCTTTTCAAAGTATGCCTAGAAATATGTCTAAAACATGGTTGGATACCAGAAGAAAATTCAACAAAGCCATCTTTTTCAGAAAACAAAAAAGGAAGTTCGCATCTTACAATAAAACGAACGAATAATCTTTTGTTCATTTCCGGTGTTAAGATAAAATTAGTGCCAGACTGAGGATTAATTTGAAGTTGGGTTGGTTCTCTACCTAATGGTTGTAAAGTAACATCATCAAAATTATGTTTTTTAACTAGATGTTTCTTAAAAGTTCCGGTACCCGCCAGCGGAACCACCTGTTTTATAATTATATGTGGTTTTACATATTTTACAAATAACAACAGATTCGTTCGTACCTGGTTTTGTCTCGACGTCAAAATGATCCCATACCTTGCTTCGTTTGGGACGGTTACTCGTGCGACTCGAAGCGGCAGTAGTCGCGGATGACCCGCCAGGGGCCGGATTTTGGGGGGCCGCCGGTTCTGCAACGTGTTCCGCTTCTTCAACATCATAAGCATTATCAAACTCGGCAAAAATATCATAATTTTCTTGGAATAAATGTGGATTTGAGGCACCACCACGACCACCACGACCAGTAGAAGAAGATGCCATCGTATTAGTGGAAATATGGAAAAACGAGATAATTGTAATCAAGATTAGGATTGTAAGAGTAAGAGAGTTGGAGATGAAAAATTGAAGAGGAAAAATGAGGTATATATATAAGCAAAAATTTTTAAATATGGAAAAACGAGATAATTGTAATCAAGATTAGGATTGTAAGAGTAAGAGAGTTGGAGATGAAAAATTGAAGAGGAAAAATGAGGTATATATAGAAGCCAAATTTTTTTTTTTTTAAAAAAAATTTTTTTTTTTTTAATTAAGCCGTTGCCCAACGGCTATTTTAGCCGTTGGGCAACGGAACCCCCCCCCCCCCCCCCCCCCCCCCCCCCCCCCCCCTTTTTTTTTTTTAATTTTTCACCGGTTCCGGTTCCGGTCCGGAACCGGAACCGATGGAACCGGAACCGCCGGATTGGCGGTTCCGGACTTGTGGAACCGATCCGATCCTGGTAAAACCCGGATCGGATCCCGGTTTGTAACCGGAACCGACCGGACCGGTTCCGGACCGGTTTCCGGTTGATCCGGTCCATTAACCACCCTGAGATGTACCTGAAAAACATTAATGCACAGACTGAAAGTTAGTTGTGTGTAGTCAGGCTGTATAAATAAGAATTGGCTTATTCATTTTGTAATTTTGATCAGATTATATTCATCACTTTCACAAAGAAAATAATGAAGATAATTTTCATTTCAATGGTTTCTGTAATGCTGATTTGGTAACGCTTATCGCGTATCTGCAAATTAATCATCTCAATTAATACTAATGATAATAATGTAGTTGCGTGAGTAGTGATTGATCTCACGAGAAATGATGTATCTTGTGTTAACGTATGCAAAACGAGTAAAAATGAGAGTTTTAAAATTGATTAAATTGCTACTATCAATTTAAAATCTAAAAAACTACGAATTAAACTACTAAGCATGATTAAAACTAAGATGGGTTAAATTATTAATAGAAAGACGATTCTTGGTATTAGGTCGACTTTACAATAGGAGTTTATTATCTAAATCATCAATTCTCACAAAATATTCAATTTTTTTATGAATATCCGCTTTGGAAACTTAATTCTATCTCACCTTAATCTTAGTTAGGTAACCAACGTGTTCTATTCTAACCTTTATCAATCAATCAAAATACACGCGATTAATATTCAAAGATTATAGCTTTAAAAATTAGTGAGAGACAAAACTAGACAATATAATCAACACGTCTATTTAATCTAGTTGAATATTTTCCCTAAGAATTAAACAATCTCACACGCGTAAAATTATTAATCTTTAGTTGCTTCATAGATCAAACATTAGATTGCATGCAAAATTACTAGGTGATCAATCCAATAATTAAAAATAACAAGCATATCAATAAAGAAGAGAAAATCAACCAATACTCAAGCAAGGTTGACAATTAAAAACATGAATTTCATAGAATAATAAATCTCAATCGTATTGTCTTCCTCAACCAAGAATCAAAAGTACTTAGCTACTCAAAACTAGTTTAAAAACAACAAAATTTAATTTAGAAAGCATAAACAAAAGTACGACAAACTATTTGGATCGCCGCTAGTCGAGGTTGTCACTCCCGCCTTCGTGTCATAGCCGCCTTCAAACTATAAGAGAATATGAAAACTAGATCTAAACTATGATATCTAGTGTATGAATTGTGTCTTAAAGTCTAATTTTTGAGTTTATTTATAAAGGTGGAAAAGTATGGTAGAATCCTTGTAGAATGAAAAGAAATCAAGTTTCCTTATTTTTTCGGACCCGTCTACCGATCGATCGGTAATTTCAAGCATTTTATGTTTCAAGCTTCAAATTCTGCCGATCGATCGGTAATTCTTCAAAATTATTGCTTTAGTTTCACATATGACCGATCGATCGGTGACTCTTTGGCGACCGATCAATAGTTCTTTTCATTTTTCAACGAATTTTCTCGTCCGTCTTCGATTCCTCTTGATCTCCGAGCCATTCATTTATCTTAATTCATCGTTCTTTAGCTCGTTTTCTTCAGTTCCACCTAAATTCAAGTATTTATACTATTAGGCAATATATGCATCAAATTATCTATCAAAACATACCAAATCGTTAACAGTTAAATGCCCTAGATGTGTCTATTTCTAGGCACGTCATGAGTTTATGAGTTTTACACTATTCAAGGATCATTTAGCACTCTTAATATGGAACTTATGGTTGATGCATTGTTATTGCTGAACAAATTTAAGTAGATTTATTCTTATCGGGATAATCTTCTACTTTCTGGTAAGCTCTTTTGCTTGGGATCGTGCCGTTTTTTTCATTTTCATTGTGTCCATCGTCAAATGAAAGAAATATACGTAACATTAGTTAGCATGTTTCCGAGGCTTCGACAAGGAATCACACAATCATGAGCTTTGAAACTTTGGCTTAAAATTTGTGTCATCATATATTCATATTTTGCCCTTTATCCTTGGTTTTGGGGTTTTAGATGACGAAAAGGTTGACGATTCTTGAATTTTGGGGGCCGGAATTTGGAATTTAGTATGGAACTTATTTTATAGAAATATTAAAAAAATTAAATTCCTGATTCAAGTTTTACTTTTAGCTTTTTCCTCTTTTAGATCTAATAATTAATCCGTTTCTGAAAGGATGTGTTTGCAAATATTTTTAAAAGATGTTTTTCTGCTTTTCAAACCAAATAAAATTATAATTTTATTGTTTAATTTCCTTACTTCTGATATTGCTTCCTTAAAAAAAAGTTTGTAAAAGCAGATTTTTTTTAGTTGTTTAATTGTTAAGCGTTGATACCTTGTCTTTGGTTTTGTGATGGACTTGTAATTCCTGTTATTAATGTCTTCTCTCATTAAATATTTACTCAAGAAAATATTTACAAAAAATTGGGGAGCATTCTATAAAATTTTCGCATATTACCCGCAACATGTGTGTAGGCAACAGTAAGGAAACTGGCCCCCAACGCCAAGTGTAAAAGTTGTTTGAAGAACAATCTGATTTCTTGAACTATGGCTTGAACGAAAGAGAGATGAAATCACTCACACCCACATGTATGTACGTATGTGTGTGTGCACGCTTATGTACGGAAAGTTCAAAGAAAAAAATTTATATGATAATATCCTTTTCAAAGGATGCTGGGAATTGCATATAAATCAAGAGGTTCAAGATTGAAGATAGCTTTTTCCCCCCTTCCCTAAACTGTGTCGGGTGACGAATAAATCCAAACAAGCACAACAGACAAATGATAAAGGCCAAACACCCAGCAATATTGCTCGGTTGGGTAGCACCAGTACACGAAATTACTCGGACCATACATATACAGAGTGATTTAACTTTATATTAAATCTAAAGACGATGTTCACAGACAACAATCTGCAATTGTCATGGTGTCAAGGCTTGTCAACCGTACGATTTTTCAACTTGATTTTGATTTTACGAGATATAATACTTTGGGGAGCATTTACACTGTTAGGGACGATATTCACCTCACTTGGTTCAATTGGTTTTGACTGTACAGCCACATACTTGGTTCCTCCGGAAGATGCAGCTCCATCCCCATCAGCTGCTTCTTGTCTGGTTTTGGTTAACTGTTCCTTCGCTGCTGATACCAGAAAATTTGGTTTATCTTCGAAATTAAGAGTAGCTGCACTTTTTTCGTGACTGGGCAATTCGACGGGTGTTGTAAAATTTGACTTAAGGAGTTTCGCCATTTCCTTCTCTTTTCGCTTCTTTTCCTTCTTCTGCCGTCTATGCTCCCGGTGCTCTGGCTCAACAGAGTGGCCATCCCTTTTTCGCTTGCTTTTCTTGTCTTTTTTCTTTTTCTTATCTTCAGCAGAAACATGCAAATTGGTGTCCACGGCACTGCGATCATTGTCATTTCTCCTGATGCTAAAAGGAGCAATAGATGTACGTTCATCTGCCAGCAGTTCTGACTCAATGTTCATAGTGCTGGAAGGTAGACCATCATCAGGTGGAAATTGCAAAATAACTTTGCTTGAATCTGCAGTACATTGTAGTTCCTTCACAAGGTCTTCACCATCAATTGTAGGTTTGGCGCTGCCTATACTAGCAGTTACTCGAGAACCAACATCATGACAAGAATTGGCATCCTCAAAGTTTTGATTACTAGTGCTGATGGTCTCCGCAAAATTTCTTTGAGGAGCATCAACAGAAACTGAGCTGCTTGCTCCACGATCAGCATCATTGTGTCCATCTTGAGATTTCACAAGTCTAGCATTATGAGGATCCTCTGCTCGACTGGACGCAGCTGATTGTCTGACCCTTATTATAAGCTTTGGTTTCTTGTGTTCGTGAATGTTTGAGACAGTATCCACTTCTTTGGCAGCTTCCCCAGGGACTAAACCATCCGGTGCAGGGTCAAACACTGGTTCCTTTTCTTTATTAATGTTCGACAGAGTGTCTGCTTTTACTGAAGCCTCTGTATCGATGGCATTGTCTTCTAAAAAGTTAGTAACTGGCTCCATTGGATCTTGACCTTCAGGTGACACCTGCACTTTAGGTGTCATTATCAGATCATCTTTAGGTAGAAGCGACGCTGAATTTATTTGTTCGGGATCATCAGATGGAGAATTTGCTATTATTTGAGCATCCAAAGTCATTGATCCATCAGGTCTAGGACTGGCCACCACAGCCTTCGGTGGTTCGTGATTTTCAGAACCTGTATCCCTCTGACCTTCTAAAACCATTGGAAGGTGTGGATGGCCAGAAGAAAGGTCTGAAGGAATAGATTGCTTGATAAGGGCCGCAAAAATGTTTTTAAGTTCATTGGAAGTCTTTGTGTGTCCCATCCTTAGGGTCTCGTCTCTTGGCACCCCATAAAGTGTTGGCACCCTAAATATGTGAAATGTTCCAGCCAAAAATAAAATAAAATCAAAAGCCTTGCAAATGATGACTGCTACACCACAAATCTCCAATACATAATACAGTGTCCATAGGCAGAAAAAGAATTAGATAGCAAGATCAAAGAATAAGTAAAGTTAAAGAAAACTTCGTACTATGCTGGGAGAGTGATTTTAGTTCGCCTAAAAGCATTTAGTCATAATTGTACATCATAGATTTAAAATAACTATGCTATAATAGATTCTCCAAAAAATCTATCAAGTTAACATGACGACCCTGGAACACAGAATATTGTGATTTGCCTTTTCAAAAAAAAAATATAGCCAGTCAATCATTTTTTAAGTTAATTCCATTTTAGAAACGATTTTTCAGCAGAGACAACCTGCTGGCTGCTGTTCTCCTGAGCATACACGGGATACCAATGTTAAACAAACAGATCCGGTGTCTTATATCCTAAATAACTTGGTTCAATAGCTTATATGGATTTGCCAATGGTCCATGCTGCGGTTTCAGTATCAGTTAAACCCGAAGTTGGTTCAATTTATTCCATTAAATGATTTAGGTTTGGCAATTCAATTAAAATTGACGAAACTGATGTTCGTTCTCTCTTACCATTAGCGAGAGGTAAATTATAAAAGCAGCTCTATTTCTTCAATTATCTACTTACTGTGTCTATCCATCAAATATTCTTAAACAAATATTTTTCATGGTTTCTGAAATCCATCAAATGTCTATAAAGTACTACCTACTAACACCCAATAACATGGTGCAATTTATGTGGTTGACACCCTTATTTTTTGCAGAAATAGAACAAGGTGAAAGTGCATTTAACACAATCATGTCAATCTGTACTATTTGAACCATGGGGAAAAGATCCTAATACTAAAGGAGCTAATCCTAAATCATTTATTAACATCACCCAAATTTTAGCAGCTGCTTCAAATACTTGATAAGCTTATCCTTTTGAGTACTTTTGGTACTCCTATATTTTTTTTTTATTTCCCCAATCAAAAAAAAAATAGAACAGAAAAATTGAAGAAAATGTTCAGTAAGTTATAGTACGTAGCTGATATCATTAAAAACCATAGTCATCAAGGAAATGAAAGATGTGAGCACCTTCCAGCAAGAACTTGCAAAATGCAAAAGATGTAGTGACGAAGTATAATGTTGTTAAAAGCAACCGAGCTCTCAAGCAAGCGTAGGAAGGCCACAAGTGTCTCACTCTTTACATCCTTGTCACGATCCGATTGACCCGTCATTTGGCATAGGCGCAAAGCACAAACAGCTAATTTCACTTGCCCTATCAAGAAGAATGTTAGCTGATCTAGAATGCATAACATAGCTAGTCAGATAAAATTAACCAAATAACAGGAGATAAGGATTGTTGATAACTAAAAGACATGAGACATATTTTTGCAATTCCTAGAAGAGGGTGAGATCGAAATGGAATGACTCAGCAGCAGTGAAGTTCTGGAGAGAACAGTGTGAGAAAAATAAACCAGAGGGAGGGTGAAATTGAAATGGAATGAAAAAGCAACAGTCAAGTTCCTGAGGAGAGAGAATAGTGTGGGAAAAATAAACCTCGTAGGGACATTTCATCATTTAGGTATCTGATGAACAGTAACAACGATGCATCAATTCCTTGACACTGAAACTCAAGTTCAAGAAGTGCTCTGCCTGCATCAACTCGAATTTGCCATGTTTTTGATGTCCAATATGGCTTAATAAGTTCAACAACACGATCCTGGATGTGTCAGCACATACCATGTCAGAAATGACAAGCTCATACAAGCACCAATCAAAGTACATGGAAACTTACAAGAGGTATGAACTCTGCTAGCTTTAGTGCAATTTGAGTCAGTGACCGAATACAATTGATTGTCAAAATTCCATTGTGGCTGGGCATTAACCTATTGTTCAACATTCCATGCCAAGATTAATACACACTGACGTAATTTTTGAAGCCAAAAATCAATAATATGGTACCTGTCAAATTGCAACAGACGATCGAGTCGCTTCAGAAGGGAAGGCAAGTAAACAATACTCTGTCACAGGATCAACAAGCAGCAGAAAATTAAGTTACAAAAGAAAATAAATGTTCCTCTTCATAAATTGAGCAAAGTTACCGCAAAAAATAAAGGTCTAGAATCATACAATGAGAACAAAAAAAATAATGGAAAAGAAAATAAAAAGTTAAAGACGTCCATCAATTAAATTTAACTCTTACGTGGATCTGCTATATAATAGAGCCAGTTTCCACATACAATCTGTATAATTAGTAAAGGATATTTTTTAAGTACCAAATTATAATGTTTTTGTTCTCAGTGTAACCAACATTGCATGCATTCAGTTACCAGTTACTAAAAATTAAGTAAGAGCAGAAACCATAAAACGAAATTCAGTAATCATGTGTGGCCAGAAACCAAAATACAGCAAGAATGTCGAAGCATCTATATACTATCTATTACTATTAACCATGATTTTAGTATGACCACATCATAAAAACTACTTCCGGCAAATCGATATAAAATTCCAGAAATGCCTTCAAATTTAACCAAAGAACAGGAAAATTAACATGTCATAATGTAATTTCATTCTACACCTACTTTTAAGATTTGTCTATCTTTACTTCCCGTTATACCCATTCTTCAACTTCATTTCAACGGTAAGTTATAATCTTTAGCCCATTACTACCAACTGCCACCATCAAATCTCTATCCGTTTATTCTTCTTTAACCCATCCACTCCCCGCTGTACAGACAAGAATTCATACTCAATTTTATTTCTTAAAAATAAAAAATGTATCTAATAAATTTTCAAACCTGAAAATGTGGGAAGAATGTTTGTAGTGGTGTAATTTTACAAAAAAATTGGGAAAACAGATGGATATAAATTGGGTTTTAACGAGATTTGTTATGTAAAGGGATGATTACTGGGTATACTGTTCTCATTAATTTTTTGAAAGTGGACATGTTTGAGGAAAGCAATTATAAGAAAATGGTGGCTTCAGTTTACAGATTGTACTAAGTTTCATTTTTCCTTCTTTTAATATTTTTTGAGTTTCTATTTTTTATGTTTTGGAATTACAGCAGAGATTAAATCTAAAAAAATGAATCTTTGTCCTGAGAAGGTGAGCAAAAGGTAAGAAGCAATTGGGTATAAGGAACTTTCTTTGATTTAAGGGATTCTTTTTATATTTGGAGATTCAATTTTAGCTTATGAAGATTTATATAGTACCTACAGTTGTTCGCTTAATTTCCAATAGATATGATGATAAGCTAGAATTTCTGATGGATAAAAAACTCTTTACTGTTTAATATCATGTCTTGATTTTTTTAGTTGGCACTGAAGTTTGATGTCTCTAGGAAATTCCTAACATGGAATTTGTTTAATGATAATTTAATATTTTCTTTTACAATTTGATTTTAGAATATGGAATGGCTGATAGAAATATTATATCCTTAAACATGTAAATAAAAAATTATATTAAAAAAATCATTACAGTTAAATTGTTTGGCCAACAGAGATCACGCGGGATGGCGCTAGTGTAGAAGAAAAGATGCCAGAACTGCAACAAATGCAAAACTAAGAACATCTATAAAGCATAACCAAATTCATTGTCTTTTTGTAGAGAAAGTAGAAAAAAGTTGAAACGAAAGAAGATCAGTAGCAAAAGGCATTCATTTAAGAAAACAAGATATGTACCTGCTGCCCAAATTCAAGTTCACCAACTGACCGAACCAATGCAGCAAGCCAGAAAACATCTGAGTATGTGTTCCCATTATTGTCATTGTACTACAAGCAAAATAGATTGATTAGTAAAATAACAAGAAAATCATCTTGTTAACAGAGAACTTAACCCTTCAAAGAAAGCAATTATGTAAGAACCACATAATTAAATGAATGCAGTTTCGCTAGAATGAATAATTTTCAACTAAATCATGGATAAAGATCTTGCTGAACTAGAAAAAATATATCATGATTCCAAAAATGAACAATTAAACCAACCCCTAAGTGAAAGAATCATTATAAGAAAACCTAAACTATGTTAAAATATATATTTAGGCTTTTTTTAAAAAATAAATACATAAATCAAGTACATAATAAGACAGTTTCCTTCCAATTTGTGCTAGGAAATACCTACATGCACACAGTGAAACCTAAAATGACTGTAGACACACCTAAGCCTTGACTTAGTTTCAAAGCATCCATATGCTTTAAAGGCAAAAAAGTGTACAACTTGACCAATTTTAGTAAGATCTTAAGAAATTGCTGCAGCGAATCAACACATTAAGCATGGTGAAATGTATCCAATACATGATCAGATGCTTCAAAATTCCATGGAACATACTCTAAACAAATAGATACCTTCAAAAGTTGCAAAATAAACTCAACAGATTCTCTTGGGCTTTTCTTATCTGAAGATCTGACCATGGCTATGGCATGTGGTATAGCCTGAAATGGAAGAAAAGTCCAGCTGAGAAAAACAAATGTTTGAGCTCGTATCAAAATTCACCGACAAACCCTCTGATTTAGATGAAACTCAAGGAAACTCCATTACTATTGTTTTATCTTTTCACAATTCACCCACACCACAATCTCAATTTTTTTTTTTTAAATGGCCATGGGAACCAAATAACAGAAAATAAGGAACGGAAACTTCTACACCTATTCTAATAAATAACTTGACAAAAAAGAAAAGATCGATTCTATCAAAAGTTTAAGTAAATTAAATAAGATTTGATTTTATCTAATCCAATAACTTTGAAACTTTTTCACGCTGGGTATAGATATTGATGAGACCAACCTTGCCTATTGGAAATCCCTTTTGTAAATAAATTACTAGTTGGTGAGAAATAGACACATATTGAATACTAATGATACCTCCTTCCAGTTTTTTTTAAAGTGTCGATCTACTTCCACGTGTTTAGACCTACATGATGAACAAGATTGTAGGATATGCTTTCACACGTTGATCATTAGTTTTTGCGAAGAATATACTTATTAGTGCTTGCTTCAATCTCAAGATTCTATACACAAACATTAAGATGACCTTGATGCAGGACAATGAAGATATTTGGCTTTGGAGCTATGATACGTCTAATCTTTATTCGGTGCGGTCGGCCTATACCGTTCTTCAAGGAGATTGCCTACTTCATACAGATTATAAAGATACGTTCTCTTCTATGTGGAAAAGTTTAGCTCCGAATAAAATGGGAGCCTTTATTTGAAGAACAATCAAGGATCGTATTCCAACGAGACAGAATCTAAGGAGACGAAATATCTTACCAGCAAATTGTGGTGATTTGTGTATTTTATGCCAGGAAGAGGAGGAGTCTACTCAACATCTTTTTTTCTTGTGCTCAATGTCTTATAAGTTATGGATGAGATGCTATGAATGGCCCGGTTTCAAAGTGGCGATGCATCATGTAACGGTGTGGAATTATCTTCAACATAAGGATCTGTGGAGGCACAGAAATGGACGACAAGGATGGATAACTGTGTGGAAGACTGTAATGTGGTCGATTTAGTTACATCGGAATCGAGTTTTCTTCCCCGGAGAGCACTATTCGGATTTGGATCTTTTCGAGTTAGTGTTGTTTAGGTCGTGGATGTGGATTTATAATAATAAGAGTGTTAGGTCTAAGTATTCGCTTTCAGATAGGAGGATGGAGTCTATTATCTGCTTAAAGGCTCTGTAGTTTTTTTTTCTTCTTAGCTGCTAGTTTTGGTCGTTTTAGTTCTTGAGTTCTTGTGTTCAAACTTAGTAGTATCTCTGGCACTCTTTTATCTATTTATATATCTATTTGTTTGATAATAAAAAATTAAAATGACCTTGACATGGTCCATGCATATATTGGCTAATTAAGCTTACTGCAAAGACAATATCCGGTCTTCTACGCAAAAAGAAAGATGAATTTCCGCACAAGACATTTCTAATTCCCTTTGTCAACTTCTTGTCCTCCAAGCATTCTTTTTTTGTTACCAACTTCGATGGGTGTTTTATTCAGCTTGCATGCCAATACGCCAGTTTCTTCCAAAAGACCAAAGGTGTTTTTTCTTTGATGGATAGAATTACCATTTTACTTTTTGCAAGTTCCATTCCTAGAAGTATTTCAATATTCCAAGATCTTTGGCTTCGAATCCATTTGCCATCTTTTGCTTGATTTTTTCTACTTGTTTACCATATCATCAAATGAACTCAGGCTGGCCAAAATTTCCTATTGGAAATTCGGAATCTTCTGCTTCATAAACGGACTACTTTGATGAGGTGGTCCCTCAGTCGCCTTTGGAAGGGGGACTGTTGGCGGAAATTCACACCAATCTTTACAAAAGTTGTAGCCAGGGGATCCGGGAGGAACCGCCTGAAATAGGTCCCAAGCATTTCATGTGCGAAAGAGCTAAGAAGGAATGCTTGACGACGCCAGACAAAGAGCATGGAACCGTGCTACTTGTCGCCGGACAAGGTGTGGAGGACGGTTCGAAGGCGAAAGGACAAGAGCAACCTTGCGATAGCCAACCATCAGAGCTGTTCATGGCGGGCGGCAAAAGAATATCCAAGTCAGTCCAAAGTCATTCGAAAAAATCGCCAAACGCCTTGGATTCTTCCCCCGAGCCTCTCTTTCAATACTCTCGGAGGAATGGGAAAGGCCTTCAGAGGTACAAAAGACAGTTACGGAAAAGGAACCTGAAGGCAAAGAAAAAGGCGGAGCACGGGAAATGGAATTGCTTCATTAAGGACATGTGCGGGGAAGAATATGCACCTCCCACGCGGGAAGAGAGCACCAATGGGGTGGTGAACGCACTTGAGTTGAAGTTAGCACAGGAAAATCGAGTAGGATCTTCGCCTTCTGCCTCAGCCGCATTGAATACTGCACTGCTAGCAAGGTCCTCTCCGGTACTACGAGATTAGGCTATACTGCGGGAAGCAACGGATATTTGGAATTTAGGCAAGAATCTGGGGCTCGAGGCGGTGGGAAATGAGCACGAAATCATCGGAAAGTTAGTCGATATGGAAATTCGAGACAAAGGGGCACTTCGAGATAAATTGAACGAAGTTGCTGAGCCGGGGGTTTCGAACAGGTTTTTATGATCCTTGCAACATATAATATAAGAGGGTTGGGGGGGAGGGTAAAGATTAGGGATTTACGAGAGTTTGTCGCACGAGAGATGATTGATTTCCTGTGCATTCAAGAGACGAAGATGGAGGTCGTCAGTAGGAAGCTATGTGAGACACAATGGGGTGACGGAAACTTTGATTGGGTTTTCAAGGGCGCAATGGGAGCTGCCGGGGGACTACTTTGTATTTGGAAGAAAGGGTGCTTTTCGATGGATAACTGTTGGGGGGAAGATGGTATATTGGGAGTGGAAGGATATTGGGGAGTTGATCGAGTCAAATGCCATGTCGTCAATTTATTCCCCGTGTGATCCGAGTTCCAAAAAAGAGCTATGGAAGATTTTGGAAACTAAGATACAGGATCTCCCAGATGAGCGGTGGTGCATATGTGGGGATTTCAATGCGATACGAAGTCGCTACGAGAGGCGGGGACGAAATATGAATAGCAATGATCGAGAATGCCGGGATTTTGATGAATTCATCTGTGGGTTGGGATTAGTAGACTTACCGCTGGTAGGTAGAAAGTTCACGTGGTACCGAGCAGATGGTTCTTGTGTTAGCAGGCTGGACAGATTCCTCCTATCTGATAAGTGGGTTGAAGAATGGCCTAACCAAATCCAGCGGGGCATCAATAGGAGTGTGTCAGATCATTGTGCCATTGTGTTGAAATCATTCGTTGAGGACTGGGGACCCAAACCTTTCAGGGTAATTGATTCGTGGTTGCAACATCCGGAATTCAAGGTATTTGTCGAAAGAAGTTGGAGTGATTTCCGAGTTCAGGGCTGGGGGGGTTTTGTTCTGAAAGAAAAATTTAAAATGCTGAAGGATAAGCTCAGAGGTTGGAATAAGGAGGTGTTCGGTTCTGTGGATGTCAGAATTGAAGAGTCTCGAGCAAAGATTATGGAATGGGATGCAATCGGGAATCGAAGAGCTCTGCACTCTGATGAGGTGGCTTTAAGAAGGAATGATATGGTAACTCTACCAGGACAAATCAGGAACAAGGACTCACTACTTTTTCAGAAGTCCAGAATCAGGTGGCTTCAAAACGGAGATGTAAACTCAAGATTCTTCCATAAATTCTTGAACAGGAGACGGAAGAAGAACGAATTAGTGGGAATCGAGATTGATGGCCAGTGGGTGGATACTGTGACAGGGGTAAAGAGCGGGGTCCAGGGCTATTTCGCCCAGCGGTTCCAGCAGGACGAATGGATTAAACCTTGACTTTCCGACATTAGCTTTACTCAGTTAAGTGATTTGGACAACGGGATTCTTACATCTGAATTCGAGAGGAAGAGGTAAAAAAGGCAGAGTGGTGCTGCGAGAGCTCCAAAAGTCCTGGTCCTGATGGATTCAACTTCAGGTTTATCAAAGAGTTTTGGCATGTTGTCAAGGACGATTTCATGCGGTTCCTATCTGAATTCCATAGGAATGGCAAGATTGTTAAGGGGGGCAACCCTTCTTTTATCGTCTTGGCGCCTAAATCGGAAAACCATGTCAAGATTGGGGAGTATCGACCGATATCCCTAATTGGTTGCGTGTATAAAGTATTGGCAAAGCTTCTGGCAAATAGGTTAAGCAAGGTATTGGATAGGGTGATATCTGCCACCCAAACGGCTTTTGTGGGGAACAGGCATATACTGGATGGGGCTATTATCATAAATGAGATGCTAGACGAGTGGAAGCGGACAAAAGGGACAGGTATACTCTTCTAGGAGGACTTTGAGAAAGCATACGACTCAGTACGTTGGGGTTTCCTTGACGAGGTCATGCGGTTAATGAATTTCTCTGACAAATGGAGGTCCTGGATTATGGAATGTGTTACCAGTGCGAAAGCGTCTATTCTTATTATTGGGAGCCCAACTTTGGAATTAGAAATGAAGCGGGGACTGAGGCAAGGGGATCCTCTATCACCCTTTCTGTTTATCTTGGTGGCCGAGGCGCTATCCAAGTTGGTACACAAGGCAGTGGAGACTAATGCCTGGGAGGAGTGCAAAGTGGGTAGGAACAACATACCGATTTCCCATCTTCAATACGCGGACGACACGGTTCTGTTTGGAGAGGCCACAATGGAAAATGTAAGAACATTCAAAGGGGTGCTGCGCATATTTGAATTGATATCGGGTTTGAAGATTAATTTCATTAAGAGCAGTTTAATCGGAATTAATGTAGATCCGGTTCAATTAGATGCGATGGCGAGTGTGCTGAATTGTAAAGTGGGGAACGTGCCTTTTAAGTATCTGGGTATCCCGATGGGATTAAATCCGAGGAGATGTGCGTCTTGGGAACCGATCTTGGAGAAAAGTCGGAAACGACTGGCGGCCTGGGATGATAAATGCCTGTCCTTTGGGGGCAGGATGGTTCTGCTGAATGCCGTGATGTCTTCGTTACCGGTCTATTTCTTCACCCTGTTTCGTGCCCCAAAAGCTATCCTTTCCAAATTTTGTTCAATTCAATCAGCCTTCTTGTGTGCGTGGGGGGGGGGGGGGGGGGGGGGGGGGGCGGGGGGGACTTGTCGGAAAGTGGCATGGGTCAAATGGGAGGTGGTTTGCAAATCTAAGAAAATGGGGGGTTTGGGGATTCGAAACCTGGATTTCTTTAATAAAGCGTTATTAGGCAAATGGGGGTGGGACATTATTAAGGGGGGGAATGCTTTGTGGTTGCAGGTTTTGTCTTCTAAATATGGTAATCTTAACTGGCGAGGGCTTGTGTCAGGGAGAGGGGGGTTGAGGGGGATGCAGTCGGTGTGGTGGAGAGATCTTTTAAAGAATACTTTCTTGGATCATTCGGGGTGGTTTTTGGGGGGGGGGGGTGTTTCGTAGGGTAGGGAATGGTCTAGGGACGAAATTCTGGTCGGATATCTGGGTGGGGGAGGTAAGCCTGAAAGAAAAGTTTCCAAGACTTGCATCTATAGCGCGGGATAGAGACATCTTATTAGGGAATATGGGTGGGTGGGTGGATGGTATATGGATTTGGCGCTGGGATTGGAGGCGGGAGCTATTCGACTGGGAGTTAGACGTTTTTGCTTTGTTAATCAATTTTATTGACAGGTCAACTTTGGACCAAAACAAAGAAGACACCTGGGAGTGGCGCCTTGAAGATAACAATTGCTACTCTGTTCGATCGGCTTATGGTATTTTTGCAGAGGATGAAGTTCTTGATGATGAATCTTTTTTGATTTATGAGGATATCTGGAAGACTTTGGCTCCGAAAAAAGTTGGAGCGTTTGCTTGGCGGGTATTTAAAGACAGAATTCCGACCAAGGAAAACTTACGGAAACGTAATGTTATCCAAGGCCCGATCCCAGATCTGTGATTTCTATGTCATCAACCGGAGGAGACTACAGATCATCTTTTGTTCAGGTGCTCGGATTCCTACGCGTTATGGATGAAATGTTACAGGTGGTTGGGAGTCACTCTTGTTCTTCCGGACAATCCGGCTTCTCACTTGCTGCAGCACAAAGGGAGCGAAGAAGAGGCAGAATGGGTTGGTTGACTATATGGTTGGCGGTTATATGGACCATATGGTTGGGCAGAAATAATTTAATCTTCAGGGGTAGCATCGAGCCGGATGAAGATCTTTTCAATCTAGTTCTTTTTAGATCTTGGTTTTGGATTAGACATAGCAGCGGTCTTAGTTTCGCTTATGTACTGTCAGACTAGGTCTCTGAGCCTAGGGTTTGCTTATTAGCTTCTTGATCTTTTTTCTTTTCTTTTTCTTTTTGGGTCTGTGCGAGCCTGCTCGCTTTTTGTAAACTTCCGTAGTACCTCTGGTACTCTTTTATATATTATGCTTTTTTCCGACCAAAAAAAAAAAAACATATACTATAAGAATAATAATCTTTCCTTTTTCACAGTGTAACAAACATTGTATGATCGGCATGTCCTTGAGTATAGCCAAACTTTCTGATAATTTTTGAGAATTTGTCAAACCGCGCTTGTAGAGGCATTTCTAAACCAAAGAGCAACTTGTGGAGTTTACTTAACTAGTTGACTTCCTAATCCCTCTCCAAACCTAGGAGGTTGGCACATGTAAATCTCTTTTTCTAGCTCATTGTATAGGGATGGATTTTTTACACCAAGTTGATGTAGAAGCCAATCAGAATTAGTTGCTAACAAGAGAAGAATCCAGGCAATATTGAGTTTCTACAGTAGCAAAAGTTTAAGTATAGTCAATTGGCCACCAGGCGAACTGATCTATCTGCCTTATACTTGACTTAAAACCAACCTGCACCCTATTGTTCTTTTTCCTTGTGGCCATTCCACCAAACTCCATGTTTTATTCTATTTAAGGGCAAGAATTTCTTCAAAATGGTAGCTTTCCTCTCAGGAATCACTAATGCGGTAGATCTGGGAATCAATAACCACACAATTTCGAGTTATTAAACAAAGAAATGAAGGAGATAGCTTTGAGTAGGGGACAAATTTGGAAATAGGATGTTGAGTACATGAACTAACACCCTTCTTGAATGTTATTGGCATGTCTAAATCAAGAATAAAACTAGATGTACTTGATTTTTGAGTATTGGCATGTCTAAATCAAGAATAAAACTAGATGTACTTGATTTTTGAGTAAGTGGGAATACCATCGGTTCATCATCTTGATTATGATTAGAATTCATGATTTCTTTATTTGCTTCATGCCTTTTTCTCTACTGGGCCAAAATATGCTTTGCCCAACACAATCCAAAGAAATCACATAAAGAAGATTCATGCATGTGGCTAAGATAGAATCTTAGTTATCAATTTCCATTGGACTCTAGCTTTCTCAGGAGTCACTAATGCCTCCTCGGTATATCTGGGAATGAATAACTATACGAGGTAAAAACAAAGAAATGAAGGAGATATATAGCTTTGGGTAGAGATAAATTTGAATAGGATGTCGAGTACATGATCTAACACCCTTCCCGAATGGTATTGGCATGTCTAAATCAAGAATAAAACTAGATGTACTTGATTCTTTGGGTAAGTGGGAATACCATCGTTCATCTTCTTGATTATGAGTAGAATTCATGATTTCTTTATTTGCTTGAGGCCTTTTCTGTAATGGGCCAAAATATGTCTGGCCCAACACAATCCAAATAAACCACGTAAAGAAGATCCATGCATGTGAAAGTTCAAAGCTAAGGATAAATCTTAGTTATCAAAAGCTAAGGAAACCTAGGATTTATTTGCCTTCAGTTTAATCTTGGATCTCCTTTTGTAACTTTCGAGTACCTCTAGTACTCTTTTATATTAATATATATCTATTTTTCTGATTAAAAAAAAAATTACATAGAACTCTACTCTAGCCTTTTATCTTCTAGTTATATTTATGTTTAAATAAAAAGAATTATCTCATATGATATAAACATATGATTTGATTTTATTGTGAGCTTTCGTATTTGGGATTTTGCACTTCCTTGTATTTATAGGAGAGCAAATTTCAATAAAATTCATCCAATCATTTTCTCAAAAAGAATCATTCACAATCTTGAGCTATGAGATCTGAGGCTTTCGCCCAATGAGCCTCAAACCCAAGAGATTGAGAGGTTCTCCTTAATGAACCTCAAATTCACAATAAACCGTCCCATAGTCGATCCATAATTTGGGATTATAACATTTTCCTTCTACAATAGACCTGTAATTCGAGTTGTTTGGTGGCAAATAGTGTTGATTCTTCCCCTTTTCCAATTCATGCTCGGGAAGACTTGGCTCGACCATTGAAGGGCTGATCAACTTGGGAGCGGAGATAGTTGTGATGTTTGAATTATTGCTGAGTAGTGGTAGGCCGAGAGTATCCTAGTAACAACAAGGTTCATTCTTTTTCTCCACTTAATAGAATTTGTGGAGAAGTAAACTCTAACTTCAAAGAATGTAATGGAGAAAAACACCAATAACTTTTTAGCGTTGGAGAATGGCCAATGAAGACGGTTTTTACAGCATGATGATCAAGTTTACTTCTATTGTGATCATGAAGGTGGGCAAAGGCTATACAACGAAAGGTTTTCATAGGGAATCACTTGGTTCATAAACTTGCGAGTATTGCTCGGTGAGGAAGATAAAGGAGTTTTAAAGTTTATAGGGCGACTTGAAAAGCGATTATGAGGTAGGTAGAAGTTCGAATAACTAGTACCAAACCAATACAAAACCAAAAAACAAAACAAACCGTGCAGTTTTGGATTTATTTTAAGTCAATCGAAGTTTTAAACAATTTTGAAATCAACCAAGCCGAAAACAATTGGTTGTTTCAAGGTTTAGATGAAAAAATCCAATTTTCTAGTTTTCCATGAAGTGCCCCTCGTATATCCCGAGTATGGCAGGATCGGTTTCAATAATCACACCATGGTGGCTTACTCAGATGTTGCTTAGGGGGATGTTATCCATTTGAGAGGAGATTGTTCGAAAGTAGGGCAAACTTCAAGGGCGCAGTAGGAATAATGGAGTGTCATCTGTAAGAGTAACTTTATAATAGACTTCCTAACCCCGAACTTCAGCACATGCATCTTCAGCGAAAAGGAAAGGATATCGTGCCACAAGTGGGCTCCATATTGGTTGTGATCAAGGCATACAAGGAAGTCGAACACTTGTTCTTCTCCAAGATTTCGCTTATGCTTGATACTACATTCACCAGATATGGAATCCTCTTCAAGAAAAGGATCCAAATTCTTGCCGAAGGTGTTGGAGATCAAAGAAATACTGAATCATGGACTTAGATCCCTACTTCATATCTTTCGCTTCGAAAAGATCAAAAAAATTAGGATAGCATTCCCGAGATCAGAATATAGGTAAGAATATATTCGGCAGCCACACCTCCTTGCGGTAATTTTTGCCATATAATTTGTTTCTTGCAGTATAGAGAAGAGAGATCGCTTCCAGGAAGAGAAGCGGTTGGATAGGAGTTTTGTTCAGCCATGAATTGGCCAGAACTTATATTATCATCGGAGGAACAGTTTGCATCGATTCTAGCCATTTTAGGAGATTGATCCTTACGTTTTGGTACCATGTTCAACAGAGAGAATATCATAATTTCTGTACATTTTTTTAAATGAATAGAACTCGCTTTAAATAGCGTACAACTGGAATCACAATCTCAAGAAATAAGGAACAGAAAATTCTACACCAAATCTAAAAGAAATAAATCTAAAAAAAGATAATATGACTTCTATCTAAAAGTTTTAACTAACTTTTATAACATTTGATTTTATCCAATCTAATAATTTGAAAATTTCCACATCCTCATCATCAACAAGATGATTCCCACCACACATGGTCAAAGCATTTACCCAAGAAGCGGGACTCCGGTTGTGACTTATTTTGTTACAAGTTCAAGACCTCAATGACAATCTTCCATAATCTTTACCAAGGGAATAAGGGAAGGATGAGGTGAGGAAATGCGTTGCACGAAGGTAAAAAACACAACAGCAGCAGTGATTACCACAAGAAGTTGATCTGGCACAAACAATAGCATGCAAATATCAACCGAAGACATTTAAATCCTACCTCACTGCATTACCTCAAGTACAAAATACTCCTGGACATCATGAAAGTCATTTGGCCTAACAATCGAGAAGTGCATACAGATCAACAAAGTGACTTAATGACTCCATATTTATGTTCAGTATGCGACTAAACTTAAGAGAATCTACCTGGGAAGGCTGATGTTGGGGTCAAATCTCCGACTTTTGTAAAAGTTGATCAAATGAAGTAAGCCGGCCCAATCAGTGTCCTGGTTATAGAGAAGATAAAGCAACATCATTGAAATGGACACCAATAATCCACAAAACATAATCAAACAGCAACAAGTTATGATTACAGGGCCAAGAAGAACCACGTGGACATAATTACAAGTGAATGTCAAAAAACACAAATGGGACAAAGAGACAGTAGTTTCCAGCCATAACTACAATGATCGGAAACCTCTTGCTCAGCCACAATTCGCTTTCAATAAAACAAATAACTTGATTCAACAAATGAAAAAGCTTGATTATTCTTCAATGTTGAGCCCAAGGGTTTCTTCAAACATGCTAAAGGCATTAGACGTGGGGTCCCTCTTGCATGCCTCTCTATAATAGCCGCTGATTTTCTTTCTCAGGTCCTGGATGACATGTTCTCCAAATATCCATCCATCCAATACAGTTCAAAGGCTTTTTTCCAGTTTCTTATATGATTGATGCCGTGATTCATAATTTTCTCCAAGGGAACCAAAGTAGAAATTAAAAAGCTGTATGCATGGATATCCTGGTATTGCGACAACATAATAAACATGCTTTTACTTTGTGGATTGACTCCCCCAAAAAATCAAGAATTTTTAGTTTGTTGACCCGCTTTCACAACCAATTCTTCTTATGTAGTACCTTGAGCCACACTCTTCAGGGGGCACCAATAGCCTTCTATCAGGATCTGCTAAACAAAGCTAGGGGGAAAATAATTCTTGGTTGGAACAGCAGGCCGCTATCGCCAAGGTGATCATCTGGCTCATCTAGAAGAATTCATTTAACTTCTTGGTATGACATCACTTAACCAAGTGAAAAAGGCAGGCTTGGTATCAGGAAGATGGTAGATATTCTCGAAATTTTTTTAACACACTTTGCTGGAAACTTCGCACTCAAAAATCCCTCCCTTCAGTCTTCTTTATTTCTGGATAATACTGTCAAAAAGGTTTCATGCCTCCTCTCCATCTCCATCCCCCTCTAGGATGTTAAAAACAACCCCATCTTGTTTGACTTCATTAGTGCTGTCTACATAACAAGGTCAAAACCCAATATTTCAAGAAGGCTGCTTGGATGCTATTTGTCTAGGGAGGAGTTACTTTTATTTTTCTTTTTGCTGCGTGTTTTGATGTTCCAAGTTTTTGTTCCCAAAGGTTGGGCTCAAGACTCTTACATGTAAACTATTTCAATTACCATCAATACACCGACTGAAATTTACCTCAATCCCCTTCCTTTCAGGGGGTCAAATTCAAAAATCATAACAAGCACATTTATGCAGTTAATACAATTGGCTATGCCAAAAAAAAAATATACAAGCTTGTAAATGCAAGGGCATGAAGTATACCTCAGATGAAGTATTGGCCAATGCATATGCAGCCTGTATGCGGACTCTCCAGAAACCCTGAATGATAAAGTGAAGTTATGAATTCAAGTGACTAGAAAAAGAAATGGATGGTGGCACTTGTGTAGGAAACAATATTTGAAATGAGCAGAAAGTTCAAAAAAAAAAACCTTTGAGTCACTCAGAAAGTTACTTAGAGCATTAACAACAGAAAATGGAAGTTGTGGCAGCGTCTCTAACACTGCTATAGCTTGTGCTTGAGCAGTAACATCCTTGTCCTTCTCCAGCTGATTTATCTTCAAAAGCAAAAGCAAATGCAACAGTATAATTGCTGGTGTTGAAGAGATTTTAACAGAATGCGAATGTGTCGGTACCTTTTTCTCTACATTTTGTAACAGATGGACTATAACTCTTTGGAAACTTGTTTGGGGATTATTTTTGAAAATAAGTTTGAATTAATTTTTCATTGACCTGGTTTTCTTTTTTTTTTTTCAGCAATCCAGTTTTCGTTATTCAAAGAGTATAATATTATTAAGTGCACAGAGCATAAAATAGGAACAAACTCATTCCAAGAAAACTAGGAAAATAAGTTTGAATTAATTTTTCATTGACCTGGTTTTCTTTTTTTTCCAGCAATCCAGTTTTCGTTATTCAAAGAGTATAATATTATTAAGTGCACAGAGCATAAAATTGGATTTCCAAGAAAACTAGGATAAAGGCAGATTCCCTACAATAATCCAAAGCAATAAAGCATTGTTCGGAAATCAGGATAAAAAGTCGGAGGTCAAAGTATGGCAGCAATTTACCGACATGCAACCGTATAATTAAGGCATAACAGTTGAGACAAGTTTAAAAAAGTTGCAAGTACGAAGAGGGAAAGTGATACAAAACATTATTCACAGCAGATTCCCTGGATCATGTTCGGATGGAATATTCTTCAGTTCGATACGAGGAGTTGGTACAGTCTTAACTAATGCATGCTATATATTTATTGTGATGGAAATCATTCATTTTATACTTATTTTACTATTGCAGCCAAACAAAATTCTAAATATAGATAAATTAAACAGAAGCTAAGCTTTAAACTGATAATAGAATCATAACAATCAGCTGCATTAAGGAAACAATTAATAATGTGTTGTTCTCAAATATTTTCTGATATTGTTTCAAATATAACTACATAAAATTAAAATAACAAGTTAACATTCTTATCATGTCAGGCATTTAGAAAGCTACCTTTAGAAAGAGCATGCCGTAATTTTTGTTTATTCCTGAATTGGCATGTGTTCTCATATAATAATTTACCTACTATTGCATGTTATAATAATAGTTTCTGTAATTTTTCCGACTAGGTAATTTCACTTGCATAACAGATGTTGGTATTCAAATAAAAATCTAATATAATTTATTACTTAAAATAACCGCATAATGTGCTATTTGAATTAATTAGTATTATTAGTAAAATTATTTTATGAGTATCCAAAAACCATTATTTTTTAAGTAACTTAAATAACTGAATGAAAAAACACTATAAATACTTGAGACAACAAGAAATATAATGAAATTTAATATTTTTTTATGCAAGCAGGTACATGCACACTAAACAAAATTCTAAATCACTAGATTAATACTTACAACTAAAAACTAACCATTTCAACTTGATTTCTTCCCTACTTTTTGGATGTACAGTTAAAAAACCTTTATTTACGTGCTACAATAGTATGACAATCCCAAAAATCAAAGTAAATGAAAGCGTAAGATTTCGTTCCATGACATAACAATTTGATTGTATTGAGATATCAATTCTCAGGCATCAATCCAAATCCATAAATAACTCGTCCATTAAAAGAAAGATTTGGAATTTCTCATTTTAGTTCTCTTTCAACAAATAACAGTAACGAAGTTCTCTGAAGTCACATACTCACCCACATCTGCACAGGTTGGTTAAAATGAACTTCAGCAAGATACTCCATTTCTGGATCCGCCTTGAGCCACAACAGGGGGGAATCAGAACTGTAAGTTTCAAGCGAACAACATAAGCAGTAGATATCAAGCCTATATCTATGTTCCAAAAAATATTATCAGACAAGCTTCAACACAAACATGCTGATCTAATTCACATACTTTAACCGTACATCTGAGGTGGCCACAGCATCACCATTGTCATCAGAACCGTCAGCCTTAGAGCCCTTTTTAGTTTTCTGGAAGCGCTTTGCAGCAAGTTTTGAATGACACTGAATTTCCAGCAGTTGCCATGGTTCACCAGTCATTGGTAATATTGGATGATCATACATTCCATCAAGCTCATGGACCCGTATACTCATCATGCCAGGCCATCCAATGCCACCTTCTCGATTTTCAGAATCAAGATTGAAATTATCAACATCTTTCCGTGAATCTGGCCTGGACGTACATCCCCGCAGTGCAGCTAATTCAACCATATTTTTTCTTTTGTTATATGAGAATCCCATTCTTAATGCAGCCAATGGTAAAGATAAAGACATCAGAAAGAATAGACAAGAGCTCAAAAGAAACAAATATAAAATATCAAACAAGATTCATACTTTAGCACCGGACAACCACAAGATCCAACCCAGCGAGGAAAAAACTCTTTAAGAAATGGGCGCTCGAGGTTTCCAATTTTGTTAGCGAAGTGTCGAAACTGCCATTCGTTAGGACAAAGAATTTCAAAATGTCAAGTATATTAGCTATATAAATAATATTTGATTTGATATTATTGATTTGTAATATATATGGTAATTGATTTGGCAGAATCTATCCGACAAAATAATTATATTAACAATAAAGAGTACAGGAAGTACTCTAACAATACAAAGCAAGAAAAATTAAAAGAAAAGGAACAAAACAACTAGAACTCCAAAATACAAATCAGCGGTTCACGAAACCAATCTAAGAATGAGTAAGTAAACTTAGAAGTCCTTTTGTTATTAATCCAAAACCAACTTCTGAATTTAATTAAATCCAGCAAATCGCTTTCCTTGTCTTCCGAATCTCTAAAAATTCTTATATTCCTTTCCAACCATAAGGTCCATACGACTACGTGCCATATGGCCAACCATTCTTTGAGTCCCTTTTTATGATTCCAAAAGCCTTCATGTTGAATTAAATGAGACTGCTCATCGATATGAAGAGCAGTCTTAAATCCCAGCCAATGGTAGCATTTTATCCAAGTGTTGTAAACCTCTGAACAAGCAAAAAAACAAGTGTTGTGTAGTTTCCACTTGGTCTTGACACCAAACACATTGCTTAGATATCGATCCCGTACTTATGTTGCGTCTGTAAAGGTTGACTTTAGTAGGAACTCGATCTCCCAAAATCCTCCACGCTAGAGTAGAAACCTTGTTAGGTGCCCCAATAATTCCAAATGATTTCAAAAGCTGCATCCAGACAATTTTGTTGTGAAGTGCCTTCCTGCAATAAACTATACGCCCAAACGACAAAATATTTCTTCGAAGGGTCATGATTCCACTCCCAGATATCTTCCTTGTCCTCTGTCAAATTAAACCTGTCAATACATGTTCGTAAATCAATGAATAATTCTTGTTCCCAATCAAAGAGTTGTCTCCTCCAATCCCACCCATTCCCAACTACCTCCGTTCCACACTCCCATCCTACCAACCTCTATGTTCTTATCCCTAGCTATTAAAGCTAGTCTAGGAAACTTACTCTCCAAATTTTCACCCTCCACCCAAACATCCTTCCAAAATTTAGTCCCAAGTCCATTTCCCACCTTTCTACATATCTCCCTTAGAAACCACCCTGTAGAGTCTGGAAAAAATAACTTCCTCATATCTTTCCACCAAAGCGAATGTGGACAATTAAGCTCTCCTCTACCCTCTAAGATTGCCTCTCTCGACAAAGAACCATATTTCGATATTAAAACTCTCCCCCAAAGAGCATCCTTACCACTAATAATTTCCCAAGCCCATTTCCCCATCAAAGCCTTGTTAAAAGATTCTAGATCCCTCACCCCCAATTCCCCTTCAATTTAGATTTGCAAACTTCTCCCCATTTGACCCAGGCTATCTTACGACTATTCTCCCCACCTCCCCAAAGAAAAGCAATCTGGATTGAATTAAGTTCAGAAAGGATACATTTTGGAGGACAGAAGAAGGTAAAATAATAGATTGATAGAGCAAACAAGACGGCATTTAACTCCTTCTCAGTTCCGATCCGATTGGTAATCCCAGATACTTGAACGGCAATTCAGAAAATTTGCCAGTTGTTCTATGTTTCCTTGTTCCACATTATTTCCAATCAGATTGCTTTTAATTCTTAAGGATTCTTGGCTGATTCTTAGTCATGTAATCTTATACTATACAATGGACTAAGTACTCTATTGAAAGGATATTGAATTTGGTATTGAGATTTAGATTTATGACACAAAATATGTTTCATCGACAAAATGGAATTCATATAAATCCAAAACACTAACATAAAGTATTAACATTATGAAATGGGCAACTGGATCAAAGGCATAGCTACTAAACGGACCAAAGGAATAGCTACTAAACGGACGGACAATATATAGAAGGGATTATGTTGCTAGGTCAAGTAACTGACATCGTTCATTCTCTATACAACAACAACTAAGCCTTTAATCCCAAGAATTGGGGTAGGCTACATGAACAATGGAGATTATCAAGTCGGGTCGGACACATGCGTCAGTCTTCTCCAAACGCTTCTATCGGTCAACATATCTTCTTTAATCCCCTTGCACTCCAAGTCTTTGCGTATAACTTCGAGCCATGTCTTCTTCGGTCGTCCTCCCGCTCTCTCGCTCTCGTGAACTGGCCGAATTCCATGGACTCCACTCGACGCACATATGCACTGTTGGGCCTACGTTTAACATGATCAAACCAACGTAAACGGTTTTCTTGCATCTTCTCTTCTATACAAGCTACACCTACTTAGCTCGAGTATCTTCGTTCCTTATTTTATCTCTTCTGGTCTTACCGCACATCCAACAAAGTATACGCATCTCTACCACACTCAACTTTGGATGTTATTCATCTTGGGTGCCCAGCATTCCGTCACATACAACATTGCGGGTCTAACGGCGGTTCTATAAAACTTTCCCTTCAATTTCAGCGGGATATTACGATGGCATAAACTCCGGTGGCGTTTCTCCATTTCAATCAGCCAGCCTGAATCATGTGGTTAATGTCTCCATCAATCTCTCAATCCTTTTGGATAACTGAACCTAGGTATCGAAACTTGCTGCTCATCGATACCTCTTCACCACCGAGTTCTACAACACCGGAATCCCGAAAGGAACGACCACTAAATCTGCACTCCATATATTCCGTTTTAGACCTACTTAATCTAAAACCATTGATTCGTCTCTCTCCATAACTCCAATTTGCATTTACCCCTGCCATGGTCTCGTCGAACATAACATCGTCAGCAAAAAGTATGTTCCAAGGTAATTCAGTCTGTATGTCTTTTGTTATCTCATCCATCACTAGGGCGAACAGGAAAGGACTCAACGCAGACCACCTTGATGCAATCCAAAAGTATGTTCCAAGGTAATTCATTCTCCATACAAACATATAAAACCAACACTGGCCAGCGATTGATATGCTCAACTAGCAAAGAAAGCATACCAACTGAATAAAATCAATAATATTTTTGGTCCTCCCATTACAAGAAATAAGAGAATGCAACCTTCACAATGCACACTATGTATGACGTCTATGGAATTTTCAGTAATGTGGTGCATATTTCCGTTAGAATGTCCCAAGACAGTAGGGAATACCTTATTATATATTTCCGTCTTCTTCTAAAAACTATCAACAAATTATTTTAATGACGCATGACATATCCGAAAAAATAGCAAGAATTTGTCGTGCAGGACGCCAAATTTTTTTGAATTAATCTAAACTGTATTTAGATTTTATTAAAGTCCTAATTTTTATTCAGTAGCAGAAGAACATTTAGATCATGAAAGTCCACAAACATAAATATGGATATTGATCGTTCAAATCAAGCAGAGAAAAAATGCTAGTTGCTACTTCTTCAGTATTCCTGTAGTTAATAGCCAACATAGAGATAGAAAAAAGGTCTGTAAACAGATAGATGGAAAAGCATGTACACAGCTTTGAGGAACCAAAAATAAAGAAACATTTAGCATCAGCACCACAGCAAATTGCTTTTAAAATCATACATAAAAACTAATACATGTTTGGATATAAAATGTGTATATGAAAGAATACAGACTGGAGAAACTTGACAAACAATAAGATATTGGAATGACTGTCTGATGCAAGGAAAGAACAGACAAGTCACTAAAAGAAAATACAGCAACTTCAAGTAAATCATGACTGCAGAATATTATCCATTGGTGCTGTTTATTAAACTTTGTCCAGTGGACTTCATTGAGTAGGCAGTTATAATCAAGAGTGTAGCAAATTTGAAACTCAAGCCAGACTTAGCAGGTCGAACTGGCTCAAGTGGTTCTTTAGGGTTACTTGAACTGGTGGGTACCCAACCAGTAAAACCGGCAGAGATTGGTGAAAAATCAGCCGTATTACACACTCAGAGCAGTTGATTTGTATATGAAAAAAAACCAGGATCGAAGTAAAGGAAAAAATAGCAGCAAATTGAATTACTACCATGAACCAACTTTATCCCATTATTCCACCACCCATTACAGTTGCCATTACAAGTTATGGCACCAAAGTCCGCAAAGCCCATGACAAAATTTGGCATTCGATCAATTTTGTTTCCAAACACGGTCAAAGGAAGAATAAGCCATTTCCATTTTGGTTTGGAGTTTCAAAAATGTAAGATGAATGGATTGCATGGTGAAGGAAAGTTTTTTTCCGGCTTGAATAAGCCATCATAAGAAAAGGAAATCAATCTGCTTTGCAACATGGAGCAAAGACTTATGCTTTCGAGTGTGGCGTTACATAAAGGTGTTATGTAACTTTTTAGGGTACTTCTTGTACTCTCATTTATATAATTATATTTTGCCTGATAAAAAAAAACATAAAGAAGCAGTTTTTCGATGCATTTAAGAACACACCGAGGATATAGTTTGAACTCTAAGGGGTTGATGCATACTGTATGTGGAAAGATATGATTGTTTCCTTGATTTGTGGGCTGATATGGTTGTTTTCTTGATTTTCGGGCAGACTAGTGCTAGGGTTCTGTAAGCAATCATGTCCTAAAGTCTTGGAATGTAAATTCAAAATTAGTTGGGTCAGAATCCTTCTGAGGAAAGACCCTTATATATTAAGTTTGCTACTGACTAGTATTTTTCATTTACAGATTTCATAATAATGAAAAAACCATTCTTTTACAACAAAACTTTTTTTTTCGTCGTAATGAAATTTACAGTACCAGCAATTGCGAAACTACGGGAAAATAGCTGGATATGACCACAACTTTCTTTCTTAGATGAAACAGTTACGAGGCAAAATTACAGAGTTGAACCAGAGGTACATAGGGAGAAAAAGCTCATAAAGTTACCTCCTTGGTACTGAGAGTTCTAAGAGATCGATATCCATCCCGAGCCCGTGAAACAATATTTTGTAGAATCTGTAAATGAAATTAGCTATCATCAACTAAAATTACATGATAGTCCAGATATAATAGGAGAATAAATAGCATAGAAGTTTGTAAATAGAAAAAACACTATTTTACCCACATTTTCGAGAGTGCATAAAGGGGATAAGATATATTTTATCACTTCAATATAAATTGTCAATTATACAAGCAAACTGAAGACAATCAGTATCAAGAAACTATTTATGGCCCAAGACAGTCTATTAGTGAGAATAAGCTAAGGATAATGGTAAAACAAGTCAAAAAGGAATAGGTAGGATATTTGGAGCTAATTATAACCATAACGAAAAAAGTTGAAATAAAAATATGCGGTGCAAGTTTTTGGTCAAAAGTAATGCCAGGTAAATAAATCTAATGCTGCAGAGACAAAGTTCAAAGACTATATATTCTTATATATCCAACATAATATAAAGCGGAAAAAAGGAATTTAAATACCAAAGAAGTGATTTTATTCCCAATTCACCCTCAGGACTACACCAAAAAGACAGTGAAGCCATGGCCATGATATAAATACACATTAAAACTAGCCACCAGTCCAATGTCACCAATTCTCCATCTTAAATCATTTCCCCCTTGAGGCATTATAGAAGATTATTTTATGTATCTAGATTAATAAACGCTCAGGGGAACATTTTCTAGAGTATGATTACTCAATAATTCCTTCTCCATGTTATTAATGATGGTTAGCATGATAATTCATTGGGGAAATAATTTCCCTATGCTTCCAAACACCCACCTAGTCACACCATATGGAATGGAGGCTGAGAAAATAGCACCAAAGCTCTAGATTGAAGATTCCTTGCAAAACAGCAAATAAATTTTATAGAGTAGAACAGCCATCATAGTACTCTTCTACCAACCTATACGGATCCGCACCTGTTTGTGTTCACTCTCAATCTACCCCTTATATGCCCATGGTGTGTTAACTGCATCCTCTAATTTGTATCACTTGTGGACAATGTAATACAAATTGACTTTCTTTCTGAATTAGTTTTCCCTTCATTCATCAATGCATTAAATAGGAATAAAATTACAATCTACGTAAGGAAAGTACAACCTATGTATGGAAAGAATATTAACAGCCTAATTTAGAATATTAACAGCCTAATATACATCTTAATTTGATAGCCTAAATACCAGACTATTTTCCACTGTCATCTCCCCTCAAATTGGTGCTGGTTTTAAGTAGTAATTTGTCAATTAAGAATTGATGACGCTGCCGAGTCATGGACTTGGTGAAGATGTCTGCAAGTTGAAGATCGGTGGAAACATGTGGTAAAGTGATAATCTTGTTGTCAACCGCCTCAAGAATAGAATGACAATCCATTTCAATATGTTTAGTACGTTCTTGGAAGACCGGATTGGTGGCAATTTGAATAACACTGGTGTTGTCGCCATGAAGTGGAGTGGAGTGGGTTGGGTTTGTGGGAACCCAATTTCGCGCAAAAGACCACGGAGCCAGAGAATTTCAGAGCAAGTAGTAGACAACACCCGATATTCAGATTCTGTAGACGATTTGGAGACTCTTGATTGTTTCTTGCTTTTCCAAGAGATTAAGGAAGAACCCAAAAACATGCACCATCATGTAACTGAGCGACGAGTGTCCGGGCAGCCAGCCCAATCTGCATCGCCACGTGGATACCGAATAATGCGACGGACTGCAGCGAGATGTAAGTGTCGTGGAGATTGCATGAACTGGCTGACTTGTTGAACTGCAAATGAGATATCAGGGCGTGTGATGGTTAAATAATTCAAGCTGCCATATTTCACATTGATTTCCAATGGAGTATCGACGGAGGAAGTTTCATCAAGACGAGCCAATGTTATAAGATCCTGGGCATATTTGTGCTGATTTAAGAAAATGACAGAAGAATCACTGTAGATTTCTAACCCCAAGAAATATGTAAGTGGGCCAAGATCCTTCATGTGGAAAGAAGCATGAAGATGCTGTTGTAGTCGATTGATAAGAGAAGAATCTGTCCCAGTAATGACAATATCGTCCGCATAGACTAGAAAGAGAACAACACTTGCCGTTGTTTTGTAAAGAAATAAAGAGAAGTCATACTTACTTTGCTGAAATACTCCACACATCGCTATGTATTAGATCAAAGCAGTTTTGAGCACCGGTACCCTGATAACGAAAAGGAAGAGACTTACTCTTACCTAACTTACATGTAATACAGTCAGGAAAATTAAGAGATGAAAAACGATTGTTTTTACCCAAGAAACCTGGCTTTATTATATGAGAAAAAATATGTGAATTAGGGTGACCCAAACGTTTGTGCCATAAGAATTGTTATGATGAACTGTATTACAAGCGAAAGAAATAACTGGGGTATTGAAAAATGTAAAAAAAATAAACGTCCCACTTTAGGCCCCTTCGCGAGAATCTTCCCCGACACCTGATCCTGCACAAGACAACCAGAACGAGAAAAGAAACATTATAATTGTCATCAACTGTCCAACAGAAATAAGACTAGTACTTAGTGCAGGAGATACAAAAACATCCCGAAAAGTAGAATTCACATCAGCAGTTGCATGGATCGGTAACTGATTACCATTAGCAACGGTAATCTGTAACGGACCCGAATATGGGCGAACATTATGAAGATTGGCAGCAGTCTTGGTCATGTGATTAGAGGCCCCTGAGTCAATCAACCAAGAGGCAAGGGAAGCAGAGTTATTACCTTGAAGACCCAATGCAGACAGAGCAGAGATAATCATCTGTTGCACCGTTTCAGGGGTGAGAGTGGAAGGCGCATCCGTGGGAGCGGAAAAAGAACCAACTGCAGCTTGATACCCTGTGGTATGTCGTTTTGGTGGACGAGTGGGACAATCGGGAAGAAGGTGGCCGGGCTTCTTGCAATAATTACATTTTTTAGTGGTGCAATGCTTTGCAATATGCCCAAATTCCTTGCAAGTGTAACATTGGACTTGACGTATGACCTTTTCTTTCCCTTTGACATGGGAGACATATGCCACATCATTAGAAAATCCTGAATGTTGTTGGAAATGCCCTTGTGTTGCAAGGCGCTGCTCTTCACGTAGTAATTCCCCGAGACAAACATCTAATGATGGAGATGGGTCACGGTTCATTAACTTAGATCGAGCGATCACAAATTCAGGGCGCAATTTCATCAAGAACTGATCTCTCTTGCTTTGTTCATGAACAGCTTGAACATCAGCAAGGGAGCCAGCCGGAACCTTAGTATAAATGATATCAGCGAATTCTGTCCACAGAATTTGAAAGCCCGTGAAATATTCCAGGATAGAGAGATTACCCTGAGTGTAATTGGCAATCTCGTATTCGAGTTGAAATCGCCTAGCCACATTGTTTTGACAATAGACTTGTTGTAAGTAGTCCCACATGGCTTTGGCGGTTTTGTATGGGCGAAGATTTAGTACAATGAGTGGATCGACAGATGCTAGCATCCATGACATGATACGAGCATCTGTAATCTTCCATTTGGTTAGGGACGCTGTATCAAGAGGGATGGAAGTACTCCCATCAACATGTCCCCATAATTCCTTTCTCGTCACGAATAGGCGAAATTGGAATTCCCAAGCCGAATAGTTTTTACCCGTGAATTTGATACCGAAAGATTCAAAATTACTCATGATATGAAAGAGTATTTGATAGTATTTCAGTATTAACGTCGCATAATATTAGCAATTGATGAGAAACAAAGGCTAACACTGATGCAATAAAGCCGATCAAACAAAACCCAATATTAGTTTTTGGGATGTCACGATAAAAGCAATCAATCGAGGAAAAAAAAAATTCACGCGATGAACAGTGATGCGTGATGAACAGTAGCGATGCGATGAATAGTGCCGCGCGATGAACAGTACGACTCTGTGATTAGTGACGAGCGATGAACAGTGACGAGCGATGAACAGTGTCGACGCGCGATGAACAGTAACGATGCGCAATCAAAATCAGAGAAAGAAAAGACTCGAGATTGTATTTGGCTCTGATACCATGTAATACAAATTGACTTTCTTTCTGAATATCTTTCTCTTCATTCATCACTCCATTAAATAGGATACAATTACAACTTATGTAAGGAAAGTACAACCTATGTATGGAAAGAATATTAACAGCCTAATTTAAAATATTATCTTCCAAATTTACATCCTAATGTAATAGCCTAAATGCTAGACTATTTTACACTGTCAATACTATTTTAGATAAACTAAAACTCCTAGCTAACTTATCAACACACATATGAATATAAAAATATTTATCTAGAGCCCTTGATAAGTAAAACTCTATCATTCAACACTCCCCCTAAAGCTGAGTCATATATGTTTATCATACTCAGCAAAGTAAGTATGACTCCTATTTATTTCTTTCCAAAACAACGGCGGGTGTTGTCCTCCTTCTAGTCTATGTGGACGATATTGTCATTACGGAAAGTACAACCTATGTATGGAAAGAATATTAACAGCCTAATTTACATCCTAATTTAATATCCTAAATACCAGACTATTTTCCACTATCAACCAAGTCCTTGTATAAACTTCATTTCCTTATCGAGATTGTTGAGAAAAAAAACTGCTCAGTATATTTCACCAACACACTAAAAGTTTCTCAGCATTCTTCATTTTTTAAGGGAGATGACCGTGTCAGATTGCAATAAATGGAAGTATAACTCAGGTATAGCATTGGAAATTGAAGAATCCATCTACTTAAAGAACTTTAGAAAGATGGACAATAATTGGCAATATAAAGAAGTTGCTAGATCTTGCAGTGCCAGTTGCGTCATGAGGTAGCTGCTTCATTTCTATCCCCAAGAGGTGGATTTTGGTGGGATTTGACCTCAAGGATATGTGATGCAGAAGATTCATCATGAACAGAGCTACATGCCTGATACACTCAAAGAACTAGCACTTGAACCAGAATTTAGAAGGGTTGCCATTACTTAGATGGTTCATATACCAGAACCAGATAGTAGATACTAAAAGGGTTGTCGGAGACTTGGACAAAACCTTATACCACCATGCTCGATGTTCCATCTTATATATCTGAAGTACGAACTTTAACTTAAGTGAAAATCTACACTTATATGCCAAGGAAAAGACTGGGGTATACCATTCCAACTTCCAAGCTATAAATTAGTAAAGCCAAGTTCCCCCGGTTTTCCAAAATGAAGAAGCTCATATCACAATTTTACATTTGGATTTTCACAGGAAAAATGGTATCTGGAAAAAAATTAAATATTCCATGCTTATAGCAGACAATTAAGTTGGATGTCCAATGCATTTCTCAGAAACAGATGAGACAGACAGCTAAAGTTCTAATGGTCTTAAGGTTAAGCTATCCCTCTGACACTAGGCCTGTAACTCAAATAACAAGTCCAATGCATGTACACCAGCAATTCATGCGAGAATCATAAAGGAAGATAACAAGATTTAACCCAAAACTGAAAGAAAAATATTGTATTAAAGCAACATTACATAACTCATGATTCAAAATAAAACTCTAAATTAGGTAATTGTCATAAAAGTGAAGTTTAATTTGCTGATTCTCACTTTACGGAAGGGCTCGGGACCCATCTGTTTTTCCAACATCTGTAGGACCGCCACCTGTTACGTCATGTTAGTGTCAGAAAAGAAAAAAGGTAGAAATATATATAAGTTTTACCAAGGAAATCATAGCTTACAGATTTCCATGATCTTATTTTTCCATAAAAACCAATGGACTGGGTTCCATACAAATCTTTAGATGCAAGAGTGGAGTCCAAGGCAGTTGCACCGCTATCATCTGCTTGGCAAACAGCACTATTAGCCTGCAATAGAAGTAAAACAGTCATAGTTACATCAACCAAGTTTTTATTATTAACAAAACAGAATCCAAGCAAAGTAAAAATAGGACCTGTCGAAAAAATAATTTATCTACATACACAATCTGATTGAAAAGAAGTGTGTCAAGAGAGGTCAGCATTTTCTCTCTTCCAGGATGATTGATTACTCATTTATCATAACATGTGTATCCACAAAACAACTTACTTAACAGATTTTATACTGATGTTATGGGTAAAATACAGAATAATCCCAAAGTGCCACAAACCTTGTATCGCCGATACCTTGCTTCATTGTTCCCCAGAAACCTCTTGATAAAAGAATCAGTCAGAAACCCCGCAAGCCCATCCAGCAACCACTCTGACATGGAGCAATATAGCCCACAGACGAAAATGAGATTACACTTTTACAGGTGCAAAAGTATAATAAGAGGACACTACCATCAGTCGGAGCTTCAGGAGTGATATATACTCCAAACCACTGTCTGGCAAGGGAATCTGCTAGTCTAATCCTGGTCTCCAATGTCTGTTTAGAAAATGAACTCATCATTAACGGAAAAAAGAGAAGAAAAAAAAAGGTGCGAAAAAACGGGATGCCTGGCTGCAGACTTTCAACTAAAAATTATTTAAGCTTGTGAAATTTTCATATCAGTGTAACGTGATTTTTTCTGGTTACCCAACTATGTGGGTCCTACCTAACATTTGGGACACTCGTAAAATTTTCCTCGGTTGGTAATTTAGTTACATGTGCTGTCACGATGGTAAAAGGAGGCAGTAATATTAAATGGTTTTCTTGGTCAAGATTACTGCACTCTACAAATGAGAGTGAATTTCAATAAATAGTTTGTGGGGATTGTACTTATCAGTTCTCTTGGCAACTAATCTTTGAATTCCTTCCCTTACGAATACTAACTGCCTTCTAAATTGCAAAACTGTAAGTAGCAGCAAACAGATACAAGGACTGGGGACTCGACAAGGTTACAACATAAACTACTTCCTGATCAAACATGAAGGAGGACAATGTTTAGAAGGTGTTAGATGTAATTAATAAGTTCAGTGATGCAAACAATCCTGATCGCAGTGGAACTATCCTCCAAGATTGAACTTGGTAGCTTTGATATTTTCCTTCGAGATCCAATATTTCTTTGACCTACGTGTACCTACCATAGACTATACACAGTTATGCATCCCTCAAACCTTTGGAGACATCAGTTGCGCTCCAAAAAAGATTTCATACAAGAGATGAGGTGCGCGAACCAGGAAAGAAAGTAAATGGATGAGAGAGTCATATCAATCACCCACCAAACCAGCAGGACACTAAAAAATAATTATATACCCCAAACTAGAGGTGTAATGAATCAACTTAGTGAAACGTCTTGCTTATATACATATATTCCTTCATATGTGCATGCATATGTGTGAATGATTGCATGCATAAACATGACAAAAAAGAAAGGTTTCAACAGCATAGATAAAAGGTCAAACCACCTTATAAACAAGCACAATAATCTCATAAACTGCTGTTTGAGAATAATTATGATTATGAAACCATCGTCATGATACACAATACTTATTCTTTCTGCCCATGCATCTTTGAACCCAATTTCTTCCACCAAATGAAGGAATTTATATATTTGGTGCTCATTTTCAGGAGAATAACCAAAGCATAAAAGAGATATAAGCTGCAAATTGTACAGCTTCAAATTTTCTCATAAGCATACTGCATACCTGGTCGATGAGCTTTTCATCAAACAGCACATGAGAACTGAAGACACATATAGAAGCTCCTAAACTGCATGAGGATACTGCCATTTCAGGAGCAATGAAAACTTGTGTGTATGAACCAAATGGAAATGATGCTGAGAGGTAATCCTCGTAGTGGCTGTTGAGAAGTACACAAAACATATTGGTGTTAGTCACGTCGAATTCCAAGTACCAAAGACACAAATACTTGTCTTGATTAAAACAAGTCAGGTTCTCATTGAAAGACAGACTTTTGAGGACGGATAGTCATATTGAAGGTGGGGATGGGGATCAAGACAGAGAAACATCAATACTCATAGATACCTGAAAGCATTGTAGAAAAATGCAACTGTGTTTCGTAGCTTTGACAGATTAGCTGGTAGGCAAACGTGCGATAGTAAATTACGATGCCTATCAGGGAGAATTTCGAATGGAGCAACTGCCAGAGATATCCACTGAGCAGCGACAGGAACGTCTACTTTATAAACATAAGTCTTCCTAGGTGGATCATCCTTTGTCAAAACCTGCTAGAAGGAAAACTGTTTGAAGCATTTCCAAATCTAACAAAGCAAAAGAATATATATGCAGAAATATTGAGCGTGCAAGGTATTAGAGACTTATCAGAGTAAGAAGACATTTTTTAAAGAAGAGTTCCAGATATGTAAAGAATGCTAAAAATACATCATGTTTCGAGTTACTTTCTAGTAATCCGACGCAATGGTATATAAACCAAATAACAAACTTATTGCAAACACAGATATACAGATATAAAGTTAGACATAATGGTTACTTCTGCAAAAATAATTTTTTTCCTTTTTTTCTTTTTCTGCACTTGCTTGCAAGATACTTGCTCCCACTACTCTCGCATTCATCATTTCTCTAATTTCATGATGACGAAAACATCTATTCTATCAGACAAAGGCCACACGGCCCACACCCATCTTTGTCTGAAATGTCAGTAATAAATATGTTATGAGCCATCTTCCGTGATATTCCTTTTCTCAATAAAAAGACAAATAAAAATAAAAATAGCACTATTTTTCTACAGAAACCAGAAATTAATACCAAGTACACTCTCTAGATTTTTGCTTGCAATAATACCCTTGAATATCATGTTTTATTGTTGATGCATGTAGTTTCCAAATATTGATCACCTAATAAGCGAAGCTGCTTCATGCATATTGTCAGTAAATTTATCGTACCTGATGAAGTAAGGTTCCAGAGCTAACTGCAACAAGGTTGTTGGCCACAGTAAATTCCAGGTCATAGCTACACAAAACACAGAAATTAACAGAAATATAACACAAAGTCCATAAAATGCTTAGAAGTGTTCTACTTAACTTTGCATCCAAGGACATGACTCTATGGTATTCATTACTTTGACCCCAAAATGGTAAATAATTAGTCATTAAACTTGTTCCTACGAAATTAGTTCTTACCGGATAGATTAAATAAGTTGAACTTAATTAAGTTAATGGTGGATAGGTAGTGGTCAATCATTGATAATTAAATTATAAGACAGTAAGACCAGTATGAGTGTATCCTATGCCTCTTAAAAATTTGATGGCTTCGAATAGTTGTTACTTTAAAAGAACGCTTGTATTCGCTCGTTAGTGTATGAACACAAGAAAACAAAGCAGAAAGAAGAAAACAAGGGCAACAGAATAATTAATAAAACAAGAACCTTCGGATTAACTGTTCCTCTTTCTTCTTCTTGAGCAACATATTCATGGTGTCTTTGCCAATTTATTGTCCAACAACATACTAAGGATTTATAATACTACTTACTGCCATATCTTTAAATTCCCCCTTTTTGAGCTAACATTCACCAACAAGATGGTATATAATCTGACTGAATATGTAATTTGTTGCTGGCAAATTTCTCATTCTTGTATTGTTATGCATCTTGACCAATGTACGGTATCCCATTCATTAACTAGAGCAACAACGTATGACTGTCTTCTTTTAGGCTAAACTATGAGACAGGTAAGTATTTGTTTGATGAAACAAGTTCACCAATTGTTCATGAAGTGTTGCTTTTATCTCTAGCGGGAATGGTATGAACTCGTGCTGATCTGATGATATGTCGGGAGTATGTGCACCATGCGTTTACCTTGAAACTGTTGTTCCACACTTTATTCATTGAGTGGCATGTCATAGTGTGGGGAGAAAAGGATTAAAAGAGCCAGGAGAGAATCAAGGCTGAACTCCGGTAAATTTAAAGAGTGCAGTAAAAATTATTCCACTGCAAGATCAAAAATAGGAAGAGAACATTTCTTGGTAAGGTTATGAGTTGGTTAACCAAGCATACCAATTTCTTTTAGACTAATTAAAAAAAAAGACCGAGTAACCAAATGACACCAGGAAGAATCAAAGAAAAAAGATCTTATCAAAGACAAGTGATGATGTTGCAATGCCAAACTTCATACACCTACAACAAGAGTTAGAAGAAACTATAGACACAACAGTAGGAGAGCTGAACAAGTGAGAAGATGCCCTCGAGAAACATGTCATTGTCTGAGTGTGGTGTCTTGACGAAAGTAGGACACACTCCGAGGAAATATACGGATCGCAATCAGATGAGGTTGATGCAAGAAAGTTCACAAAAAGGTCAGATGGTCCAATAAAATTCTACTACTTACAGAAAAGTGCATCTGCAATCTCAACCGTGGCCATATCATTACCCAAAAACCCGAAGCGCCTCCAATTTAGAATTGTAAATCTGCCCAGACAGTTGCAGGTGGGTGGCTCACTGTGGTTTGTGCGAGATGCAGCCAATGTAGCAAAAAGATGGAGAACTGATTTAGGACTCGGGAAAGGGCTATTTTAATTGAATCATCTCCCCTCATAAGTCAGGTAACTTATGTAATCATTCTAGCTCAGGGATGCAATGATTTTCAAGGCTGTATGTCATCAACAAAGCCATCAAAGAATCAAAAAGGACTAAGGAGATGGAGCATAAATTAAAAATGGTGGCTGAAAGTTAGTAGTATTTCCTTGAAAGTTGGCAACACACAGAGTCTGAAAGTTGACACATTATCATCCGCAAAAATCTTCTTGAGAACCATGTTAGACTTCTTTCCAGGGTCATAGAATTCACATCATTCCCCTTTCCAAATTCTAGTCAGTCAAGGTAGGGATCAAGGACCAGAAAAAAACAATGCTATAAATTTTTTTTACAGACCAGCCATTCTCTAGTGATAAATAGATCATGATGGCATGAGCTAGATCATGATGGCATGAGCTTTCTATCATTTACATTGTGTGCAAACTATTTCTTTGAAGTACTGGCAAACATGTTTAACAATGCGATTGCAGGGAGTCCAAGTTTACGGAAACAAATTGAAAACGACAACTGTGACAATTGTAATAGAAAAACATGGCTTCAACTTTTTTGCTTTTATGAGATGTTATTTATATATTGAAATAAAAAAGGTAATTTATTTAATGTAAAAAATAGTAAATACTGATTGTAATTTATAAAAATAAAAAATCTTTTAAGCTAAACTCACTGAGGTACCTTGAATATTCACAGCATGAGACATTAAAAATTCATTTTAAATGATTACTGATTAATCCATTCAACAATTTAAGTTACACTCTTACATTGCAAACAGATGAAAAAATTTCAAGCAGGCGGCCAATAATTCAATATTTTTTCAACATAATCTTATACTATAGAAAGTTTGTCTGAATGAAATGATAGAACAAGCTGTGGAAGTAGCTGCGAAAAAAATGCAAAACTAAAACAGAGGATGGAAAAAATAATACAAGGTAGGTATGTCTGTCTTTCTCAGAAAATTCTACCAAAATGCATTTTGGGAGAAACATTATGCAAAAGAATGCCGGGATTCCAAGAGAAGAATTCTCGAATTGGAAGCCCAACCAAACACCGCCATTGTTTCCCTCTTTTATTGGGCATGTCCTGATTAGTGGCTTATCCTATATCAACTAAAAATTTCTGTGTACAATCGTTGCTTTTTTGACCTAAACATGCAATGCCTTACACATTCAACGCACAGCCACTTATGTTCTGTATCTGGTAGATGTTAAACACAAATTAAATTGCACATTAAGTCCAAGTTAGAGAAGTTGAACAATACTAGGTTGCTACTACATAGACTAAATCCTTCTTTCAGATATTAAGGTGATAAGCAACTTTCCTGCAGACTAATAACTTCATCGATTTAAATTGAAATAGAGTTAATCAGACTCCAGGGAGTTCAATGTACATACCAGCAAGACTGCAAATTGTCGTCCATACAAGGAAACCAGCACCGTGCACGCCTCAACTGGTTATCAGTATGCAGGACATTATTATTAAAGTGAATTCCTGTTTCAGCTTTTTCTACCCAATAGTCAATGTGTATATGTTTAACGTTCTTCGCGTTACATAACCTACAAGAGAAATGACAAACAAGAAAACCTCATCACAATCACATCTTAAGAGAATAGTGACAAGACAGTTAAAGCAAGCAAAGTAAAGCCAATTCAGTATCAAGTTACATTAAAAAAACAAAGGACTTATGTTGAGATTATGTTTTATTGATAAGGTGACTCTTTTAAAATAGAACTGTACGAGGCAGAAACATATAGTTTGGAATTGAGTCCCATCAAAGCAGTCAAGACATGACTTAGGTTCACTAACGCACAGAAGATAGAGTTCAATAAATGACTACGCGCCTGGCTAGGGAGTAGGGAGCTTACAATTTTTAATCTTCACCAAACTCAGACATGGAGGATGAGCTTCTCTAGTTAGATAAATAAGTTAAAAGATTGATCTGTTACTATACCTTAGGAACAAACAGAATTCAGTCTATCATGCACAGCTAAAACATTGATCTGGTACTACATCTTATTCTTAAGAGCAAATGGAATTCAATCTATCGTGCACATTTAGCCACAAAAGCAACAGTGTGTAAGGTGTCATAAAATTTTGAGTTCAAAATGAAGCATGGAAGTGCTATATAGGCAGTGATCATTCCTTTCTCTTGGACAAGCACCCTTACCAATTCTCACACATAAATGACCCAACAAGAAATGACTAAAAAAGAAATTTATTTCATTAACCCCACCATCAAAATTGATAAATTTTCTGTTGAAAATCTCGAGTATAAAAGGGAAATGAAGTTTTTTAACTCCTTTAAGCTTGTAATGGATCCCATTCAGTACGGATTGCTAATGGGTCACGCTCGTTGGTGTTTGGCTCAGGATAAGTCCGCCTCTCCTCTAATATTTGTTTAAATTCAGTCTTATTTGTACCTAATCTTGAATGCAACCTTTTATCTGTGAGTAAGTTTTAGGGATATGAAGTGCATAGTCATTATTCTGATGCGTCATGCTGAATTTTATGCAGGGGTATACATATTCATCGCTGATGATTATCCGAGTAATCAGCCACGGAGTACAACCTGTTGATCATTTTCCAATTCTGTTTCTTCGAATAAGGATAGTGATATTTTGCCTTCGCACAATCGTCCTAACTTCATGTATCTTGAAAATTTGTTTCCTTCATTGTTTTGCAATAATAATCGCAAGTTGCTTCAACTGATATTTGTCAATTTTCCAAGCATGCACGTAATACTTTCACACCACAACGCCACAACCTTACAAACCTTCTTATCCATTTTCACTTGTTCATAGTGATATTTGTGGGCCTTCAAACATTAAGAATGTTATTAGTACATGCTAGTTTTTGTTGTTTGTTGCTAATCACACACGCATGTCTTGGGTATTCATGATGAAAGATAAGTCCAAAACGTGCATCTTTTTAAACAAATAAAATGTCATTGTTCAAAACAAATTTTCCACTCACATTCAAGTCTCAAGAACTTATAGGGCACTCTATATTAGGAGAGTACAATTGTTCATCAAAGCTCCTATGTTGATACACCCAAGCAGTCTGAAAGGAAAATCATCATTTACTTGAAGCCGTTCTTACTGCAACTTACCTCACTAATAGAATACCATCTAGAATCCTTCAAAACAAGAAACCAATTCAAACTCTCCTGGAAACTCATCATAACACACACCTTCACACAATCCCACTAAAAGTCTTTGGTTGCTAGGCGCTTTTGTGAGCATTCATCAAGAACACCACGAAAAACTTGAACCGAGGCAATCAAATGCATATCTTTGGGTACTCTCCTCACCAAATATGTTATAAGTGTTATTCTCCGGCCACAAAAAAAAATTACACATCCATGGATGTCACCTTTTTTTTAAGAATGCACTCTTTCACCCCAATTCCTCGATTCAGGGGGAAATGAACCTAATTGAATCTCCAAATTGGGAAACAATAACACTAAGTGTACCCCATTTAGAACTTATCCATACCGATCCAATACGCATACAAAATCCCTCACGAACTGATTCAATTCCACTATCCTTGAATTCTATCTCAAGCCAAACAACACCCAATAAGCCACTCCAGGTCTATTCTCAGAGGAAAACGCACAGCTTGAGAGTCCAAAACAGCCAGCACAAGCTCAACTAGCCTTCAAATCTTCCTTGGAGCTGGTTTCCACCGAAAATAATCAAGGAAACCCGTCATTTCCTTGAGGTTGCATGCTCCTTACTCTTTACGTATAATGTCCAAAGCATTTCTGGGGTGAAGCCGTTCTTATTGCAACTTAACTCACTAATAGAATGCCATCTAGAATCTTTCAATACAAGACACTAATTCAAACACTCGTTGAAACTTATCCTCACACACACCTTCTTCACACAATCCCGCTAAAAATATTGATTTGCACGGATTATGCGAGCATTCATCAAGGACTCGTGTTAAAGCTTTATTCTCAAAGTAATTTGAAATGAAGGATCTCGAGCATCTCAAATATTTTCTAGGAATGTTGGTTTGCGAACCCGTTGAAACACCGATGGATCCAAATCTCAAACTGGGGATAAGAAAGAACGATACATTGGTTGACAAAGAAAGATATCAAAGACTACTAAGAAAACTAATCTATATGTCACATATGCGGCCAGGTATTGGATTGGTCGTAAGCGTTATGAGTCAATTTATGAATAACCCAACAGAAGAACACATGGAAGTTGTGTATCCAATATGGAGATACCAAAGGGTCAATTCATGAATAACCCAACAGAAGAACAATGGAAGAAGTGTATCCAGTATTGAGATATCTAAAGGTGACAATTGGGAAAGGATACTCTTCAGGAAAACCACAATCAGAAATAACAAGGTCTATAGCGATGTAGACCAGGCTGGCTCACCTACTGATAGGCATTCTACATCTTGTTATGCATTTGTATGGGGTAATCTAGTAACTTGGCAAATCAAGAAGCAATCTGTGGTTGCTTACAGCAGAGCTGAAGCACATTAGCTCAAGGAAAATTTGTGAGGGAATGTGGCTGAAAAATTACGTGATGAATTAAGACTAAAGGACAGCTATCCAGTGGAACTGATGTGTGACAATCAAACATGTATAAGCATAGCCAAAAACCCCAATCACCATGATCAAACGACGCATATTGATCTCAACTTAATCCAACTCAGTTGCAAACTGTTGATATCTTAACAAAAGCACTTTATAGGCCCAATTTTGAAGACTTAAATTCCAAACTGGGCATGATCAATATATATAGCCCGGTTTGAGGGGGAGTATTGTTATCTTTATAATTGTTGGTTAGGACAGGAATCTATTTGTATTTCAAATCCTAGATTAATTTAAATTAGCTTATTTTTTTACTTAAGCTTCGAATGCTTAGGGAATCAGGTAGGAAAATTTTCCTATAACCATACCATGTATGCTGCTTTATTTTTATTCAATCAGATGATATCGATTGGGCTGGGGATGTGACTGATCGGACTTCTACATCTGCCTATATTGTGTTTTTAAGAGCTACACCGATTAGTTGGACCTCAAAGAAACAGAAAATTGTTGCCCGATCATCTACTAAAGTTGAATACGGATATGTTGCTTCCTCAGCAGCAGAATCAATTGGATTCAAAATCTGCTCTCTGAGCTACATGTTTCAGTCCCTCCACTCCTACTATGATAATGTGGGAGCCATTCATTTATGTGTAAATCCTGTTTTTCACTCTCAAATGAAACACATCGCAATTAATTTTCATTTGTTCATGTTTTGCCAAAAATAAATTGCATGTGGTCCATGTTCACTTCGCCGATCAGCTCGCCAATTCTCTGACGAAACCTTTACCTCTGTCAACCATTTATTCGACATTGTTTCAAGGTTGGTGTTTGTAGTGGAACCCCAATCTTGCGGGGGACTAATAGCGCAACCGACTCCAAGAATGGATAGCATCCAATATATAACTTGTTTGTATTCTAAATCCAAATATGTAATCCGTTATTTTATCCCATTCTTTACTCTATTTCTATAGGAAGTGATAGGCGTTAAGCCATTCATAAATTAGTGTATTCAGATTTGTGTTCAAACAGAAAACCATATTAATTTGTATTCTTTTTTTATTCTGTTAAAACACTTAGATTGGGTGCTTTCCATTGTTGTGCATGGTCTCTTTGTACATATTTTGCTCATGTGTGACTTTTTTCTCCAATTAAACATTTTTTTTATAGTTTTTTCAAGAAATAAAATTTGAAGTTGTAAGGCTACATCCATATGGAAACATACAAACATAAATTCATGCATTTCATCCAAGATAAAAGAATATTGGCACCGAAAAAGCTGGAATAAAAACCACTTAAGGAGATTCCAGAAAATGATTAAATAAATAAGCAAGGTAATACAGCTGTACATGGGGATCCAATGAAACATTCAATGCAAATATATGATATTATCTTATTTACAGTTTCCGATTCTCGTTTGGAAGTTTCGGAAGTTTCCACACTTCCAAAACAATGTAACAACCATATATTGTCCAGATAATTATTTAACAACTAAAAACATCAAAAATTTAGTAGAAGAGAAGGAGGAAATTCTTTGTGATGGAATTAAACGTATTTTGATGCATATGTTTTCTGTGATTTCCAACTCCATTGAAGCAGTTTTGCTGGTGAAATCATACTTAGCCTGCCTAAAATCTACTCAGTATAGCATGGTATGAATAACAATCAATATAAATTATAAAGGTGAAAGAAACTAGTGCACTTACAAAGCTGGATAAAAAAACATGAAAGTCTCAGGTCAAAGAACAACCAGCGTGAAGTAAAACCAAAAAACATAAGCAATAGATGAAAAACCATTCCAAAACCTGCTTGTATCAGCAGGTGATTGTTCCCCATCGTCCATATGTTCGTATCCTTGTATGCTCTCAGGTTTATTGGCCTTGCTACACATTATCAGCAAATTGGGAAGTAATTCATTCTCGAGAGATGACAAATACACAGAACCAGAAGCATCAGCAGCTGACGTCAATGAAGAGACCACACACCATCTATCCTTTGAGTCTAATTGCTGATAATGAGGAAATACTTCAAATTCTGCAGGCTCCCCATCAACTGTAACCCCCTCAATTACCAAATTATCCGCATGCAAACCCACAATTCCATTATCTGGTACAACTATCTCTAGTTCTGTAAACCTGTAGTTCAAAGTGGCAAAAGTGTTACATCGCTAATGCACCTACAATTTTTAGTTTGTTAGCATCTTACTATCAGATTCAACTGATTCCAACAAAACATACTTCCAAAAAAAATTGAAATGAAATGAAGCCCACATATTAAAGCACTTAAAAAGAAAAAGAAAAAGAAAATGATAAAAAAGTCCAAAACGTCAAAAGGGTGGTGTACTGGTATTCTACTTAAATTACAACTTCTAAAAATCGAGAATTGAATCACACAAACAAGAGCTCCATAGATGCCGTCATTCATTCATAAAATCTTCAACAAAATGGAAAGAAAAAACGGTGAATTAGGTGAAATACCCGTAGATTCTACGGTTGTCCATGTCGACTGAAAGACATAGCTTCTGGTGATTGACCACTGCCTCAGAATTGTTACTGTTTTCTCCACCTCTTTGTTCATCATTCTTTGCTTTCTTAGCCTTCGCCATTTCTCCACGAAATCCTCCGAAGAAGACGACGGAATTGTCAAGGCCAAGCTAGGGCAGGGCGAGGGTTTACTCTGACTAGCAAAATGGACGCGAGTGTACAGCTGAGTGGCTTTTTTGTTGGTCCATGACCATCTCTTACCGGGTTTAACTCGTGGGTCGGGTTTATATTGTGTTGGTTTTAAAAGTCAATTACTTCCAAATCATTAATTTAATTTTTAAAAAACATGTTATAATGTTTAAACCCCTTATAAAAACTAATTTGGTATGGCCATTTTTACATTCCAAAATTACCCTCCTTTTCTTTTTAAAATTACAAATATATAATTACACTCATGCCCTTACCAATCTAAAATATTACAATCACACTTGCTATCTATGTACCAATCAATTTACATTATGACATTCACAATCATACAAATTATCATCATACATATCATACAAATTAACATATTATCCTAAAAAATTTATTAGATTCCAAAAAAAATTAAATATAAAATACTGTATAATCATTTTATAATTGAAATTAAAAAAAGCTAAAACCAAAATAAAAAACGACGTTATAAATCACAACAATTTACAAAAAAAAAATATGTATATGCACGCAAGGCGTGCAGAACGACACTAGTAATTATAATATATATAATATTATAAACAAACGGTAAATTGGAGAAAAATCTGCAAACGCAAAGAAATTCTTATTGGGTTAAATAAGCTTGAAATCTCTATTTTGCCCCTTTCTTCATAATACATCACACCCAACTCATTATGACGATCATTCTCCCCCCGAAATTCGATTTTCTTTTCTTTTCCTTCTCCTTCACTGTTCTCAATCCCAGTCACACTCGATACTTTTCTCTCATTCTTTGAAGCTTACGTTTCAAAGTCTTGATTTCGTTTACGATAAGTATGTTCGACTTCAAAGGCGACATTGCATCGTGTTCATTTTTTTTTTTTTGCTCTCCAAAAGTGCGAATTGTGCGCGTGCGTGATTTATTCGTTTATGATTTTTCTTCTTTTCCGTCTTTCTACTCCTGGTTTGAGCCTTGATTGTAATTTGTTGAAATTTGAGTTTATGGTTGATTCTTGTGTGGATTGGTCAATTCTAGTTTATTAATGTTAGTCTTTGGTAATTGATGGGAATCTCTATCAAAGTTTTTTATGATGAATATATATATATATATATATATATATATATATATATTTAAAAAAGAACCAGTAAAATGGTGTGTACCAAAATGATGTTTTGTTTAGAGTTTATAATTCATTCATCAATGCCAAAGAAACAGAAAGTATAAGAGATCAACACCTTTGTATGTTGAATATTGAATAGTTGGATTATGATGTACTGTTTAGAGAATCCAATAAAACGGTGTAGTTTAAGATGCATCAAAAATGATGTTCTGTTTATAGTTTAGAATCATTCATCACCGCCAAAGAAACAAAAAGTATAAGAGATCAACATCTTTGCATGTTGAATATTGAATAGTTGGATTATAGCTCGTTTGCAATGTCTTTGTTGGATTATCGCTTGTTTGCAATGCCATTTTAGCTGTTTTTAATCGTTTTAATACTCTGTTTCAATTAAAAATAACAAAATTGCTCTTAGGTGCTTGAATGTGATGTTAGGCATGAAAATCCTTGAAGAGGCAAATCTTCATAGCAAGGGTCATCCAAAGGCCGATTCTACTTGGTGGCTAATTTTGTTAAAAATAAATTGAGACGGGAACCATCATATCGACTATCAACGATTGCGAGAGATATTCATAAGGAATATGGATTTGAATTGATATACCACGAGGCTTGGAAACAACAATGCATCAAATTTATGGGCCAAATAAATGGTGTTTTGATGAACTGGGGTGGTACTGTAATGCTTTGAAACAAGCAAATCCTGGTAATGGGCTGATTGCGAGGTTGATGAAATGAACAAATTTCAACGACTTTTCATCTTTTTCCATGATGTATTGTTGGATTTGTTAAGGGCTGAAGACCGTTGATTTTTTTAGATGGCACGCTTATTAAAAATAAATTCAAAGGATGCTTACTCAGTGTTGTGACAGAGGATGCTAATGATGACCTATTCACTTTGGCATTTGTTGTAGTGGATGCAGAGAACGATGCTAACTGGGAATAGTTCTGCTTGAAATTTAGGAATGTACTCGCAATACAAAATTCCATATCATTCTCACGGTTCACATTCTTTTCTGATAGACATAGTGGCCTTGTTAAGGCAATCCCCTATCTATTTATTGATAGTCATCATGCATATTGTCTACGACACTTGGTAGATAATTTTCACAGCCAGGTAAGTTATATTTTAGTTTATTTGTTTTAAAAAAAATTATTTGTATACAAGATGTGTAATCTATTGTTTACTGAATTTTAGGTTTTGAAGAAGTACCCACTGCACAACAAAAGACATTAGGAATCCATCTTCCAGAAAGCTACGTATGCTCCAATAGAAAGTCAGTTTACTGTTTATATTTTGAGTATAATTGAGTGAATGACTCTTGCAAAAGAATTTATTATTAGTTCAGAGCCCGAAAATTGGGCTAATAGCTTATTTTATGGAAATAGATGGGGTATAACCAATAACAATCAGACAGAATGTTGGAATAATTGGGTGAAACCTGCAAGATTTTTGCCAATTGTAGACATGGTAGACAACATATGCATACAAGTTATGAACATGATGAATAATCGACAAGAATTATCTCTTGTAATGGTTGGACAACTATGTCCTAAACAAGATAGTAATTTTTTAAAGAACTACACGAAATCTCGGAATTTGAAGGTCGATAGGTCTAGTTCATGGATTTTTGAGGTTGTTGATGGTGATAAAAGTTGTGCAGTATATTTGAAAAAATAGTGTTGTTCTTGTAGAATCTGGCAAATCAATAGGATCACTTGCACTCATGCTTGTGCTGCCCTTGAATCGAATGGGTTATCAATATATGACTTTTGTGACTCTTGCTACAAAGTTGAAAGTTTTCGGCAAGCTTATGCTGCAGTGAAATCAAATTCCTACGTTTAACATAGAAACATGTTTACCACATTCTTATGGCATTGTCATTGTACTGTCGGATGTCCGATCATAGCCAAGTCGTAGAAGGACATAAAAATTATCTTCACAAAAACAAAAAAAAATTGTGTTACAAAGTGTGCACAGTGTCACAAGCCGGGGCATAATCGTGGGACTTGCAAGGAAGCAATACAGTAGCTTACAAACTAATAACATAAACTTACATAGAGCTTGGCAAATTCTTTTGATTGAGGTGTCCAAGACGAGTTCATATGCACAAATTTATCATTAACTGTGTCCAAAACCAGCAAAAAATAATGAAACCTAATGTGCAAAGGCATCAAAAATATATTGGCATTCATTGAGAACATTAGCAGTCAAATCTTCAAGAACTTTGCGGCAACTTCGGCTTAATGAGCTTATAATTCTGGAGTGTCATTCAACACCAACCTTCGTTCTTTTATCGTCGTGAGAATTCTTTTTGGAATTCGGCCCTTTACAACAAAAAAATATAATTAAATCTATGAAATAATAAACTAACATAAAATTGAATTACCTGAACAATGGTATCTATAACCCATATTTTCGGACAACTGTCATATCTCACAAAATTTATAGTCAAAATAATTAGGTGTACATTAATCATATCATCCATCAACTCTTTCCAAACAACAAGCCATACAATGCCTCCCTAGAAACCATTGAACGAGGACTCCGCCACGCCTCGGTCCTACAATATTAAATTATTTCACTAGAAATAAGAATTTATCCACAATAATGATATTTTTAAAAAGTGAAACACAATTAACATAATTACATCAAATTTGATCGACATAATATTTCTCATAAGTTGATGTACGTCCACAATATCCCAAACACCCTTCATCAATTTCTCGCGCCTCATCAACCGCAGCTTGAGCTATTTGCACTATAGCTAATTCTGGATTCTCCTGAAATAGCATACAGTAATAAGTACATCACATAAATGATACATAATACTAGATATTTCATTCGACACAAAAATACCACCTCAATCATATTATCTGTAATCTTCTCATGTAGTAGTCTCTTTTTCTTCTTCCTAGGTGTCGTGGTAGGAAGCGCCACGAAGTCTTTTCTTTACCTTTTGTTTTTTTTGTTTTGCATACTCATCACACCACGAGCATTTGAAGACATCTGCTCCCCACTTTCAGCACCACTTTCACCATGTTCCTCAATATTACAATCAACTTTATTTTGACTTAACCACCATCGACATCAAAATCTGGAATAATATCTTCAAAATTTTCAACCATGTCACAAAAATCAAGTTTAAACTTCTCCTTTTCACTAGAACGATCATCACATCCCTCGCCACGAATTTCGTCACCAGTTGCAATATCCTTTAAATTTTTTTCCTTCATAATCTCCAAAGTCATGCTCAATAGAATTCACTTTACATTATGCATTTCTCCCCCTCTTTCCACCCGAAACATTCATTTCACCGTCCAAATTCTTCAAAGGGAGTATACTCTTCAGCTGCCTAATATCTTCCTCTTGTGCCTTGATTATTGCATCAACCTCTTCATTTCAGCCTACATTTATTTTTCATAAATCATAAAAAAACATACAAATACAATAATTTAACTACCTTCAAAATCATATCATATATATTTATCACTACAATTTATATCATATATATTTTTATAGCTCGTTATGAAAGTCATGATTATGAACAAGTATCATCTCCTCGGGTAAAGGGTAGATGGTATAAACCTGCTCATAAATGCACTATCAATAATGATTAATATCATGTAATGTAAATACATAAAAGCTTTCAAATTTTGTTCTTGGTTACTGAGAGAAACAAGACAAAAGCAGCGTCAAGATTGTTTGGGATCTTTGAGTCCATCCAACGAAAAAATCTTGGAAATATTTGTAGCGCACATGGTTTTCCTAGTGATGAAATTTGTGCATACACCCATGCCCAAATTTAAAATATATTCATAAGTATCAAAATATAGTAATGATATTATATGTCAAATCCAACTTACCATCAGTCCAACTACGCAACCATCGAAATATTTATTTCTTCCCAAATTCCCTTATTGGGTCCATGTCTCAATTTTCTTCATTTAAAAACATATATGTAGCATTCCCCATGCATAGTCGCAGATCTTGCTAAGGTCATCAACATAAGACAACATGAATCGAGGAGTAGCACAATTGCTTGTAGAAAATAAAATACAGTTACAACTTTACAAAATCTTCAACTTGCATATCATCTCCCTTATCAACTAATAAATTAAGCTTTTGTACGATATTTTCTCGTTTAACACTACTAAGTTCTCCTCCAAAATGCATTTTCATAGTATCAGATTTCAAATGTATATCTAGATCAATGTATTGACCTATATATGAAAAGCCCCATCACTATAGAAAATTAGGTTGAATTAAATGGGATAGTTACTTTATCACTAAAAACAAAGCATCAAAATGTGGGTCAAACGTACGGATAACCGACTCAACCCTAACAAAGCTAATTGGAATTTTAGGCATTTCAAAATAGTGGAACAAAGGGGTTTGCTTCAAACCGGAAAGTTGTCTCAAACCAATTTTCGATCTTAATTTTACAATTGTGCTTTGAAAAAAGGAAGGGAAACAACTGTTAATCAACTCGTAGTGCCTTGGAACTCTTTCAGTATTTGAACCAGGCTCCATCGCTGCACACAATACAAATTTTTTTAAGAACATCTAAATATAAATACAATAACCAGAAACACAACACAAGTCAATGAGACAATAAGCAATGCAAAGAAATATTGTCACTAGCGCAATTAAAACAATGCAATAGCAAACAAAATCATCCCCCATCTAGTACATCATAACCAAACCAAAGCACCAGAAGCTCCCAACTTGCAAATCTCAGAAAAACCTACGCAACAGGGCATCAATGCATCAAAACCCATAGCCTCAAGCAATTCCACATAGTAATTGAAGCAAATATGCATGAATCAGCATAACCCACACCAAAGGTCCACCCTCACATGCTCTCTAATTAACCAAAAGAATTCATTATTGGGGTGACCACATAAATATTTCGAAAACAAATAAGGTTCCAGAAGAATTCGAAAATAATCAACAAGCCAGAACAAGAGACTTACACATCTCAATTCTAACTTACCATTTCAAATCTTACCACTAAGCCGATGCGACCAAGGAGACGATGAAAACACGATAACGAAATTGATGCAGAGAATCATGCGAGCAAGGCGGAGATGCAATAATGGAACCGATATACGCGATTTTGGAAGCTGGGAAGGGAAGCTTTTAGGGAGGAAAGTTTATGGACGATGATTTGGGGAAAAATCGAAACCCTTAGATTATGAATCGAAGGAGATGATGAGGAAGATTGTGGTTGTAAGGGTATAGTAGACAATTTTCTCAAGTAGAAAGCTAGTAATAAGTTTTTTTTTAAGTTTGGAGAGTGCAGAGCTTTTACTAGGGACTGAACACTAAACATTAACTTGCTTTTGGTATTTTCAGAAAGTCTCCCATAAACAAATTATGGTTCACTTAAAAAATTGATTTAAAATTTAAAAATTTACATTTATTCTGGAGTTATAACACAATGAAATATGAAATTAATTTTCAAGTCAACCATAATTTTCCTAGCATAAGGTTTTTATCAGATTAAATGTTAAATATTCATTCTTCATACAATTACTATTTATTTGATTATTTTTTTCCAAAAACACATAATGAAAATTTGTGAAGAATGCAAAAAAAAAAAAAGTTGGATGATAAAAACATGATAGGTATTAAAACTAGACCCCAAAATATGTACCGGGAGCCAGAGGCAAACACACGTGAAGGTAAGGATGATAAATTGTTGGAATCGAAGAGGGGGGTGGGTGAGATTCCTTGGCTACTTTAGCTTTTTAAAATGAGTTTGCAAAATAAAAGAGTTTGCGCTTGCGGAAGACTTAAGTCAATCGATAAATAAAAGAAATGAAGAAGTAAATAAATAAATAAATGTGTAATGTAATAATGCGGTAAATGACAAGGATATTTGTTATAGAAGTTCGGCGATGAATCGCCTACGTCTCCTCTTCCCGGTTAGATAACCTCCAACCGAGGTTCCACTAGAACAAAAGATCTTGGCCTTGAGGGCTCCAAGTTAGCCACTACACAACTCTTCCCGAGTTACAAAGCTCTCCCCGAGCACAATACTCTTCCCGAGTACACAAAGCTCTTCCCGAGCACAATACTCTTCACGAGTACACAAAGCTCTTCACGAGCTACCAACACTCTTCACGAGTCTTCTTGGCCTTAAGGGCTCCAAAGTAGCCACAACACATGCACCAACTAGACTTGTTGATGACTTTACAATTTTCAATGCTTTGGTGTTGGAGGACCTTTACAATAAACTCAACAAAACACCTTCACGGTGTACTCACACGAAGACAACAAGACTCTATCAAAAGAAAAGGATTACAAGCTCCAATACAACAACAATGTATGGAGATTGCAAAGCTATATGAAATTTGAATGATCAAAGCTTTGTAGGCTTGTTTCTTGTCTTCAAAATGCTCCAAAACATCAATATTTATAGTGTAAGAGGCCCCCTAGGCTCCTACTAGCCGTTGCTACACATAAGGCTGAAATCAATCCTGCCTCACCTCGGACATCGCCTCAGGCGATCACCATCGCCGCGCCCCAACGGTCAGCAAATTACACGCATCGCCTTAGGCGATCGGTCTATCGCCTCAGGCGATCAATTGCTTAAATCAAGCCCGTAGACTCAACAGCTCAAAATCTTCCATCGCCTCAAACGAACCAGCCATCGCCTCATGCAATCAGTCCATCGCTTCAAGCGATCATCGCCTCGCCTCGGGCGAACTCCCCCAGCGCGCATGGCTCGGCGTCGCCTCTGTCGATGGCCGTGGCGAAGTCTCCCTGGCTGCCATCGCCTGGGGCGATCCAGCCCAGAAAATGCACAATCGATTTTCTTCATTTCAATTCACTTTTAATCACTTAATCTGCACACTAAGTACACACATTAGTATAACAAACACAAGTTTTGTTGATCATCAAAACTCAAAAATAAACCGGAGATAAATTAAAGCATTAAACACAACCATGCGTTTAAGGCTCAACATAAATGTCCTCCCTCAATTTTTTTTATCCACTAAAATTGCATTTTGCCATATGCACTATGCTCAATGTAAATTTTAAATTCGCTAATGCAGGAGCAATAATAGCTCATATTATGATAATGATCGAAATTGTTATGAAATGTTTCATTACAATAAATGCTTGTATTAATGCATTTGAGAAACATAAGATTATTAAATATCATAGTTGTTATGAAACGTGTATTGGATGTCCATTTACCTTCCACATTCCACCCAATGTAACTACAATATTAGGCATATAAATAGAGGCTTAAAATTATATGAAAGATATAAGAAAAGCTCTCTAATTTTCTCTTTCTAAATTATTTTCTGTACATTACAATACTACTATTTTATAATACGTTATCAGCACGAATCTCTAGTCAACTTTGTGTGAGTTTGGTAAGTTTTATTTGTTTTCTTTATTTTAATTACAGTTTGACTAATCTTGCAAAACTCGAGTTTGTTACTCTTGATATCACTGGAAAGAATTATCTATCATGGGTACTAGATGCTGAAATTCATCTAGAGGCAAATGGTCTTGGAGAAACCATCAAAGAAGAAAGTATAGCCACAAATCAAGAAAAGGCTAAATCAATGATCTTCCTCCGCCATCACCTTGATGAAGGGTTAAAAACAGAATATTTGACGGTAAAGGATCCCTTTGCCTTGTGGACTAGTTTGAAGGAAAGATATGAACAACAAAAAACGGTTATTCTTCCAAAAGCTCGTTATGAGTGGATGCACTTACGCTTGCAAGATTTTAAAACTGTAAGTAAGTATAATTCAGCAATTTTCCGAATCAGTTCAAAGTTGAAATTATGTGGGGAAAATGTAATTGATGAGGATTTATTGGAGAACATTCCCCACTTTTCACGCATCGAATGTGCTCCTACAGCAGCAATATCGTGAAAAGGGTTTCAAAAAATATTCTGTCTTCTTGTTGTTGAACAAAATAATGAGCTTTTGTTGAAAAACCACGAGGCTCGTCCAACTGGTGTTGCTCCATTTCCTGAAGCAAATGCAACACCTATGCGATATAATAATGAACAAAACCGAGGCCGAGGTCGTGGTCGAAATCATTACGATAACATGGTGGCCATATCAAAAGTATTAAGCACCACCAGAAGTGGGAAAGTAACAATAACTGTTACAACAATAATCGTGGTGGTCATATCAAAAACATTACACGCCACCAGAAGTTGGAGCATAATGATGAGAAAGATGTAAACCAAAATAAAAGGGAGGAGAATAAGTGATATCGTTGTGGCATGAAAGGCCACTGGACTCGTACTTGTCGTACGCCAAAGCATCTTGCTGATCTCTATCAAGAATCATTGAAGAAAAAATAGAAAATGATAGAGACAAATTTCAATAGCAAAGATGTTAATCTTGACCATAATTTTGTTGACAATGGCTTTAATGAGTTTACTTCTTTTGATGTTGCTTATTTCTTTGTCAATCATCCTGAATGTGATACTAATCATGGAAATGCCTAAGAATTTTTACTTTATATTTGCAAATAAATATTTATAATAAATGTTTATTGTCAATATTTCTTTTATTATACAAATATTTTATTTATCATAAAAAGAAAGAAAAGAAAATTTTCATATTGAAAAATTTAATTTTTTTGAAGAAAATGGACGTTCCAATGATCATTGACAAAGAATTATGTTTGGCAGACAGTGCAACAACACACTCTATACTTAAGGATAATAAGTATTTTTCATATCTAATAATGAAAGAAGCCTTAGTACAATATCTGGTAATGTAAAATTAATTGAAGGCTCCGGAAGAGCAACTATAATTTTGCCTGGAGGAACAAAATTTTGCATTGATAATGCTTTATTTTGCTCAGAGTCTCAAATATACTTATTGAGCTTTAAAGATATTCGTAAAAATGGATATCATATTGACACTAAAAGTGAAGATGATAATGAATACTTGTATATTACAAGTATTAACTTTGGAAAGAAAGTTGTTTTGAAAAAAAACACACTCTTATTCCTCTGGATTATACTACACATATACAACTACAATTGAAATATATGCAATGGTAAACCATAACTTTAGTGATCATAATGATTTTATCATTTGGCATGATCGGTTGGGTCATCACGGTTCTATAATGATGAGAAGAATTATAGAGAATTCACGTGGTCATTCTTTGAAGAGCCAGAAGATTCTTCAATCCAATGAATTCTCATGTGCAGCTTGTTCTCAAGGCAAGTTAATCATAAGGCCGTCACCGATGAAAATTAAAAATGAATCTCCTGCATTTTTAGAACGCATACATGGAGATATTTGTTGGCCTATTCACCCACCTTGTGGACCATTTTTGATATTTTATGATTTTAATTGATGCATCAACGAAATTGTCACATATATGCCTATTGTCAACTATCAACTTGACATTTGCAAAATTACTTGCGGGGTTAATTTGGTTACGAGCACATTTTCAGATTATACTATCAAGACAGTTCATCTTGATAATGCTGGTGAATTTACATCACAATCTTTTAATGATTATTGTATGTCTGTTGGAATAATTGTTGAACATCCTATCGCTTATGTTCATACACAAAACGGTCTTGCAGAATCGTTTATTAAGCGTCTTAAATTGATTGCACGACCATTGCTCATGAGAGCTAAACTCCCAATATCTGCGTGGGGACATGTTTTATTTCATGCAGCTGCATTAATTCGCATAAGGCCAACGAATTATCATGAATATTCTCCCAACAACTGGTTTTTGGTCAGGAACCAAACATTTCCCATCTTAGAATTTTTGGATGTGCAGTTTATGTTCCAATTGCTCCACCACAACGCACAAATATGGGACCTCAAAGGAGATTGAGCATATATGTTGGGTATGAATCACCTTCTATAATAAATATCTTGAGCCAAAAACTGGAGATTTATTTACGGCTCGTTTTGCTGATTGTCATTTTGATGAATCATTTGTCCCAATATTAGGGGAGAAAATAAATAGTCGGTTGATAAAATTATGTAGAATGAATTGTCATTATTTCATTGATCATCGCACAAGACAATGTGAACTTGAAGTTCAAAAGGTAATTCATTTGCAACAGTTAGCGAATCAATTGCCAGATGATTTTTCTGACCTAAAGCGTGTGACCAAGTCACATTTACGGCTGTTAATGCTCCGATTCGAATTAATGTCCTTGAAGGACCTTCTACCATTATTAGTAAATTAAAGGCACCTATGAAACGTGGTAGACCAGTCGGTTCTAAGGATAAAAATCCTCGAAAACGAAAAGAAGTTAATAATGAGGATAGTAAAATCGAGGAAATTGAAAATCGAGAAGAATTCTCAAAATCAAAAACTCTTGAAGAGTTTCTAGACATGACAAATAATAAACTTCCAGAAGAAGTTCAGGTACCTGAAAATTTTAATAATAATGAGATCTCAATAAATTATGTCATGACTGGGAAAAGATGGAACCGATATACAACTAATGTTGATGATAAATTTGCATATACTACAGCAATTACTATTATGAATGAGAACGAGGATCATGAACCAAAATCTGTGGATGAATGCAGACTTAGAAATGATTGGCAAAGATGGAAAGATGCAATTCAAACAGAGTTGGATTCGATGGCAAATAAAGTTTTCGGACCAGTACTGCGCACACCTGAAGATGTGCAACCAGTTGGCTATAAATGGGTCTTTGTGCAAAAACAAAATGAGAAAAATGAAATTGTGCGGTATAAGGCACGACTTGTTGCACAAGGTTTTTCCCAAAGACCTGGTATTGATTATGAGGAGACATATTCTCCTGTTGTGGATGCAACAACTTTTCCTTATTTGCTTAATCTGGCAGCAAATGAACGACTTGAAATGAGTCTTATGGATGTTATTACTGCCTATTTGTATGGCTCACTTGATAATGACATTTATATGAAAATCCCTTAAGGTATAAAATTACCTAAGGGACATGACCACGGTTCTAGAGAACTTACTCGATCAAATTGTATAAATCACTATATGGCTTGAAACAAGCTGGACGCATGTGATATAATCGTCTTGGTGAATACTTGATGAAACAAGGCTATGTGAATGATCCTATTTGTTCATGTTTTTTTATTAAGAGGTCTGGAACTGAGTTTGCAATCATTGCAATATATGTTGATGATTTAAATATTATTAGGACTCCTGAGGAGCTCAAGAAAGCTACGTATTATTTGAAACAAGAATTTTGAAATGAAGGATCTTGGAAAAACAACATTTTGCCTAGGCTTGCAAATTGAGCACTTAGAAAATGGCATCTTGTTACATCAGTCTGCTTATACAGCAAAAATGCTTAAACGACTCTATATGGATAAAACACATCCACTAAGCACACATATGGTTGTAAGATCACTTGATGTGCACAAAGATCCTTTTCGACCTCATGAAAATAATGAAGAACTACTAGGCCCAGAAGTGCCATATCTTAGTGCTATTGGAGCACTAATGTATCTTGCTAGTCATACACGCCCTGATATATCATTTGCTGTGAATCTGCTAGCAAGATATAGTTCTTCACCTACACGAAGACATTGGAATGATGTTAAACATATATTTCGCTATCTTCAAGGAACGGTGGATATGGGCCTTTATTATCTTAAGGCACCCAAATTTGATCTCATAGGTTATGCAGATGCTGCATATTTATCTGATCCTCATAATGCTCGGTCACAAACGGGTTATGTGTTCACATGTGGTGGTACAACAATTTCTTGGCGTTCTATGAAACAAACTATAACGGCCACTTCTTCTAATCATGCTGAATTATTGGCGATCCATGAAGCAAGTCGGGAATGTGTTTGGTTAAGATCTTTAATTTATCATATTCGAGGAACATGTGGTTTGCATTTGGACAAAAATGTTTCTACAACTTTGTTCGAAGATAATGCTGCATGCATCGCTCAATTGAAGGAATGATACATCAAATGTGATAGAACGAAACACATTTCACCAAAATTCTTTTTCACTCATGATCTTCAAAAGAATGGTGAGATCAATGTTCAACAAATTCGTTCAAATGACAATCTGACAGATTTATTCACAAGGTCTCTACGGACTTCAACATTTGAAAATTTGGTTCACAAGATTGGAATGCGACGACTAAAAGATGTCAAATGATGAGCTCAAGAAGTGGAATTATTTCACATTGTACTCTTTTTTCCTTAACCTTGTTTTTTTCCCAATGGGTTTTTCCTGGTAAGGTTTTTAACGAGGCAGTGCATGGACATCCAATGGGGAGTGTTATGAAATGTTTCGTTACAATAAATGCATGTATTAATGCATTTGAGAAACGTAAGATTATTAAATATCATAGTTGTTATGAAACGTGTATTGGATGTCCATTTACCTTCCACATTTCACCCCATGTAACTGCAATCTTAAGCCTATAAATAGAGACTTTAAGTTATATAAAAGATAAAAGAAAAGACTTTTCTCTTTCTAAATTGTTCTCTATAGATTACAATACTACTATTTTATAACAGAAATCATATAGTTATTCACATATTTGACGTGCCACCTTCTCATTTCATATTGAAATAAAATTTGTGAAGAATGCACAAATAAAAGCCAAGAATGCACAAATCATCTCCACAGCTCAAATGAATAAACGAATAAGCTTCAGTTATCTCCACAGCATACATACCCATATCCACGTTAATCTCAGCCTCTTGCGGCAGCGCCCTCGTCAGCCGCAATCTCACGTGGCACCTTCTCCAGTGAGGTGCCTTCACCGGAGACATATTTGGCCACGTCGAAGCTTTGAGGTTTCTTTAGAAATGAAAGTATTGATATTTGTCGCTGCATTTTCTTGGTCGAGAGCGGGAAGGACAGAGGCTTTGCACCAATATTGTGACCGGCAATCCAGTGATTTCAATTCTGTTGCTTTCCTGATTGATGGTCTCCGCCTCTGAGAGGAGCAAACTAAGGAAGAATGACTCGTATAATATATATATATATATATATATATATATATATATATATGATATCACCAAAAAGTGTGATCTTCTATAAATGTCGTGCTATGATGAAACAAACGGTTTATCTTCAATTAAACCGAATTGATCTGCTCCAAAGTATCTCTGTGTATCAAAGAGAAAGGGTAAGATGACTCCGCCCGTAGGTGAAGACTACTCCGACGCTCAAGTCAGTATATGTTTCAATAGAAAACGTATTGAAATTGTAGGAATAGCGTGTAAGTATTGCGTAATTGAACGTACCTGAATGAGGGGTATGTGCCCTCTATTTATAGATGTAGAGATAGAGTCTCAATCAATATAGAATAAGAGTTCTAGTCAATCTCTAATTGTAGAGTTCTAGTCAATCTGGGATAAGAGTTATAATCAATATGAAATAGTATTGTGTATGGCAACTAGATCCATGTTTATCCCGACAATATAGATGTCTTCCAAAACCCTACAACTCCTTGCTAAATTAGATTGGGTCGGTTAAAACCCGTTAGGTAGATCGATCCTCCATAGAGGGGTATCACAAGTCCCCCCTCCTAGTCGGACTGACGTCGAAGACCAGAAGTTCGTTAAATGTTTAACCGACCTGTTCCTAGTGCCCCTGCTGTTTACTTCTACGGGAATATGAGATATAGTCGAGCTCCGTGATGAATAAACATGCGGTGCTAATAACATTGGCTTTATGAATATTAAGCGTCCCAAGCTCCATAATTAATAGAAATCTCAAGCCCCAGCGATGAAAAATATACGATGCCAATGAAACTTGTTTGATTTCCAGCATCAGTAGAGTCCTGAGCAGAGCAGATAAGCCCGATCGGGCACCAGAGGTAATAAGGAGCAAATAAAGCTCATCTGAGCTGATTTGAGCTATATCGGATAAATATATGCAAATGATGCTCGACTAAACTAAGCTCCAGAGGTAATAGGTATGTGGAGCAAATGATGTTCGCCTGATCCAAACTAAGCTCCAGATATAATAAATGGGTGAGGTGTGCTCACCTGATATGAACCGAGCTCCAGAGATAACAAATAGGAGCGAAGAATGCTCGCCTAATTTGAGCTCCAGAGATAATAAAGAGGGGCGAAGTGTGCTCGCCTGATCTGAACTGAGCTCCAGAGATAACAAATAGGAGCGAAGAATGCTCGCCTGAACCGAGCTCCAAAGATAATAAATAGGGGCGAAGTCTGCTCGCTTGCTCTGAACTGAGCTCCAGAGATAATAAATATGAGCGAAGAACCTGAACCGTGCTCCAGAGATAGGTTGCACACCCATGCTCCTGGCGTAACCAGGGCTGAGCTCGTGCTCCTGAGGCAGGTCGCATGCCCACGCTCCTGGCGTGACCAGGGCTGAGCTCTTGCTCCTGAGGTAGGTCGCACACCCATGCTCCTGGCGTGACCAGGGTTGAGCTCGTGCTCCTGAGGCAGGTCGCATGCCCATGCTCCTGGCGTGACCAGGGCTGAGCTCTTGCTCCTGAGGCAGGTCGCATGCCCATGCTCCTGGCGTGACCAGGGCTGAGCTCTTGCTCCTGAGGTAGGTCGCACACCCATGCTCCTGGCGTGACCAGGGCTGAGCTCGTGCTCCTGAGGCAGGTCGCATGCCCATGCTCCTGGCGTGACCAGGGCTGAGCTCTTGCTCCTGAGGTAGGTCGTACACCCATGCTCCTGGCATGACCAGGGCTGAGCTCGTGCTCCTGAGGCAGGTCGCATGCCCATGCTCCTGGCGTGACCAGGGCTGAGCTCTTGCTCCTGAGGTAGGTCGCACACCCATGCTCCTGGCGTGACCAGGGCTGAGCTCGTGCTCCTGAGGCAGGTCGCATGCCCATGCTCCTGGCGTGACCAGGGCTGAGCTCTTGATCCTGAGGCAGATCACATGCCCATGCTCCTGGCGTGACCAAGGCTGAGCTCTTGCTCCTGAGGTAGGTCGCATGCCCATGCTCCTGGCGTGACCAGGGCTGAGCTCGTGCTCCTGAGGCAGGTCGCATGCCCATGCTCCTGGCGTGACCAGGGCTGAGCTCTTGCTCCTGAGGCAGGTCGCATGCCCACGCTCCTGGCGTGACCAGGGCTGAGCTCTTGCTCCTGAGGTAGGTCGCACACCCATGCTCCTGGCGTGACCAGGGCTGAGCTCGTGCTCCTGAGGCAGGTCGCATGCCCATGCTCCTGGCGTGACCAGGGCTGAGCTCTTGCTCCTGAGGCAGGTCGCATGCCCATGCTCCTGGCGTGACCAGGGCTGAGCTCTTGCTCCTGAGGTAGGTCGCACACCCATGCTCCTGGCGTGACCAGGGCTGAGCTCGTGCTCCTGAGGTAGGTTGCACACCCATGCTCCTGGCGTAACCAGGGCTGAGCTCATGCTCCTGATGTGCCAAGGGCTTATTGACAACGCCTTGGGCTTCTGAATAGGGCCTTACTGCCAGATGGCACGCCCGAACTGTCATAATATGGCCTTACTGCTAGATTGCATGCCCGAGCTCGATGTAATAGGGCCTTACTGCCAGATTGCACGCCCGAGCTCGTCGTAAACGCTTTTAAAGATTCACCATCCCCTTCGTGATAGCGTCGAGCAAACAGGTGCCAAAGATGGGCCATCCGGAATTCCTTATTCTGACAAGCCTTGGAAAGCTGTTCATCCATTATGCCATTTGAAGAAGGGAAGCGCATCCGGCACCAATTCCCAAGTACCCAAATTTGAGGGATACCTTCGACACTTCATGCACAACATTTGATTGATTTGCCCCACCGAAAGAATTAATCAACTGGCCAAAAATAAGAGTCATGATCGGTTGCGTCAGCCCATTGGCAATCGCGGAGATTGTCCCAACAACAATGAACGCCACATCGAACCTATCTGTAAAAGATTAAGTTTAAAGAACGAAACTTTCTGATCTCCTTTCTTCTCTGAAGAATTCTTTAATGGCTGGCCGCATTCTTCCGCCATTTTGTGTACTCCTTAATTTATTTCCGGTACTGTTGGCATGAGGTGAAAAGACAACGCAAGGAACACAGATAGTGTTCGACTTGCGGTGCACGGCGAGGAGTGTAGCTACCATACGATAAGTTTTATAGAGGTGATCGACCGACGAAAGTCTTATCTCGCTGAAGTGAAGCGTGCGATTGAGTAAACTGGGAATGCCAATTTAATTAACGAACTTCACAATCTCGGTCATTATCAATTTGACTCAGGATTGGGATCACCAAGGACCACATCGGCAGCCGCACGAAATCCTCGATCTGAATTCTCACTCAATTCTTTCTTTCAGGTAGATGCACCTTATCTACGGCAAACACTGATTTCATCAGAGTCGCCTCATCATGGACGATTTAACGGAATCAACCCTAGTGGAGAGAAAGGTAAGACCAGCCTTAGAGGAATGATACGGAGAGTTAAAGCCTTCTCGAGCAACTTTCATGCTGTGGGGACATTGTTCGATCAGAATGTGAAAGACTAGGAGCTCTGCCACTTCAATGGAGGGAATAGAGATAACAACGGAGTTAAGAATCGAAAACAGCTGCATCACCCACAACATTGGGTTTGCGCCCCTCCGCTGAGCCGACTTCGTCACACCGAGATGGACTCCCATGTCCTCTCTCTACATTGTACATAAAATAATCATATAACAAGAAGTTATTTGGCTGCTCTTTATTTCTCGAAACATGCCAACTTTGCTACAGATGTGAAAGCTTCTTTTGTTGTAAGAACTTAAAAAAAATGATATGCTGCCAAACCAGGATTAGCTGGCCTAGATTTGAAACTTCAGTAGTCAATTAGAGATGATCTAGATCCACAAGTAGTCATTAGTGCCTTTTGCAAATTTTTGCTTAGGACTTGACACGACTCTGTAAATAGATTTTCAAAGTGTTACCCACAGACTTGAACTGAAGGACCTAATAGAGATGATATTGAAATTGCACGAGAAACTGCTCCAACAACTGAAGATTCTTTCTTGGACTCGTAAAATGAGAATTTGCTTGAGCGGTGGCAAGAGTGCTAGGATGCACAACATGCCGTGGATAAGTGAATTTCCTTGAGTGTATGTGATGAAATTGTGAGTTGCAAAAATACGACTTTCCTTTGTGAATCAAAAGATTATCTTGTTCTTGTATTCCCCAATAATTCTTGGAGATTGTTCTCCAGACTTCCTGCTGTTGTTGCAAAAGGAGCCACAAGGACCATGAACAAGAGATGATCTCATCACTATGAGTTCGTCTATTCCCCAAGTCAGGAGGAACACCTTCCTTTCCAATTTTTGTTATGAAAACCAAGGTTTCTTTATTGGTATCAGGAACTGGAACCAATGAGATATCCCCACAGAAACTACAGCATACATCGAAATCTCAAGAAGGTTCGGGTATTTAAATTCGTTTTATTTGACCCGCATGTGTAAATCACGTGCCCGTTCACCCATTGAGGTAGCTCCTAGAAGCTCGTACCGAAATTTGATGGTGGAGTAGGTTTAAGCCCATCACCAGATAGTCAGTGTATTGAAGAGATAGAATCGACCATGGAAGTTCATCATAATCTTTATTGATCGTGAGTGAGTATAGATTCCAGACCCTTCTTGACTATGCTTTGTTTCATCTCACGCCAACAAGAACAAGATGTGATCTACTGGTGTTTTCTGGGAAGACAAGTGAGGAATTGCATCTGGAGTTGTGGAATCGTTCGTTTCTCATCTTGCAGTATGCGAAAGATCAGATTTCTAAAGGTGGGTACTCGATAAAACTTCGTCCAACTGCTGGTTTTGATGCGTCATGGTTCACAAAAGCCATATTTCAGAGATTTGTTCGCTTTGTGAGCACAATGATAAGTGCGTAGGGGCGGGGCTAGCATGGTCAAAAGGGGTATCGTTTTCCTTCTTCAGAACTATGTGAAATCGTAGCACCCTTATGCTCGTCAGATCTCGTTCCTCTCAAATCCATCTGTAATCTTTGCTCACGATACTTAACAAACTCCTGGAGAAATCCGTGGAGAGATAATAGATCGTCTCTCACGGATAGGCATTCCTCGGCTGTGGGTCGAGGATGATCCGAATACGGGTTTTTGGTGGGTTGAATGCGGCAGCTAAAGGTGGCTCTGAGTGGTTTGTTGGAGGATCGGCCGTTGATTTTGTTTTCTATTGCGGCTATTCTGCATCTTTTGATCAACAAGATAACATCAGCCCAAATCGGTCGCCGTTGCTTCAGTTGTTTTTCCGATTGTAACAATCGCATCCCTGCGATTTCTTACTTTGTTCAACCGTTGGCTGTCTCTCATCGCGATTTCTAGGCAACTTTCATCGCGATTTCTTGGATATTCAGATTCAGATCGCTATTTTGTGAGATTATTCTGAATCGTGTCTGGGTTCCCTTGTTCGCTGAAGTCCGTTCATAATTGGTGAATGAGTTGTTGTAATTGCTCTGAACTTCAACAATGCGATTTTCTTGGAATTGTTTTTTTTTCGAAATTGTTCTATTCAATCTGTAGATCTAATCGTGGGATTCAATTTCGTTCCCACAGACGGCGCCAATTGATATCACCTAAATTTGCGATGACTTGCTGATATCAATAGAGAGGGGGTTCACCTCTCTTTCTCCTCCAACACTCAATATAACAGCCGGGATATTAGCAAATATCTTCTGCAATGACCTGAAAATACGAAGCAAATGTGAGAAGGGGCCGGAAGTTGTTCCGGCGGGTCCCCTCCGACGCTCAAGTCAGGTGGCACACCCATGCTCCTGAGGCAGGTGGCACACCCATGCTCCTGGCGTGACCAGGGCTGAGCTCGTGCTTGCACACCCATGCTCCTGGCGTGACCAGGGCTGAGCTCGTGCTTGCACACCCATGCTCCTGGCGTGACCAGGGCTGAGCTCGTGCTCCTGAGGCAGATGGCACACCCATGCTCCTGGCGTGAACAGGGCTGAGCTCGTGCTCTTGAGGCACATGGCACACCCATGCTCCTGGCGTGACCAGGGCTGAGCTCGTGCTTGCACACCCATGCTCCTGGCGTGACCAGGGCTGAGCTCGTGCTTGCACACCCATGCTCCTGGCGTGACCAGGGCTGAGCTCGTGCTTCTGAGGTTGGTTGCACACCCATGCTCCTGGCATGACCAGGGCTGAGCTCGTGCTTGCACACCCATGCTCCTGGCGTGACCAGGGCTGAGCTCGTGCTTCTGAGGTTGGTTGCACACCAATGCTTGGTTGCATGACCAGGGCTGAGCTCGTGCTTGCACACCCATGCTCCTGGCGTGACCAGGGCTGAGCTCGTGCTCCTCAGGTAGGTTGAAAACCCTTTTCCTGGTTGTACAATATCAGGCAAAAATTATAAAACTTTGTATAATAAAAGAGTATATTGTCCAAAAACAAAAACAATCTTCGCTAAAATTTAAAGAGCTGAACTAAGAATGATATTTTCGGAGATGGTAAGCGTTCCATGGTCTTTTCAACATCTTCCCATCAGGACCTTCTAGGTAGTAAGCTCCTGAGCTTAGCTTTTCAACAATCTTGAAGGGACCCTCCCACTTAGGGTCAAGCTTGCCCACTTGAACCTCTTGCACCTTTCTTAGTACGAGATCACCGACCTGGAAAGTTTTCTGGATGACTCGTCTGTTGTACATCAGCGTCACACGATTGCGGTAGGCTTCCATTCTGATGGCCGCAGCCTCCCTTACTTCTACAATCAGGTCCAGGTCAGCAGCTCTTCTATCGCTATTTTGTTCGTCATAGAAATGCACTCTTGATGATTCCGCTCCAATTTCAGCTGGGAGTACCGCTTCATTTCCGTAGACCATACTGAATGGGGTTTCACCTGTTCCCGTTCTTGGTGTAGTTCGATATGACCATAGAACATTAGGTAGTTCTTCAACCCAATTTCCCTTAGCTTTTCCCAACCTAGCTTTGATGCTTTGCACGAGAGACCTGTTGGTAACTTCTACCTGACCATTGCTCTGAGGATATGCAACGGAAGTGAAAGCCTGATGGATTTTTAATTCTTCACACCATGCCCTGAGCAAAGCTCCTTGGAATTGCCTTCCATTGTCGGAGATGATCTTCCGCGGGACACCAAATCGGCAAACAATGTTTTTCCAGATGAAGTTGAAGACCTCTTTCTCAGTGATTCTGGCTAGTGGCTCTGCTTCCACCCATTTAGAGAAGTAATCAATGGCAACAATCAGAAATTTCTTCTGAGCTTTACCTGTTGGAAAATGTCCTACTATATCAATGCCCCACTGATCAAATGGGCATGCCGCCACAATAGCTTTCATCATCATAGCTGGATGATGTTGGAGCCTGGAGTGTCTTTGACAACTATCACATGATATAACCATAGCAGCCGAATCCTTCTGAATCGTAGGCCAGAAATATCCGGCTAGGAGCACCTTCTTTGCCAAGAAATACGATCCTAGGTGATTTCCGCAGCAACCCCTCATGAATTTCCTTTAATACGTAGTCTGACTCTTTCGGACCCAAACAACGCAGAAGTGGTTGGGCAAAAGACCTCTTGTACAGGACGCCCTCAATGAGTATGAATCTCTGACTCCTTTTTTTGAGTCTATACGCTTTTTTGGTATCAGAAGGGAGCTTGGCACTGGTAAGATAGTCTAAGAGCTCTTGTCTCCAATCATTCTCTTCCACGGGTTCAGATGGGACGTCCTGACTAGGAGTCAACTCAATTTGAAACACCACGTCTCTATCTTGCCAAGCGCGGAGAGCACTAGCCATTCTTGCCAAACTGTCGGCCTTTCTATTCTCATCTCTTGGTATCTGTTTGAATGCTACCTCTAGAAATCCCTCCTTTATTTTTTCTATGGTACTTGCATAATGTATTGCTTCTCGTTTCTAACCTCATATGCGCCATTCATTTGTTGGGCTACCAGCTGTGAATCAGAGAAGACATGTATACGCTTAGCTCCAACATTTCGAGCAGCCCTTAATCCAGTCAATACTGCATCATACTCTGCTTCATTGTTGGAAGCTCGGAAATCCAACCGAACTGCCAAACATACTTCTTCTCCGGTAGGAGAGATCAGCACAACCCCAATCCCACTTCCCTCGTTACAAGAAGAGCCATCTACAAATGCTTTCCATAATTCTTCTTTTTCGGGATGTACAGTCTCCGCAATAAAATCTGCTAAGGCCTGAGCTTGATAGCTGTGCGTGGCTCATACTGTATATCATACTCACCTAGTTCGGTTGTCCATTTAACAAGTCGTCCAGAGACATCCGCGCGACTGAGTATTTTTCCCAGGGAACTGTTTGTTAGCACCGTTATAGGATGGGATAGGAAGTAATGCCTGAGTCTCCTAGCTGTGATGATCAACATTAGAGCCAACTTCTCGATCTCCTGATACCTCAGCTCCGCATCCTTCAAGGCATGAGATAAGTAATATATCGGCTGCTGTTCTGATTCCCTTTCTTTGACGAGAACCGAGCTGATTGCTTCCTCAGTCGCTGATAGGTAGACGTATAGCCTCTCTGCCTGCATAGGCTTGGCCAAAATTGGGTTTTAAGAATCGAATGTGAAAGTCACATATTTCTTTTGTCAAAATTAGTGGTAAGTGTGTCCTATGCTTTTATGTATAGTGTGTCAACAGGTTTCATTGGCTTGATTTTGTTCCAGATTTTTTTTATGTTCATTGATTGCCTTGTTAAAATTAAGTACATCGTCATGTTAAATTTAATATATCACCTTGTTAAACTTAAGTGCACAACTTAAGTGCACCGTATAATATAACTGCATGCACTGATATAATGTAATTACATGCACCAATATAGTATTGTGTGTGCCATTATAATATAATTGTGTGCACCAGTATAATTAATTATGTGCACATATATAGTTTAATTGTGTGCAACAATATAGTGTACTTATGCCACTGGCTTAGTGAAGTGCGCGGTGCACGTGCACCACCTTGTTACAATTAAGTGTACAACATTGTTAATAGTGCACCACCGTGTTACAATTTAGTGCATCACCTTATTATAAATTAAGTGCAATACTTTGTAAAAATAAGTGCATCACCTAATATAAGAAAGTGCATCACGACCTTAATTATTTAAGAATTTCATTTATTGTTTCTGACTTGTCGTCCTGGGATTGGTGGTCTTATTATCTTATTTGAGGATCATGAAACAAAATACTCATTCCTCTAGACATTCAAGCTTTTGTTTTCAAATAAATCATTTGACTGTGATGTTTATGCCAAATTTGAGAATTTGGATCTTATGATGTATTTAGGTGGCCATTACGGAATTAAAATTGTAATTTGGTTTCATGTCTACCTTATTTAAATGCTTGTGCACGTGGGATAAGTGCACCACTAGACTCAAGCGATGCACTTATAACATAACAAGGTGGTGAACTTGTTAAAATAACTTTTCGGTGCTTTAAATTTTGGTGCCAACATATCCATTCAAATATAGTTTCTCCTCAAGAACAAAATTTTTTGTATATGAGTTAGGGGTGAGCAAAAGTTCGGTTAAACCGAACAAATCGAAATATTTTGGAAAATCGGTTCGGTTATTTCGAAAATGTTTTGATTAATTCGGTTCGGTTTCGATTTTCATTTTAAAAATATCATTAACCGAATAAACCGAAATATTAATTTTTAAATTTAAAAAAATTAAATTGTTTTTTATTTTTGTAAAAAATTAATTAATATCATTCTTTATTTAAATTTTACTTTTTAAAATTTTAAAATCAAATGATCTAATTATTTAAAAACAATCTAATTTTTAACTTTGTTTTTTTTTTTTTAAATATCGGTTAGTTCGGTTACCGATTAAAATAATCGATTTTTTATCAGTTCGGTTGGTTCGGTTTGAGAATAAAATTCGATCGGTTCGCTTAGACGGAACAAAAAAATTGGTCGGTTCAGTTTTTCGAAATTTCGGTTAGGTCGGTTCGATTTTTCAAAAAATCGATTCTGTCGGTTCGATTTTAACCAATTGCACATCCTTAATCGGGGTGAATAAAAATGAAAACGATATTCAATTGATAGAAGACAACGCAGAGATCTGTAAAGATAATCGAAGCCATGGGTCTCTAGGAAGTTTTTCTCAATTGACTGTGGAAGTTTGGTTTCCGGGTGAGTTCGCACCATTAACTTCGAGCTCGGAGTGTTCTGAACATTCGACTTCGATTCATATTTTTCATGACCAGACACAGTTTATTTATCTGCTTCGTGGGCTTTAGAAAATGGAAGCATTGAAATCCAGATTAATGCATGAAACGAATCGAATTCATCATAATTTGATTCCGCAAATTCACGAAAGTACGATCAAATGATTTGAGAGGAGAGGAGGTAAGGACGAAGGTTTGATAATGAAGTGCAACAGAAAATATAGATAAATGGTGAGAAAAATGGAGAACAGAAAACTATGCTAATAAAATCATGTCTATTTTGATCATTTTAATTGAAAATAGACTTTACATGATTTAAGTTTTTTTGGTGGATTGACTGAAAAAATATTCTGTTATGTTGTATCGGCATGAAGTTTGCCCTTCAAAAAATTATAGTTTACATTCTCGACCTTTATGACTCGTAACACTTTGCAGCATCTTGACTCAATTTGGTATTTTACGAATATTCATTGTCTTATATCCTCAAACTTAGAGTATCTTAAGCTAGTTGTTGTAGATTTTTTAAAAATAAAAAATTATATATACCAAAATTCTCTAGTTGTTTGATTTCGAAAAAAGAATATTGACATCACAGATATTAGTTCTATTGTTTTTTTAAAAGTTCGCAGTAGCTGACTTAAAAGGCTTCAAGTTTGATTATGTATGTCGATAATGAAATGTGGCGGTGAAACTTTGATAAAAACACTAAATCGAATAGAAAGAATGTAAATTGTTATTATTTATGAAACACGTGAAGATGTAAACTAATTTTTAAAACAATACTTATAAAATGAAATTTAGACTTAATATTTTCGAAATTTAATTGTCTTATACAACTATTTGTGCATATTACGAGGATTTCTACGATGTTTGACATGATTCTCCGCTATCCTGGTATGGTACTACGCCGAGAGTGGTGTTTACATCTGCCGTTTCTACCAGATTGAATTCTGTCAAAAAATGCCTTCAACCATTATAGCCACCACAATTCGTGGCCCATCTTTCCCCTCGCTTCTCCAGGTAAAATTTATGTCCATTGTTTGTTTACTTAACTTCTTACTCGCGGCTTGATTATGTAATCATCTTTTTAAAGGCAGCGTTGTCTTTGATTCTGAATAGTTTTTCGCTTTATTGACATTTGACTCGTTTTTTCCCCCTTTATATTTGATTTTTTTTTTTTGTGGAAAAAGCCCACTTTTCTTCCAATGGTAGTCTCCACTCGAACGCTGAAACGGCGTTTATTTGAGAAAACCCATTTGCTTCGGTTATGCACGGGTAGCACCAGCAACAGTGTGAGTGTTTGCTGCTCTTTCTTTTTATTTCCCCTCCACTTATTTGTTTATTTTCTGTTGAAAAGAGTATTGAGTTTTGTGTTTTTTATTAGTAAAGTTTATGGGTTTCAATTGACTTTTTGGGGGGAATTTGCTACGCTATGCCTGAAACATAATTCACAAGCGTGGGCTCAGCTGTGCCATGGCGGCAGGCGGGTTCATGTATATTTCGTTAAATACGACTCAATACAGTCTCTATGAAAACTCCATATTTGAATACATTGACAATTTGGCAAGCCGTGATTTGGACTATTTTTGGGGAAAGAAACAGAAGAATTTTTAGAGACGCAGTAGAAAAGGACGACAACAGGCTGGAGTTGATCAAATTCAGGAGTTGGTTTTGGATTAAAAATAAAAACATAAAGAAGTTTTTCGTATACTTTTGGATTGGATTAAGGAACTGATTTCTCTTTGACCTTAAAAGTTTGGAGGGTATTCTGTTATGTTCTAGATTGTAACTTTTTTTGTACTTGTACTTATTGGCTGTTTCTCAGTTATTTATGAGTTCCATCCCTGCTACATTCTATCCATGTTACACATCAGAACAAGGGAACATTGGCCTCTGTTCTTATCCCGTTTAGCCCATTTTCTTCAGGAAAAGGCCGTTCCAGCTAATGTTTCTTGAATACTCTCAATAGCTTTTCATGTTAGAAAAAGGCTGCGATTACGCTAGCAGATATTTTGATGTTATCATTGTACTATTATTTTGATTTTCCACATTGCTTGTGGGTCCGTTAGTAGTATTTTAACCATTTTATATTTGATACCCTCTGCTTTGAAGTTCAATATCGGTATGCTAAATTTCATCATAATTTTGTATCCATTGTTTATGGTCAAGAATACTTTTTCAAAGCGCCTCTCGATGAGGTTTCGAATTTCTATCTAAGAAAACCTTATACCTCCTGTTCTTGATGGACAAAATGCCTTGAGACAGACCCGACCAAGGGTCATAAACGACCCTGAACCGGCCCGGAACTGGCACGTGGTCAACTGATAATACATCAGAATGCTCCTCGATGAATATGTTTAATTGATTTTTTTTCTTTGTCACTAGAATATTATTGCCTCTCAAAGCTAATAGTAGGTTGATAGACTGTTAACTGTTAAATTTTTCTTCTTTCTGGACTCTGGTGCTTTTTTGTTAGTATATGCCCCTCTAATATGTATTTTGGTGCAACACTAGCTCCATAACTCGGCAGATTTTGACAAGACTGCGAAGAAAGAAGGTATTTATAGTATGTGAAATAGCTCAATAACTTTGATTAACCGTAACGTGTATTTCCCTCTGAATTATAATCTCTGCTTTTAGGTTCAACTGGGAAGGATAGGGATCTTGGAGAAACCTCATCCAATCAGTACTTCCCGCCTTTTGGTTTCTATTGAAGAATATCATTTTTAAGCCTGTCTAATAATATTTGACATCTTACTATCTTTTTAAAGTGACAACTGAGCAATGTGTATCTCTTCCATTTTGCCGATTGTTGTGGGGCCAAGGATTGTTGTTTCTGCATGTGGATTATTACTGTGTCTTAAATTGCTTAAAGTGTTAGCTTATGTATTGGTAAAAGAGAAAAAAACATCTTTTATCTTTCTGATGTAGTTTCTCATTCTTGTTTGTTGAACTTTTCAGGATATTGACGAGATTGAAGAGATATGGTATCTCAGGAGTCTTGTCTTATGGATTACTAAATACTGCTTATTATCTTACTACTTTTCTCGTGGTCTGGTAAGTAGTTTGTTTGATTTTTTTAATTTATAAAAGTAGTTGAGTAGTTTGGCTTTTACTAGAGTAGAAGAAAGAAGAAATACAGACACCAACCAAATTAGTGGCATTGTTTTAACGTTAGATCAATACTTACATACCAACCTTGTGGACACTGTAAACAGTTGATGAGATGATAACGTCTGGGCTAACCTTCTCCTTTCTTAGTTTTAGTATGTGCTTTCACAAGCTTTCGCAGTTGAAGAAATGTGATGTCAATGCACTGTAATTGGAAATAATTGTTTGCTTCAAAAAAGAAGGATCAAGGATTGAAAGAACAGAAGAATTAAAGATGCTCAAGAAAACAAGTTCATATAAAATAATCTATCTAATTCTAACCGCCAAGTAAGAATTAAGCTTACTTAGCTACTAGAAAACACCATAGTCGACGAAAGAGATGACCAGAGGACGAGAACTTATTTTGCTGAGCTGGACAAATGGTCGACGAATTTTGGAAAACAAAGAGCAGAGACTGTGCAGACATAGTTACAGGAAAAATGAACACAGCTGATGTGTTATCAAGTATGGATATAAAACATTGCAAATATAACATAGTACAATGCAGAGTACACAAAAATGTGCCATCTTTTAATGTTTTTTTTTTTGATCGGAAAAAGCTTAATATATAAAAGAGTACCAGAGGTACTGCGAACGATTACAAAAGGCTAGCAGGGTAGCACTGACCCAAACAGAAAAAGAAAGAAAAAAAGATCAAGAAGCTAATAGACAAATCCTAGGCTCAGAGACCCAGTCCGACAGTACATAAGCAAATCTCAGACCGCTGCTATGCCTAATCCAAAACCAAGATCTAAAAAGAACTAGATTAAAAAGATCTTCCTCCGGCTCGCTGTTGCCCCTGAAAATTACATTATTTCTGCCCAACCATATGGTCCATATAACCGCCAACCATATAGTCAACCAACCCATTCTTCCTTTTCTTCGCTCCCAAAGTCCTTTGTGCTGCAGCAAGTGAGATGTCGGATTGTCAGGAAGCACAAGACTGACTCCCAACCACCTGTAACACTTCATCCATAACGCGTAGGAATCCGAGCACCTGAACAAAAGATGATCTGTAGTCTCTTCCATTTGATGACAGAGGACGCACAGATCGGGGATCGGGCCTTGGATAACATTACGTTTCCTTAAGTTTTCCTTGGTCGGAATTCTGTCTTTAAATACCCTCCACGCAAACGCTCCAACCTTCTTCGGAGCCATATTCTTCCAGATATCCTCATAAATAAAAAAAGAATCATCATCGAGAACTTCATCCTCTGCAAAAATACCATATGCCGATCGAACAGAGTAGCCATTGTTATCTTCAAGTCGCCATTTCCAAGTGTCTTCCCTGTCTTGGTCCAAAGTTGCCCTGTCAATAAAATTGATTAACAAAGCAAAAACATCTAACTCCCAGTCGAATAGCTCCCGCCTCCAATCCCAGCGCCATGTCCAGATACCATCCACCCACCCCCCCCATATTCCCTACTAATATGTCTCTATCCCGCGCTATAGATGCAAGTCTTGGGAACTTACATTCCAAGCTTATCTCCCCCACCCAGATATCCGACCAGAATTTAGTCCCTAGACCATTCTCTACCCTACGAAACACCCCTCCCAGAAACCACCCCGAATGATCCAAAAAAGTATTCTTTAAAAGATCTCGCCACCACACCGACTGCATCCCCCTCACCCCCCTCTCCCTGACACAATGTCTCGGCAGTGTAGATTACCATATTTAGAAGACAAGACCTGCAACCACAAAGAATTCCCCCCCTTGATAATGTCCCATCCCCATTTGCCTAATAACGCTCTATTAAAAAAATCCAGGTTACGAACCCCCAAACCCCCCATTTTCTTAGCCTTGCACACCACCTCCCATTTGACCCAGGCCACTTTCCGACAAGTCTCCCCACCCCCCCACAAGAAGGCTGATTGAATTGAACGAAATTTGGAAAGGATAGCTTTTGGGGCGCGAAACAGAGTGAAGAAATAGACCGGTAACGAAGACAGGCATTCAGTAGAACCATCCGGCCCCCAAAGGACAGGCATTTATCATCCCAGGCCGCCAGTCGTTTCCGAATTTTCTCCAAGATCGGTTCCCAAGACGCACATCTCCTCGGATTTATTCCCATCGGGATACCCAGATACTTAAAAGGCACGTTCCCCACTTTACAGTTCAGCACACCCGCCATAGCATCTAATTGTACCGGATCTACATTAATGCCGATTAAACTGCTCTTAATGAAATTGATCTTCAAACCCGATATCAATTCAAATATGCGCAGCACCCCTTTGAATGTTCGTACATTTGCCATCGTGGCTGCTCCAACCAAAACCGTATCGTCAGCGTACTGAAGATGGGAGATCGGTATGTTGTTCCTACCCACTTTGCACTCCTCCCAGACATTAGTCTCCACTGCCTTGTCTGCCAACTTGGACAGCGCCTCGGCCACCAAGATAAACAAAAAAGGGGATAATGGGTCCCCTTGCCTCAGTCCCCGCTTCATGTCGAATTCCAAAGTTGGGCTCCCATTAATAAGAACAGATGCTTTCGCACTGGTAACACATTCCATAATCCAGGTCCTCCATTTGGCCGAAAAATTCATTAACCGCATGATCTCGTCAAGGAAACCCCAACGTACTGAGTCGTAGGCTTTCTCAAAGTCCACCTTAAAGATTATTCCAGTCCCTTTGGTCCGCTTCCACTCGTCTAGCATCTCATTTATGATAATGACCCCATCCAGTATATGCCTGTTCCCCACAAAAGCCGTCTGTGTGGCGGATATCACTCTATCCAATACCTTGCTTAATCTGTTAGCCAGAAGCTTTACCAATACTTTATAAACGCAGCCAATTAAGGATATCGGACGATACTCCCCAATCTTGACCGGGTTTTCCGATTTAGGCACCAAGACGATAAAAGAAGGGTTGCCCCCCTTCACGATCTTGCCAATTCCTATGGAATTCAGAAACGAACCTCAAGAAATCGTCCTTGACGACATTCCAAAACTCTTTGATGAATCTGAAGTTGAAGCCATCAGGACCAGGACTTTTGGAGCTCTCGCAGCCCCACACCGCCGTTTTTACCTCTTCCTCTCCGAATTCAGAAGTAAGAATCCCATTTTCCAGATCACTTAACTGAGCAAAGCTAATGCCGTAAAGTCGCGGTCTGATCCATTCGTCCTGCTGGAACCGCTGCGCGAAATAGCCCTGGACTCCGCTCTTGACCCCTGTCACAGTATCCACCCATTGGCCATCAATCTCGATTCCCACTAATTCGTTCTTCTTCCTCCTCCTGTTCACGAATTTATGGAAGAATCTTGAGTTTACATCTCCGTTTTGAAGCCACCGGATTCTAGACTTCTGAAAAAGTAGTGAGTCCTTGTTCTTGATTTGTCCTAGTAGATTTACCATATCATCCCGTCTTAAAGCCACCTCATCAGAGAGCAGAGCTCTTCGATCCGCTATGGCATCCCATTCCCGAATCTTTACTCGAGACTCTTCAATTCTGACATCCAGGGAACCGAACACCTCCTTATTCCAACCTCTTAGCTTATCCTTCAGCATTTTCAGTTTTTCTTTCAGAACAAAACCCCCCCAGCCCTGAACTCGGAACTCACTCCAACTTCTTTCGACAAATACCTTGAATTCCGGATGTTTTAACCACGAATCGATTACCCTGAAAGGTTTTGGTCCCCAGTCCTCAACGAAAGATTTCAACACGATGGCACAATGATCTGACACGCTCCTGGTGATGCCCCGCTGGATTTGGTTAGGCCATTCTTCAACCCACTTATCAGATAGGAGGAATCTGTCAAGCCTGCTAACACAAGAGCCATCCGCTCTGTACCACGTGAACTATCTACCTATCAGCGGTAAGTCCACTAAGCCCAAACCACAAATGAATTCATCAAAATCCCGGCACTCTCTATCATTGCTATTCATATTTCGTCCCCGCCGCTCAGATCGATTTCGTATCGCATTGAAATCCCCGCAGATGCACCAACGGTCATCAGGGAGATCTTGTATCTTAGTTTCCAAAATCTTCCATAGCTCTTTTTTGGAATTCGGATCACACGGGGAATAGACATTGACAACATGGCATTTGACTCGATCAACTCCCCAATATCCTTCCACTCCCAATAAACCATCTTCTCCCCAACAGTTATCCAACGAAAAGCACCCTTTCTTCCAAATACACAGTAGTCCCCCGGCAGCTCCCATTGCGCCCTTGAAGACCCAATCAAAATCTCCGTCCCCCCATACCGATTGACAAAGCTTCCTATTGACGACCTCCATCTTCGTCTCTTGAATGCACAGGAAATCAATCCTCTCTCGCGCGACAAATTCTCGTAACTCCCTAATCTTAACCCTCCCCCCCCAACCCTCTTATATTATATGTTGCAAGGATCATAAAAACCTGTTCGAAACTCCCGGCTCAGCAACTTCGTTCAATTTGTCTCGAAGAGCCCCTTTGTCTCGAATTTCCATATCCACTAACTTTCCGACGATTTCATGTTCATTACCCACCGCCTCGAGCCCCAAAGTCTTGCCCAAATTCCAAATGTCCTGTGCTTCCCGCAGTATAGCCTCATCTCGCGGTACCGGAGATGGCCTCGCTAACCGTTCAGCATTCGATTCGGCTGAGGCAGAAGACGAAGATCGTACTCGCTTTTCCTGTGCTAACTTCAACTCAAGTGCGTGCACCACCCCATTGGTGCTGTCTTCCCGCGTGGGTAGTGCATCGTCTTCCTCGCACATGTCCTTAATGAAGCACTTCCATTTCCCCTGGTCCGCCTTTTTCTTGGCCTTCAAGTTCCTTTTCCGAATCTGCCGTTTATACCTCTGGAGGCCTTTCCCATTCCTCCGAGAGTATTGAAATAGAGGCTCGGGGGATGAATCCATTGCGTTTGGCGAGTGTTTCTAAAGAGTTTGTCCTGACTTGGAGATTCTTTTGCCGCCCGCCATGAGCACCGCTGATGGTAGACTATCGCAAGGTTGCACTTGTCCTTTCTCCGTCGAACCTTCATCCACACCTTGTCCGGAGACAAATTGCACGGATCCTTGTTGTTTCCTTGGCGTCGTCAAGCAATCCTCCTCAGCTCTTTCGCACATGAAGTGCTCGGTACCTTTTCCATTCAGTTCCTCCCGGAGTCCCTGGCTACAGCTTTTGTATAGATTGGATTGAATCTCCGCCACCAATTCCCCTTCCAAAGGCGACTGAGGGATCACCTCGTCAAAGTAGTCCGTTTCTGAATCAGAAGATTCCGAATTTCCAGAAGCAAATTTCGGCCCGCCTGAGTTCATTTGAGCAGGTGAGTCGTTCCCCACCTTTTCCTTGGGGTAAATATCCTCCAATACTCTAATGACAGACACCGAACCGTCAATGCTAACTCTGATCGTTCTGTTAATAAATTCCTGACGTGGGGTGTCTATCATTAGTCGTGCAAACTCCAAACTTTCTCTGTGTAGTGTTTCCTTGTCGATATCAATCAACCTACCCAACGAAACTGAAAGCAACTCAAAGAATCTCAGGCACCAAGCTTCAGCGGGGATGCCCGAACATCTGACCCAAGTTTCTCGAGTTGGTGAGATCGCCCTATCGCTCCACGTATAAATATCCTGAAACCATAAGTCTAACCAGTTTTCTCCTCTTTCAGGATCTGCGCCAGTTTATCCTTCCGTTCGTGGAAAATGATTACCTGAGAGTCGACGAAGGGTATAATTTTTGTATCCGGCAGGCCATTCGCCCTGAATTCGTCTTCAACCTGAAGCCTGTGTACCTTATCAAGCAATCTACCGACCAGGCATCCCTCAATCCAAGCCTTTTCCTCTGGTCTAGAGCGAAACGTGAGACCCGACTCTGCTCGAATCTGAACCTTAGGTTCTTCAACCTTGAGGCGATCTGAGGTTTCCTTCGCAACCTCAGCGTACGATTTTCCATTCCTTGCACTCAACAGCTTGCGGTCCAATATCACACCACCATTAGTCTCGTCTGCTGGCGCCTCGTTCCTTTGAAACCGAGGCTTGTTAGCTCTGAGTTTGTAAGACCCCAACCAAATCTGGTTCAGCTTAGCCTCGACGTCCTCATCAACCGAAGAGGCCTTGAACCTAACAAACCCAAACCGATTCCCTTTGCGGTCTCTCTTATTGGGCACAAACAAATCGCTGACATCACCCACCTTTTGGAAAGTGCGGATCATATTCTCTGGTAGCCACCCCTCTGGGAAATTGGTGAAGAAATATGGTACCGAGTCCTCCTTAAAGAATTCATTCAACTTCTGGTTAAGCCTGGATTGATTCGGCCCAGCCCTGTTGGTGGGTCGATGAGGCCTCTGAACTCCGTGCTGTCTTTCTTTCGGTCTAGAAGTAGAGTTAGGGACACGCTGAACCGGATGAAGGACAGGATGACCGGATACAGGAAGAAAAGAACCCGAAGTTGGTGTTGGGCGGAGAAACCCACCACCTGGCCAGGCAAGACGCGACCCAAAGGATGCAGAAGCCAACGCAGTACAGGGATGAAGGAAGGCTGGACGAGACAAAGGGCGGGGGTCGCCTGGCCGGGCGGGGGTCGCCCCGGAGGCTGCAGGGTGTATCGCAGAAACATGAGGGGGATGGGCACGCCCCTGCTCGCGACCAAGACGAAGAGTCGCGCACGGCCGCGGCGGCCGGAAGAAATGAGCTGACTGCATGCTAAAGGGGAACTCGAAACAGGGGAGGGCTTAGGCGACGAAGCTCGGATGGGATAAGGAAAGGGTAAAGGAAAGGTAGGGGGGAGGGCAGCCAAGAAGCTCGCCGACAGGCGAAGGGAGAGGAGGCGGAAGAAGGCGAAGAGAAGGAGGGATAGGGTGGGCTCACAAGATGTCACGCGAACAAAAGCAGGGTAGGAGAGAGGAGGGAAAGGATAAAGGATCTGGGGGAAGACCTGCCGGGAAGCGCGTCGGGCGGCGAAGGTAGAGGAGGCGAGACCGGCGGACGGCGAGGTGGTAGGGACGAAAAACCGGCGGGAGAAAATTCAAAATCGCACTCTCTCTCTAAACTCTCTCTCTCTCATCTTTTTATCCATCTTTTAATGTTGAATTGCTGCGAAGGACTGATTCACAGAATCGGAAGAGGCTAGATTTCACCTCTGTAGCCTTTATAAAGCTGATTATTATGAACAACTGAGAATAACTGGTTTGAGAGGCTATTTAATAGGATAAATCTACGTGAATGGCCTAGCTCGTGATTGAACATTGGACATTCGTGTGAAAGCTGAAGTCTAGCATCCTAAGTACTGAGTTTCTATGAGGCAAGATGTCGCAGAGAACTTAGTTCTCCGTGAGCAAAAGGCTCTAGCTTAGCTCTTGGTGAACAAGATGCTGTAGTGATCCCAGCTGTTTATTTCCAATATTTTTAATGCATTTCATATCAATGAACATAAGCAAGTTTTTCTGCATGAATACCTGTTTTGACTTAGCATTTTAGGGTACGAATATCATCTCTTCAGTATTCAACTGACAACAGCCGAGTGCTTTGTTCCTAAATCTAGCGGCTAAGTTAAACAGTTCGTTTAGAGTTAAACATTCAAGCAGAATAAACAAGTGTTTTAAAGAGTGAATGAATCAAAAGAATATTTTTATGAGGCATGTTTACCGTGGTTTTGAACTTGATACCAGGTTTACACAAGTAGATTATCTCTATTGTGGATATCTGGTTAGGAACACCGTTGTTGAAATCAGATAAGGCCTATTATTCCATCTAACAAAGGTGATCGCAGATTCCAAACACAGTTTTTGGCCTTGCTAAGATAATTGGATATAATCTTTTGAGGATGCATCACTGCTAACATGTTAGGATAGAAAGCTACACCCAAGAAACGGAGTATATTCTATTTGGTCATAGCAAATATTATTCAATTAGACCCCCTACTCAGTGTGGTGTCACGATCAAATTGTTTGTTGGAACATAAGAATCAGGCTATCTAAAAGACATTTTTTTCTGCAAAACTACGTAGTTCACAAGGCCTTCTTACTTTCTAACAGGGGTCCTTTCTTTTTTCTTAATGCATTCTGCATTTTCCTGGCTACATACTGCAAGATTGCTTATGATCTATGCTCATAAAAATCACTTGCTTCATAGGCTCTATGTTACTCCAGCGCCTGGAAGAATGGGTTATTTGGCAGCTGTTGAAAGGTAAAATTTCCTTTTAGTTGCTTCTTGACGGTTCAAATAAAGTAAAAGGTTTGGTTATTTGCAGGTTTCTCAAAGTAATGGCCATGGTGTGGGCAGGGAGCCAAGTAACTAAACTTGCCAGAGCTGGAGGGTGAGCTGCCCAACCATAGTTTTAGCATTTCTTCACCCACATGTCCTCTGCAATATATGAATGTTTAGGGATTGTCGTTTAACTTGCAGTTGCATGAAATCTTGATAGTGAGAGTTCAGTTCAATTTTTGACGATTTACCATTTTCTTCACCCCTCGTGTCCTCTGCAATTCATGAATATTTATGGCTTTGAATATTTATGGCTTGACGTTTCACTTGCAGATACATGAAATCTATGTTAGATTAGAAACCTTTTTTTTCCCTTGATGCAGTCGATATAACACAAGAAAATAAGGGTAGCATGTCATTCCTACAATTTGTCGAGGTGATTTGTTGGTGTCTAAAGTCTAAACTGCAGCTAAGAATATGATTAAAGTTTTAAACAATGAATTATGATTTTTCAACGTGGCAGTGGTGCTTATTTGATGTGATGAAAGTTTGTGAATTACCGAATAAGAAGATTGTTGGAATGGCTAGATAAATATTCGATTTATTTCAATATTTGGGTTATTTAGATATATTTGTTGTTGATGAAAATGTACAGAACGGTGAAAGAAAAATTTAAATGGGCAGATGTTTTTATTCTTCCTCTCATTAATTGACATTCATCTCTATATTATGATATAATATCAGAAAGAATAATTTTTCAATTTGATCGCTCCAAGTATAGATATTTAAAATGGAGATCAAGTGAAACATCTCATGTTATATGGCTATTTTCCTCTGTTATTTTATGTGGGCTGGAATATTAGAAATGTGTTAATCTGCAGAAACATATTTGGTTATCTAGTCACATGGTCCTTGCAAATAAGATTAATGTTGCGTAGTTGGCCTTACTCTGCTGTTTCCTCAGCAATTTACCTGTATTAGATTTTACTTTTATCATGTGTTGAATCAAGATGTTTAAGCAGTAGAAACATTACTTTGATACTTTCTTACTAGCAGGGCTCTTGCACTTGCTCCGTTTGTAGATAGAGGATTATCATGGTTCACTGTCAAGTTTAAGTTCAAGTCCCAAGCGAAGGTAGGCATATCATTCAATTATTGTAAAGAGTCTGAATTTTGTACTCCTAATATTGCCATTCTGCAGGCATTTACGGCCATTGCTGGATTTTGTTTCGGGTTGGCCTTTTTGATGTTTCTTATAGTGACCATACTCTGGGCATAAAGTCTCTTTCCTCTTCCTTAGTTCGCTATCACATCGTCTCCAGCAAATTGACAGAGAGCGCCTCCTGTTTTATGCATCTGGAAAACCAATTTTTATCCTGGACTGCACGAGATACACATGGTTGGGATTCAAAGCATTATGTGGGCATCAATTTGACTTTAATGTATGTGCTCAACTTTTTCTAATGTACAGTTGACATATTGTTCTATCTATTCCATGCAATTTTTTTGATGTATGTTATACATCATAGTTTTGCATTTCCCAATGAAATGCAAATCTTATCATGTTTTATTGAAGTGAAATGCTCAAATATTTTGCTATGATGGAAGCTGTTAAATTGGTTCCAATCCAAAAATTATTTGCCAAATGTAGATTGTCTTTCAAGTGGAGAAAAAAAGCTTAATCTTTTAAATAATCATCCTGTGCCGCCGCCTCATATTCATGATGCAGCTCTGGTTCGATGAAGACGTCCTTTTGAACGCTATTGATCTTGATAAGTTTTGAACCTCTTGTCATATCTGTTGTGTCTCCAAATCTTGAAAAGGATACAAATAACATGTTTTCCAGAACACTGTGACCCATAATTTTAAAAAGAGAGAAGATAGTTGCTACTGATATTATTTTACTATCTTTTAACTTTGGTGGGTGGTTCCGACCAAAAAAAAAACTTTGGTGGGTGGTATTTTGTAGCAGTGGGCGGCAAAGTGACTTGGTTGCCTATTTGGTTAGGGACACATCGATGCATTTATGATTCACATCATGGTGTTTATACTTTCAGAGGTGTTCTATTTGCTTGTAGAAGGCAAATATTGGTTGTCATTTTCCTTGTAGTGGACCTGGAAGACGGGGTCATGCTAATTATCTGCTTGGGATTATATCTTCTTAGGACTATTCTGGTTGTACAGATCCATTTCGGTAGTTCTTTTAAGTGAGAAAATTAAAACAAAACTATTGGTAACTTTATACAAAGAAATTATTGGAAAAATTTCTCAATAACTATTTTTAGTATAAAAAACATGTTATTTTTGGCATGGAATTTAATTGTAAATACCAATATTTATTGTTTCTTGACCTTTTGATATGCTACAATTTAAGTTGTTTTTATCTTAAAAAAAGTTAACAACGAAAATACCAAATGCATTATTCCAAGCGTATGTTTAAGTTATCTGATTGATTGTTGCCACAAACTATAATAAGGCAAAGATGAGTCACTTGAAATGAGTTTGATTAAGATATCTGCATTTTAACCGAAAAATATTATTAAGCAAAATAATATTAGCCCCTTTTAAAACCAAAAAAAAACAACTCACTATATGAAATTAAATATCTTTTTAAACTTTGTGTTTTTAAAACTAAGGTATAAAGCCAGATGTGTAAATGAATCAAACATGTTTACGAACATTTTGAACCGGCTATGAAAACATTTGGTTGAGTCGAATTCGAACATGTTCACGAACTTTTTAATTGAAAGGTGGATATAACCTGTTTACTCAATGAAGTATTGTAGTAATAGTTATATGAATATTCCCAATTATTAATGATTGACTGTTAACTATGTAGGGGGAAAAACATTTATGTGTAATAATTGTATTCTGATTAACTGATTTAAAGATTGTGTCATATTGTTTCCAATTAAAAAAATTGAAAGAAAGGTGAGAAGCTTTAGAAAAGTTTTATACCAACCAAGAAATCTGGTAACAAAAGCTGGAATACAACTGCCTAGGAGACTGATGTTTCTTTCCCAGATTCCACCTGATCCACAGGCTGCAAAATTTCTGGAGCTGGTGTTTCGGTTATAGAGGTTTCAGTTGCACGAGGTACAGATGCTTTGATAATACCTTGAGTCTGAAGCTTATTGATGTAATAGCTTAGCGGCGGCCCTGAGTAATCTGCAGTCCGCAAGGCCGGTGGATTATTGCCAACTAGGAGAAGCACGGATGAAGCTGCAGCAATAGAGACTAGAGCAATGCCGCCAACAATAGTCATCGTGTTCTCCGATCCATCAGCAGAAGTACCCGCGGATCCAGAGCTGATGGCACTTTCTGCCACATACACTGCAGGCTGAGCATATGAAAAACAATTATATACAATATTTGTATGGATTTGCACATCTCCATATTGAATTGTAGCCAAAAGAATTGGACTAGAAATGAATGGTGGAAGAGATATTAGTCAATGAAATTGTTAATGAAGCGATCACGATAAACAACAATGACTATGAACACACTGAACATTATAGTTTCTTGAGTTTTCACAAACATACTGAACTTTATTGCACAATAATTAGCTAGGAAAAACATAAATAATGATGGTTTAATGCGGATTTAAATATTACCACACACATAAAGTTCTTGCATCCTTTTAAAAAACTTCTTTGTATGAACACTACAACTCGGACAAGAATATTTCTTTGATCTTACCTTGATAATGCATTCATATCCAGAAAATTATAGAGATAGATTTGTCTGCTCACCTCGACAGAATATATATTCGTCTGCCCTGCTGTGTCCTTCTCTACATACCCAGTCCAACCTTGTTTACGGGGCGGAAATGTACCAACCACTTTTGTCTTGTCGCCAGCCAGCCATTCTACGCTCACTTTTCCGACCTGCTTCACCATTAGGAATGTGTAAGATTTTGTTGACTGATGCAATGCACTTTACCAGTAACTATTATCAAATTAATGAAATAATCAACAAAATCACCATAAAACTGACCTAGACTGGTTTATATAACAACAAAAGCAAAAGAGGGTTAGACCAAAACCTTCTCTAAAATACAACTACGCAAATCCGTAGCGAGCTCTTAAGTATGGTAAACCAGTCCTATTTAATCTTATAAAACTCAGAATATGTGGATTCCTGATAATCAATAAAGAGTAACAAAGAAAATTTGGAAATAAAAACAAATGCAAGTAATACACAGGCGAAGCAAAATTTATGTATCGCCGTGGTACATACCATGAAAACAAATTTGTAAACGCCTTCTTCTAATTGAAATTTTATTTCAGTTCATTGTTCGTTCTGCTTAGTTTCAAAGTTCCCCACAATTATAAATATACAAGTGCATGATTAGAACAATCCCAATCCCCTCCCATGTACGTTTTCTTCTAGTGTTCAGTAAAGGTTGCCTTGTCATCAAAAAGTGCCTGATTAAAATCTGAAAGTTTATCATATAATAAAACATGTGAAAATGAAACTGGGAATTTCCATCATTTGATAACAAAATAAATTATAAGCTGGGAGCCTTCTAATCTTAAGAACAGAATCAAGTTTCTATGTGGTTACAAGGACATTGTAACTTAAAAAAGTTCAAAAATTTCAGGGTAATCACAGCAGTATAGTGTAGTAGTACATTAATTAGAGCCGGTTAACGTTATTCCAACACAGAAATGGAACCCCAAAAATGTTATATCACTAGTTTTCTATATAGATATCGAACCATCGAAATGATTAAAAATCCCACATATGTACCATATGAGGCATCAAAATTTCGAAACAAGATCCTCCCAATCTCAATATTATTGGCAGACCATTGGAGTCCATAGATATAGTCAGTGAAAGAAAAGGTGGACACTGATCAGGGTGTACTATGTTAAAAATTTGAATTTATGAGTGCATTTTCCCATAAACTCTGGATTTTATGCACAAATATTTACTTTTAAACTAGCCAAACTATTTCAAGAATTGCATATAAATAAGCAATCACTAATTACTAAAAACAGAAGGAACCTGGAAATTTGTAGATACAACAATCAATTTCTCATAAATTCAGTAGAGACAAGATATGTTACATAATGGGTGGATCAGTAATTTAATAATGAGCGAGCTACTGTTATTTGCAATCAAGAACTGGGAATTTTTAGAAAACAGTAAACTACAACACTGAATCTTTTCAAACTCTTTTCCTATTCAAAATAGGAACATCTCTTCAAAATTCCATCACTACACCGAACAAACAAAAACAAGATGCGAATGAATAGTCAGTAAAAAAGACCTCTTTTTCAGGGGCACATTCTTCAGTATTGCAATCAGATTCATCGGAAGAAGCCCTGATTTTCAACCCATAATTTACACAGTTCCTCTTCTTGGGCTGCTCCTTGAGTTGATTCTTGAACAGAAATCTGCTGGTGCTAGCTGATAATGCCCACGCCATGAATAATGGTCAAGAATATAAACTCTGAATAATATTCAAGAATATAAACTCTTATCTCTTGAATTCTAACCACCCTCAAGCTTCGGGTTCTTGCGAAAATGTATAGATGTTTGCATTTGTGTGTGTGGTGTGATAAATATGTGGTCGGTTTTCTATGGAGTTTATGTTGGCTTCATGGCATCCAACCATGTTTCTTCCTGATAACCATATATATATTTTAAAAAAAGTATATATTTTTTAGTACTCTACCACATAAAATATTTTCATCTTCACACGTAACTGCAAAATTTATTTGATATACGTGTTTCTTGAAAATATGTATTTTCCTTCTATTCGATCCATTTGAGATCATAGTAATTAATCAGACAATATATTTATTGTGAGTTGAGCTTATATACAAAAAGTTGTCTTTGTAACTGTCGGACGAATATCTAAACAAAGTAAATATTTGTTGTTGAAATAGACTAGTAGTTTCAGCTGAATGAGATTTAGTTGAAATGAATTTGTACAAGTGTTGTACCAACCAAAACCTTCAGTGGATATCCTTCCTTGTTTGGAAGAAGGGGGACGTAGAAGCTTGTGCTTCGAACTTCCATAAAACAACTTTTGTGTTATTTACCTTTGCGAAATTTTATTTAGTTCAGTCGAGTAGTTCACTATCTTATCATATAGTTTCCACACTTATATAAGTTGTCTGCGAAGTAGCATATATTGTGATAGTATATTTCAGTCAGTAATTCGACTAAAATCTTGCTTATCTATTTTAAAAAGCAAAAAAAGTGTGTGTGTGCTTATTCACCCCCGCTAAGCACCCCACTCGATCCCAACATAAGTGCAATATAGTAAATGAAGCAATGTTTGTTTATGAAAGTTCGAAGACAAATCTTTCTACGTTTCCCTTTATTCTTTTGTATCAACTAGAAGATTTTGAATAGTATAACAACTTGTACAATACCAATTCAGCTCGTTTGACTCTATTCAGTTGAAACTCATAGCAACTTACTTCTCACACTTTCTGTACATATATATAATGTGATAATTACAAATGAATACTTACTCTCAACTGTAGCCAAAACAGAAAACATTGAGTGAATAAAATAGTAGAAATTGATTCTCAATGATCAAATATGGCAGGGCAACTGATCTTAAGAAAGATGCATATCACAAGGTAAGTGCTTTGAATGCTTGAAGACTTTAATGTGTGATGATATCCAAAGTATCATGTATCTTCAATTCTTTGAGTTAGTCATCCTTAAATACTTGTGATTTCAATGTCCTAAAAAAGAGGATGTTTGCACTTTGTTGACTGAGTAGGTACTAACTTTGCCGTATGTATTTTGCTTAGCATTAAATGCTCATAACTCATTACAAAATATCATATTTATGCATTTAATGCTCCTTGTTAAAGTCTGCATCTTTTCTCAAAATAGCTTTGAATGGCTTCTGTAGCTATTTACTTCAGCTCATCTTGTCATCGATATTAGCTTTGCTGACATGCTACTTATCTGATGGGAAAACCAAGCGGGTTGAGTCTACTATATGATGCCACTTACTAGGATCGATAGGAGGTGGTTGTAGACCACGCCCAACTTAAACTAATTTGATCTGCAATAGCTCATGCCCTTGAAGTGTTTGCACAGAGAGATTAGATCGAGTTAGTTTAAGAAATCAAACGGAAGTAACTCAAACTAAACTGCTCTGAGCTGATTAAGTAGAATAATAAAATCAATGTAAAAATGAACAAACAAAATATAAATATGCACAGAGATTTATTTATAGAAGTTCGAAAGCTCAATCTTTATACATCTCTTCTTCTTCAATCAAATGAAAGGATAAGCTATAAGATTTTGATTTATACAAATTCATTGTACAAACTCACTTCAGCTAAATCTCACCTAGCTGAAACTTCCAGCTATCTCACCGCTCAACAGCAGTCTAGCTCATCTTATCTCTCACTTTGTTCAGACATAAGTCTGAATAGTTAAACAAGTCACCCATTAACAATGGAGCTCTCAATGCAAATGTTGAGCGTTTGTGACGTACATGTGATCCTATACATGATCAGATATTACTTTTCTTGATGTTGTGTATAGTTGGGGTGTACGCTTCATTAAGTTGATATATCTTTTAAGCTCCCCTTCTTGGATCGATCTATTCTAATGATATTATCGATGAGTTGTCAGATGTTTGAGATCGTCATATCTCTCCTTTATCAATCTTCAAGTGCATATATATATAGTCTTCAACTTGATTTATCCGTTATATACATAAATATATCCATTGGAGAATACTTGTACGATTCTGACTTCTTTGTACTTTTTCTGACTTCTCCAACATACATATTTGGCCATTTAGCTACTTGCAGCTTTGCTTTGAAGACTTAACTTGTCTGTTTCTGATCATTTGAGTTGAACACTCCACTAGTATAATATATTAAGATTGACTCAGCTGGTTTTCGTCTGTATCAGTGGCTATTTGCAGCATTGCCATTGGCTACTTAGCTGGTCTACTTCTATTCGGTTGAGTTGAACACTCAAGTATAATCTGTTTAGTAAGATTGAATCAGGTGGTCTTCGTCTGTATCAATTGAGTTGAACACTCAACTAATTTCTTTTACTCAGCTGTAGATTGGATTATACTTCATTGGTTAGTTAACACGCTTTGTAAAGTAATGCAGGCTACTTGGTTGTCTGATGTAGATTAGTTCTGCTAATCTTCAACTGTTCGGAGTCAGCTGGAGTCAAGTCAACTAGCTTGAAATGCTTGATCAATACTCCTGATCATTATGCTAGCATGTCTTCTCAGAAATGAATCTCTTATCAACTTCGTTGATGCTCTTTAAGCGATGAAACTTCACTACACACTCGATAAATTTATTAGTAATAAATCAGATCAACAGGGAATGGTATGATATTCGTAAATATGTTTCCCCCTAAAATAATGATTATTTGTAAGGAATTGCATTAGAGATATCAGTTCAGTTAGAATACACAACAAAAATGATGCATACCGACTAGAAAGACATAAATTTTAAAATTTCAAAAACTATTACAACTACTCAGTTAGCAATAAAAGTAACTGTTGTTAGTATTGATCATCTACTCTATTGTCTGGCTTATCTAGTTGACTTCCTCATAAGATTTTGTCACTTGGTTAGTACTACTCTATTGTCCTGATTTAAACTTGACTGTTCTGACTTGCTTGTCTGTTCTTTGCTTAGATCTGACATGCCAATGTAACCACTCTAAGAAACTATCAAGAGTTAGTGAAGTTAGATCTCCAATATGATATCACTAGTTTTACTTTCTCTAATTTTTCATGGATTATCTCTTCTCTTTGGTTAGTTGGTTATCCATGCTAAACTTGGATGACCCGATGAGTGCTTCATCTATATTTTCTCTCTTCCTACAATGATCCAAATATTTCTATTTGTAGGAAATTTGAAGAAGATGAAAATAGCCTTGGGACCCCTTGTGTTAAGATTCCAGCGAGGTACTTCGAGCACAAGCTTCTAAGTGAGCTTGCACCCTTACCAAGTCTTTCATTATTTCAACAATTTTTGCAAATAAGAACTGACGTATATGAAAATAGATCTACATGAAATTAGCGCGACTAGGTAGTACTCGGTGTGATAATCTGTGACAAGTCTTTCCGGGCAATTACAAGAACAAGCCTTTCTGAACATCGAGCTTTCCTCAAGTCAATGGACTTCAAAGTTTGAAGCAAGATTCTAACAAGATTTATCAATCTTCAACTGTATATATAGACTTCAACTTGATTTGTCCGTTAGATACAGAAATATGTCTGTTTGAGAATACTTGTACGATTCTGACTTCTTTGTACTTTCTTCTAACTCCTTCAATGTTTATATTTGACTAATTGACTATTTGCAGCTTTGTTGTTGACGACTTAGCTGGTCTGCTTCTGTTCAGTTGAGCTGAACACTTAACTGGTTTAATCTGTTTAGTAAGGTTGACTCAACTGGTCTTCGTCTGTATCAGTTGAATTGAATACTCAACTGATTTCTTTTACTCAACTGGGTAGATTGGATTACACTCAATTGATAAGTTAACTAGCTTTCTTTGTTAAGTACTACATGTTACTTTGTTGTCCTGACGTATATCAGTTATGCTAATCCTCAACTATCTAGACTTAACTGGACTAAAGTCAACTGGCCTGAAATGCTTGATATGTACTGCTAATCATTTTGCTAGACTGTCTTTTCAGGAATGAATCTATCATCAACTTCGTTGATGCTCTTTAATCGATAATAATTTCATTACACACTCGATAGATTTAGTAATAATATGGTTATGTTAACATTAAAATTATGATTATTAGGGTTCTCAGAACCCAACATTATCTGATCATCAGTACAACTTAGTCATCTCATCAACTTGGTCTCTTACTTTGTTGATGTATTACTCATCTGATTGATTTACACTTATCGGTTTGGTTGTCTTATGATCTTAGTCTTTACTTAGCTCCTTCCCGGAATTCAGTTTAGTAAAATTATCAACTTTGTTATTATCACCGAAACCTAATGTGTTCTAATAATTTGGTATCATTGATGATTATTGCTCTTCAACAATCTCTCTCAATAGTTACACACTTTGCAATCCATGATAATTTAACGCATGATATCGGGTTGTACGATTTAAAAGATTTGAATCACACTGATATGTTCAAAGTAGTCACAGGACCTATATTTTTGCCACTAATATCATCTCATATAGCATAGAAAAAAGAAATATGGAATTATGGACTATCATTCTGACACATTTTTCGATACAATACTTTTCAAATAAGGTTTACTTTTATATAAATAATTACAATATTTCTCAAGGTTTGTACTAGTTTTTACAAATGGGCTGTGATGAATAATGTGATCAAAATATAGATTTTCCAATTTCTATTACATAAAATATCATTTATATAAATTATTAATATATATCTATTTTTTTAATATTCTATATTATATTCAAATAATATATATTCCTTTAGTTTTAAATGTGGGCATTGTTGTTCCTACTTTATTGTTGGGCTGCCAATGGTTTGATATCCCAAATTGAAGTTAAATCCATAATAAAATGCAGACGTAGGTAAATCAAGTCCAATCCTAAAAAGCTAAAGATTTTAGCTCTCTCAGTATCAGATAGGGACGATGCAATCTTCCCCTCAGGACTATAATTAAAATCAAAATAGATAACAAACACTGATTCTGATCGAGTTTTAATGACACATAGCATTGGCGAATCTAGAAATTTTTTCGAGGGAGGACAAAAGTTAAATACATAAAAGTAAGTCAAAAGTTCATAATAAACAATTGAGTTTTAAGACTGTAGGTAAAAATCTTTAGATAAATAATTACAATTTCAAGAAAGAGATTTGCTTGATTTCAAGAAATAATGCACTTACCGAGTTTAACTATAATAATACAATTGTAACATGCTCGGTTCATTGATATTCAAGGAAGATACTTGCTCGATTTCAAAAAGGGGAGTAGGAAATGAATAGAATTGGTTTTATTGTGGATGTTGATCTATCTTTACAAAGAGGAAAGTCATAAAATAAAAGGAGAAATGTTCCCATGAGATTTCGAACTCAATTTGCTGGATTCAGTCCAAGTCCTCACAACTACACCAAAGGACCTTGTTTGGCAAAGTTGGTAGTAAAAATATATACAACGCAAATTGTTTGAGGCACGTACATTCGGCCCTGACGGTTCTAATTTGGAATAAGTCTCGAGTTTAAGACCCTTGTAAAATTGTCTTCCTCAAACATCTAAAAAAGAAATAAAATATAGAAACCACTCCAAAAGACCAAACACATGCAAAACCATCAAATTTTTGTATGTATAATATACTTACACGACTAAATCTATATAATATAAAATATTAATTAAAATTTTGATATTGTTTATATAATTGTTAGATAATTAAAGTAACTTATTTGGATATGATTACGTTTCTAATCATTGGTTTCGAAATCAGAATCATCAATTTTATAACTATGATTGGAGGTGAGCTTATCTGAACTTACAATACAAAGCAAATGTACTTAATCAATACATGATCAAAGTTAGTATATATTCTCAAATATCTAATAATTTAATAAGTAGAGCTTGTGCAGTTATTCAACCCATCATTCTATTTGCACAACCGATCCTAACAGAAGAGCTTGTGCAGATATTCAACATCTCATTCTATTTGCACAACGAAGGATCTTATTTCAACAAGGGGTTTGAAAATTTGGATCTAAAATGACTTAAATAATTAGGAATTTGAAATGCAATGGTATTGCTAAAACATGCCGTAAAATTGAAGATTGTAGACTTGAAATCCATGGAGTTCAAATCAGCCAAATAATTTGAATGTATTTATACTAAATAGTTGATTGATTGATTCTCCTGTTGAGTCTAATTCTTCGTTCCCGAAGGATAAAAGTAGAGACTAATAGAATCGTCGAGCAATAGAATCCGACGGACCGACCTAGTGATATGAAGAGAAAGAGCAGATCGCAACTGGCGAGCGATCAATTGGCTCTCTGTTAGAGGAACCCGAAAGGCGAATTTAGGATTAGATCCAAATCCATCAGATACTCCCATCCTTAATCCTAACTGATATTTTGAACAGTATTCATGTCTGTCATAAACATCTAGCACATGGGTGGTGTTGCTTTCACCTTATACAATGTTTATTAGTAACTACAAGACCAAGACGAAATTAAGAAAGTGTGGACTGCCTAATAACCAAGACTTACAAATATACACATGTATATCGTAATGCCAAGAAATAAACCTAATCAAATCAATGTTATCTATCATCAATCCTTGGTTGAGATTGGTTTTGCAAATAAAGAGGAAAGCATGAAATTTGAATGGTTGAAAGAAAGAAGGGACCAGTTGGGTTCATCTCTTTTCTGTCTCGCTCTCTTTCTTTGTACAATCCATTTATTTACTGGTTTTTCAAGAGGACTGCATCACGGAACACGCCACGGCTTGTGCCCAATGCCTCAACTTTGTCTTCACTTGTTCAGGGTCATCACCTAATCATTTAAATGTAAGAAAGTGTCGAGAATTGTCTCGTATTCGGAGTTTAAAAGCTATGCTAGCCCTTTATAAGATACATGCGCTACTCCACTCATTACCAATTGGTTTTGAATTGGAACCTATGTATTCTTAACAGAAAGGTCTAGGAAGGGATGTCATGTTTTGTGCCATCCTAAAAGATAAAAAAAAAAAAAATTTCTTACCGTAAATTGGCCTCAATTAGATATCGGTCATTATTTAGTAAAAAATAAGTATTAATGTATAAATTGACTTCTTTTAGTTCTTTTTCGTGTTGATATGACATCTAATATTGTCAAAATAGCATCGAGATGGCGAAAAAGGGGTTAAAATAAAATCAAAGTCAATAAAACGATTTTTGACTTCTTATTGACCAAAATCTAATTTAGGCCAACTTTCAATATGGGTATTGTTACTTACTTATTTATCAGGTATCAAAGACAAATTTATCACATATCCATTTCTAGAAAAAGAAGTAGAGAAAATCTGTCATTGATGTCCTGATAAACACATGTATATAAGTTATACTACCTGGATTGCAAATCTTCCAGGTGGAATCAGAGTCGCTCCTCGGGCTCCCGAACGATGAGGAATGGCCACCGAGGGACGACGACGAAGTTGTTGTGACGCCTGATGTGGACATGGCGGAGCCACTGCTGGCGGGGCTCGAAATGGGGCTAGTTGAAAACTGTCTGTTCACAGCAAAATAAAGGTCTAGTGCAGGAATGGTGCTGCATAGCTTCTGGCCATCTTCTTCATTGAAGCCAAACCCCAATTCTATGCAACCTTTCAGCTCATTCAAGTCTTCATCCGTTAGCTCATCGGCATCATTGATGCCGTTTTTACGCCTTTCTTGGCATAGGAATTGGCGGCGACGCCTCTCCCAGGCCATGTCTCTAGGGACTTCACACATGGATAGTTGTTTCGACAATCTTTTCTTGGTTTTCGGTGTTGTCCAGAAAGGCGGTGCGTGCTCTAAACGTTGCAACTCCTCGCTTCCATCGGATGCATATGCAGAAGATGATGATGATGATAATGATGTTGTCCTCAATGTAGTCTCATTTACAATCTTTTCTGGCTCTCCCATATATTTTATTGAGAATTTACAATAGTCTGATTGGTCTTTTCTGATACAACTAAAAAAATGTATGTATATGTATACGACGAAGCTTGTTGAGATCGAATCGATGAAGCAACTTTTGAATCACCTATGAATGGAGGGCCACGGCGAGGAGGGCAGGGAACCTCCTCGTACCGTGGTGGAGGACGGTGGCGGTCGGAGATCAGAGCGTGTCGTCAAGTTTTCCCTACAAGGGTGTTGAGAAATTTTTTATTTTGTGAATATTGTGGGGAGAACGACACCACTGGCTAGGGAAGCTATGGTTGCAATAGAGCTTAAATGGGAACAATGGGAGAGGAAGCCCTTTATTTTCGGGGCTTCTATTTTTAAGTCCTCCCTCCATTTCCAACAACTTTTTTCTAGGTTTCTTTACTATAAATAAATGACATTTTATTTAAATAAAAAAAAACACATAAACTAACATGCGAACAATTTTAAACCAATTATGTTGAGTTTGTTCGTAAGTGGAGTCCAAACTGAATCCACATAAGCAGAGGCGGAGTCAGCATTTAAAATTACCTGGGGATGGTCAGAATGTAAATCAAAATATAGGCTTGAAGGAGTAATATATGGTTGAGCTACGATAGTAAATTTTAAAAAATTACACTACTAATTCTTTTTCAAAATTAAGTTGGGCCGGAGCCACACCCAAGTCCCACCCAACTTGGGTGTGGCTCCGCCTCTGCATATAAGTATTGGCCGGTATTTATAACGGTGAAATGAATTTGATTTTACTATTTTATTTCTTATAAAAACAACTTACCCTCGAGTTTATCAAATATGTTGTCTATAAATATGATTAATACATGATCATTTATACTAACATTTTTTTCTTTTCTTTCTAAAGTAAACGCATATTTTTTTGGCTTTAACAAAGAAGTATTATATTTTTCCACTTAAACTTCTTTCTGGCTCTCAATAGAAAACTGGTGATTTGGAGTTCAGTTGATAATTAAACAAGTAGCTCTGTTTTTTGTTGTTAGAACTAGGGGTGAGCAAAATTTCAGCTAAACCAAATTAATCGGCCTAACCGAATTATATTAGAAATTTGGTTTTTAATTTTTTTAAAAAAATAAGTTAAATAAGTTCGATTTTGGTCATTGATTTAAAAAATCTGATTAAACCCATTTTTTTCCTTTTTAAAATAAATGTAATCTCTATTTTCTAAATGTTTATTTTTTAAAAAAAATTGGTTAATTCGATTAACAACGACTTAACCGATTATGTATTTAGTTCGATTTATCCAGTTTTCATAAAACAAACCTCTCAGTTCGGATTAGTTTGATCGTTTGAGCAAATCTGGTTCGATCAGTAACCGAATCGACCAAATGCTTACTCTTAGCCGGAACCATGATACTAAAATGCTACTTAAGTGCCCCCTCTTACTTCTAAATGAATCCGCCCCTGCGATAAGGAAAGACTATCGTTAATATATTATATCATAAAGGACACAAATTGACATCAACACAATCGATAACAATTCTCTCCAGCAAGAAAACTTTCAAGAAATCATCAATTATGCCTAGTAGTATTCCTCCAACACTATGCTTTCTTATATTATTCCACTCCCCATTTTTAATATTTTTAACTAATTTGCGGCCATTTTTTACGACCCCTCTAGTTTTAACAATAACGAATTTCACCAATACAGTTTAAATAATATCTATCTCCTATGCTAGGTATTTTTATGTCAAATCTTTGATGAAATAGTTGTAATTTTTCCTCAATCTACTATAATTAGAGGATGTCATATTGTAATACAACTATTTTACAGGAGGTCCCTCATTATTATTCAAACTATATGTCAAAAATTATAATAAACTTTTATATAGGAGAGAACCACGAATTTTTTTTTTTTTACCAAATCAAAGTTTCCTCTCCATAAAGAAGTCGCCTCTTGACTTTTAATTACTCTCTCAGAAAACGTAGGTTTCTTGATTTTTCCTTTTTTGTTATTATTATAGGGCCTGGCCTTTTTTTTATAATGGTTATTATTATTTTTTATAGCATCAATTCATAAATAGGAACTCAATATCACATTGAAGAATCCAATCGATTATATATATTTTTACTTGGTCGTGTTTGAAAATTGCAACATATATTACAAAATTGAGTAAAATATCGATTCTCTAATCAAGTATTTTTTGTAGCAGTGTTAATATTTAGATAAAACATGAAACAAGTTCTAGTATTATTCTAACATCAGTTTTAGGCTCGGCAAGTTTAGTTGAGGTTATTTTTTGAAGTTTTTTTTTTAATTTTCAGCGGCCCGCCTCAGGTTGGATTGGGTTGGGATTTACCCAACCTGTCTGGAGACGGGCCGGCCCATTTGGGCCGTGGGTTATGCGGGACAGCTCATTTGGGTCGGGCTGACCTGCTTTGACAGCTATAGTTATAATGAATCTTTTATAATTTTTCTTTTTTTATTAATAAATCAAAGTTTCATCTCCATAAAAATAGTCGCCCCTTGATTAAATTCATGAATCATCATCTCATGTCAATTATATACCATCTTATGTTGTTTTCTTATCCTTGACTTTTAATTATTCTCTCAGCAAACGTAGGGTTCTCAAGTTTTCCTTTTCTTTACTTCCTATAATCAATAAATTTCCTGTTAAAAAAGCATGCAAATTCCTTCCAAGGTTTTGAATATTTTCTTGGTTTTCACCATTTTCTTGGTGGGAAACAATACTTGTGTTTCTCATGCATTTCGTCTGCCCCAACAACTAGTGAAATCTGCCATTCAGCTGCGTAACCACACGGCTATAACGGAGTTCCGTTTAGTGAACAGAAGGAATCTGATCGATTGTCCTAACCCGAATCCGTATCTGCAAATCAATTCGAGCTCGGAGAATTCAAGCCTTTCGGATGAAGAATATTTAACAGTAAATGTAACAGGAGTTTTAGACCCTTCGCATGGAGATTGGGTAGCCATGGTCTCTCCTTCTCATGCCAAGTATGATCAACCTTTTCTTTTCAATCTTTTTTTTTTCTTTTGATATAGGGGAGGGAAATTTTAAAGAAAATTTAGGTCACTTTCATACTCGAACTCAAGTCAATCCGAAAAGGGAAAAATAATAAAAAAAAAAAAAATATATATATATATAGGGGCGATGGGAGGGGGTGTGGGAGGCAGCCGCCGCACCCTCAATTCTTTTAGTGTTTTTTATATATTTTTTAAAAAAATTATGTTTTATCCTTAATTTTTTGAAAAATAAAATTTTCGTCCTTTAAATTGTAATCGTGTCTATATATATATATATATATATATATCATGAATCTCCGAATAAAACAAATGGAATATTGGAATTTAATGACTTTTTTGAGTTTAAAATTACTTACGCTGAATATAACGCCATCTTCTTTAATTATTCCAGTGTGACGACGTGTTTACAAAACTTGTTTCTTTACGAGCAAACGGGGGACTTTAGCAGTCTTCCTCTTCTATGTCACTATCCTGTTAAGGTGAGTATTTTTTTTAAAGAATATTTAAAGTGTGAAATTTTATAAACGGTAAATTGCATAAAACCATCATGTGTTATAATAAATATATACGAAATCCATTGGGATAACAAAATAGGTAAAAAAACCCTATATTTTATTAAACTATGCGTGAAACCCATATGTTAAAAAAGGCAAAAACAAATCTCTTTTTTTAAAAAAAAAAAAAATCTTGCACGAAACCTCTCACTTTAAACAAAATAGGGAAAAAAACCATTATATTTCTTAAATCCTGCACAAAACCCCCACTGTTGTCAACTAGAACAAGTCGTTTTTTTTATATATGCCCTCCAATTTTTCTATATTACATTATTTTATTCTTTTTTGTAATGATTTCTACTTTTAATATTAAAACAAACAATATTCAGAATTTTTAAAGTCAATAATTTTTAGGGTGTAGTTTTAAAATATATTATGAATAATATTCTATTTTTCATTTAATATATGCATGCTTATTGACCAATTCAATTTTTTTTAACGAGATTAAATAAAATCTATTATTTGTAAATGAGGGGTTTTGTGCATGATTTAAGAAAATTGAGGGTTTTTTTTGTCTATTTTGTTTAACACGGGGGGTTTCTTGTAAGGTTTCTAAAAAAAAGAGGTTTTTTTTATATAACACAAGGGGGGGTTTCGTGCATGGTTAAGAAAACAGAGAGTTTTTTCAGCCTATTTTGTTAAAATATGGGGTTTCGTCCATATTTATTAGAACGAATGGGTTTTTTATGTAATTTACCCCAAATAATATTAAAAAAATGTTGCACTGAATCGAGAGAAAATCGCATCATACATAACAAAAAAATATTTAAGATTTATTGCAATCAAAATTAAAATATTATTAAAAATTAAAATTTACACTTAATTACAGGAAGTCGGTTAAAAATATATAAAAGTGGCCAAGTGTTGGCTCCATCAAAGATAGTACTAGAGAAAGATATATCATATACTGTTTCATATAATATAATTATTAATTTTGTAAACATTATTCTCTGCCAACTTACATTTATTAAGATATACTATTTCATAATTGTATTTCATTTTGCCTTTCATATGTTTATGTAAGAATGATTTATTCATATAACTTATTTTAATTTTAAAACTATTTTAAGCACAATATTATATATATATATATATATATATATATATATAAACAAAAATGTTATTTAATTAAATAGCTAAGAACCGTAGTAATCATGGAACTTCTAACTAGACACGGCATGTGTGTTTAAGAATCACCCAAAAAGCATTTATGAACTGCCAAATTATGATGTTGCATGAAGGGACTACGAGCATCCGGTCAGTTTGGTTCTCAATCGAATTTAATTTTTCAAACAAAACAAATCGTTTTTTTTAACAAACCGAACCAACCATTTTTTTTGTGAAATCGAAATAACCGAATTTTGAAACAAATAAAAAATAGAGAGAAATTGATTTTTTTATAAAATAAAAATTTAAAATTTAAAATAAAAAATGGTTAAACCTTGTTTTAAAATCAATAATCGAAACAAACCATTTTTAAAAATTAAAACATATTTCCGAATTGACCTAATAGAATTTCAGAATTAATTCGATTCGATCAGTTAATTTGGTTTAACCGAAATTTTGATCACCTTTAGTTGCATGTGGCATGGTGTAATTAATAAATTCATAAAATGTTTTCTAAATAATTTAATAATCTAAATGCTTTCTAGATGTAGAACTTTGACCACTGTTTCCTAAATGACCCATGATTATTAACTTGATTTCAAAGAGAAATTTAATAAAAACATGAAAACTGTATATGAAAAATAATTATATAATTGCAAATTTAGTTTTATGTAAACCAATATAATTTAATTCTACTAAAGTAGAATGAATTTAAATACATAACCATATTATATTAAAATATGCCTCTCAAAAAATCTATATATATAAAAACACCGTAATTTTTACGTGAAAACCTTCAAATCGAATAAAAAACCACGGGACCTAGTCGAGTATAAATCTTCACTATGAATTTGTATGGATTTATAGGACTTGGACACAATATTTTAATAAGAACTTTCAATAAAGCATAAGCGTAAAAAACCGAAGATAAATATAATATACTCTCTTGAGTCTTTTCTTGCCCAGAAAGTTCAACCCCTAAACTGAGACCAACATGATGTATTTATAGTGGTGACCCCGTCAGTTAATGTGCGTAAAATACGGACCACGATCTCCTCTGATCTTGGCTTATTGGTTCAAGACGTGCCCGAGAAATCCGCCCCATTATCGCATGTCCGTCTTCACCGAATGATTTGTCAGTTATGCCCGGGTTTCTCGCTATACTTTGACCAGTATGCCGAACAGGTGACGCTCCTCGGGGTTCTTCTTATTTGGTGTTCGCTTGGGATTTTACGAAGGAAATGATTCATCTTATGACATTATATATATATATATATATACTATATTATAATGTGTAAGCACCTTAGAGTAATTACTTTGGTATGACCATTATGATGTACCAAAAATACCCTCTATTTGTTTTAATAGCCATGAGATAAAAGGGAAAATATTGGAAGATCACCCAAATAAGCTTTATTTTATAATTAATTGTAAGTTTTTTATTTGTTTGTAACATTTTCTTTGCATTTTCAGTATTTTCATACTAGTAGTAGGGCCCATATGGATCAATGGTTGCTATTATTGTCAACGCATAATATTCATATATTATGTTACACACGCAACATTTGTGCATCGAGGCTAGTATATATAATATTTTGCCATATATTTAAAAATCCTATAGTAATTGCTCAATATAAATCTTACAATTTTGCCTCCTCGATACAACTCATGCTCTTCCTATACATAAATTCGTCCTGTATAAACTGCATACACTTACATATAACTGATCACAGCTAGTCCTACTTTAATTTTTCTCATAAAAATATATGTTACGTGAAAATCACTAATAAGTGATTGTTGATTTGCATGCAGGCTCAATATGTGAGCAACGATCCAGATTATCTGAGCTGCAAGAAACACGAGTGCAAGAAATACCTCGCCGGTGAATGCGTCTTGACTACCTGCGGCGCAACCTTAACGTTTCATGTCATCAACATTCGAACTGATATTGAATTTGTGCTGTTTTCCGGTGGATTCAGCACCCCATGCATTCTCAAGAGATCCCAACCACTTAGCTTTGCCAATCCGAACATGCCCTTGCATGGCCATGTATCAAGCATCGATTCAACCGGAACATCTGTAAGTAACAAACGAGTTGTATTAAGTTAATTGTTGAAAAATCTAACAATAAATCAAATATTGAGTCGGGTTTTCGATATACCTCTCAGTATATTTGTTTGAAGTGGAAGATGATTTTCGGATCTTTGCGCTCGTCTAGTAGCCTCTTACTTTGAATTGGTCGGTAGATTACTAGTAGAGCGATCTACCTTGTATGCACACTTTAAACCATTATAATCATTTTGTAGCTATCAGATATAGTTCAATTATAACTGCACATCTTATCTGATAGAATTTGGTTCAAATATGTATCTAGAGTTTGAATGCATCTTTGGTCACGGGCCACAAGCCCAACCCATGCACTCAGAGGCGGACCTAGAGGGGTTTGGTGGGGCGCCCACCCCCCTCCCCCCCAAAAAAATTTATTTTTAATGAATTTGTTTTTTTAAAAAAAATAATTTTACCCTTATTTTGTCCAAAAAAAAAGAAAAATTTGCAACGTAATTTGGTTTTTATAGCTGTTTCAAGTCATACAATTAAGAAAATTAATAATTTTTGACAATGTAAATGGCGCAGATGAAATTAAGATGGGTAAGCGGTGACCAAAATCCACAACAAGTTCAGTATGGAGATGGAAAGAGAGCAACCTCCACGGTTTCCACATTTACCCAAGATGACATGTGCTCAAGTAACAATTATATTATGGTTTAATTAATATGCATGTATTTAAATTAGATTTACATTTTTTTTTGAAAAGTACATAATTTAACTCCCCAAATGGGAAAATGGAGTATATGATTTCACACAAATTTTAACTTCAAAATATGACATCCTCGATTTGTAAACATTGTACTATACTTTGTGGGTGTTTGCGATTGCTTTTCAAAACTGCTTATCTGTTTTCAGACAAAAAACAGATTTTGAATGCTTTATTACATTCCTTCAGCTATTGCTTCTCTAAAAATAAGTAGGTAAAAACAGAAGCACAGAAGCAGGTCATGAGATGATTTTCACTGCTTTTACTTGTGTAATGTCAATTTTATAATAATTTGAAGTTCATTAAACTGTTTATTTATTTATTTTAGTAGCAACACGTAATGCATTTGCTTAAAATCAACTTTTTCGAACTTTAAGCAAAATCAAAATACACATAATTTGAATAAGCATTGCAAACACACTCTTAACAGTATATGTTTATACGAGATACTCAGTTTTAAACATTATCCCGAACCTAAAAAAAATGTGCTTTTGATAAGGTTAAGAATCAAAAGCTTATGTGAACAATCCAATAACGTTTTTGTTAATTTTATTTTATAATTTAACTGATATAAATTTATTGTTTTGCCCTTAATGACCAAAAGTTGAATAAGCTACAATTGAAAGGCTTAAATATTCTAATAAGTTTCGCATTTTTAACAAATTAGGTTCCTTGTTTTCAAGTCCAGCTAAGGATTTTGGATGGCATGACCCTGGTTTTATACATTCAGCTTTAATGTCCGGATTGAATCCTTCCACCACTTTCTCCTACAAATATGGGAGGTGCGTGACCTTGATTCTGATATTAATTGTAGAAATTCTTCATCCACTTTAGTTTGAACAACTACGAATTCCCCATATTTGATAATTAATACTTTTTTTAAAGGTGAATTATATATGGACTCCTATTAATTTGAACAATTACAGATTCTCTCTCGTTAGTTTAAACAATAATATATACCACCCATATATGTATGTTTATGTCAAATAATATGGGAGACAATTATAATTTTTTATCCATCTGTTACAAATTATAAGGGCTAATTCCTAATACAACTAATCTACTGAGGATTCATTCATTATTATTCAAACTAGATGTCAAAAATTGTAATAAAATTATTCAATATTATTTTTAATTACCAGTAGTTTTTTTTTTCAGGCCAGGTACACATTTTAAAAAAAATATATTATATGAAAGTAATTTTTTTTTCCGATTGATAGAAAAAACTATATTTGACTGTTTTTATTTAAGAAAAAAAAGTTTTAAAAATCAAGAAATTGTACATTTTTATTTCAGGTTTTTTGCTACATTTTTTTTCAAATTTTTTTATTTAAAAATCTTAATAAAATTCTTTTTGAAGTCAAGAATGTAACATTAACCATGGGCAAGAGGTCTAGTATATATATATATATATATGTACTAAGTCCCTAAAACGCAATCTTAGCTACGCCCCTGACATTAACCTGATTTGATAATATCATGACCACCATATAAAAGCTCCAAGGCAACGATTGTGTTGCAGTGATTCAAGTGGATGGAGCGATGAAATTACGTCGAAAACACCGGCAGCCGGAGGATCTGATGAGTTGAAGTTTCTTGCATATGGTGATATGGGCAAGGCTCCTCTTGATTCTTCTGCAGAACACTATATACAAGTAACAAATTTAATTTCTCCTTTTTTTTTTAAAAGAAAACAAAATTATATACAAATTATTGCTTATAATTTATAAATAAACAGCCAGGATCGATATCAGTTGTGAATGCAATGGCGGATGAAGTTTCTTCGGGAGACGTCGACTCCATATTTCATATAGGAGACATAAGCTATGCCACAGGTTTTCTTGTAGAATGGGACTATTTTCTCAAGATGATCACTCCACTGGCCTCCCGAATTTCTTACATGACTGCCATTGGAAACCATGAGAGGTATTCCCTCTCTCTCTTTCAGCTGTTTCAAATTGTTACTTTTTTTCAAATTTTGCGGATTAACCTAAGTGAATATGGACTATGGAGAATAAGAACACCAAAAATACTGAATAAAATAATCAACAAGAACACGACATGGTACACCAAATATATGCCGTAAGTATTTCTTAAAGATCTAACATTAATGTGGAATAGAATGGATTAATTAGTGGATATCCCGCCATTGCTGTTCGTACTTCTAAACATTTACAATCCCACTTCGATAAAGTATTTTGTGACCGGATGATTGTTGGCTTAGGGACCCAACAAATATGATAGGCTTATTCCATCTTTTGAGCAGTTTTCGAGAACTACTTTCATATCGTGAGAAAACCAAGCTACGTCCACAGAGCTAACGCAAATCTTTATAATATGGATAAATCCTTACAAATGTTTTCAAATACTCAATCTCTCACAATCTCAATCTCGAGTATAACCAATAAAATAATTTCTCTAACTTACACAAGAGAACAATGAAGAACCCTTTTCTTTTACTCTCTCAATTTTGGAATGATTGAAATGAAGCAATGGGGAACCTATTTATTGGCGATTTTTCGGTGTGAAAGCTGACTCATTTGTCTTTGCCTACACTTTTTCGTAAAAAATATACTTGCCCAAAATTGGTCACATCCGCATAACAATGTCTCCAAAACATTAATCTACAACTGTGTAGAAGCATCCAGAATACTCAAGAACAATGTAGAAGATTATATATTCTTTAGAACTTTCTAGAAATTGTTGGAAGGCCATGAAATTTCCAGAATGCTCTAGAGGAACTATGAAAGTATTCTTTCTAGAAATCATACCTCTCAACATTGCCGCTTCTTGTTGCTCTTTCGAAAATTTTGGACGTTAATGGTTGTTGGTTCAGCTTCTTCTAAACCCTTTCTTTATCAAAGTTGAAAGAATATTTGTTTTTGAATGAGAAAATGAGCTTTAAAACCTCAATGGATGTGCACATTCTTTTATAATTACTCTCGCCAGGTGATAATTATAAGTGCATGAAGGGGTTGTTGCTTCAAATTAATATGAAAGGTGATATGCAAACTTTAAGAGTGCAATAATTGTCTATGCTTTGATAGCAATCGAAATGTGGCGCTTGAACTGCTATACAGTTCAAAGATTAGAGTTGAACCGTTACTATCAGCTATAGTTTTTGGTAAAACATCAATCGATTGATCCTACAACTGGTATCAGAGCCAATGTTACGTGTTTGATTTCCATGAGTTGCAATGTAGTGCAACAATTGAGAGGTTGTTTAAGTGCAAGAATATTCACTGTTTTGAGAGCGATCGAAGTGTGGCGCTTGAGCTGCCACACGGTTTAAAGATTAGAGTTGCACAATTGCCATAAGCTATATATTTTAATGAAGTGGCAAGTTGTTCATCCTTCACGAGGAAAGGAACATGCAAGGCCATGCTTTAGACAATAAGTCGAAGAAGAAGTTCAACATTTTCTAACTTTTGTATTATCTATCACAGTCTAGGCGAGTCAATTCATCCATCCCGAACTAAGAATCCATCAAATCTCAAAAACATTCTACCCAAATCAAGTAATAAAATTATCCTTCTACGTACGATCAAGTCTTTTCCTTATATAATTCCTTCAAATATATCTATAAACTAGGCATTAAATATCTTTAGGGAACATATACTGGTGGATGTTGCAGGGATTATGTAGAGTCAGGATCAGTGTATTTGACTCCAGACTCAGGCGGGGAATGTGGAGTGGCGTATGAGAAGTATTTTCCGATGCCAACAGCAGCACAAGATAAGCCTTGGTATTCGATTGAACAAGGCCCTCTACATTTCACTGTCATCTCCACTGAGCATAATTGGACTCAAAATTCAGAACAGGTACGAATTTATGTATTCGTTATACAACAACAAACTCTTTAATCCTAATGATTAGAGTAGACAAGAAATCACGCCAGGTTATGCACATGCGTCAGTCTTCCTTCCTCAAGTGCTTCTTTCGGATCACTGGCTTCTTATTGTATTACTTGTAGTGTTGCAGTATGAATGGATGAATGCGGACATGGCTGCAGTGGATCGATCCAGAACACCCTGGCTAATTTTCACAGGGTATGACAAGAATATTAACTTTATGCATAATGTATTATATTTGAATAAAATTTCTAAAACTTTCGAATATTTGACATGAATTGCAGGCATAGGCCAATGTATTCATCAACAGACGGACTTGTTATTAGCCCAAGTGTCGACCAGGGATTCGTCGATGCCGTGGAACCGTTGCTACTAGCCAATAAGGTAAACACATAATAAATGAATTAATTTTTCAGCACCTATATTATATAAGTGAAGGATGGAATGAATGAAATAGGTTGATCTGGGATTGTTTGGACATGTTCACAATTATGAGAGAACCTGCGCTGTGTATAAGCAAGAATGCAAAGCCATTCCCAAGAAAGACAGCAATGGAATTGACACTTATGATAACACAAACTTCAGTGCACCAGTTTATGCTGTGATTGGCATGGCTGGCTTTAATTTGGATGGTTTCTCTACTAATGTAAGTATCAGCCCCCATTTCAACTATAAAATCGACAAAATGGTTCGAATAATATCATGTAATAAAATCATCTCTCTACATATGATCGAATCCGTTAGTGGTTTGTCACACGACTCCCCCCATGTTGACGAGGGATCGCGTCTCTCACTCCCCCAAAATTTTAGTCTACATTAAAATTTTCCAGTCCGCGCGTAACTTTGTCATTTCTTGATGGATATATAGGATAACACATGGAGCTTATTAAGGATTTCAAAGTTCGGATACTTGAGAGTGAATGCATCAAAGCAACAGCTTAAAGTTGAGGTCAGCGATCATCTCTATACATACAAACTAATCAACCTTGATGAGCATCACACACACACATATTGGATTGTTCTACAAATTTTAATTAATAAAATTGAAAATGATGCCATATCAAAAGTTAAAACATTTAACATAAATACCATGCCCTTATCACTAGGGGCGGAGCCACAATTGGTATAGAGTGGGCTCCAGCCAATGCAATTTTTCGGAAAAACATTGTTTTTAGTGTTAATTTTCAGAAATTTTATTTTTTAGTCCAAGTTTTTAAATCGTTGCATCTCTCTAGCCCTACCTAATTCGGTCAGCCCCAGATAATATTGATTCCTGGCTCCGCCCCTGCTTATCACCACGAGTGGGCATTGTTTTATCTTCAATTCTCGGTACATACCACATACTATAATATTTATGTAAGCTCAAATGATGATATGTAATTATGGCTTGATACTTATTATTGAATCATTTTTGTATTACATTAAATTTTCTTGTATGTAACACATTTATTGCATGTTGCAGTTTGTGAATGCAGATTCAAGAAATGTTGAAGATAGCTTTCAATTCACCAAAAACTGAATACGATTATTGCTCCCTACTTGTACTACTTTTGGGTACAAATTATTACTTGGAAAAAAAGTATAAAGCTCAATAAAATGCCTCATTTTACCTTTATTGTCTCTTTTCTATGGTTTCAACACTACTTCATCATCATTTAAACATATTATTATTGGTGCTATAAACCGGCCTAGATGCGTTGAGGCGCAATCGAGCCACGCCCATCGAAAGTAGCTGGTGAGCAGCTCGGTCAAAACTCGATTCGAGTTCCATTTTGACCAAGATCAGTTGAGTTTGAGTACCTCGAACCCGACTCCCTCTCGTGTGCATGCAGGATCAAGAAGAAAGGGCTCATACAAAAATGAAGCCATGTTGTTAAGCTAGCCCTGGTAGTTCTCATATAAACCCATTTTTGGTCTATACCTAAAACGAATCTCTAAGATTTTTAAAAGAATAAAAATCAAATCGAAACATGGACTCATCTCACAAGACCAGAATGACATCTTCAACTGTGAAGATAAATGTCTCACAAACTCATATGATGCTTTCATTGGTCCAAATTTTCTCATTTGGGATTTTATTTGGCTGGATTATTCAAAGAATAGAATTTGGCTTCTATCTTGTTATGGTTCTCAGCCATAACACTCACTTAGGTTGTATTTCGATGGAAAAATTTGACTTTAGAGGAAATGATTTGAAATTCATTGATTTGAAATGACATATAGTTTGTTGTCATTTCAAATGCAAAGAAAATGCATTGAAAAAGAAAGGAGGGATTTGAAAAATCTACATCAATTTTTTACCCAAACATAAAAGAGGGTTTGAGCGATGAATTTGAAATGCCATCATTTCAAATCCTTCAATCCAAACACAACATTAGTGTCTTCTTGTTAAAGTCATATGACATTTACCTAATCGTGTCGAAAATATTCCTACAACAATAAGCATATACAAGGTGCATCTAAATATATGGGCAAATCTTGAATATATGTAACATCTCAAGTACTAGTCAAGTATTTCTTGCTTATGTTAGATTATATTTACTCTTCTTGATAATACTAGATTAATAGATGCCTTCCAATAAATGACCTAGTGACATTTTACCATCACGTGGTATCGATAATATGTATTTTACACTCCTGTAGTTTATACATTGATATTTTACCCCGTGGTATTCCTAATAGCCACTTTACCCAGGACGGAGGCAGAAATTGTAGGAAGGAGGCAAAAAAATTTGTTTACAAAAATTTATGGCAAAATTTTTTTAAGGGGTCAAAAACAAATTAGAGTGGCAAACAGTATTTTTTCGGGGGTAAATGTAATTTTAGGGGGTAAAGCTGTAATTTATTTTTAATTTTTAGAGTAAAACGGCTCCGCCAGACAATCACCCCTATGATTTTCAAAATAGACACTTTCCCCCTGCGAATTGCAAAAAATAGTACACATGGATTGGACATTTTGAGCATATTCACAAATTACAAGGAATAAATTATTTATTTTAACAAACTACTTTGTGGTAAATTGTCTATTTTTAAACCACGGGGATAGATTGCTTATTTTAAAACCCTGTACCCGGCATTCTTACAAATGGAGTGTAAAATTAACTGCAAATAGCAAATATGCCCAATTTGAGAGAATAATTCCAAAAACTCCCAACCCTCAAATTTCTGCTCCGGCCTAATGGAAAATTGAAAGAAAAACGCAGTGAAGGAAAACACAATACACCAACCTATCTCTACGTCCGCCATAGAAGATAAACGTTAAGCATTCTTTGAAGTTGGAGAACGAATTCGAGTAACAAAAACTGGATTTCGTGAGTGTCAATCTGGAGGACAACATTTGAGGTAAAACTCAATCCGTGCTTTAATTTCGTGGATAAATCTGTAGTTGGGTGGATTGGAGAAAATTTCTCCTTGGGATTTTGAAAGAATTGAGCAGTTACTGTTGGATTTCTATTGATAGTTGACTGTAATTTTTTTCTTAAGTTTTAATATGTAAATCCAACTATTGAATTGATGGAATTGATGGAATTGAGGGGTAACTAAAAGGCCAAGTTTTGATAATTAATAAATCATAGGGATTATGAGATTTTTAGAGTTTAATGTGTTGGTAGATTGCCAGAGGCGTTGTAGATACTATTCCGTGTCAATTGGAGATAGAAGTATTATGTGATTGGGCCCGTGTTCTGGCAAAACATTTAAAACTATGGTGTGAAGGTTAAAGCACGTAAATTTCTTAATGCAAATGGTTATATATTTAATTTCGATTATTTTTAAAATTTAATGTTGTGAAATACTACCTTGTTTATGAAATTCAAATCTAGAAATTTGATAATTATATTTTGTGTAAAAGTGAGTTTGATTGGTTGATTGATTGCATCAAGTTTTTATTGAAGCTCAAGTTTTTGAACCAAAGAGATTAGGATTACGGTTTAACAATTCAAACAACGTAAACTCTTGACGTTAATTTTGTCTATTTTTAACAAGGTTTTTATGAAGTTTAGGGGCTGTTTTGTGGAAGTGTAATAACATTTACAGTTAAAGTGAAATTTTAAATGTGTCCAGAATGAAAAGGATGAGGTAAAATGTTTAACTAACAATATTTAAAATGTTGTTTTTTTAATATTACTAAATTTTTATTATTTCTCATGTGTAAAGCTGAAACTTTCTTAAGTTATTCAAATGTAACACAATATGTTGTTCAGTTTAAATCTTTATGTAAGCGAATTAGTCATCAACTTTTTCTGATTTGTAGGAGAAAACTGAGAATATTGTTAGTTACATATTAGTAAGTATTTTGGATTGGGATTAAGTTATAACTTATCGTCTTGAATTGTTGAAAATTTTCTAATTGTTATCAAATGTGTATTTTATGCGACTTCTGTTTAGTATTGCATTATTTCCTTCCACAGGATAATCTATATCCCTTGTAATTCTATATCTCTATATTCTGTATTTAGTTCTGGTACAAGAGACCTCTTAGCTCCTTCGTGTCGAAGTGTTCCGCTACGACGGAGCATGTGAGTCATCTCTTGTCTCTCTGTGGTCAACGTGATACTTAACTCTATTCTGTGTTCATGTGAGCCACCACTTAGTTCATGCTGGTCAAGTGATGGGTGTAGTGTTGTGCATGTGAGTCACCTCTTGTTTATCTGTGATCAACATTCTGCATGATGGAATTCTGTATTTGTTGTTTTGTTTCCTTCCGAATTCTGGCATTCTTTATCATTGGTTCTTTCGGTACAATCAAATAGAAATCCCCAAGGCTCCATATACTAGGATCCCAAACTATGTGATTGAATAAATCATCCCCTCTCTGGTTCAGGTCAAGGGCTCTTTCTTCCTCCTCTTCTTCAGACTGCAACTGTTTATTGTTATGAACGTCGAATGATGTAATGGCTAGATTTATGAGTGCATACCGAGTTTATATCATTTTTGTTAAACTAATACTTTTCAGATAATGATCACAAATGAAAAAAAAAAAAGAATTTATGGAATATTTTGAGGAGAGAGTCATGGGTGATGAAGATTTAGGAGTTTTATTCATGGGACTTGGATATGGTTATTCCATTTTGAGTTCTCTAGGATCATGTGGTTTTTATTTTATCAATATGCTTTTGTTTGGTTGGACGCTTTGTCTTTAGGATTTTTATAACATCCATTGTTTTGTGGTTATACTATTTTTTTCTTAATTGATTTGATGCGAAATTCTTTAATTGTTTTCTCAATTAACAAACTTTAATAGATTGATTTTTTATCTTTTCTTAATTTTGAATTCATAAAATTGGCCATTTATTATTTTGAAAGAAAGTTTTATCTGGAAATTAACAAGTTAGGATGGGTTCATTTGGAAATACCACAATATGTATTTTTTTAAACAGCCCAATAAATTCATAATTTTTGCATGCGATTTGAGTGAGGTAATCTAAGCCCTACAATATCAAACTCCAATGAACACGAATCCATATAATTTTTGATTGATTTGTTTGTGGAATTAGGCCGATTTTAGGCTTGATGTTTTTTATCATCCTTTCCTAGCTGCACTATTCTAAAAGAATGCAAAAAATCACTATTTTATATTTGTGCATTTTTACTACTAATTATCAAAACTTGTATTTATTTATTTATTTGTTTTGTGAAAGAAAAGTCAGAAATGGAGGAATAGAATGGCAAAGCAACTGATGCATCAACAAATGGCAGCTTTGTCTAATTTCATTCGCTGCCAATGTCCACTAAAAAAAACCATCAATCCTTTTCAACTCAAGCACTTTTACTGCTTATCCGAATCTGAACAATGCCAGTTGCAAGATCAAGCAGCCCCGCCTTGCTCCACTGTCGGAAAGCCGTCATTGCCACCTCTCCAACACTCCACAGAGGCTGACAATCTTTCCCAGATCCTAATATGCCACCACAACCCCTTCCACCACATGGAATCCTCCCTCCAACTCCACGGTATCTCACTTTCCACGACCCTAATCCACCAGACTCTCCTACGGTTAAATCACCATTCCAAGATTGCGCTCGCATTTTTCAAATATTCTCAGTCCTACAACCCTTCCTGTTCTACGCTTCTTGACACGGCAGCTTACAACATTCTGATTGACATTTTGTGTAAAGTTCGCCAGTTTGACGTTGCGTGGCAGTTGATTTTGCAAATGGACGGTCAGAACTTGAAAAATACCGACTCAAAGCCAGATTTCACTACTTTTTTTGTATTGATTAGACGGTTGATTTCTGCGGGGTTGACAAGAACGGCCATTCGTGCTTTTTTTGACATGAACATATTTCTGGGTGAGTCTTTTTTCGAGTCAAGATTTAGTTTTTGCTTTTGTTATCTCTTGGACACGCTTTGTAAGTATGGGTACGTGAAGGTTGCGACAGAGGTGTTTAATAAAGAGAAATTAAGAGTTGAAGCTGATGCAAAGATCTATACTGTCTTGATATATGGGTGGTGTAAAGTTGGAAGAACTGAGATGGCGCGGAGGTTTCTAATGGAGATGCAGGAAAGGGGGATCGAGCCGAACGTGATTACCTACAATGTTGTATTGAACGGGATCTGTAGGCATACGAGATTGCATCCTGACTGGAGGTTTGAAACTGTGATAAGGGAAGCTCACAAGGTGTTTGATGAAATGCGTGAGCAAAAATTGGAACCTGATGTGACAAGTTATTCAATTTTGCTTCATGTGTATACTAGGGCTCATAAGCCTCAATTATGTCTAGACAAGTTGAGGATGATGAAAGAAACAGGAATTTGCCCGAGCGTGGCGACTTATACTTCTGTCGTAAAGTGTCTTTGTTCTTGTGGGAGGATCGAGGATGCCGAGGAGTTATTGACTGAGATGATGCGACACAAAGTTTACCCCACTGCAGATACATATAATTGTTTTTTTAAGGAGTACAAGGCAAGGAAAGATTTTGAAGGTGCTATGAAATTGTATAGGAGGATGAAGGAGGAAGATTCGTTGTGTTCACCTAATATACATACTTACAATGTATTGTTGGGAATGTTTATGAAATTGGGTAAATTGGAGCGTGCTCGGGAGATTTGGGATGATATGAAGGTTAGTGGTATTGGACCTGATTTAGATGCTTATACATTGCTGGTTCATGGATTGTTCGAGAAGAGGAAATGGCAAGAGGCATGCGAGTATTTCATGGAGATGATTGAGAAGGGATTTCTTCCACAAAAAGTTACGTTTGAAACATTGTATCGGGGGTTGATTCAAGGTGATATGTTGAGGACTTGGAGACGATTGAAGAAGAAGATCGAGGAAGAATCGGTAACTTTTGGTTCCGAGTTTGAAGAATATCAGCTCAAGCCATACAAGAGATGATTATTTTGTCTCATTTGTGAATCATGCGAGATTGTGGTCGTGCAGTATGATAAAACTTGGAACTTGCTACCGTCAGAATATTTTGTTGTTTATCGATCCAGGTAATTAATTTGTTCTCCAACTAAAATTTGCACCAATTGCTTGAGATTTCTAGATATGAAAAGCACACACGTTTCACCTTGTTTGCATCATATGCATTCGAAGATATCCTGTGTATTTTGATGTTTTTGTTGTTTTACTTTTATTAATTTGAAATGATTATAACACTGATATACTTTTTAGGATCTAAATTGTCGTACAAATATGGTTGTAACAATGATAAACTTTTAACCCGTTACGATGCATACTTTGTCCTATCATAGAAAGTGATTGATCCTACATAGGTTCAGAATTCAAAAAGTTCTGTAATATTCGCAGAGCAGGATCATGGGAGCACATGAACCAAGTACTCATGGTAGGATCTCCATAGTAGTCTCTCTCCACAATTTGAAGAACAGAAGATACAAGTTACCTGAGAAGATTGGAACAGGTAATATTGGAAATAATTTAATAGGATAGGCTGTATATTTACAGAGAAGGAATTGTCCAAATTAAGTATTTGCATATAGAATTTAGATGCTTGATGAGCAAAAATCATGTTTCTTATGTTTGATGAATCTGTTAGGAACGGAAGCATCAATCACAGTGCTTTTAATTGAGGCAAATGAGTCGAAAACAATGGCCCACAATTCAATCTTGGCACCTTCAATTTGATCTGTATGGTTAAATTTATGTTAAACATCATATTGTTTTGTAGTTCTAAGACGTTGAAGTTATTTTATTTTTAAAAACTCTTAAGATGTTTGGATAAAATAAGTCATCTGAGAGAAGGAAAACAAATCAAGTGAGTGGTAAAAAGTAAAAAAATAGTGAATGAAAAGTGATCGGAACAAGTATTTTGGTTATTTTAAATAAAAAATTTTACAATTAAAGAAAAGGTTGGGATGATGTTAGTTAAGATTTTGATGAGTATTTTGTAACTTATAATCAATTTTTTTCAATCTAGAATGATGTTATCAATTTCTACTTTGTTGGTATACTGTAAATTCAGCTTTCTCATTATTCTGTAGATTAGGATCAAAGATGTTGTAAATCAAATATGTGATACCAATTTGATAGGATGTATTGCATTTCACAAAATATATACAAGAATTATATTTTCCTCTAATTCTGTATGGTACCCGAGTCAACAACTTCCAGTAATTAGAGTTTGTACAGTAGCTGCCTGTAGCTTTTCTTCTTCACATCCCTAAGTCCCTTCTTCGCGTATCTCTTGCGAGAACCCTAGCCTTCTCGTCGCGTGTCTTCTTTGCGTGTCTAGGCCACTTCTTCATGTTTCTCCTGCTCGAACCCAAGACCAGGTTTTTTTTGCGGGTACGTTTTGCACGATCAGGCTACCTTATTGGGAACTATCTTCGCCACCCCCGTCTGATCCAAAATACTCCACATGGCTAGCCGAAAACTCAATTTTTCTTGTGTGGTTCATCAATTCCATGGAGCGACAGTTCGGCCGTCGATACCTCTTGTTCAAAATTGCCAAAGATGTCTAGGATGCCGCCGGGAGAACGTATTCTGATCTGGGCAATGCGTCTCAGATTTTTTAGCTTCCTTCGAAGTTCAAGGAGATGAAACAGGGCACCAAATCTCATATTTTTCTGACCTTCAAGATATCTAGCAGGGTTGGATTTGTTCCTTGCAGATGCCAATCTCGTGCAAATTGTAGTGTCAGTTTCGCCGGTGTCATATTGAGCAGGAGCGGGTGTTTGATTTTTTTGCTGGTCTAAACAATAACTTGGATGAAGTCCGTTAGCGTGTTGTTGCCCGGGATCCTAGACATGACCACGGTTCGTGAACCGCCGGTTGACGGTTCGGAATCGCCGGTTCGACGGTTCATAAGAGCGACCCTTAACATTAACCGTCGTAGACGGTTTCGGTTATGGTTCGTGAACCACCGGTTACGGTTTCGATAACGGTTACGGTTAACCACCGGTTACGGTTACGGTTAGGGTTCGACCTTTATATTTTTAAATTAAAAAAAGTAAAATTCTATTTAAAATAATTTAAAAATTACTATATATAAAAAAAAAAGAAAAAAGAACAAAGGAAATGTAATGGGGAGGGGAGGGCTTGAACTTTTTAAGTTGCATACGTATCCTTTTAGGGTGTAGAGGAATCAAAGCCCACGTAGTTCTCTTACATTTTAACCCTTCTTACATTTGGAAGTGACGTAGCTCAATCACTTCCGTTACCTGTCCCCGTAGTAATAGTTCCTTCGGTATCAAATTAAACGTGGTCCTAGCTTGATTCCATTCCTTGTGTTCGTTTTGCCGCCCTCGCCAATCGTCCATTAGTGCTTGGGCCTCTAAAGAATCTTGACTCATTTTTGATCGTCTTACATCCAAAATATTTTCCCCTGCGCTAAAAGCTTGTTCCACAGCAACGGTTGACACAGGGCAAGCTAAGATTTCCTTTGCTATGATTGATAAAATCGGGAAAATTTGTGTCTTTTGTGACTACCACCGCAAGATATCAAATTGTTGTTCGCTATCTGCTTCACTGAAATCAAAAGAAGTCATAAAATAATTATCAAGTTCCTGAATGGAACTTGATGATCTTTTGGGACGTTTAATGCGTTCTTTTAACAGAAGTTGTGCTTTGGTGAGTTTAATACCACTAGAATGACTTTGAGCACTAATTTGTAGTTGTGATTCATTTTCTTGTACACCATATTTTAAACTATATTCTCTATAAATCTCATGCAAATAATTTCTAACACGATTTACTACCATAGAAGAATCAATTGGGAAAATATCATCCAGGGGAGATAATGCCTCATAATACATCACTAACATTTCATGCAAAACATCCAATTTAAGTCGAGGATCTAAAGCAAAAGCAACTAGAAAAGGTTCAGGAATATTATATAAAAAAAATTCACATTTAACCTTCATTGCTACCACAGAAGAGGTTAACAGATAATTAGAGAAACTTTCATTTAAGGAAAGTGCCACATTACAACAGTTCATCAAAAATAAATGAGATGTAGGATAATAAACTCCAGATAATTGTTCAGTTGCATCATAAAATACCTTCAACATTTCACAGATACTTTTACATATATTCCATTGGTGCGAAAATCCATAAATATTAGAGTTTTCACCATGTTATGCAAAAAATAAACACAATAACTCTATATTCATATGAATCATTTATCAATTTATATGTTGAGCTCCAACGTGTGGGTATATCTCGTGGAAATTTTCTAGGTCGTGTGCAATTAACCTTACAAAACTTACCCAATTGTTTCATCAAACTCGGATGGGACCACAAATAAGATAATACCATTTTAATTGGTTGAATCTCATTATCTAACGATCTTAATCCATCTTGCACACATAAGTTCAAAATATGGCAAATACATCGAATATGGAAAAATACACCACCAATAGCAGGTTGACAAACACGTTTAAGATCTTTGTAGGATCGAGCGCTTACCGCTTTACAATAACTATAGTTAAAGGTAATGGCGCAACATCAATCTTTTCAACCATACACTGGCACAAGCGCCACATGTTCGATCGATCACAAAGCAGAGGCAATTGTTGAGCCCCAACAATCCCTCCCCCAATAATTGCACTCTCTGCAACTCATGGGAATCGAACACGCGACCTTGGCTCTGATACCAATTGTAGGATCGAGCGCTTACCGCTTTACCAATAACTATAGTTAAAGGTAATGGCGCAACATCAATCTTTTCAACCATACACTGGCACAAGCGCCACATGTTCGATCGATCACAAAGCAGAAGCAATTGTTGAACCCCAACAATCTTCAGTACTCAACGTGTTCGAACTAGCATTATCAAATGACACAGAAAAAACTTTGGAAGTTAAATTACACAAATCAATTGAGAAATATTATGTGCGGTGTGTGATTCATTGAACACTCGATATGAAAGCAACATTTTTTGAATTGACCATGAATTATATATCCAATGACAAGTAATACTCATGTACGAATTAGTTTGCCAATGATCATTCCAAATATCAGAGCATATAGAAACTTTATTCGTCAAATTACTAAATAATGTAACTAATTCTTTCTTTTTTTGACGAACTAATTTTTTAAGTGTTGGTGTAACTGCGGTCCTACGAACACGTTTAGCAGCAGGTTGTAGAGATTCATGACACAGATCTTCAAAACCAAATCTAGATGCAATACTAAAAGAAAGATGTTCTACAGAGATAAACTTTGCCACCGATTCTCTTAATTGTGCATCAGTGTATTTGAAAAGTGGAGAGACGGTACCTTCACCTGAGAAATGAAATCTAGACAGTTGAGTTTGAGAATAATCATTACCAAATTCCATTGGATGCTTTGTTTCGATATGACGCTTAAAGGATCCATAGCCACCACCACTTTGAAACTTATATGTACTGGTACAATATTTGCATTTGGCGCGCATCTCTCCGGATGGAAGAGTCACATTCTCAAAATGTTTAGTAAAAATCGATGATTTAAGTGGAGGCATAGATCCTACCTTTGAATGCGCACTTTCTTGGGTATCATGTGTAGCAAAAGGATCATCAACGGTGAATTCAATATCATCAATATCAATATCAACATCGGGTTCGGCCCGTTCGGGATATGTCAACTTGCCTTTGCATTTACGTGGATCACTATGACCTTCCATTGAGTAATTCGAAAATAATACAAGTAAATGATGTATCGAAAACTTAGAGTTATGATAAGATTGATGAAAAATGAAATGGGTGTGGAGGATATTTATAAGCATAAAAAATAACGGTCACTTAATCGTAGCCGTCGATCTATAACGGTCAAAAAATCCTAGCCATCGAATTTTAAAAAAAATAATTAAAAAAATTAAGGTTGAACCGGCGGTTAACCGCCGGTTACAAACATGTTGCAACGGTCAGGAGATCCTGGCCGTTCATTTAAAAAAAAAATTACGTTTGAACCGGCGGTTAATCGCCGGTTACAAACCGCCGCTTCAACCTGTTGCAACGGTCAGGAGATCCCAACGGTCAGGAGATCCTCGCCGTTCATTTTTAAAAATAAAAATTAAAATTAAGGGTTGGAACCGGCGGTTCCACGAATTTTCGGACCCTTGAACAGTAACCGGCCCGTACAGTAACGGGCCGGTTACGGTTCTTAACCGTGTAACCGGATCAACGGTTAATAGGCCCGTTGACCCGGTTACGGGCCGGTCCGGGCCGCGTTTCCATCTCTGGATGACGCTTTCGCAGAGGTCATGCGAAAAGAAATACGCCCCAAACTGATGCTTCGTGATGATATTCTTGCTCTTCACCCACTCCTGATCTATGTCCTTGTTTCCACTAAAACTCCTAATTAGGGCTGCAAAGTGCAATCAAGGAGAAAGACCTTGGGTGGCCACTGCAATCGTATTTGTGATGCCTAGAAATAATCCATGTATGTGATGTAGTTGATTTGGTAATGCTGAATAAATTATCATAGTTGATGGACTCGGGTTCTGGTTAAATCAAATATGATAAAACACACGGAATTATGTTGTAATGAATTGTTGCTATATATGCACAAGATCATATTTGAAACTCATACTACACCTAAAATCACACACTAATCTCTACAAAGCTCTCCCCCGAAAACCCTTGCATTTTCTTTCAAAACTTAACTTGGATTTGGCTTGGAATCAACTGAAATCTTGCTACTAGATTGAAGTAGAAGCTACTTGGCGAGGATAGCATGAGCTATATACTCTTTTGTTGGTAGTTTGATTTAAAAGCTTGATTGAGTTGGTTTCATGTTGGTGAAGTATTTATATGAGCTTAAATTCAAGGAAATGAGTTTTATTGTTATGAAAAGATGTAAAATATCATGAATTGGTGTTGCTTTCATGCAATTTCAGAGTTATAATATGTGGTATAAGTTAGAAAATGGAAGATAAGCATGAAAATCCCCTGGTCTTGCCCTGTTCTGAAATTTTCGTCGCCTCGCAATCGATCGCGAGAGGCCTGAGAAAAGTAAGGCTGTTTAAAGTTGTAGCTATCGATCGCTTTTCGCGACCGATCAATCGCGTGCTTGGCGATCGATCGCTTGAGGAGTAGCGGCTGATCGCGTATGAGGCAGAATGTTTGCTTAAATTTTAGGCGTGAGGCGATCGATCGCACGATGATGACCGATTGATCGTGTGCTTGGCGATCGATCGCAAGGGGAATAGCGACCGATCGCCGAGGCAGAAACTTTTGTTTGAAATTTAAGGCATGAAGCGATAGATCACTGGTTGAGACCGATCGATCGCTGGGATGATTTGTTGAAAAACTATAATTTCATTAAATTGTTATGATGAAGCTTATTATAACATTTGAGTTATTGAATTTCATGTAGCACTATCACATGGGACATGTTAGAGAGGAGGTTAAAAAGTAACTCTTGATCTTCTATCTTTTGAACGAACGACAGACATTGCTTTTGCAGTCAGTTTTGTGAGCCAATATATGCACTCACCACGTCAAGGTCACCTTAATACCGTGTATAGAATCTTTAGATACCTGAAACAAACTTGTGGGAGATGATTTTTGTTTGCAAACAATGATGACCGAAGAGTGTGTGCATTCACCGATTCAGATTGGGCAGGTTCCATCCCAGATTGAAATTCAACCCAAGGGTTTTGCACATTGGTTTGTGAAAATTTAATAACTTGACGTAGTTAGAAACAATATGTTGTTGTCAAAAGTAGCGCACATTAAAGGTCAAATATTAACAGTTCAATCAAACATGACTTGTGCTCAAATGATAATTAAATTTAGAGTTCTCTCTACATTGTGAAGCATGAATAAACAGGCAATTGTTATGTTGCGACTTAGAAATTACTAAACATTACGGTGTCATTTTACAAACTAAACTGTGATTTATGCCGAATGTTTGATTACTGGTAAGTTGTTCCTCCAAAGGCAACTGGAAAGCTAATTTACACTACCTACAATATGCAAAGCAACTGCAGCCAAATCTTTCTATAATACATAACAAACAAGAGATCCTCATAATCACCACTCAGTTGAGCCAATTGTATTGCAAAAATAACTTGCAACATCTAAAATTGAATAATATCTTATACAATTGTAAAAAAAATATAACATCCATCTCAAGATTCAAGAAGTGGTCAAACAAATATGATACCATTCTCCTGGATGGTATCAAGAATAATTGCAAGACGTCCCTCAACACGTTCATTCATCTTGAGCTCATATGACATGGCGAAGACATCAGCATCCTTCGATCTCTCAGCAATCATCTTACCGATGACCTTGCAGGCATTGTTGTCTGTTAGGGAAGGCAACGTGTTCCTCAGATCCTTGGCGTTTGTTGTTGCAACTGATATCACTTTGCTAGTTCCTCGATGCATCACTTTGGCATGGACAAAGCGTTTTGAAAAGAATACGTTTAACAGGAACGGTCTCATGTACATATCTGTCCTTTGTTTCCATGATTTTCTGTTTGGTTTCTTGGCAGCTTCACCACGGGATCTCCTCGTCCAAGCTGCTTCAATAACAAATCCCTACATATATGAAAATCATCCCTTACAATGTATTTCCAAAAGAATGAGATAACCCAAAGAAACTGTATCAAGAAACTGAGATGTGCATAAAGGCTAAATTTGTTCACCAAATGCTAGAAAAATCGTATACAAAACTGATTTGGTGACACTATGCAGAGATTGTGCGTCCAATGACAAGCCAGTCCGTTGATTAGGGGTCATTCTCTAGGGTCTGACCCATGAGAGTAGGGATAGAGACGCTCAAATGAAACTTATTTCCAGATTTTACGCACATATTTTTTTTAAAACACAACCCACCTCACCAAATTAATATCCGTTGAATGTCAAATGTCAATGCTATCTAGTAAACAATATGTGCTCCTAAATTTTGAATGAAAAGTGTGCCATTAATCTATATATTGATCATTATTTCAGCATTGTGTGATATTTAATTCTATATTATGATTCAAAACCTAAAATGATATCATAGATAGAATAACAACCCGCAATTCATAGTAAATCAAGAACTGTATTTGAGAATTTTTCAAAAAACTGGTGGACAGTCTTTAAATATTTTTTTATTTGATAGACAAGGTTTTCCCCACTTGCCTATCAGCATCCCATAGAACATTGTATTGAACCATAATTCCAACAAATCCCAAGAGGGGACAAGTTGCTCGAAAGAAGATAATGACCTGCAATTACATAAGATGGCAATCATAATGCCGAACGCCCAGTCTGGTGGACTTTGAGACTTGATCCATGATAAACACAGTGTTAAAAGTTCAAATATTTTAGTTGTTTTTTTTAAAATTTTAATATATAGTTAGGCACACAAGTTCATTGATCAAAGCTTATAATTTGACCAAATTTCCATTCTTCCATATGAGGTGTCTTACCTAAAACTTTATATGGGGATGGGATACCTCATTTATCAAAACCTTCATACACATCTATATGAATGCCTGTCATGTGTAGGACTCAACAGCCCTTGCATTAAAAACATCACCAATTAAATGCATATTTCATGTATGAAAAATTATTCATGTGCGTATATAAACTAAATCAAGTTTATTTACTCCACGGTGCTTGGTGTGACTTGAGTCCATTATCAAATTCTTTAAAAAAACAAAGGTCTATCCAATGAGCTTGGGATTTTGGGCTTTTGGAAAAAAAATAAATAGTTCCAACATGGTATCGTAGCAGGGTATCAAGGTTTAAAGACACCATACATCTTATTAAGTTGATTTTTGATGGCCTTTGTTATCTACAAAAACTAATATACTTTGTGTACACCTTGAATATGAATTTTTATACATTCTCCTGCCTCCATTTCAAATGGTAAGTATCACTTTTAAGATATATCCTCAATCTCCAATTCAAACAGGATAGCTTGTCAAAATTAAACACTAGTGTGTAGTAATCACCTCCTATAAACTCAGGTTTTCTATAAAAAAAAAAGGTGATTTTTGAATCACAAAAACCTTGTAGTTGATGTCATTGATTTCAACGAGGACTAAAAGATTATCCACATTTATAACAAACGAAGACTATGCATCAGAGGTGAACTCAATCCATGTGTCACCCCATTATATCATTTTTTGAGTCAATACCAAACACAATAAGCTCTCAAAAAACCAAATAAAGAACAAGAGAGCCCAAAATATATATCAAGTCGGCCGATTAAATTTAAACCATACAAATGCATCGCGAGAAAATCAGAAACTGAATCCAGTAACATGAACCAAATTCAACAAATCCGACCAAAGAAACCAAAAAAAGTGGTAAACATGTCACATAAATAGACTAGTTGCAATGCAAACCTGAGAAAGATTGAGACTTGAAGTGTTTGGAATCAAATAACTGGAGTTGATTTTGATGCTTGGAAGAGAAGAAGACCATGAAAGAGAAGTGGGTCCGTCTCTTTTACAACCGAAGAGCTCTGAGGAAAGAGGGAAAAGCAATGGTGCGGTAGGAGATATGGAAGCCGTCATTTCTTCTTCTTCTTCTTCGACAGAATTATCAGCTCCAGATACTGAGGATTGTTTTCCAATAAAAATAAATCCCTTGATCAGTTCATATTAGCACTCTATCTACTGTTTCTTTTATATTGTGAATCAAAAGGCTTTAAGGGGCCAAAATTTACAGTCAACTCTTATTTTTATAGAGCAGTATACCATTCAACTAACCAAACTAGCAATCTTCCTAAACTCAATATTGAACTTCCTGCAGTTTAATCAAAGAAAACATGTCTCAATACTGAAAAGAATTGAAAAAACAAATATCAATCCAGTAACTGGAGGAAGAGGATGATTCGAGATTAGGATTCAGGGCAACGATGGCGTGGGAACGAATAAATATATTTAGGCGCAATAAAGTTTCTCGATGTTTCTTCAAGAATTCCTCTCTTTTTTTAACAGTTCAAGAATCTATATGTCCACTGTTTAGTAAAATTGCAATAAACTAAAGGCTTCTTCATATAAAAAAATCACAGGCCATGAAAGCAACAAGTTTTCCCCAACAAACGAACTTTCATATAAAAAATACTCCGGATTTTGACTGTAATGAATCTAAAGCTATGCCAAATCCCTTATCATCCTTGAGTTGATAAAATCTAAAAGAATAAAAACACAATCTTTACCTCTTTTAAGGAAACCCGGATGAGATTCAGTGAACTTCCAAGCTTTTAGGAGAGATAATGACTGATTTTCAAATAATAATTGAAGGGTTATTCCACAAGACTCGGGATATACAGGGCGGAGTCGGCGACTAGCAGACGACGGAGTCACGGACGTGAGTGAGAGGAGAACTAGAATGTGAAGAAGTGAGATAATGGGTGAGGGTGAATAAAATTTAAACCACGCAAAATTTAAGCCCGTCTAACATATATTGTCGGGTACCCGAATGTATTTTCTGGTTCTCTTTCAGAACTCGACATCAACTCAAAAAAGGTTAGTTGAGTTCGGGTAAACCCGATATCGAATTTTTAAAAAAATACTCGACTCGATCGGTACCCGATACCCGAAATTATTTGCCCACCCCTAAGTGTACGCAATGATATTATGATTTGTGTACATGGTTACTGAGACAAATTACACATGTTTTATAAACAAAATTTTGTTGAAAAGTATGTGAATATTAGCAAATCAATTAATTAATAGATATTCATTAATATCTCAGAACTTTATTTGCTCTAAATAATTTTTAATAAAAACCCATTAATATCTTGAAAAATCCACAAATTATTGTTTTAGACAGTCTTGCTCCAAAATTGAGATATTACTTTATGAATGAATGAATGTCACTACACTTACACTATGTTCGGTTGACCAAAAAATTGGAATCCGAATTGGATTTGGAATCCATGAATTCATAATTCGGTTTTGTTGTTTGAGCCCTTTACAGGGTCTCGTAAAGAGCTCTAAGCATAAAATAATACTTCATAAAATAATACTTCATAAAAGTTTAAAAGTACACTACTTTTATATGTAAGTTATACATATTTAATATTAAAATAATTTTATCATGTAAAATCCCATCAAATCTCAGAACACCCTCAAGTTTGTAGGGATTTCATTAATAAAACCAAATCTCATCAAATTCTATAATATTTCAGTAGTTTTTTTAAAATTACATCTTTCCAAACACTAAAATGGTATTTCAAATTCCAAATCTGAGCAAATTTCCACCAAATCTCATGGTAGTGTTACGGGAAAAAATCAAACCCAGTCCATAACATGAATGGGCCATTTCAGAAGACCAGGGAAAGAGGCCGGAGAGCATTGAAAAGAGAGGGAGGATAGCACGTGGGAAGGGGGATGGTGTTGAGTTTTGGGGGGGACTAACTCGGCATGTCATTTGTTGAATAGAGTTCCTTCAAAGGCAATTACTTCGACTACATATATGATATGGAATGGAAAGTCACATAATTATAATTATTTAAGGGTTTGGGGTTGCACTGCTTATGTGAAGCAGATGGTCAACGACAAACTGGATATGAGATCCATATTATGTTACTTTGTGGGATATCTTAAAGAAACTGGAGGTTATTAGTTTTATAACCTACCGGAACAAAAAAATTTGTTTCCAGAAATGCTACATTCTTAGAAAAGGAGTTTATGATGAATGTAGATTGGAAGGATGTGGACTTTGAAGTAATTTGAGAACCACAAACCACTACCCCAATGGAAGCAAGTATAATTTCTGAACCATCAATTGAACCTGAAGTACATGCACCAAAGAGACCTGAAAGGGTTTCAAGAGTTCCTGATAGAATGAATATACTCCTAGAAAGTAATCAAAAAATAGACCATGGATATGATCATTGGACTTTCAAGGAGGCGATTATAGATATCGATTCGGGACATTGGCAAGATGCCATGAAATCTGAAATGGACTGCATGTACTCCAATAAGATATGGACCTTAGTGAATCCTCCTGTCGGAATTGTTCACATAGGTTGCAAATGGATCTATAAGTGAAAGCTTGGAGTCGGTGGAAAGGTGATTACCTATAAGGCACGTTTGGTTGCAAAATGTTACACTCAAAGACAAGGAGTTGACTATGAGGAAGTAGTGATGCTAAAGTCTATTCGGATTTTATTAGCAATATCTGCATATTATGACTATGATATATGACAATGGATGTGAAGACTGCTTTTCTCAATGGTGACATTGATGAATAGATTTATATGAAGCAGCCAGAAGGCTTCAGAACCATTGGGAATAAGCAAAAAGTTTGCAAACTCCAGAGGTCCATTATGGGCCAAGCGTCCCGAAGTTGGAATATTCGTTTTGGTAACACGATCAAAGAGTTTGGTTTTGTTAAAAATCTGGACGAAACATGCTTATACAAGATGGTTAGTGGGAGTGCGTTTACATTTGTAGTGCTCTATGTCGATGATATCCTACTCATTGGGAATACTATAGGATTGATGAAATCGACTAAAACATGGTTATTTGCTAAGTTCTCTATGAATGATTTGAGAGAAGCATCATATGTGATTGGCATAAGGGTCTATATAAGTCTAAGAGGATACATAAATATTGTGCTAAAAAGGTTTAGCATGGAACAATCAAAAAGGGGTTATCTTCCAACATGTCATGTTGTTCATCTCTCGAGGTCAATAAGCCTTAAGATTGATGAAGAGAGAGAAAATATGGCATTGATACCCTATGTTTTAGCTGTTGGTAGCATAATGTATGATATTGGTATATACTAGGCCTGATGTGGCGTATGCTCTTAGTGTAACGAGCAAATATCAGGCAGTGAAGGTCACTGGAAAGCTATGAAAACATTCCTTAAATACTTGCGAAGAACTCAGAATATGTTCAGGATTTTGGATCTGAAAGTGAAATGATGCTATTTTTCAGTCAGATGTAGATGACTCTAAATCGATGTCCGGATTTTTATTTAGGCTTAATGGTGGTGATGTCTCTTGGAAGAGTTCCAAGCCAGACAGCACAACGGATTCCACCACTGAAGTTGAATACACTGCAGCATCATATGCAGCAAAGTAGGCAGTTTGAATGAGAAATTTCTGTTCGAATATGCCCTAAAGAGCATTCATTAGATGATTGATTTTGGCAAACATTGTATTATGATATTTCATTAATAGCAATTCATTATTATATCTTATATTCATTGTCTGTATATTATGAATTTATATATAATAATATCATTAATGATATGAGATATCAAATCAACATATGATTACATGTTAGAGAATTATGTACTGGACCGACCTACCATGAGAATGCTACATGGATTGTTATATGAAAGTTATAAGCTATTCTCATAGTGATAATTATGTATGTGATCCTTACGACTTGAGATCACTAGAGACCCCAACATAAGGAGTTATATGTCTTGATATTGTCAAACGCTACCTGTAACAGGGTGAGCTATAAAGATAATAATTGGATATAATACGAATTATGCAGAGGGATGTTGAGTGATTAATATATGATTTGTCCCTTCCATATAACAGGAGTGGTGTTTTGGGCCCTTGATTGTGTGAGAATAAATATGCATGGTCATGCTCGAATGTGTCGATATGTGATAACCAGCTCATTTGTTTAAGCTAGTCTACTTGGGAATCAAGAAATAAAAGATTGAACTTTATAAGTGTGACACATTCCATGACTCGTGTTCAATCTAAACACCTAGGACAAAGGGATTAAATTGCATGATGAATATTATCACAAACAATATGTAATATCGAGTCTAAGACATTCTTGTAACTTGGGTAGCCTTGATGTGTTGCTAGATTCCGCTCATTGCTTGTGACATAAAATAAGTTTTATGTCACTGTCAAAATAACGGGTCGAATAAAAGATTAAATCGATAAAGGGAGACTAAATTCATTTGATGAATTAAATAAATTAGGAAGAGTCCTAATAAGAGTATATATATATATATATATATATATATATATATATATATATATATATATATATATATATATATATATATATATATATATAGACACACACATATATGGGCTGGCACATATATATAATATTTTATATATTATGATGAGCCTAGGGTTTCGAGCTAGTAGGGATACCAATGTCACGAACCCTATGAGTTGAACCATCAAATATATATATATATATATACATAGATATATATATATATATATACATAGATATATATATATGAGTTACCTAGGGTTTGCATATAGATATCAGCCGTCACTCTAGCCAAAATTCTTTTCAGTTGAGTTTCAAGTCTAGCATCTTGAATTCAACAGTCCTTTAGCGATTTGATCGTGTCGATACTGCAGAGGCAGAACATTGACGTTTTGATCGTGGCTTGTGGACGTATCACATCAGGCAGTCTGCTCCAAACACGCTACAAAGTTATAAACTCTTAATACCGAATGGATTCAATTCGTATAGATCACTGATGGAATCCGAAATTATTTTGTATTTCCATTGCGTGCTTGTATCGGATTCCTTACAATTTCATCCAAGAGTTTGGTGTAATTGTCAGTGCAGTTGACCCAGTCTCTGTGTACTGTGACACCAATGGAGCTATTGCACAAGCAAAAGAGCCGAGATCTCATCAAAAATCCAAACATATACTGAGAAAATACCACCTAATTCGAGAGATAGCTGGTAGAGACGGCATCTTTATCGAGAGAGTTACTTCAACAGACAATGTGGCAGATCCACTGACGAAGGCTTTACCGCGACTGGTGTTTGAAAGACATCTTGAGAAGATGGGCTTGAAGTACATGGGTATTTGACTTCGGGAAATTATTGTCACAGATGATAACATTTGAATCAATATTTGATTGATTGTATTTATAATTATATTGTGACAGATCTTTGTTTGATTATTAATAAATGTCCCGTTATTCATCTGTTTACCCATGTATCATGATGTATTGATCAAGTCCTTGAGATTACTATAGTCCATGGAATGTGGTAGTGACCATGAAATACATTCTCGACTGCAATTTCTAAATGTTCCTGGTCGATGAGCTTTCGAGAATGGGATATCAATATATGCTCAATAGACTGGTATCATGATGTTTCTAGAGTAGTGTGCCGCGTTTCATCGGCGTTGGCTTTGAGAAGTCAGCACACATGAATAGGTGCTCATTAGGAATGAGTTCATTGAACGACCTAATCGAAATTCTATAAGTGGTTACCATTTGTCGAGTATAGAATTCATAGTCATAGTATGCATCATTAGTCCTCATGACCGATGCGTTATTGAGGTCTTGACAGATAGTTGTATACTTTGATTTAATGACTGATCACATGTGGATCTTAAAGTTGATATTTTGGGTATTCAATGATGATGTCAGAGGCCTACGATTGTCGTTGGGGATTCACAATTGGTCTTGACGAACCAGGATGTCCTATGTGTTTCTGTATATGATTCGAGGAATCTCTAGCTAGAGTGTATAGTGCTTGTGAAAAAAAGGTGTTTTCATATATGCACATAATGAATCATATAACGTGAAACAAAATACATATTTATTGAAATCATGAAGGGTCTCGGTCAATCAATGCCCTAGAGTCAATCGGGACATATTGAGTGAAATGAATGTATTGCACGCTAGCTATGATGACATGTTCTCGTACGTTGCTAGTCATTTATATCTAGGTCTTCGTGAAGCGCAGATGCTAGGCTCTACCCACGATCAGTAGATTGTTGCTAGAATTATATTTCGGTCATTGTCTATTAAAGGAGTTTAATTGACAATGTGTCATTCATGGTAATCTTAAAGAAGTTGTTTGATACACTTGAGCCTCTTTGGGTCACAATATATCGGCAGCCGATCAATCGATGGGAATTGATACTTAAATGTTAAGTGCTCAAATTAAGTGATATAGAAGATATGAATTTAATTTTTGAAAGCTCCACACTCTAGTGGAGTTCCTATATTTAAAAATGTTTCATCTATAGAAATTATTAAAATTAAAACGTTGATATATTTATGACTCATAATTATATACATTGGTAGTACATCGAGTTGCTCAATTTGATTGACTTACTTGGATTATGAGTTTGTAGTTTTGTGTTAGCTTTTGGGGAAGTGAAAGATTGTTAGCATAAGATGTCATATAAGTGAATGGGCCAATGGTTGGCCAGTTGGGCCTTAAGAACCCTAGCCCAAATAATTGACTCAAACTCACCTATAAATACATGGTTCAATCTAGAGTTAGACACTCTACTCAATACACTCTCATAAAAACGCTAACACGAAACTAGCAATGGTGTTGTGCTTGTAGATCTGGTCAGATTGATTGAACTCGGGGCTTACCGCCGTCATCTATTTCGCCATTTATCGGTAATCTCTTTTCGTGCAATTAATATTCAATATTTGCATGTTTATATATGAATTTAATATAATCAATCATCCCCGTGTCTAGATATGCTTATCTTTATTTTCCGTCGCGTTTGGATATAACGCCGATGATGGAATCCAAACAAATAACCCACCGCGAATCCAATGGTTGAAAAGAGGCTACATGTATTTTTTCATATGGGTCCACATGTATCAGGGCGGATCGACATACCAACAAGAGTGTAAGTTCATGTAATACCATACAGAAAACGCGTGACCGACTGATCTGGAGTGGGGATAATACCCCAAATCCCCAATGCAGAATCGAATAATTTGTTTCCCACATCGAATAACCTTACTAGGGAATAGTAGAAATGGATAGCAGATTAGTTCTGTATGGCATTGTTCAAGTATGGAGAGCTGACCCTTTACTCTAATTGTACGGTATGATCGAATACTTTTTAGATAGCATATACCGTTAAACATATGAATCTCTAAGAACTGACACCACACTTCTGCACAATAGTTGAGGTTTCTACTCTCACATAAGTAAAAACATATGATACACAAGAAAGTGGCATACAACAGAATGGATGTAATCTTTGTTAAGATGGTACATTTTTTAGTAGAGGTTTGAAATGAAAGTTCAGGAACTTCCAGAACGAAAAACTGCTCCCCCGGTATTGCACCCGAACTGATTTTTTGGATCCACCTCTGCTAAATTCCAGATCTTTAGACACGTTATAATCGACGCTCTCTAGATCATCGAGCAAAGGCGGTACAGTGCTTCCTTTCGATTCCAGATTTTTTATCCAACCACGTAGAAGAAAATTCACCACCTGGAAATCGAATGCAATGTGAGAGAATTCTAATTCAGAGTTGATATGGATAAAAAATATGAAGTAAAAAAGTGATTTGTATTTAAAAACCCATTGAATTTGACGCTCGATTCCGCTTTCTTTAACTTTTAAAGAAAGTTAAAAACCCAAAAATTCTTAAACCTTAAACCTGGAATCAAGCGTTTATTGGTTGCTACCCCGGGGCAACTACCCTTAAGGGGTAGCTATTAAGGATACGTTCCCTAGATTACGAAGATTATGATATCCCTTATAGTAGCAACAGTTGGATGGGAACCCATATGGGCACTTTCCCTTAAGTGGGTAGCAACCCTTGGACGAGAATATTCACATCCAATCATTTGGTATACGTCAAGGGTATCATCAAACCAACCGGAATCAAGAAGCCAGAAAATGTAGCTTTATATCTTTGTAAAATAGACGTAAAAGGGATCTTTATTTGTGATATCCAAACATAAAACCACTACATGCGTACCTCGGGAACCTCATCATGAGGACAGTGACCAGCAGGGCTAATCTCGTAATAGGGAGCATCCGGCAATTGTCGTTTCACCTGCGAACCCCACACGGGTCTCACCCAAGGATCTTCCTTTCCATATATGAGACAAACAGGTATATCTTCGATTCGACACCTATTAACCGAGCAAGATGGATACCTTAATTTGAATGAATCAAATAACAAGGCTACATCATATGTATTAGATATATGTTGGATTTTCGATCTGATCAAGAACCAACCATCATTATTTTACCAACCTAGATAAAGTTTCTTTGAAAGAAAGTTGTGCCTGAGGGGCAAACATTATTGAGGCAAATGATGCAGCGGCGGCAGGATGCTGTGTCGTTAGGATTATACGAGAAAACACATCATCAACGTTTGTTGAGTGATCTGCGTAGACTTGCTTTAATATTTCTGCAATACTTTTCGGATCACTAATTTTCTGCCATCTAGAATAACAAATGATTCCAAAGTTAAGCAGGTTAAACATTCGTCAGCCAAAAAAGTAATACGTTTTGATTCGTTAAGCATGAAGCTTCTCTTGATCCCTTCCAACTGTCCCAGAAACCCAAAATACCAATATCACACAAGGTAACACCTTTTTATATAAAACTACATATCAGAGCATATTACAATAGACACTAAAATGGTAAAGAAAAATTAGGTTCATAGAACTTACACAATTTCTACTAGCTTTCTGACATTAGAAGGGAGAGGGAATGTTCCGGCCCAGGGAAAGAGTTTTGAAAATCTTGGAGATCTTGCAGGATTTGGGAGAAATCCCCAAAAAGGAGTTGCATTGAGCAAGGTCACACCTTTCACCAGTTCAGGGTGGCTTGCTGCAAAATAGAGTGCCACAAAACCTCCAAGCGAATTTCCCACAACATAAACAGGTTCTTTGATCACCTGCAATAGCATCATATTGTACAGCCATTTATTTCCATACCAGATTGCTTTATGAATTTAAATTACGAATATTATTCGAAATTGAATAGTCAATAGTTAGAAAAAGGTTAAGAGTGTTTAAACTCGAAATATTCAATGAGTTTAAATTCAAAGATGAAAATTCCTGTTCCGAGTCATTTATACTAAAGCCACAGCTCCAGATCGAGTGCCCAAAATGACCAATAAAAAATTAACAGTAAAAATTATAAGGATAGGGGCAATAAACTTGTGCCGTATCAGAGTGTAATCAATCTCTATACGTTAACAAAACTCTGCTGACAGATAAGAAGATGGAAGCCAAAAAGAATTCAATGGAGAAAAAGTGCGACAGTAGCCACGGAAAAAGGATCTGGGAAAGTGTTGGGAGAAAAAAACAGGCAGCCAAATATTAAGAAAAGGCTAATAAACTAATCTAGTCGGTGTGAAGTGCAAATCCAATCTAACGTCAGCAATTAAAAGTTCAACTAATGGTAAGAGGATCAAGCTAAGTAAATAGCTTCACTCTTATACGTTTCATCAACCCTGAGGGAATCCATCCTTATACATGTTCTAGCAGGTAAAAGTGCATAAAGTTTCAAGGTACCTCTTCAATAAAATAGCGAACTTGGTCCTTCCACAAGTCAACGGAATAAACTAGATCTTTCGCCCAAGTTTTAGTTTCATCTCCGAAACCCCAACCATGACTTTCTCCGTCCAACACAGATTTACTTTCAGCATTAGACCAACATGTTGGATCTTGCATTGGTAAAGATTTTCCCTGACCCAGAAAATCTAGCGCCCATGCTCTATAGTCACGGCCTAGATCTTTGAGCTGCTTTTCATAGTGAAACGAGCCCACACCAAAGCCGGGAAGAAAGAGCACCGGTGGGGAATTTACATTCTCAGACCCTGATGTTTCATAATGAACATTTAAATTCGGCTTCCATTCCCAGAAACGACTAGTAATGGCAGAGACCTTGTCGCCACTGGCAACATCAGGCAAACTAGGAATCGAGACCTTTGGTATTGACTGGCCACTACCATTCACAATTATTTTAGCCTCTTCACCAGAAAGTACATAAGAGTTATTAGTTTCGCTTAAGGCACTAGAGTTAACATGTTCATATCTTTTCATAGAGCAAACTGTTCTAGAAGATCGGCACCGGCGAAATCTCTTTGACTTCAGATTATGGATGCAAGAATATTTTGAAGATGTGCATGTTGATTTAAGTACAACTTGAAAGCTCCCTTTTTCTCTTACAATGGGATATGCTTGGCGATGTGAATTTAAGCCCGATATACCACCTTTGAAATTTAGAATGTAACGACACTGTGATGCGTGGCAAGAAACAATCTCCATCATCAAAGTTAGCTATCTGAGATGAGTAAACAAATGATGAGTCAGCAGTATTTAGCTACCATCCATCTCACAACAAAGTCGGCTAGAGATATAGAGCTTATACTATATCGCACCATGATTGTCGCAGATAATATATTTTCATTCTCATTTCCATAAAAATAAATCCGTTGATAAGTTCACATTAGCACTCTATCTACTGTTTCTTTTATATTGTGAATCAAAAGGCTTTAAGGGGCCAAAATTTACAGTCAACTCTTATTTTTATAGAGCAGTACCATTCCTTCAACTAACCAAACTAGCAAGCTTCCTAAACTCAATATTCAAATTCCTGCAGTTTAATCAAAGAAAAACCTGTCTCAATACTGAAAAGAATTGAAAAACAAAGATCAATCCAGCTACTGGAGGCAGAGGATGACTCGAGATTTAGGATTCAGGGGCAACGATGGCTTCGGAACGAATAAATATATTTAGGTGCAATAAAGTTTCTCGATGTTTCTTCAAGAATCCCTCTTTTTTTAACAGTTCAAGAATCTATATGTCCACTGTTTAGTAAAATCGCAATAAACTAAAGGCTTCTTCATATAAAAAAAAAAAAACACAGGCCATGAAAGCAACTAGTTTTCCCCAACAAACGAAATTTCATACCAAAAAGTATTCAAGATTTTGACTGTAATGAATCTAAAGCTATGCCAAATCCCTTTATCATCCTTGAGTTGATAAAATCTAAAAGATTAAAAACACAATCTTTACCTCTTTTAAGGAAACCCGGTTGAGATTCAGTTAATTTCCCAGCTTTTAGGAGACAATAGTGACTGATTTTCAAATAATAAATGAAGGCTTATTCCACAAGACTCGGGAATATACAGGTAACTGGATTTCTTCGGAGCCTAGATTTCTAAAAAATTGGAACAGTCATATTATTTTGGTTTTTTTTCTTTTTTCCAGAAGAAGAGTCGAGTTATTTGGTTTTTGTTTTGGCGTGGACAAGATGGAGTGTACCGTGTACGCAATGATGTTCTAATCTGTGAACATGGTTGCTCGAAAAATTACACGTGTTTTATAACCAAAATTTTTTGTTGAAAAGTATGTCAATATTGAAAATCAATTATCTAACAGATATTCATTAATATCTTAGAACTATATTTGCTCTAAATAATTTTTAATAGAAACCCATTTGAAAAATCCACAAACTATTGTTGATATTATTGTTGGGGTCTTACAACTTTTGTGTGGCACAATAAAAATCAAGTGCATGAGAATAACTCAGTGTTTTCAAAATCGAATTAGATAAAAAATCGATGTTCTTATTGGTTATATGTTCTATCAGTTCGATCTGATTAGTTGAATCATTTGTTCGACCGATGATCAACATTATATGATATCTAATTTAATTTTTTTAAAATATATATACCATATATTTGATATAGTTTTAAGTTGTTCACAATAAAAACAAGGGTAAAAAGCGAACAATCATCAACGTTTACCACTTTAGAACTCTACCCCCTAACCTTTCAAAATGTGCACTTAACCCCCTGAACAATTTCAAATAGTGCACTTAACCCCATAAACAATATCTGAGAACAATTTTTTCGAATATTTCGCCTGCATATTCCATCACATGCGTCTCACACATGCTATGATCGAGAATATGTATATTTTTTCATGTATTTTATGTATGAATTTTATGAGTAAAATTCATCGACCGTGATATACTCGTAATTATTTTTCATGTATTTTCTGATGGGTATACTCGTAAAATTATTGCATAAAATATATGAAAAGACATATATACCTTCGACCGTGAATGTGAGGGAATTTGCAGCCAGAATATTCGGGAAAATTATTTTCGAATATTGTTTAGGGGTTAAGTGCACTACTTAAAATTGTTCATGGGGTTAAGTGCAAATTTTGAAAGATTATGGGGTAAAGTGCTAAATGATGTAAACGTTTGGGGTTGTCTATTTTTACCCTAAAATAATATCATTACACTAATATAACATGACAAACTTCAAAAATCAGATCAAACCAAATGTCCAACATAAAATAATAATAAAACATATCAAAAAACAACAAGCAATGCTCAAAAAGAATAATGTCCCAAAATTATAAGAAAATATTTAAAAAATTATGAAATGATTCACATATTTTATAATTTACGAGAAAGTAAACATGTTTATATATAATATACAAGATACCTTAATAGAATTATATGGATTTTTTGATAAAGACATACATAAAATTTTATACTATAATTATTTCAATAACAATAAATTATTTATAATATATTTTTCTTCTTAAAATTTGATTTATAATTTTAACAAAAAAAAAATTAAAAGAGAAAATTGAAGGAACATGTCGGTTCAACTATAGACCGGTTTTTTTACCGGTTTAATCCGGTTCTCGCTGATTTTTTATCCGTGTGTTTTAGAGAGTTCAACCGAACCAGACCAAGCACCGATTATCGGTTAAACCATTGAACCAATCGATCCGATCTAGTTTTCAAAACACTAGAATAACTGTTGCATACTAGCAGAACTACACGTGTATACACAAACACTATAAATAGACACCTTAGACGGTTATTTTGAGTGACAAGAATACAGTAAACATTGTTCTTCATTCACTCGAGTAGTAATGAATGTTTCATTCTTCTTCTTCGTGCAACTCTGTTGTTCTTAATATGGTATCAGAGAGTCATAGTATAGTTGTTTGATTAACTTCTGATATATGTTTCCAATACATTTTCGATTATCTTCAATAGTGAAGGCTAATCAAGTGCAGCAATCTAAATCATCCTCCAGCCAAATTAATCGTCCTGCTTTTGAAGATTTGAGCAGCATGTATTACCTCCAGAGTGGTTGTAGGGCCCATGGGTTTAATCTCGCATTATCACGAAACTAATAAGTTTAATTATAATCAATCAACAACAAATAGTATTTCGGCTAAAAAATTTCGTTTTAAAAGGATATTAAGTCTTAATCATATATAATGGGGCCCTCTAAAACCTAGATTGACTATGTAATGGTTTATAAAATATACATTAGCCAGAATATATTCAAATCAAACAATAACAACATCTCGACTGTAATTATCAGAATCCAACATCATAATACCATTAAAACATGAAAGGTCCACTATTTCCAAAGTGATTTCATCCCAATATAATTTAAAACCTGACAACCTGATCGAGATGCTGAACAACATCACATAAGCATAAATGTATATGTTTTCAAACATTTATACAGTCATACATATTCACGACATATTATCATTACTACCAATCCTTTGAGTATTAAACATACGAACAATCATCCAAAAATAACGAAAGCCAACATGTCTTCCCAATAAAGAAAATACCCTAACTAGTGGCTTCCGATCGTCAATCTAACTCTGGCCCCATCCATTATTGCTTGCCATGTCGCCTGAAAAACAAAACAAATAAAAGGGTGAGCTAACACTCAATACGTTCTTATCAAAATATAAACATAAATTAACAAATTGTAAACATCTCATCAAATAACTCAACATTTAACACTAATCATACAAAGTTCCTCTATACTGGAACATTACTGTCAAACAAAAGTACAATGATAAAATACTGTCAAACAAAAGTACAATGATAAAATATGTTATACAAGTAAGATTCAATGTCAGTTTGTCTCATCTCATCATTTCAATGTTAATGCATCGCACTGCATTAACCATCAGCAGTTCAAATATGTGCTCAAATATTCTTTATTTAACTTAGAATCATGGTTAATTATTTGCTCTTTCTATCTATAAGTATCACCGTATGCACCAAGTTTCCCAAATCTAATAATTAAAAGAAATTGAGAAATTTACCTCAACAAGGAACAACAATCACAAAATATAAAGAAGGTTTATATGTCTGTGTTGATCTTTGTCTGCAATGCCTTAGTGACCTAAAGGAAAAGCCCTCGAGCCCTACCGTTTGCTTAAATGACCTAAGTAATTACTCTAAGGTCGTATTTGAATTGAATTATTTTATTTGAACAAAAGATTTAAAAATTTGGATTCGAATTACTTTAATAATTAAGAATTTGAAATACCTTGATATTGTTAAAATATTTTAAATTTGAAGATGATGGATTCGAAACCCAAAAATTTCAAAATTAGCAAAATAATTTATAAAAGTTGAGGCTTAATTACATATTATATAATAATATAGTGTATATATAAGGACAAACAGCAATTTTATAAAATCCAGAGGATTTTTAGTTTTTTACACAATGATACACTAATTCTAATTTATTAGCCCGACAAATAGCATTTAACATCTTCATGAAAATCTAAAATAAACATAAAATCCCCATGTAAAGTTAAATGTCTTTTAAGATACTGGTTTTTACAATTCATGCACATTTAAATGATGTTTTATGTCGACAACATAGGGCTAGTCTGATGGTTTGTCATCTGACTCCCTTCATATTGGTAAGGAATCGAGTCTCTCCCTCTCTTATTGTAGTTGTAATAGTGATAAAAAAAATGATGTTTTTTGACACATATGTTAACTTTGGACGAAACATAAGTCCGAGTTTGTAAAAATACGTTCGCTCATTCCCACTAAAAAAGAATTTTTATGTGTGATTTAAAAATAAATGCAGTGTTTTTTTAATGCGATTGATTTGCTAGAATTGTGTGCAATTTTAAATATTTTTTCAATAAGTTGGGGAATAAAGATCAACTCCATATCTCGCCCGGAGAAGATTATGTTGAAGGCGAGCTAGTCTGAAGCAACAATGGCGACACTACTCTCGAGAACATTCAAATCGGTCAAACCCCATCAATTAAATCCTAATCCAACCCTTTCTTCTCCAGAACCATTCAATCAACTTTCCAGATGGGTTGTGTATCTCATCCTTTCCACCAACCCACCCGTCAAAACTTACGTCGGCGTCACCAACAATTTTTCTCGCCGGTAAATGTTTTTTGTTGGCTTTTTATTTTGAGAATTTGGGTATTTCGGTTTTATTTGCTTGATTCAACAAATTTGCGAGGAGAATTATTTTCCCATGAATATGAAAGCCGAGAAAAAGAAAATATTGAGTTAACGCTTCGGGCAATAATTTTGTTGAATGTCATACCTTTGTTGTCTATTTCACCGAATCACTTCAAAATTTGTTCTTTGTATTTTGTTTTTATTAATGGTTTCTAAGTTGTCAAGGTAAGCAGCGTGTGCCTGCGTTCAGGAAGATGTGTAGGCCAGTGAGTACTTCTGGCGAATTATAGAACTAGCCCTGCCAACGGGGTGGACCGAAAGTAACAATGGGGTGAGAGATAACGGGGCGAAATTCACATTTGTTTGTAAAATTTGCACACAAGATTTTATTAGAGTTACCCTTTTCCGGGATGATGGATCCACCACTGCTTGCAAGATGCCTGCCTCTTGTTCTTTATCTTAAATCTATGGGAATATGTATAAGGTTTCAAGTTTATTTGGGATATCCGATCTGATTGTTTTCGTGTTGCATCTTTGTGACATGATGTTGCTAGTTGAATTTTCCTTTTTCTAATGGTGTTTATTTTTGCCACCTTTTACTTTTCACTCACATCTGAGATTTACTAAAGCTTGAAGCAACATAATGGTGAGCTAAAAGGTGGTGCAAAAGCATCCCAGGCTGGAAGGCCATGGATTTGTGCATGTCTTATACAAGGATTTAGAAATAAAAGTGCAGGTAACTAACCACATTATATTTTTGGTGATGCATACAATTCATAAGATTGGTTGAACAACTAGAGTCAATGTGCAGTGGTAATATATTCATTAATTTTTAAGTAACATTGTTACATGTATGCTTAAAATACGAACCATCTGATGTAATTTTATGCATCCTAATAGTATGTGGTAAACAATATTTGCAAGTTGATAATCTTATGATCTCCTTGCTGTTACTATGCTTTGTAATGTTCTTTATGTTGGATGCTTAAGGCTTCATAAAATGATAAATCCCTGGCCTTATGCCGTTTTTTGCCGTTAAAGTCTACGTGGTAAATCTGTGCTATGTTGAAACAAATCTAAAGATGTATCGATTTCTCTAAGCCAAATATTTTCTTACAAAAATGTAAGTGCTGCTTGAAAGTAGATCTGTTGGCTGCCATTTTTAGCTGCTGCTGCAGTGACATAAAGGTGGTGGTGTCACGTCAGCTAGGGATACTTTCTCCCATTGCCTCCTTGGAACGATATAGCTCTGAGACCCTTGGCAAAGTAGAGAGTTCAGTGGAAGCATTCGCTAATAAACATGACAAATCAATATGATTTATTGATATAATGAGAACGATCCTAATAAATTCTTATGAAATCAATACACTCCATCGTCCTAGGTAGGCTTTTTTAAAAAATGGAAAAAATTAAACCTGCAGGAAGCAACTATCTTTAGGAGATACAATGCCATCAACGTTGACCACCGCTGTTCACTAAACCACAGGTGTATATACAAGAACCAAAAGGATCGAATATCAGATGACCCTAAAGCCCCAAGAAGCACAGGTTCCTTCAATCATGTTTTCCTATGGATGAGCTGTTGATGAACACTCAGAGGCTACTTCGCTAACTTTGTCATCAAGAAGAATGCTAAATTTTTTATGAGCTGGAAATATATTCAGGAAAGAAGTGTAGGTTTTTGAGAGTTTAGAAAATAGAGACATGGTATTACCACCAGATTCTCTCATTTTTGGTGTTGAAGAGCTGCCTTATTTTGGAGTAGAAACTGTAAAATGGAAGGTTAATTGGTCTATATGGAATTTGGCTGTTACTCACCAGTATATAGCATTTGAATTGGGAGGAAACATAGGGGCACATGCTAGAGTTTTTTTTAGCAAATCATGATCTGCCCATGGAACTTACTTTTTCTCATTGGAATCATCGAAGCCTTGTTTTGCTGTGCTTACTGATAAGTGCTCAGGAGACCAGCTTCACAATGTAAATTTCATTATCTACATCAGCTAATTAAAGTCAAAAAGTTTGTAATTCATTGAATTCTTCATGCTCTACCCCCACTCAGTTCTCAGAACTTTAACCATCATATAGGATGGAGAGCTATAAAACTCTCCCCGACCCCTTATCTCCTTAAACTCCGAAATAACCTCCTCTTGATTTCTTTTCTGTCTTACCAAGTAACAAAAGTTGGGATGCTTTTGATTATGTGTTCTGCAAATTTTCAGATGGATGAAATTTCTAGAAGTACAAGGCTTTACAAATGACAAGCAGTCTTCTATTCGCTATCATTTAGACAATGAGATTCATTTCCCCTGTATTTAACAAACTATAAGAAGAATAGAGGGCGTGCCTAAGGTTGAATAAACAAAAACTTGCGTAGATTACATCACTTCAGCTTTAGCATCCACCTATTTTCCTCTTTGGGTTTATGCTTTAAATAAATATGTATCAAGTTTCTTAAGGATGATAACCTTATGATGAATTAAATTGCCACATGAAAGTGAAGTCAATCCGAAATTTGCTTACGCTCGTCCAAACCAGCCTTGATACGGTTAAACAACCTCGTTTCCCTGGAAGAAAGCTAACTAGGTGAATCTTCTTTCGGACCACAGGTGGAGAACCAGTTGGAAGGCCTTTTGCCTATCGATGATTCTCCATTTATACAAAAAGAAGAGAGGAAAATGAAATTAAGAAGCCATTACAATGACTTACAGTGCTTTGATGAAAATGACAAGCCTGACCCATAGATTGAAACTTTGAATTCATATTATGAGTTTCTTTTACTGCTCATTTCCATAAACTCTATCTTCAACGACTTAGTAAACCAGCTTTAAGTTGTCCTAACATGACTGTCATTTTCTACGGCAAGCCCTTAAGTCTGTTCATTTTCATACCATGTTTTTTACGTTTGTAGCTTGTAAAGTTGAATCAAAGTGGAAAAGCTTTTCAAGAAAACTACCACGGAAAATAAGAAGCAAGAACGAGGAGCAAGCAGACGATGCCAAGCTCTTGTTATTACAACACAGACATGCAGCGCTAAATCAAGTCAAGGATTCAATGGATTTCAGTAATCTGGAGATCAACTGGCACCTGGATCTTGATCCTGTATAATTTCTGGGATGAGTTACTTTCTTCAAATGAATCTTGCTTGCAAATCTCCTATGAGCAGGATAGCGCAGAAAAATTTGTGCAGCACTAAACGACTCCAAACGATTGTCGACTTACCATCTAGGTGTGTGCATGGGATGTTCAAGCTTGTATCTATCCAAATGTGAGATGATATTTTTCGAAAGGCCGCGAGCACTCGTAAGCATATTGTTTTTACTTGTAGATTGAACACATTTCGAATAATATATGGATATATGTGTATTATAGATATTTAAAAGCTTATCCTTTGCATTAATAATCTTTATTATCAAAAGATTTGTCAAATTCTCTTTAGGGCCTTTCTCGTTAGCTTGTTTTAGTTAGATAAATTCCACGTGACTCCTAGTATTTATTGTTTGTTGTTATTTGGTCAAGTAAGAAGTGTTAGCAATCGAACTAGAAGTCTCGATGATTCATCGATGCATGGTAAATGAGAAATTAATGAATAAATTTGATGAGAAGCTTGCATGCTTCATCTCGAAAAAAGCTTGGTGCGCTACAATCTTGAGTTTCCTGTCATGTCATTGTAACGAGGGAGAGATAGAATACAAAAATACAAGAGTCGCTACGATTTATGTGTAGAAAATAACGTTTTTAATATTTTTATTCATATTGGGGCTATTAATTAAAAAAATTAGGTACTAAAAGGTACATGGTAAGAAATCATAACACTTTTAATCAATTTTGAAACAAATTACAGTTTTGAAAATTTCCTAAATCTTTTTTTATATTCCAAATAATCAATTAAGGGTGTGTTTGGTTGGCATGATGAAAGAGTGATTCACAAATTATACTACAGCATCCCATGTTCTTCTGGAGTTTTAGACTTTGCATTGTAAACCATTCTTCTGGAGTTTTAGACTTTGCATTGTAAACCATGGGCCCGTGATAACTACAAAAAAGGGGTCAATAGACATCACCCGGTGGAGGTATGATGTGTATACCCAATTGCTACAGTAATATGGATAATGGATGGGCAATTACGCATATGCCCTGCAATGGATATATGAAACCCTACATTTTACAAAATTTTAAGAAGAATAACGAGTGATAAGAAGAATGATAAGAAGAATAACGAGCGAAAATACGAAATGACTTAAGATAAAAATAATAATGAATAACAAGAGTTAAATGAATAATAATAAATATAATATATTAATTAAAAAAATAGTAAGATATTCAATTACTAATTATAAATTAATAAAAATAATAATTGTAAAACTACAACTCGTTAGTTCATGTGAGTTTTTCTTGCCATTACAAAATCCAGATTACATTTTGGTGGTTCTATTTCAAAATGGTAAACTTGGTGGAAGTGAAGGGAAATTATAAATTTAATTTAGTTTAACTTAATTGAATTTAATTAATTGTTTAAATGAATTGAATTAATTAAATTGATTCTAATAATTTATATAATGACAATATTGTTATGTATCAACTCAAAAAAAATACAGCTCGAATATTTAATTTATTAGTTCAATAAATTGAATTAATTAAGAAAATATTTAATATGTAAATATATTAAAAAATAAATACTGGATCATTTTGTACATGTGTATGATGTGTAGGTGGTGAATGAACACTGGATACTGGATCATTTTGTACATGTGTATGTGTATCTCCAGAGTACATATGTGTATTGAATCAATTTTTCTAGTATGATCATATATTGAAGCAAGCTTTGTAGTGCATTAAAGCCTAAATGTGTTTTACTTTGATGGAAGATTATTTGGCTAATTGCAATTTTGTTCTGGAAATGCATGGAAGACTTGAAATTGCAAGTATGTATTGACTTGAAATTGCATGTCCATGATTTATGTATTGACATCAAAATGGAAGTATATGTACCTGACACGAGCTCAAAATACCAATTTTTGGTTCCTAGTTAATGTAAAAGTTCGGTGTAAACCTATTCGAGGGTATTTTGATTAATAATAATTAACTATAATATTTTATTAATAATTAAAATACATAAATAAATTTATTTTGATTAATTTAAATATAATTGAAATAAAATAATAAAAATGAGTGCAAAACCTATTCGAGGGTATTTTGTCATTTTAGAATAAATTTAATACATACCACTTAATTATCAAGTACACCAAACACAATATTATTTATCATACTTTATTAATCATACGAACCAAACGTAATATAACTTATCCATTAGTTTACTTATCAACTCATTATCCACTTTTTAATCTATCTATCACTTATCATATCCTCGAACCAAGCGCACCTTAAGATTATTAAAGTTGACATTTGTAAGTGGTTTTTTTTAAAAAAAAAAATTCAAATTTTTTTTTTCAAAAATACTTAAAAAATGAGATCGTTGCAAATATACCCCAAACCGTAGATAGCGGCCAAGGCTTTATGAGGGGCTGCTTCACGTCCGCCCACCGAGTGGTCGGCTGCTAAATGATTTGGTATAATAATATTAATTTATTATAAAAAAAATTTGAAACCCATTTTTCACGCTATACATTTTAAATAGTAAAACAAAACTTTTAGCACGCTTTTAGTTCTATTAATGTTAACGCGACTTTCGCAAAAACCTAAGCTTTCAACTAACAGAGTGAAAAACTCAGCCGCCTGTCTTCGTCAATACTCCACTAGGAAACATTATCAACACAATTATTATTATTATTATTATTATTATTATTACCGTATATATTGGGTCTATGATTTACTCTAGATCAAAATTCATACATAAATTCGACCAAGATTTGATTTTGGCTGCACCCTTTTTACTATAAGCTTATGCATACGAGATTTCGTTGCGCTATGCTCCTTAAAGTTTCGATTTGAAAGTTGGGTCCAAGAGCGAATTGCAGATTTTTTTGTTTGTTTTAATATTTTTATAGAATCGAATAGACTCTGAATAATGGCGGGTATGTCAATAATCTTGGATTTTATGAGGAAAAATCCAAGCTTTACAGGTCAACAGGTTCATCCGAGATCCCTTTTCTCCAACACACTTGCTGCTTCTTTCGCTGTTTCCGCGCCTTTTGCTTATAAGGCTTTGTTCGGGTGAGTTTTTATTTGAGTTTAGGGTTTTTCTGCATGTATTTTTTTACTATTTTTTATAATATAGAGAACTTGCTTATTGTGTGATTACAAAGTAGTAGAATGTGCCGAGTACGCCGAGTACGACAATGCTAGAGAATGTTGTTTGCTTGTTGTTTGTGCGAACGGTATATTTTTGAAAAATTATCTTTAAAATTAATTGTGTTTCGTTTAAATGCGTTCCCTATAGCCGCTGGCTGTCTGTAGTGCATTTACTATGATTATTGTTAAGAGAATAAGTTACTTGTTTATTCAAATTCCGCGACCCCAAAATCATGCCTCCTGATTAAGTTGTTTTCTTAGTATTGTATATATAGTATTGAACGAGTAAGTCCGAGGGAAACATAGTTGATTTGGAATTATGGCACACAAAATAGTGGTTGATTGTCTTTCGCTGTAACTTATATCGTTCTTCCATACTGGATCTAGCCAAGGGATGAAGATTGTAATCATGCATACCGAGTGAAGAAGGTGCGGTTTGGTACGTAGTATGAGATAATCGAATGATGTAGATGTTTAATATGAACGAAAAAAATTGATAGATAAGGTAATTGATATTGTGTGATTAATCATGTTGTGTTTGGTGTGTGGGTTGAGCAATCAATAACTCTTTTATCTACCACACCAAACACAGATGGATTGTTAGAACCGTGAATTGTCTTCGAGGTTAACTAATATGCATCCGAGAACCGTAGGATTAGCCTTGGAATCCGTTGAATTCTCCCCATCAAGATTAGGTGGAAAAATATTAGCTTGTGATGGGAATGGAGTGAACTTGTCAGCAAGATGAAGATAGGAGTGTGGAATTAGGGAGATATGAATCACATTTGGCATCAGAAAATTAAGGATAGGGATTCTCAGCTCTGTCTTTATTTCCTTACTTGTCGATAAAATATTACAAATGCTATCAGATTGTTAAGTGACAAACGTTACCCCTTATAATGATGAATTGTTATCCAGCATCTGATCACAACTTATGAGTTTAAAAAAGCCATTGTGTGATAATTAATCTAACCAAAGCATAATTTGCGGTCATAGTTACTGGGGTAGAAAATTTTATAACTAAACTTAGAGGCATGCTAATATTTCCCCAACTACTTCATTGATGCATAACAGAATATTAGTTCATCAAGGGTGTTAAGCCATGTGCAGCGATAGCTTTGAGGTGTGGGAAACGAGAAGATTCACGTCCATATTTTCTTTTGTTATGAGAATCTTTTACTGCTTACTCGAAAATCAATGGTTGTGGCTGAAATGGACCTTATTGTTTATTTCTCTTCGTGAGTGAATTTGTAATGATTCTCTGATAATTAATGGTTGTTTCTCTTTGAAACAAATAATCGTGGTCTTAAATGTCTCTCAGAGATTTAATTTATTTCAATTTTAAATCACTGTTGTCTTTTATCAGTATCTATCTTTTTAATCAATTCATTGTATAACTGGAATGCTGAAACATATTATTTTTTGTTAAAATTCAATGCAACTCATTGTTGACCTGATAACCTATTGATATTGACATATCTCTATAATGATGGCTATGCATCAGCAATGGCAACACACATTTTGCTTACTGTGATGCTGGGCTGGCGGCCGGCGAAGATTACGTGTCTAATATATGGACTCCATCTGGAAGTATCTTTGGGAACGATGCACTGAGACACAGTTCAAAGATGTATAACATTGAAATGAGACCGCTACTCTCAGCATTTCATTGGAAAGCTTTCACGCTGACCTCACTGAGGTCGTTTTTATTATTTTATTTACCCCTTTTGGAGCCCCACTCACCAATGGAAGAGGATGATGACAATTTTCTGCAAGAAAATCCAGACGAGACTCGTGTAGATTTGATTGTGCCTTTAAGAAATCTGTGAAACAAATTGGTCGAGAGGTGACATTTTCTCTCTCTGGAAACTTACATTTTGTGCCTATTCAAATTTCAAACTAATACAAAGAGAAGGTTTGATTCAGACCACCGTAGTTACAACGAGACGTGTTCTTGAAAGACTGGCAGTTCATCATGTTTCACAGCGTATGGCTTGGAAACTTCTCAAAGGTATTATTTCCCAAAAGCATGTACGATACAATTTAATTTATTTCTCATCACTTTCATCAACCAATCTGATGCATTTTTTTTAATATGAAACAAAATTTATTAATAAATACAAAATGTATTGAACAACTGGTGTGAAACTATTAACTAATTCATGCAGATGCTCCAAAGTCGGCCACTCGGAAGGCTGGAAGAGGAATGGCCACTTCAAGCTACATTTTCTGCGTCAGCCGAACCACTTTTAGAGGTAATTCAAATAACTTCCCCGCGCTCCCATTAAGAATCTAGTTCGACTTGGTTAAAACATAATGCTTGTTTACAAGTTTTTTCCCTTTTATAAACAGGACATTTTCTTGGAGTTTTGGCGTCATGGTTTGTCCAAGTCGGCATTGATATCTATCGATTCTTTACTTCTATATATAAAACCAAAGAAGCAAGTGATGATACGATAGATACAGCAGAACAAGTTAAGATTCTTGGAAAGAAAGTTTGTGGTACCACAATTAGGTGCAGTGCATCGCTTGTGTTTGCTTCCATCGGCGCTGGGATAGCAGCAGCTGTCATCCGTCCTTCAACTGGTCAATGGATTGGTATGATTAGATATGAATGAAATGGGATTACTGAGCAGAAATCTGAAATGAAATGTTCTTTCAAGTTCATTCATGTTCAAACTCTAATTTTCAGATCTAACCAAAATCCTTCGTATTTTTCTGCAGGTTGTGCAATTGGGGATTTGTCAGGACCTATTATAATTTCCTTCTGTTTTGAGAAATTCTGCATTGACCTCTGACTGGTGGTATTTGTATTACATGATCCAATGGGAAATAACTCATGGAGTGTAATATAGAATACCACTTTTCAGTGATTATATTATTAGATTCATTGGAGCTTCTCTTTGTAAGAAACTTGCTCCTGCAATGTCTTCATGTTTTCTTTTTGAAATATGCTCGTGAGTTGCTCAATGTCCAGAGTTTAATTTTTCTTAACTTGAGCATATATATTACCAGTAAACTAGTTTTTTGATACTCACCAATTTTTTTATTACTAGCACAATATACTGTAAAACCTTCATAGACTAACATTTGATAAATTAATAACATCTCTAAAATAATATTCTTTTCCGGTCTCAACTTGGTTTCAAAACTATTAATTTAATACTCGATAAATAAATAACTTCCGTAAATTAATAATTTTTTATGGTCCCAACATTATTAATTTATAAAGATTTTATTGTAGTTATATATCCAAAATATCATATGGTATATATTTTAATGAACATGTGAAGATATTTGAGATATTCTTTGAAGGATGGAAAGTCCTTCTTTTTCTTATTTCTCAATGATAAAACTTGTGTACAATTGGTCACTTAAATAGATACAAATGAATCAGAAACAAATCTTACTAAATCTGAAGATAATCTTATCCTACCATAATCCTATCAAACATAATCACAAATATTTAAATTCAAATCCCATCTTATCAACACTCCCCCTCAAGTTGGTAAGAAAATGTCTATCATTCCCAACTTGTCAATTTGTTCTTCAAACTCTTGTTTTGATAACCCCTTTGTCAGGACGTCTGCGGCTTGTAACTTACTTGGAACAAAAGAGATGCAAATCACCCCATCTTCAAGTTTTTCTTTAATAAAATGTTTGTCAATTTCAATGTGTTTGGTTCTTTCATGCATAACCGGATTATGAACAATACTGATAGCAGCTTTATTATCACAAAAGAGCTTTATTGGGAGGTTTATTGCCTTGTGCAGTTCTTCCATAACCCGTTTTAGCCACAGTACTTCACACACTCCTTGAGCCATAGATCGGAATTCGGCTTCAGCACTGCTTCTAGCAACAACACTTTGTTTCTTGCTTTTCCATGTCACCAAGTTGCCCCATACAAATGTGCAATAACCTATTGTAGATCTTCGATCAGTAATTGATCCTGCCCAGTCTGCATCAGTGTAAGCCTCTATTCCACTTTTTTCACCTTTGCCAAAGAACAATCCTTTCCCCGGAGTCCCCTTTAAGTATCTTAGAATACGATACACAGCTTCAAGATGTTGTTGGACTGGAGAGTGCATATATTGACTTACTACACTTACTGCAAATGCAATATCCGATCGAGTGTGGGAAAGATAGATTAGTTTCCCCACTAATCTTTGATATCTTCCTATATCTACTGGAACACCATCTTTGATATCTCCTAATTTTGCTTTTGCCTCAATAGGAGTATCTGATGGCTTACATCCGCTCATTCCAGTTTCCTTTAGAATATCCAGGGTATACTTTCTTTGGGATACAGTAATCCCTTTTTTTGATCTCGCCACCTCCATCCCTAGGAAATATTTTAGTTGCCCCAAATCTTTCATTTCAAATTCTTCTGCCAACCTTTTTTTAGTCTGTTCATCTCTTCAAAGTCATCTCCTGTTAGTATAATATCATCAACATTGTGATGCCCCGAAATTAATTAATGGTATCCTGGACATTAATTATGTTATATGATGAATTATTACGACGATTAAGTTATATGTGGAAATGAAGAATTATCATGATTTAAGGATGTTGATTTTAATTACGATGATGATGTGGATTTAATGAAGTTGATTTCAATTGTAAATACTTACCTTGTTAATGTATTTTACATACATCATGATGGATTTTGGGGTACAAGTTAAATATAAGATTTTATATTTAACCCACCTTCTTTACCTCACTTTACTTTTACACTCAATCCCCAAAATCACTTTCCCAAACCCCCTTTCCCTTATTTTCGAATTTTGCCCTAAAGGTGGGAAGGAATCCTTGTAAAAGTTTTATTCTTGCACTTCTTGGTAAGATTTAGTGCTTATGATGTTTATATATCACTTAATGATGTTATTGAAGTGTTGTTTGAGTTTTGGAAGGGTTTTAAAAAGGGTTTAAAGTGGGTTTGTTTGGGTTAGGGTGATTCTTGGTGGGATGTTAGATTTTTAATGGTTTTATGATGTGTGTTGAAGGTTTTGAGTGTTTTAATGTTTATGAGTTGTTGGTATAAATGTGGGTTGAAGTTGGTGTAAGATTTAATGCTCAAAAATGAAGAAATCCCGTGTCTGCGCGAGGCGATCGATCGCCTGAAAAGCAGCGATCGATCGCTGAGGGGCAGTACGCGAAGAAGGGGATAGGCGATCGATCGCCTCAAATGGCGCGATCGATCGCCAACGTCCAGTAGCCAAATGAACATCAGGCAATCGATCGCCTCATTTTAAGCGATCGATCGCTGCTAAGAGAAAAATCGGGCGATCGATCGCCTCATTTTGAGCGATCGATCGCCACTGTTCAAAAGTTGAAAAATGTTGATTTTTGTTAAATTTTGGTATCGGGCTATTGTTTACCTTCTAATAACGAATTGTATGGTTGTGTAGAACCATCCCAGGCACCAACAACCTCAAGGAGATAAAGTTCCACAATTTCTCCTCCTTTTGGAATTAAGGTACGTAAGAAACGTACGGGCATCAACGGTAACATATTCCTAAACTATGACTTTTGCATCAATTTGCATAAGTATTTATGATGATGATTATGATGATTATGATGATGATGTTGTGATAAACGAAGATGATATAATGTTATGATGACAATTATGATATGATGATGATGTTTGAAATAATGATGCTTATAAGATGATGACGCATGTCTGACTATGCTACTTAGAGTGGTCGAATGTCCGGTGACTATTATGGGCAAGCGAGGAAGGTCTTGCCGCTCACATAACTGAGCGATGGGGTACATCCGCTAGGTGTAGCGATGGGTATCATCCGCTGAGCGATGGGGTACATCCGCTATCAAGGCGTAGCGATGGGTATCATCCGCTGAATAAGGGATACATCCGCTATCAAGGCGTAGCGATGGGTATCATAAGATGTGTTATGTCGAGCGAGGGGGCCAATTGTGCCGCTGTCGTAATAGAACCCGGACAGTCCCATTTCTAATTAACATGGATTATTATGAACTTATGTACGAAATATGATGTTATTCACTCATGTCTTGAGCTAATGATTATATGCGTAATTATGACACAGGGACAACCAAGGAAGGATAGTACTATTAAACAGGAAGTATATGTTATCAACTATTTCCATGCATTATTTATATGCCATTAATTCATAATGTTAAGTAACGATGTACATGCTCATGATGGGTTGTTCCTGTAGGTACATTTTGGATCGAGACTAAGGGTCGGGTTGAGATGGTGAGCTAAAGGAGCATAATAAGATAGATACAGGATTTTGTTAGCCTTAACATTCTTTTTGGGGATGTAATAACTAACTATTGAAGTTTTATTTTGGCCTGTAATTACATTGAGCTCATATAACAACCAGAACTCTAAGGTGTCTCTAATGCATGTTCAGTTCATAATACGCTATTAATATGATGTTAAGGTAGGAAGACCCTACAAACATAGACAATGAGTATAGAGATTTTGTTTGAATTTGAATTTCTAGTGAAGAGAGTATGATCAGATTGCCCTTGAGAATATCCCCAACTTTTAGCAAACTTGGTGAGCCTTTCAAACCATGCTCTAGGAGACTGTTTTAGCCCATAGAGTGATTTTCTCAACCTGCATACTTTAGACTCAAATTCATTAGCATATCCAGGTGGTGGTTCCATATATATCTCCTCCTCCAATTCTCCATTTAAAAAGGCATTTTTTTACATCTAATTGGTTTAGTGGCCAATCTAGATTAGAAGCAATAGAGATAATCACACGAATGGTATTAAGCTTGGCCACAGGTGAAAAAGTATCAGTATAGTCAATGCCATATGTCTGAGTAAAGCCTTTAGCAACAAGGCGAGCTTTATACCGTTCCAACATCCCATCCGAGTTAAATTTTGTTGTAAACACCCACCTACATCCGACAACTGGTTTTCCACTGGGTAGATCAACCTTCTCCCAAGTAGCATTTTTCTCCAGAGCTTTCATCTCTTCTTGAATCGCCTTTTTCCACTCTGGTGTCATTAGAGCTTCTTGTACAGTGTTTGGAATACTAATGGTGTCAATCTGAGAGATAAAACTCGAGTAGGAAGGTGACAAACTGTTATAGGATACAAAATTTGAGTTAGGGTGTTTTGTGCACATTCGGACCCCTTTTCTCTGAGCAATGGGTAAATCATTGGGAGGAATTGTGTGAAAAGTACCTGGGGTTGACTTTTCAGGATTATGACCCGAAGTTAATCCATGACTTTGTAGTTGAACCGTGTCTCCCCCTCTCTTTGTGTCTCTTCTCCTGGTATAAACAATATCACATCTTTGATCATCTATCCCTGTGACCGTGGAATTATTATGTGGCAGAAGATGATTTTGTTTAAAATCTATCGTAATAGTGTTAAAAATGTCATCTTCAATCTTATTTGTAGTTGTATCAGAACTCTCCCCTGAAGATGAGAGGTGTGAAACGATTGCCGATTGTCCTTCAAAAAAGGTAACGTCCATAGAGACAAAATATTTTTGTGTAAAGGGATCAAAACACTTGTATTCACGCTGATTCGCAGAATAACCAACAAAAATACATTTAATTGCTCTGGGGTCAAGTTTTGAAAGTTTGGAGTCATGATTATGGACGAAAGCCACACTTCCAAAAATTTTGAGGGGGACATCGGATATAAGTCGTGAGTGAGGAAAAGTTTGTGAAAAAATATTAAGAGGAGAATGGAAGGTCAAAACCCGGCTAGGTAAGCGATTAATTAAATACGCAGCAGTTAAAATTGCATCACCCCACAGATAATTAGGTACCTTAGTTTGAAAACTAATCGTTCTGGCAACTTCAAGAAGGTGTTTATTTTTGCGTTCCGCAACCCCATTTTGTTGGGGAGTATGCGGACACGAACTTTGGTGAATAATGCCATGTTGAGTAAAGAAATCACCTAAAAGGTGATTAAAATACTCTGTGCCATTGTCACTGCGAAAAATTTGAATTGATGCCTGAAATTGGTTTCGAACCATCGTAAAAAAATTTGAAAAACCATGCCAGCTTTCGATTTGTCCTTTAAAAGGAAAACCCAGGTGATGCGAGAATGATCATCAATAAAGGTAATAAACCAGCGTTTTCCGAAAAAAGTTTTAGCCCTGCAAGGTCCCCAAACATCGCTATGAATAATGTGAAAAGGTGCTGATATTTTATATTTTGAGAAGGAAACATAGTACGGTGATGTTTGGATAATTCACATGATTCACAATATAAAGGAGAAACTGATTTATTAAGAGAAAAATTTGGGAACAATCTGCGTAAATAATCAAAGTTCGGGTGTCCTAGCCGTTGATGCCATAACATAATATCACTAGAAACAGAAATTGAATGAAGACATAATTTATTGTCAGGACGCGATAGAGAAGAGGTAGCGTCAAAGAGGTAGAGTCCACGGTCCTGTCTAGCATTGACAATCATCGTCCCCGAGGCTAAATCCTGAAACTCACAATGAGATGATGAAAAAATGATACGACAATTAAGATCATGTGTGAGTTTACTAACCGACAAAAAGATTATAAGATAGTAGGGGGACGTGTAAGACATTCTTTAGAGAATATGTGGGGGATACAGGGATAGTGCCTTTCCCGGCAATCGAAGCAAAGGAACCATCAGCAATTTTTACTCGTTGGTTCCCAGCGCATGGTGCATAGGTAGTAAAAAAATCTGAGGAACCAGTCATGTGATCTATAGCACCAGAGTCAAGGATCCAAAAAAATTTTGGGATATGATGGGCTATAAAAACGGAGGAGATACCTGTTGTGCTAAAGAGCACGACGAAGTGGAGGTAGTTTGACCCAAACGAGATTCAAACATTTTGTACAGCTGCTCGATATGATTCTTTGTGAATGGAAGCGATTCCTGAATAGATGATTGCTGGCTGGAGATGTCTGTACTTGTTTGAAAGGCATGGCCAGGAGTAGCGTGCCTTGTGTCATATTTCTTCTTAATATGTGGAGGGCGCCCATGAATTTCCCAGCACGTATCAATGGTGTGCCAAGGTTTTTTGCATTTTTCACACCAAGGCTTCTTCTTCCCATCACGGCGAAATAAATCAGACGAAGAATCGACTTACGAGTGCAGATCCCTCGGGCAGAGATGGAGGAACATCACGGCTCAGCATGATTAGGCGACGCATTTCCTCACGCCTAATTTCAAAAAACACTTCCCGAAGGCTGGGCAATGGTTTTCGAGATAGAAGACGACCACGAGATTCATCAAGATCTTTGTTGAGGCAAGCCAAAAAAACAAATATACGACCACTCTCAATTTTGGTTTTGTAGCGCATGCAGTCTTTTGGATTCGCCCATTCCTCAACATCGAGCATGTCAAGTTCCTGCCAAAGAATTAATAATTCATTATAATACGAGGTAACGTCCCGATTACCTTGTTGAATCCGCCATATTCGAGTATTCAACTCATATAATTGTGTAGAATTATCGACATCCGAGTACGTCTCCCGCACCGCATCCCAGATATCGTGGGCTTGTAGGGAGAAATAGAAATGGTTTACCAATGGCTTGGTCCATTGAATTTATCAGCCACGCCATGACCATGGCATTATCCGCCCGCCATTGACCATAAGTTGCATCAGAGGGTTCTGGTGATGGAGTTTCGCCAGATAGAAAGCCGAGTTTTCCCTTTCCTTCAATCACGAGGCGCACGGACTGTGCCCACTCAAGAAAATTTTTCCCATTAAATTTATGGAGTGTGATATGAAGAGAGGCGTCGGGAATATGAATGGTGGCCGAGGGAGATTTTCCGTCGATATTAGACGTGGAGGATGATCCGTTCCCAGATCCGACCATTGCAAAGTTATGATGAACGTTGAATGGTCGCTGGCTCTGATACCATGAAGATATTTGAGATATTCTTTGAAGGATGGAAAGTCCTTCTTTTTCTTATTTCTCAATAATAAAACTTGTGTACAATTGGTCACTTAAATAGATACAAATGAATCAGAAACAAATCCTACTAAATCTGAAGATAACCTTATCCTACCATAATCCTATAAAACTTAATCACAAATATTTAAATTCAAATCCCATCTTATCAACAACATGCTCATATTTGAAAAAAAATTTCTTGTTCTTGTTCATTATCATATTCATCGATTAAGAATTAATTCAATTTTTCACAACACTGGAAAACTGATAATAAATAAACGAAACGAACAATTTCAAACTTGAATTTAAGCTCATCTAAGTTGAACTAAACTCAAAAGCCTCTAGAAGTTTGATGCAAACTCGACTCTTTTGTTGCAGTACTCCAAACCTTAGTCACAACCTAAGTCACATAAAACAGGTGAGATGCGGATGAAGGGCCTCAAAGCCAAAAGTGATCGACAACCTTAACTTTTATGTTATATATGTATATATATATATATATATATTTTTTTTTTTTTTTTTTCATTTTGAGTAATTTTTTTCCACCATATTCCTTGGTCTTACCTACATGTAAAAGAGCAATTATAAAGTATAAACTTGGTGCATGAAGCTCCAATGACACGTGGGGTCCAGAAGGAGTCAGGCCCATTGAGCCTAATGTACGCAGCCTTCCCCTGCAATGCAAGAGATTGTTTCCACGACTCAAACCCGTGATCGGGAGGTCCCGGTCACGTATAAGACCAATTATGTAAAATAAAATTTCAAAAGCAAATTGTGTCCCATAAACAAAAAGCAGCCTTGTGCGCAGTAGCAATAAAACATCTTAAACGTGTGCAAATGGCAGCCACCGTACCAAACACATGGGAATGTTGTATATAACACAAGATATACAACTCACAAAATAGATCACCTTTTGAGAATTCGCCACGGTAAAAGAGTTGCCTTACAGGAATATATTGAGCCATCACAACAAAACTAGGGAGCGCTTTTCATGCTAACCGTCAAACTGAAACTACAGAAGAAAATCAAGACTCAGCAGAAATGTCAGCACTCCCCAGCTCTTTGACAGGAGAATTTTCCACCGCCCCTTTCAACTTTTGTGGATGATCCTTTGGTTTTCCAGTTTCATTCAACTTTGGTACACCACTTCGCTCCTTGATTTTTGGAGTAATAGGAGAGTTTTTACCTTCTCTATATACGCCCACACTGTGACGAGTTGCTCGCGCACAAAGTCCCTTTTCCAATGGAGATGATTTCACTGCATCTCCAGAGCTCTTTCTCCTTGTTAGATTTGGTGATTTGGCTCGGGTCACTGGAAACTGCATTCGACAAAACTGGTCATATAATTTGTTTTAGATGAACGAGAGAGAGAGAGGGCTTCTTTGCCATAGGAAAATGGGTAAATGAAAGGCCTAATTTTTTTCCCAAGAACTCATATGGTAAGGTTTTGGCTATATATGCTCAGCAGATGTCATAAAAGGATATTTAGGTATGTGCAAACAAATTACAGTAAAATCTGCATAAAAACGAAATCAAGTATCTAATTCATCAGGATATTCCTTTGTTCTTGCTCAATTTTTTTACTTGGCCCAGATACCTTTTTAAGCTCTGCTTTCGGGGGAGGTCCTTCGCGATAAAAGCTTGGAACCGGATTTGCTTTGTATGTCATGCTCTTTCTCAACTGCTTTAGTGCTGCTAGTCCTTCTTCCTAAAGTCAGAGAGAACATAAATAACATATGAACATAGAGAACACGGATAGCATATGAACATATAGAACGCATTGTATACAAGTACAACAGCACCAGATAAAAAAATCATGCCACAATTAAAAGCTGCACCTTGGTTCTAGCTTCATATTCAAGTTTCTCTTGCTCCAAAGCTCTGTGTTTTTCCTCCAACTTAGCATAAAACTAAAAGTGGAGGGTGAAGACAAAATAAGGAAAAATTTGTTAAAAGAAATTAAAAAAACTCTGGCTACAAAGCATAATGAACTTACTGGGAAACTAAAAAAGGAGGGCAAAGACAAAATAAGAAAACAGTTTTAAAAGATTAAATGAGATCGATGACAACATTAAGTAAAGATACTTCAGTGCTTAATCAAAGTACCTGCTTACGTCTCTCCGCACGGTCCATGCAAACAAATGATGGAGCCACTGCCACAGTGACTTGCGATTTAATTGTCCGTGATGTAGCAGTGCTACCAATGCTCAGGAAATTAACATTGCAAGAAAAAGAATAAAGGATACTACAAATTTGAAAACAAAAAAATAAGAAGGCAAATTCATGAGGAAAAAGGATACGAGGATGCCAAAGACCAATTATCATCTTCCTCATAAAATTTAGCGTCATAAAGTTGCAGCTGCTTCCTTGACATCAAAGGAAAGTTTGTCTGGAACAAAACGGCCATCAGAACCAAGTGGATCCACTTAAGCCAAAGTAACAATCTCTAACTAACTAAGACTTTATAAAATCTAAAACTAACAAGAGGCAACCTTTCGCCTCGCAATAGACATAAACCATATCAAATCCATGAAACCAAAATGTGAAGTGACCTTTTCTTCTTACTGTTTTTTTCAACATAAACTGATCCAGTATTATCATCATAATTGATCAAGCCATGATAAAACTTGAGTAAACATCCATTGATAGCTGAGACTGAAATATTTACACAATGTCAAAATAACTAGGATCATCATCATGTCAATGCACTACACCAGAAATTCAATGTCATCTTCATAAAGAATGATGGGGGATGAATTTAAATATACAACGCATTAGAATTCTGAATAGTTGGGTGAGTGATTAGCTCAGTAACTCCTTGTCTCAAGAGTTCATGGACTGATAGTCCCTTATACCATTTATCTTGAAAGGCGTAGGATAAGGGGCTATCCTTCTTTTATGACTGACCCGCGTTCAAGAGATACAAATATAACATGGTATTTAAACCATTTACCTGTGACTTCTTAGTAGCCCTCGAAGAATGCATATCACTGGACTTTGGTGAACATTTTTCACCAGAATCATTAGTTTCAACCTCAGGGCCAGGTGCCTGAGTTTCAAAAGAATTTGAACTATTTGACCCAATGACAGCAGAACCTGATGCAGGCTTCACCGGCGAGCTCAACCTTTTGTCAGTTAAATTTGAGGCTCATCCATCACAAGTTTCTCCAGAGGCTCATGGTTGGTGCTTTTGATGCCTTTGGAAGTGTGATCCTCTGGATCATAATCCTTTGTACCAACATTTTCTGGTGTGTCTTTCGGTGCAGTGCCATTTGACTTCAAATTGACAGCACTGGGCTTCTTGCCAATGCGTAAACCTGCAACATCCCTCCCCATCTTCCTGCTCGGAAATAACTTCAAAGTATCAAATGACTTTGGGTTTTTTGATTCCTCAGATATATTTTCTCATAAAGAAAGAATCAATTCATCGAATGAGGATTTTTTCAGTACCACGAGAAAATAAAGCAGGCAAATTTGAGATCTTCAAATGATGCGCTATAGGTAATAGATAAAACCTAGGAACTTCTACTGAATTAATATAAAACATATTCATATATGGTCCTTTAGGTGTATTTCTGCATGGAGTTATCACAAAATCAACATAACCTATTTTTTCGAGAAGGAGCATTATTATAACGATACAGGAAAATTCAATAAGTTTAAAATCTGTTGATAGCATCCGTTGGTTCAATCCAATCAACTTTGGAATTTATGAGTATTAAAGAACATATTTACCTTCTCTGGGAAAAACAACTAAAGAACAATTCTTCCCGTAAATTTAAATACTTGTGAATAATAAATCAAGATCTTCGCATATCATAATCACAAGACTTCCTCCATTCAAATTTACATGAACTTTGCAACTTCTTTTTCTTTAAAGAAAGCCAGATATGTCAAAACCATCAAGTAGTTGAGAAATGCAGCAAACTCCTCGCGCTTGAACCAAACATTACTCCTTTCAATTGAACACTCATACATTCCCAAATCCAATCAATGAATAAGGAAACAAAACCCAGAAAAAAAGAGCATAAATCAAATGAAGAATGACCCAATCACCCAATTTCCCTCATTTCTGAACCACATTTCACCTAGTAAGGTCATTAAAAATTAAGAAAGAATATTTAAAACTTCCTTCTAAATATACGCCCCAGAAGAACCCAGAGGCTGGCAGGTAAAATATCAAAATTTATGCAAAAATTTAATGAAACTACAAGTTTCAAAATCACCCCCATTTCAAAGGCCCTCATCCTAAACCGTTTCACATAACAAGATTACCATGAAAATTCAAACAAAACTCCAAAGAAAATAATATTACCCACTCAGACACGTATATGAACAAGGAGAAAATGAGGTCAACAGAAGCCAAATATCCACAAGGAAAATGCAGATCCAGCAAACCACCGCAAGTAAATGACTTAAAAAGCAAGAAACACAGCTAAAACTTATCAATAAACCAAAAATAAACTCACAATTGGGTTTTCTTCTTTGTTTCCGATGAGAGCAACAAATTCTCCCAAAATGAGAGAGAGAGAAAAAACAAAACAAAACACGACCGCTGACTAAAACAAAAGCAACGTGAGCCCAGCTTCTATTTCCCTCTCTCTAACAAAGAGATCATTTTTTTCTTTCTTCCGAATGATGATTTTCTTCCCACAAATTTCTTAATCTTGTTTTGTTTTCACCTTTGTCAGCTCTTGCCTCTTCATAAATGCACTATCTTTGTTTTTTTACTATAAATTGACAATAATAATCTTTAATTGATTATTATTATTATTATTATTATTATTATTAAATTATTAATAGTCTAATTTCTTATTATTAATTATTTAAAACAGTTATTCAAAAAATTGTAGTTAAATCTATCAGTAATCTTAAATATAAAAAATACATAAAACAAATAATAAAAATATTATTAATTAACCAATTGTTACTTATTTTAATCTTTATTTATGCTTTGTTTCCAAATTTTCAAAGCAAGTGATGTTCATTCTTATGTTTATAATAATATATTTCTTATTTTCATATCTTTTGTTTTAACTCAGAAAAATTAATTTTTTTTAAATTTAATTATAACATCGTGTATATATAACTAATATATTTGTATATTAACATTCTTCAAAATAAAAATAATAAAATACACATAAATTAATTTTAATAAATAGTACTTATTTACATAAAATGAATAAAGTTCAAATAACATTATATTATAATAATTATGTTGTCAACAGAGAATATATTATATATTTTGTACAAAATATAAAATCACTGAAAAATCTAAATTTTTATCTTAAATTTTAATATATTTTTGCTTTAATAAAATTTTGGAAACTCAAAATTGGTACATCCCAAATTTTATCTATTTTGTCAACAAAAATTAACAATATTTTGTATACCCATACTACATTTTGGATAAAATATTAATAACATTAAAATTTAAGATAAAATAATAAAAAATATTGTATTTTTATTTATAATAATGATTTTTTTTTAAAATATTACATTATATTTGTTGACATACAAATGTATATCATTCGAGTTTTTGAGGTAAATCAAAATTTTATAATATAAAAGAGATATTATCTTGTCTACTAAAAAATTATATAAAATTCGAAAGTGTCCTAATCAAATAGATTTTTTTCTGATTGTATCGTAAAGAATTATTTAAATGCAAATTTAATTTTAAAAAAAATGCATAAGTTTGGAGAATATAACATAGTATTAATTAGTATCTGACTTAAATTTTCTTAAAAAATAGTCATTCTCCCATTAAAGTATTTGGATTTTGGTGGTTACAACTACTTCGAAGATTCAAACAAAATATTCAAAAAGTCAAAAAAAGTAATTCAAAAAAAAAATTAAGTCAAAAAAGCTAAGAGGTTGGAATTGGGATTTTGAAATTGGTATATTAGAGAAAATGGGAAAGCTTAACAGGGCAGTGATTTCGGGTATATCAACCTAGTATATAATTGTCAAAGAAATATTGCACATAAAATATTACATATCAATGATCCTGATATTCTTAATGCACCATCAAACTAATCGAGAAAGGAAGAACAATTCAGGTCCCACACTTTTGTGGGGCTAAAATTTATATCAGTAATATATCAATGATGATGTTACCCTTAGAACACCTTTAAAAAGGGAAGAATAATTTGAGTTCGACACTTTTGTGAAGTGCGCGCCCATACATACAAACATACTCATATATATCATATTAGTTTATTCAAACATCTCTCATTTTGAGAGAGATAAGTGTTCAAATTCATATAAAAACAACTTTCCCTTTCTCAATTGTAGTTGTAATAGTTCATTAAAAATAATAATAACAATAACATCTCCTTTCAAAGAAAAATAACATATACTATCTAATAATAATCATATAAATACATTATGTAGGTATAAATTAAGTTTTTATGTACATATTTTTTTGATATTAGTTAATTTTGTGTAAAAAAATTAGAGATTACATTAAAATTTAAAAATTTAAAGATGTTTTATTTTTTATATAACTAATTAAAGTAATTACTTGGGTAGAATAATGTGTTTTGTTATTTTAAAATTTAAGGTTTCTTATTTGTATTTTTTAAGTTTTTAGAATATGGGTGATATGATCGTTTAATGACCAATAATGACACTATAGAAGTGTAGATTATCATTTTATATATCATTTTATTAATTGGCAGCGTACTCCGTGTGATTTTTCAAATAGGCAGATTACACCATGTGGTTTGAAAATATATAATTTACCCCCTTGAAAAAAATTAATATAATTAATCGAAAAATTATGATAAAAGAACATGCGTTAAAAATAAGAAAAAAATTACAGTTGTTTCTAATGTAAAAAAAAATGTATTACAACTTTTCAATCTAGTTTGAACAAGAATGTACGAACCCCTTGTAAAATAGTTGTATTGTGATATCACCCACACTCTAGTTTGTAATAGATGTGTGAAAAAAATTATAATTGTCCCCCCTATAGTTTGCATAAAAATAAATAGCAGATGATAGATGTTATTGTTTAAACTACAAATGTGGAACTCGTTATTGCTTAAACTAGAAGAGTCTATATGTAATTCACTATTGAAATAATTACTGTCATATTACTTATAAAATAACTTAAATATATATTAATTGTTGGTATTTTTTTGATTTTATGAATTTCGTTATCCAGTACCTTTAAATTTAAAGTTGTAATTAATATACTATAAATTATTTGATTAATTAGGCTAACTAAAAAAAATTTGAATGTGTTATAATTAGTTCGACAACATAAGTGGCATAGGCCATAGCTTAGGAAACAAAATAAAATTAACACATTTAATAATAATAAAAAAACTTGAAATGCATTCCAACCATTGTTGCTATTCAAATTCAGTCGGTGGTAGATCTATCTATTACATAAAATAAAAAAAAACTTATCACATAATTTTGTACAAATTTATGATAACATAAGTGGGATAGGCCTGATTTGTTATCCACCTTGTATCTACAGATGTCAAACGGAGCGGACGAACGAGACAGTCACAACATGGAGCGGTACGGCACGGTCTGTTTTGCTACTGTTCGTGCCGGGCGGCACTAATTACCGGTCCGTGCCCACTACTTGTATCCAATAATAATCACAGTATATAGCACTTAATATACCATATGATTTGTATCTTTATATAAAAATCTATTGAATATAAAGATATGTTTCCAAAGAAATGAGCTTCGAAAGATGAGAAAGGTCAACAATTCAAATCAGGTCAGCTCACATATCAAAGTATTGAAAAGATGTAATCTTCCACGATGGAACACTCTCTCATATGACTTGGGCTGAATTTCAATTTTAACCAGGCATTGAGAATAGGTATTAATATTATGACTACTCCGGATGAATAGGGGTGTTACCAGACCAGATTGAACCTATTTCGAACCGTTCCAACCGGTCCCAATTTGGGAATTTTTTTGGAACCGGATTGGATGAGGTTCCGGGTTGGCACCGGTTTCAACCCGGAACCTGATAAATTAAATTTTTAAATTTTTTTTTTGAGAAAAACTATGGCATGCGATCAATCGTTGCCATGTGGCCGATCAATCGCGTGTCACAGAAAGTGAATTAAAACTCTATTTTGCACGACTCATTGCTCTAGTCGCTGACGTTGTAGTAATCTCTCCAGATGACTCGACTTGTGGTATCTAATGGGCACCGAGAGGTTGGACATGCACATGTTCGAATTATTGATCTTCGATGTTCATAGGTGGACGTGCATCATCAATGTCAGCAAAAAAATCATAATCTTCATTTAACTTAGGAATTGCACTGGCAAATTCATCACCGACGAATCAACTAATTGGCAGCCACCGCTATGAGATGAAAATGCCATAATGATAATAATAATTTTATTGTGGTTTTAAAATGTAATTTAACAAATAGTAATGAACAATTTATAATTAGATAGATAATTGAGAGAATGAATAATAATTAAGGCTCGAGAGAACTGAGAGAATGAATAAGTGAATAACCATATCCCCCAAACACAATATATATATATATATATATACACACACTTTTTATAACCAAAAATATATAATAAAAAAAATTAAAATCCAGCAGCTAGTTGCACAAATTTTGGGGCCAACGGCTGAAAGCCATTGTTCACAAAATTCAATTTTTTATTTATTAAATCCGGTTCTGGAACCGGGTGGCCCAGAACGGGTAAATTACCGGTTCCAGAACCGTAAAACTGATCCGGACCGGCAACTCACCAGTTTTGGATCGGTTCCAAACTAGGCTAACCCGGTAAGCAGCCCTACTGATAACAATATCAGCATTAGATCCTAATGAGTTCGAATTGAAAACACTAAATGCAATACAAACAACAAAATACATCAAATAGTACATAACGTAGTTCAAAAATCCGAACGACATCTGAGAATAAAAGAATACCGAGTTTCTACCGGTTGTAAGAAAGGCTCTTTTACTGGGAAAACAATTGTCATTCAAATCTCTAAAAGGAAAAAAAATTACAATATTGCAAATTATAGTAGTTTGATTAGTTTCTCTAGGCAAGCTAGTCTTAATAAATGGCACAAGGCAGCCTCATTCACATCGACTAGAACCTCACCAAATTCAGTATCCATAATTAGCACCATAAACTGAGCTGTACCCTCCAGTTTGCCCACCAACACTAGGATTCGAAGGGGGAGATGTGTAGACCGAACCATGAGCTGCATAAGAATTGAAGCCTTGATCAGCTGATGATGCGTACTGTGTCTGGGTTGAGCCTGAAGCCTCTGCCATGAAATTCTGCAGTGCAATTATATAACTAGTCAACGCCATTGACCTCTTTAATACAGTCAAATGTGCAGACTAAGTGACTAGGCAAAAGAAAGAACGTCTAAAGCAGTACAAAATATGATATTGTGCAAGTGTAACTGAAACATGATCTGTGCATTAACATCTAGCCCCAATGTGAGATGAACCCAATATAGTATCAAAGAGCAAAGAAGAAGCTTAATCTCAATGGATTGGGGTAAGGTAACCTTATTTAAATATTATAATTTTAAAATTAATTAGTGAAGTAATGTATTTGTGGCAGATATACTGTAAAAAAAAGTGGGTCGACATCCATACACAACTTTCATTTATTCTTTTGAAAACTAAACAACATAATATTTAAATAAATAAATATAATTTAAGAATAAAGAGCAATTCTTATTTTTGAAATATAAATCATCTAATATTTTAAAAAATCAAATGGTGAACTGGTCCATCCAGGTTCACCATTTTTCAATAAAAAAAATCAGGGTCACCAAACCAGCATCCGCCAACAGGGTTGGCATTTTGCCTTATTAGCATAGCATGTCACATGGGTTTGCTTTATTTTAGCAAAACCATGTTGCATTAAATAAAAAAAACCCGTCCTAAGAGCACGTAGAATTGTTGGGGGCCCCTACCCTAACAATCCCGCGCCCCAAAAATTAATTCTGAGGTGGCTCGAAGCCTCGAACCCATGACCTTGCTCTAATGCCAGTTATCAAAATCAAGAACGGTCATCCTACCATAAGCTATAGCTGTGAGCTGAGAGCATTTTTAATTCTTTAATCCACGGTAGATACCCACACTATGCAGTAGGTGGACGTAAGGGATTACACACAATTGTGTCAATGTGTAATGCTTCTTATGCCATAGGCGGTTAGTCCTACGAGCACTCAGAAGCTCCTGACCCAACAAATTAAATTCTTAAATATCATGTCAAAAGAAAAAAAAAACTGCAAGTCAGGAAGGAAAGTCGTGTTATGCTACAAACTTGAAAGGCAAATATAACAAAAAAAAAATTGAATAGAATAATGAAGGTTTAGAAAGTCAATTCCTAAAGCATGTTTTACATGGTTACCTGAATCATTTGCTGAGCCGTTTGGACTTGAGAAGCAGTTCCACTAATCTCAACTGTCATCTCCCCAGGAACACCCCTTGTTTCTTGTATAGTAACTGTTGCCCCACTAACCCGTCGGATATAGCTAATATTTGCACCTTGTGTGCCAATGACAGCATCAGCATAAGCTAATGGAATTTGTATTTTCTGCGAAATCTGCAAACATACCAAGCTCCAAATTATTCATTTAATAGATACACAATCACCTTGGCATAAGCATTCTCATCCCAGATTTTGCACATTGATTCCATGTTTCCAAATCAATAATTTCACATTAGGACGAAATGAGTTGAGATTATCACCAGGGAACATTAAAAACACTTGCAGAAGTAATTGAGTGCTTAACACGTGAAAGTTATTGATAGGTCATCTTGATGCATTTGCAACGGGGCAAACTTACGATACCTATGTTCCTTATGGAGGTCAAACCAATAGGGGAAGATATGGAAAATCTAGTTCTCAGTATAAAATAATACGCAGTCAGCAACACCCAAGACACCAGGTATATTCTTCGATTGGCAGGTTCTCCTCTCGTGTAGCACTTACCTAATTCCAGGGAACACAAGCTAATATCGGGAAGGAGTAAATTAGAAATGTCTAGCTAAATAACAGTTAGAGAGGAACTGCAAATCATACCTAGATGCAATCTAAAAAAAATTGTCATTCAAGGCACTACAGATTGATCTTGAGGCCTCCAAATTTACATCCCTGAAGAGATGGTGATAAAACCAAATACCAGAAGGAAAATGATAACCTGAGTAATTATTGACTGAGCTGTCTGGGTGGTTGACGAATGTGCTGGCACCAGCGCTTCTCTTCCGTAGGCAGATACTCCTTGATGAGATTGTTTTTCTGGCGGAGGCAGCATGTTGGAGGGGGTATAATAATTATCAAACTGCCTAGGCGGTGGCATGAAATTAGGGCTAGCTCCATATCCAGGACCTGCAGGAGCATTTTGCTGAAAAGCTTGAGGTGGAGGGCCCCAAGAATGGGCAGGAGGCATGTGTTCCATCTGAGAATTAGGCATTTGCATCTAACACCACCAGCAGTTAGCCAGATCCAACACATAATGCAGTGAACAAAAATTAATGCCAAATTGACTTCTATGGAAAAGAAAGCTTACATGCATTTCCAATACATGTATTATGCTTCGATCAACTAAAAATTTCCTCAGATGACTAGCGATCAATTCAATCGCTTTATGTATGCCGTCAGGCTCCCCTACTACCTCTACAATCCTATCGTCTTGAAGAGCAAAAAGTGGCAGGTCTTCTGCAAATAATGATGCCAAATAATATATAAGAATTCTGACATAGTAGTGAGTTCAACACATTAGCTGGTATGGCATATAGCACAAAGACATACTCGAAAGGGTTGAAATAATCTACAAGCATTGGTGCATATCAAAAACAAAACAAGTACTACCACCTGCATAACCACATCATTCAATATGCTGGCAGGCTCAGGTTGTCCAAAACTCGGAGTACTACTGGAGTAATATTTATAGTATAAGCTCATTGAGCAAACATAACAATTAAAAACAGCCTAAAAGATGGTTACGGCGTTTGAAATAACATGAACTTCCAAGTTTTGATAACACTTAAAAATTTAAACTAATAACTTGAGCTATTATAAGTTTGATTTTGGTTCTTTTATTCCAAGACACTTAGAGCTCATTGATAACACCAAACAAGTGTTATAATGAATCAACTCATTTTCTGAATTTTTTCCACTGCATTGCATTAAGAACACAACGCAAGTCCCAATGAGTTAGGAACTCTTACCTCAAATAGAGTATTGACCTTTAATTAACTGAAGTGTTCTGTCAAACTTTCAGTCAAATGCATGCACTCAATTTGAGTTAAACATAAACTGGTTCCCTAAGCTTTTATTTTCAGGGAAAAAAATGATTTTTTGGCTGATATGAATCCAAGAGATACGCAATTCGTTAATACATCCATGAAGCACCATATGATTTGTTGTCTCCTCACTCCACCATTTCAGGCCTTCGGGAGATATAACATACAATTAAAATTAGGTTATCTTGAGCCTTGAAGTGGTCGCATGTCGATATAATGAAAAACTCGTTTTAATTTCCTCTTCTGACAGACCACGAAGCATTGAGCGCATGACTTTGTTCAAAAATCAGGTTTCAGTAGGAAAAATCAATACCTTTACAAGATTTATATGGTGAAATAACAGAAAGGTTACACTGCACCAATGGAGATCAACCTTTTCAATTAAAGGCATATTTGATGCATTTATTAGTCTGAACACAAACAAATTAAGTATCAAACACGAAAACCTGTTTCTTTCCAAATTAATAGCGTACAGATACTTTCAAACAAAAAGAAAAAGAATATTGCAAATTTAGGTGAATCAGGATTGATGATAGAATATCAATGAACCATGAAATTATCATCAAGATACTGTTAAAACTACCTCAATGGTGGCACAGAAAGACATAAAAAGACAATAGTATCAACACAAGAAAAGAGCTAATTCACAAGTGCAATTCAAATAATAGACAGTATAGCCAAGTGAAACCTGTTCCAAGGACTCTAACAATACAATTAGATTCTTCTTGAATTGCTTTGACTGTTGCGCCTTGTTTTCCAATCAAACTCCCTGCTTGTGCAGCTGGAACGAGCAGTCTTGTTGAGAGTTTTCCTCCTAAACCTGGTGCAGGATGAGAAGAATCATTCTCCATCCCATCCACGAGACGCTTGTGAACCTTGAGAAGACCCTCCACCGCAGGAGGAAGAGGGGCTTCTAGTTCTTCCTTGGCAGATATCATAACCTGTCCAAGAAAGGCCAGTATCAGTAAATAACTAATAGCGATGAACTTAGATGTTTAAGGATCTACTTACTATTATTTTGAAGATAATGAATTTGCGCCTCAGTTTTAAATTGCATTTAGATCCTTTATTATTTGTACACAACCATGTTCTGTATTATTCTTTGTTTAGTGAGGTGATTACCTGGATACATAGTGTCATTAGCAGAATAACTTGGATCGTGTTCTTTACATTCACAATTTTTGTTTCAAATTAGTTGAAATAAGCTTTCTACACTTTCACTGATACGAATATTATATTTATGCCAAAGCTATTGGTTGGGGCGTGTGTGCCCATTCTATAGCAGAATTTTTGGTAGGGACTCGAATTTTAATGTTTAAATTTATTGCATTGAATATGAAAAACATGCAGTTCCAGGGTTAATATTAATACTATATTAATATGCATGCTTCTTGCAGTTTAGTTTATATATTGGTTTCTTGTAATTGTAGGTAAATGCAAATAATATTTTTACCATTAAGATGGCCCATAGTGGGATATTTTGTGGTTATGAGTGATTATCAATTACCACAGAGTACTATTTGTCTAATTTAAAACAACTGATTCATAGTAGAAAAGGAAGCTACATTATAAGATTATTTCAAAAGGCGCCAAGTTACTTCATTGATTGAATAGCAGGAAGCGAGACATATATGGATAATGTTATCTAATTCATATTGCTACTGGCATGTCCTACATCGTGCAGCTATTTCTTAAATCTAAGTTGGAAAATGTTGGCTGCAAATAAATTAGTAAATTGAGAAGGAACTATGATATCTACACTCATGTAGTAGATGGCATTGATTATAAACCAATATATTCAGTATATTGGTAAGCTGATATAAATAAAGAGCAACATAATACATCAGACACATAGGTCAATCTCAAACTATGAAATTCAGGAGCAGACTCATCCTCGCAGAACTCGAGATAACTGAAAACAATGTCTTTTGATTCGCTCAGTTTTCAAAACAAGAAAGAAATTTTTAAACACATGCTTTAAAATTGAAGTAGGAGACCCAGTCAACTTTAATCTACTTATCATTATTACCAACCCATAGGGGTTGAGCCATTCTGCAATTCTGAATCAATGATCATCCTCATGGATACTACATATACGAGGCAGAATAGGATCTACTAGGATCTACAATTTAGATCTTTTCCAAATATGTTCGATGCGACTTATATAACCCACACATCACGGTCTAAGAAACTTTTTCTAGTTCACTAACGAATATATCACTTAGTTCCAATACTTCAGAATTCGATGGGATATATGTTACGGACCTAAATCCAGCATGCCCGATCCAAGATCGGGTTGCGCCAACTACAGGGGCCCAAGGAAAGGAACCCATAACTTACAAAGCCATCAGAGGGGAGAGAGAGAGAGAGAGAGGGAGGCAAACACGTGGTAAGGGAGGGAGCTTGTTGGGCAAGCCAGGGGAATAAAGGGTAGGGTGAGTGAGGGCAAGGATCATACCAGAATTTAGAAGAAACTTGAGTGAGCGAGCATGAGCTTGGACCGAGAAGAACCTTTCTTCTCGGAGTAAATGTAGGCTGAGAGATTTCATTTTCCTTTGTAATTTCCTTCGAGTTATTCAATACATTTCAGTGTATTTTTCAGAAATTGTTGTGTTTAATCTCTTCTTGTTTGTGTATTCAGTGTGTGGATGTTTTTGGTTAACAACAATTGGTCCGACCTGCCGGATATTGAGGAGATACAACAATGCATACCACACGAGCCGATTCAAAGTATGAGATGCTGGAAAAGATGGTGTTGAGCAACGATAAAAATATCAAGAATGGAAACTAGGAATGGAATGGATGATGATGAGTCAGGGGGAAGAAATTAAGGCAATCACCAACACAGTGGGAACCTTAGTGGAATTCATGAAGGCGAAGAACAAATGGCCGGAAGATGGGGATAACCGAGAGGGGCAGGGAGAAGGAGACGACGGAGGGGGCATGTTGGAGGGATGAGTTTGAGGAGAATTCAGCTTCTGCACTGCTTCTAGCCACAACACTTTGTTTCTTGCTCCTCCAAGTTACCAAATTTCCCCAAACAAAAGTGCAATATTTTGAGGTAGATTCTGTCAGATAAGGAACCAGCCCAATCTGCATCAGTGAATACTTACACACATTTTTTATTATTTTTCTTGAAGTATAGGCCTTTCCCAGGAGTAGCCTTTAAATATCTTAAGATGTGGTAGACGGCCTCAAGATGTTCTTCACGAGGGGCTTGCATAAACCAGCCAACACTACTTAATGCAATATCTGGACGTGTATAAGACAAGTAAATTAATTTACCGACTAATCTTTGATATCTGCCGGTGTCCACTGGAGCTCCCTGACTATCATCCCACAATTTTACATTAGTATCCATAGAAGATTCGGATGGTCTGTACCCACTCATACCTGTTTCTTCCAAGAAATCCAGTATGCATTTTCGTTGGGTGACAACGATGCCTTGTTTTGATCGAGCAACTTTCATTCCTAAAAATATCTTAAGCTCCAAGTTCCTTGATTTCAAATTCAGTTGCTAGGCTTTTGTTTAATCTATTCATTTCCACCAGAACATCTCCTGTAAGAATAATATCATCAACATACACAATTAAGATATCAATTCTTCCCTTGGAGGAAAATTTGAAGAATAATGTATGGTCGGTTTGTCCTTGTTGATACCACTGCCTCTTCACAGAATTAGTGAATTTTTCGAAACAGGCTCGCGGAGATTGTTTGAGTCCATACAAAGATTTTTTTAACTTGCACACTTTTGAACCAAACTTTTTCTCAAACCCTGGTGGACTATTCATATACACTTCTTCTTCTAAATCGCCATTGACGAATGCATTTTTTACATCCAATCGTTGAAGGGGCCAGTCAAGATTTGTTGCAATGGATAAGAGGACCCGAACTGTATTTAACTTTGCAACTGGGGCAAATGTTTCAGAATAGTCTACTCCATATGTTTGTGTGTACCCTTTAGCTACAAGTCTAGCCTTATATCTTTCCAATGATCCATCTGAATTGTACTTGATTCTGAACAACCATTTACACCCCACAGTTTTCTTCCCAGTTGGTAAGGTCACCACATTCTAGGTGTTGTTTCTCTCAAGAGCTCTCATCTCTTCAAGTACTGCTTCCTTCCACTTCGGAATTTTTAAAGCCTCATGTACATTCTTAGGAATTTCTACATTGGATAGTTGTGAAGTAAATGCAGCAAGAGAACGATATAATTTTTCGTAGGAGATAAATTTTGATATCGGGTGTTTAGTACAAGACCTAGTACCTATCCTAAGGGCAATAGGATTTTCAAAATCATTGGGTTCACATTGCTCAATTTCGGATGAGTCGGATGACAGAGAATTACCTGATACAAGCTCCAATTGTTGATTTGATTTCGGTTCAGAGTCTTGGTCGTGTGGCAGAGTAAGGTCTTCTTTTCCCTTTTTAGGGTTTTGTTTTGAATGAATAATGCCTTTCCATTTGTTACCTTAGCTTGTTTCTTTTGATTGTGATATTTATGATGTAGGCCTAGGATCTTGAGAGACATCAACCACTTTGTGGTGTTGAGTCTCATTATCGATCGTCAGGTCATTTGATGATGATTCAGACACAGTTGGACGAGGAAGATTAAAAATATGAGAGAAAACATCATTTTCTTGTATTGACTCCCCTGAAGATGTTTGTTCATAAAATAAGGTTGTTTTTCAAAAAAATGTGACATCCATAGATACAAACATCTTCCTAGTTTGAGGGTCAAACTTGTAGCCCTTTTGAGATGGAGAGAATCCAATGAAGACAGATTTAATAGTCCGAGGCTCTAGTTTGCCTATGTTCCAATGATTATGGACAAAGGCAGTGCACCCAAAAACCTTCGGAGATAGCTCTACTGAGATTCGATTTGTTGGAAGAAAAAAAAAGGAGTTTGAAAATTCAAAATTTTTTATGGAAGTCTATTGATGAGATATGCCACTGCTAAAATCGCTTCCCCCCATAAGTATTTAGGAACTTTTGCTGAAAATAGCAATGATCTAGTTACCTCCAAAAGATGTTTGTTTTTTCTCTCAGCTACTCCGTTCCGTTATAGGGTATAAGTGCAAGAACTTTGATGTATTATCCCCTTTTCGTGAAAATTCCCCAATATCGAGTTAAAATATTATTTTCCATTATCACTTCGGAAAATTTGTATTTGTATATGAAACTGTGTCTGTACCGTTTGGTAAAAATCTTTTTAAAAACTTTGCTTGCTTCAGATTTGTCATTAAGTAAATAACATAGCAAAGTCTAGTGTGATCATCTGTGAATGTGACAAACCACTTCTAGGGAATGATGATTGTCATAGTTTCCCACAAGCATTGTAGGGTTTGGTCTGGTGTCTCCAGTGTCTCCAGAAATAACTTCACTGGTTCTCCCTTCATCACTGTCGGTTGAGGCTCTTGTGAGGGCTCTTTTCCATGTCTGCACAGGTTTACTTGCCATAGCAGTGGGCTTGTGTTTGGGCTCTGTGCGAGGAAGAGTTATGTCAGCGAGTTAGGGTTCCGGCGATGGAGGACTCCGCTGATGCGGAATCGTGAAGGAGTCGCGCGAACAAGAATCGCCGCACGGAGGTTCCGTGCGAAGTATAGCCATGCACGGAGGTGCTTCGCGAGGGACAGTCGCGAACGGAGGTGCTGGGCCAACGACAGTCGCGCACGGAGATGCTGCGCGCGAAGGATGGTTTCGATTCAAAAACCTCGCAGAGTGAAGAAGCGGCGGCGGGTTTTCAAAACCCTAGGAGGAGGCGGCGGCGGCGGCGGGTTTTCAAACCCTAGGCGGCGGCGGCTGGTTGTTTTCAAAACCCAATGTGGTGGGTATTCAAAACCTTAGCAGTTGAACTTGCTCTGATACCATGTAGAAAATAATAGTGAATGAAGAATAATTTATTCTCATTAAAAAACAGAAGGTTACACTACATTTATATAGAGATTACACATAATGCTATAAAGGAAAGAAAATCAATTATCCTACTATTATTATGCTAATTACAGAAAATCTGGTAAATTCCCTAATGAAGAAAATCTTCCCTTCTCTAACATGGGGGAATGGCCAAACCTCAAAAAATAACATTGATGTGTTGGGTATAATGAATGAGAAAAATCGGAAAATTTCATCGAGGGCAGGGGGCGTAGGAAGGAGGGGGTTGGATCACCGGCGGTCGGCAGTAGGGCCCGTGGGTAAGGGGCAGTTGGGAGAGGGGCAAGACAGAGGCAGATATTTGGGTTGAAGAAAATGCAGAAATCTGGTACTAGGTTTCAGTCCAAAGAACTAATGGAACATTACCGTGGACGGAAGGCCGTACACCCATTTATTGAGCGGGGAGGATGACCAGGCATCACATCGCCCAGAATGTGAGTTGGATAAACCTTGAGTGGGTTGAAGATGAAAAATCAGATATGGACTATCATTTTATTGAGCCCACAAAAGAATATCGTACAAAAGAAGCCCAAGGCCCAATTGCCAATATAAGAACTAAAGGGGAAGAAGATTTTTCATAGCAGCCATGGGGGAACTGGGCTAGGATTGAATGGGGCAGTCTGCAGACAGCCATGGAGTATGGGTATAGGGTGACTCCACGCAATTAAAGCTAATTCACCAAAGCAGGAAGTGAAGACAGTGAAGACTGATTGATGTCGCTTCTCACCAAGAGCAGTAATCGACGCATCATGAGAACTAATCACTCACAACCAGCACCACCAGAGGATGGACAACACCAGGTAGAAAATCGACCATCATGGGGGCTGCTCGGAACATGAAATCGCGAAGGTCCAAATATTTTCACACAAAGAAATTGTGAAAGGCAAGTCAAGGGGGAAGCGTTTAAAGAAGGAACATATTTACAAGTCATTTAAGACAGCAAGAGTTGAAGGGACGACTGATAGTAAGTTACTAAAGCCATTTTTAGATTCAGACAAATATATTCTTGCAGGAGCCCTTGTGGTCGTGTTGGAGGATAGTTGTATAAGCCATAGCTATATTTCCCGAGAATTTCTCTCTCTTTCCGAGAACAAACTGGATGGAGAGCCGTTAAGTACCAGGGAGACAAGTTGGCTTTGTGGGATCCTGTCCCTCTTTTTTTTTTGAGAAGAAAGGGTATTTTGGAGAGTGGAAGGTGAATTTGCAAGTAGAATGATGGGAAGACTTCATAATTATGTACTAATTGCAGGGGTCAGGGGTTGGTTGCATGGGATATGTGTTTATTGAGGAGGGTGATTGGGGTAGTGGTTATGAATTTTGTGTTCAGGGAGTAACTGAAGCATGGAAGGGTCTTGGTGAGTCATCTTGGGCAAGAACTACGATGCTTGCTTCTGTTATGATAATATGTGAGATGAATAATATTGTTCAAGGAATGAATTTAAACCTTAAGCATGGAGTTCAACAATTACATTGGGCTGAGAAAGATGGAAAAGATAGCGTAATTGGTGAAATACTTGACGCTAACAGGAAATGGGATAGAGGAAACGATGTTACTCAGGGAGAAGTGACAGAAACACACCAGCAAGTTCCAGAGTTCAGCCTTGAGGACAAGGCTGAAATTGACGGGGTGGTAGTGTTACGGAACTAAATCTAGCCAGCCCAATCCAAGATTGGGTTGGGCCAACTACAGGGGCCCAAGGAAAGGAACCCATAACTTACAAAGCCATCAGAGGAGAGAGAGGGGCAAGCACGTGGTAAGGGAGGAGTGAGTTATGCATGTCAGGGGAATAAAAAGGGTAGGGTGAGTGAGGGCAATGATCATACCAGAATTTAGAAAAAAATTGACCAAGCGAGCTTGAGCTTGGACCGAGCAGAATCTTTCTTCTCGTAGTAAATGTAGGCTGAGAGTATTTCATTTTCCTTTGTAATTTTCTTCGAGTTCTTCAATACATTTCAATTTTCAGAGATTGTTGTGTTTGATCTCTTCTTGTTTGTGTACTATGTGTGTGGCTGTTTTTGGTTCGCAACAATATATCATTGACATTTGATAATAGCTAGTGAATCTACTTCCCTTGGATTGCGTAGTTAGATAACAAAGATGATGATTGATAACGAGTAGCATAAATTCTAGATATGTCCCTAAAAAGCCATCATATGATGTAGATATGATATCACGACATTTTAAAGTACTGCAGAAAGGATAACAATAGTGTCATGCACTTTTTAACACCTAACTGTCGCTACAATTATGAAAAATTCAACAATGTCAGTCCTCACAGACTCCAATTGAGATAAAATAAATCTGCAAAAAATCTTAAAACGGAAACAGGTGGAACATTGGCTCTCTTCAAATTATGGAACTCAGTGATCGCATCCATATGGCAGCTGTGAAGATTCACTATGCTAAAAATCACTGAATTTAAAATCAACACGTTAATGCTACTCAACTTTTAATATGCACTAACAAAGAGAAGTTCATTGTATATCTCAGTTTAAGTATATTTTATCCTGTCTTTTATCTAAATAAACGGATATAGGGCATAGTTGTCGTCAGAGTTAACTTGGCCACACACTTGCGTTAACCGTTGTTATTATGTATTTGGAATTAATCATATGATAATTTATATCTTCTCCAACAAGTGATGGTTAGGTATTAATCAATTAAGTTACACAAAGCTTGACGTGAAATTTTAAAACAAGCATGTAATTGTGGTAAATGTCGTGAATAACAAAAGCTACAAAATGTATCGCTGGTTAAGTGCCTAAAGAGCTCAAGGCTTTAAGACTACCTCGTAAATCTCTCTTGGCTGTCTCACTAAAATACCTCACTATACACTACAGCTGTTCAACAGCAGGACTATCCATAGCAGTCACACAAATTCACATCGGATGGGCATGCAGAGCTACCAAGCATAAGGTTGGGTCTGGAGCCTTATGAGCATTAAAAGAAACATGAAACCAAAAATAAATAAATATCCAACTTTTCGGAGCAATTTATCACTGTGATGGCTACTTGCCATACCCTCCTAACCGACACTCAAAAGAGAATACACCAGTAAAACAATTTGCACAAAAGGAACAAACAAAAAACATAAGCGAAGAAGCAAGAGGGTCACAAGCCTGAGTTCATAATTATTTTCTAACCTAATTTATGAACTTTATAAGAAATTACTTTTAAGCACATATACTGAGAAAAAATGCAGACCGAAAAAAAAAGGTTCATCAATTTAGAGCTAAGCATGCACATAATGTGATATGGTAAAATTTAAACCACATTAGCAAATAATTTGCTTACTGCTCTTTCTCTTGTTCCTGGAGGACCATCAAGAATCTTTATCCGAGCTTTTGTTTCTTCACATGTTTTTTTTATGTACTCTCCCTTACGTCCAATTATGCTACCAACCTTCTGGGCAGGCACTAACATCCTGAAAACACTCTCCCCAGGCCACCCTGGCCATTTTTCAGCACCTCCACCTAATGAAATATCTTCATGATCCTGTTTTTCATCAGATTCTAAGGTCTCTGGTATACCTTCTATGGATTCGTTTTCATGTTCTTCATGTTCATCATCTTCATGTTCTTCATCTTCATGTTCTTCATTTTCATGTAGTTCATGTACAGGCACAAGTTCATGTTCACCTTCATCTTCATTATGAAATTCACTTTCGTGTGCATGTTCAACTTCAGAAAAGTTCTGATCAAGATCAGCCATAAGATATGTGCTGGAAATATAGATCAAGAAATATATGAGCTCTAGATCAATTAATATTTGTTAAATCCAACCAAAAGCGACAATAGCGACCTGAAACTAGTGTTTTTCTTTATGGAAACCATAGAAAAGTAATATGGAGTAGTTCCAATGCTCTTAAAATAAAAAATCAACAGTGACCTATGAAACAGGATGTATGATGATGTAATGGTCGAAGAGGTAGACAGGTAGGGGAAGTCAATCGCCCAATTTATAAAGCAACTTGTGAACCATGATCTCAAGACTTAGTCCCATGTTAGAAAAACAACCGAATGTGCAATTAGAAGTCAGTGCAGTTTCACAGTTTGCATCTCTTCATAAATTGTCCTCACAACCCTAGACTTAATTGAGACCCCTAATACTGTATAGAAAAACTAGATCAGGCATGAACACACCTCAAGAAAGAAGAAATGCATGCACTAGTAAAACATAAGACATGGAAAACTTTTTAGACCGAACAGAACAACCTGAGATGTAGGTGGGTTTACACAGCAAAATATAAAGCAGACAAATCTCTTTAGGAGTAAAGAATGAGATAACTTACAAAAGGTGCCACTCAGACTCATGGAGAGGATCAGAAAAAACCTTAATATCAAAATTGAGAACAACAAAATTTATAGCCAAAAAGGTTTTATGGTTTTTAGCAACCACCTCGAGCATGATTTGGATTCAAGAAACCTATGCTAAGCACAGGGAACGGGAGGGAAACAAAATTTTGGAAAGATTCTTGGGTGGGAGAGGAGGGCATTTTAGCAGAAAGATTCCCTAGATTGGCTTCTATTGCTATAAATAGGGACATTATTGGTAATATGGGTGAATGGGTTGAAGGATCTTGGATATGGAGATGGGAATGTCGAAGGGATTTGTTTGAGTGGGAAGAAACAATGTTTTTTGATCTTTTATCTATTGTTGACAGGATAAAGCTGACACAAGAGCAGAAAGACCTTTGGCTTTGGAAGCATGATGCTACAAACCAATTCTCGGTGAAATCGGCATACAATAGGATATTAGAAGAACCGATTTTGGAAGGGGAGCAGTCACAGATATTTGCAACTATATGGAAAACTAGCGCACCGTCAAAAGTGGGAGCATTAACATGGAAGGTGATTAGAGACCGTATCTCGACGAGGGAAAATTTAAGACGACGAAATGTTCTAACTGGAGCGGCCTCGGTGGTATGCGCTTTTTGCCAGCGGGAAGAAGAGACGACTCAACATCTTTTTTTCAGCTGTCCAGATTCATACAATGGTTGGATGAAGTGCTATGAATGGTTAGGATGCTTTACGGTGCTCCCAATGGAATCAACCACACATTTACTTCAACACACGGGATTATGGGTATCCAAAAAAGGCCGGAAAGGATGGCTTACTATTTGGAGCACGGTCATTGCGACAATATGGAATAGCCGGAATAATCTTATATTTCAAGGGACCCATGCAACGGCAGAAGATTTAGTGGAATTAATCATCTTTAGATCTTGGTTTTGGGTTACCAATAGAGGGAATTCGACTTCGAGTTACTCTTTCTTAGATTGGAGAAAAGAGTCGAGGATATGTTTATTAGCTTTATAATTTATCTGGGATTTTCATTTTTTCCTACTGTCGACTTTGTATTCTAAACTATTTGTATTTTCAAGTACCCCTGGTACTTTTATCATTATAGTTTTATTTGTCCAATAAATAAAAAAACAGTTAGTCACAGAGATCATATATATTTTTCATCAAGTGTTAAAGTATGAATGGCGCTAGCACATTCCTTTTCAGTGGATGTCAAAGATATCTTTGTCAAAAGAATGATGGGTCTGAAAATGGCAATTCTTCTGAAGATGTTCGCTCAAGTGTTGAGAACAATGTTCTTGGATAATTGAAGTACTTCCTAGATGTACATATGGCTTACTCACAGAAGCCAAATACCCAGAAAATATGAATGCCAGATCTGCCATAAGAATCTGGAAAACTCAATAATAAAGTCGTGCATGGTCCACTAGACCTAATCACAAGATAGGGAAAGCAGGAGGTGCCAGCATAACCATCATGTCACATTAAATTGATAATTGATTGGGAGAATTCAAGTTTTGCAGAAAATTACTAGATATGCATGTCGAACACAAAGACCCCACACTAGAGATTGAGAGTTGATTACCACATGAAACCAAAGAAGAGAATGCATATCAAAACTTATAAAACATAATGACAGAACAACTAATGAGTGTTATATCCATGTATTCACTAATGTCTTGCCATCTAATAAAGAGTATTGGCCATAGTGATATGTAACCAATGGATGCATTGTTCTATAGATTAAAGTGTTGAACACCGTGACTAAGGTCATAACTGGAAAAATAAATGCAGTGTGTTCATTGCCATCATTTCTTGTTAAATTTAACAAATTCCAACATAGCCACCGTTACAAAAGAAACCAAGAAGATGAAGAAATACTATGCAAACATAAAGTATCAGCTTCCAACAACTGACATCAAAAGCCTTCAGATACATCACTAGATAGAACGAAGAAGCACATTGGCCTTCTAACGACATTTAGGTCTTAGGACTACAGTACCTAAACATGATTTAGTCAACCCCGTATCTTCAAAAACACTAGGATATGAAAGGTTAGTGACCAGTCACTCTCCTAGTTCTCGGGAGAAAAATTCAGGTACTAAATCTCTTTCACAGATGCACATAACTTTCTTTATTCCTAAAATTGTTGCTCCATGTTTTCTAAAGCAAAAACAAATGCAAAGAAAAAAATTGTATATATTACATGCTAAATTTCATGCAATATCATTCAAAATCCGAATTCCCCACTCCAGGTTGCTGGAAAAAAGTAACTTAAATCTTCACTAAAACATCCTTAAAATGGACAAAAAAAGGAGTGCCGCTGTGCTGATTAGGCCATCAAATTTAATAAAAAAACTACACAAAATCGTTTCAGTTTCCAATTAACTAGTTTTCGAGAAACCCGCCATAGAAAATAGCTGAAATCGTGTCATGCTACCACCAATTTCAATTTTAATTCGTCACAACAATATCAAGACAGAAAATTCATCCAACAAATAAGGAATTTAACCTAGTTGTGAGAATCCCCATTAAACGAACCAATGAAGCGATAACCAAGAAGGCGCGATAACTATAGATACAGAAAAACAAAGTGAACAAAGAACAGTGATTGAAACGCAAGCCTATAAATTGAATTGAAGAAAAAACATGTTCACTTACTCGATTTTCTTGAAGTTTATCACTTCGAGATGACCTGTTAGGTTTTGTGAATGGTTTCCTAGAAATTCCACAACGCTCGAAGAGAAAATTTGGATTTGTATTTTTTGATTGGATATACTTTTGTAATACTAAATTACCATTTGACCCATTTATGACCAAGTTGCCCTCGGTGTTTTTTTGGTTGATTTAATATAATGTTTGATATACTTATATTAAATTTTAATTAAATTAAACAAACCTTATATAATAAATATTAAATATTTAGGTGAAAATTTATTGGAGTATGAACATTATAATATGATGAAATAGAAAGTTAATAATAATTTCTATATGTATAGGGTTTTTTATTTAAGATATATATAGAATTTTTTATTTAAATAAACTTAAATAAAAACTTTTTGTCCAAAATAACCTGAAATATGAGTGTCTACGGAAGTATTTAAATCCAGGGTTCAGATTAATGTTCACACAATATTCTTTGATAATATACTCAATTGATAAATTCTAATAATTCACATAAATATATATTGTACTATTTCGTAAATCAAAATCATATAACTAACTTATATGTTGCAGGATTCCAAACCCAAAATGTCTAGGTATTTTTTTTAGAACAAAAGAGAATAATCATGCTCGCAACCATTTGTAATTTTGCAAAACTAATCAGGCAACACTATCACTAACATTGTGATGCGCTACTAGATCTACTATATAATCGCACAACAATGTGTTTTAATCATCCGGTATGTTTTTTAAATTATTATTTGTCGTAGATTCTTGATTTGTGTAGAAATAAAATATTTGGGCTTTCTCTTTTTGTTTTTTGAAGTAAATATTTATTGTTCAAGAAAATTGGTGTTTTATAACTATGTATATTAGAAATTTGTGAATTAAACCTTAGTTTTATCATCACAATATAGTTTCAACAATTTCTATTTTATCCATCAAGTTAGTATAATGTATTGTATATTGCCTTTTTATGTTTATACACATGTATTTAAGAAAAAAATTATAGTTGCTTACCACGAGTTATTTTTTGAAACTTCAACCAAATCATAGATAAAATTGAAATTAAACCGAAATTTCAGTTCAATGAATATACGTAGAATCATAATTCGCTCTAGAACTGAACACACGAGGAGCGAAAAATTGAAACATGCAAGAAATCGAAACATATTTTAACCAAATCTTATCAATACATATAGTAAATGCAAAGTGGAAATCGAAAACATATTTCCCGCAGAAAATTAGTCAAACAACTAATCTCCCCAATATATTAACACAAAATTAAACAAAACTTCAACAAATGAACAACATGAACATTTTCTCCAATCAAAAATGCACAAACCAAATCATGCAAAATAATAATAATACTTGAAATACCTCTGAATCGTTGATGGGTAGGTCGGCCAGTAAAGCTTTGCTCTCGTTTTCTTATTGGAATTTCATTGCATTGCTGAGCGGGAACTTCTTCTAAATATTCCCAAGGAATAACTTCCCGTGAAACCGCTTATCCACATCAGAATTATTCAAGGAACTTCCACGTGTATATAACTTCCACGGTTAAAGAGGAGTCTACTTCAACTAGGTTAGACGATTTTGATAAATATTGAAATATTACTTTAAGATAGAGTCAAATCTAGAGCGAATTATGATTCTACGTATATTCATTGAACTGAATTTTTGGTTTAGTTTCAATTTTATCTATGATTTGATTGAAGTTTCAAAGTAACCCGTGGTAAGTAACTAGAATTTTTTTCTTAAATACATGTGTATAAACATAAAAAGGCAATATACAATACATTATACTAACTTGATGGATAAAATAGAATTGTTGAAACTATATTGTGATGATAAAACTAAGGTTTAATTCACAAATTTCTAATATACATAGTTATAAAACACCAATTTTCTTGAACAATAAATATTTAATTCAAAAAACAAAAAGAAAAGGCCAAATATTTTATTTCTACACAAATCAAGAATCCACGACAAATAATAATTTTAAAAACATACCGGACGATTAAAACACATTGTTGTGCAATTATATAGTAGATCTAGTAGCGCATCACAATGTTAGTGTTAGTGTTGTTGTTGCCTGATTAGTTTTGCAAAATTACAAATGGTTGCGAGCATGATTATTCTCTCTTGTTCTAAAAAAATACCTAGACATTTTGGGTTTGGAATCTTGCAACATATAAGTTAGTTATATGATTTTGATTTATGAAATAGTACAATATATATTTATGTGAATGATTAGAATTTATCAATTGAGTATATTATCAAAGAACACTGTGTGAACATTAAATCTGAACCCTAGATTTAAATTTGATAGAATGGAGAATTTTTACACTGAACAACAGCCTCTGCGACTCTATAAAATTTATTAAAAGACAATGAAAGTCAAGAATAAATACACCTCATTAAGTTTCTAAACCTTTATATATTTTATAAAAATCTAGTTGTATCCAAAATAGACTTTCGTGGAATTTTAAAAAGTCAGGTAATATTCAAACTTGGTTTTCTAAGACTTCAAAAAAATCTATAAATATTTAAAACTTCAATAGATTTCTAATGATTCTTATAAAATTCTTTAGTACAAATCTTGAAACATAGGTACAACTATAAAAACTCAAAAGGTTTCACCCACTCACCCCAAAGATTTGGATATACTTTTAATTTAAAAAAAATTCTCACCACTCTCTCCATGTCTCGCATTTATAGATACGATGATTGCCGCCGCAAGGTACAAACTCGTAGTCAAATCCAAGATCGACTCCCTTTCAACGACACATCGCTCGAAGCTCTTTGCCTAAAGCGATTGTGTCATGCGCCAGCTTAAGTAATAATTGACAGAGACTTGGGTTGTCGAGCGAGGATTCGTCCAAGACTGGTGGGACTTCTCCTTGTAGATGTTGTGATAGGGGGTAGGGCTAGGCTCGATTGGGTATTACGTAATTTGGGTAGTACGGGTAGGGTAGCCGGAATTTCGGGTACCTTTAAGAACTACACGATTCGCCACCGAATTGGTCGGGTATCAGGTACCTAGCTTTTTCTTTTCGTGTTTTCTATTTTTTCTGTTTTTATATAAGCTATTGTAGCTAATTAATTTGATGCGTATTTATCAGAAACTGCTACCCGACTTCTAAGCTTTTATTAATTGTTTGGTCTATTCAGAAGATCAAAACGAAGCGGTTTTGGAGGAAATTGCATGCTTGCAGCACAAGCACACAAGCATGTTTCTGTTGAAACCCTTACAAAAGCTACCAACAATTTTCATCCTGGTCGGAATCTTGGGGAATGGGGATTTGGCCCAGTATTCAAGGTAAATTAGTTCTCTGATTAAAAAAAAAACAATAGAAATGAGTGAGTTTAGAATCAATATATGATTTTGGGTTCCTAACCAATAACCACCTCATCCACCACACGCGCCACCAACAAGTTTTCCATCTTTTTTTTGAAAACCCGATACGGTACCCTATTCCCTATCGGTACCCAAACAATACCACCCGAAATACTACAGTCCAAATTTGGGTTTAAACCCGATACCCAAATTGTTTGTCCCGATCGGACCGGGTATCCGAATACCCGACCGAACGCCCACCTCTTCTGTAGAGGAAGGCTTAGCGCATGAGGTTGACAAGGATGGGAGGGAGGTTTGCGCGTGGCGGATCTTGTGCTATCTGGCAAATAGTCTTCTCTTCTAATGTTGGTCTGGATATATCCAGGGGCGGAGACAGCATTTGAAATCATTTGGAATTACCTATGGTTGGTAAGGATATATATCAAAATATAGGTTTGAAGAGGTAATATAAGGTTGGACTACAACATCAAACTTAAAAGATTTACAATACTAATATTTTTTTTTAAAAAAATAAGGTAGGGCTGGAGCCCCACCCACAATATGTGTGGCTCCGCCCCTGGATATATCTCCGTTCATCACTGTCGTGGGGAGTGAAGAGGGGAAGAGCATGCAAATGAGAAGACGTTAAATTCAAAAATATATATATCATTTGTACTATTTGTTAAAGAAATATCTCGACTATTTTATATTATTAAATAAATAGTCTACATAATAACTATTTAATTCATCAACTTTTTATTTTTTACTAACAATCTCTTCAATGATATTACTAACTAAAACATCTTATTTATTTTTATTTCTTTAATAGTATTATAAAATATTAACTTTTAAATAATTTCATTGATATAGACATTTATTTGTGCATGCTTACTAATTGATTTTTTGCTTCAAATTTTATCAGATAAATATAAAGGCTAAAAAATTGTACGAAAATTAAATTTTTTTATCAAAATATTGTTCTAAAATGACTTTGAAAATATCACAAATCTAAATAGTTCTGAACTAAAAACAAGACATTATCAGATATCATATTCAACGATGATGTATATGTGTTAATGTGTGTGGTGAATACTCTCAACTAAGCTGATATATTCATATAAGTTCCTCGTTAAGATCGATCGCTCTTGAGATATCTTAACGATGAGTTATAACTTATAAGTTGGATCGTCCTATCTTTCCTTTTTCTTTTTTTCCTTTTATTCTCTTTTCTTTCTGCGTCTTTATCTTCAATCTTTCGAGTGTTTATTTATAGCATTCATCTTGATTTATCCGTTAGGTATAAAAATTTCGTTGGAAAGTACTGATACGATTCTGACATCTCTGTACTTTCTTCTGACTTCTCCGATGTTCATATTTGACTAGTAGGTTATCTGCAACTTCGCTAGTCTGCTATTGTTCAGTTGAGTTAAATACTCAACTGATATGGTACATTTAGTATGTTTAACTCAGTCGGTCTTTGTCTGTATCAGTTGAGTTGAATATTCAACTGATTTATTCCATTAAGCGATGTTGGCCTGGCGTAGATTGGTTATGCCAGTCCTCAACTGGACTTAGGTCAATTGGCCTAAAATGCTTGATCAATGATGTTGATCACTTCGTTAGCATGTCTTATCGGGAATAAGTCTTTCATCAACTTCAATGAAGCTTTGTAAGGTATATAGAACTTCACTTCATACTCTGATAGATTTATTACCAATACTTGGATAACCAGCTGAATGCTTTATCTAGCTTTTCTCTCTTCCCAAAATGATTCAGATATTTAAATAGTAATAGCATTGGACCCTTTGGGATGAGGTTACAGCGAGGTACTTCAATATAAAGCTTCTCAGCAAGCTTGCACCCGTACCCAGTCTTTCATTTATTGCGAGTATTGTAGTTCGTACAGAAGATAGATCTACACAAGATTAGCATGATTGGGTAGTCTTCGGTGTGAGTTTCTGAGACAAATCTCCTCATGGCAATTATAAGAACAAGCCTTTCTGAACAGTGAATTTTCCTCATATCAATGGACTTCAAAGTTTGAATCGGAATATCAGAGGATTTTTTCTGTAGGTTTGTACACTGATTTAAAATTGAAAAGTTCGCGTGCAGCTCCATGAACATCATTTTGAGAAAATATTTTGGAAGATGATGAAAATATGAACCGCTTAAATCGTCGGTCTACATGTAAGTAGTTCCGAGAAAAATATAAAAGTTAAAATGAGATCAATGATTCAGTTCAAAAGAGTAGTTGAAAATTCGATGATTTGACTGCTATAAATCCGGCTACCAAATCTTGAGAAATGCAGAAAATATATCTTCTTAAAATATTTTTGAAAAGATATTTCATGAAAACATATTTTTATAATAATTTTGAAAAAAAATTTTTATATGAGATCGAGTTTGGTTTAAGAAACCAAGCGGAAAATAATTCAAATTAATTTACTTTTAACTGATTAAGCAAAGTAATAAAATCGATGTAAAGATAAATAAAAAATTAAAAATAAATATGCACAAAGATTTGTTTATGGAAGTTCGAAGGCTCAATCATTCTACATATCCCATTCTTCCATCGAATGTAAGGATACAATAGAAGGCTTTGACTAGTACAAAAAATTGTATAAACTCACTTCAGCTAAGTCTCACCTAGCTGAGACTCCTAGCCACCTCAATATTCAACAGCGGTCTAACACATCTCATCTCTCAATCTGTTTAAACACGAGTCTGGAAAGTAACACAAATCACTCATTAGCAATGAACTCTCGATATAAAGGTTGAGTGTTTGTGACGTACATGTAATCATATACATGATTGGATATTCTATTCAATGATGGTGTGCGTAGTTGGGGTATATCCTCTACACTAAGATGTTATATCTTTCAAGCTCCCATTTTTGGATTGATCTTTTCTAATGATATGAACGATGAGTTGCGAGACATATGAGATAGTAATCTCTCGTATTCTTTATCAACCTCCGAGTGTACTTCAACTTGATTTGTCTCTTATACGTTGAAATATGTCCGTGGAAAGTACTTGTATGATTCTGATTGCTTTGTACTTTCTTCTGACTTCTCCAACGTTCATATTTGACAAATTGGCTATCTGCAACTTCGTTATTGACGACTTCACTAGTTTGCTTCTGTTCAATTGAGTTGAACACTCAACTAGTCTAATTTGTTTCTTCGTATGCAACAGTTGAGTTGAATAGTCAACTGATTTCTTTCTCAGCTGGATAGATTGGATTATTTTCACTGATTAATAAACTAGCTTTTCTTTGTTAAGTATACAGGTTACTTTGTTGTCCTGACATGGTTTATTTAACAATAAAATTCTCAGTGTAGCGCGATTATACCACAAGTACAAGGTGTCAAGTTTTAGTATAGTGAATTTAAAGAAAGGTTGTCGCTCCCATAGGGACTAGAAAGCAAGTATCAAACTCAACTAGCTTAACTATATTTAACATACGATTATTAATGAATATTAAATTAACTAAATTAACCAAGAATAATAAATCCAACACAAACAAGCAATAAAGAGTGTAAAAAATCAGTAGAGATAATTATCAAGACTTCGGTTCACCCATGTAATCTCCCATAATTCTTTTATTAGTTGTGATTTAAAATCTTATGTTCTAATGTGACGAGTTTTTCTAATTTATCCAATATACTATGGTCAAGCTATATTGAAACTAATATTGAGATGCAACAAGTCAATGGTCATGCACTTATTTAACACTCAATATTGTATGAAGATCTATGAAAACTACTAGCCTTCGATTTTGGTAAATCTATTGTTATCACACGTGTGTTCAATTTTGCTTGGTCCGTCTCAATCTAAACACACAGCTTAATTTATTATGTCATATTGCAATATCGTATGGTCAAGTCAATTACAATATAACAATCATTCAATGTGGCCAAACCTAACAATAAATTACGCACATAGAATTGTCAGAATAAATAAAAAACTATTAATTAAATCACGGGTTCAAACATGTGATCACTTAGTCTTGATAAACTAACTTAGCCAACAATCAAAATCAAATAACAATGAAAAATCATGTTTTGCAACAAATTAAACATTAAAATTTGAAAATATAAGATGAACAAAATTTAGGAATACGAAATAACACGAGAAGATGACTCATTGCGTTGCTGAGTCGTCCCGTCTCTTCTGATGTATCTTGTTCTTCAATGGCTTGAAGTGTATGGGGGTGGAGGCTACGTTCAGTCTGAAAATCTGATGTAAACGTGTGCCAGTTTCGTCCAACTTGTGTCTTAAATAATGGAGGAGGTGTATAGAAGTGTCATTGTTGGACTCAAACTCTAAAATGAAATATTTTTCACAAAATCCGAGCGGCCGATTGATCGCGCAAAGTTACCGATCGATCGCGCGTTGCTCATTCTCGATTCTGAAAGTTTCTGCCTCTCACGATCGATCGTCCATGAAGTCCCGATCCATCGCGAGCTCGTGAATTTTGTTTTCTTATTTCGACGTGTTGGCTCGTTTTGGCATTTCTTCGCCATTTTAGCTCATTTCCTCCACTTTTATGCATTTTTACCTAGATTCCTGAATCAACAAATATATATCAAAATCGCAAAATATCATCCAGGAATTCACATAAAAATCACTAGAAATTCATAGCAAAATAAGTGTAAAAATCACACTTATCAATCACTTTGCTAGCATGTCTTGTCTGGAATGAACCTCTCATCAACTTCGTTGATGCTCTATGAGCGATGACAACTTCACTTCACATTCGATAAATTTAGTAGTAATAACATGATCGAGTTATGTTAGCATTATTTTGGATTAGCAATGCTATGAGAACCCAACATTTTTCCACCCCTTTAAGATTTAGTTTCCACTTAACTCGCATCTAATAATGCCTACGATGCACGGACACTGACACGACACTACACGGCGAAACGAATTTTCAAAATTTTCAGGATACGACACGGCTTGGACACGCATATATATATATATATATATTACAATACTAGAAATTCACATTTTTTAAATTTCAAAACCATATAAAATTAATAAAAATATTCTTACAAAATTCAAGAAACATATAAATAAATGCATGTCACTGGAATCATCATAATATCAATCATACTAACACAATGTACTTATTACTTTAATTAATATAAAGTTTAACAAACACGTCCAAATAAAATATAACACCAAAAATATTCTTACTAAATTCAAAAATAATATATATAAATATATGTCACTGAAACCATCATATTATTACTCATACTAACAACATATGTATATTAGTTCAATTAAATAGAGTTTAAGTAATACCTCTAAATTTTATTTTAACCAAAAACTTTTTTAAATTGTACAATTATCACCCAAAAGTGTCATTTCTGTGTCGGAAAAGGCTCGGACACGCCCATAAGCCATGTCCGACATGGGTGTCCGATTTTGAGGGGAGTGTACGACACGGGTGTACGATTTTATTTTATTACTAAAATAATGGACACGCCATGTGGCGTGTCCGACACTTGTCCAAGGAGAGTCCGAAAAGTGTCGGCGTTTTCATTTCATTCGAGAAATCGTTGAAAGAGGAGATGTAAAAATATGCAAAGTACCAACTGGTGATAATGTATCTGACCCACTGACGAAACCGCTGTCACAACAGAAGCATGATCATCATTCTAGATGTTTAGGCATTAAGTACATCTCTGATTGGTCTTAGTGCAAGTAGGAGATTTGTTGGGATATGCCCTAAGAGAATCTTGAGAAACTGGGTTTTCCTTTGGACCAAGAGTTGGCCACTGACGTTATCTTACAATCGTTGCCTGATAGCTATAGTCAATTTGTTCTGATTTACATTATGATTGAAATTGAGAAGACTATACCATAGTTGCTTGGTATGTTGAGAACATACGAGGCAAACACAAAGAAGTCTAAACCCACAAATTTCTTTATTGTGAATAAGGGCAAGGGAAAGGCTAAAGCAAAGGGCTTTAGAAAAGACAAGAAAGTCTCTTTCAAATCTAAGCCTCATGCTACTGCACTTAAGCCAAATGAAGGAGTGGCTAAGGAAGGAAATTGCTTCAATTTTGGTGAGACCGGACATTGGAAGAGAAACTGCAAGTTATATCTGGAAGATCTTAAGAAGACGAAGGGAAGTGTGACTTCTACTTCATGTATTTTTGTTATATAAGTCAATCTATCTACTTCTTCATCATGAGTATTATATACTGGATGTGGTTCTCACATTTGTGTTAATGTGCAGGAATTCAATAGAAGTAGAGTGTTGGTGAAAGACGAAGTTGACCTACGAGTGGGAAATTGAGCAAGAGTTGCTGCATTAGCTATAGGATATTATTTGAATGAGATGTTTTATGCTAGTGCACAATTGATTAATGGTCTCTATGTTCTAAATCTTGATATGCCTGTCTATAACATAAATACTAAGAGGAGTAAGATTTGTGATTCTAATCCAACTTATATCTGGCATTGTCGCTTGGGCTATATAAACGAGAATCACATATCAAAACTTCATAAGGATGGAGTTTTAGATTTATTTGATTTTGAATCATATGAAACATGTGAATCTTGTGTAATGGGCAAGATGACTAAAGCCCCTTTCAATGGACATGTTGAAAGGGCAAATGATTTATTGAGTCTCATACATAGTGATGTATGTGGCCCAATAAGCACACAAGCTAGAGATGGTTTTCAATACTTCGTTACATTTACTGATGATTTCAGTAGATATGTGTATGTGTACCTAATGAAACATAAATATGAAATTTTTGAAAGGTTCAAGAATTTCAAGAATGAAGTACAAAACCAACTTTGCAAAAGTATCAAATCCTCCGAGCAGATCGATGAGGTGAATACTTAATCCAAGAGTTTCATGACTATCTAAAGGAGTGCGGGATAGTCCCACAACTCACACATCCGTATACGCCACAATGGAATGGTGTATCTGAAAGGAGGAATCGAACTTTGTTGGACATGGTTTGATCTATGATGGGTCATGCAGATCTTCCGATTTCCTTTTGGGGACATGCTTTAGAAACAACAATATTTATACTGAACCGTGTTCCATCTAAATCAGTTGAAAAGATATCATATGAGATATGGACTAGGCAACGTCCTAGTATGTCTTTTATGAAGATTTGGGGTTGTGAGGCTTACGTGAGACGTCACGCATCCAATAAACTTGGACCCAAATCCGAAAGTGTTTATTTGTGAGGTATCCTAAGGAAACAAAATGATACTACTTCTATTATCCCACCGAGAACAAAGTGGTTGTTGCTCGGACAAGTGTCTTTCTTGAAAGAGAATTTATTTCTAGAAGAACCAGTGGGAGACAAATAGAACTTAGTGAAGTACAACCACAACAAAACACTGAACATGATATTGAGATGGAAACATAGCAGTCACCACAAGTTGTTGTGGACGAAATGCCTGCTCAAGAGACACAAGCCCAGCGTAGGTCTGTAAGAGTACACCGGGAGCCACAAAGATATGGATTTCTTGTGACTCAACAAGGTGACTTACTACTCATTGATGATGATGAACCTTCATAATATCAAGAAGCTATAATGGGCCCTGATTCGGAGAAATGTCTAGAGGCCATGAAATCTGAGATGGAATCCATGTATGTAAAACAAGTATGGACTTTGGTTGACCCACCTGAAGGGGTAAGACCCATAGGGTGCAAATGGATTTTCAAGAAGAAGATTGACATGGATGGTAACGTACAAACCTTTAAAGGACGACTGGTTGCTAAATGTTTCAAACAAATTCATGGTATTGACTATGATGAAACTTTTTCGCCAGTTGCCATGGCTATATCCATTATGATCTTACTTGCAATAGCTGCATTTCATGATTATGAAATCTGGCAGATGGATGTCAAAACGACTTTCCTTAATGGAAACTTACTTGAGGATGTGAACATGACACAACCCGAGGTTTTGTCGATCCAAAGGATGCTGGAAAGATATGCAAGCTACAACGATCAATTTATGGAAGCTTCTCGGAGTTGGAATCTTCGTTTCGATGATGCGATCAAAGAGTTTGGTTTCATCAAGAACGTCGATGAACCTTGTGTCTATAAGAAGGTCAGTGGGAGCATAATCATCTTCCTAGTGTTGTATGTAGATGTCATACTTCTCATTGGGAATGATATCCCTGCCTTGCAATCTGTAAAGATTTGGCTAGGGAATTGCTTTTCTACGAAAGACTTGGGTGAAGCCACCTATGTGTTAGGTATCGAGATCTATAGAGATAGATCAAGAAAATTAATTGGCCTAAGTCAAATTACATACATAGATAAAGTGCTAAAACGGTTTAGCATGCAAGAATCAAAGAAATGATTCGTACATATGACACTATGGATACATCTCTCGAAGGATCGGTGTCCTTCAACACAAGATGAGAGATAGCACATGAGTAAGATTCCATATGCGCCAGCTATTGGATCTATCATGAAGGATCAGTGTCCTTCAACACAAGATGACAGACAACGCATGAGTAAGATTCCATATGCGTCGGCTATTGGATCTATCATGTATGCCATGATATGTACTCGTCCCGATGTTTCGTATGCTTTAAGCATGACAAGCAGATATCAAGTTGATCCAAGTGAATGTCGTTGGATCGCTGTCAAGAATACCCTGAAGTACTTGAGAAGAACTAATGATACATTCTTGATTTATGGAGGTGAAGAAGAACTCAATGTAATAGGTTACACTGATGCAAGCTTCCAAACCGACAAGGATGATTTCCGATCGCAGTCAGGATATGTGATTTGCCTAAATGGCGGTACTATGAACTGGAAAAGTTCAAAGTAAGAAATAGTAGCCGATTCTACAACTGAAGCTGAGTATATTGCTGCCTCAGATGCATCAAAGGAAGCTGTTTAGATCAAGAAGTTCATTTCTGAGCTTGGGTTATGCCTAGCATTCTAGATCCGATTGAACTCTATTGTGACAGCAATGGAGCCATCACATTGGCTAAGGAACCCAGATCTCACCAGTGATCCAAACACATACTTCGGCGTTTTCATTTCATTCGAGAAATCGTTGAAAGAAGAGATGTAAAAATATGCAAAGTACCAACTGACGATGATGTATCTGACCCACTGACGAAACCGTTGTCACAGCAGAAGCATGATCGTCATTTTAGATATTTAGGCATTAAGTACATCTCTGATTGGTCTTAGTGCAAGTGTGAGATTTGTTGGTTGATAAATTTTCATGGATATGAGAGATCGAATCAACACATGGGTTAGAGAACTATGTACTGGACAGACCCACCATGAGAATGCTACATGGATAGTTATATGAATGTCATAAGCAATTCTCATAGTAATAATAGTGTATGTAATTCTTACGACTTGAGATCACCAGAGATCCCAACATAAGGAGTTGCGTATCTTGATATTGTCAAACATTACATGTAACATGGTAAACTATAAAGACAATCATTGTATACACTACGAATTATGTAGGGGGATGTTGAGTGATCAAGATAGGATTTATCTCTCCTATATAACAGGAGACATGTTTGGGCCCTTGATCAAGTGAGACTAAATGCATGACCATGCTCGAATGAGTCAATATGTGATATCGAGCTTATTCGTTTATTCTAGTCTACTCAGGGATCAAGAAATAAAAGATTGAACTATACGAGTATGACTTATTCCATGACTCGTGTATAATCTAAACATATAGGGGACAAATGGATTAAGTTACATGGTGAATATTATCACAAGCCATAGGTAATGTCGAGTCAATGACATTCTTGTAACTTGGGTAGCCATGATGTGTTGCTAGATACCGCTCATTGCTTGACATAAAATTAGATTTTATGTCACTGCCAACGTTGCAAGATCCTAAAGGTCGCACAAAAGATTAAATCGATAAAGTGAGTTAAATTCATTAGATGAATTAATTTGATTAGGAAGAGTCCTAATCATAAACTAATGAGCCATTTATATATGTATAAAGATATATATATATATATATATGTTAGGATCGGTCCGGAGTGTTTAGAGGGGGGTGAATGAACACTCCTTGTAAAAATTAATCCCTTGTGATTTCTTTCGGATTAGTGAAGAAAATCTGTTTCTTATTCAACTCTTTTATAGAACAGACCACTGAATGTATAAGTGCGGAACGGTCTGTTTATATTTGTAAGAGCGGCTCGATGGCTTGAATGAAAGAATGAGTGTAGAAAGATAAGAACACAGAATATGTTTCTGGAAGTTCGAAGGTGGTGTAATCCTTCTACGTCTCCCCTTCTTCCAATTAAGGAAGGTTTATACTAGAAGACTTTGATTTATACAATCATGTTGTACAAACCCGATTTAGGCTGGATTTACCTCACTACCAGTCTGAAACTCCTAGTCACTCGATCTGCTCAGACACACTCTGTCTGACAATTACAATATGTTTCTCACTTCTATTTTTCAACACAGAATACACAAGATGCGCACAGTGATCCTAAATGATCAAATGTTACAAAGTAATCGTGCTTAAGAATAATTTCAGCTCGAGAGCTTCTGAGCTTGTAAGCTTGTGCTGTTTTGCTTTCTTGTGCGTTTTTCAATTGATCAGCGAGAGTCTTGTATATTCCTTTTGTTGCATCCTTTTATAGTTGTAAGTACCAACGACATTATTTCCCTTAATGTGCAACTTTGACTCTGCTTAAACTCTGAGTAAGCTACAGTCTTCTTCTGCAGGATACTTGTCGTTCTGGTTCATACTTTCGGCGACTGTCAGGTAGGCTCTTCTTTGTCTTCTTACCTTTTATGGCAATCTTCAGTCTTTGGTCCTTTGTAGCATTAATTACGACATTAAATGCTATAATAAATAGCCGTTAATGATTCGGACTGAGGAGCCATTCTTTATGTATCCTTGATGCTCTGATCTGATAAAGATTGAGATCGATCTGAAGCATCGATTTAGTCAGTCTGAAATCCATCGATCCGGTCTGATATGCTTTGTCATCTTATCAGCTTGATCTGTTTTGGGCGATCGATCTGGTCAGTCTGATTTCACTCGATCCGGTCTGATATGTTTTGTCATCTTTAAAATCTCATCGATAAGGTCCGGAACTAACAAATTCCCCCTTTTTGATGATGACAAAACCTAGCTTCTAAGTCTTTTTAACCAGTCTGGTAGGAACACTGAAGCGTATACTTTCGGATCGATTACTTCTTCTTGTTCAAAATAAATGAACATTATTAAGTTGGATCGATTAAGCCTTTTATTATTAAGCCTTTTATTATAGTTCAAAATAAATGAACAATGACTTAATTGAAAGGGGATTTTTATTGATCACCAAAAATCCTAAATACAGACAGTCTGAAAATTCTATTTTCTAGAAGACTGAGACTGATGCGGCCTGAAGTCTTTTTTCTTTTCCCCCTTTTTGTCAGCAGCAATCTCTTGGAGAAAGTCTACAACTTGTGCTAGCTGAGCGCTGATAGCGTCAAGACGAACGTCTTGAGCGCGGAGGGAATTGTTGACGGATGCTCTGACTTCAGTGGCTAGCTCGATCTGCTCTTTTCTCAGGCTATTCTTATAAGTGGCTTGCTGAGAAAACAGATCATTTATACCTCGCTGAAGGCTGCCGATACTGGCTGTCATCTTCTCTTTGAATGAATCAAAGTCCAAAGCTGTAAGCCTCTGACCTTGATGAACTTCTAGAACACGTTGAGAGAGTGACATGCAGTTGTCAGAGAGGTGCTGAAGAGTCCTTGCCAGAAATGGAGGTGCATTAGATTGTCGGCTTGGAGAGTGATCTGATGACGACAAGGCATGATCATCTTCTTCAGCAATCGGCACAAGTGAAGATACAGCAGCTTGGTGACTTTCGGACCGGATCAAGGTGACCAGATCCGAAGAAAATGCTTGTAAAAAAGCCATATCTTCATCTGATTGGACTGGAGGAGTGCTGGGTCTGGAAGGCTCCTCAAGTTGTAGAGCTGCAACAACAGTGGATACCACCAGATCCGGATCGACAAACTCTGGTGCGCCAACTGTTGCAAGTTCTGCGGTTGGACTGATTTGAACGTGGGAGTCTGACGATCCCAAAGGAATAGATGTTGTTGGAGAGTCCAATAACACGTTCAATGGTTCATCATCTGTAGCAGACGGAGCATTAGACAATGGCTGCTCCGCCGTCTGATCTGCTACTGGTTCTGCAGTCTGTGCTGCTGGCTGATCTTCAGTCTGGTCTGCTGCCCCAGAGGGAATAACCTCAACGAAAGGTTCTGCCAGAGTCTTGCTTGCAGAGGGATGATCCGGGCTGGTTACTGGACTGGATACGCTGATTTTCTGTCGTTGAAATCGGACAGCTAAGTGGAGAGCATGAATATCCATCTCTAATTGAGCAATAACAGCCCCATCATCTCTGGCAGTTGGAGCATTCGTATCGAAGTTCTCTTTCTTAGCAGCTAGGAGCAGAGTGGCCAGTCTAAATCTTTGATTTGCCGTAAATAGCTCTTTGCGCTGCACGGCAAGCCGAACATCATCGGTCTCTGTCCCCTTCAGAACTTCCTCTTCCATCTTTTTCAGTCTGCTCAACTTTCCGAAGAACATCTCAATGTGGTTGATAGTCCGGTACTCGACGTATTCATCAAAGACCACAATGAGTGCCTTCACCTTCTCATCAACATCCTCCATAGCAATGTTGATGGCTGTCTGCGCTGCAGATTTGGGTTTAGAGGAGATTGGTTCGGAGAGAATGGCTTTGCCCTTGCCTGTGGAAGATGGAGATTTAATCCCTGATTGGGTATAGTCTCCCAACTCAGTGATAACAATCCCTTTGACCACGGGGATGACAGAAGGGACTCGGATGGTTACTTTGGGTGCAGTGGTTGAAGTGGTTGAAATTTGGGTTGTAGGTTGGGGTGCAGGGGTGACTTTTGTTGGAGGCAATATGGGTAAGGCTTTTGGTTTGGTAATCTGGGTTCTTGGCTTCTTGGGAAGTGGCTTGGTTGGTGGCGAGGGAGCAGACTGAGTTTCTTCAGAATCAGTCTGGATGGTTAGCTTTCGCTTGACCCGAGGTTTGCGCGCAACAGCTTGTTCTTCGCCCTTCTCAATCTTGACTGCAGCCAGAGTAGTAGGAGTAGGCGGAGCACTCTTGGACTTCAGCAGGGCGAGCCCTTTGGAGTTTAGAATCTTGAAGGGACTGAGAGCGGACTGCTTTCCCAGCTCGATGTCTAAGGACTCCAGTAGCTTGCTGAGAGGAACAACAAAGCATATGGCCTGTTTTGATGCAATCACTGTTTCCATCAGAACTCCAAAAAGAATCACGGACCAGTTCATCTTCTGTCCGGATACAATAGCCGACATAGCCCTGAACTTCTCTGCGGTTACAGCGTCAAAACTTCCTGCTTTGCCCAAAAGAGGCTTGCCAACGATTTCGCACAACACCTGGAAATGAAAAAGCATTTCCTTCTTCTTAAACGAGGGTTGCAGGCGGTGGCCAAAAATAGAAATCTTCCCTTGAAGAGCTGAGAGTGACGCTTGAGGAATCTGTCCAAACTCTGTCAGTCCGGAATTGGGGAGGCCAAAGGTCTTGGCCAGCGTCATCGGCGAGATCTCAAATGATTTGCCCTTGACAGAGGTGGATATTGATGTCTTCTGGGAGACGGCATTGGCGAATAGTTCGTGGATTTCAGATTCATAAACAACTGTGCCGCACTCCAGAAAGTTTCTCAAGCCAGATGATTCCAAAGCTCGGAAGATGGACACCATCTCTGCATCTTCTGTCCTGTAAATGTCATTAAACTCAACGGAGAGAGAGTTGTGAGTAATGGTAGCCATTGGAATGAAGGTAAAAGAGTGCGAAGATTTAGGAGAGTGAGAGAATAAGAAAGCAGATAGCGGTAAATTGTAAAAAGTGAAAGAAGATGAAATGTTCAGCCCGCTAAATAGGAGAGAGAAGACACGTGTCTTTATCTCGATGACTGATAAAAAGAAATTCAAAATAAACGGTCAGGATAACAGATAGATAAGGCGGTTAAAATGCGATCAGTCCGGGCTGTTTTTGTTATAAAAAAATTTATTGATCAGACAGATCATAGGATAACATCAGATTGACATGGATCGGTCTGAAAGTTCGGACCGGTCTGTGTCTTTCTGAACATTGTATTATCGATCTGTGGCAACAAAAATCTTTAAGAGCGAAAGTAAGAAAACATCTAAACTATTAAGATAAGTCGATTAAACCAAGAATTTGACGGAAATAATTAAACTTAGCCTCTGGGAGCGGTTTGGTGAAGATGTCTGCTGCTTGATGCTCTGTTGAGATGTGCTCGATCCGAATTTCCTTTTTGCCAACATGATCTCGAATAAAATGATGTCGTATATCAATATGCTTTGTTCGAGAGTGCAGAACTGGATTATACGTTATAGCGATTGCACTTGTGTTGTCGCAAAATATCGGAGAGTCAACAGCTTGGATGCCATAGTCTTTGAGCTGGTGTTGAATCCAGAGCATTTGAGCGCAACAGCTTCCAGCGGCTAGATACTCTGCTTCAGCTGTAGATGTGGCGATCGATGTCTGCTTTTTACTGAACCAAGATATCAATCTTTCACCTAGAAATTGACATGTTCCACTGGTGCTTTTACGATCAATCTTACACCCAGCGTAGTCTGCGTCTAAGTATCCGATCAAGCTGAAGTTTGAATCTTTGGAGTACCAAAGACCAACGTTCTGAGATCCTTTTAAGTATTTCAGAATACGCTTGGCAGCAATAAAATGTGATTGCTTTGGTTCTGACTGAAATCTGGCGCACATACAGACTGAGAACATAATACCAGGCCGGCTCGCTGTAAGATACAATAGCGATCCGATTAGTCCTCTATACATGGTTACTTCAACTGCCGTTCCCCCTTCGTCTTTGTCTAACTTGATTGTTGGACTCATTGGAGTTGATGCAGTTGAGCATGTTTCCATTCCAAATCTCTTGAGGAGCTCTTTGGTATACTTGGTCTGGTTGATGAAATACCATTGTTGAGCTGTTTTACTTGGATACCCAAAAAGAATGAAAGTTCTCCCATCATGCTCATCTCAAACTGTCCCAGCATTAACTTAGAAAATTTCTCGCACAATTTGGGGTTAGTTGACCAAAAGATTATGTCATCAACATAAATCTGAACTAATAGGGTATGTTCCCCCTTAATAAATTTAAAGATAGTTTTATCTACTGAGCCGATCTGAAAATCATGGTTCAGCAGAAATTGAGATAGAGTGTCATACCAGGCTCTTGGAGCTTGTTTCAGACCATACACTGCTTTATTCAGTAGATACACATGATTGGGATACAAATGGTTCTGAAATCCAGGTGGTTGCTCAATGTAGACTTCTTCCTGAAGCTTTCCATTAAGAAAAGCGCTCTTGACGTCCATCTGATATACTTTGAAGTCTTTAAAGGCAGCATATGCAAGAAAGATTCGGATAGCTTCAAGTCTGGCGACTGGTGCAAATGATTCATCGAAGTCGATTCCTTCTTCTTGTCTGAATCCTTGTGCCACCAGTCTGGCTTTGTTTCTAACCACAGTTCCATCTGCGTCCAGCTTATTTCTGAAGACCCATCTGGTTCCAATAACAGGCAGATCACTTGGTCTGGGGGTTAGACTCCAAACTTGATTTTGTTTGAATTGATTTAACTCTTCTTGCATGACCTTAATCCAGTTGAAATCAGTCAACGCTTCATCGATCTTCTTAGGTTCCAGAGTTGAGATGAAAGCAGCATGTGTGAATTCCTCCATCATCTGTCCTCTGGTTCTGATCGGTGCAGAGGGACTACCAATCACTAGATTAGGTGGATGCTTCTTAGTCCATCGATAGCTTGACTCTGGATTGTCTGGTCCGGTCGGATGAGTAGTAGCAGCATGATCAACATCTGCTTTAACATTTGAGTGAAGAACATCCGGATCAGCTCGATCTGAAGAAGCTTCAATGCCTTGATCCGGTCTGTCTGGTACTTCTAGTTCTGGTGGATTGTCTCTTGACCTGTTAGCTACAATCTCATCATCACTGTTAGCTTCGAGATGGATATTTTCCATCTGATTTTGAATTGATTCTTTGTTGCCCTCAACACAAAAAGATTCATCAAAAACTACATGAACATATTCTTCTACAGTTAAGGTACGATTATTGAAAATTCTATAAGCTTTACTAGTTGATGAATATCCCAAGAATATTCCATTATCTGACTTAGCTTCAAATGCTGTAAAATGATTCTTACCATTGTTATGAACGAAGCATTTGCAGCCAAAAACATGAAAGTGAGAAATAGATGGTCTGTTACCAGTCCATATTTCATATGGAGTAAGGTTCAGCTTCTTGTTGATCATAGACCGATTTTGAGTGTAGCAAGCAGTGTTTACAGCTTCTGCCCAGAACTTTTGCGAAATACCAGAATCAGCAAGCATTGTTCTTGCTGCTTCCTTGAGCGTTCTGTTTTTTCGTTCTGCAACTCCATTCTGTTGAGGAGTTCGAGCGGCTGGAAACTCATGCTTGATTCCATGATCTTCTAGAAAGGATTCAAGATTCTGATTTGAAAATTCAGTGCCTTTTGTCACTGCAAATCCTGTCTATGCTGGATGATTTCTCATTCTGAGTGCGTTTCAGCAGCTTGATCAACTTCGGACCGGTCTGATCTTTAATGCTCAAAAATATAGTCCATGTAAAGCGTGAGTAATCATCAATAACAACAAGAGTATACCGTATTCCCCCTAAACTTGTTATTGGTATAGGACCAAACAAGTCCATATGCAGTAGTTCTAAACAACGGGAGGAGGATTTGGCATTCTTGTTTTTGAAGGATGATCTGATCTGTTTGCCCATTTGGCAAGCTTCGCAGATCTTATCCTTAGCAAAATCGATCTTGGGCAGACCGATAACTAAATCATGTTTACACAGGCTAGAGATAGTCTTAAAATTGATATGATTTAAGCGTTTATGCCATAGCCAGTGTTTATTATCATTGTTAGCGATGAAGCAAGTAGGATTATCAGGTTGAGCATGATTCCAGTTAATCTTATATGTATTTCCATTCCTGATTCCTACAAGCATGGTTATACCGTCTGATGATTTAACAGTGCAAGTGTGTTTGTGAAATTCTACAGCATAACCATTATCACAGAGTTGACTTATACTAATCAGATTATAGCACAGATTTTCAACTAACAGCACATCATTGATAATAATGTTACCATGGACAATCTTACCCTTGCCCACGGTCTTACCCTTTGAGTTATCTCCGAAGATGATCTTGGGTCCAGTACATTCTGTGCCTTCAGACAGCAGCTCGATGTTTCCAGTCATGTGACGATAACACCCACTGTCCAAATACCAGTCTGATGCGAGTTTCTTCGGTACCTGTCATCAAATATAATTATTGTTGGTACCCAATCCTATTTGGGTCCAGAACGGATTAGCCCTTTGGGAACCCACACCTGTATCAGCTTCAATGGCTTGTGTGTGTAAGGTGTGCTGTGTGCTGGTCTGTTTCGATGTTGTGTGTGATAATGTGTGCGCTGTGGAAGCCTTTGATTCTCATAAGGTAGTCTATATCTTCGTTGAATCGGTTTTGAATTATAGTAATTGTATTGTCTTCCTTGCCTTCGATCTTGCACCCTTAGATTTGGTCTGAAAGACGCAAAGCTTGCTGGTGCCTTTTCTTTGGCTTGGTTGACATATCCAATTCATTTTCTCAAACCTTGATTCACGAAAGAGACTCCCGTTTGAATCGTAGGTGCTTCAGTCTCATATACTGTGCTGGATTTAACAAATGTCATTTGTTTGATTTTGTTCTTTACCAGCAACAGTTCAGATTCATCTTTGGTGGATTCTTTGGTGTCAAAGCCTATGCCGGTGAAATCACCAACGTTTCTTTGTACCTCTTGTAATTCTTCCAAAGATGTTCTGGATTTTGTCCATGTCTTGAATATATGAGAAAGCTTAGCATTTTGTGTGCTAATTCTCTTATTTTCTTCATGGAGCTGATCGTAGGAGATTTTCAGCTTATTCAGCTCGATCTGGAGATTGTTGCACTCACCCTGCTCAGAGCAGCTTGGTTTGTTGTGCTCATCCATTTGATCACTGATTTTAGCTTTATTCTTCTCAAATGATTCAGCTAAGATCCTATAATCATTAGCCATGTCTTGCAGTGCGGACATGAGCTCTTCACGTGTAAATTCATTTGAGTCAAAGTCAAATACCTCGTCTGTCTGACTCATCTCTTCATCTGCCATTAGACATTGAATATCTTCTTCACTTTCGCTGGAAGAATATTCGGAGCTATCTGAATCGGAGTCAGTCTGAGCCCATTTGCTGTTTCCTTCTTCAGCTACTAGGACCTTTTGTGACTTTCCATGATTTTTGCGGTCTTTGTAGTGCTTCTTTTTCCTGTCATCGCGATGCTTCTCCTTCCGTTCTTCTTTCTTCGGTCTGGTGCAATCTGCAATGAAATGTCCGGTCTTACCACAATTGTAGCAAGCCTGATCATTAACAGCATCGTCCTTTCTTGGCTTATAATGATGAGAGGGTTTAAAGTTCCTCTTATTTTTAGACATGAATTTACCGAATTTCTTGATAAATAATGACATAGCATCATTACTTATCTGTTCAACGGATCGGTCTGATGTTGAGGCGGTCTGGTCTGGAATGGCTGCCAGGGCCTTGTTTGGTTGAGAGATGAATGGCTCTGCTTCACCTCTGCTTATCAGTTCAAACTCATAGGCCTTAAGATCTGCAAACAGATCATGAAGTTCAACCTTGTTAAGATCTTTTGATTCCCTCATGGCAATGGTCTTAACATCCCATTCCTTTGGCAGAGCTCTCATAACTTTCAGAGCGATCTCTCTGTTAGAATATTCATTCCCCAGACCATTCAGTTCATTTATGATGCCAGTGACTCTTTCATCAAACTCATTTAGAGTTTCTCCACTCTTCATCTTTATGCTCTCAATTCTTTGAAGATCAACAATTAACTTGTTTTCTTTGGTCTGGTCGTTGCCCTCACATAGCTGTGCTATCTTTTCCCAGATTTCTTTGGCAGTAGAGCACATTTTGATTTTGCTGAACATGTTCTTGTCTAATGTCTTGAACAAGATGTCTTTGGCAACATTATCGAGATTTGCTTTCTTTCTTTCCTCATTCGTCCAGAGGGATCTGTCCTTTTCTACCATTTGTGGTTCACCACCAGTAATGGCGACTGCTGTATTGACTTTTCAGAATCTTCATTGGTCCATCAGTGATGACGAACCACATATCGTCATCCTGAGCTGCTAGATGAGCTTGCATTCTGATTCTCCAGTCATCATAGTCTTCTTTTGAGAACATAGGAATTTTGTTGAATGATGCCATCAGCTCAAGTGTCTTTGTGCTGATTAAGATAACCTGGCTCTGATACCACTTGTTAGGATCGGTCCGGAGTGTTTAGAGGGGGGGTGAATGAACACTCCTTGTAAAAATTAATCCCTTGTGATTTCTTTCGGATTAGTGAAGGAAATCTGTTTCTTAATCAACTCTTTTATAGAACAGACCACTAAATGTATAAGTGCGAAATGATCTGTTTATATTTGTAAGAGCGGCTCGATGGCTTGAATGAAAGAATGAGTGCAGAAAGATAAGAACACAGAATATGTTTCTGGAAGTTCGAAGGTGGTGTAATCCTTCTACGTCTCCCCTTCTTCCACTTAAGGAAGGTTTATACTAGAAGACTTTGATTTATACAATCCTGTTGTACAAACCCGATTCAGGCTGGATTTACCTCACTACCAGTCTGAAACTCCTAGTCACTCGATATGCTCAGACACACTCTGTCTGACAATACAATATGTTTCTCACTTCTATTTTTCAACACAGAATACACAAGATGCGCACAGTGATCCTAAATGATCAAATGTTACAAAGTAATCGTGCTTAAGAATAATTTCAGCTCGAGAGCTTCTGAGCTTGTAAGCTTGTGCTGTTTTGCTTTCTTGTGCGTTTTTCAATTGATCAGCGAGAGTCTTGTATATTCCTTTTGTTGCATCCTTTTATAGTTGTAAGTACCAACGACATTATTTTCCTTAATGTGCAACTTTGACTCTGCTTAAACTCTGAGTAAGCTACACTCTTCTTCTTCAGGATACTTGCCGTTCTGGTTCATACTTTCGGCGACTGTCAGGTAGGCTCTTCTTTGTCTTCTTACCTTTTATGGCAATCTTCAGTCTTTGGTCCTTTGTAGCATTAATTACGACATTAAATGCTACAATAAATAGCCGTTAATGATTCGGACTGAGGAGCCATTCTTTATGTATCCTTGACTGCTCTGATCTGATAAAGATTGAGATCGATCTGAAGCATCGATTTAGTCAGTCTGAAATCCATCGATCCGGTCTGATATGCTTTGTCATCTTATCAGCTTGATCTGTTTTGGGCGATCGATCTGGTCAGTCTGATTTCACTCGATCCGGTCTGATATGTTTTGTCATCTTTAAAATCTCATCGATAAGGTCCGGAACTAACAATATATATATATATATATATATATATATATATATATATATATATATAAGGTTGAGATATATGTATATATTGATATAGAGTTTTGGGTTAAGGGTTTTGAGAAAGCTCATAATCTTTATAATAGCAGCCTCCGATATATATATATATATATATATATATATATATATATATATATATATATATATATATATATATATATATACACACACATTTGCTGATTTAGGTTTAAGCAGTGATTCACGTTAATACAGATTAACGAAACCTAAAAACCACTTTTTCTGAAAATTTGAAGGTGCAGCGTCGCTTCGTATCTCGGCGGTTCGTCCCTTTCAAGGTTGATTTATCAAGTCTATAAACTTGATAAATTCAACATTCTTTGTCGATTCGATCGTGTGGATAACATAGAGGCAAATCTGTGAAGTTTTGCTAGACGACTCGTGGAACTCGTGGACATTTTCTGCATCAAACACGCTACATAGGTATAACTCTCTACACCCGATATGATTACTTTGTATAGGTCCTCGGTGGTAATTCGATTTTTTTATTCCACTGCGTTCAATGCACGTCGGATTCCTTACAAACTCAATATCACAGTTATCATTTATGAGTATTTTGCATCCTATTGCTTATTGATTTGAAAATCCGAGAGAGAGTTATCTAAACATTCATCAAATACCACATGCACAGACTCTTCTATTGTAAGTGAGATGTTGTTAGACACACGAAAAGCTTTGCTTATAACATAGTAGCCTAGGAAAATTCATGCATCTTCTTTGATATCAAAAGCTGTTAAAGTCTTTCTATTGTTGTGAACAAAACATTTGCAACCAAACACATGTAAATATGAAATATTTTATTTACTGCCATTCCAGATCTCACAAGGGGTTTTATCACATCTCTTATTATTCATTGATATGTTCTGTGTATATTAAGCTATATTAACTACTTCTACCCAAAGACCTCTGTGAAATCCTGGATTTAGCTAGCATAGTTATTGCTGCATCTTTTAAAATTCGATTCCTACGCTCAAATCCCATTCTGCTAGAGATTCGTAGCAATAGAAAACTCATGCTTGATTCATTGATCATCTAGATAATATTCAAGTATTTTATTTGTAAATTCAGTATATTTATCACTTTGAATTCAATCTATCACACAAGATTTCTCATTTTGAATCCTTTGAGCAACTTGACCAGCTTGGTACTAGTCTGGTCTTTGCTACTCAAAAGATAGTCTGTAAAGCGTGAAAAGTCATCAATGATGAAAAAGAGTATTACATTCCCCTAAGCTCATACTGGTATAGGATCAAACAGATTCATCTGCAACAGTTCAAAGTATTTGGAAAGTGATTTACACCCTTGATTTTGGAAAGTAGATCATACTTGCTTACCTAGCCGGCAAGCAGAACAGATCTTATCCTTTGAAAATTCAATTTTGGGCAAGTCTTCAACTAGATCTTGTTTACACAGATTGTCAATAGTTTTAAAGTCTAGGTGACTCAATCGTTTGTGTTATAGCTAGGGTTTTGTTGGAATTGACAGCAACAAAGCATGTATGAGTACCGGACTATTGAAAATTCCAATCAATTTATAAGTGGTATTTTGCCTTACTCATACTGGCAGTGTGTTGTTACTAGCATCCTTCATAATGCAAGTGTGCTTATTGAACTCTACTACATAGCTATTATCACAAATCTCGCTAATGCTAATCAAATTATACCAGGTATTTTCAACTAAAGCATGTCATTAATAATAACATGACAATGGATAATATTACCCTTACCCAGAGTTATCACCAAAGGTTATTTTGGGTCCTTAACAGTCTGTTATCTCAGATAGCAAGGTTGCACTGCATGTCATATTCCTCGAGCAGCCAATATCCAGAAACCTCTATGAATTCTTGATATGTGGCTCCTAGATCCCCGCAACAATTGAAAATTGGCCTATATGGGATTAGCCCTTACGGGACCACATTTATTCTTCGGGCCTTATGTTTGTCATGGAATGTGTGTGCATAAATGATTGGCGATAGGGTGTGAATGCATGTTGTCTAGGCATTTGATTCATGTTAGTGAACATGTATCGTTTCTGAAGAGACTTGCAGTAATAATAATTGTTGTGTCTAGTCTGCTAGGGGCATAAACAACAGGCTTGCGTCCTTTGCTGGACCATCTTGCTTGTATATGCTTCCTAGTTGGCTCTACAAAGCCAATACCGCGACGCATAGCCTTATTTGAATACTAAATTTGTTTACAAGTTGGTTCTCCGGCTCATTGAATTCATATGTGTGCTAGACTTGACAAAATTCATCGATTTGAATATATCCTTGTCCAGACAAGACTGAAAACTCGTTCCAGTACATTAGCTATCATTGTTGCTATAGACCCAGTCCAGTCTATCACTGAATCTAGTTTTCGCACAGAACTAAGCCATTACCTTGTTTGAGTTGACTGATTTTGGCCTTTAAGCTATCCAGCTCACTTGATTGTTCATAGAAAAGCTTTGTTTGACTCTTCTGTTCAGTTTTATATTAATCAAATGACTTTGAAAACATTTGGTACACCGTTTTCCATGTCATGTAATGCAATGACAATTTCTTATCATGTAAATCCAGATAAATTAAAGTCAAATACGTTGTTGGGGTTCAACAATTACCTCTGCTTTGTGATCAGTCGAACACGTGTCGCTTGGGCTAGTGTATGTTTGAAAAGATTGATGTTGCGTCATTACCCTTAACTATAGTTATTTGTAAAGCGGTAAGCGCTCGATCCTACAATTGGTATCAGAGCCAAGGTCGCGTATTCGATTCCCATGAGTTGCAGAGAGTACGATTATTGGGGGAGGGATTGTTGGGGTTCAACAATTGTCTCTGCTTTATGATCGGTCGAACACGTGGCACTTGGGCCAGTGTATGGTTGAAAAGATTGATGTTGCGACATTATCCTTAACTATAGTTATTGGTAAAGCGGTAAACACTCGATCATACATACGTCATCGTTCAAGTCATCTGCATCTGCCATCAAACAGTGAGCTGTTTCCCTAGCCATATTTTGTTTTTGGCCCAAGAGATACATATCTGGTAGAGACTTATTTCAACAGTGACAAGATACTCTTCTACTAAATAATAAGAATAACTACATCTTATGTGAAAAGAATAAACTATTTATGTTATTCGACAAGCAAGAGATGACATTCCTTCCAAATAGGTGGCATCACCATATAATTAGCAAAATTGCGAATGAAAAGGGACACAAAAGGTACCTGTGTTTCACAGCCCGTGACTGCAATAATACAAAAAATGCACATTTTTAATTCAGCATTTTCATATTTTTTTAAATAATCCAACATTCCTTTGCCACCGATAAAACCTTGTGATGTTGTTATGTCATCTACATCATATATCTGGTGTATTTTGTATATTAGACAAAACACATACCAGTTTGTGGTGTAAATACCTTCAAATGTAATATTTTTGAGAACAACATCAAAGGGATCGGATAAAACTTACAGCTTTTATTACTCAAAATATATATCAAGAACATGTTTGAATTGCATAATGCATCGTTCACAAATATATAGTGTTTTTTTTTTAATTTTGAAAAATAATTATGAAATTAGACAGACACCCTTTGTTTTCTTTATTACCATTAAACAAAAAATTTGGGTAGCAGCACGTAATGAAAATGTATAGGAAATCATGTGAATTTTTTTTGGACGCATGTATTCAATCTTCTTCTCGGGCTTCCCACAAAAATACTGTGGCCCCTTTTTTTACTACTTTTTATCAAAAGTCTCTTTCCAAGAAAGCGATATCTGATCACACTGCATGCTGAAATAAACAAGGTTTGTTCAATTACTATCTTTCATGACGTGTCTTGTGATAATTAGGGGTGGAAATTCGGGTGTGGGTACCCGATATACGGCCCAATAGGGTAGAGTAATTTTTTAGAAACTCGGGTTCGGGTGATACCGGACGTCAAATATCGTTGTTGTCGGGTCGGGTGGGGTAGGAGTTTTCATACCGATCGAGTATCAGGTACCCGCCATTTTTATTATGGTGATTTTTAATTACAATATTAATTAACCCTAATATTAACATAGAGTTGGTAAGTTGGTATGACGGCTCATGCTCGCCGGTCTCCACTAGGGTTGATAGCAGCAGTACACATTCTCTGTCTTAATCTCTTTGCCAAAGACCAAGCTTAGTTGCTTTTTTTTTAAAAGTCGGGAATCGATTCGATAATCATTGATATTTGATGCTACTATAAATATTTCATGGTGTTCGAGATGGAGACTATAATTTTTGGACATAAAATTTTTTGGTTATGTAGCCTCTCAGTTTAATATTTTGTTTTTTTATTATTTGTTTGCTTTGTTTCAATTTATTGTATTGCAGTTTTCGAGTTTTGTGAGAATCTTGATAAAGTCGGTGCATTGTGAAGCTTGATAACATTTTTCCTCTACAAGAAATACGTGTATAGAATTTTGAAGAATTTTCCAGTTGTATATACATCAAGTATTTTTTTGTTACATAATTTGACGAAGTTGGTCAAGATATTTTTATTATAAAACTACTAATTTACATATCAACTTCATCACTAGACGCTTATGCAATATTATATTTAATATTTTGTTTTTTTGAAAAGATATTTATCGGGTATCCGAATAATACCCGATATTATTCAGGTATCCGAGTATCGGATACCCGATCATATCCGAGTATGTACCCGACTATAACTATCTGAACCCAATAAAACTCGACCCGCGCCTGCCACTAGTGATAATATCAAGCTACACATATTTTTTATAGTATAAACATATGTTGCAACTTGCAAGATAACTCTCCCAAATCCCGAGGATGTCATTAAGAGCGACATCCAAAAACAAATAAACACCTAACTAATAAATGGTTATAATATAAAGTTTTATTTGGTTTCAACGCATTTAATTAAGCTTTTATGATAGAAATCTCAGATTTAAACACATGCAAACAAGACTCCATGCAATAAGATAAATTAGTAATTCACTCATATTCCTTCTCGTTTTTTTTTATTATGAAACTAATTAGTTGGGACCATTAATTTAGGACATGAATATCATACTATTGTTTAAGTACATCAAGTTTTATATTCCAAGACACCTTCTAAATAATTTGTTATACTTTTATGATCAAAATACCACGAGGACAATTTTTTAAAGCACCGTCAATATTCTCCAAATGTCATAGGTACAATACTATGTTTTTGCTGTTATAAATATTCAAATCAAGAAGGTCGATGAATCAAGAAATGCTACTTTTTTTCATTTCAAGCGTAGCATCAATGGATAAACCGGTACATTTTGGCTTACATTTCCTCTCCCTGTTCTTCTTGATTTTCCATTGCTCAGAGCAGTTGAAACCTTCACAATATGAAACCCTTTTGAAAATCAAGAATCAATTCAACTTCCCACCAGATTTAAGCAGGTGGAGTGAGAATACAGAATGTTGCAACTCAGAACCAACCCAAATCCTCACTCTTTCTTGCTATGATGATAACATAACTCAGTTCCATTTAACTGGAAACAGATGGTTCCCGAATCTGACTGAAGATTTTTCAACTGCTACCTTGTTTTCAAATCTTGCTGGTTTCCCCAATTTGAAAGTGTTGTCTTTAGTATCTTTAGGCGTACGAGGGTCATTACCTTCAGAAATCGGGAGATTATCTTCCCTGGAAATGCTCAACATTAGTTCAAATTCCTTTGATGGCCCCATTCCTTCAGAGATTGCATTCTTGAAAAACCTTCAGACCCTTGTGATGGATAACAATAGGTTCACTGGTAAACTACCAGAATGGCTTGGCTTTTTACCTGCATTGAGGGTTTTGAATCTAAGGAACAATTCATTAAATGGGTCATTCCCAAATGCACTTTCCACTTTGGTAAATCTGAGGATTTTAGTGTTATCTGAGAATAATCTGTCTGGGGTTGTGCCAAAACTTCACAAATTGGTAAATCTTCAAGTTCTTGATTTAGAAGACAACTTTCTTGGGCCTGAATCCCCTAGTTTTCCCAAAAAGTTGGTTTCTTTAGTACTCAAGAAAAATAAGTTCCAGTTTCCTGCATCAGATGAATTAAGTTCTTGTTATCAGCTGCAAAAGTTGGATATCTCTTTGAATGAGTTTGTGGGGTCATTTTCTCCATCACTTTTGACAATGCCTTCGTTAACTTATTTAAACATCGGCGGGAACAGATTCACGGGAAAACTCTTACACAACATGCCTTGCAATTCACAACTCAAATTCTTGAATTTGTCCGAAAATCGTCTAACAGGGGAATTACCACATTGTCTGGAATTTGATTCTAAGGGAAGGGTTGTTTTGTATGGTGGGAATTGTTTATCCAAAAAATATAGACAGCAGCATGTTGAATCCTTCTGTCATGGTGAAGCTTTGGCAGTAAGAATTTCACCTCATAAAAAAGAGGAGAAACAGATGTCCAGTAAAGCAGTTCTTGCATCGAGTATGGTTGGAGGGATTGTTGGGACAATGTCAATTTTTGGTGTGGCTTTTTTGGTTGTGAAGAGGGAATCTTTACACAAGAAATTGAATAAGATTTCACACACAAGATTGATAGTGGATAGGATATTGCCTGGAAATACACTTCAGCTGCTTAAGGATGCAAGTGAGGAATATTTTATTTCTTTTATTTTGTTTTTCCCTCATTCATCACATACCATCCGCTTGATTTTATAAATCCCTCATTAATCACATATCATCCGTTACATTATAAATCAGCTTTGTTATTATCGCTACTGTTGTGAAAATTTGATGTGTATGACTTCAAGTTCAAACGAGACTATATACTATGAGTTTTGCTAGCATTTCACAAACCAAAACTAGAGAGGTATCTTCACCCCTCCAAAATATGACGTCCTCTTTGTGATCTAATTCTTCAATCCACTACTGGTGAAATTCCAAAGCTGGCTCTCAAAAGATCGAGATAGCTCCTCCTGTGGAAGTAGCACACTGGCCAACAAGCTTTCAAAGGCGGCTGGTTCTAATAACATTTTATCATGCCCGAGCCCCATAGGCTTGGGCAAGTGACATTCTTTACTATTGTTTTACTAACAGTTGCTTTAGATATATGCTTTATTTTACAAAGGTAGTCAGCTCCAATTGCAAGAGTGATCTATTGTTTAGCTTATAGGCCTGATCAAATTCTTTCCACAAACCACTGTTTGATTGGGGTGGGTTTCGGGGTAGTCGCAATCATCCCATCACTTCCACTTTTATATAAAATATTATGTATATGGGTGCATTCCCTAATAAAGAGCTCTGAATTTTTCACAAGAACATCAAATGTGCCATTTGCTGACAGGGTACATTTCTGAAACAATGAAGTTTGGAGCACTAGGCATCCCACCGTATAGAACTTTCGTTCTTGATGAGCTTAAGGAGGCAACAGATAACTTCAATGCATCGAACAGTATTGGTGAGGGATTTAACGGGCAGGTACCTCTTTATTCTAGTAATTTCCGGTCTCGTTATGTATCTCTTTGCTACATTCTTCGGTCACTCCCGCGACTTTTTTCATTGTTAATGCATCAAGTCAAGCTTATATTTTGTTAGTGAGTTAGCTATTTTTAAAGACCCATGTTACACTCTTGCTGGGAGAGGGGATCGCGTGCCTTATCTTTTTTTGCCTGGGATAAGGTATACAAAGGATGGCTAACAGATGGGACTATTGTTGCCATAAGAACTTTGAAAGTGAAAAAACGACATGGTATCCAGAGCTATATAAACCAACTTGAGTTGGTTCAGAAACTTCGACACTGCCATCTAGTTAGTGCAATAGGCCACTGCTTCGATTGCTGTCAAAATGATTCAAGCTTCAGCAGAATATTTCTTGTGTTCGAGTACGTGCCGAATGGTACAGTAAGAAGATATATCTCAGGTAATATAAGCTAATCTGAAACAAAATACATTTTCTAAATGAGTTGGACCATGTTCTGATATTTACATATTCAATAGAGGTACAATCAGGGCAAAAGTTCACGTGGACACAACGAATAGCTGCTGCCATAGAAGTTGCACGGGGTGTCCTGTTTCTTCACACAGGGATTACACCTGGTGTATATTTGAATCATCTGAAAATAACAGATATTCTGTTGGACCATAATCTCCATGTGAAGATCAGCAAATACAATTTGCCATTATTGGCAGAGAATAGAAGATCGGTAGGTCAATCTTTGTTTCTGATATCATAATTAATTTTCATTATGTAACAATTCGTTTCATCACTCAAGAGCTAAATTGATTTATCTGAGGTTGCGTTTGGATTGATAAATTTGAATTGGATGGAAGTATTTGAGTTGGGAAATGATTTTGAGGATGGCTTTCGAACGACCTTCAAAATGGATGTATTTGAAATCCATCACAATTACTATTAGCAATACTTAACTTGATATATAGTTGATTTGAAATTATCTCGAATTTAATCCATCGAAACAAGTTAATATGAAATCAGTTTCAAATGCACTCTTGTTATATTCTGCATCAACTGTGAAAATGGTGGCTTGTGTTTGCTTCTTCTTAATATATATATATATGTTTTTTGCAATTTAGGATGAGATTGGAATTCCGTCCCGTGGATCGAAGGAAAATATGGGATCGATGTAAGTCTCTGTTAGTAGTTCAGTGTTCTGCTATGGCCTCTATTTGTTAGCACAAGAGAAGGTTTATTGTGGAGATTTTCTTTTGCTTTCAGACCGAACTGCGAGGCCAAAAATGATGTGCATGACTTCGGAGTAATATTGCTTGAAATGGTAGTTGGACGAGCAATTGATTCTCTAAATGATATACATGTTTCAAAAGACATTGTAAGTATATATTGCCTTAAAAACCAGCTTGGAAAATGTAATATCTTTCATTACTTCGGAGTTTGGAGAATACAGACATAGGATACTTGAAATGTTGTATTCCCATATTAAGGAACATGCTTCAAATATGTGAGTGGCAGGCAATAATGTCGTGCCCCCGAACTGAAAACAACCAAAAAACGGATAGTATTTAAGTTATATTGAAGTACCATTCCCCCATGTAGAGCCATCTAACTTTTTTGAAAAACGTAAAATCTGCAGTTATCAGTTAGCCTAACAGCAGACAGTCTGGGTCGGAGGAGTGTGGTCGACCCGTCGGTTAGCAAGGAATGTTCGGATGATTCTCTGAAGACTGTAATGGAGGTTTGTGTGAGGTGCCTATCGAATGAAGAATGTGACAGGCCTTCTCTTGAAGATGTAATATGGAACTTGCAATTTGCAGCACAGCTTCAACAAGAATCTAATTACAATCAAGAAACTCCACTTCATGTACTATGAATATCTATGTACTTGGCTTTGTAAACCATTACTAGGAGCTAGCAGACATTAATGTAACTAATTATGCCATGCGATATTAGTACTTTGTGGAAAATATTAAGAGAAAATAATGTATGTCGACAAACGTTTTGCTCGTTGTGTCGGCTTGAAAGTTCATGATTTTTTCCCATCATTTTGAGCATGTCAGGGTAGATCCCGAAACCCACATTGTTAATCATCATAGGTACTATTTAGTTTGAATGATGTGATAAGTAATGTAAAGATTAAGAAGTATGAAATGATTGTCAAAATAATGTGTGATAAGTTATATGATGTTTGGTTTGAGTATAAGATGGTTGATAAAATTTATTGTTTGGTATAATAACTAAAATGCCTGTAGCATAATAATAATATATAATAACTATTATTATTCTTATTATATAATAATAATAATAATACATAATATATATATATATATATATATATTATGATTACGATAAGAATAATTATTATTCTTATTATATAATAATTATATTACAAAATAGTAATAATAAAATAAATAATAATAATAATAATATGTAATATGTAATATGTATATATATAGATTATTATATATATAATAATAATAATATTATATAATATATATATATATATTAATCGTAATAACATATATATAATATATATATATATATATATATATATATGTATATATAATATAGAAATAATAACATAAACAATATACATAATATTTTATATATATGATATATATAATAATAATAATATTGTAAAAATAAGTTGTACTTTTTGGCGGTAATTTCAAGTTTTGAAATAGTAAAAAATGTGGGAAAAGGGTAAATATATCTTTTATTATAAAGTGGATTAGAATGTAATAAATATGGTAGGATAAAATTTTTTTATACAATAAAGTTAACATGAGATAAATAAATAATCTAAAGATTAATAATCTCATCACGTAATCCAAACGAACCCATAGCGTTTGAAAATATACTTATCCATGGTATTATTTTTTAAGCATATGGGATTTATCACTAAATAGTCTGAATTCTTGTCACCATGTATGTACTAAGTACTAATATTCTGGTAATTTTCGGCCCGCATGAATAAATATTTTAAATTTATATAATTTAAAATAATTACGTTTGTTTCGTTGGATGTGCGGTAAGGCCAGAAGAGATAAAATAAGGCACGAAGATATTCGAGCTGAAGTAGGTATAACTTGTATAGAAAAGAAGATGCAAGAAAATCGCTTACATTGGTTTGTTCATGTTCGACATAAGCACAGCAGTGTACCTGTGCATCGAGTGGAGTCCATGAATTTCGGTCAGTTCATGAGAGCGAGAGGACGACCGAATAAGACATGGCTCGAAGTTATACGCAAAGACTTAGAGTGCAAAGACTAGGAGTGCAAGGGGATTACAGAAGATATGTTGACCGATAAAAGCGTTTGGAGAAAACTGACGTATGTGTCTGACCCGACTTGATTCTCTCAATTGTTCATATAGCCTATCCCAATTCATAGAGATTAAAGGCTTAGTAGTAGTAGTAATTGTATATAATTTAAAATAACTGCATGATAATTATTGTAAAGACTCGAGGCTCCCACACTATATCATCCTTCATCAACAATAAATATAAACCGCATAAAAACATTTTCAACATTTAAAGTATCTTAATTACATCAAGACGAACATATGCTTTCAAATGGAAAAATACTATACTATACTGACTTCATTTTTAGAAAGAAACTAAAATATTTTCAGACCTTTAAAATGGAAATAACAGAAAACTATCACCCTAGAGATTTAGGTACAAAATCAAAGTTGTTTCTCTCGTACGAGTTGGTGTGTTTTTCTTGTGTCCTCTCCATCTTGTTCTTAATCTTCATTTAACAAGAGAGCAGCATTATTACACATGCATTGTATACACCCAAACATTATTAAATTAATCTGTGCCTGCAAGATTAATTCCTCAACCATTATTATCTTGTTAGTTTATATAATTCGTAACAATTAATTATTTTGAAAAATTATTGATTAAGAAAAAAAAAACGATTTTATTCAACACAATGCAATCCAAGAATGAAACAATCCAAGCAATGAAAGACACCTGTAAGTTATGGAGTTCCCCAATGGTTTACAACATATTGATCATATCGTCATTGAAATTTTTGTCCACATTTTGTTTCTCGGGTGGATTAATTTCTAGCAGGTATTGCACAAAACTATTATCCACATTCCACCATCAAGATTAAGAAAAAAAAACGATAATAATGAGACAATTTAAAGATGCTTGTCCCGAGGCGATAAACATACAGAGTAGCAAAAGGAATTTGACATACTTATCTCAGATTTGATAGTTGTCTAGCTTCAATGTCCTGCAGTCTGAGGGTCACGGCTCTCTTGTGCGCCTCGAGACCCTCGACCTCAGCCAGTATTGCTACATAAGGCCCAAGCTTCCTTAACCCTTCTTCTGTCAACGATTGAACTGTGATGTACTTCAAGAAGGAATCTAACGACACTCCACCATACATCCGTGCATAACCATAAGTTGGAAGAACATGATTGGTACCACTTGCATAGTCTCCCACACTCTCAGGCGTCCATGGACCCAAAAATACAGAACCTGCATGGGAGTATAAGCCAGTTAAATTCAATAAGTTCTGGTCCAAAAAATGTTGGTGAGATATCAGTCTATAATGCGGAAATCACACATTTTGTGAGTACTTAACTATACGGTCAAACAAGAAGATTAGATTGCTACAAATTACTTGAACAAAAGAGAGAGGTCAACTGCAACAAGTTGGCAGACATCAGATGTTTTATGAGATATTGGGTATAAATGAAAGAATTACTGAGATATACTAAATCTCCAAATGCAAATCAGAGTATCCAGCTTAAGAAAATAACTTGAGAAAGTATCCAGCATAAGAAAATAACTTGAGAAAGGCTGCATATCATAGAGACAGGTGAACTTCATAAAAATAATGGGCAAAAGACATCAGCTGAAAACCAATCTGACCTAACATGGTAACTAAAGAAGTAAAGTATGGTAAATGCGACGGTCGTAGTTCCTAAGCACAGGGCAAAAGGCCTGCCAAACAATGCTCAGTAAGACTCAAGATTCTAGATCTGGTTATTCTAAAAATATATTGGCATAAAGGGTGTGACTTTTCTGTGGAGTGCTTAAAGTAAACCTCAACCCTTAAGCCTTGTCAATGGATAGCACCTTTGTTATGGCCCGGTCTTTCTAAGCTTTAAGCAACTGCATGTGACCGCCGGTCGATAAGGTTCCAAAAAGCACACAGCAGAATTTCAAGTACTTGTTGGGATGTTGTTAGTACACTATTTCAACTTGTTTGGCATGATTTTTTTTTTCAATTTATCCAACTTTGGCTCAGGCAACTCTTTTCTTTTATTTTATATGCGACTCTTTTCTATATTTTATTCAATGATCGTAATAAGAGAATCAGCTCTAAGAAAAACAACAAAAAGCAAATACGTGCATTGGCCAGAAGGCCTACATCAACAGGGCTACAACTCAAATTATTTCTTTCTAATTTTTAACACATTCATCACCCATTTATATATACAAGGGAATATATCAAACGAACAAGCACTAATCACACTAAAATCTTATATAGTATTGTAGAATAATGTATCAACTTATTCAATCCAAATTAAATTACATGTTTGGAGGAGTTACTCACTGAAGCTGGTTCAGTACATCAGCAAAATCAGAAGCTTCTAAATGAAGTTTACGGCAGTTATGGGATAACCGTTTGATTGGCTGACGGGGCAAGATGTTACCTGCTGAGTTGGTGACATGATAAACTTCTGTATTAAGGACATGAAAGGCACGGCAGCAAAGGAGGAGAGGCGCACAAAAGAAGAAGAAATGTGAGGCACAAAAAGAGAGATCGGCGAGGAGAGGCCGGCGATATCTGAGAGTTTTTTGAGAGGCAAAAGATTGATTGCATTCATGTGAGATCATATTGTAAATCATAGAAGAGTGATCGGAGTGAATTCATGTATTATATGCCTTGTGAATACTCAAAAGAAATCAACGAAACTCTTCCCGTGGAAGTAGGCGGTTTTGGCCAGACCACGTAAACTCAGTGTCGTTTTTATTGTGTTTTCTTTATGCATTTCATTAAGTGATTCTTGCCTTATTTAATTTGTGTATATTTATCATTTTAGTGCCTCAAATCTGTCTGTGTGCGTGGTTGTTCATCAATAGTTTCTGTTGTTATATGTTCGAATCAAGGTCTACATAGGTTTCAGGTGTTCTAGTGCATTAAGTGTTTCAATGGTTCAATTGGCTGTAAATGTGGAATCTTGATCGGGAATTGATATGGGTTCAATTCAAAACAAGTGGTATCATAGCCAGGCTGAACAAACCAAATTGGTGTGTTGGCCTGTTTGGCGAGTTTGTCAAGATTGGCAGACAAGCGATCAAGAAACTGAATGATGCGACCAAAAGATTGAAAGGAGTCGAATTCTGCTAACAGGAGGTTTCTGTCCAAGAAGAAGGCGCCAATGCGGATTTCTTGAAGAAAAAAGAAATCGATGGAGGTTTCTGGAATTCAAGAAACTCCGCCAGTGATATAAACTCCGCCACTGATATACATCACTTGTGATAAGGATCACTTATGATATGTATCACTGTCTGTCTCAAGCCAGGGTAAAGGAAGAGAGTGGTGGTAGGCTTGTGTCAGCCAGCCGGATAAATTTGTCACATCTCAATGACATGAACTATAAGATGAATTGCGTTAGGGCGTTCCCTACACAGCGACGCGTTGCACCGGACCCCGGGTGTAGTGATAAGTGGGCAAGGGCTACTAGGTCGTCGTCCAGAAGCGACGCGCCACATCGACGCCTGGGTGTGGTGTCAAATGAGCAAGGGTTCCCTCACCTCGAGCGAGTGGGGGTAAAGAAGTTAGCTCGAAACCAAGACCATAGGATTCTTTTAGCCTCTTGGAATGTAGGTTCCCTTATCGGTAGATTAGTAGAGTTAGTAGAGACTATGAGTAGGAGAAAATTAGTACTATGTGTTTGCAGGAGACCAAATGGGTAGGTGAGAAAGCCAAAACAATAACTCCTTGGGGTTATAAACTTTGGTACATAGGTAAGGATAAGAATCGTAATGAGGTAGGTGTAATCGTAGAAAATAAACTACTCGAGTATGTGGTTTAAGTTATGAGGAATGAAGATAGGATAATATTAGTTAAGCTAGTTTTAAGCAATGATGTTTTTAATATCATCAGTGCCTATGCACCCCAAATTGGTCTAGAGGAGGCTATTAAACGGAAATTTTGGGAAGATCTAGACGACGTGGTGCGAGGAATACCCCTTAATGAGAAAATCTTCCTCGGGGGAGATTTCAATGGGCATGTAGGTTCTGATCGGGAAGGTTATGAGAGTGTTCATGGAGGCTATGGCATTGGGGACAGGAACGCCACAGGTAATTCACTTTTGGATTTTGCCATGTCATATGACTTAGTCCTAGCGAATACCTGGTTCAAAAAGAGGTTCTCTCATCTAGTTACTTTTAGAAGTGGGTCTAGTGCAACTCAAATAGATTTATTTTTGGCTAGAAGGATAGATAGAGTTAAATGCTTGGACTGTAAGGTAATTCCAGGAGAAAGTGTAGTCACCCAACACCGACTTTTAATTCTAGATGTTAGGATTAAGAATAGGGCTCCTAGAATTAAGCATAAGTTAGAACCTAGAATTAAGTGGTGGCGGTTAAAAGAAGGTAACTTTGGAGCTTTTGTAGAGAAGGTAGTCGAGGAAGTTAATTGGACGCCAAGAGATGATCCTGATACCACTTGGAACAAAATGGCTCGTGGCTAAGATGGTAACTAAAGAGCTTCTTGGTGAGTCAAGATGACATGCTCCACCAGGTAAGAACGCATCATGGTGGAATAAAGGCGTAAAGGAGGCTATCCGGACCAAGAGGGATGCTTACAGAGAGCTGAAGAAGAACAACAATGGGGCAACTTTCGAAAGGTATAAGCTTGCCAAAAAAGAAGGAAGACAGCGGTTCGAGATGCTAGAGCTAAAGTCTACAAAGAAGTGTACGATAAATTGGATACCAAAGAAGCAGAAAAAGAGATCTACAGGATTGCCCGAGAGAGGGAGAGGAAGACAAGAGACTTATGTGCAGTGAAATGCATAAAAGATGAGAACCATAAAGTCTTGGTTAGAGACGAAGACATCAAAACAAGATGGAAAAATTATTTTAACAGCTTGTTCAACGGTGGTTTTAGCCAAGATTTAGGTGATCTTAACATCCATCAACATGATGTAAATCGTGAGTTTACTCGCAGAATTAGAGAATCTGAGGTTAAAGAAGCTTTGAACAAAATGAAAGCACGAAGAGCAGTTGGTCCTGATGGAATCCCTATTGAAGTATGGAGATGTTTAGGACCGACGGGGATAAAGTGGCTAACAGATCTATTTAACAAGATTTGGAGGAGTAACAAAATTCCAAATGAATGGAGTATTCTAATTCCTATCTATAAGAACAAGGGTGACATTCAGAGTTGCACCAACTATCGTGGTATAAAACTCATGTGTCACACAATGAAGCTTTGGGAGATGATAATGTAAAATCGTTTGAGGAGGGAGGTTAAGATATCGGAGAACCAATTTGGTTTCATGCCAGGACGGTCAACTACTGAAGCTATCCATTTACTTCGTCAACTTGTCGAGAGCTATCGTGAGAGGAGTAAAGATCTGCATATGATCTTTATAGACTTGGAGAAGGCCTACGATAAAGTATCAAGGGAGATATTATGGTGGGCTTTGATGAAGAAAAAAAGTTCACATCAAGTATGTCAATATAATCAAGGATTATGTACGACGAAGTAGCATCCAATGTCGAACGTGCAGTGGGGTGACAAGTGAGTTCTCAATCACTATTGGATTGCATCAAGGGTCTGCGTTGAGTCCTTTCCTGTTTGCCATAGTGATGGATGAGATAACAAAAGGCATACAGACTGAATTACTTTGGAACATACTTTTTGCTGATGATGGTGTGTTAATCGACGAGACAATGGCAGGGGTAAATGCCAAATTGGAGTTATGGAGAGAGACGTTGGAATCAAAGGGTTTTAGATTAAGTAGGTCTAAAACGGAATATATGGAGTGCAGATTTAGTCATCGTTCTTTTCGGGATTCCGGTGTTGTAGCACTCAGTGGCCAAGAGGTATCGATGAGCAGCAAGTTTCGATACCTAGTTTCAGTTATCCAAAATGATGGAGAAATTGACAGTGACGTTAACCACAGGATTCAGACTGGCTGGTTGAAATGGAGAAACGCCACCGGAGTTCTATGCAATCGTAATATCCCGTTGAAATTGAAGGGAAAGTTTTATAGAACCGCCGTTAGACCCGCAATGTTGTATGGGACGGAATGCTGGACACCTAAGAGAGATCACATCCAAAAGATGAGTGTGGCAGAGATGCGTATGCTTCGTTGGATGTGCGGTAAGACCAGGAGAGATAAAATAAGGAACGAAGATATTCGAACTGAAATCGGCATAGCTTGTATAGAAGAGAAGATGCAAGAAAACCACTTACGTTGGTTTGGTCATGTTCGACGTAGGCCCAACAGTGCACCTGCGCGTCGAGTGGAGTACATGGATTTTGGCCAGTTCACGAGAGCGAGAGGACGACCGAAGAAGACATGGCTCGAAGTTATACGCAAAGACTTGGAGTGCAAGGGGATTACAGAAGACATGTTGACCGATAGAAGCGTTTGGAGAAGACTGACGTATGTGTCCGACCCGACTTGATTCTCTCCATTGTTCATGTAGCCTACCCCAATTCATTGGGATTAAAGACTTTGTTGTTGTTGTTGTTTTTTCTGGAATTCAAGAATGCACCCAGACCATTCTTGCAGATTCTTGGAAGCCCGAGTGGAATGAATGGTGCAGAAGTGATGTAGAACCGATGACTCAAGGTGATGGCCTAAAGATTTTTCAACACCTGTAATGATGATTCAAGGTTGAACATGAGGATCATTATCCTTTCTTGGAAGGACTCAACAAGAGGAAAGAGCTGGGCATTTCTTGGGGGAGTTCTTGGGCATCATTGGATGATGAGAAAGAATTTTATTGAGCAATTATGCTCTAAAATTTGTTGGGAGTGTAGAAGGGGATACATAGATCGAGGTGGAGCTACGAGGGTGAGATTAAAGCCTGGAGAAAATGCAGATTCTTGGATGAATGAGTAGCAGGCTTCAATCTCAGATACGCCTCAAAGCCATCGGTTGTTCCAGAGCTTGATCATCGAGTGTCTGGTTGAATGGACATCGAGCAGATTCAATATATGAGGAGATGTGGTTTGGAAGGTTGATTAAGTTGAGAAGGTGAAGATTTGTCTAATTGGATTAGAAATGATGGTATTATCTTGATAGAGGCTTAAGTGTGGTCTCTCCAAGTTGCTGTAGACAACCAACATAGTATATGATGCTTTTTTGCCACAATTCCTTGCATTTAAACTTTATTCTTGTTATTATTTAGTTTACTTCTGGGCTCATGATTTTTCAGAATCTTTTTAAAAATCTGTGTAAGTTCACGTGTGGGAGGGTGGAGATAAAAAGCCAAAAAAATTATCTCCCTCTCTATACACGTGACTTGTGATGTATACATGGTTCGCCGTCGCGGGAACGGTGCTCGGAACGGAGGTCTCCGTTCCAGTTCCAATAACATTTCACGGAACGGTAACGGAACGGATTTTTTTAAAAAATAATCAAAAAAAATTAAAAAAATTGAATATTTTAGGAAAAAAATATGTATTAGGTGCACCCAAAATATCCGTTCCGCCGTTCCAGAGCAAGAAAACGTTCCGTTCCACCGTTTTTTAGCCAAAAAAACCGTTCCGATACCGATTTTGGGGTGAAAAACGCCTTTACAAGGCATAAACCTTTACGCCCTGGAACGCCGGACAGGTAGTCTCCGTTCCGGTTCCGGAACGGCCGTTCCGGCCGTTCCGATACCGATTTTGTAAACCATGGATGTATATAATTGCAAATTCTCCTTTTCAAGATTTATTTCCAAAGTGCACGTTGTGCATAGAATAATGTATCAACTTATTCAGTCCAAACTAAATTACATGATTGCAGGAGTTACTCAATGAAGCTGGTTCAGTACATCAGTAAAATCAGAGGCTTCCAAATGCAGTTATTTATGGGAACCGTTTGACTGGTTGATGGGGGCAAGATGTTACCTGCTGAGTTGGTGACATGATAATCCTCTATATAAAGGACATGAAGGGCACGACAACAAAGGAGGAGAGGCGCACAAAAGAAGAAGAAATGTGAGGCACAAAAAGAGTGATCGGCGAGGAGAGGCGGGCGATATCCCGAGAGTTTTTTGAGAGACAAATGATTGAGTGAATTTATGTGAGATCATATTGTAAATCATAGAAGTGTGATCGGATTGAATTCATGTATTGTATGCCTTGTATATACTCGAAAGAAATCAATGAAACTCTTCCCATGGAAGTAGGTGTTTTTGGCCGAACCACGTAAACTCAGTGTCGTGTTTCTTGTGTTTTCTTTATGCATTTCATGGAGTGATTCTTGCCTTGATTACTTTGTGCATATTAATCATTTTAGTGCCTAAAATTTGTCTGTGTGTGTGGTTGTTCATCACAAGTTTCTATTGTTATATGTTCGACGTCAAGGTCTACATAGGTTTATGGTGTTTAAGTGCATTCAGTGTTTCAATGGTTCAATTGGCTGTAAATGTGAAACCTTGATCGGGAATTGACACGGGTTCAATTCGCAACAAGTATGAATCACAATAACGATAATCCTATCACAAAAGTTATCACAATCAAGACAACATCAATTTTGATCTATCTTTGCAACATGTACCCAATACTTATGCACTAACGATGAATTAGAATGGTAGCAATAGAAGTAATAGAAGTACCAAGCAAATGACACAAGCAAAAACCAGAAGATGTAGAACGAAGCACATGCATGATAATAACCTGCATTCTCGACGAAACTTTCCCACTTTTCAGCATCTTTCACATTGATGATTAAATGCTCCGGTGCGTACAAGTTGGAAAAGCCAATCGCCTGAGTGCCCCAAAGACAGGTGTAATTTAGCCAAGTTAATAATTTGGACTTTAAAAAGTAACGAGGCCTAACAAAAACTTAGGTAAAAATATCAAGAAAATAATTTGCCATGCACTATAATATTTTTTGAAACCTGTGGAACTAATTGCCTTAATTTTTTACAACAAAAATTTCGACCTATCATATATAAATTTTATACATCCCATGATTTAAGAATATTTAAGAACAATTTGTACAGTAAGAATATACATTAGAAAAAGGGTGTCCATGCAAACCTCAACCATATCGCGTGCAAGAACAGTGAAGCTATGACCTAGTGCTTTTGAAGCAAAGTCTCCCCGGGGAAGGCTTTGGCACTGCTTGTTAAGTTCATCCAGAATAGCAGTTAGATCCACATCATTTCCAGCAACAACAAGAACGACTTGGCTGTCAGGACCATGCTCAGCCTGCAATCGGGAGCATCATCCTTGAACGATCAAAAACAGAATATATCATAGTCAAGATAAAGTTAACAAAAGGGTTTTTCATGTAATTAAAATTTAGTACTTGACAACATCATAAATGCAACAAAAACTTGAAAATTCTATTGTTACTCTTATCATAAATTTGCTATCATGCTTTAGTTAACATCTAACTTGCTTGAACCTTATTTCGATCAATGTATAAACAAAACTATTATGTTTTGCACTAAAAGTAACCATAAATTGCAGCAGCAAAAATTTACAATAATTATTCGGATATAAGAATAAACAATTTATTTTGTGAATGCCCAGACACCTGTGAAAGTAAATCTGCTGCTATGTGAACATGACTGGCATCTTTATCAGCGATGACAAGCACTTCTGATGGTCCAGCTGGCATGTCTATTGAAATCATAGCCTCACTGTTCTATTAAGAAAGGACGACACTTTAGCAACTAGGAGTCTAGGATAATGTACAAAAAAAATGTTCAAATCAAATAATTATTTAGCCATCAAAATCAAAGAATACCTGCAAAATCATTTTCGCAGCTGTGACATACTGATTTCCAGGCCCATATATCTTCTCAACCTAAATTCAAAGTGGTATTAAATAATCGTACAAACATTGAAACAAAGTAAAATAAAATAGTTGTAAAACCGCTCGTAAGGAAGCAGAATCCAATTTTAAAAAAGTGCTTTTATAAATTTGGTACCTTGGGACAAGATTCGGTCCCCCATGCCATGGCAGAGATTGCCTGAATGTAATATATCAAATTTCAAACCGTCACAAAGAGTTTTTACTTTTTAGGGTTGAATACAAAATACATACGGGGAATATATATAATGCCTTCTGACCTGAGCACCCCCGGCTTTAAGAATGTGAGTTACGCCAGCTTTCTTAGCACAATAAATGACCTCCTACAAGATGAGCCATGGCTAGTGAACAATATAAAGCAACCTTGTAATACTTTAAGATGAGACCAATTTTACTTTACAAATACTGCCATCTTGAGCAGGGGGAGTTGCAAGGACAATGGTCTTGCATCCAGCAATCTGAGCAGGCTGATTTAGGGAAACCCATATCAGTAAAGCTGATACAATCACTAATAGCTCGAGAAACTTGCATATGAACCAGATGTAGCAAATGAAGTTACATACAACTGAAAGCATCAACGCAGTTGAAGGTAATACAGCAGTGCCACCAGGAACATAAAGACCCACAGATGAAATGCTCCTTGCCACCCTTTTGCATCTAACACCCTGTAAAACTTTGTAAGTAGATATGCCACAAATGTTCCGGAAACGCCATCATTATGGAACAAAAATGTCACTCACGCACAGCTTACTTGCATGTTCTCAACAACTTTTTCAACTGGCTTTTGTGCAGCATGAAAAGTAAAAATATTATTGTATGCCACATCAAAAGCTTCTTGAACAGCTGGATCAAGCTAATCATAGAACCAACTGTTAGTATTAGTACAACGTGAATTCACAATCAACAACACAAAAGAGTAGCATGATTTGATTTCAAAAATGTTGAGAAGAGATGTACCACTGGATTCGGAAGATCATTGACATTCTCTATTACACTGTCTAGTTTTACTTTGTCAAACCGCATTGTATAGCTGTCAAAAATATGTAAGCAATTTATTCATCATTACAGTTGTTCAAAGAGTACAAAATATCTCATTATAGAAAATGTAGAAACGATTTTATGCATGAAAAATGATGGGTCATGTCCAGCCGTGACTTCTTTCTAAAGGCATGAAGACCTAGAAAGAGGCAGAGCAAAAAGAAAAGACAACCAGAACACGAGTTGGCAATAACCACAATCTTTTATAAAAGAACCCATGGAAAAATAAACATAAGGAGGTGATTGGTTCAAGACTACAAGAAGTTCTATCAGGATCACAGAAGCGTCAAGACACCAAAATAAGATTACTCAAGTTATTTTTGCACTCTTAGAAATCTTTCACTTTATAAACCAAGTCAAATCATAGACTCTCTTTATGCTACTACCCATTCATGAAACTTGAGCTCACAATTTTTCTCCAACCATAATCAGTCCTCAAAAGTCTCATTCCCCACGAAAATACTCTGGTGGAAGTTTCAAATGGTATATTGAACTGACAATTCTTTGACAACAAAAAATAAAGCAATATCAGAATGAAGGAGTAAAGAAGCACTAACTCCTTGACAGCTGCATCGCCTCTGCTTCGAATGTCATCAACAATGGGCTGAACCTGATTAAGCAACAATGTCAGAGAAATTAAAGTGTAGCAACTGAGAAAGTTGACATGATATTTACGAAACATGTTTCCCCTAGAAGTCTGAAGCACATAAACACACATTTCAACAAAATGGTCGCCAACTCGCTAAGCGACATCAGGACTCACCACACCGAAAATTGACGAAAAATCAATTCGGGGACGAGCTTTGAGTCTATCAACCTCAGTCCTAGTCAGATCTGACAGCTTATAAGTCTTCATCGAACAATTCAAAGTGGGTGAGAATAATCCTGTAGTATGTACAAAAAGAATTAAAATAGAAATGGGATACAGACTATAACTGAATTCAGTAGATATAACATCATAATCTTACATATCTATAACAACATCATACATACAAGCAAACTTATACTGATCTTCATATTATAATTTAAATGGGATACACTTAGTCTTACTTCCTCAGTACACTATAAAATAACGTCCACCAATCCAGAAATATAACCCCTCTCAGATTGCATTCTTTTCTCGTCCAAAGAATGCTTCAACAAACATTGCATCATGAAAACCATCAAGGATACGAAGATTATAGCTATGAATTATATCATGATTGTATCATACTTTTATTAGTATATGAGGTCATCAGGACATTAATTCGAGAGATCACAAAAAGGAAGCAACTTAAGCAGAGAGTGAAAAGCAAAATGCATGAAGTCAATTACAAGTGAGTACAAAAAAAAAAGAAAAAGTAACACATCGATAAAAAAAAAACAATAATAAAATTGCAGAATCAAGTTTGAAATGAGATCACAAAAAAATTTCTTTTAAGTGACCATATATATGCCAAGTACAGCCACCATACTAATTATGAACCCGCCACCAGCGGGTAAATGGGGATTCCCAATCCAACAAATGCAAAAGACTGAAGTTTTATGAAACAAATACAAGGTTTGCCAACCAATCTTGCCCTCGCCCATTTCTTATGTTCGCGCCTGATTTTTCTGCTGTAAAGTTAGACTTAATTCAGCTGTATAAAACAAAATTCATCACATTCCAAACATATAATGGCCCGTTACAAATATCAAACGCTGAAAGTCAAATGAATTGAAATTGCACATTCAGAAATTTAAAAAAAAAAATTAAAATGAACACATACCATTTGAGGGAACAATTTAAACTTACTTGGGTGAGAACAGGATGATTGTCGAAATCGAGTAATTTTTGAGGCAACAAAGCTCTGATTCAAAGAAATAAGTCTACAGTCCATTAACAACCACCTTGAATACAATTAATCAAGTTACAAGTTTGAGGGTGAACTTATATATGTAACAAACTGAATAGATAAATGTTCGGAAAAGGTTGAACTTTTGCTAGGGTTTTAGCCTGAAGCAAATTTGGATTTTATTTAAATTACAAAATTGATGAGATTTTATGATATTTGAAAATAAAAATAAAAATATTAAATTTGTATACTGTACTCATAAATTTCTAATCTACTTTTAAATTTAATAAAATGTCATTTTTTTGGAAAAAATTATATTATTATTCACACATTATATTGTATATTTTGAGAAAGTTATTTTAGAATAAATTTAAAACTTATTACATTTAAAATTTGTATAAATTATTTATTTCTCTTAAAACCTCTATTATCTTTAATACTAAAAATTATCAAAATTTGGTAAGTTTTTTTAATTTCATCTTGATGAACTTTTTTTTTATTTCTTAAAACACTATTTTATAAATATATGATTTTTCGTGTTATGTTCAAAAATATTTTTTTATTCTTTATATTGATAAACGATATATGACCATTTACATAATGCTATTAATAAGCAAGATATTTGTTGAACTATATGAAATGGTCTTAGTTTTGATATAACAAAGTAAGTTAAACGATAGAATGTACATATCGACTCAATCGATTAGTGAATCAGCCAATGATCAAGCAAACCCGATAAATCAAGCGATGAACTTAATGGAACTTAGTCTACCGGCGATTTAGTCTACATATGAGTTTATCAGATCAACTTTACCAAAGTTGAAATCTATTAACTACATAGAAGATATGTGTTATTCAAATATCATAGCGTTGACAATACAACTAGTAATTACAAGCTAAAAGATGAAAGCAATACAGATTTACCGAAGATCATTAAATGCTAACAGTGCTACTCCGAGAATATGTCTTCAGAGCATTTAATGCACATCAAAGGCTAGTGATGTACGGATATATGGGAACCGATTATACCGTTGGTTCCTTGTGCTATTATTGAAGACAATTTATGAGATAAACTTGTTGGCAAGCACAAGAAAAATCATTACACCCATTATTGATCAAATGTCACTTACAGGAAACATTTGCATTAAAGCTTATATCAGATCATTAAGAGATCATCAGTGCTGCCAGATTGTTGCAACTCTTTTATTGTGTTTACACCATTGTGTTAAGAGCGAAATCTCAGTAAAACTATAGTAACATTTTTGACTTTGTGTCCAAACTGTTATGTGTAGATCCAAGCTGTAAGAGTGGCCTCAGGTGTGGAGTTGCTAGAAGTGTCAGACTATTAATGTGTGTGTAAATCAATGACTAAATCAAGGTTGTACAAAAGGATTGTATTACTCAAAATCTTCTAGAGTAATACCTTCCTGCAAAGGAAGAATGAGTGACATAGAAGCTTTGATTCGAACTTCCACGAACATATCCTTTGTCATTTACTTATTGCATTTACTTCCTGCTTTAACTGTTCTTAATCAGTAGCACTCTCATCTTGTATTTGTTGTACTGGTCGAGTTCATTATGTACTATCTTTAGTTACTCGATCGATCAGTCTTTAATAGCTCTCGGTTGCTAACACGACCGAAGCAAAATTTAAAAAGTATAAATAGAGCCGGTGCAGATATTCAACCCCCATTTTATCTACACCACTAATCCTAACAAGTGGTATCAGAGTGGATGTTCTTGTTAAATAGAACTCGATCTGATGGCATAAGTTTTGTGCAATATTCCATCGTTTCCAATTTAATTTTTTGATGAATGGAAGATTCGAATGCAGGCATATTTAGTTGTTGTGGATGAGAATTACAAAGACCAGCACTGCAGATTCATCATCTATCGATGTTCGATATGTTGATAAGACAAGATCTGAATGGACATCAAATGACAAAAGGAAAGCATATCTGATCAACATTGCTAAGGACATCTTATTTCAAACTATTGACAAAGATTCAGTAAGGTGAAGTTCTTGTCAGCCACTAAACTTATTTGGGAAACATCACTTGAGTTGGGCACTGAAACAGGACTTATCAGAGAGACATACTCTATCGATGAGAATGAGCATGCAACCGCACTATGCCTCATGGCTGATCTAGAGTCAGACTCAACTACTGATGAGGTAACTTGACTTCAATTCTACAAATGAATTAATTTATGTATTGCATGAAATGGTCAATAAGTACAAGGTTCTCTCAAATTATTTTATGAAGTTAGAGCAGAAAATGCAAGCTTATAACAGATTCATGTAGAAATCAGTCTTAGTCAACTGATTGGGCTTGAAATTTTTAAAGCAAACTTAAGTATGCTTAAAACTGAAAATGATAAATACCATGTTGAGAATGAGACGCTTATTTTTAAAAATCAAAAAACATACCAACTTGTTGATATATGGAATGGAGCATCAATTTCAATGAGCAAACTGCAAGAAGAACAAAAGCAGACTAGTGTTGATAACACTGGTCTGGGCTTTGAGTCAACTTGCATCAGCTCTACCGATGAGATCCGTACCCAAGCTCACGATGATAAGGACAAATTCAAGCCAATGAATTTGGTCAGGTCAAGTACGCTACATGAAAACAATGCCCCTGTTGAGCAGGTTACACAACCGATACCGTTTAGGAAAGCAAGCTTACATGTGTGGTATAGGTCATGTTAAACCGACCAGAGCAGATACATATAAACAGAACAGGCCTTCATGCAAGTACTAGCGAACTTCCAGAAACATATCATTTGTCATTTACTAATTGCATTTACTTCCTGCTTTAATTGTTCTTAATCATTAGCACTGACATCAGCTCAGCTTGTATTTGTTGTACTGGTCGAGTTCATTCTGCACTATCTTTAGTTACTCGATCGACCAGTCTTTAAACTAGAAAATAGCTATCGGTTGTTAATACGACCGAAGCAGAATTTAAAAAAATGCAAATATTCAACCCTCCTTCTATCTGCACCACTGATCCTAACAATGTTTAAAAATTATTACTATCAATTTTTTTAATATCAAATAATATTATTTTAAGTCTCAAATACAATTCTTAAATAAGATTTAATATACCAAACACCAATTGGGATTCTAAATACATGGATTTTAAAATTCAACTCTCATTTTTTATTGAACCAAACATAGTGTTATTCTTATGTTAAAAAAAAAACATAGTGTTATTCTTAATGATTTATTATTATTTTTTTTTAAAAAAGTAATTTTTTTAAAAAAAGTAATTGTTTTATGAAATTTAACTAAAATATCTATTTTTACCTTTTATCATAACAATTATATATTTAGATTTTATTTAAGATTATGTAAAATTGAGATATTATCTATTATATTATAATACATATAATATGTAAATAAGCCATGGCAGATGAATTTGAAATCAATCGAGAGGGCATTCTTATAGCCAGGAGACTCGACGTTCACCGATCGGTTATTGAAACCGATGCACTTCAGGTACTTTATGCAATCCAGCATCCGTCTCCTTTTGCTTTCAAAGCTACCATTGTGGCCTTCATTAGACAAGCTGGAGTATTGCTGCAGCATGGCTGCGACAATTCAAATTGAAATAATTGATTAGTATTTCAATCAGAGCTGATTGTATAGAAGATGATATGCAAGAAAGTCGATTACGTTGGTTTGATCATGTCCGACGTAGGACCAGCGATACACCTGTGCGTCGAGTGGAGTTCATGGATTTCGGCTATTTCAAGAGAGCAATGGGATGGCCGAAAAAGATATGGCCCGAAATTATATACAAAGATCTAGAGTACAACAACAATAATGAGGATACTCTGACTTAGAGAAGACTGATACATGTGCGCGACCCGACTTGATTATTTCTATGATTGATGTAGTTTATCTCGATCTATTAAAATTAAAGACTTAGTTATTTAAATTCTACACCTAACCTTCAAAATTGAAATGGAATTCAGAAACAATTATTACAAACTGCTATCATAGGTATCAAAAACTTCTAGTAAAAGATATATGATAAATTGTCAAGTTCAATATGATTAGATAAATTGATCCATTGCACAGGTAATATATAATACTAATATTCATAATATATTATATTATATAAAAAATTTAATAAAAAAAATGTATAAACACTCCCTCACTCAAACTTTGTGGTTTGACTTTGGGAAATGTTCTATAAGCGCGTTAATGGATCCCAGTAAACACTAAATAGTCATTAGATGACTATATAAATATATATATATATATATATACTAGTGTTTTTTTGGGCACCGCACATGTTGGTCAATTTTTTCCTGATTTGATCGAAAAATATAACAAATCAAACGATCGATTTTAACAAATTCTTTTTAAAAAACGACTATGCTATGGTAATTGAATGGGAAAAAAATAACCAAATGATTATTCTATATTTTTTTAAAAAAAATGATGTTCATCTTACTATATAAACTGAAAAATAACATTTGAAGTTGCGTGCATAAATCGATTAAGATATATTTTTTCCTAATCGGTTCAGGCCAAATACAAGCATCAACAATATTTAAAAACAAAAAGAATTTTATTTAAAAAAATGAATAGTATTTTACTATTCATTACAATAGTAATAAATAGTAAAACTTAGCCACTTATTATTATATTTATATATATATATATATATATATATATATGTCGTCACCAATGGTGCTGCTAGGATTTATGAAAATATTTTGGTTAGTTACTTTGTAAAATTTTGATTAGCATTTCAAAAATGTCATTCAATTGCCTTTGTAGGAGATATATTTCTATGCTTATATAACATATAGTGCTTCTATAGAATATAGAATATAAAAGAGAAGATGCAAAAAAATCATATAGTTTAGTTATATAAGACGTAGGTTTGAATTTCGATTATGTCAAAAAAGCAAGAGAAAGATCGAAGAATACATGGTTAAATATTATATACAAAGATACGGAGTCGAATGAGATTACTGAGAATATTCTGACCGAAAGAAGCTCTTGAAGAAGTCTGAACGTATATGTGCAACCTAACTTAATTCTTTCTATAGTTTGTTAGCCTACTTCAATACATTGAGATTAAAGACTTTGTTTGTCTTGTTATTGTTGTGTATACCACATAATATAATTGTGTAACAAAATAGAAGTACATTCTTCTTGTGAAAAGTCTTTTAGGTTTTCAAATGATTTTTAGGGATTTGAAATACTGAATTTCAAATGCTTCCATAATCTAAGGATTTGAAATCCATTATTATTAATAAAAAATGTATTTAATTTTTATTTTTACATTCAATTAAATTCTTTTAACAAACTGGCCGCATTAAACTTTGTAAATGGGATGTTGTTGAGATCACTTCTTAATTTGTTGGGATGGTGTTTATATATTTTTTGGTGTATTTATTATATAATTAATCCTCAGAAATAAATAATAATAATAAGTCGTGAGACAAAAAATATTTTTTTTAACATTTCCAATCTTTTTTTTTTTGCCAATTTATATAGTCCCATAACTACGTCACAAATATTAGCCTTATGCTCGATGAAATGGTCCAACAAAATCACCAAGTATCGTAGGGTAATACAGTAGATTACAAAAAAACTTGTATACAGAAAGCAGAAAAATAATCATACTCTGAGTTCTCCCTCTACTTGAAGACTTTTACCTTCACTTTCTTACTACGAAATGGCTGCCAGCAGAAATATTGCCTTCTGCCACGTCATATTTCTTTTTCCAAACTGCCATTTTCATTACCTGATTCTTTGACAATAACCACAGGAAATTTCAGAGACTTGCTAGGCCAATCCTCGAAGAATGAATTCATCGCCATGAACCGAAAAACCTGCAACAGATGTTTCTGGTCTCTTTCAGTGTCCGAATGCAGCAGTTTCTGCAGCAAAGATGGCTCCCTTTTATTATCCATATGGGTGCTGTCACTTGCCAATCTTTGCTTCTTAGCAATGCAATCATTTCGATTGCGAAAATTAGCAGAATCGTCGGCAGGCCTATGTCTTGTGTGGGCCTGGTCATTTTGATGGAATTTGCCCCGTTTATTAAATTTGTTTTGAAACCTCTCCCTCTTCCCGAAAACGTTTAGGCCTTTAACCCGGCCATCAGTCTGTCGTTCAGAATCTGATAAATAACATGATGGTATTTCTGCAACTTCACAACCTAATTCAGCTTGCTTCTCCAATATCTCCTTGAGTTGCTGCAACAAGTTTTAAGGATTGTTATCACGGAAGGAGAAGATCAAAATCAAGAAAACAACAAGAGGAGTTTTACCAGATGCTTCAAATCGATAGAATACTCAAATATACATAAACATGAAATGAAATGATGATAAAAGAATGCATAGTTAAAACGTCCAACCAATCATGTTGTTGGACTAAATGATTATCACTGTGCCAAAAGCTATCACTTGTTGTATCCAACATCACGTCTCAATCCCTTGAGTCACATAGGTAAGTATACAAGACAGTAGGATGATGTTGCTCCACAACAGGCCCTTCCCAATAATTGCCAGAATTTGCAACTTTGTGACAATCATACTCACAACCTTAACTCTCGAATTAATATACTTGTCACCGTGACAAAATATATAGCTCGTGGTCAACCAGCACCTAGCTAATTGTTGCTCCCTAACAAAAGTTCAACACTGCTAGTAGTTTTTTCCTCTGCTACTGTCCACTCAACAAATACCAGCAACACAACTAGTTGTTACTATCATGTAGGCACAAAACTAGTTGTTACTATCATGTAGGCACACACGATCGAAACAAATAGCTCCTGATAGGCGGCATTCCAACCAATTTTAATAAGGTCCGTAAAATCAATCTATTCCCTTATACTGTGCCCAATTACCACTCATAGCATCATTCATCTTTCTTATCCATGTCAAAATGGAGTGTAGCTTAATATGGAAGAAACATGAGATTGGAAATTCGCTCTTTATTTCTTCTAAAATGAGATACAAGATACATATTTATAGATTCAACCAATCAAATCTAGTCTAATCTATCAAGGAGCATAATCCATCTGGAGGTCTAATCTAGATAACTCTAATCAACAAAAAAAGTTGAAAAAATTCGGGCCGGTACTATTAGGTAAAAGATTTTTTCGCCCAGTCACCCAAAAAAAAGTTCTTTCAACTAAATCCATTTATGAATACGATGACCAAACTAATCCCACTTGTGAAAACACTCTGCACCACATGAATAATTTTTGCATGCACCGCATGACTCAATTTTACATGCACCGCATGAGTAATTTTTAGATGCACCGCATGAGTAAATTTTTACATGCGGTGCATGAGTAAAATTTTACATGCACCGCATGAGTAATTTTTACATGCACCGCATGACTCAATTTTACATGCACCGCATGAGTAGTTTTTAATTAACAAGATGGTGCATTTGATTACATGCACCGGTGTACCAAAGCCCATGGTAGACAATTAGGATTTGTGCAAAACGAAGGGGAGCCCAGAGCCATTGTTATCCCTAACAACCACTGGAGTGCCGCTGATATCCTAACTCAATCCCCACACATCCTTCTCCTCCATCGACTTCCCTCATTCAAACCCTCATTCCTCCCCTCTCTCCACACCAAGTTCATGTTCCCTCATCGGTAGAGAATTTTTTGATTAAAAATCGAAGTCCTGTTTTTGTCTTTTCATACTTGTCCATCTTGCTGCAAAAAGAAAAATAAATGTTACATGAAGTAAACTCTCATACACCTAATCACCATCTCCCCCACCTCTTACCTTTCCGCCATTAAAACACCTTAAAACTCCATCTTCTACACACAAAACTCGATGGAGCATATCTATTTTGATGCTGAAAATTTGGAATATGGAGAGCTTGGCTTCCTCCTAATTTCTTTTCAATTGCCGAAGTTCAAGTCTGCACAAATTTAACACAGTTGAAGCATTGATCTTCGTCCATACAGTAAATTTGTCTCTATTGTGGTATTAGTTCTCCAACATAAGGAAACATTTGATCTCTGGGTTTGCAGGAATAAGCTTGACTATGTGACCAATGGGAATCTTTGAAGAAGAATGTTCCGGCGATCAGAAAGCAATCGCCGAGATGGAATCTAGGTGAATGGTAACGCATTTTCTCCCCGGCGGTTGTATAGTGGTAGGGGTGTTTAAGTCATAAAAATGGATAATTAGATTAGGGTTTCATAAAATAGACTTATGTGAAATATATTTTTTAAAAGGTGTATTTAGTTGAAAGAAGATTTTTTTGGGTGATTTAGTTGAAACATGTTTTGATAAGTAGTATCTATTTGTAATTTCCTCAAAAAAGTTCAAAATATAAAAAACTTATTCATCCAAATCATCTAAACAAGCGGATGATGTGCATTCAAAACGCCCTAAAGATTGATATTATTACTAAAAATACAAAGATTTGATTGAATATTTCTTACACCCCTCAAGCTTGGCTAGAGATATTGATGAGTCCAAGCTTTCGAACAAGAAATTCATGATTTTGTTATGCCAATCCCTTTTTAAGTAGATCAACAAGTTGATCAGATAATATATTCAATACTGATAATTTGGAGGGAGGAGGATAAGTTACTCCCGGAAAGAGGAGCAAGAGACCCCATAAGGAATTTTGGCCAAATCCCACCGGAAGTGGCGGACGACTTTGGTGATTCAATAAACAGAAAGAGGTTGACAAAGAGGATGACTGAGATGGTTAGGGTTTGCGTAGGAAAGGCGCGAAACGACGATGACTAGGGCTGGGGCTCGCGGAGGAAAAACGCGAGGCTAAGGATCACGAAGGAAAGACGCGAGGAGGTTAGTGCTCGCAAGAAAGACACCTTGCTGGGTTGACCACCGTGATGCGGCTAGCCGTATGGGAGCATCGGAGAATTGACTGGAAATTTGCGAATTTAGGTTGCATAATTTTTTCTATTACGGACGATTTTTTACTTCATTCTGGTCATTTGGACTACGGTTCGCGGATTCAAACGTCGATAGGAAGAAGCCCAAGGCATGAGATGGGGTGGTTGGCAATGGCACGTTATGCCGGATGAATTGTAGCTGATTTCTGGCTGTTCGTGGCCCGCGATGGGTGGCACTATTCACTGGAATATTGGGGGTTGTCGGTTATTGGTTATTTGGCTGGAGGAAGCGGCGGGGGATCGTGCAGGAAAGACACGATGCGGCAGCTATTTTTATTTTATTTTTTGAAAATTCATATACCATGTAGTTTAATATGGAAGAAACAAATGATTGTACACTTTTGATTTCTTCTATATAGAATGAGATACAATTCAATTAACCAAATCTATGAGTCTAATCTATCTATGAGTCTAATCTATCTAGAAGTCTAATCAACAAACAAAGTTTAAAATATAAAAAAAAATTATTCATCCTAATCATCTATCTAAAGAATCGGATGATGCACGTTCAACACTCCCCTTTAAGATTGATATTATTACTGAAAATACAAAGATTTAATAGAATAATTCCTATATGGAGCATAAGATAATAATTCACGCTTGGATAAAATAGTGTAGGAATATCACAAATCGATTTATTTTAGAACATAAATTGAATTAATTAATCGGAATCATGGAATGTCCGGAAGTTACATAAATTATGGAAGTACTAATGGTCCATAGTGTCATGATCAAGGAGGTGGTTGAGATTTCGGTACTATTCATATGAGGGGTGGCATAATTTTTTCCTAATTTTTGAGAGGTTGCATAATCTTTTCTTATCGTCTTCTTCCCAGACCCGTCATTGCTTGAATAAAGGAGAGTGATGATCCTGGTAGTTTTGTAAGCAGCTAAAGGAGCCAATCCTGGTGAAGCAATTCACTTTTTCAACTCCTCGGGGGATGGCTTATGAATGGAGGCTGGTGATTATGGCATTTTCTTGTTACATATAGTCAGCTAGCGACCGGGCTAATGCTGGCTCTAAGTTCAGCCATTGATGATGGGTTCATGGCGAGCTACTGCAAATGATTTGGGTTTGGTGAGGCTCCATTCAAGCTGCTTAATGGACCGGGTTAACCGGACCCTGTCCGGAACCGAACTGGAACCGGTTAACCCGATCCCGAACCGGAGTCTGATCTGGGTTTAACCCAGATCGTACTGGTTCCGTTGGGACCGAAACCGGTGATTTTTTTTAAAATAAAAAAAAATTAAGGCTCGTTGGCCAACGGGCATGCTGCCCAACAGCTAGTAGCCGTTGGGCAGCTTTATTATTTTTATAAAAAAAATTTGTAACCTATTAAATACCCCTTTACCCAACACCTACTTTCTTACTCAAACAACTATCCTACTCTATCATTTTCTCATCTAATTCTAATATTCCTTACAATTTTATTCCATACAATTTTATTCTTGCAATTATATTATCAATTTGTTATCATCATCTTTTTACGGTGACATCTTCTTCTACTAGTGGTTGTGGTGATCATGGTGGTCGTGCTCCTTCAATTTCACCTTTCTTATTTGATTTTTTTACCGAATTCGATGATGCTTTCGAGGTTGAAGAAGCGGAACACGCCGTAGAAGGAATAAAAGAGGAGGAGTTGACGAGTTCTCAACTAGTGGTCCGAATCATTGGAGACCATCGAGCTTCACTTAATGCAGATTCATTATGCATGCTTACATTGCTCAAAGATTGGTTCGATGCGGAGCGAATGAATAAAATAGGAGGAGTCGACGAGTTCGGCAACCAAAGTTCCGAAGATGAAGAAGAATTTGTGAAGACTATATTAATTAAGTATTGAATAATGTAGATTATTTGTAAGAGTTCAAATGCTGTAGATTTTACATCAAGCTTTTTATATTCAATAAAGTATGTATTTTTTCATCATATTTTATGTATTATTTGAACAAGATATTTAGACATATAAAAGACTATTATCAATTCCAATATATATATATATATATATATATGAAGATGAATTTGCGAAGACTATATTAATTAAGTATGATGAATAATGTCGATTATTTGTAAAAGTTCAAATGCTGTAGATTTTACATCAAGCTTTTTATATTCAATAAAGTATGTATTTTTCATTATATTTCATGTATTATTTGAAAAAGATATTTAGACATATAAAAAAACTATTATCAATTCCAAAAAAAAAATATATATATATATATATATATATATATATTCCGAAGATTAAGATGAATTTGCGAAGACTATATTAATTAAGTATGATGAATAATGTATAGATTATTTGTAAAAGTTCAAATGCTGTAGATTTTACATCAAGCTTTTTATATTCAATAAAGTATGTATTTTTTCATCATATTTCATGTATTATCTGAACAAGATATTTAGACATATAAATAACTATTATCAATTCCAAATATATATATATATATATATATATATATATATATATATATATATATATATATATTAATCGGACCGGTTCCGGATTGGAACCGGTACAATCCGGAACCAGTCCAGACACTCCGATCCGGACCATTGGATCGCATTGGTCCATGGAACCGGAACCGGAACCGGATCAATCCGGTTCCGATCCGATTGAGCTTGGAACCGGATTGATCCGGTCCGGATCCGGAACAATCCGGTCCATAAGCACCCTGAGGCTCCATAGGTAAACCAGCAAAAAGTATAATATAACAGGAGCCAGAAATCAGAAATACCAGAACGAAGCCAAATAATTCAACACGCAGAAAACCAAAAAGTAACAAAAATAATCCATATCAAATTTGATCGCGCAATCATTCATATATTTCTACTCAGGCAGGGGAGAAATTCATAGGATATAATATTTGTATAGTTCAATAGTGTGGGCTGTTTGCCTTTTTCAATAGAGGAAAGTCTGGATACCTGACGCCGTATCTTGGCAACTGCATCTGTGACCTCCGGCCGGGAAGAATTGTTTTTCAACTTCTGCAGTTAAGATCATCTAAAATAACATGTTTCCTTCTTCAGATAAAACTAGAGCATCAAACAGAGATCGTCAATGGGCATACCTTCTCTATGTTAGCTTTTGATGGATAATTTTTCTTTCGCTGTTCACGCCAATGTTGAATTTCTTGTTCTGTGTAACTCAATTTGAGAGATCTGATATAAAAGACAAGGGCAAAACAATCTAAGACAATGACACAGGAAAAGGCAGTATAAAAAAAAAACTAGCGGGCCTCGATCCACTCCAATACATTTAACTGCCCCTATTTTCTTTTGTTAATGCTCTCACATTCTACGACTCCCATCTTACAGTTGACTGAAGCCAAGTAGGAAATAACTACTTATTGCTTGATGACACGAGGAAAATGAAATAATAAAAGTTACCTCTCTTTTCCCACTTGAATTTGTTTGGCGGAATCAGAAAGAATAAAGGTTTTTTCTCCATTTTTTGACCCTGTATAAACAGAGAATTTTAAAGAAAACCCCAAAACATATTTAATGGACTTGCAAAAGATAAAACATCCAAGATGATATAGTCGAAGTCCAGAGAAACACCAACTTCTCAGTAATAGCACATGCATAAAGTTCATATATTGAAGTAATAAAACACGTGTTAGTATAGTTAGTCTGCAAAAAAACAACACGCTGGCAATTAAAGACTGCAGTAAACCTTAGCATAGAACTACATTGGACATAATAATTATCCGAAGTTAATTGGGGTTGTCGCATGGATATTCTTCTCGATTATGCACGGTTTGAAATTAAAGATTTAGTGATCCCCTAACCACCTAAAGCATACTTAATATCCTTGTGTCAAGTTAATATTGTCATTTCTCCTCGAGTCTACTACTTATATGTCCATAGGTCAAGTGCCTCAAACGATCGATGTTCAATGTGCTCAAACCATCTCAATTGCTCATTCATGATAGTATCCTCAATCACGGCCACGTCCAAGCATTTCCTTGATACGGTCATTTTTACTCAGCCAGCTCACACACATATCATTTATACTATCTAAGCAAAATCATGGATCCAATTAGCATGGTTAGCAACAAAATATTACCGATAGTCACAAGGAGGAGAGGTGGCAGACATTCTGAGTTAGGTGGTTAGAGGATGTGAAATTTAATATCAACACATCGGTCATTCAGTCTGTCATTATCCCATGTTTATTATACTAGAATTCTGAAATAACATGTCCCTAGCTCCTTACATTCAGTTTCTTCTTGCAATTGTTGTGTTCAATAAGCACGACTGTTCTCTCTGAGTAAATAAACATTTTCGTTCAATCTAAACCATACTCAATCAGAAAGCTAAAGGATTTGTAAATACTAGAATATATTTTCGTGTATAGTATAGCACTCTCAAGAGGTGCTCCCAATTAATTCTATGAAAGCAATGCTCGCACTCCGCTAACATAACAGAAAAGAGAGCAGCAAATGTTAAAAAATAAGTAAAAGGTTCAAGTACGAGTAAGATCATCAGAAGTTCCATATTAAGATAAAATAAGGAATTTCAAAATTCAAAAGGTTAGCCAGTAACGACAACAAGCACGGATCATATTTTCGATTCACTGAGTGATGGATCTGTTTCCATTAAGTACACCACGATTGTATAAAATTAAAGAGCCCAAAAATGAAAAGTCAAATGCTACTGCGAAATAAGTATTCGGCATCTGTAAGATAATTAACAGTAAACTAAACAGATAATGCTAGTGGTTCCAAAATAATTTCACCGTACTGTTATGCCAGCCTTCAATTTGATTAATTTAGTGTGCTGCAAAACGTGACCAGTTTATCGTCAAATGCATTTCTTTATGCTACAGAATGTGCATATGATAATGACAATGATTTATTACATCCATCGTTTTCACTCTAGATGGTAAACAACAACAGTTGGATAGACATCCTCTTTTAGATATGCATGACATGAGGTACAGAAAGTAATTAATCATTCTCTTGAAACTGATGAAATGTTCAAGTGATTAAAAGAAAGGATAGATGCTGAATTGGCCCCTATAAAACCATAACAAATTATAGGACAAAAAACACTCATCATTTCACTGTTTGAATTGAAGCCCACCCTAAAGTGCCAAAAACAGTCAAAGTACACAAATTCCGCACCTTTTCCTTGATTTTCATTATGAAATTTGAAGTTTCCATTTGAATTTTGCTTGTGATGAAACTGCTGCTTCACAAATCTGTAAGACTTTGACATCAGTGAAGCAACAAATCAACTTGTCCTAACTTTCAATAAGCCGAGATAATTGCTCAAGAAATAGTCAATGTAAGACATACCCTCTCTGTGATGCATCATTTTTAAAATTACCAATAAGGTTCTTCTTGTTAGATCTTTTCCAGTTATTGTTGGTCCCATGGAATTCGCCTGTATTACTCTGCAACAGTTGATCAAGCTTCAATCACCATCAAATAATTCAGTTTGTCCAGAAAAAGAAAAGAAAAAAATATGGCTCAAAATTTCGGGAATAAGAAAGTTGATTGTGACGAGGCAAGTAAACAATTTTGTGAATTTTGGTCTCAGAATATAAAAAGGTATCATATGCTGTAAAATAGCTCGTCTCATTACATGATTTCTCACTGTTGACAAAGTGTTGAACAATACAACGTAATAAATTCAATGCATCAACAATAAGTGACTACATGTCATAAATATGCCAAGAAATGGAGATAGGAAACCAAAGAAACAAAGACAAGAAAGAAAAAATAAATTCTTCAAAGTCTTAAAAACATTACAGGAAAATTGGCTAAATATTCAAATCTCTTGCTTGCAGTTAAAAACAAACTGACATATGGTTGGTTTGTGATTTCCCATTAAGATCGCAGTTACATTAAAAAGAGTAAAAGACTATGTCCATCAAATCCAAAATAAGTGTAATGAACTTTACATAATAGCAAACCCCAAGGGTTGGTAGAAAAATCTTGTTGAGATATAAAAATTTCTTAAACCAAACTACACCAAGCAGGGTTTGTGAATGAGTTCATAAGCATAAATTTATTTCCAGTCCCAGTTACTCATAACACACCCGAGGGAAAGTTATTTTCCATAAGCCCCATTTGATCTCCTCACCGACATTTTTTAGCAAACAATAACCAGTTTCGGCGCAAAAGATGAGGTAAAAGAATGAAAAAAATATTGTAGTTATCACATGTAAAGAGGATATATAACATAACTCAACTTAGATGACAAAATCTCACTTCACCATTTTGACTATGCTGTTTTGAACTTTCATAATTCTATTTGTTAACTAGTATTATTCATGTACATGGTTCGCAATCGCGGGAACGGTACCTGAAACGGAGGTCATCAGTTCCAGTTCCAATGACATTTCACGGAACGGTCACGGCGCGGATTTTTTAAAATAATATTAAAAAATTCAAAAAGATTGAATAGTTTGAAAAAAATATTTTTGGGGTAGACTATTTTCATCTTCTTTGATTCATAAATAATATTTAAAAAGATTATTTTTAAGAAAATAACAAACTAAATTTTTTTTTAGATCTTATGTACACTTTATTAAAACATGAGTATATACTAAAATTTTCACAACCATAACAAAACTACTTTACCTTCAAATCATAATATTAATAAAAATATAAAATCAACAAACTAAATGAAATATTTTTCATTTAATTTCTATTTAATTAAATTTTCAAGTAAATTGTAAAATCATTAAATCTTATGTAAAATATAAATTTATCCTTAATATCTCATAATATTTTTTATCATTTTGTTTACAAAAATTAAATTATTTAAAATTATTAATATATAATTTTAAAATACACATAACAATTTATTTAAATAATTCCTAATAACTTTTATATTTCAGAATTATTAATATCATTTCAGATTAATAAACGTTTTTTTTTAAAAATTTTAAATCAAATAAACTACTTTTAAATAAAACACAAACAAAAAAACTATAACTTTAGACCCCCACATATAATTACTACATCTAACTCTCTCCTTCGTTTCGTTCATCCTCAATCTCTCTTTCATTCCATTGAAAAAAAATTCAAAATTCAATTTTTTTAATTCACACCCGTTCCGCGCCGCACCGTTCCGCCGTTCCACCTCCGTTCCACCGATATATCGCCGATATCCGATTACATAACGTCTTTCCAGAGCAACATACGTTACAAGCTGGAACTTTGGCACGCTCACCTCCGTTCCCGTTCCGGAACGGCCGTTCCGGCCGTTCCGTTCCCGTTTTTGCGAACCATGTTCATGTATTAAGTTACTTCGTCCACGGGTTTAGTCCCAAATACTATTACCCACTTTGAAACTTAACTTATACATCAGTACTCAGGCCTCAGGCCTGAAACCTGTAGAACATGCACATAAATACACGAATGAACCACCAATTAAAAAAAAGATGATAGAGAGGAACAGAGGACGTTGCAGCCTCCGTACAGAACAAGGGCATACAGCCAAAACGCAACCTCGAGAAGAAACCTGTAATTTTGCAGCACGAGGAGAAAAACCATGCAGATTCTGTTGTAGTTGAGGTGCAGCAAAATCCTTTGTAACGCTATCATTGCTGGGTAATTTTGCAGCACGAGGAGAAAACATACGCAGATTGTGTTGTAGTTGAGGTGCACCAAAATCGTTTGCAACATTATCATTACTGTGCATTTGCTTCGAGGAATTCCCATTCATCAACTGCTGCAAATTTCCACTTCCATTCATCATATTCGGCGGTACATTAGCGAAATTCTGGGGACCACAACCGGCAATTTGCATTTGCAAAAGCTGGTTCACGTTCTGTACTAAATTGGGCACATTGAATTGCCCATTGGGCAAGAGCTGAGGGGAGTTGACGGCACTATGAGCAAACATCGGATTCAAACTGTTGCAATTGAAGTTCTGTATATGGCCTTGTGGGAAGGGGAAAAGCTGGGTAGGAGCAAAATAGGTACTTGGGTTGGTGAAAGGTGGCATAGCAAGTTGTGGATTGAGCACACCTATTTGAAATTGAGGCCGAATTTGCATAGGACTAGGGATAAAATTACCTGGATTTCCCATAACCTGATCCATAATTAACGAAAACAATGAAAATTTAGCGGGAAAAAAAGAAAAGATATTGATGCAAACCAATATATAAAACGCATGGAAATAGAGAGATACACCTGTTGGGGTGCAGAAGCATTGGTTCCATTGTTTCTGAGTTGATTGTTTGGGTTGCCATTGAAGTTTGGAAGCATGGTGGCAGTTGCAGTAGGGTTTTATGTTTGTAGGGTTTTATGCAAGGAAGGAGGAGACCGCAGATACGCTTTTATTTTGAGACGGTGTCACGTATTTCAGTTTGTATATTCAGCACAAATTATAGTTAGACATTTATAACCGTAGCCCGATCCGGACCGTAATCGAGTCAACGAATCGGTTACCTGTTGACAAATAAAAATTCTCTAAAAAAATGTTATGCTCTTAAATAAATATTTTATAATAAAAACATATATATAACAAAGTAAATATAACAAAAAATATTAGATAAATTAATAAGAACTATAAATAGTGGTTGCAAAATAAAATATTTGAAGCAAATTATTGCAAAACAAATATATTATATACCTTTTATAATTATTCTACAAGTATTTTATGCTCATTATTTGATTTACATTATATATATAATAATTAAATAAGTATATCTTAGTTTATCACAATATAACTTACAATAGAAACTCAATAATGTAATATTTGATTAATTAATAAAATATTTTAATAATTTACTTATACTGATTTGGGAACAACGTATTGAATTGATAATTCACTAACTTTATATTATATAAATTAATAACTCCTAACTTAATATATTTATGATTAATCAATGAAATCATCATAAAACTAAGTTTACTCGCATTTGTTTGTAAATTGATAGTGACAAATCTTGTTACTGACATTTTTTAATATAACAAGAACTTTTGTGTTGGTTTGTTTATAGATAAATAACAAATAATTCAATGTTATACTCGTTAATTTCATATGTAATTAATATCATAATTGTAAATGTTTCATGCCAATATCATTTGCAATTAGTACCAAAGTTGTATAAGTTTCATACCAATTTCATAAGTAATTAATACCAAAATTGTAAATATTTCATACCAATCTCTTTTGCAATTAGTACCAAAATTGTATAGGTTTCATACCAATTTCATATGTAATTAGTATCATAATTGTAAATGCTTCATACTAATATCATTTGTAATTAGTACCAAAGTTGTACATTTTTTATACCAATTTCATATGTAATTAGTATCATAATTGTAAATGTTTCATACCAAACTCTTTTGTAATTAGTACCAAAGTTGTATATGTTTCATACGAATTTCATATGTAATTAGTATCATAATTGTAAATGTGTCATATCAATATCATTTGTAATTAGTATCAAAATTATATATGTTTCATACCAATTTCATATGTAATTAGTATCGTTAGACAATCAGATTCAATTAATTAAAATGACATTATCTTATTTGTGGTCCCATCGAGTTTGATGAAACAATTGGGTAAGTTTTGTAAGATTAATGGCATGCGAGCTAGAAAATTTCAACTAGATATACCCACACGTTGAACTAGAAATTGCTAAATGATTCATATGAATATAGAGAGTTAATGGCAACTTAAAAAGTTCAAACTCTCCCCCCGTTACATTTCCTTTGTTCTTTTTTATGATTCTTTTATAGTAAGTTTTAAATTGTTTAAATAAAATTTTAATTTTAATTTTTTAAATTTAAAAAATATAAGGGTCGAACCGTAACCGTAACCATAACCGGCGGTTCACGAACCGTGACCGAAACCGTCTACGGAGGTTAAGGTTAAGGGTCGAGCTCTTTTAAACCGTCGAACCGGCGGTTCACGAACCGTTGCCATGTCTAATTATAGTTAGCACGTTTGAAAACTTAAAAATACGCTTGTTTTGGTGACGTAGGCATCAAAATATCACCCAATCTAATATATGTAAGGTTGAATTGTTAAACCGCAACTACATAATAAATATGTAAAATCACATGGTTCGGGTGAATACGGATACATGCGGTTAACATGTCAATTAGAAATAAATTATAATTAGTTCATTCTACCAGTTCTTAAACTATAAATAAAAATGTAAAATCATGTGAACAAAATTACTATCTGAAACATAATTATCAAATCTTTTGCAATTGAAAATCAGAGTAATTAAAACAATAGATCATCAATAATATATCCATCATCCTAAAGTTATATATATCTATATTATTTACTAAAACTCAAACTGAAAATATTCTCTCACAATACGAACACAAAAAACATAATAAATTATATTATCAAAATCTCCACCATCACATTGGGAAATCAACAACTTTATTTACATGTACAAAAGAAAATGACAATTTAAAAATTCACAAAATAAAAAGCATTTCTTGTTACTACAAGATGAAGTTCACAAACTAAAAGCATTTATTGTTACTGCGATATGCATAATGAAAAAACTTGAAACTACTATTTCTCAATGAATGAACATCTTTTTTTAATCAACAAATTAAATTATATAAAAAAGATTACTACAGTTTTTACAATAAATAATATACCAAAATCATCAAACTGAAGCATTGATGCGTTTAAAATTACAATTTACAAAATCCCTAAAATAATTAATTTTATAATTTAAGACATCTTTTATATATGTAAAGACGTGGATGGATTGAGTGGGGTAGGTGGGTGAAGGAACAACAATCCATTACCAACTACATAAATTCGATTTTCAACTGTAACCCATTATTTTGAATGTTAAAACTGACGGATATAGGTGGGTGAACGCTGGTAACTGACCGGTGAGTTATGTTCTGCGGTTTTTTCGTACACCTTAGAATAGTAGTTAAGTTCCAGTTTTCTCCGATCTCTTTTTGACAACGTATACCAATTGTTGTCCATTGAAATATAATTAATTTTTTTCGGGGTAACATCAACTAAACTCACTCATCCAATCCAGATTTACGGAGTGCGTGGTGATTAAAGCTAAAATAGGGCGATTGGAACATGCAAGATCACCTAGGATGTTGATCGTTCGACCTAGATGGCCTTGAGTAGTGCTCGGATCACAATAAGAGCCCAAAGTGCCAAGCAGCTAGGTCGACATATCCAATGATCCCCACTTTCATAGATATGTCGCCTCAACATGCCAAATGAATATTCACAAGCTAATTTAGTTAAAGTAAGCTAGTGGATGAAAAGGAGAAATATGTGATTGGACATGAACTAGATATGAATTGATACTTAATAAATGGCTTGACATCTACGGGATTGAAACGAGATAGTTTGAAAAATAACATTGATCAATCATTTTTTTTTATTTACGACCTTATTTAAAGATTTATTTTGTAAAATGACCTTCAGACAAAAAAAAAGGTCAAACAAATATCAAAAATTAAAAAAAGGTTATATTTCAAAATCATGGTAAATAAATATTATTTATTTAAATAATCCCGACTGAAAATTAGGTTGGAGTACTACATCAACCTGTATATAAATATAAATTTAACAATCACAAACATCATGAGATACATCTAGAAATGTATACCCAAAAAACTAACAAGTTTCATATAAATATAAGCACAAGATAAAGAGAAAACATAGTCTCTCTAAAATATGACTGTATGTGATGAACAGTAGCTATTAAAATCTTTGGCCTGTTTCCTTTTGGGTTGTTATTTATTTCGTTTCCTTCATTAGTTTTCTTATATACCGGTCATTACATGTGTCTCACACTATTGCCATTACTGAAGTATATTGGTCATTTCTTCTTGTTTACCAGACTCATTGCATTTGCCTCATTAGTTTGCTATTTTGGCATCTACTCTCGCCATTATTGGAGCATATTGTTGCTCTGTTCTTGCGTGGTGGAGTGAGGGCCTTATTTGACGATCATACTGGTAACTTTTTTTTATAGAATTTGTACTTCGTTTGTTAGATCTCTTGTCGTTATGTTCTTGATTTATGAACTGCTGATATAGTAAATGAACATAAAAGGGTTCTGCAAGTAATTACGGCAATGATATGGATCTTAGTTCTTTTAAATGATTTGACAGGGTGAATTACTGGATGGAAACACATATCGCACTAAAGGAATATTAACAATTCGTAGAGGCCAAGATCTTGAGACCACACGCATGACTATAGATTATAAGGTGATATAGAAGGAGAATTTATGTTAGAAATTTTGTAAACTTTTGACTATAGATTATAAATCCCCAAAATCAATAATTTGTAAACTTTAGACTATAGATTATAAATCTATAAAACATCAATAATTTTTTGTGAAGGGGAAAGTTTTTAGTATACAACAATACAATAATAAAAAGGTCAAAACTAACTAAAAAGATGGTCAATTAAGTCATTTGTAACTACAAAATCACACATTAAAATAATTAATAAATTGTATTACAATTATACATCATACACTCACACAACAAGATTGGATGCTGGAAGTCCAGTCTTTTGGCATGAGATGATGAGAATAAAGCCTTATAACATTGTGAAGTTACTGCAATTCTTATTTTGTACTATTTCAAGGTCTTGTATATGTATTTGTTGAGTGAATCGATATTAGCTCATGAGATGAAGCATGTTTAGCGATTGATTTGATACAAAATTTTCACATTGGTTATTAAGCCTAATGCCACATTTTTATAACTTGTATAAGACTTTCAAAAAGTTTGAGCCGCCCCTGATCTCCTTTGGTTCAAACCTCTCCCACTATTTCCCGGAGTTCTGGCTTTGTCGGATTGCCGCTGGATAAAATCCATCTCCAGGTTTTCTATCCTCATACGCCTTGCGAGTCGTCCTCTTATGCACTAACAGCATAGGAGGGTGCCTTCTCTTTCTCTTACACTATCTAGAGTAGGTGCAAGATCATATCCACAACACTCAACCACTAATGAACAATCTACTTTAAGGTGCCCTTGATTCACCCTTCTAGTGCTTTCTACACTCCTCCCTTACCATCCCTTTAGGAAGCCCATGGTAGTGGTCTATTTGTTAGTCACTCAGATTCCTCTGTAATGACTCGATTTCAAGTCTTCCTCACCCTATAGTTAAGATTGTTCAAAACAAAAAAGAGGACACGATCATAATCAAGTGTTTAATTATCTCTGTAATGATTATTTTAATGTAAAGAGCGGAAGATAAGTTTAAAATTTACTCACACATGGCCCTAAAAAATTCGATATTACCTCATTATTCGAGTAACATACCATCTGCTTTACATTTACCAAAATACTCATCATGACATACTGAAAATATATAATATCAATTTCATATCATTACACGTAATCCATCACATACTATACAAAGTAAAATCTCCCAGTATTATCATACTCAAATAAAGCTACCCGATGTATACCCGTCGAGTAAAATATTAATAAAAACTCTTTAACACAAAAATGAGAAGCAATACTCAATAAAATAAAATTTGTGCTAACTCTCACAGAGATGAGATCTGGTACTCATAGATACTTCCCCACGATCATCTGAAGATTGTCCACCTATAATACCCGTCATGCCCATTTTTTAACAAAAAAGTTTAAATAGTGAAATAAAAAAAATTCAGAATATAAATTTCATAATATGGCTGAATATGAGCAAGGCGCAAGATATGTAACATTTTTGTCTTCCCCACATATTCAGACGAGAGAATGGAAGATTTTGAGAGGAAGCTACATATATCCCTACCAGAACAAGAGAGTAACAGCGGCGCGAAGATTCAGATTGAAGAAGAAGGAAAACAAGTTCCGAATTCTTCCAAATTAATCATTGGATTGCTCAGCAGATTCCTCGCCGTTCAGCAGCGCCGAGCCCTCGCCTATACGCGCCTCAAACGGTACTCTATTCGCCTCCATTTCTGCGTATATCCACAGTTTTATGTATCATTCGAAGTTTCGTCAAGGATTAGATAGCAATTTCCTGATCACCATACTATCTGTCCGTGTGCTTTTGTGTCACCTGGCGTGTGTATGTGTGTGTGAATCGGACTTTGTAGCCTTCTTCCTCGATTGTGAAGTAGTGCATACATGTATGCGTTAACTTATCGTGCTCTGTGATTGCTTGTGTCTCTTTGAAAATGGTAAAATGAGTGCCAAATTTCATACAAAAGCTCAATTCATCGGCTACAAAAGATGCAGGCTTTCCTCTGCTTGTGCGTGCGTTTAAGAGATAGAGGAAGCAGCATATGCGTAAGCCTTATTTCAATTCAATTCACACTCGCAATTCATAAATTAGTTGCTCATGATGTTTAATCAAACCCAGGGTTTCCCTTTTAAACAATCTGCTGATTTGTCTGATTTTCTGGTACTTTTTTGCTTGACAGGAAGTTCTATATTCAATGTATTTTTGCAATTTTTTATTTTTTTTTTGGCAGTGGGTTTGAAGATTATATGCTTTCTGGGGGTGAATTAGCTTATCAGCAGCTTTGCAGTGAGATCACTGTTGAATTTAATGATTGTTCAAAACAGGTCAGTGATGATATATCAAGATAGTACGGGAAGATAGATACTCCTACACTGATCCCGAAGAAAATGCATGTCCTCTAGTAATGAGCAAATAACAGGGAATTCTATCATATGAAATGCAAAAGAATTTGTAATTCAGTCGGTATTGTGTAGAAAAAAGATCAAACTTAACCTTTGAACATGTTCCATGGAGCAGCAACTTCGGTGAAAATGTTTTATTCTAGTTTCCTAATATTTTTTGTACAATGTAAAGTTGTGAAATGGCTTACTTTATGCAGGTCCTTGAAATGGAATCTCTATTTATGAGCCCAGATTATTGCAGAGAGGATCTAGCTGACTTGCTCAGATGTATTCAATCACAAGAAAAGGAGAAGCTGCATTTAGTATGTCTTCCTCACTGTAATTGCCTTTTATTATTATAATATGCCTTCTTGTAAAAATCAAAATACTTTTTTCATGTGTCATTTTGATTAGTTATTCTGATTCGAATTTTACAGCCAGACAGTTCTGGTGATTAGTTGAGTTCACATATTAAGTGAAGCTAAACTTTGCGTAATAGAACCACTAAGATCTTTGATTTTAGCCAACCACTATTATTTTGCCAGCTCTCGCTGGTACAATTAGAGGATAGTGGCTTTACGTGGTAGTTTGGTACGTTGGAGTTGAGTGCATTTGCTTTCTTGCGGGGAAAATATTCAACAATTTTCTTTGAGTGCGGTTTGCATACATTTTATGTATGCATAAAATGTTCATACGTGTTGACGTGTATATATGCATGTTGCACGATGTTTTTATACTTTTATTCTTCAACAAACCCATGGTTCTGGCTCTTGTAATTTGGTTTTCATGAAAGTTCAAGTTTACTCAACAAGGAAACAATATTAAGTGGAATTCTCCAGTGGAGGAAATCAAGTTTACTCAGATACTCGAAAATGAACAAGTTATTTCTTGGACTAAACAAAGAATTTTCATGGCGATTATATATCTTGAAAGCCGCATGTTAAAGAATTTTCATGGCGATTTAGAAAAGTCTACGTTTACCCAACTATAAATCACTCTGAACATTTGTCCTACATTGGGTGTGGAATATCACAGTTTAAATTACAATTAACATGGTGTGGAAAGTCAAGTGATTATATATCTTGAAAGCCGCATGTTAAAGACGCATAATTCCCCCTTTTCCATGTACTGAAAATAAATGAAAATCCTGATCTTGAGATTTTTCTTTCAACTTCGGTTGCTTTGTTTTCATCCGTACATGCCTTTAATGGATATTCCCAGTGCATTTTCTATCTTCTGGTGTTGAAACTTTAGATATTTCTAAACATGTAGCGCTTGTGTTTTCATGAAAAATCTTTTGGGATACATGTGTTTTGGCAAACATTCTCTGATGTTTTTGCTTATAGACAGCTGTAATTCAAGTGCTGAAGAAAGCTGGTTGTCCCTCGGGACGATTGGTAAGCCATGCAAATTGCAGGTTTAGGCAGTCAACAGGACATGAATGTGTGCATATTCAGAAAATAACTGAAGCTTCTGGGACAGAAGAGGCTGAGGCTGATGCAGAATATGATAATTCTCTCAAGGAAGCCATCAAAGGTGTGCAGGATGCTGTGATTTCCATAAATGAATACTTGGAGGAAATCAGGTACGAAATTGCAGCCCTTGAAGACGAATAACTTTCCATCCTTTAGTTGCATATGTGGTGCAAGTAAAAAAACCTGCCTTGGGGGCTTCAAATACCGCAGCTTATTCTGTTAATTATTTTTCATTATGAGTACTAATATCCAAATCCAGTGTCATGCATCTTTTTTTGGTTTCGTTGTAAACTAGAAAAGAGATCGTGGCTGGGGATTCAATTTTTTTTGTAGCGGAGATATCGATGGCTAATACAATTTAGAACATTTGTTTTTGTGATTTTTCTTGTTTAAGACATATGTGGTGTGTTATTCGGTCAAAAAAGGCGAGTTTAAATTGTGCTATAATCAACTGAAACGAAAGTAATCGAAGTAGCTGATTGGTTGGTATATCGACACAACTTATCATCCCATCCGTAAATCAATGCTATGTTTCACAAGCGGCATTTTTCTTAACTTGTTTGAACAATCATTTGAAGTATTTGAGATCACGCTGCCGTTAGCTCGGACAGGGACCCTAGCTAGCTATTTTGATAATGAGCGGTCCAGCAATTCTCTGAACTCATTGCTTTGCACCAAGTTCTAGTTCGAGGATTTGTTAAAATTTAACATTGGATTCTCGAATCTTGAACTTGATTCTATGTGTGCTGAACGCATGCAAGGATGCTATATCGTTATTAAAGGCCAAGAATGGTTCTATTGAATTCTGCAAAATCAGTGTTTTCACCTGTTTGGCAGCTAGATCTCTCAATTGCAATGGAAATTTCCAGAGCACTTCTGTAAAGTTGGATGGATATTGAGATGACAAGTTTAATGAAATGCTCTTGTTCATATTATCACATAGACCCTAAGCTATTGAATCAGGTGGGCTAATTCAACCATGCTACACGGGGTGGAATTTACCATGTGTAGCATAAAAAGAACCCTCCCTCTATGTTATGGTTCCTTATATTATTTTAAAACATTTCGTAGTAAAGTAAATTAATATGATATCTTATTTAAATAATATATTATTATCCCTTGATAAATTGAATTTCCAAAAATGTTGATCACATCAAGAGGGGTTTCTTTTAGTTACCCAAAAGAATTGTGTAGCACCCAACTCGGGAGATGCTTGCCTATCCCTTGTAAATTGCCACATTTCCTACAAATGCTCCATACCTCTTTTGGTCCCTTTTTGAAAAGTCACAGGCAGTATAGAGATCATTTATACCAAAAAGAGTTGTACATAAGTGCATTAACTGATAAGAAAAGACATAATAACATAGGACTCCTATGACAATTGACAAACATGGTTACTTCTTGGCTATCCCATGGAGCACTATCTCATGGGTTGGATCAATGACCCATATTTATCTATGCATTGGTCCCACATAACAAATTGAGACATTAATAAATTTGGGTCATTGATCCAATATTTGGGGTATTGCCATTTAGGGTAGTCAAGAATAATTCGACAAACATAGTCTCTTGTCTACGTGTCAATGCAGCAATCACAGTCATTTCATTCGTTTCCCATTTCATGAAATCCTGGCTATGAAATAACAACAGATAAAAGAAACTAGAGGATAAGTCATTAATGACTTAGTGTGTTAATGCATACCGATAAGAGATGAATATAGTTTAACATAATGAGTATCAGTAAATAGACTAACAATCGGTGATGCATGCTCCCGCCGACACATTCAATATAGCACTTTTGCACATGCATTACATAGAATATGTATGAACAATCATTTAACGCGACAAGATGAACTCATTTGATGGACCAAAATCTCGTTGTTCAGATGAATCATATTGTTCATTGGACTAATTTTCCATACCTAAGCCATGTTGTCTAGTGGATTCAATTTCCAAATGAAAGTTCATTGTATATGACCTCATTCATTCACTGTATGTGTCGTTCATCTCAATAGTATTATTAAACATTTCAAAAACAAGCAATGTCTGAAAATAACAATATTAAAAGAGAAGTACAAGAATTTGATAGGATGCTGTATAGAAACAAGTAATGTGACTACATGTTATATCAACGTCGAATACCATAAATAACAATGTTTGGAGGGTAAGTAATATGATCAGACAATAACAACAACAACTAAACTTTTAATCCCAAAGGATTGAGGTAGACTACATGAACTATAGAAAGAATCAAGTCGGATCGTGCACATGCGTTAGTCTTCTCCAAGCGCTTCTTTCTATCAGAATAACCACGTTCCTCGACTCGCATGGGTGGGAAATCAATTGATGACTAAGTTACTTTACTTGCTTGCCTTTTCGATGACATTGCAGTTTTGATTCAACTGGACTCCAAATCTTTGTATGTAACTTCGAGCCATGTCTTCTTCGGTCATCCCCTTACGAATAGATGCATTGATGGGTCTATATCGTACGTGATCAAACCAGCTTATGCGACTTTCTTTCATCTTATCTTTTATACAAGCTACACATACTTCAGCTCGAATGTCTTCATTCCTTATTTTATCTCTTCTGGTCTTATCACACATTCAAAGAAGCATATACATCTCGGACACACTCATATTTTGGACGTGATTCGTCATGGGTGCCCATCATTTCGTCCCATACATGGCAGTTCTATAAAACTTCTCCTCCAATCTCAGTGGAATACTACGATCTCAAAGAACTTTGGTGGTGTTTCTCCATTTCAACTAGCACGTCTGTAAAATGTGGTTACCGCCGCTATCAATCTCCCATCATTTGGATAACAGAACCTAGGTAGCGAAACTTGCTACTCGTCGATAACTCTTTGTTGGAACCGAAGGGGGGGGGGGGGGTGAATGAGGTTTCTTCGCTACTTTAGCTTTTTAAATTGAGTTTGCAAAAATAATGAGTTTGCGCTTGCGGAAGACTTAAGTCAATCGATAAATAAGTAAAATGAATAAGTAAATAAATGCGTAAATAATAAAGCGATAAAAGACAAGAGAATTTGTTATAGAAGTTCGGCGATGAATCGTCTACGTCTCCTCTTCCCGGCTAGATAACTTCCAACCGAGGTTCCACTAGAACGAATGATCTTGGCCTTGAGGGCTCCAAGTTAGCCACAATACAACTCTTCCCGATTACACAATGTTCTTCACGAGCACAACACTCTTCACGAGTCTTCTTGGCCTTAAGGGCTTCAAGGATAGCCACACAAAAACTCCCTGAGTTACCAATACTCTTCACGAGTCTTCTTGGCCTTAAGGGCTCCAAGGATAGCCACAACACATGCACCAACTTTACTTGTTGATGACTTTACAATTTCCAACTTGCTTCGGTGTTGGAGGACCTTACAATAAATCAACAAACACCTTCACGGTGTACCAACACGAAGAATCAAAACTCACACAACAAGAAATGAATTACAAACTCCAATACACACAAATGTATGAAGTTTGCAATGCTAAAGTAATTTGAATTGATCAAGGCTTTCTTGTAGTTTATAGTCTTGTTTCTTGTCTTCAAAATGCTCCAAAACATCAATATTTATAGTGTAGGAGGCCCCCAAGGCACATACTAGCCTTTGCTACACATAAGGCTGAAATCACTCAACGATCGCCTCGGACATCGCCTCGGGCGATCACCATCGCCGCGCCCCAACGATCGCCAATCTTCACAGATCGCCTCAGGCGATCTAAACCAAAATTCAATGCCATAGCCTCGGTTGCTCAAATTCTTCCATCGCCTCAGGCGATCAACGTATCGCCTCGGGCGAACTCTCCCTGCGCGCGCTCCTCGGCGTCGCTCCAGTCGATGTGCATGGCGATGCCCTTCCTGACAGCCATCGCCTGGGGCGATGATCACCATCGCCTGGGGCGATCTGCCCTAAGCTTTGCACAATTGATTTTCTCCAATCAATCCACTTTTCAACCAATAATTATGCACACTAAGTAGACACATTAGTATAACAAACACAAGTTTTGTTGATCATCAAAACTCAAAAATAATCCGGAGATAAATTAAAGCATTAAACAAAACACATGCGTTTAAGGCTCAACAAGCTCCCCCTTTTTGATGATCACAAAACTTGATAAACTTGAATATGTAATATGCATGAAATGTGAGTAAACATGACTCCCCCTTAACAATTGCATAGCACATACAAGATTACCAAGTAAAGCATTAAACAAACAACTCTCCCCCTCAAACCATGCATACACAAGCTCTCCCCCTCAAACTATGCATGAATTAAACTTCAAGTTTATCACAAAATTCTCCCCCTTTATGTGATAATCAAAAAGCACGAAGTTCAAATAATCATAGCATAAGTGTATGTTGACGCATAGCCATATTTTAACAATTTACACATGTTCCTCATCAAGCATGTAAAAGACATAACAAGCATAAGATTAAATCATTTAGAGGAGCAACAAACATGCGTTTAAGGCAATCAACAATGAATTCTAAACATTGCAAAGTGTGCATATGTTCTACCAAGAGTTCATGCACTTATGCCCGATAGACATCTAAGTTCTCAAAGCATCATTTGATAAGTTAATAAAATTATTAATCACATAATTGCACATTTCCACATTGCATATTCAAATTTGAATTCAAGGCATATCAAATACTTACTATAAAAGGATAAGCATACATCATGTATTAAAACAATTTATATGTGCATATGCTAAGGGGTAATGCATTTTACTACCAATGAATATTGAGCTTCATTATTTATTGGTCACAATTAATTTGTGCCAATGAAATTTTGAATTGCTCTTATATGCACAAAATAAATTTACAGTTGATGACAAGAGTGTGTTCTTGTCATTGGTCATATACCTCGCGCCTCTTCTATTGCGGTGAATGAGATAATCTCCTCTTTTGAGTTGCTTGTACTGTGACGGCCCGCCCAGACGGGTCGCCCGCCGTATTCAATTGCTTGAATACAAGGCTTCACTCAATTCAAAATCTTGTTATCACTTTGAACTTTTATTTAGCGGAAACGTTTTAATTCTTATCGGATGTTGACTTAATAACTTATTACCCGTGACTTTTATCTTAGAAAAATTTGGGCAGAGTCTCCTCTTAAAAATTGTGCCCTGTGATCTACCAGATCACTACAACCACAATAACAAAATCATAAAAACAAAAACTAAACCAAAATAAACTTCAAATATCAATATCCAACTAAAACATAAGTAAATGTTTCATATCCTCAAAATAAAACTTAAACATGCCAACATACTCAAAACTTCATAATAAATCTAAATATCCTCCGCATCGTCTAAGTCTTCAACTCCATCTGTAATATGTCACATTACAGGTAAAGGTAAGTTGCAGCATTTTATAGTAAGCATAATAAACATTTGATAAAAGGTCAAAAGCATCATTTTTCATAATGTGACGAAAAATAATATACTTTCATATCCAAAATAACTTTCACACATATATGGTTTAATCCGAGCAGTTAACGGAACTAAATTTCACAAAACGGAATCATAACGGAAATAACTGCACAGATACCAACGAAACATAACGGAAACAAATAACAATATCATATAATGTCTTAACATTATAGAATTAATCATTAAACATAGTCATGCTGTAATGAAACAAATGCATACTCAATTACGGATGTGACACAATGATATCATTCCAGACTATACCCGCTGGAAGGGTATCGATAGATATTATACCCCCTCTGTCTTCGGGCAAAACGAAATGCGTTTCTTTATTCTCGTCGCCAACGAGCCGAAAGTATGCGCGTTTTTATCCTCGTCACAATGCGAGACACAACGAAACGAAAATATCCACAGTTCACAAACCTCAAATCGTATTCACTGAATCAAGACAAACATGGCCTTTCAAAATAGTTTTTCACACACAATAAAATGTTACTCAAAATTCTATTTTTCAACAAATTACATTTCTTATCAAAAATCATCTTTCAAATAACCTTTGCATGCTTACTATCCGAAAATCATTTCAAAAATAAACCATACAAAATACTTAAAATAATTTGCGGAAAATTGCAACTTCCTTTACGTACCTGAAAGCTTCTTATCAACGATAAATCTACAAACCTCCCAAAATCTCCAAGATATCAAGGATTTCCTATTATCCATTTCAACATTATTAAAATCATATTCAATTAACTTAGTTCTAACACAACTTAACAAAATCCTAACTCTTATATTATTCAACACCATTTTCGAATTAACATACAAAACTTCAAAATATGTTTCTAAATTCCTTAAAATCCCGCATACAAATTTTCGAACCAAACACTATCCCAATTCTTCCAAAAATTCAGTATCATAATCGAACAAAATACCATTTCAGTTTTTCTTCAAAATCAGATAGAAATTTTCAATCCTAAAATCCAGAAAACCTTCGAATTCTATACTCATCCCATTCTCAAATTTCAGAAATAATTTCAGTAATTTTTCGAACTAAATCCTTCAAATTTACAGTATAACTTTCGAACTCCAATTCCAGAATACAATTTTCGAATTCCAGAAAATTCGAACTAAATTTTCAGAAAAATTCTTCAAACTTTGATTCTGAAAAATATGGTGTTTTTCTTGACAATTAAACCCCTAAAATTCCAATTTAAAATCTAACAAACCTAAACACAATACTTAAAAATCGAAACAGAAAATAAAAATTCAAAACAGAAATTTCGAAACTTAAGAATAAAAATCGAATTCATACCAATTGATGTCCAAATCCGAATTCCTCTCAGTTGTTTGCTACTACTCGAATTTGGAAGTGATTTCCGAAGCTAAAAATCGAAACCCATGAAATCTGGAATTTTTTTCTGAGTTGAAAATAAAACCTACGGGAATGGTTGGGTTTGTCTGACCTTATACAATCCAGAGTAGATGAAGAGGTTGAGAGTTATAGGCGTTGATGGGAGAAGAAGAGACGAAATGGAAAAATTGATCGGCCATTAAGGAGGCGAAGCAAGCGAAGGAATCAGCGAGCAGTGAAGGAGATGAAGGGAATATGATGAACTGCAGCGGAGGAAATGAAATTAGGGAATGAAAAAAAAAATCGTGTTTGACTTTAACGATTTCTCTTTAAATTTTTTTTTTTTTTTAAGAAAAATTAATATTATTATTATTACTATTATTATTGTTTTTTATTTAATTTAAAATTTTGTAACAATTATTTTCATTAAAATTGAACCATTACAATCTCCATACATTCTAAAAAGTTTCGTCCTCGAAACTTGCATCACGTTTTATATCTGGATACTTAGCATATAGTTCTTCTTCTTTTTCCCATGTTGCCTCATCAGGTGAGTGATTGCTTCATTGAACCTTAACGAACGGAATCGTCTTAGTTCGTAGAATTCTCTCTTGACGGTCGAGTATCTTGATAGGATATTCTGAATATGTACACTCCTTGGATATCTCAATCTCTGTTGCTTTAAGTACATGACTTTCATCTGAAATATACTTCCTGAGCATCGAGACGTGAAATACATTATGTACTCGATCTAATTCCGGAGGTAGAGCAACGATAAGCCAAAGTTCCTATTCTTTCCAGAATTTCATATGGTCCAATGAATCTCGGACTTAACTTTCCATGCTTACCAAACCTCATTACTCCTCTGAATGGTGATACTTTCAAGTACACCTTATCCCCTTGCTGAAATTCTAAATCTCGTCTGCGAACATCAGCCCAACTTTTCTGTCGACTCTGAGCTGTAAGTAACCTCTGTTTGATGATGGAAACATTTTCATTCGTGAGTTTGATCAACTCTGGTCCTTCCAATACTTTCTCTCCAACGTCAAACCAACACTGTGGTGTTCGACATTTCTTTCCATACAAAGCTTCGAATGGTGCCATTTGAATACTGGATTGATAACTGTTATTGTACACAAACTCTGCCAGTTTCAGATGACGATCCCACTGTCCTTGAAAATCCAAAATACATGTTCTAAGTAAATCCTCAAGAATTTGAATTGTTCTCTCAGACTGTCCATCTGTCTGTGGATGGAAAGCTGTGCTGTATTTCAAATTCGTGCCCAACACAGATTGTAAACTCTTCCAAAATTGTGATGTGAATCGAGCATCTCGATCAGATATGATACTGACTGGTATCCCGTGTAAACACACCACTTGATCAATGTAAAGTCGTGCTAAATCATTCATTGCTGTGGTCTTCTTCATCGGTATAAAGTGAGCACACTTAGTAAGTCGATCAACAATAACCCAAACTGAATCTTTTTGTGTCGTAGTCTTGGGTAATCCGGTCACAAAGTCCATAGTAATATGCTCCCATTTCCAGTTTGGTATATCCAAGTTTCTCAGTGTCCCTGCTGGCTTTTGTCTTCCAACTTTCACTTGTTGACACACTAAACACTTGGATACAAACTTTACGACATCTTGCTTCATTCCTGGCCACCAAAATAATTGCTTCATATCTTGATACATTTTATTCTGTCCTGGATGCATGGCCAATATTGTCTGATGTGAATCTTGTAAGACTTCGCCCCTGAGTGTTGATACAGCTGGAACGAATAGTCTATCATTGAATCTCAATGTCCCATCTTCATGCATTTTAAAATTTTCTTGGTTTGATTGAGCCTTTTGAGATAAAGTCTGCCACATAGGATCCTTTGATTGTGCTTCCTTAATCCTGAGAATAAGATCAGGTTGCACCATGAGATTACACAATATCGTCGTCCCGTTTTGGTCGTCTCTTGATTCAACATTCAGATTTAACTTTGACATCTCGTCAATGAGTTTCTGTTGCGTAGTCAATAGCATTGATCCGTAACTCTTCCTGCTTAATGCATCAGCTACCGCATTACTCTTTCCAGGATGATAGTGCAATTTCACATCATAGTCCTTGATCAGCTCTAACCATCTTCTCTGTCTCATATTCAACTCCTTTTGAGTAAAAATATACTTTAAGCTCTTGTGATCAGTGTAGATATCACATGTGGTTCCGTACAAGTAATGTCGCCATAACTTCAGCGCAAAAACCACTGCTGCCAGTTCCAGATCATGAGTGGGGTACCTTATCTCGTGTTCTTTCAACTGTCGTGAAGCATATGCAATCACCTTTCCATTTTGCATAAGTACACAACCTAACCCCTCCTTTGATGCATCACTGTAGATACAAAATCCTTCATGTCCATCTGGCAATGTAAGAATAGGTGCCGTCACAAGTAGATCTTTCAACTTCTCAAAACTTGCCTGACACTTAGAATCCCATTCAAACTTTACTCCCTTTCTTGTTAACTTTGTAAGGGGTAATGCAACTCGAGAAAATCCTTCCACAAATTTTCGGTAATATCCAGCCAATCCCAGAAAACTTCGAATTTCTGTTACTGATGTTGGAACTTTCCAATTGGTAATGGCTTGAATCTTTGCTGAGTCAACTCGGATTCCTTGAGTATCAATGATGTGTCCAAGAAATGATACAGAATCCAACCAGAAGTCACATTTCTCGAACTTTGCAAATAATTGATGTTGTCGTAGTCTCTCCAATGTCATCTTCAAATGTTCTTCATGTTCTTCCTTTGATTTGGAATAGATCAATATATCATCAATGAATACTATGATGAATTCATCGAGCCATTCTCGGAATACGTGATTCATTAAAGCCATAAATGCTGCAGGTGCATTCGTAAGTCCGAAAGGCATCACCAGAAATTCATAATGTCCATATCTGGTTCGAAATGCAGTTTTGTGAATGTCCTGCTCTTTGATTCTGAGTTGATGATACCCAGATCTCAAGTCAATCTTCGAGAATATTTGTGCACCTTGTAATTGATCGAATAAATCGTCAATCCTTGGTAGCGGATATTTATTCTTCACAGTGATTCGATTCAACTCCCTGTAGTCAATGCACATTCTCATGCTGCCGTCCTTTTTCTTTACAAACAGTACCGGTGCTCCCCAAGGTGACACACTAGGCCTTATGAAACCTTTATCTTGTAGTTCCTTCAATTGTCCTTTCAATTCTTTTAGCTCTGCTGGTGCCATCCTGTAAGGTGCTTTGGATATCGGTTCTGATCCCGGAATAATATCAATAGAAAATTCGTGCTTCGAATTGGTGGCAGTCCTGGCAAATCCTCTGGGAAAACATCTGAGAATTCTTTCACCGTGCAAATCTTATTTATTTTTGCTTCCACTTCAGAGACATTGCCACAAAATCGTTCATGCAGGCTCACGCCTTCATAACAGATCTCTTTACCCGAATTCGTTTGTAGAGTTATGATCCTTCGGTAACAGTCAATGCGAGCCTTTGCACTACTCAACCAATCCATTCCAAGAATTATGTCAAATTCTTTCATGTTGATGATGAACAGGTTGGCTTTGAATTCTTCGCTTTCCACAATCAGTGTTACATCATTGCATACATATTTAATTGTGACTGTCTTTCCTAATGGACTCAATACTTGCATTAAATGTAACAGTAGACTGAAGTGCAAATCAAGTTTCTCCACACAAGACTCAGAGATAAAGAAATTTGAAGCGCCAGAATCAAATAACACATAAACATCTTGATTCAGGAATTTAAATTTACCTCCGATCAACTCATGATCCTCTTCAGCACGGACAGCATACAATCTAGTTGGATTGCGCTGTTGTTGTCCACGTGGTTGATTTGTTCCTGAGGTTTGCTTCAAGCTGGGACAATCTCTAATCCGATGTTCTTTAGATCCACATTTAAAGCAACCTCCAGAGTTCCAGTAACATTCCCCAGTATGACTCCGATTACACTTGGGACAAACTTCATTCTTCTTAGTTTCAACTATCATCTGTCTGCGAGCTGGCGGTCTCTGATCTCTGTTTCTGAATTCAGGCTTTCTCTTTCGATTTTGAGGAGTCTCAAGATTCCTCAGTTCAGATTCCACAAACAATGCCCTCTCCATGAGTGTATCAAATTTGGTATCCATGAGAGGTGCTACTTTGAGCCTGATGCCAGTGCGAAGACCTTGTCTGAACCTTGTAATCTTGCTGTTCTCAGACTGCAAATACAAAGGACAGAATCTGCCCAGCTCTTGGAACTTCCTCAGATATCCCAGCACAATCATATTCTCGGTTTGCCTCAGCCTCAAAAATTCATCTTCTTTAGCCATTCGGACAGCGTCAGGAAAATATTGTTGCAGAAATTTCTCTCTAAAAATCGTCCACGTAATGGAGTTTCGTTCCATACTTACTTCCACTGAGGTCCACCAATGCTTTGCATTTCCTTCCAAAAATGGAGTCACCACTGTAACTTTTTCTCCATCGACAATGTTTATGGCTTTTAGTAATTCTTCAATCTTGGTTAGCCATTCCTCAGCTTTCATTGGATCAGTCTCGTTTCCAAAGTACGGTGGTCGGAGTGCCCGGAATCTCTCAAATTCAGTCCTTCTTGGTGGTTCCGGCTGTAGTGGTGCCGAAGCAACATTTTGTTGTAACACTCCAGCTATGATGCGACATATGTTCATGATGTCCACCTCATTCATTGATCCCACGTTTATATTTGGGATTCCATCTTGACCTTGATTCACATTCCTATCCTGACCATCTCCTGAGTCGCGATTCGAGTCCTGCTCTTGGCTACCACTCTGATTGCTACTGGTTCTTCCTCTAGCCATTTGAAATCTTAAAATAGAGTTTTATCGGTAAAAATAGAGTTTTATCGGAATAAATGATACTAGTTTAAACAAAACAATTAAAATGTTTAAGGCAAGTAAAAAAAAAAAACAAGTATGCACATAAGTTCAAACACACACACATATAAAATCTTAGGTACTGATTCAAGCTTAACTCCATTACTCTAAATCCAAAACTTTTCCCAACAAGTCAAACTTAAATAAGCTTAGTCTTAAGGCAAAGGTCTAATCCCAAACATATAAACTAAGGCTCTGATACCAACTGTGACGGCCCGCCCAGACGGGTCGCCCGCCGTATTCAATTGCTTGAATACAAGGCTTCACTCAATTCAAAATCTTGTTATCACTTTGAACTTTTATTTAGCGGAAACGTTTTAATTCTTATCGGATGTTGAATTAATAACTAATTACCCGTGACTTTTATCTTAGAAAAATTTGGGCAGAGTCTCCTCTTAAAAATTGTGCCCTGTGATCTACCAGATCACTACAACCACAATAACAAAATCATAAAAACAAAAACTAAACCAAAATAAACTTCAAATATCAATATCCAACTAAAACATAAGTAAATGTTTCATATCCTCAAAATAAAACTTAAACATGCCAACATACTCAAAACTTCATAATAAATCTAAATATCCTCCGCATCGTCTAAGTCTTCAACTCCATCTGTAATATGTCACATTACAGGTAAAGGTAAGTTGCAGCATTTTATAGTAAGCATAATAAACATTTGATAAAAGGTCAAAAGCATCATTTTTCATAATGTGACGAAAAATAATATACTTTCATATCCAAAATAACTTTCACACATATATGGTTTAATCCGAGCAGTTAACGGAACTAAATTTCACAAAACGGAATCATAATGGAAATAACTGCACAGATACCAACGAAACATAATGGAAACAAATAACAATATCATATAATGTCTTAACATTATAGAATTAATCATTAAACATAGCCATGCTGTAATGAAACAAATGCATACTCAATTACGGATGTGACACAATGATATCATTCCAGACTATACCCGCTGGAAGGGTATCGATAGATATTATACCCCCTCTGTCTTCGGGCAAAACGAAATGCGTTTCTTTATTCTCGTCGCCAACGAGCCGAAAGTATGCGCGTTTTTATCCTCGTCGCAATGCGAGACACAACGAAACGAAAATATCCACAGTTCACAAACCTCAAATCGTATTCACTGAATCAAGACAAACATGGCCTTTCAAAATAGTTTTTCACACACAATAAAATGTTACTCAAAATTCTATTTTTCAACAAATTACATTTCTTATCAAAAATCATCTTTCAAATAACTTTTGCATGCTTACTATCCGAAAATCATTTCAAAAATAAACCATACAAAATACTTAAAATAATTTGCGGAAAATTGCAACTTCCTTTACGTACCTGAAAGCTTCTTATCAACGATAAATCTACAAACCTCCCAAAATCTCCAAGATATCAAGGATTTCCTATTATCCATTTCAACATTATTAAAATCATATTCAATTAACTTAGTTCTAACACAACTTAACAAAATCCTAACTCTTATATTATTCAACACCATTTTCGAATTAACATACAAAACTTCAAAATATGTTTCTAAATTCCTTAAAATCCCGCATACAAATTTTCGAACCAAACACTATCCCAATTCTTCCAAAAATTCAGTATCATAATCGAACAAAATACCATTTCAGTTTTTCTTCAAAATCAGATAGAAATTTTCAATCCTAAAATCCAGAAAACCTTCGAATTCTATACTCATCCCATTCTCAAATTTCAGAAATAATTTCAGTAATTTTTCGAACTAAATCCTTCAAATTTACAGTATAACTTTCGAACTCCAATTCCAGAATACAATTTTCGAATTCCAGAAAATTCGAACTAAATTTTCAGAAAAATTCTTCAAACTTTGATTCTGAAAAATATGGTGTTTTTCTTGACAATTAAACCCCTAAAATTCCAATTTAAAATCTAACAAACCTAAACACAATACTTAAAAATCGAAACAGAAAATAAAAATTCAAAACAGAAATTTCGAAACTTAAGAATAAAAATCGAATTCATACCAATTGATGTCCAAATCCGAATTCCTCTCAGTTGTTTGCTACTACTCGAATTTGGAAGTGATTTCCGAAGCTAAAAATCGAAACCCATGAAATCCGGAATTTTTTTCTGAGTTGAAAATAAAACCTACGGGAATGGTTGGGTTTGTCTGACCTTATACAATCCAGAGTAGATGAAGAGGTTGAGAGTTATAGGCGTTGATGGGAGAAGAAGAGACGAAACGGAAAAATTGATCGGTCATTAAGGAGGCGAAGCAAGCGAAGGAATCAGCGAGCAGTGAAGGAGATGAAGGGAATATGATGAACTGCAGCGGAGGAAATGAAATTAGGGAATGAAAAAAAAAAATCGTGTTTGACTTTAACGATTTCTCTTTAAATTTTTTTTTTTTTAAGAAAAATTAATATTATTATTATTACTATTATTATTGTTTTTTATTTAATTTAAAATTTTGTAACAATTATTTTCATTAAAATTGAACCATTACATGTACCTTCATCATCCATCCATTTGTTGTCCCTACAAAACAAATTAACAATTGGAGGATCTTTGGAACCCATTTGATTTTTGGGTCTTTGAGGGTTAGCTTTCATTGACGCCTTTGGAATCCATTTCCACCTCTTGTTAGGTTGGTATTGGATTTTAGCAAACCTACATTTGTTTTTAGTATGACCATTTTTACAACAATAATTGCAAGTAGGAGAATTATGCTTGGCTTTAGCTAACAAGCTTGAAAATGTTTTAGATTTGTTTGAGAGGCCTAGTCCGGCTTTATCAAAGCTACAACGTTGCAAGCCAAGCAACTCATTCATCTTTAGACTACTCTCACTAAATTTTCTAAAAGATTTCTTCAAAGAACTTAATTCATTTTTCAATGAATTGTTTTCTTCATCCTTCTTGGCTACCTCAAGTTTGAGCGATTTGTTACTCATCTTGGTTTTGCCAAGAACATCTATAAGCTCATGATAAGAATCTAGTAATTCATCAAAAGATGGTACCTCATCGTCGCTTTCATATTCTTCATCGTATGCGTCATCTTTGGCCATGATACAAATGTTTGTTCCTTCTTCATCGGAGTCACTATCACTCCATGTGGCTATGAGAGCTTTCTTCTTCCCTTTGTCCTCATTCTTCTTCCTATGACATTTATTAGCATAATGACCTTTATCTTGACAATTATAACAAGTTACCTCGTGTTTTGAATCATGTTTGGTAGCACCGGAGGCCTTTGGCTTGTTGTGTTTGTTGAAGAATTTCTTGAACTTTCTAGTGAACAAGATCATCTCATCATCATCATCATCATCATCATCATCTTCATCCTCGGATTGATCTTTCCTCCCAACCAAGGCTATCCCCTTTCTTATGGATCTCTCATCCTCCTTTATTCCATTCCTTGTTGACACTTCAAGCTCATGGGTCACCAATGTGCCATGAAGTTCATCAATGTCATAAGATGCATTTTCTCCTTTGTTGGACTCAATGATGGCCGTCCTCTTCGCATCACATTCCTTTGGCAAGGCTCTTAGAGCTATTCTCCATATTTGCTTTGGCGGGTACTTCTCTCCAAGTTGGGCAAGCTCGTTTACGATTTGGGTGAGCCTTCTAAACATCGAATCAACCTCTTCTCTGGACTCCATCTCAAAAGTCTCATATTTGAGTTGTAATAGGTCTATCTTTGTCTCCTTCACTTGATTGGTGTTTTCATGACAAATTTGTAATCATATCTCCTTTGCGGTTGAGCACATTGAGATCCGGTTGTACTCCTTCATATCTAAAGCACAATGTAAAATATTAATAGCTTTAGCATTTTGAGATATTAAAATCATGTCCGCTTTTGTCAAATCGTCCATTTCTTTGGGAATACTTATTCCCCCAACTTCCTTTAAAGGAATATGTGGACCTTTCACAATAATATTCCATAGGTCATAATCTACGGATTGGATGTATAGAGAAATTTTATTCCTCCAATAACCGTAATTATCGCCCGTGAAGAGCGGAGGGCGATTTGTCGATTGACCTTGAGCAAACTCATTTGCTAGATTAGCCATATAAAAATTTTGATTTAAAAAAAAAAATCAAATGGCTCTGATACCACTTGTTGGAACCGAAGAGGGGGAGGGGGGTGAATGAGGTTCTTTCGCTACTTTAGCTTTTTAAAATGAGTTTGCAAAAATAATGAGTTTGCTCTTGCGGAAGACTTAAGTCAATCGATAAATAAGTAAAATGAATAAGTAAATAAATGCGTAAATAATAAAGTGATAAAAAACAAGAGAATTTGTTATAGAAGTTCGGCGATGAATCGCCTACGTCTCCTCTTCCCGGCTAGATAACTTCCAACAGAGGTTCCAGTAGAACGAATGATCTTGGCCTTGAGGACTCCAAGTTAGCCACAATACAACTATTCCCGAGTACACAAAGCTCTTCACGAGCACAACACTCTTCACGAGTCTTCTTGGCCTTAAGGGTTCCAAGGATAGCCCCACAAAAACTCTTCCCGAGTTACCAACACTCTTCACCAGTCTTTTTGGCCTTAAGGGCTCCAAGGATAGCCACAACACATGCACCAACTTTACTTGTTGATGACTTTACAATTTCCAACTTGCGTCGGTGTTGGAGGACCTTACCTGGGGCGATCTGCACTAAGCTTTGCACGATTGATTTTCTCCAATCAATCCACTTTTCAACCAATAATTCTGCACACTAAGTAGACACATTAGTATAACAAACACAAGTTCTGTTGATCATCAAAAACTCAAAAATAATCCGGAGATAAGTTAAAGCATTAAACACAAACATGCGTTTAAGGCTCAACACTCTTGACCATCGAGTGTTACAACGCCAAGATCCTGAGATATACGACCAGTAAATTTGCGCTCCATATATTCTATTTTAGTCATACTTACTCTAAACTCTTTGATTCCAAAGTCTCTTTTCATAACTTCAATTTAGCATTAATTTCTGCCCTGGCCTCGTCGATTAACACAATATCGTCAGCGAAAAGTATGGTCCAAGTTAATTCAGTCTATATGTATTTTGTGATTTCATAAATCACTAAGGCGAACAAGAAATGATTCAACACAAACTCTTGGTGCAATCAAATAGTGATCGAGAACTCATTTTCACCCCGCTGCATGTTCTAATCTCATATGCTACTATATCGTACATATCATTGATTATATTGACATATTTGATGTGAACTCTTTTTTTCATCAAAGTCCATCATAATATCTCCCTTGGATCTTTACCATAAGCCTTCTCCAAGTCGATAAAGGCCAAATACAGATTTTTGCTCTTCGCACGAGCACTCTATAAGGTAAGCATTGTGGTCCCCAGTCGCACTGGCAAGGGGAGTATTCGTATCTCTGATTCTATTACTTTAGAATATGTTCTTCATGTTCCAAATCTCTCATGCAATTTGTTATCTATTAGTCTGCTAACCAAAACATCTCATTTGTCAGTTACCTTTTTGCCTTCTCATTGTGTCTTTCAGGACTTATCATCGGGGAAGACGATTGCTTTACTATTTTGATGAAGATCACGTGAATAAACATTTTTATTCTCCTATTTGTAATTCTGTTTTTTAGTTCTGGAAACAATGATATTCTGTTTGGCACAACAAATTCGGTAGGGGTGTGCACCGGTTTGTTTAACCAGTCAAACCGAACAATTTCGGTTCAAACCGAACCGAAATCGGTTTTAAAAAAATCGATTTTCGGTTACATTGTTTGTTAACAAAAAGTCGGTTTTTGGTTCAGTTAACCGAACCGAAAACCGAAATTTAGAAAAATAAATAAGTTTTTAATGGTTTAATTTTTTTAATGGTTTCACTCATGATCGTATGAATAAGAACTCGTATATTAACTACGTGTTTTCAAGTATAATATAATTTATTTTGTTGTCTCCTTTAAACTCGATTTTTTTGAAATAAATAGCTTCAAAATAATATTATAAGTTTAGAACTAAATGTCAAATATTCAAAATCCTTTTGAGTCCAATGTATTATGTATTAGTGTTTGTAGTTAAGTTGAATTTCCTTTCAACTAATCATCCAATTAAAAAAAAAACATGTTTACCGAAATCGAACCGAAAAAGTTCGATTAAAATCAAAACAAACCAAACCGAACAATTATAGTTCGGTTTTCATTTTTAAATTTTAAGAACCAAAATTTCGGTTTCGGTGTCGGTTTCGGTTCGAAACAGAACCGATGAGCACCCCTAAAATTTGGTCATCCTAGTACAATATTTAAAACAATATTTCCTTTACTCTGCATGAATAAAAAACTCATGGATTTAAATTGCGAAATCTGTGCACTTGCCAAACACAATCGCACTACATTTTCAGCATGACCATATAGACCACCATCGTCTTTCACAATGATTCACAGTAATCATTGGGGACCATCAAGGATTCCCAATAGGACTCATAAAAAATGGTTTATTACCTTTATTGATGATCGCTCTCGTCTTTGCTGGGTATATTTACTGCATGATAAATATGTAGTCAGCTCTGTATTCACAAACTTTTACAATATGATTTACACGCAATTTCACACCAGTATCCAAATCCTTCGGATTGATAATGGCATCAAGTACTTCAACCATTCCTTGAATACCTATCTCCACGATAAGGGTAGTATTCACCAAAGCACGTGTGTTCACACTCGTCAGCAAAATAGAGTTGCTGAGCGAAAAAACCACACATTCTTGAAGTTGCACGTGCCTATTGGTCACCACTCACATGCCAAAATATTTTTGGGGTGATGCAATTCTCACATGTGCATTCCTCATCAATCAAATACTTAGTAAGGTTCTCTCGTTCACAATCCCTCTCCAAAAATTCCAGGAAACATTCCATTCTTCACGGCTGGGCTATTCTCTACCCCTCTGTGTTTTCGGAAGCACTGTGTTTGTCCATATCCATGCCTCTCAACATCATAAGCTGGACCCTAAAGCACTCAATGTGTTTCATAGGTTATTCTCCCACTCGGAAGGGTTATAAATGTAGTGACCCTATCATCAAAAAGCTCTATGTCAGCCTAGATGTTACTTTCTTCGAGCATACTCCCTACTGCTCGCTTAGAGGGGAGTCCTTGATTGAAGCTCAACCATCCGACATAAACCTCAATATGACCATCTTTGACTCTAACCAATACCATACACCAATTCCCTCTATGTACAAAGAAATCTTGAACTCAGGGGGAGATGTGCGAAAACAAACAAAGGGGGAGATATTTGTTTACTCACGGAGACCTAAATCAAAGCCTGATGACTCTCGTATCTGAAGCATCAATAGAGTCAGAACGGGTGATACTACTCATAAACCAACATCCAATCTTGACTAGGTAACAAATCTTGATGATTTATCCATTGTGTCAGGATCGATTCCGGGGGTGGGTTGCCAGTCCACACCGAGTTCAACCAACTTGAGCTTCAATAGCTCGTGTTCTTGAAATAATTGCACCGAGAGATTATATCGAGTTCGGTTACAAAACCGAGCGGAAGACACTCGACATAACCCGCTCTATAACCGATTAAACATTTGAAATGTATTTTAAAGATATGCAATTAAAATAAATAAACAAGCATTTGTTTATGGAAGTTCGAAGGTGGTGTAATCCTTCTACGTCTCCCCTTCTTCCACCTCATGGAAGGATTCCACTAAAAGACTTTGATTTATACAATCCCGTTGTACAAACCCGATCCAGTTGGGAATGCCCCATCCAACTAGAACTCCTAGCAACTCAACTATGTATGTTCTTTAATGTCTCACATACAAAGACCTCTCATCGGTTGTGATAAATCATCAACCGTTACAATGGTATTCACTCTTCTATTTTGGCTCACAAATACAATGAATAGAGTGAATACAAAGGCACAAATGATCTCCTATCAGATCTGATACAGCAAGGTAAGAGGTGCCAAAGGTTTGGGGAGTGCTCTTCATTTAGCAACTTTTGTCTTTGAAGTTCCCCAATTGAATCCCAAGTGGGTTTGCTTTGGAAGGCTTGGATTGATCTTCAATCAGCTGTTATTGAGCTTCCAAATCATGTATATATAGCCCCAAGTAATGATATATACGTTAGACACAAGAATATGCCCGTTGGAAAAGGTTCTACACTATTCCCGAGCTTGCAACGGTCATATTCTGGTTTCTGGGCTATTTGTATTTCAGGACCGGATTGGCCGGATCAGCTTGGGCGGATCAGTCTGGCCAGATCAGCATGGTAGATCAGTCTGGCAGATCAGCACGGGCAGATCAGTCTGGTCCAGATCAGCAAGGGCAGATCAGTCTGGTCCGGATCAGTCTGGTCCGGATCAGTCTGGACAATCAGCTTGATAAAAAAACAAATTGATAAACTTGCTCTTTGATATGTTGCTTGTAACTCTTCATTCTTTGATTTCTGGGCAAAGTGATCCACATAAAAGTTGTAGCCCTTTCTCTTAGCTTTCCAGGGAATCAAGAATCGCTCGATTTCGAGTTCGTATGGGAGAGTTATGCTCGAAATACGAGACAATGCTCCTGCTGTCTGTTTGCTGGATGCAGTAGCACATGACGTGATTTGCAGAAGCTTTTTGGCCATCTTAACGTCCGATTCAGTCTTTCACTTCCAAAGATGACTTGTAGATCTTAGTCTTAGCTTTCCAACCCATACTGAATCGTTCCGTTCCGATAAGCGAGCTAAGCTTATGCCCACCAGACTGGCAGTCGCTTGCTGTAACAGCTCGATCTTACAGGCGTCACATGGCGTGACTTGCAGAAGCTTTTTGGACATCTTAACGTCCGATTCGGTCTTTGACTTCCAAATATGACTTGTAGATCTTTGTCTTAGCTTTCCAATCCATACTGAATCGTCCCGTTCCAAAAAGCGAGCTAAGAGTTATGCCCACCAGACTGACAGTTGATTGCTGAAACAGCTTGCTGTTTCTTCGCGGTACAGCTCGATCTTGCAGGCGTCATTTCTCCTTGATAACATTTGAACTAGCCGATCTGTTGTGAAATATGACTTTTTGTATTTTAAGTTGGCTGTTCAATCTCTTTGGAAGCACATCATTTTGATATCCGAGCTATGAGATATGATCGAAACAATCCGCTCTGCCAGGATTTCAGACTTGGTCCAGCTTGATATTTTCAAGCTACTTCTTTATAATTCATCAAGCTCTTAATTATGATCTATGAACTGCACACTTGATGAAATATGTTAACAACACAATAACAAGTTTTGTTAACATCAAAACCAAGATTAATCGGGTTTCCAAAACCCAACAATCTCCCCTTTTTTGATGATCACAAAACTTGAATAAAAATATGAGCATTAAAGCACAATGTTGCATAACAAGAAAAATCATATTTTTTAAACAACATATATCTCCCCCTTTTTGTGTGAATCAAAAAGGAAGACAAATAAAATTTACTCCCCCTCAAGGATTGAGATTAAACTCTCCCCCTTAATTTTAAAATGTTTGAAAATTTGAGCAAATGAGGGGCAAATGGGGTAGGCTAAAACAAATTAAAAAAATGCAATGCACATTAATTTGAACAAAAATAACCTCTTTTGATGATAGATGAAGCATACTTGGCAACAAATTTGAATTTCTTGACAAAACTCAACAATGTCTATTTCATCTTTCAGCGGTGGCAGCACATTAGTCAACTTTGCAGAATAAACTGCTTTTCCTCGTGAAGAATTAGGCTGCAAGACCTATACCGTTGCGATCCTCTATGAGTCTAGTTTGCAACGCAAAAAACGGTTTGTCATTTGGACATCCGAGCAAGAAGTTATGCCAATTTTCCCAAAGTCGCTGCAAGCTGCCTGAAAAACTGAATGCTTCGAAAATTTGTTAGATAAAATCTCAAAATAAAAATTTTAAACTTAAAATGAGTTTAGAACAAATTGAATGAAAATTTGAACATTTAAAATAGATTTTAAAATCATTTTTCGTGCAAAATGAATGTAATGAAATTGATTTTTATGCTAAAAATATTTCATACACCAAGTTTTGAAAAAAATATGCAATGAAAGTATTTAATTGCACCGAGAGATTATATCGAGTTCGATTACAAAACCGAGCGGAAGACACTCGACATAACCCGCTCTATAACCGATTAAACATTTGAAAGGTATTTTAAAGATATGCAATTAAAATAAATAAACAAGCATTTGTTTATGAAAGTTCGAAGGTGGTGTAATCCTTCTACGTCTCCCCTTCTTCCACCTCATGGAAGGATTCCACTAGAAGACTTTGATTTATACAATCCCGTTGTACAAACCCGATCCAGTTGGGAATGCCCCATCCAACTAGAACTCCTAGCAACTCAACTATGTATGTTCTTTAATATCTCACATACAAAGACCTCTCATCGGTTGTGATAAATCATCAACCGTTACAATGGTATTCACTCTTCTATTTTGGCTCACAAATACAATGAATAGAGTGAATACAAAGGCACAAATGATCTCCTATCAGATCTGATACAACAAGGTAAGAGGTGCCAAAGGTTTGGGGAGTGCTCTCCATTTAGCAACTTTTGTCTTTGAAGTTCCCCAATTGAATCCCAAGTGGGTTTGCTTTGGAAGGCTTGGATTGATCTTCAATCAGCTGTTATTGAGCTTCCAAATCATGAATATATAGCCCCAAGTAATGATATATACGTTAGACACAAGAATATGCCCGTTGGAAAAGGTTCTGCACTATTCTCGAGCTTGCAACGGTCATATTCTGGTTTCTGGGCTATTTGTATTTCGGACCGGATTGGCCGGATCAGCTTGGGCAGATCAGTCTGGCCAGATCAGCATGGTAGATCAGTCTGGCAGATCAGCACGGGCAGATCAGTCTGGTCCAGATCAGCAAGGGCAGATCAGTCTGGTCCGGATCAGTCTGGACAATCAGCTTGATACAAAAACAGATTGATAAACTTGCTCTTCGATCTGTTGCTTGTAACTCTTCATTCTTTGATTTCTGGGCAAAGTAATCCACATGAAAGTTGTAGCCCTTTCTCTTAGCTTTCCAGGGAATCAATAATCACTCGATTTCGAGTTTGTATGAGAGAGTTATGCTCGAAATACAAGACAATGCTCCTGCTGTCTGTTTGCTGGATGCAGTAGCACATGACGTGATTTGCAGAAGCTTTTTGACCATCTTAACGTCCGATTCAGTCTTTCACTTCCAAATATTACTTGTAGATCTTTGTCTTAGCTTTCCAACCCATACTGAATCGTTCCGTTCCGATAAGCGAGCTAAGCGATATGCCCACCAGACTGACAGTCGCTTGCTGTAACAGCTCGATCTTACAGGCGTCACATGGCGTGACTTGCAGAAGCTTTTTGGACATCTTAACGTCCGATTAAGTCTTTGACTTCCAAAGATGACTTGTAGATCTTTGTCTTAACTTTCCAATCCATACTGAATCGTCCCGTTCCGATAAGCGAGCTAAGAGTTATGCCCACCAGACTGACAGTTGCTTGCTGAAGCAGCTTGCTGTTTCTTCGCGGTACAGCTCGATCTTGCAGGCGTCATTTCTCCTTGATAACATTTGAACTAGCCGATCTGTTGTGAAATATGACTTTTCGTATTTTAAGTTGGCTGTTCAATCTCTTTGGAAGCACGTCATTTCGATATCCGAGCTATGAGATATGATCGAAACAATCCGCTCTGCCAGGATTTTAGACTTGGTCCAGCTTGATATTTTCAAGCTACTTCTTTATAATTCATCAAGCTCTTAATTATGATCTATGAACTGCACACTCGATGAAATATGTTAGCAACACAATAACAAGTTTTGTTAACATCAAAACCAAGATTAATCGGGTTTCCAAAACCCAACACATTGCTCCTAGAAACAACCATGTTCATGTACTTTCCATCCTATTGCAAATTTGTATATTACAAGGGTTTATCTATCAAGTGTCATGCATTTACACCTAACCTTGATAGAAGTCAGATTCCTAAGAATATTAAGAAGCCTTGGAAATTCCAGAATAGTGGAAAGTGGTGATAAATGAAATAAGGGCACTAGAAACAAACGACACATGGGAAGTGATAACTTTTAAAGAAACATGTAGGATGTAAGTGGGTGTTGTAATACCCCCAAAATGTGATATGATTAAGTGCTACGATGATGATTTATGATGTGTTTAAGGGTTGTGGTGTATTTAAATTGGGGGATTATATTTATGATGTGATGATGTGTTTTAGGGGGCATGTAGAGTGTTTGAAAGGATGTATTAATCATATGAAGTTAGAAAATATCGAGTGAGGATATTTTAATACATCGTACTAAATACCGGGACACAATTAAACACCACATGACCACCCCAACCCACACCACCCCCTACTCGGCCACCACCCCACTTGGCCACTTGCTCAACCCATGCTCTCTTCTCCCTTTCTCACTCCACCTCCCAATCAATCCTCCTCCTTCTCTCCCCCCTCCATTTTCGTCCAGACAAGCTGCAATTAGGCAAGGAGAAGGCTGGTAAGAAGGTGTTCAAATCCTTACAAAAAGAGAAGCAAAAAGAGAGGGGTAAGTGGGTACCCTGTTTTTCTAGGTTTGTGTTGAGTTTGGGTTTGGTGGATTGTTTTTAACGCATGCTAAGTGTAGGTTTGGGTGAAACCTTAGTATGAGTACTTACATGGTAGTTTTATGTAACTACTAGCATGTTTGTTTGAGCATGTTACATGATTTATGTGATAGATTTCTTGTTGTGAAACTATATGCTCGAAAATCTGGGCAAGGAAGAAGATACTCTGTTTTCTGTATAGGTTGGTTGAGGACGAAGATTATGATGATGATATGATGCATGTTAGCTTAGGTTTTGTTAAACCGTTGATTTGAATACATGCAAGGTAGCTTTATGAAGCTTATAACATTTTTGTTCAAGCATGTTTTATGCCTTATGAAGTAGAAATGATGGTATGAAATGAGGTGCTCAAAAATCTGGGGAAGTCCCGATTTTCAGAGCTCTCGATCGATCGAGATTTTAGTCCCGATCGATCGAGCGAGGCAGAAAGCTTTCAAGCATGGTTTGAAATTCAGGCGTCGATCGATCGAGGGATTTTCCGATCGATCGGTGAAGCTCCTCGATCGATCGGTAAAATATTTCGATCGATCGATCGAGGCAGAGTGCTTGGGCACTGTTTGTGCACAGTTTCTCGATCGATCGAGACCTTGGGGCCGATCGATCGAGAGAGGCAGAATGTTGAAAATAAAATGATGATTTATTTTGTTAAGTTTATGGTATGAGATGATATTGAGGCATCTAATATGGTATTATGTGGTCTTGAAGAACCATCCCAGGTACCGGCACCATCAAGGAGATAAAGTCTGTTGACTCCTCCTCCTTTTAAAAAGGTACGTAAGAGACGTACAGGCATCGGACGGTAAAACACATCTTTACACTACAACTATGCTTTTATTGCATGAGTATCCATGATGAAATGATGATGAATATAAGATGTTTATATATCCTTACGATGTTATTTGTGGTAAGATGCCACGGGGTAAGATGCCCCATATGGTAAGAGGCCATACGATGTTATTTGTGGTAAGATGCCACGGGGTAAGATGCCCTATATGGTAAGAGGCCATACGATGTTATTTGTGGTAAGATGCCACGGGGTAAGATGCCCCATATGGTAAGAGGCCATACGATGTTATTTGTGGTAAGATGCCACGGGGTAAGATGCCCCATATGGTAAGAGGTCATACGATGTTATTTGTGGTAAGATGCCACGGGGTAAGATGCCCCATATGCATGAATATGAATCAGGGACAACAGAAAGAAGTTAATGATCAATCAGCATATTACTTAACCAAGATTTCATGCATTTACTATGATGTTTTTATGATGTTAAGTGCGATTGTATATGCTCATGATGTGTTGTCCCTGTAGGTACACTTTTGGACTAAAGGACTAAGGGTCGGGTTGAGGCAGTGAGCTACGAGGAACACAGGAATGTGTAGATACAATTCATGATTAGTATCTACTCTAGGAGTAGTGTAAATCTATATGTTAACATTCTTTTGGGAATGTAATTAATAATTTTTGAAGTTTTGAATTTGGCCTGTAATTCCTGTTAGCTCATGTAACAACCGGAACCTTATGACTGTTATTCAATGCATGTTTAGTCCTTCTTTTGTCACTATAACCCTGTTAGGGTAGTAAGGCCCTACATTAGTGGTATCAGAGGAGTGGTTAGAGAACCCGGGAATGAGTGAATTGTAGCCTTAACAATAAGTTAGCTAGGTGCTTACTTATAAACATGTTTTATATGCATGTTGCATATGAGGTATATGATGTTATACTAACATGTTTTATTTCTCTAACGATGTATTATATGAACTGCTTTTGGGTATTGTTGTGAACCTTTGTGTGCAGCATGGCAGCAAATATAGAAGTGGGTGACGCTATTAGTGTAAATGCAAGTGCTGGGCGTACCGACCCCCGATGTTCGAAGGAACTGAATCAGGGGAAAAGGCCGAGGAGTGGTTAGAGAGGATATAGCAGATATTTGTGGCAGCACCTTGTGCAAAGACGGCATGGATCAGGTTAGCAGAATTTCAGCTGGCTAAGAAGGCATTGATGTGGTGGAAGACCACAGTGATTGAGCAAGAGGCTCTGGGGCAGGAAGTGAATTGGAAGATGTTCCGAACGTGGTTTCTGACCCGCTACTTCTCAGCTGCTGCAAGACAGGCCAAAGAGGATGAGTTTACCAATTTAAGGCAAGGTACCATGCCTGTATCTGATTATGCTCTACATTACTGTGTCTTACTGCGATATGTACCCCACATTGCTGCAAACACCCAGGTCAAGATGAGAAATTTTATGAAAGGATTGAGGCCGGAGCTGTATGACAGAGTAATCACTTATGGTCCTGCCTGTTTTGATGATGCACTTGCAAGGGCTGAGCTAGCCGAACTAGGAGTTGGGGCATATTCTGATGCTGTGCCACCTCCAGCACCCCCTCAGAAATCTACTTCTGACAATTTGAAGCCCATGGGTGATCAGTTTAAGCCTAGGGGGAACGCTTCAGCGTCGAAATTCGGTGGCAAGAGGCCCGAGAATCGGTGGAAAGGGAACCGTAGGAATGATGCTCCATCTGGGAGAGGACAGTCTCAAGGAGATAGACCTGGAAGGGTTCAGTGCACTATTTGTGGGCAACCACATTTGGCAAAAGACTGTGTAGGATGCTATGTTTGTGGCGACAGAGGCCACTATGCTCGGCAGTGTCCCAATAGAACAAGACAACAGAACTCTGCGGGGAGGCCCACGGACAGAGCAGTACAGCACATACCACCTTTTGCACCGAGACAATATGGAGGTCAGCCGGTGGGGCCGCCTCAGGGGCAGGTCTATGTTTTGACGAGGGAGTAGGCTACGGCGGCTCCGGAGGAGGTGATAGCGGGTACGTGTCTTTTATTTACGCACCCTGCTTTTATATTGATGGACACAAGTGCGTCACACTCTTTTGTGTCGACGAGTTTTGTGGAAAGGCACCACATATGCACTTCTCCGTCGCCCATGCCTCTTATAGTCTCGACCCCCGCTGGAAGAAGTATGACTACTGATCAGGTTTTCTATGATGGTCTCATTTATTTTGAGGATAATGAGTTAAGATCAGATTTGATTGTGCCGGGAATGTCAGACTTCGATTGCATTGTGGGCATTGATGTTCTGAACAAGTATCAGGCAGTGGTGGACTGCAGACAAAGGATTGTCCGGTTTAGATCTGATTTAGGAGTCCAGTGGACATTCTATGGGGATGGTTCCCGTCCAAAGATTCCGTTGATATCCGCTGCCAAGATGGCACAGTTATTGGAACGAGGCCATACAGGATATCTTGTCTATGCTGTGGATACTGCGAAAAAGAGGAAAGAGTTGAAGGTTGAGGATGTGCCGGTAGTGGCGGAGTTTCCTGACGTTTTTCCGAAGGAGATCCTCGGATTTCCACCGACGAGGGAGGTCGAGTTTGGGATTGAGTTACTACCAGGGACGTCTGTAATTTCTCGTGCCCCGTATAGGATGGCACCAGCGGAGCTAAGAGAGTTAAAGATTCAGTTACAAGAACTCCTTGACAAGGGCTACATACGCCCTAGCGTATCGCCCTGGGGTGCGCCTGTCTTATTTGTTAAGAAGAAAGATGGATCGATGCGTCTATGCATTGACTACAGGCAACTGAACAAGGCCACAGTAAAGAACAAGTATCCACTTCCGAGGATTGATGACTTGTTTGATCAGTTGCAGGGTACGAGGCTCTACAGTAAGATCGATCTGAGATCGGGGTATCATCAGATTCGAGTAAGGGAGGATGATGTTCAGAAGACGGCTTTCAGGACGAGGTATGGGCACTATGAATTCTTGGTCATGCCTTTTGGGGTGACAAATGCCCCAGCTGTCTTCATGAGTTTGATGAACAGGGTGTTCCAGCCATATTTGGATCAGTTCGTCATAGTCTTCATTGACGACATACTTATTTACTCTCGGACTGAAGAAGAGCATATAAGGCACTTGAGGACAGTACTTCAGATCCTTAGGGATCATCAGCTATATGCGAAGCTTAGCAAATGCGAGTTCTGGTTGGACAGTATGGTATTCTTGGGCCATGTGATATCTAGCCATGGGATATCTGTGGATCCCAGGAAGATTGAAGCTGTGATGGAGTGGGCTGCACCCACTTCTGTACCGGAGATTCAGAGTTTCCTTGGTTTGGCGGGTTATTACCGACGTTTCGTCGAAGGTTTTTCAAAGATCGCCAAACCCCTGACGCAGCTAACTCAGAAAGGAGTCCCCTTCTTTTGGTCTGAAGCTTGTGAGGAAAGCTTCCAAGAGCTGAAGCGTCGTTTGACTACAACGCCTGTGTTGGTGATTCCGTCTGAGAATAAGAGGTTCGCCTTGTATACGGATGCGTCACTGCAGGGCTTGGGCTGTGTGTTGATGCAAGATAAGCATGTGGTGGCTTATGCATCGAGGCAACTGAAGCCACACGAGGCCAGGTATCCAGTGCATGATTTGGAACTGGCGGCCATCATTTTTGCCTTGAAGATTTGGAGGCATTACTTGTATGGCATGTCTTTCACTATATTTACGGACCATAAGAGCCTGAAGTTCTTATTCACTCAGGTAGAGTTGAATATGAGGCAAAGAAGGTGAATGGATTTACTCAAAGACTATGACTGTGAGATTGAATACCATCCCGGTAAAGCGAACTTGATAGCAGACACCTTAAGCCGTAAGGTGAAGAGTACTGCTGAGGATGCCATGAGTCTATCAGCTATGATGACTTCTTATTGCCATCTGGGCTATGATTTTGATGTAGACACGTCGCCTGTGCGAGTGTCGACCTTATTGGCGGAGCCAGACATATTTGAGGCAATTAGGAAAGCCCAGAGATTGGATGATGAGGTTCAGAGGTGGACATCATTGGTACTTCAAGGTCAGCCATCCAAGTTAAGTGTGGCTGAGGACGGTTCTTTGAGACTGGGCAGCCGATGGGTAGTCCCAGATACACCAGAGTTGCGTAGAGGAATATTGGAGCGAGCTCACAGTAGTCGGTTCAGTATCCACCCAGGAGGAAAGAAGATGTACAAGGACCTATGCGGTCAATTCTGGTGGAGACGCATGAGGCGTGAGGTAATTATTTTTGTTAAAAGATGTTTGATCTGCCAGCAGGTAAAGGCAGAGAGACAGAGGCCTGGTGGCGAGCTGAAGAGCTTAGAGGTGCCTGAATGGAAGTGGGAGCATATATCTATGGACTTTGTGACCCACTTGCCAAGGACGGCCTCAGGATTTGATGCGATCTGGGTGATCGTAGATAGGCTGACAAAGGTGGCTCACTTCATCCCTTACAGTATGTCATTTACATACTTGAAGATGGCCCAGATGTATATACGGGATGTAGTAAGATTGCATGGTATTCCAGTCTCAATAGTGTCTGACAGAGATCCGAGGTTCACTTCACATTTCTGGGAGGGTCTCCAGACAGCTTTGGGCACAGAGATGAGACTGAGTACGGCCTATCACCCTCAGACATATGGTCAAACAGAGCGTACCATTCAGACGCTCGAGGACATGTTGAGGGCATGTATTTTGGAGTTTGATACTCCGTGGCAGGATTCAGTGCCGCTGGTGGAGTTCTCCTATAATAACAGTTACAAGGCGAGCATTCAAATGGCTCCTGTTGGAATCGAAGAGGGGGGGGGGGGGGGGGGGGGGGGGGGGGGGGGATGAATGAGATTCCTTGGCTACTTTAGCTTTTTAAAATGAGTTTGAAAAATAAAAGAGTTTTGCACTTGCGGAAGCCTTTAGTCAATCGATAAATCAAAATAATAAATAAATAAATGCGTAATGAAAAATAAAGCAATAAATAACAAAAGGATTTGTTATAGAAGTTCGGCGATGAATCGCCTACGTCTCCTCTTCCCGGTTAGATAACCTCCAACCGAGGTTCCACTAGAATAAATGATCTTGGCCTTGAGGGCTCCAAGTTAGCCACACAACAACTCTTCCCGAGTTACAACGCTCTTCCCGAGCACACTACTCTTCCCGAGTACACAAGCTCTTCCCGAGCACAATACTCTTCCCGAGTATACAAAGCTCTTCCCGAGCTACCAACACTCTTCACGAGTCTTCTTGGCCTTAAGGGCTCCAAGGATAGCCACACACTTGCACCAACAAGACTTGTTGATGACTTTACAATTTTCCAACTTGCTTTGGTGTTGGAGGACCTTTACAATGAATTAAACCAACAAACACCTTCACGGTGTACTCACACGAAGAAACACAAGCTCTAACAAAGAAGAGAATCACAAACTCCAATACAACAACAATGTATGGAGATTGTAATATAAATTCAAATAATAATAATCAAGACTTTTGTATAAGTTGTAGGCTTGTTCCTTAGCTTCAAAATGCTCCCAAGCATCCATATTTATAGTGTAGAAGGCCTCCAAGGCTCCTACTAGCCGTTGTTACTCATAAGGCTGAAATCACTCCAAGATCGCCTCGGACATCGCCTCAGGCGATCGCTATCGCCGCGCCCCAACGGTCACCAAAAATCACGCATCGCCTCAGGCGATCGCTGGATCGCCTCAGGCGATCCAGAGCAAAAATCAAGGCCGTAGACTCAGCTCCTTCAAATCTTGCATCGCCTCAAACGAACTCCAGATCGCCTCAGGCATTCGTGCCATCGCCTCGGGCGTTCAGCCCATCGCCTCGGGCGATCTCCCTGCGCGCATGCCCGCGCCATGCCTCGGCGTCGCTTCAGTCGATGTGCGGGGGCGAAGTCCTTGTGGCTGCCATCGCCTCAGGCGTTGGTCCCCATCGCCTGGGACGATCTTCCTCGCATGCTCGCCTGGCCATCGCTTCTGTCGATGTGCGTGGCGATGCCCCTCCTGGCACCCATCGCCTGGGGCGATGATCACCATCGCCTGGGGCGATCCTGGCCAGAATATGCACACTTGATTTTCTTCAATCCAAACCACTTTTCATCACTTAGTCTGCACACTAAGTAGATGCATTAGTATAACAAACACAAGTTTTGTTGATCATCAAAACTCAAAGATTGACCGGGGATAATTTAACGCATTAAACGCAACCATGCGTTTAAGGCTCAACAATCTCCCCCTTTTTGATGATCACAAAACTTGATAAACTTGAATAAGTAATGTGCATGAAATGTGAGTAAAAATAACTCCCCCTTAACAATTGCATACAACATACAAGTTATCAAGTAAACCATTAAACAAATAACTCTCCCCCTCAAACTATGCATGTATTAAGGTTCAAGTTTATCACAAAATTCTCCCCCTTTTTGTGATAATCAAAAAGCATAAAATTCAAATAAACATGGCATAATTTATATGTTGACATATAGCTTTAAATTACACATGTTCCTCATCAAACAAGATTAAATCATATAGAGGTGAATCACAACCATGTGTTTAAGGCACTCAACAATTAATTCTAAAAGTTGCAATGTGTGCATATGTTCATGCATTCATGCCCAATAAACAATAAAATGATCAAAACATTATAACAAATCATATAATTGCACATTTTCACATAGCATATTCAAATTTGAATGCAAAGCATATCTAGCTACTTACTATAAAAAGATAAGCATACATCATGCACTTAACAAATTATGCTAAGGGGTTATGCATTTTACTCCATTGAATATTGAGCTTCTATATTTATTGATCACAATTGATTTGTGCCAATGAATTTTTGAATTGCTCTTTAAAAAAGAATCAAATAAATTTTACCCTTGATGACAAGAGTTAGTTCTTGTCATAGGTCCAACGCCTCTCGTTTCTTCTATGGTGGTGAATAGAATAAACTCCTCCTTTGAGTTGCTTGATCCTTCATCCTCCAATCCATGGTTGTCCCTACAAGACAAATTAATAATAGAAGGATCTTTGGTACCCATTTGATTTTTGGGTCCTTGATGGTTAGCTTCCTTAGGCACTTTTGGAATCCATTTCCACCTTTTGTTAGGTTGGTATTGGATTCTAGCAAATCTACATTTGTTCTTGGTATGACCATTTTTGCAACAATAATTGCAAGTGGTAGAGTCATGCTTTGCTTTGGCCAACAAGCTAGAAAAGGATTTTGATTTGCTTGAGTAGCCTAACCCGGCTTTGTCAAAGCTACAACGTTGTAAGCCAAGCAATTCATTCATCTTTAAACTACTATCACTAAACTTGGCAAGAGAAGTCTTTAAATCGAGCACTTGGTTTTTCAAAATAATATTTTCTTCTTCCTTCTTAGCCAAGTCTAGTTTAAGCACTTTGTTGCTCTTCTTGGTTTTACCAAGACAATCAATGAGTTCATTATAAGCATCTAATAATTCATCATAAGATGGTACCTCATCATCATCCTCTTCATCTACATCTCCAAGAGCCATTAGACAAAGATTTTTGGCTTCTTCTTCATCGGAGTCGCTATCACTCCATGTGGCTATGAACGCTTTCTTCTTCCCTTTGTCCTCATTCTTCTTCCTAGGACATTTGTTAGCATAATGGCCTATTTCTTGACAATTGTAACAAGTTACCTCATTTTTGGATTCTTGTTTGGTAGCATTGGAGGTCTTTGACTTGCTATGTTTGTTGAAGAGCTTCTTGAACTTCTTTGTGAACAACCTCATCTCTTCATCATCATCATCTTCTTCATCATCGGAATGGTCTTTCCTTCCAACCAAGGCAATCCCATTTCTTTTGGATCTATCCTCCTCCTTCACTTCTCTCCTTGTGGCAACTTCAAGCTCATGGGTCACCAAGGTGCCATGGAGCTCATCAAGATCATAAGATGCGTTCTCCCCTTTGTTGGACTCGATGATGGCCGTCCTCTTGGCATCTCATTCCTTTGGTAAGGCTCTTAGTGCTCTCCTCCATATTTGCTTTGGAGGATACTTCTCTCCAAGTTGAGCAAGCTCGTTGATAATTAGGGTGAGCCTCCTAAACATGGAATCCACCTCTTCTCCGGACTCCATCTCAAATGTCTCATATTTGAGTTGTAGGAGATCAATCTTGGTCTCCTTCACTTGGTTGGTTCCTTCATGACAAATTTGCAATTTGTCCCATATCTCCTTAGCCGTTGAGCACATCGAGATCCGGTTGTACTCCTTCATATCTAAGGCACAATGCAAAATATTAATCGCTTTAGCATTTTGTGAAATTAATATCATATCCGCTCTATTGAAATCGTCCATTTCTTTGGGAACACTAATTCCCCCAACTTCCTTAAAGGAATATGTGGACCTTTCACTATGATTTTCCATAGATCATAATCTACGGATTGGATGTATAGAGAAATTCTATTCTTCCAATAACCGTAGTTATCACCCGTAAAAAGCGGAGGGCGATTTGTCGATTGACCTTGAGCAAACTCATTTGCTAGATTAGCCATATAAAAATTTTGATTTAAAACAAAAATCAAATGGCTCTGATACCACTTGTTGGAATCGAAGAGGGGGGGGGGGGGTGAATGAGATTCCTTGGCTACTTTAGCTTTTTAAAATGAGTTTGAAAAATAAAAGAGTTTTGCGCTTGCGGAAGCCTTTAGTCAATCGATAAATCAAAATAATAAATAAATAAATGCGTAATAAAAAATAAAGCAATAAATAACAAAAGGATTTGTTATAGAAGTTCGGCGATGAATCGCCTACGTCTCCTCTTCCCGGTTAGATAACCTCCAACCGAGGTTCCACTAGAATAAATGATCTTGGCCTTGAGGGCTCCAAGTTAGCCACACAACAACTCTTCCCGAGTTACAACGCTCTTCCCGAGCACACTACTCTTCCCGAGTACACAAGCTCTTCCCGAGCACAATACTCTTCCCGAGTATACAAAGCTCTTCCCGAGCTACCAACACTCTTCACGAGTCTTCTAGGCCTTAAGGGCTCCAAGGATAGCCACACACTTGCACCAACAAGACTTGTTGATGACTTTACAATTTTCCAACTTGCTTTGGTGTTGGAGGACCTTTACAATGAATTAAACCAACAAACACCTTCACGGTGTACTCACACGAAGAAACACAAGCTCTAACAAAGAAGAGAATCACAAACTCCAATACAACAACAATGTATGGAGATTGTAATATAAATTCAAATAATAATAATCAAGACTTTTGTATAAGTTGTAGGCTTGTTCCTTAGCTTCAAAATGCTCCCAAGCATCCATATTTATAGTGTAGAAGGCCTCCAAGGCTCCTACTAGCCGTTGCTACTCATAAGGCTGAAATCACTCCAAGATCGCCTTGGACATCGCCTCAGGCAATCGCTATCGCCGCGCCCCAACGGTCACCAAAAATCACGCATCGCCTCATGCGATCGCTGGATCGCCTCAGGCGATCCAGAGCAAAAATCAAGGCCGTAGCCTCAGCTCCTTCAAATCTTGCATCGCCTCAAACGAACTCCAGATCGCCTTAGGCGTTCGTGCCATCGCCTCGGGCGTTCAGCCCATCGCCTCGGGCGATCTCCCTGCGCGCATGCCCGCGCCATGCCTCGGCGTCGCTTCAGTCGATGTGTGGGGGCGAAGTCCTTGTGGCTGCCATCGCCTCAGGAGTTGGTCACCATCGCCTGGGGCGATCTTCCTCGCATGCTCGCCTGGCCATCGCTTCTGTCGATGTGCGTGGCGATGCCCCTCCTGGCACCCATCGCCTGGGGCGATGATCACCATCGCCTGGGGCGATCCTGGCCAGAATATGCACACTTGATTTTCTTCAATCCAAACCACTTTTCATCACTTAATCTGCACACTAAGTAGATGCATTAGTATAACAAACACAAGTTTTGTTGATCATCAAAACTCAAAGATTGACCGGGGATAATTTAACGCATTAAACGCAACCATGCGTTTAAGGCTCAACAGCTCCTTTTGAAGCTCTATATGGACGACGATGTAGGTCACCGTTGTATTGGGAGGACTTGACTAGCAAAATGGTCGGAGGACCGGATATAATCAGGAATATGGAAGACAAGATAAAGTTGATACGCCAAAAGATGAAAGCGACCCAGGATAGGCAAGCAGCCTATGCCAATAAGCGGCGATGACCGCTGGAATTCCAGTTAGGAGACAGGGTCTTCTTAAAGATCTCGCCCTTCAGGGGTGTGGTTCGGTTTGGTATGCGGGGAAAGTTATCTCCGAGGTATGTTGGGCCATATGAAGTTTTGCAGCGTATCGGCACTTTGGCTTATCATTTGGCTCTACCGCCGTCTTTGTCTGGCATACACGATGTTTTCCATGTCTCTATGTTAAGGAAGTATGAGCCAGATCCGTCTCATGTCTTACAGCCTACTGAAGTACAGTTAGACTCAGATGTGTCCTACGTTGAACTACCAATCAGGATTCTGGATCGAGAGGATCGCAGGCTACGAAGCAAAGTCATACCGATGGTCAAAGTTCAGTGGGATCGTCGGGGTGTCGAGGAGGCTACGTGGGAGACGGAACGGCATATGGTGCAGCACTATCCAGAATTATTCTCTGGTATGTTTTTATGTTTAGTTTCGATATAGTGATGCATGAGGATTTCGGGGACGAAATCTTATAAGTAGGGGAGTAATGTAATACCCCCGAAATGTGATATGATTAAGTGCTACGATGCTGATTTATGATGTGTTTAAGGGTTGTGGTGTATTTAAATTGGGGGATTATATTTATGATTGTGATGATGTGTTTTAGGGGGCATGTGGAGTGTTTGAAAGGATGTATTAATCATATGAAGTTAGAAAATATCGAGTGAGGATATTTTAATACATCGTACTAAATACCGGGACACAATTAAACACCACATGACCACCCCAACCCACACCACCCCCCTACTCGGCCACCACCCCAGTTGGCCACTTGCCCAACCCATGCTCCCTTCTCCCTTTCTCACTCCACCTCCCAATCAATCCTCCTCCTTCTATCCCCCCTCCATTTTCGTCCAGACAAGCTGCAATTAGGCAAGGAGAAGGCTGGTAAGAAGGTGTTCAAATCCTTACAAAAAGAGGAGCAAAAAGAGAGGGGTAAGTGGGTACCCTGTTTTTCTAGGTTTGTGTTGAGTTTGGGTTTGGTGGATTGTTTTTAACGCATGCTAAGTGTAGGTTTGGGTGAAACCTTAGTATGAGTACTTACATGGTAGTTTTATGTAACTACTAGCATGTTTGTTTGAGCATGTTAGTGCTTGGGCACTGTTTGTGCACAGTTCCACTGTTTGTGCACAGTATTCCTACTTACATCGGTGAAGCTCCTCGATCGATCGGTAAAATATTTCGATCGATCGATCGAGGCAGAGTGCTTGGGCACTGTTTGTGCACAGTTTCTCGATCGATCGAGACCTTGGGGCCGATCGATCGAGAGAGGCAGAATGTTGAAAATAAAATGATGCTTTATTTTGTTAAGTTTATGGTATGAGATGATATTGAGGCATCTAATATGGTATTATGTGGTCTTGTAGAACCATCCCAGGTACCGGCACCATCAAGGAGATAAAGTCTGTTGACTCCTCCTCCTTTTAAAAAGGTACGTAAGAGACGTACGGGCATCGGACGGTAAAACACATCTTTACACTACAACTATGCTTTTATTGCATGAGTATCCATGATGAAATGATGATGAATATAAGATGTTTATATATCCTTACGATGTTATTTGTGGTAAGATGCCACGGGGTAAGATGCCCCATATGGTAAGAGGACATACGATGTTATTTGTGGTAAGATGCCACGGGGTAAGATGCCCCATATGGTAAGAGGCCATACGATGTTATTTGTGGTAAGATGCCACGGGGTAAGATGCCCCATATGCATGAATATGAATCAGGGACAACAGAAAGAAGTTAATGATCAATCAGCATATTTACTTAACCAAGATTTCATGCATTTACTATGATGTTTTTATGATGTTAAGTGCGATTGTATATGCTCATGATGTGTTGTCCCTGTAGGTACACTTTTGGACTAAAGGACTAAGGGTCGGGTTGAGGCAGCGAGCTACGAGGAACACAGGAATGTGTAGATACAAGTCATGATTAGTATCTACTCTAGGAGTAGTGTAAATCTATATGTTAACATTCTTTTGGGAATGTAATTAATAATTTTTGAAGTTTTGAATTTGGCCTGTAAGTCCTGTTAGCTCATGTAATAACCGGAACCTTATGACTGTTATTCAATGCATGTTTAGTCCTTCTTTTGTCACTATAACCCTGTTAGGGTAGTAAGGCCCTACAGGTGTTCTACAAGGCAGAATACACAACAGATCTGTACAAAGCACACATAATTGCAAAAAGGTTCACTCATGCATACTGTATTGACTACACCTGTAAGACCCTGGTTACGCTTTATACTCCAATAATACAAGGATTTAAATTTTTTTTTGACAAATCTCAATGTACTTTGGACCATCCAATTACGCACAAATAAATAAATCATCAAACAATAAGTCACATCACTAACTGTAATCATAAAACGTCTATCCAATCAAATGACACTGGATGATTACAGAAACTACATACATATTACAAATCACATACGAAATGTAATGACCAAGGAAACACTATAACTAGTGTACTAACTCAACTCGACCTTGCTAAGCCTCTTGACTCAGCAACTCTGACACCTACCCTGACACCTGTTCCCACAGAAACTGCCCCCACACGGGGTGAGCATACCAATAAACAGGCAAACGACAAACACAATTAAATATAACTTGTGCAATAACGAGTTATAATTGATACAGAGTTACTCTGTTAGTTCCGGATCTTATCGATGAGATTTTAAAGATGACAAAACATATCAGACCGGATCGAGAGAAATCAGACTGACCAGAACGATCGCCCAAAACAGTTCAAGCTGATAAGATGACAAAGCATATCAGACCGGATCGAGGGTAATCAGACTGACCAGATCAATAGCTCAAAACAGAACAAGCTGATAAGGCGCATTATATATCAGACCGGATCGATGGATTTCAGACTGACTAGATCGATGCTTCAGATCGATCTCAATCTTTATCAGATCAGAGCAGTCAAGGATACATAAAGAATGGCTCCTCAGTCCGAATCATTAACGGCTATTTATTGTAGCATTTAATGTTGTAGTTAATGCTACAAAGGACCAAGGACTGAAGATTGCCATAAAAGGTAAGAAGACAAAGAGTAGCTTACCTGACAGTCGCCGAAAGTATGAACCAGAACGGGAAGTATCCTGAAGAAGAAGACTGAAGCCTACTCAGAGTTTAAGCAGAGTCAAAGTTGCACATTAAGGGAAATAATGTCGTTGGTACCTTCAACTATAAAAGGATGCAACAAAAGGAACTTACGGACGCTTGCTACTGACTCTCGCTGATCAATTGAAAAACACACAAGAAAGCAAAAACAGCACAAGCTTACAAGCACAGAAGCTTTCGAGCTGAAATCATTCTTAAGCACGTTTACTTTGTAACATTTGATCATTTAGGATCACTGTGCTCATTTTGTGTATTCTGTATTGAAAATCAGAAAGTAAGAAACATATTGTAACTGTCAGACAGAGTGTGTCTGAGCAGATTGAGTGACTAGGAGTTTCAGATTGGTAGTGAGGTAAATCCAGTCTGAATCGGGTTTGTACAACAGGATTGTATAAATCAAAGTCTTCTAGTATAAACCTTCCTTAATTGGAAGAAGGGGAGACGTAGAAGGATTACACCACCTTCGAACTTCCAGAAACATATCCCGTGTATCTTATTTCTGCACTTGTTCTTTCATTCTAGCCATCGAGCCGTTCTTACATATACAAGAACAGACCGTTCCGCACTTATACTTTCAGTGGTCTGTTCTGTACAAGAATTGATTAAGAAACAGATTTCTTTCACTAATCCGAAAGAAATCACGAAGGATTAATTTTTAGAAGGAGTGTTCATTCACCCCCCCCCCCCCCTCTAAACACTCCGGACCGATCCTAACAAGTGGTATCAGAGCAGGTCATCTTAATCAGCAAAATCACTCGAGCTGATGGCATCATTCAACAAAATCCCTATGTTCTCAAAAGAAGACTATGATGAATGGAGAATCAGAATGCAAGCTCATCTGGCAGCTCAGGATGACGATATGTGGTTCGTCATCACTGATGGACCAATGAAGATTCTAAAAATAAATACAGCAGTCGCCATTACTGGTGGTGAACCACAAATGGTAGAAAGGACAGATCCCTCTGGACAAATGAGGAAAGAAAGAAAGCAAATCTCGACAACGTTGCCAAAGACATCTTGTTCAAGACACTGGACAAGAACATGTTCAGCAAAATCAAAATGTGCTCTACTGCCAAAGAAATTTGGGAGAAGATAGCACAGCTATGTGAAGGCAACGACCAGACCAAAGAAAACAAGTTAATTGTTGCTCTTCAAAGATTTGAGAGCATAAAGATGAACAGTGGAGAAACTCTAAATGAGTTTGATGAAAGAGTCACTGGCATCATAAATGAACTGAATGGTCTGGGGAAGGAATATTCTAATAGTGAGATCGCTCTGAAAGTTATGAGAGCTCTGCCAAAGGAATGGGATGTTAAGATCATTGCCATGAGGGAATCAAAAGATCTTAACAAGGTTGAACTTCATGATCTGTTTGCAGATCTTAAGGCCTATGAGTTTGAACTGATAAGCAGAGGTGAAGCAGAGCCATTTATCTCTCAACCAAACAAGGCCCTGGCAGCCATTCCAGACCAGATCGCTTCAACATCAGACCGATCCGCTGAACAGATAAGTAATGATGCTATGTCATTATTTATCAAGAAATTCGGTAAATTTATGTCTAAGAATAAGAGGAACTTCAAACCCTCTCATCATTATAAATCAAGAAAAGATGATGCTGTTAACGATCAGGCTTGCTACAATTGTGGTAAGACCGGACATTTTATTGCAGATTGCACCAGACCGAAGAAAGAAGAACGGAAAGAGAAGCATCGTGATGATAGGAAGAAGAAGCAATACAAAGACCGCAAGAATCATGGAAAATCCCAAAAAGTCTTAGTAGCTGAAGAGGGAAACAGCAAATGGGCTCAGACAGACTCAGACTCGGAAAGCTCTGAATATTCTTCCAGCGAAAGCGAAGGAGATATTCAATGTCTTATGGCAGACGAAGAGATGAGTCAGACAGACGAGGTATATGATCTTGACTCAAATGAATTTACACGAGAAGAGCTCATGTCCGCACTGCAAGACATGGCTAATGATTATAGGATCTTAGTTGAATCATTTGAGAAGAATAAAGCTAAAGTCAGTTATCAAATGGATGAGCACAACAAACCAAGCTGCTCTGAGCAGGGTGAGTGCAACAATCTCCAGATCGAGCTGAATAAGCTGAAAATCTCTTATGATCAGCTCCATGAAGAAAATAAGAGAATTAGCACACAAAATGCTAAGCTCTCTCATATATTCAAAACATGGACAAAATCCAGAACATCCTTGGAAGAATTACAGGAGGTTCAAAGAAACGTCGGTGATTTCACCGGCATAGGCTTTGACACCAAAGAATGCACCAAAGATGAATCTGAGCTGTTGCTGGTAAAGAACCAAGTCAAACAAATGACATTTGTTAAATCCAGCACAGTATATGAGACTGAAGCACCTAAGATTCAAACAGGAGTCTCTTACGTGAATCAAAATCTGAGAAAAGGAATTGGTTATGTTAACCAAGCCAAAGAAAAGGCACCAGCAAGATTTGCGTCTACCAGTCCAAATCCAAAGGTGCAAGATCGAAGGCAAGGAAGACAATACAATTACTATAATTCAAAACCGATTCAACGAAGATATAGACTACCCAATGAGAATCAAAGGTTTTCACAGCACACACACTATCACACACAACATCAAACAGACCAGCACACAGCACACCTTACACACACAAGCCATTGAAGCTGATACATGTGTGGATTCCCAAAGGGCTAATCCGTTCTGGACCCAAATAGGATTGGGTACCAACAATAATTATATTTGATGACAGGTACCGAAGAAGCTCGCGTCAGACTGGTATTTGGACAGTAGGTGTTCCCGTCACATGACTGGAAACATCGAGCTGTTGTCTGAAGTCACAGAATGTACTGGACCCAAGATCGTCTTCGGAGACAACTCAAAGGGTAAGACCGTGGGCAAGGGTAAGATTGTCCATGGTAACATTATTATCAATGATGTGCTGTTAGTTGAAAATCTGTGCTATAATCTGATCAGTATAAGTCAACTCTGTGATAATGGTTATGCTGTAGAATTTCACAAACACACTTGCACTGTTAAATCATCAGACGGTATAACCATGCTTGTTGGAATCAGGAATGGAAATACATATAAGATTAACTGGAATCATGCTCAACCTGATAATCCTACTTGCTTCATCGCTAACAATGATAATAAACACTGGCTATGGCATAAACGCTTGAATCATATAAACTTTAAGACCATCTCTAGCCTGTGTAAACATGATTTAGTCATATGTCTACCCAAGATCGATTTTGCTAAGGATAAGATCTGCGAAGCTTGCCAAATGGGCAAACAGATCAGATCATCCTTCAAAAACAAGAATGCCAAATCCTCCTCCCGCTGTCTAGAATTATTGCATATGGACTTGTTTGGTCCTATACCAATAACAAGTTTAGGGGGAATGCGGTATACTCTTGTTGTTATTGATCACGCTTTACATGGACTATATTTTTGAGCAGTAAAGATCAGACCGGTCCGAAGTTGATCAAGCTGCTGAAACGCACTCAGAACGAGAAATCATCCAGCATAGACAGGATTCGTAGTGACAAAGGCACTGAATTTTCAAATCAGAATCTTGAATCCTTTCTAGAAGATCATGGAATCAAGCATGAGTTTTCAGCCGCTCGAACTCCTCAACAGAACGGAGTTGCAGAACGAAGAAACAGAACGCTCAAGGAAGCAGCAAGAACAATGCTTGCTGATTCTGGCATTTCGCAAAAGTTCTGGGCAGAAGCTGTAAACACTGCTTGCTACACTCAAAATCGGTCTATGATCAACAAGAAGCTGAACCTTACCCCATATGAAATATGGACTGGTAACAGACCATCTATTTCTCACTTTCATATTTTTGGCTGCAAATGCTTCGTTCATAACAATGGTAAGAATCATCTTACAGCATTTGAAGCTAAGTCAGATAATGGAATATTTTTAGGATATTCATCAACTAGCAAAGCTTATCGAATCTTCAATAATCGAACCTTAACTGTAGAAGAATCTGTTCATGTAGTTTTTGATGAATCGTTATGTGTTGAGGGCAACAAAGAATCAATTCAAAATCAGATGGAAAATATCCATCTCGAAGCTAACAGTGATGATGAGATTGTAGCTAACAGGTCAAGAGACAATCCACCAGAACCAGAAGTACCAGACAGACCGGATCTAGGCATTGAAGCTTCTTCAGATCGAGCTGATCCGGATGTTCTTCACTCAAATGTTAAAGCAGATGCTGATCATGCTGCTACTACTCATCCGACCGAACCAGACAATCCAGAGTCAAGCTATCGATGGACTAAGAAGCATCCACCCAATCTAGTGATTGGTAGTCCCTCTGCACCGATCAGAACCAGAGGACAGATGATGGATGAATTCACACATGCTGCTTTCATCTCTACTCTGGAACCTAAGAAAATCGATGAAGCTCTAACTGATTTCAACTGGATTAAGGCCATGCAAGAAGAGCTAAATCAATTCGAACAAAATCAAGTTTGGAGTCTAACCCACAGACCAAGCGATCTGCCTGTCATTGGAACCAGATGGGTTTTCAGAAATAAGCTGGACGCAGATGGAACTGTGGTTAGAAACAAAGCCAGACTGGTGGCACAAGGATTCAGACAAGAAGAAGGAATCGACTTCGATGAATCATTTGCACCAGTCGCCAGACTTGAAGCCATCCGAATATTTCTTGCATACGCTGTCTTTAAAGACTTCAAAGTATATCAGATGGACGTTAAGAGCGCTTTTCTTAATAGAAAGCTTCAGGAAGAAGTCTACATTGAGCAACCACCTGGATTTCAAGACCATTTGCATCCCAATCATGTGTATCTACTGAATAAAACAGTGTATGGTCTAAAACAAGCTCCAAGAGCCTGGTATGACACTCTATCTCAATTTCTGCTGAACCATGATTTTCAGATCGGCTCAGTAGATATAACTCTCTTTAAATTTATTAAGGGGGAACATACCCTATTAGTTCAGATTTACGTTGATGACATAATCTTTAGGTCAACTAACCCCAAATTGTGCGAGAAATTTTCTAAGTTAATGCAGGGACAGTTTGAGATGAGCATGATGGGAGAACTTTCATTCTTTTTGAGTCTTCAAGTAAAACAGCTCAACAATGGTATTTTCATCAATCAGACCAAGTATACCAAAGAACTCCTCAAGAGATTTGGAATGGAAACATGCTCAACTGCATCAACTCCTATGAGTCCAACAATCAAGTTAGACAAAGATGAAGGGGGAACAGCAGTTGAAGTAACCATGTATAGAGGACTAATCGGATCGCTATTGTATCTTACAGCGAGCCGGCCTGATATTATGTTCTCAGTCTGTATGTGCGCCAGATTTCAGTCAGAACCAAAGCAATCACATTTTATTGCTGCCAAGCGTATTCTGAAATACTTAAAAGGATCTCAGAACGTTGGTCTTTGGTACTCCAAAGATTCGAACTTCAGCTTGATCGGATATTCAGATGCAGACTACGCTGGGTGTAAGATTGATCGTAAAAGCACCAGTGGAACATGTCAATTTCTAGGTGAAAGATTGATCTCTTGGTTCAGTAAAAAGCAGACATCGATTGCTACATCTACAGCTGAAGCAGAGTATCTCGCCGCTGGAAGCTGTTGCGCTCAAATGCTCTGGGTTCAACACCAGCTCAAAGACTATGGCATCCAAGCTGTTGACTCTCCGATATTTTGCGACAACACAAGTGCAATCGCTATAACGTATAATCCAGTTTTGCACTCTCGAACAAAGCACATTGATATACGCCATCATTTTATTCGAGATCATGTTGGCAAAAAGGAAATTCGGATCGAGCACATCTCAACAGAGCAGCAAGCAGCATGCATCTTCACCAAACCGCTCCCAGAGGCTAAGTTTAATTATTTCCGTCAAATTCTTGGTTTAATTGACTTATCTTAATAGTTTAGATGTTTTTCTTCCTTTCGCACTTAAAGATTTTTGTTACCACAGATCGATAATACAATGTTCAGAAAGACACAGACCGGTCCGAACTTTCAGACCGATCTCTGTCAATCTGATGTTATCCCATGATGTGTTTGGTCAATACATCTTTTGTACAAAAACAGCCCGGACTGATCGCATTTTTACCGCCTTACCTATCTGTAATCCTGACCGTTTATTTTTGAATTTCTTTTCATCAGTCATCGAGATAAAGACACGTGTCTTCTCTCTCCTATTTAGCGGGCTGAACATTTCACTTTATTTCACTTTTTACAATTACCGCTATCTATTTTCTTATTCTCTCACTCTCCTAAATCTTCGCATTCGTTTAAATCCATTCCAATGGCTACCATCACTCATAACTCCCTCTCCGTTGAGTTTAATGATATTTACAGGGCAGAAGATACAGAGATGGTGTCCATCTTCAGAGCTCTGGAATCATCTGGTTTAAGGAACTTTCTGGAGTGCGGCACCGTTGTTTATGAATCAGAAATCCGCGAACTATTCGCCAATGCCGTCTCCCAGAAGACATCTATATCCACTACTGTCAAGGGCAAATCCTTTGAGATATCGCCGATGACGCTGGCCAAGACCTTTGGCCTCCCCAATTCCGGACTGACGGAATTTGGCCAGATTCCTCAAGCGTCACTCTCAGATCTTCAAGGGAAGATATCTATTCTTGGCCATCGCCTGCAACCCTCGTTTAAGAAGAAGGAAATGCTCTTCCATTTTCAGGTGCTGTGCGAAATAGTGGGTAAGCCTATTTTGGGCAAGGCAGGAAGTTTTGACGCTGTAACCGCAGAGAAGTTCAGGGCTATGGCGGCTAATGTATCCGGACAGAAGATGAACTGGTCCGTCATTCTTTTTGGAGTTCTGATGGAAACGGTGATTGCATTGAAACAAGCTGTATGCTTTGCTGTTCCTCTCAGCAAGCTACTGGAGTCTTTGGACATCGAGCTGGGAAAGCAGTCCGCTCTCAGCCCCTTTAAGATTCTCAACTCCAAAGGACTTGCATTGCTGAAGTCCAAGAGTGCTCCGCCTACTCCTGCTACTCTAGCTGCAGTCAAGATTGAGAAGGGCGAAGAACAAGCTGTTGCGCGCAAACCTCGGGTCAAGCGAAAGCTGACCATCCAGACTGATTCGGAAGAAACTCAGTCTGCTCCCTCGCCACCAACCAAGCCACTTCCCAAAAAGCCAAGAACCCAGATTACCAAGCCCAGCAAAACATTACCCCTCAAAGCCTTACCCATATTGCCTCCAACTAAAGCCACCCCTGCACCCCCAACCTTCCATCCAACCTTCACAAGCTTCAACCCTTGCACCCAAAGTCACCGTTAGACTTCTCTCTGCCATTCCCACGGTCAAAGGAATAGTTATCACTGAGTTTGGAGATTATACCCAATCAGGGATCAAGTCCCCTTCCTCCACCGGCAAGGGAAAAGCCATTCTCTCCGAACCCCTCTCCTCTAAACCCAAATCTGCAGCGCAGACAGCCATCGACATCGCTATGGAGGATGCTGATGAGAAGGTGAAGGGACTCATTGTGGTCTTTGATGAATATGTCCAGTACCGGACTATCAACCACATTGAGTTATTCTTCGGTAAGTTGAGCAGACTGAAGAAGATGGAAGAGGAAGTTCTGAAAGGAACAGAGACTGATGATGTTCGGCTTGCCGTGCAGCGCAAAGAGCTATTTACAGCTATTCAAAGATTCAGACTGGCCACTCTGCTTCTAAATGCTAAGAAAGAGAACTTTGATCCGATTGCTCCAACTGCCAGAGATGATGGGGCTGTTATTGCTCAACTCGAGATGGATGTTCATGCTCTTCGCTTAGCTGTCCGTTTTCAATGACAGAAGCTCAGTATATCCACTCCAGCCACCAGCCTGGATCACCCTTCTGCAAGCAAGACTCTGGCAGAACCTTTCGTTGAGGTTATTCCTTCTGATGCAGCAGACCAGACAGCCGAGCAAGCAGCGGATGAGACTGCAGAGCAAGTACCAGAACAGACAGTAGAGCAGCCATTGCCTAATGCTCCGTCTGTGCCAGATGATGAACCATTAAATGTATTGTTGGACTCTCCAACAACCTCCATTCCTTTGGGGTCCTCAGCCTCCCGTGCACAAATCAGTCCAACAGTAGAACTAGCAACAGTTGGCGCTCCAGAATTCGTCGATCCGGATCTGGTGGTGTCCACCGTTGTTGCAGCTCTCCAGATTGAGGAGCCATCCAGACCAAGCACTCCTCCAGTCCAATCAGATGAAGATATGGCCTTCATTCAAGCCTTTTCCTCGGATTTGGTCACCCTGATCCGATCCGAGAGTCATCATGCTGCCATATCTGCCATTGTACCTACTGCTGAAGACGATGAACAGGCTTTGTCCTCATCAGATCGCTCTCCCAGCCAACAATATGATGCACCTCCATTTCTGGCAAGGACTCTTCAGCACCTCTCTGACAACTGCCTGTCACTCTCTCAACGCATTCTCGAAGTTCATCAAGGTCAGAGGCTTACAGCTTTGGACTTTGATTCATTCAAAGAGAAGATGACTGCCAGTATCGGAAGCCTTCAGCGAGGCATAAACGATCTGTTTTCTCAACAAGCCTCTTACAAGAACAGTCTGAGAAAAGAGCAGATCGAACTAGCCACTGAAGTCAGAGCATCTGTTGCCAATTCCCTCCGCGCTCAAGACGTTCGTCTTGACGCTATCAGCGCGCAGCTAGCACAAGTTGTTGACTTTCTTCAAGAGATTGCTGCTGACAAAAAGGGGGAAAAGAAGAAAGACTTCAGGCCGCCTCCGTCTCAGTCTTCTAGAAAATAAAATGTTCAGACTGTCTGTATTTAGGATTTTTGGTGATCAATAAAAATCCTCTTTCGATTAAGTCCGTGTTCATTTATTTTGAACTACAATATAAGGCTTAATAATAAAAGGCTTAATCGATCCAACTTAATGATGTTCATTTATTTTGAACAAGAAAGAGTAATCGATCCGAAAGTTTTCGCTTCAGAGTTCTCATCAGACTGGTTAAAAAGACTTAGAAGCTAGGTTTTGTCATCATCAAAAAGGGGGAATTTGTTAGTTCCGGATCTTATCGATGAGATTTTAAAGATGACAAAACATATCAGACCGGATCGAGAGAAATCAGACTGACCAGAACGATCGCCCAAAACAGATCAAGCTGATAAGATGACAAAGCATATCAGACCGGATCGAGGGTAATCAGACTGACCAGATCAATAGCTCAAAACAGAACAAGCTGATAAGGCACATTATATATCAGACCGGATCGATGGATTTCAGACTGACTAGATCGATGCTTCAGATCGATCTCAATCTTTATCAGATCAGAGCAGTCAATGATACATAAAGAATGGCTCCTCAGTCCGAATCATTAACGGCTATTTATTGTAGCATTTAAAGTTGTAATTAATGCTACAAAGGACCAAGGACTGAAGATTGCCATAAAAGGTAAGAAGACAAAGAGTAGCTTACCTGACAGTCGCCGAAAGTATGAACCAGAACGGCAAGTATCCTGAAGAAGAAGACTGAAGCCTACTCAGAGTTTAAGCAGAGTCAAAGTTGCACATTAAGGGAAATAATGTCGTTGGTACCTTCAACTATAAAAGGATGCAACAAAAGGAACTTACGGACGCTTGCTACTGACTCTCGCTGATCAATTGAAAAACACACAAGAAAGCAAAAACAGCACAAGCTTACAAGCACAGAAGCTTTCGAGCTGAAATCATTCTTAAGCACGTTTATTTTGTAACATTTGATCATTTAGGATCACTGTGCTCATTTTGTGTATTCTGTATTGAAAATCAGAAAGTAAGAAACATATTGTAACTGTCAGACAGAGTGTGTCTGAGCAGATTGAGTGACTATGAGTTTCAGATTGGTAGTGAGGTAAATCCAGTCTGAATCGGGTTTGTACAACAGGATTGTATAAATCAAAGTCTTCTAGTATAAACCTTCCTTAATTGGAAGAAGGGGAGACGTAGAAGGATTACACCACCTTCGAACTTCCAGAAACATATCCCGTGTATCTTATTTCTGCACTTGTTCTTTCATTCTAGCCATCGAGCCGTTCTTACATATACAAGAATAGACCGTTCCGCACTTATACTTTCAGTGGTCTGTTCTGTACAAGAATTGATTAAGAAACAGATTTCTTTCACTAATCCGAAAGAAATCACGAAGGATTAATTTTTATAAGGAGTGTTCATTCACCCCCCCTCTAAACACTCCGGACCGATCCTAACATACTCCCTGAGTAATCCACAATGCGTAGAATACTTTCTACTACCATTAGCTCGAATATACACTTCTTATAACAGAAGATCTTACCAAAAATACTACGATCTCATACATGTCTGTCCGTGACAGTAAATTCCCACGTCACCAGTATCACACAGATTGATATTTCATAATCCCTGCTAATGAATGCTCGACAACAATAATGCAATAATATCACATCAACTCAATCGATCAACAATATATATATATATATATATACGGCCCTTAATGGCAATCCAATTCACATCAAACTCATCGCCCTCAATTGGTGGAACAACTCATACACATCTCATCACCCACAAATTGGCGGCATAAATCATGGACTCAAGAGGTCACTCACATGTATGTAGCACTTTGCTCCTTTTGGATCACATCACATGCAACACTTTTCTCTTTTTTTGGAATCAAGAGGTGACTCACTTGTATGTAGCACTTTGCTCCTTTTGGACTCAAGAGGTGACTCGCATCACATGCAACACTTTGCTCCCCTTTTGGACTCAAGAGGTGACTCACATGTATGTAACACTTTGCTCTTTCGGACTCAAAAGGTGACTCACATCACATGCAGCACTTTGTTCCCTTTTCGGTCAAGAGGTGACTCACGTGTATGTTGCACTTTGCTCATTTCGAACTCAAGAGATGACTCACATCACATGCAACACTTTGCTCTCTTTTTGGAATCAAGAAGTGACTCACTTGTATGTAGCACTTTGCTCCTTTCGGACCCAAGAGGTGACTCACATCACATGCAACACTTTGCTCCCTTTTTGAACTCAAGAGGTGACTCACATGTATGTAGCACTTTGCTCATTTCGGACTTAAGAGATGACTCACATCACATGCATCACTTTGCTCCCTTTTTGAACTCAAGAGGTGAATCACATGTATGTAGCACTTTGCTCATTTCGGACTCAATAGGTGACTCACATGACATGCATCGCTTTGCTCCCTTTCACACATATTCCTCAATTATCAAACTTGTCATATCACCACACATGCTCAACAGTAGCGACATCACAATCCATCGCATGCTCAATAGCGGCATCACAATAATTCATAGCACCATTCATTGGTGCCCTCGATACTTGACAACACATTAATCAATAATTACAATTATTAACTACTTGTACGTCTCTACATACTAATTCAAAACATAACAATAATATATCATCCATTGCACACAACATTAACACTTTTAACTATGCTCGTACATCACACGTACCCTATAGTCCAATTATAAGAGCCACTCCTTGCCTTCGCCCCAAGATCTGGTGACTTATTCGCTACACACAATCAATAATTCACAATCAATTACGTGCACACATTCACATACTCAAGTACGTACTCAACCTCCATATATATCTCCAATTATGATGATTAATCACATAAAAGACTCGGGCAAAGCATATGTTGACATCTCAACAACAAAATATTTTTCACAAAAATTTGGCCCGACGATTGGTCGTCAGCCTCTCAAAAACGGGACAAAATTACTGCCTTCCTCAATCGATCGCCGCCAACGTCCCCGCGATCAATCGCGGGACCTCCCGATCGATCGGTCGCTTCCTCGCGATCGATTGGTAGCACTGTTCATCATCTTCAAAATTTGATCAATCGCGCGATCGATCGCCCCAGCCTTCGCGATCTATCGTCCCGACCTGTTTCAGCCTAAAATTGCGATTTACGAGCAAAAACCCCCCAAATCCACATACACAACACCCAATACTCCACAAATCCTTAACATAAACACAATAAATACTCAACACAGCACAATAACAAAAATCCCTAAAAACTCAAAACTCAAACCCATCTCAAATCTTAATCAAATCTTGCAAAAATACAATCAAAACAAAGATAAACGAGAGGGGAAGAAGATTACCCAACTATTTGCTCAAGAATCTCGCCCAAAAATCGAGCTCCGTCGATTTTCTTCAAGGGGAACAAAAGGGGAGGGGATGAAGGCGAGGGGAAAGGTGGGGGAAAGGAGAGAGGAAGTGGACTGGAGGAATGATTGAACACCGAGTCCACTTGGTATATATAGTAGCAATGCTCCAAAAACCAGAGTCTCAAATACTCGTACCTAAACTCTCAAAAATAATAGTGTTGAATAATTTCTCTCACACTCACGCAGTTACATCTCAAACCTCAATCTAAAGCTCCCTAGACTCCCAATCCCACTACCAACATGATTACAAGGTTCAACAAGTCAATGAGAATAAATCTCGAACCTTCAATCCAACAATTCCAATACCGGGTAATAATCCCCTAAAAACTCAAGTTGGTAATTATATCATAATTACTACAATTAATTTCTGGATATCACAACACCAAAACATTTGCTCCTTTAGCAAAGCTGAACACTATACGAGTTCTCTTGTCCTTAGCAACAAACCTGGGTTGACCACTTCATCAATTTGATATAAAGAATGCCTTTTTGAATGTTGAATTGGATGAAGAGGTGTTCATGAGCCTACCACCGGATTTTTACAATGAAGGAAATGAAACCAGAGTTTGTATGTTGAAAAAATCCTTATGGTCTCAAATAATCCTTGATTTGATAGATTTGTGAGGGTAATGAAAATAGGGGATATCAATAGGGATAATCTGATCAGATTATGTTCTTCAAACAATTCAATGATGAAAGGAAGACTATCTTGGTGGTCTACGTCGATGATATTATTCTAGATTGAGACAGGTCTTAGCCACATAATTTGAGGTAAAAGATTAAGGTCAATTACGATACTTTCTAGGAATGTAGATTGCTAGATCAAGGAAGGGAATCAGTGTCCCGCAGAGAAAATATGTTCTTGACCTTTTGACGTATACTGATATGCTTGGTTGTAAGCCAAGTGACACTCTGATCGGGGCAAGCAAAAAAAACGGATGGAGCCGAAAAACCCGTGGATAGAGAGAGATCAAATACTAGTAGGAAGATTTATCTACCTCTCTCACACCAGACCTGACATTGCTTTTGTTGTGTGGTCACCCAACACTTGCGTTCACCAAAAGAAAGTCATTTGGAAGCAATATATTAGATTCTCAAATATCTAAAGGGTTCTCCAGACGATGACTATTCTTTAAGAAGGGAGAAAATAAGAAGATAGAAATCTATATAAATGCAGACTGGACGGGATCAGTATAAGATAACGAACGACTGGGTATTGTACATACGTTTTGGGAAAAATAGTAACATGGAGGAGTAAAAAACATAATGTAGTGATCAGAAGTAGTGCTAAAGCCAAGTTCAGAGCTGTTGCACAAGGGATCTGTGAATGGCTATGGCAACGGAAGCTTTTAGTGGAACTACACATCACAGTAGAACTCCCCGTCAAACTTTATTGCGATAACAAAGCCGCTATCAACATCTCAGATAACCCTGTTCAGCATTACATGACTAAACACATAGAAATTGGCAGACACTTTATTGCGATAACAAAGCCGCTATCAACATCTCAGATAACCCTATTCATCATTACATGACTAAACACATAGAAATTGGCAGACACTTTATAAAAGAGAAGATTGAGAAATGAACAATCTGTATGATCTATACTCCTACAAAAGAACAAATAGCAAATATATTCACTTAGGAAAGACCCAGATTTGAAGAGTTAACTTGCAAGTTGGACATGATCAACATCTATGATCCAATTTGAGGGGGAAGTGGAAATCTCGGATGATATTGTGGAAGAGATTGACGACATAATTTAGGAATGAACATAATTTAGGAATGAATGTAATTTTGGAATGATTTTTATTTCCTTTTTAACTCTTGTTTGTACATGTTAAATAGGACCTTGTATCTAGAATCGATATACAATTTTGAATAAGAGTTATTATCTTCTTTTTAGTTTTCTTCTGCTCCATATAATGAAAGATATTGTTTAATATGTTATAATTTATGTTTTAATGTTTATTATTTAATTATTTATTTGAAATCACAATATTTAAAGATTTTATAATTGTGGTTATATATGTGTGGACATGTCACTTAAGATTTTGTAACTATTATTATACAGGTTACTAATATATTTTATCAGCCCGTTTTAACATTCTAAAAAAAGAGTTGTAGTTGAAAAATCGAGCAACCAATATTTATGTGGACGGATAGTGGATTGTTGTACCTCCACCCATCTACCAACCCAATTCAGCCTTATATTTATATTTAAATATGTAAATTATAATATTAAATATTTATATATACATATCTTATTGATGTTACTACGCTTAGATGAAACATGGTCTTCGCACTTAGTAAGACCTAAGTCACATAAGTCTGATGCGGGAGCAGATGCGGATGCGTGAGTGCGTCAATTTGCAAAAAAATTGAATGCGGATTCGTCTTAATGCGCCTATTAAAAATTAATAAATATATATATATATACATACACACTGATGAAATGAAGTTAAACATACATAATATACATCATATTTAACAAACTCACATCATTATTATATTATTTACACATTTACAATATGAAGTTCTTAACAACTTTGGTGTTTGCAGCTTTATCATTCTTAAAAAATATTAAAATTAGATTTTATTGAATAATCTAACATTTGCAGCTTTGCAAAAATGTTATAGCCAGTGATGCAACGTAATTTGAATCTTGTATTTGATCGTTCGTCTAGTAAGAATTCTCCGAAAAATATATTGTAGAAATAGAAATGAAGTATTAAAGTTTATTTTATTTTAAGACATAAAATAACGAATTTGAAAAATGAAACCAAATTGTTCATATTTATTTCAACATGTTTGGTAATAGTATGAATTTATTAAAAATGACTCATATTATTTCCGGAGACTTATAGTATTACTTTATGAAATGACTAATATAAACATTTAAATTAACTCAATAAAAATAAAAAGTTTTATTTATAAAGTTCATTCTATTAATTTTCATGCAAAAACCTAAGATATCAAATTTATTATTATTTACTCCGCAAAAATGTTACAAAATCACAGATTTATCATACATTCTTTTATCACATCTTTTAATCTTTCATATGTTATTATGTCTTTTCATGATTCATTATGTATCTATTTACCATATAATATAATTTATTACCAACCCAAAATACCTAGAAACCATGAAAATTCATCTAAACCCAAAATCGAAGAATTTTTTTTATAATTACAAAAAAAAAAAATCGGAGAATTAAGGAGGGTTAACAAGATTTAGTAACTTAGTGCACGACTTAGTAAATCCTAATGCGCGAATTAGGAAATCTTAGTGCGCGAATTATAAAATCTTAGTGCGCGAACTAGAAATTCTTAAGTCGCCTTAATGCGCCGCACGCGCACCGAGTTCGCCAGTTCGCGGCCGGAGCGCCAGTGCGTGGAGGGAGGTAGGAGGATTATGTGACTTAGAGTAAGACAAGTCCAACACTGTATTGTCACAATAAGGTATCTATTGTAGCACTGCACATTTATGTTATCAGGATACCCGCAGAGATTGATCAGCATTTCATGAAAGAGAAGATTGGCAAACGAAGCTGTGTACACGCCCTATATTCCTTTCCATTAACAAGTTGCAGGCATTCTTAGGGGTGAGCAAAAGTTCGGTTAAACCGAACAAACCGAAGAAACCGAACTAATTTGGAAAATCGGTTCGGTTAATTCGGAAATTCGGTTTTAATTTTTTAAAAAATCGGTTAATTCGGTTCGGTTTCGGTTTTTATTTTAAAAATATCGGTTAACCGAATAAACAGAATTTTTAATTTTTTAATATTTTTTAAAAAAATTAAAAAACAATTATTTTTTTTATTTTTTTAAAAAATCATTTATTATCATTCTTTATTTAAATATTACATTTAAATTTTTAAAACAATTTTTTAATTTTTTTTAATTTTTAAATCAAATTATCTAATTTTTAAATTTTTTTAAAAAAATATCGGTTAATTCGGTTACCGACCGAAATAACCGCTTTTTTATCGGTTCGGTTTTGAAAATATAATCCGATCGGTTCGGTTAGACGAAAAACAATTCGGTCGGTTCGATTTTTGAAAAATTCGGTTCGGTTCTGACCGATTGCTCACCCCTAGGCATTCTTACAAAAAATATCTAACTATATTTAGCTTTGATTGCAGGATTTAAGCCTTGGATGTAGGAACATATCGTTGTATGGGTAAATTTAATAGATCCATTCCAGTTAAGGAAGTTCTTTTCTCCTATATCCATAGATGTAATTCTCTGCTGCAGATTACTGTGATTCAAGAAATTATTTTCTGATCCTTGTTTCTACAAAAGAATTAAGGGAACTATACCAATATTCTAAACCAAATTTCTCCCTAGTTTCACTTGGAAATTAGCCTATTATGTATTATATGATTTGTTCTTTGCTACCTCATATGATAATGCCCATGTTGGATGGTTGGACCTACCCCATGGGAAGGGTACGCCAAGAACATTTCGTAATGTACATCATGAGAGAGAAAAGAATGATAGAAAATCAAAAGCTTCTCCAGCTGCCACTGTCAACCCAAACTCATATGTTGGAGCATTCAACTCATATATTGATATACACAAACACACATGCTGCATCGAGTCTATATATCGAATATTATATTTTGATTCCTCCATCAGAAAAGAGCACACAATAAATCAAATTAACATTTACAAAATATCTAACAAAACATCACTTTTAAGCTCTTCCTTTTACAAATGTGAATGAACATATCTACATTATAAATGGCATTTTCATAAGCTATTATGGAATTGGTACAGTCTAACTTCCTTAGGAAGCAAAAACTCCACATAAACTTCAAAAATTGTAAGCAGAACGGAAAGCTTATATGTTAGAGCTGCTCGCGAATGTGAGCCATAGATCTCAACATTGAACCCAAAGTATCCCTTGAAACTTGAAATTTCACTTCGGTTTCGCCAGTTGAAGTTTTGGTGTCCTGGAGCTGACAAGCAAAAGGATATATTCTTAGTTCAAATCCTGACAATAGGCATGCTTGGAGAAGTACTGTAGATCAGCATTATGTTACAAGTAAATCATGATATTAAGGGAAATTAATTTTCATGTTCTAATAACTAAATTAAGAACCAGCACAGTGCAATTTGCAGAAACAGAAAACTCGAACTTGTTTCCGCAGCTTCTGGGATAAGATGAAATGTATGCACTAAACCTGAAACATGACGCAGAAAGATCACGCTATTAGCATCAGGGCAGGTACTGGACTTGTCCAAGTCGGTCCATATCATTATGCTCAATGTCGAAAGGATGAGATCGAGAGGCTAGTGGCAGAAATGATCACAACAGGCATTATTCAACCATGTAGCAATCCTTTCTCGAGCTCCGTCATCATGGTGAAGAAGGATGACAATTGGCGATTTTTTGTCGATTACAGGGCATTGAATGATATTACGATCACATATGAATACCCAATTCAAGTTATTGATGAGCTCTTGGATTAATTGGAAGGTGCGGGACTTGAAGTCCGGGACGGATCATTTCCGTGCACGAGGTTCCAGTTTGGAACGGGACGGATCAGTATCATGAACAAAGGCCACACTTGCAAATATTCCAACGATAGTCTGGAAGTGGGAAAACATTTAGTGAAACAAGCGAGTGGTGTCTGAAAATTCAAAACAGGAGTGGGAAGCCGGTTAACTAAAAATGTGGCAGTGAGAAGAGCATCACCCCAATGATAATTAGGAACTTTTGTAGTAAATAATAAAGCCCTAACAACTTCAAGAAGATGCTTGTTTTTTCTTTCGGCTACCTCGTTTTGCTGAGGAGTATATGTGCAAGAACTTTGGTGAATAATTCCCTTTTCAGCCAAAAAATTCCCCAACACATATTCCTTCCCATTATCACTACGAAAAACTTTAACAGACGTGTTAAATTGATTTTGAATCATGTGATAAAAGGTAGTGAAAACAGTGGCAACATCAGTTTTAGTTTTTAACAAAAATATCCAAGTAAGGCGAGTATGATCGTCAATAAATGAAATGAACCACCGGTGGCCTGAAATGAATAGGTATCCGAGCAGGCCCCCAAACATCACTGTGGATGATGGTAAAGGGTTGTGATGGTTTATAAGATTGGGAAGGGAAGAACGCACGACCATGTTTTGCAATTTGACAAATTTCACATTTAAAATCAGAAGGAAATTTATTCAAAAACAACGCAGGACACAATGTTTTTAAATAATGAAAATTAAGGTGTCCTAATCGATAATGCCAAAGGAAAACATCACGAAAGTTTGAGACAGACATAGAGCTGAAGCAGGTTGTCCGAGCTTGCTTGTCAAAGGCGGATCCAGAGTCCAAAAGATATAACCCACCGTCCCGCTTAGCATCCTCAATCATCTTGCCCGAGGATAAATCCTGAAATTGACAATGAGAAGAGTGAAAGTTAACTTGGCAATTAAAATCCTTAGTTATTTACTGATGGATAACAAGTTATAAGACAAAGATGGAACATGCAAAACATCAGTAAGAACTAATGATTGGGAAAGTGGAATAATCCCTTTTCCTGCAACAGAAGCAAAGGAACCATTTGCAATTCTAATTTCTTGATGACCTACGCATGGAGTATATGAGGAAAACAGACGCGAAGAGCCAATCATATGATCAGTCGCATCAGAATCAAATATCCAGGAGCCACTAGAAATAGTACACGACAGAGCAGCGGAAAAAGATATTCCTGACTGAGCAACAAAACAAGATTAATTATTATGGTCAAGTGACTTAAACATATTATTCAAGAGTTCTAATTGTTCCTTAGTGAAAACAGGCTGATTTGATGAAGAGCTTGGGCCTGGACCAGATCCAATAGTATAAAGAGCTTGAACATCTGGATTGGGCCTGGAGATTGGGCCAAAGCCATGACTCGAGTCTACACGCTTAGTGTCAATTTTAAGGTTAGAAGTGCTTCCATGTTTCACATCACGTCCAGAATTTTTTTTCCAATTGGGTGGCTTCCCATGGAGCTTCCAACATGTCTCCTGGTTGTGGGTTTCCGACATATTTCACACCATAGGCCGGTCGTCCTCCACCGGAATCGCGCGAAAAACCGCGGGCAGCAAGGGCCGACGCGTCACTTTGAAATCCGCCGTCAGTGGTGGGTTTGAGCATCACTATCTGAAGGGTTTCTTCCCGTCGGACCTCAAAAAAGACCTCGTGAAGGCTAGGTAAGGGTTTGCGGCCGAGGAGGCGCCCACGAACGTCGTCCAGGTCATGATTCAAGCCTGCCAGAAACACAAAAATTCTTGTACGTTCATTTTTTTGCTGGTAACGTACTGCATCAACGGGGCTATCCTGTTTTTCATCTTCAAATAGGTCAAGTGTAACTCATTGTAATATGTTGTGACAGATTGTGAACCTTGGTGCATCTTCCACATCCTGGTGGTAAGTGCATACATTTGGGAATGGTTGTCAAGGTCGGAATACGTCTCTCGGATAGCATCCCAGACGTCTTTGGCAGTGGGTAAAAAAGAAACGGCTTGCCAATCGCCGGTTCCATGGAGTTTATCAGCCAGGCAGTGACCATGGAGTTTTCGGAGCGCCATTGGAGGTAGCGAGCATCGCTGACTGGAGGAGGGGTGACTTCTCCTGTAAGGTAGCCAAGTTTGCCTTTGCCATTGATTACCAAGCGAACTGATTGAGCCCATTCAAGATAATTAGCCCCATTCAATTTATGAATGGTGATTTGAAGCGGCTGGTCAGAAACGGACATACTGGAAGTATGAGTTCCTGGAACAGCCGAGCCACTGCTGGTGGTGGAGGAAGCGGCGCTGCTGGTGGTGGAGGAAGCGGCGCTGCTGGTGGAGGAAGACGAACCAACCATGGCTGCCTTATAGTCCATTATCGAACCAGCTTTGATACCATGAAAGTTGACAGAATAGAGAAATATTCTCTACTATTTTATTCAATGTTTAATTGGATACAAAGTGTCTCCTTTTAAAGGAGAGAAGTCAAGAGAAAAAAGGAAAAAATCTACAATCAAGGAAACGTAATACAATCCCATATATTATGGGATAAATTCAATCAAAAATTCTAAATACTGAATAGAATCTTTATGAATCAACAAAAATGAACCATGGCAACAGGTCAAATAAGATTGAAAGAAAAATATCAATAATTTCCTTTCCAAAGAAAAGACTTGCTCCTACAACAAATAACTCACCTTTAGATTTATAACAGCAACTCTATTGGCAGGTGTTGAAAGCTGTTGACTTATGTAAGTCATGGATTTCAGCATTGGCTCCAGTGTGATTCTTGTAAGTCTAAACTGCACCTCTGTTTCTCCTGAAGGAGCCTTTCCATAATCTTGGAGCTGCCTTGAGCAAAGAAAAGAGTAGATAACTAACATTCATACACACAAGCACAATGGCAGCGCTCTTGCAAAGTTGTCAAAGACACGTGAAAAGAAGGGAAAATATATGTTCTCATGATAAAGAAAGATAAATTCACAGCTCTTGCTGGACTAGACATGACTAATTTTCCGCTTATGCATCATCATCATGATAAAACAGGTATAGTTGAATAAAAAATAAATATATGCAAATAAAGAACACACCTTCAAATTAATAAAAGCCACTTTACTTGCTGGATTCTTATTCTCCAAGGTCCATTTCATGGACTTAAAACAAGTGAGGACAACCTATCGCGATAAAGAAAATAGCATCAGAAGTGACATAATATACGTAAAATCTCGGCAGCGACCAATAGATGTAATAAAAGAGCAAAGGTTGAAACAGGTTAAAAAAAGAAAGAAATAGGCAATCTACCATCTGTCACTTCATACCGTATTATCAGCAAGGGCACCATCACGGTTGATGACTACAGGTGCCATGGTTGGCTGATTCAAATCAGTAACATTTATTCTAGCATCATTGAGATTGAAGTGATTTTGTGTAGCATCTTGCCAAGGCCATAATAATGGGATTGTGTCAGAAGTTAATAGAGGTGCTTTGTTGCTATCATTGTCCTGGAAACTTCCACTCCCCTGAGACGGAGGAGGTTGGATTCTGACGATATTTTTCTTCACCATTGCAATCTTCCTTGCACCCTCTCGCAGGCATTCCATGGCCTCTTTGAATGTCTCGCTAGAAACGGCTCCTTCGTCTGCAAATTTTAATGCTTCAAGACAAAGACTGTTGAAACGCGATGTCAAAGAGTCCACAGGTAGTACATCTGCTTCTTGCGCATTTGAAAGGACAGCTCTTGCATTCTGTGTCCACCTCTTTAATATATAATGCGATGGAATGGTAAGAACATTTGTTACAGTAAAGACAGTTAATATGTGTCTGCATAGGACCCCTGAATACTCAAACATCTGACAGCTACAACATGCGTTCATTTCAGAAACATCTAATGTTACTATATACTCTTTGTGGTCATGTTCATATTTTGCCACCCTAAATCTACTTAGTGTTCCATTTCCATTAATCTTATTGGCAGTGTATACAAAAGTTTCAACCAGTTCTTCTTGAAACTTTGCAAAAACCTTTTTTGTATATAAATTAACTGCCTGTTGTTCCATTGGTGACGGTGTCTTCAACAATGGTGTGGTATGTCTTGTATCATAATCTGCCTCTATCTCCCTTTCTAATGCTTTCTCCAAAGCCCTTTCATACTGTCTAAAGAACAAGGGGATAGTAGTCTGCTGGTTCACATACCCATCAAAAAAGGACCTAACTCCGTGATTAGATGAAAGTGCAGCAAAAAAAGTGTTGCGAAAATAAACAGGAGCCCACTGCTTCCTGGCATTATATACAGCTTGAAGCCAATCATTTTTCCAAAGATTGTATCGATCAAGGATAGAACTCCATGATGTTTCAAAATCCTCAATTGTCTCAGAAAAATTGATGCAGCTATAGAACTCTCCATAAAAGGAAGGATGAGCAAGATACGTACGAGCCAACCTTTCTTGGCCTTCTCGTAAGATGTGCCACTTGCAAATGCAGTGGCGAGTTTCTGGGAATACCTGATGGACTGCAGACTTGATCGCCCTATCTTGGTCAGTCGTAATGGAAGCAGGGGGTTTATTATTCATAGCAGAAAGCCAAGTTTTAAAAACCCATGCAAATGAATCCTCTGACTCGTTCATAAGTAACACACAGCCAAACAATACCATTTGTCCATGATGGTTCACTCCAGTGAAGGGAGCAAGAGGAACTTGAAACTGATTTGGTCTATACATCGTGTCAAAAATAACTGCATCACCAAAGTGGCTATAAGCCATCCTCGATCTGGCATCAGCCCAGAAAACATTGCTCAATCGATTATCATTATCAAGCTGAATGGCGTAATAGAAACCCGGGTTTTCAGCTTGCATCTTCCTGAAATAAGTAAGAAGATTCTGGGCATCTTGTCCAAATGTTCTGCTAGAATGTCGAATAACATGCAGCGGCATCACAGGGACACTATTCATAATAGCATTATTAGTTTCTGTGGAAGATGCACTCCCGCCAACAGGATTTGTTTCTGGGGAAGGATTTCTTACAGCTTCATTTGTCTCTACAGAGGCAACAAGATTTGGTTCATAAAATACATGGTTTCCAACCATGGAAACCATGACATCATTATGGTTATCAGCTGTCTCCGGCATACTCTTTGTAGTTCCAGTAAAATGCCTCCGGGGTCGAAGGTAATGCACCTTGCTGGGACTCACGGTAGAATGATTATGGTCCTCGACAAACTGTGACACTACCCACTTGTCTGCACCCTTTTTCTTTATACAAAGGATACCATTGCAGCTCTCAACATTCTTTCGTTTAAAAATCTCTCTAGAACAGGCAAACTCCCAAGAAACAATTGGGCCATCAGGCTTAGTACGACTGTATTGACCAACACGTGTGCTGAAACCAACTCGCCTAGCATAAGCATCATAACAGTTCTTGGCAGATTCTTCTGAATTGAATTCCATACCAACATATGGTTTCTCATTCCAGTCATCAACTTGATTGTTAGATACTTCGGAAGAACTTTCATTCAATTTTAGATCCTGATTTTCACCATGTTCACTGTGTGGTTCTGCATTTTGGTTTCCTTTTTCTATCTCTACCTCAACCACTTCAAAATCCATCTTATTGAGCAAAAAATCTCAAGACAGATGCTGTAATTTAATGATTGTCTGCACATATCAGCATCATAAAGACACCCCAAAATCGGGAGAACGATACTCTAACAAATGTCATTATTATGTGAAAACATACACATGGTTGTTTGAGTTTGTTTTACAATTGCCAAAGAATAGACATGATTTCAGATTCAATGTAAAAAAAAAAGTGCTCCAGTAACTGGAAGACAATATAAACTGTATTGCAATTCATTTTCAGGTCTACATAACTGTATTCAAGTTCCCATACATTCAATCAAGTCATCAAAAACAGGACTTGGTCAATGTTGTCTTTCTTGTAATGGGGAGATATTTAAGTTATAAAGTTTCACTAGTGGGAAAACTTCGTGATGTGTTTGGAATGAGGAGAAATTATATGATTGTGATAATTTCCACGTACTGTGTTTTCTTCGTTAGTCATAATGGTTTTTCTCCTGATTTGAGAATTTACACCTCAAAATGTTATGTCATTATTTCTCTTTTTTGTTTTATCTTCCCTAAAAGGGGTAGATCATGACATGGGGTTGCCAACGATAGACTATCAAGTATCAACGAAGGGGGCTACTAATTCCCATGTAAATTTCCCCCTGACCAGGGGACGGCAACAGATCATTAGGAAGATTAAGGCGGCTCGAAAAAACTACTAGCAATAACAACCATGAATCAGATCATAATTCAAGACCAAAGAAATTTTGATACACTCCATAAACTACCCAAAAGAAACACAAAGGAGCATCCATTCCATCTAATCAGTTCCATCAATTATCTAGTTAAAACAATTAACATAAAACAAATAGTGACTCCAAGAATCTGTAAGCATTCATGACCATAATTCAGACAACATTTACAGTAATCCAGAACATATCAATGAAACCGAAAACCCATTAATTTTTAAAATAAACTTTGATCCCTTTTCCCATTATTTACAGCGGAAAGCTGAAATCGAGCGCAAAGAAGAAATACGCACTTATAGATTCGATAATTGAAGGTAAAAATTCTCACCCAGCCTTCAAAATGATGAGAATGGAAAGACCATAATGACACTGAGCTGAATGGCAGAGTTTCAGTCACGAACAAACAAGACTGTTGCAGCCCTTTTTAATGGACATTTGATGTGATTTAAGTTAGTAAATTCAGATTTATACACACAAAAGTGAAATATAATGGCCCAAACTGTCGCCATGTAATTTTTCAAGTTACACAAATTTTCAAAATAAATAAAATATATTAGTGGATAATCGAGTATTTGATTATAAATCTTGGAATTGTGTTGCAAATTAGGGTTCGGAGAAAATTTTAATTCTGGAGGATCCACGGACCAAGTATGAATCCAGGCTAGGTCAGAGTGTGCCACGAGCCTCCCTGCACATAGATTTACCATGTTTTGTTATGAGTTAACTACGAATCTGTCCATAGAGATGGTTCGGACAAAATAACATAAAGCGGATTGCAGGGTGTGCATGCGCGAGTATGTCAATCTACAAAAGAAATTGAGTACGTATACGGCTATACGCTTTAATGTACTTATTAGAAAACTACATATATATATATATATATATATATATATTGATGTGATCCAATATTTTGACTACTCGATAAGTAACTGCGGTTAAAAATAAGTAAAACACCATGATTTCATATATTATTATGTCTTTTAATGAAGTCATAGAACAATGTGTATTATCAATCTATTTACCATCTAATAGATTTTCATATTAACTCGAAGCGAAAAAACAAGAAAAAATTCATCTGAGCCCAAAAAATCGAAGAATTAAGAATGTTTAAAAGTGGTGTGCGACTTAGTGAAACACAGTGAGCGATTTAGTGAAACATAGTGCATGACTTAGTAAAATTTAACGTATCTTAACTTACCTCACGTGCACTCAATATGCCAGTGCGTACATGGGGTATGATGATTATGTGACTTATGATATTGATCCATTGTGGTATTTCTTATGTTACCCCCTCAGGCAGCCACATATCCATGAACTTGGGAGATTACAGTCAGGTTGATGATGTGTCTTTAGGACATCATCATCCTTCATTTATATGGATGGTAGACATACCTCTCTAAATACTGTCTAAAGAGCAGCATCGATATTATTATATAAACATCATTCCGCTGATGACCATATTGTTGGTATTGGTAGATATTAGTGAGTTATATGTAATATTTTAAATAACACCACAAACACTAGTCGAGCATTTCTTGTAAAAAATGATGAATATATACTTATTTTATTATTATTATTATTATTATTATTAATCTATACTATTTAATAAAATGTGAGGATGATATAGACAAAAATGATCTCTTGGTATGACCATGCAATTATCGAAAAGACCCTAAAATTTTTACTAATTACAAACAGTATGTCAATATGCAAAATGACTGAAATATCCCTGAGACTTTTAATAATGTCAATGTTATCCTATTATACTATATTCTAGAAATGTCGGTAATGTGCTTAACAGTATTGCCAATTACATTATTATCCATAACATGATATTTGTAATTAAATCACGAAAAAAAAGTTAAAAAACCAATTGAAAAAAAACTGTACAAGCACGCAAAGTGTGCTGGAATACTACATAATAATAATAACCACATTGGTCTATTGGTATGTCTTTATATGTTGTCCTAAATACCCTTATATAAATAACTACCTCGAATAATTTGATTTTCTTCGAATTTTCTAAAATCATTTATTTCGACTAATTAATAATATACAATATTAGTTTAAATATTTAGGATTTTAAAAATATACAATAATTACATATTTATATACCATATAAAATTTTAAAAATATATTACATATACATATATATATATATTATAAAGTGTGAGCATCTAGAGAAATAATCTTGGTCTCTTCGTATATTTATGTATTTTTTCTAAAATACCCTTACTTTCTCTAGTTTTTTAATAATAAAATAATTTAATATTTAAAATCTTAAAGATATATAATAAGTATATATATTTACATATTATATTATTATAAGAAAAATATAACAAAATTTAAATAGAGAAAAAATTTACACTAGTCCTATATATTCTATAATATGTAAAAAAATTCTCTTATATTTAACACCTGCCTTCTAATAAAACCAGAGTAAAGATAAAACCCTCAGCTCAGCCCAAAGCTTCCGCGCCGCTTGAGAACCCGTCGTCCTCGAGTCATACGCTTCTCTATTAACACCTTTTCTATTATCGTAAATCAAGGTTAGTTTTATCTTATCATCATTTTGGTATGTTTTATTCAAGAAGATTTGGTGATTTGGGGATTAGCCGGTTAGAAGTTATCGAGGATGTTGAAATGAATGTGGTCTGGTTTGTGAAATGGTTTTACATTGGAAGCAATCAATTCATAGTTGTTTAATCATTTTCAGAGGTTAGGTTTATTGTTTGTTAGTTTTAGAAATTTTGATATTGAGATTTGGGTTGTATGAGTGATTGGAAACTGAAAAATCTCTAATTTATTTGTACGCTTTGATTAATCTCATGGATTCTATGCCTCCACAGGTTTTCAAAACATTGCAGCCGAGTATTGACTTAATTGATTAGCCTTGTTTAGCATTCCAGATATTTACTAAGTTTGACTGTTAAAAATTAGTTGATTTGGTTGTTTAAGATAAAAGTTTTGTATTTTAATTCGAGTTTTGTTTATTTTTTTGGAATTCTAGTTTAAGTAGTTGAATGAAGTGAGTGTTTGCAATTTAAACTATGGGGATGCTGTTTTGAAAAAAAGTGAGCGTTTGGAGCTTCGGACCTAGCTCAGTTGGTAAAGAAGCTCACTCTCCTTTGGGAGCGACTCGGCTTCGAGTCCTGCTGATGGCGAAAAAATCTTTTGCCCCTCCCCTATCCAAAAAAAAAAGTGTGCGAGTGCTTTAAACTAATTTTTTATTGTTTTTTGAAACTTAATGTTCCGAAGGTTATTTTCTGTCAATAGTTGTTTAGATTTCTCTTGAAAGTTCTGTTAGCTGTTAAGTAGTTGTAATGCACGTGAAAAATGTAGAAACCTAGAACTGGTAATATTTACATGAGTTACATGTAAATAAATAGTTTGGGTCAAAAAAGTTAGAAGTTTACTTTTTTTATTGTTTGTTAAGATCATTGTTTAGTTGAAATAACCTTGATTTTTATAGATTTTAAGATTTCAAGACTTTTGGATCAGACATCTGGAATGATTACTTGAATGAAATTTTGATTTGGAAACAATTGGTGATGAAAACAGGAGAACATGTACGCACAAATAGGTGTCACAAATATTTGGTTTGTATACGGCATTACATCTTGTTCTCTAATGCGTGTGTTAAACGAAACTTGGCCTTCATAGAAGGCAGTGTTTTTATTTTTGAATTTGGTTCACCTTTACTACCATGAATCCCAAGTCTTATTGGGGAAGTTGCTACACGATTTAGATCATGGAAGCTCAACTGCTAGATGCTGAAACTACTACCAGCCCACTCATCAAAGTCACTTTTCAGCTTGGATCAGAGACGTGCTTGGCTCAGGCGAACTCTGGACTTGTGTCTGAGCAATTAGTTTCAATCAAGGAACATAGCATGACCATACTTAAGGACTTCATAACAAGACACAACGTTCCTAATGATGTTCCTGATGAACCCGAAGAAGTCTCTTCCGATGATGATGAATTATCCGCGACCCCTCCAGTGAAGAAGTCGAAGAAGCGACAGTAACACTGGTAGAATATATGGCCATTGCATTGCATTTTAAGAACCGACTATACAGGATGTGGTGCTGCCTGTCATTGATGACAAAAGATGGTCGAGTGCTATTTATGAGGTAATTTTAATCATATTATGTATGAGAAAGATATGTTTTCTTGATGTGTTCCATTAAAGTGTTGAGTACTATTTATGAGGTAATTTTAATCATTTTACTTGTTTAAATATCTTTTTTATTTACTTTTCATATTTCATCCAAATGTCACTATTTTCATGGTTTTTATTTATTTCATATCTATTCTTCTTTTTCTACAATCAATATAAATATTACGTTATTTTATTATTTTAAATATCTATATTTATCAAATTTATTTTTATATGAACGTAGTTAACAAATTATAAAATTGCACAACTCTTTTATAAAATATTTATTAATAAATAATGTTTATTGGATTATTTTACTTAGATTTATTATATGTATTTCCAATTAATATAGATTAATATACTTTTTGAACTTTTAATTATCAAAGATCTTTTTTAAGTATTTTTATTAAATTTTAAATAACAATATAAAAAGAAATAAAATACCACAATGGCAAACAAGTATTTTTAATGGGTCCGTGATTATTAACAATTTCATGGCAAGTAAATAAGGTGAATAATGAGGATGACTATGTGTATTGAAAAAGAAATAGAATAAATGTTTTAGTATAAGTAAGATAGAGAGGCCATTATAATCACTCTTGACTTTAAAAAATTATTACTTATATTTTTAAAAAATATTATATTTTTTCCTTGAAGTGAAAAAATATATATTTTTCATAGAATAGTGTAATTTTTTTTTTTTTTTGTAAAGAAAAACTCGGGGAAGATATAAAAAAAACAACATTTTATTATTTCTTCTTTAAGGAAAAACACTTTTGAAATAATTTTTTAGACGTGTAAAGATTGAAACAATAACAAAGGCACTTTCCTTTTCAAAATTTTCTTTAATAAGTTAGTGTACTTTTTTTTTTTTATAAAAAAAATCTATACCTTTTGGTTTTGAGTGATCTGATAATTGAAGATATCTAAAAGGACTAGAAATATAGGGATACATAAATATAATGTAATAAAATCATATCATATTTGGTACGATTTAAATTTGGTGAATTAGTTTTTGTAGTAAATTAAATTATCAAAATACCCTCAATATTTATCAACACGGTTCGCAATATCAGTAACGACTATTCCATCATGGGAACGACAGTCGTGGAAACAAAGTCCCATATACAGAATATCAACGATTTTGCCGGTGTAATAGAACGAAACGTCAATTTCAAGGTGGTCTTAGAATTTTTTTTTAAAAAAAATCAATTTTTATTGTTTCAATAATTTTTTCTCCAAAACTTTCTAAATTATCTAATTAATTATATTTTAAATTTTAAATAATTTCGCGATAATAACCAATACTGTTCAACGGAATGCCAATGAAATTAGAACAACAGCTTCACTGACATCTTCTACGACCGCATCAACAAACCATGCCTATCCATATTTGCCATAAATTATGTTATCATTGAATGATAATTTTACCCTCACTTCTCTTCCATGGAAGCGTCACACCACCTCCAAGCCTTTCCAACTCCCAATCGCAACCAAATCTCAAAATCACTAAACACAAATTTTTCAAAACGGAGTTAAACCAATCGCGACCAAATCTCAAAATCACTAAACACAAAGTTGAAACCTAAGTGTTTTTAAGAAGTTGGGTAATATAATTGAGTACGAAAGGAATAAATTTATCGGTTTTTGAATGAAGATGTTGCGATTAACTTTTATCATTTCAATCAATTTTTTTTTGTTGCCTGTTGAGATTATTATTCTCTATTAACTGAAATAGAAATTGAGAATGAAAGATTGGAAATTTTCATAGGTGATGAGACGACCATGGTTGCTGTTTAATAGAAGGGTAACTGTTGAAGAAGATAGTAGAAGGACATTATAGAGATGTACCACGTACAAATTATGAGAAATTATCGGAAAATGCTTGTATGGACTCGGTGTGAGATTTACTTATGAACCAACTAAATATGATTAGTCTAAAATGGTTGGCATGTTAGTTTATATATTTTTTATTTAAAATATGTGTTATAATATTGAGTTGTTGTATAATAAGACTGTAAGGACCCTAGTTCCTTAAGTGCGGATTAAGGCGTAAATAAAAATTTCCATGCATAAACAGAGTATAACGGTTGTGTTGATGCCCTGAGCTATTAAATTACAGTGCCAAAATAAAGTTCAAAAGGGATTAGTTACATTCCCAACCAATGAATGCTAATCCTATAGCTTTACACTACTCCTAGAGTAGATACTATACAAAAGAATCAAGCCTGCTACCAAGAGCACTCCTCACTAGCTCACCGCATCAACCCGCCTTAGCCCCTTCCGCCCAAAAGTACCTACAGGAACAACCCCAAAACCATGAGCATGTATATAAATCATATCCACAATAATATGATCATAATTCAATGCATAAACCGTAAATGCAATTCTCTTCCTGTATTTAACACATTTAAAAGCTCCCTTGGTTGTCCCTGTATCACAATAATAATCAAAGGATTATAATGCCAAAATGCATGTCATGACATGTATCCATTCCGTGTATATCAATGGCCAATTTCCAGTCTTATTATATCAGTGGCATAATACCCCTCGCGTTTATATGACAGCGGCATTAATACCCCTCGCTTCGACATATTAGCGGCATAATATCCCTCGCATCAACATGACAGCGGCATGATCCTTCGCTTCGACATGTTTGCGGCAAATATTCTTCATCGCTAAATATGACAGCGGCAAGTATTCTATCATCGCTTCGACATGACGGCGGCAAGTATTCTATCATCACTGTAATATAATCTCGACTTACAATATATATGCAACCGTAATGCATATCCCACCATGTATGCAACCACAATGCATAACCAATCATATATGCAACCATAATGCACATCCAATCATGTATGCAACCATAATGCATAATTAAGACCATGTATGCAACCATAATGCATAACCAATCAAAGCGTAATAAATACATTTTACCGTCCGATGCCCGTACGTCTCACTACGTACCTTAGTTCCAAAAGTGGAGATGTCGTGGGACTTTATCTCCTTTGATGTGTGGCTACCTGGGATGGTTCTACACAATCACATGAATCCATATTAGAAGCCAATAAATGAACCATTACCAAAAACATCATCATTTAGAACAAAATCCCAAAATCCACATTTTTAGCCTTGCGATCGATCGCCCCTAAGCCCCGATCGATCGCCAAGTGAAGAAAAATAGGCATCCAAGTACTGCCTCCACCGATCGATCGAAACATTTTATCGATCGATCGAGACGTCACACCGATCGATCGGAACAAAATGTCGATCGATCGGTAAGCTCATTTCACGCCTTGTTCAGGCTCTGCCTCGTTCGATCGATCGGGCAGCCCTGTTCCTGCGAGAAATTTCCAAGTATGAGCTTCCCACAACACCTAAACTCATATACAACCAAGATCAACCATCCAACACATCATTAAACCTCAAAACAACATGAAAATACATCCCCCAAGCTTAAACAACAAGATGGACCAAGATCTACCCCTTTTAACCCCAAAAACAAGCTACAACCCAACCAAAACTCAATAAAACTCTACCATAGTGGAAGCTTACCACTTGAGCTCCAAGTTTTTAGCAAGAAATCACAAAAGGATCCCTTTTTCAAGCTTTCTCCTCCTCTCTTGTTGCAGAAAAGAAAATGGGGGTTTTGGATAATGGATGGGGTTGAATGGACATCAAAATTGATAGAGAGGGGTGATGGGATATAAAGTAGGTGCAAGTGGCTCATTTGCCATGTATGGGATTTAAATGTGTATCAAGACACAAGCATGATATATAAAATACCTCAACATGATATTTAAAAGCATTTTACCACAATGCATCAAAATCCCTATTAAAATCATGTTTTACCAAATAAACACAACCCATTTCATTTAAACCATTATAACACCCAATTTCCCAACATGTATAACATGCACCCTGAAATGCTCTACCGAGTCACGCCTTCCATGTGACAAGCATTCCACCAAGATAATTAGTCCCAACACATAATCTAATTATCACCATAAGATCACATAAACATAATTAATGCCTAAATTACAATTAATTATTTCGGGGATATCACAATACTCCCCTACGTATAAGATTTCGCCCTCGAAATCGCATGCACTTACCCCGAATCGAAACTAAACATAAATCACATACCAGAGAATAATTCCGGGTAGTGTTGCATCATATGCTGCTCCGTCTCCCACGTGGCTTCCTCGACACCCCTACGATCCCACTGAACCTTGATCATCGGTATCACTTTATTCCGGAGTCTGCGATCAGCCCTATCCAGAATCCTGACTGGCCGCTCCTCGTATGATACATCAGAATCTAATAGAACCTCAGATGGCTGCAATACATGCGACGGATCCGGCTCATACTTCCGCAGCATAGATACGTGAAACACGTCGTGAATACCAGACAACGACGGTGGTAGTGCCAAATGGTACGCCAAGGTACCGATGCGCTGTAAAATCTCATACGGTCCCACATACCTCGGAGACAATTTACCACGCATACCAAACCGGACCACACCCCTGAAAGGTGAAATCTTCAAAAAGACCCTGTCTCCCAATTGAAATTCCAACGGTCTCCGCCGTTTATTCGCATAGGCTGCCTGCCTGTCCTGGGCTGCCTTCATTTTCTGACGGATAATCTTTACTTTATCCTCCATTTCCCAAATCAGTTCGGGTCCTCCTACCGCTTTACTGGTCAAGTCATCTCAGTATATGGCGACCTACAACGCCTACCATACAAAGCCTCAAACGGTGCCATCTGAATACTCGCCCGATAGCTGTTGTTGTATGAAAACTCTACCAAGGCCAAAGAATCTTGCCATGAGGCATCAAATTCTAGTACACACGCCCGTAGCATGTCCTCGAGCGTCTGTATAGTACGCTCTGTCTGACCATCCGTCTGGGGGTGATATGCCGTACTCAATCTCACCTCAGTACCCAACGCTGACTGAAGACCTCCCCAGAAATGAGATGTGAACCGCGGATCTCTGTCAGACACAATAGATACTGGAACCCATGTAGTTTCACTATGTACCGGACATACAATTGAGCCATCCTCAAGTATGTGTACGTCATACAGTAGGGGATGAAGAGAGCTACCTTTGTCAGTATGTCAATGATCACCCAAATGGCATCACAACCCGAAGTAGTCCTCGGCAAGTGGGTCACAAAGTCCATAGATATATGTTCCCACTTCCACTCCGGTATCTCTAAGCTCCTTAGTTCGCCACCGGGTCTCTGTCTCTCTGCCTTAACCTGCTGACAGATCAAACACCTCTTGACAAAAGCGATCACATCACGCTTCATCCGCTTCCACCAGAACTGATCACACAAGTCCTTATACATTTTCCTCCCTCCTGGGTGGATACTGAATCGGCTACTATGAGCTCGCTCCAAGATTCCTCTACGCAACTCCAGTGTACATGGAACTACCCATCGGTTACCAAGTCTCAAAGAACCATCCTCAGCCACTCTTAACTTTGATGGCTGTCCCTGAAGTGCCAATGATGACCATCTCTGAATCTCATCATCTGTCCTCTGAGCTCTCCTGATATGCTCATAGATATCTGGCTCAGCCAATAAAGTCGATACCCAAACCGGCGATGCGTCCACATCGAAGTCATAGCCCAGATGGCAACAAGAAGTCATCATAGCCGACAATGCATGACATCCTCAGCAGTGTTTTTCACCTTCCGACTCAAGGCGTCCGCCGTCAAATTTGCCTTCCCCGGATGGTACTCAATCTCACAGTCATAGTCTTTGAGTAGATCCATCCACCTTCTCTGTCGCATATTTAGCTCCGCCTGAGTAAACAAAAATTTCAGGCTCTTATGATCCGTGTATATGGTGAAAGATGTACCATACAAATAGTGCCTCTAAATCTTCAAGGCAAAGATAATAGCCGCCAACTCCAAATCATGGACTGGGTATCTAGCCTCATGCGGCTTCAACTGCCTCGATGCGTAAGCTACCACGTGCTTATCTTGCATCAATACACATCCCAAGCCCTGAAGTGATGCGTCAGTATATAGAACAAACCTCTTGTTCTCCATAGGAATCACCAATACCGGTGCCGTCGTCAATCGGTGCTTCAACTCTTGGAAACTCTCCTCGCAAGCATCAGACCAAAAGAAGGGCACTCCCTTTTGAGTCAATTGAGTCAGTGGTTTAGCAATCTTAGAAAAACCCTCGACAAAGCGTCGGTAATAGCCAGCCAAACCAAGAAAACTCCGAATCTCGGGCACAGAAGTGGGTGCAGCCCACTCCATCACCGCCTCAATCTTCCTGGGGTCCACTGAAATCCCACTGCTAGATATGACATGCCCCAGAAATACCACACTGCTTAACCAAAACTCACACTTACTGAGTTTGGCATATAACTGGTGATCTCTGAGGATCTGGAGCACTGTCCTTAAATGCCTCACATGCTCTTCCTCGCTCCTGGAGTAGATGAGTATATCGTCAATAAACACAATGACGAACTGATCCAGATAGGGTTGGAATACCCGATTCATCAAGCTCATAAAGACAGCCGGGCGTTCGTCACACCGAACGGCATTACCAAGAACTCGTAGTGCCCATACCGAGTCCTAAATGCTGTCTTTTGCACATCCTCCTCCCTGACCCGTATCTGGTGGTACCCGGATCTCAAATCAATCTTACTATACAGCTTCGTGCCTTGCAACTGGTCAAACAAGTCGTCGATCCTTGGAAGAGGATACTTGTTCTTTACCGTGGCCTTATTCAGTTGCCGGTAATCGATGCACAAACGCATCGAGCCATCTTTCTTTTTCACAAAAAGAACTGGTGCGCCCCAAGGCGATACGCTAGGGCGTATATATCCTTTATCAAGGAGTTCCTGTAACTGTTCCTTCAGTTCTCTTAATTCAGCCTGTGCCATCCTGTAAGGGGCACGAGAAATAGCGGATGTCCCCGGTAACAGTTCAATCCCAAACTCGACCTCTCTAGTCGGAGGAAATCCAGGAATCTCCTCCGGAAATATATCAGCAAACTCCGCTACCACGGGCACATCTTCTACCCTCAACTCTTTGCTCTTCCCCGACGTGTCCACGGCATAGATAAGGTAGCCCGTGTGGCCACGCTCCAATAATTGGGACATCTTGACTGCTGAAATCAACGGGATCTTCGCACGAGAACCGTTGCCATAGAAAATCCACTGAACTCCCAAATGAGATCTGAATCGTACTGTCCTCTGTCGACAATCCACCACTGCCTGATATCTGTTCAGAATGTCGATGCTCATAATGCAGTCGAAATCTGACATACCCAAAACAATCAAATCTGCCTTTATCTCATTGCCCTCAAAATAAATGAGGCAATCTATCAGAAACCGATCAGCAACAACTCTCTTTCCGGTGGGTGTCGAGACCAATAGAGACGTGGGCAACGGAGGCGTGCACATATGATGTCTCTCCACAAAGTCCGCAGACACAAAGGAATGCGAAGCACCTGTGTCTATCAAAATAAAGGCGGAATACGTAAATAAAAGGCACGTACACGCTATCACCTCCTCCGGGGCTGCATCGGCCTGCTCCCTGGTCAATGCATAGACCTGTCCCTGAGGTGGCCCCATCGCCTGTCCTCCCATCTGACGAGTCACCATCGGTGGCCTCTGCTGCACTGTACCACTAGAAAACCTCCCTCGACCTTCCCTGAGATCCGTCTGTCCTTCCCGGTTGGGGCAACACCGAGCAATGTGGCCCGACCTGCCACAAATGTAGCACGCAGAACAATCTCGCATCAAGTGCGGCCCTCCACAAAAGTGGAACTTGACATCCTCAGCTCTACTAGCTTGAGTCGGTCCCCCATAAGTAGATGCATCACTCCTCCGATCCCCTTGCTTCCGGCCCTCCGGCCGCCTTCCGCTAAATCGAGAAGAAGAAGAAGTCCCTCGTGACTTAAAAGATCCTCCTTGGGGCCTCAGATTTTCAGATGTTGATCTTTGTGATGGAGCTGGTGAGGGTATGGCCTCAGGATAAGCACTCACCCCTATCTCTGCTAACTCCGCTCTAACCAGTGCATCATCAAAAGATGTCGGGTTGTTAGAAATGACCCGATCAAATAATTCCGGTCTTAGCCCCTTCAGAAAGTGCCTCATCTTGGCATGTCCATTTGTAGCAATATGTGGAACATACCTCAATAAGGACGAGTAGTGCATGGCATAGTCCGAAACTGTCAGATTCCCTTGCTTCAGATTCGTAAATTCATCCTCCTTAGTTTGCCTAGCCGCGGCAGAGAAATATCGGTTTAGAAACCGAGTTCTGAATAGAATCCAGTCAATGACCATACCTTGGGCCCTCAATTCCATTACAGTCGTCTTCCACCACATAGAAGACTTCTTTGCCAATTGAAATTCCGCCAGTCTTAACCAAGCCGTCCTAGCACACGGCGCAGATACAAAAATCTGTTCTAGTCTTTCCAGCCACTCTTCGGCCTCTTCTCCTGTCTCTGTTCCTTCAAACATGGGTGGGTGGAAGGTCAGAAATTGCGTCAGGCTAAGCTCCCCTGGTAACAGTAATTGAGCAACCGGTTCCATGCCCACGGCAGGTGGGGGTAAGGGATTTGCCTGCCCGATGCTAGCACTCACGCTCCCAATATCACGCACCTTTTCATTGAGGTTCCCCGCATTCATAGCCGCCATGCTGTAACACAAATGTTAACACAATTCCAAACGATATATATGCTAAACCGTTAGACAATATAAATGACAAGCATGTTGGTATAACAATCGTATACATAAATATGCACCACATGCATAAACATATCCCAAATGTAAACACCTAGCCAACCATGCTAAGGCTACCCTTCACTAGTTCCCGGGTTCTCTAACCACTGCTCTGATACCACTAATGTAAGGACCCTAGTTCCTTAAGTGCGGATTAAGGCGTAAATAAAAATTTTCATGCATAAACAGAGTATAACGGTTGTGTTGATGCCCTGAGCTATTAAATTACAGTGCCAAAATAAAGTTCAAAAGGGATTAGTTACATTCCCAACCAATGAATGCTAATCCTATAGCTTTACACTACTCCTAGAGTAGATACTATACAAAAGAATCAAGCCTGCTACCAAGAGCACTCCTCACTAGCTCACCGCATCAACAAGGGATGAAATATGATCAAATAATAAGGAAACAATTCGGGCAGATATCACAAGATAAATGTTTTTTCGGCCCAGTCTACCAAAAAAAACATCAATTCATTTAGGTACTGTTGGAACCGAAGAGGGGAGTGAATGAAGTTCATTGTATACTTTAGCGTTTTAAAATGAATTTGCAAATAAGTCGAATATGCGCTGTGAAAGACTTGATGTCACTCGACAAAAAAACAAAATGAATAATAAATAAATGCGTAATATAAATAAAGCAATAAAGAACAAGAGAATTTGTTATAGAAGTTCGGCGATGAATCGCCTACGTCTCCTCTTCCCGGTCAGAAAACGTTTAACCGAGGTTCCACTAGAACGAAAATGATCTTGGCCTTAAGGGCTCCAAGTTAGCCACAACACAACTCTTCCCGAGTAAAACAGCTCTTCACGAGCAACACGCTCTTCACGAGTCTTCTTGGCCTTAAGGGCTCCAAGGATAGCCATACAAAACTCTTCCCGAGTTATCCACACTTTTCACGAGTCTTTTTGGCCTTAAGGACTCCAAGGATAGCCACACACTTGCACCAACTTCACTTGTTGATGACTTTTACAATTTCCAACTTGCGTCGGTGTTGGAGGACCTTACAATAAATCAAATAACACCTTCATGGTGTACCAACACAAAGAATCAAAAACTCTCACACAAGAAATAAATTACAAACTCGAATACAACACAAATGTATGAAGTTTGCAATGCTAGAATGATTTCAATTGGGCAAAGCTTTCTTGTAGTTTATAGTCTTGTTTCTTGTATTCAAAATGCTCCAAAACACCATATTTATAGTGTAGAAGGCCCCAAGACTCCTACTAGCCGTTGCTACACATAAGGCTTGAATCACTCGTGCATCACCTCGGGCGATCTCCATCGCCACTTTCTAACGTTCAAATCTGGCCAGATCGCCTCGGGCGTTCCTTGCATCGCCTAGGGTTATCACCCTTTGAAAATTTGTCGTAGGTAAGCTTCTGCATCGCCTGGGGCGACCATGACATCGCCTGGGGCGATCTGGATCGCTTGGCGCGCAGCGTGCCATCGCCTGGGTCGATGGTGCGCGGCGTTGGCACGCATGGCTCGGATCGCCTGAGGTGATGGCCCGGATCGCCTGAAACTATCTGCCAGATTTCAACACTCTCAAACTTTGCACTATTCGACCATCTTATGCTCATTTCTGGTAACAGTGGTAAACATGAAAGTTGTATCCCTTCCTCGTATCTAGGTGTGGACAAAAATTCATTGCATTTCATTAAGGTATGAAGAAGTTATGCCCAAAATTCTACAGCCGCTCAAACCTTGCTACAATCTGCACTTGCTATGACTTCCATGCCATTTTGCTCCATGATGCAATCTGAATTGGACTGAGATGTTTGAATATGAAATCTAGCATATTGAGTTGGCTTTCCAACCTCTTTGGATTCACATTATTCGGAACATCGAGCCAAGATATATAATCAAAATATTGCACTGCGCTCCAAGTGGCTTCTATACGAATTTGCCCACCAACGGACCATTGGTTCCTGGGTCTTCATCCCATCATAAGATATTGTTCCAACATCATTCCACACATGTTGAACACTTAGTTTGGTTGTTCATAGATGTCATTCCTTCTGGTCCAAGCACAATAGATTCCTTGATAAAAATCACTGCTTGTCCTATGAACTCGCATATGTTATTGTAAAACTTGGGTTCTCTTTCATTGGTCTTCCCAACCAATTTATCAATCTAACCATGTACACTAAGTAGACATATTAGTACAACAAATGCAAGTTTTGTTGATCATCTAAACTCTTAAATAATTCGAAGATAAATTAAGACTCAACCATGCGTTTAAGGCTCAACAATCTCCCCCTTTTTTATGATCACAAAACTTGATAAACTTGAATATGTAATATGCATGAGATGTGAGTAAACATGACTCCCCCTTAACAATTGCATAGCACATACAATATTTAACCAAGTAATGCATAAAACAAAAAACTCTCCCCCTCAAACCATGCACACAAAAAACTCTCCCCCTCAAACTATGCATGTATTAATCTTCAAGTTTATCACAAAATTCTCCCCCTTTTTGTGATAATCAAAATGCACAAAATTCAAATAATCATATCAATTATATGTTGACACATAGCCATATTAACAATTTACACATATTCCTCATCAAACATATAATAGGCATAACAAGCATAAGATTGAATTATTTAGAGGAATACAAACATGTGTTTAAGGCAATCAACAATGAATCCTAAATAATTTAAAGTGTGCATATGTTCATGCCCTCATGCCCAATAGACTTAAAATTCTCAATGCATCATTAGATAATGTAATAAAATTATTAAGATCATGATAGCATTATATCAAAGATTGAGCATCCAAATTCTTATAGCATGCTTAATCACATAATTTCATATTTTCAAATAGCATTATTCAAATTTGAACTCAAGGCATATCAAGATACTTACTATAAAGAAATAAGCATAAATCATGCATCAAAACAATTTATATGTGCGCATGCTAAGGGGAAATGCTTTTTACTATCAATGAATATTGAGCTTCATTAATTTATTGGTCACAATTAATTTGTGCCAATAAATTTTGAATTACTCTTTTAAATGCACAAAATAAATTTACATTTGACGACAAGAGTACGTTCTTGTCATTGGTCCTATACCTCGTGCTTCCTCTATAGTTGTGCAGAAGATGGTTTCCTCCCTTGAGGTGCTAGTCCCTTCATCATCCATTACTTTGTTGTTCCTAAAAACAAGTTAACAATATGAGGGTCTTTGGTACCCATTTGATTTTTGGGTCCTTGTGGGTTAGCTTTCATCAATGGCTTTTGTCATCCATTTCCACTTCTTGTTAGGTTGGTATTGAATTTTAGCAAACCTACATTTATTTTTAGTATGCCCATCTTTACAACAATAAGTGCAAGTAGGAGGATTATGCTTAGCTTTAGCTAACAAGCTTGAAAATGTTTTAGATTTGCTTGAAAAGCCTAGTCCGGCTTTATCAAAGCTACAACGTTGCAAGCCAAGCAATTCATTCATCTTTAAACTACTATCACTAAACTTGGCAAAAGTTGTCTTTAAATCATGCACTTGATTTTTGAAAGTAATATTTTCTTCTTCCTTCTTAGCCAAGTCTAGCTTAAGCACCTTATTGTTCGTCTTGCTTCTACCAAGACAATCAGTGAGTTCATTATAAGCATCTAATAATTCATCATAAGATGGTACCTCATCATCATCCTCTACATCTTTATCTCCAAGAGCCATTAGACAAAGATTTGTTTCTTCTTCTTCATCAGAGTCACTATCAGTCCATGTAGCTATAAGAGCATTCTTCTTCCCTTTGTCCTCATTCTTCTTCCTAGGATATTATTAGCATAATGACCTTTATCTTGACAATTATAGCATGTTACCTCTTGTTTTGAATCATGTTTGGTGGCACTACAGGTCTTTGGCTTGTTGTGTTTGTTGAAGAATTTCTTGAACTTTCTAGTGAACAAGATCATCTCTTCATCATCATCATCTTCTTCATCATCGGATTGATTTTTCCTCCCAACCAAGGCTATTCCCTTTCTTATGGATCTCTCATCCTCATTTATTCCCTTCCTTGTCGACACTTCAAGTTCATGGGTCACCAATATACCATGAGGTTCATCAAGGTCATATGATGCACTTTCTCCTTTGTTGGATTCAATGATGGTCGTCCTCTTTGCATCACATTCCTTTGGCAAGGCTCTTAGTGCTCTTCTCCATATTTGTTTTGGAGGGTACTTCTAGGGGTGGTTACCGGATCAAACCGGTCCGGTCCGGACCGGAACCGGCCGGTTCCGGGCCCGTTATGGGCGGAACCGGTCCGACCCGGTAAGGAACCGGATCGGATCCGGTTCCTGTTCCACCGGTTCCGGGTTGGACCGGTTCCAACCCGGAACCGGATTTTTCTTTTTTCTTTTTTTTTTTTTTAAAAAAAGGAAAAAAAGAAAGGATTTATCGAAATTTTTTTTTTTTTTTTTTTAGAAAATGGATCCGGTTCCGGTTCAATCCGGAACCGGATCCATTTGGTCCGGAACCGGTAAGATACCGGATCCAGAACGGTAGAACCGATCCGGTCCGGTATCAAACCGGTTCGGGACCGGTTAGTCCGGTTCCGATTTCGGACCGGACTAACCGGTCCGATAAACACCCCTAGGTACTTCTCACCAAGTTGTGAAAACTCATTTATGATTTGGATTAGCCTCCTAAACATCGAATCAACGTCTTCTCCAAATTCCATCTCAAATGTCTCAAACTTGAGTTGTAGTAGATCTATCTTTGTCTCTTTCACTCGATTTGTGCCCTCATGACAAATTTGTAATTTGTCTCATACTTCCTTTGCGGTTGAGCACATCGAGATCCGATTGTACTCCTTCATATCTAAAGCACAATGTAAGATATTAATAGCTTTAGCATTTTGCGAAATTAAAATCATATTCGCTCTTGTAAAATCGTCCATTTATTTGGGAGTACTTATTCCCACAACTTCATTTAAAGGAATATGTTGACCTTTCACAATAATCTTCCATAGGTCATAATCTACGGATTGGGTGTATAGAAATCATATTCTTCCAATAACCATAGTTATCACCCGTGAAGAGCAGAGGGCGATTGGTCGATTGACCTTTAGCAAACTCATTTGTTAGATTAGCCATATAAAATTTTGATTTAAAACAAAAATCAAATGGCTCTGATACCACTTGTTGGAACCGAAGAGGGGGGTGAATGAGGTTCCTTGGCTACTTTAGCGTTTTAAAATGAATTTGAAATAAGTCGAATATGCGCTGCGGAAGACTTGATGTCAATCGACAAAAAAACAAAATGAATAAATAAATAAATGTGTAATATAAATAAAGCAATAAAGAACAAGAGAATTTGTTATAGAAGTTCGGCGATGAATCGCCTACGTCTCCTCTTCCCGGTTAGAAAATGTTTAACCGAGGTTCCACTAGAACGAAAATGATCTTGGCCTTAAGGGCTCCAAGTTAGCCACAACACAACTCTTCCCGAGTAAAACAGCTCTTCACGAGCAACACACTCTTCACAGATAGCCACACACTTGCACCAACTTCACTTGTTGATGACTTTTACAATTTCCAACTTGCGTCGGTGTTGGAGGACCTTACAATAAATCAAATAACACATTCACGGTGTACCAACACAAAGAATCAAAAACTCTCACACAAGAAATAAATTACAAACTCCAATACAACACAAATGTATGAAGTTTGCAATGCTAGAATGATTTCAATTGGGCAAAGCTTTCTTGTAGTTTATAGTCTTGTTTCTTGTATTCAAAATGCTCCAAAACATCCATATTTATAGTGTAGAAGGCCCCCAAGGCTCCTACTGGCCGTTGCTACACATAAGACTTGAATCACTCTTGCATCGCCTCGGGCGATCTCCATCGCCACGTTCTCTGGCCCAGATCGCCTCAGGCGTTCCTTGCATCACCTGGGGCGATTGCCCTTTGAAAATTTGTCGTAGGTAAGCTTATGGATCGCCTGGGGCGACCATGACATCGCCTGGGGTGATCTGGATCGCCTGGCGCCCAGCGTGCCATCGCCTAAGTCGATGGTGCGCGGCGTTGGCACGCATGGCTCGGATCACCTGAGCTGATGGCCCGGATCGCCTGAAACTATCTGCCAGATTTCAACACTCTCAAACTTTGCACTATTCGACCATCTTAAGCTCGTTAGATGGTGATGCACTTGCTTATTAGTTATTATTAATTTGATGCATCTAAATTTGACATGTTGATGCACGTAAGGTTAAGCAAAATGATCACGGATAATGTCTCCCGGTGCACGTTTGTACAAGTGCACCCGTAGATACAAGTTGTGAAGAAATCATAAAAACACACTTTTAAGTTAGATGGTGGTGCACTTGCTTATGATTAATTTGGTGCACCGAAATTTGACAAGTTGATGCACATATTTTTAAGCAAAATGATGATTTTAACATGTGGTGCACTTAATTTTAACAAAATCAAAGATTATGTCTACAGGTGCACGTTTGTACAAGTGCATCCGTAGACACAAGTTGTGAAAAAATCATGACAACACACTTTTAGGTTATATGGTTGTGCACTTGCTTATTATTAATTTGATGCACCTAAATTTGACAAGCTTATGCACGTAATTTTTAGCAAAATGATAATTTTAACATGATGCACTTAATTTTAACAAAATCACGGCTTATGTCTACTGGTGCACGTGTGTACAACCGCACCCGTAGACACAAGTTGTGAAGAAATCATGAAAACACTTTTTAGGTTCGATTGTGGTAAAAACTTGCTTATTATTAATTTGGTGCACCTAAATTTGACAAGTTGATGCACGTAATTTTAAACAAAGTCATTATTTTAACATGGTGGTGCACTTTAAATTTAACAATTTCATATATTGTCTATCGGTGCATGTTTTTCCATGTGGACCGGTATACTCAAACTGTGCAAAATCTATCAAAACACACTTTTTTTTATGTTAGGGTGGTGGTGCACTTGCTTATATTAAGTTGGTGCACGTAAATTTGACAAGTTTGTGCACGTACTTTTAACAAATTCACATATTTTATCTACCTGTGCACGTAAATTAGAATTCTACAGGTGCACGTAAATTAGAATTCATACAAAATTGAAGTGTCTCGGAATTGAGTGAAAATTTTTATAAAAATTCTCTCTAACAAGAACATGAATCCCACAAAATTTTAGCTTAATGCGTCAAGAAGTTTTGAAAATAAAATTTCTCAAAGTTGGCTCAAAAATGGATTTTTTTTTTAAATTGAGCGTGACCTATCTAAAACAAGGAATTTTTGATTCGTCGATGGTGCCAATACGAAGTGTCCTATTGGTTTAGATCGGCTTGAAAAGACATTTTCGTGCATATGTCATAATAGACAAAATTTCTCATGGATAAAAAGTTATGCTCATTTGATGTTTGGCCGACAGATAACACAATATATTCTAAAGTGCACGTGCACATATTGCACCGATGCACTTATCTCACTTGTACACCGATGAATGTAAACATGCAGATCGAGTGGTTATTCACGTGCACCTCATGCACACAATGCACGTGCACCTCTACTGCATCGATGCACGTGCACATCTCTTGCATCCATGCGCATGCACCTCTTCTTGCACGGTGCACGTCCATGCTTCAATTAGTGGTGCACGTTGAGTGCTTCAATAGGCGATGCACATATAATGCACTAAATTCTTTTTTTTTACTTTGCAATACAATGGTGGTGTACGTTCAATTCACTCCATTTATTCTCATTTTATATTACATTTTCGTATACAATCATTGCACATTTGTTTGTTTTTAGCCATCGATTTTATTTTTGTGTGAATGAATTTGTAATTTTAATAAAACATCGATACACGTGCACCATCATCATAAAATACCATTCATGTGCACCCGATGCACTTGATGTGCACTTGAGCAAGTGCACTGATGCCCTTGTAGCAAGTGCATAGGTGCACTTGTAGCAAGTGCAGACACGTTGACTCTAAACTTCCAAATTTTCATTCAAATATTTTATCGAACATCTCTTGTCTCAAACAACAAACAGAATAGAAAACAATGCAAATTCCCACTAAAATGTAACCACAAATGCACTAAATCACAACCACAACTTCTATAATTTTGACTAATAAACATAAACAAATTATGCAAATTTGCACGCATTTTATCAACAAAAGTAAGAAAAATATGGTTGTTTCAATGGAAAAATCAAAGAAAAATAAAAAAAAATATGGTTGTCTCGATGTTGTGGATGGGTAAACGGGGCTGACGGCTCTGGGCGGAGGAGTGGCTGAGGTACACGGTGGAGTGGCTTCGGGAGGAAGGTGAAAGAACTTGGGTTTATCAAGGTTTGACAGTGGGTTTTGTTTTGGGAGACGGGTGAGGTGAGGAAGATGAAATTTGGGAGATGAATGGGAGGGAGAGGTTTTGACGTAATTTCTTGAAATGAAGGGTAGTTTGGTAAAAAAGAAAGACATGTGTAGACCGAAGTTTTAAAAATGGATTAATCTGAATAATGTTCCTGAAAGATGGTTTTTATGGCAGATTAATTTTTACAACTGGTACCATTTGATAATTTCCTCGAATAATAATCTTGTCCGTATCAGGCAAACGGAACAGGTGCCTTAATTGATTGCAACTTCAAGCGCTTTAGAAAAAGATGGGAAAACACTAGAAACAACCATACAAAGACCAGCAACTTAAAGTGCAATAAATTTTTGAGAAACTTAAGTATTTTAAATAAGTAATATGGGCAACATTGTTAAGCCAAGAATGGGTTTAGTCCAGGAAGTATTTTGGACATAACAGGAAGAAAAATATATGAACATATTTAAATAACGAAAGACCGATTGCTCAGATCTTTCAAAATAGCATTACAGCTCACTGGACCCTCGAGTTCCAGAGGAACCTGCTCCGCCACTAATCCGCTTCTGCAGATGTTCCAAGCTAGCCACTCTCTGCATAGAAACACTTCTTCCAGTCTTATTCACCCCAACTGCTGCTGCTGCACTCTCTGCTGTTGGAATATCTATCGAGCCATTTTGTACAGTACGATCTTGTGCAGTTAAGGGATTACTAGAAGCGGCGTGATGATAATAATGATGTTTTGGATCGTCTTGCACTGGCACGGCTGCATCAGCTGATGTGTCAGATGGACTGCCAGCAAACGATGGACTGCCTATTGTAGACATTTCAGACATAGCTTGGAATAATGGATTCAATCCAGTAACTCTTTTAACCGTTTCTTCTGCCATTTTCACCTTTTTAAACAAGATAAGTCCAATGCAATTTGCATTACTCGAATACTTCAAGGAACCCAAGTACAATGTAGACCACAGTAACAAAATGACAGAGAAAATTGAAAGATAAGGACTTGAGAGAATCGAATAAGTACCTACTCCATCTCATGAATACAGGACAACTCATTGTAAAGGCTGAGGTCAGGGATAAAGCACAACTCTGACTTATATAGACGAAGTTTTTACATGTTCAGTAGAATTGTCAAAGCTTAGCTGAGCAGTTACAATAAGAGAGATCTTAAATTTGAGAATTTATAAACTGAAGGAATTCATGCTTGCAAGCCAGCTCAAGATCAGCCAAATGGCAAAAGTACTTGAAGAGCCAAGTGTTTTAGGAAGTTTATTTTGAACATCTTTTATATTTAGAAACAATACTCAATCCCGTAAATTAATGGAATTTTTTTAGCAATCTAATATTAAATCAAGGATCCATGACAATATACCGCTTATGATCCATAACTACCTGCTGGCTGTGCAACAATATATGATATTTGCTTGAAACAATTCTCTTTTATTTCTTCAGAAACAGTAATTTCTAATTGAAAGGCCATTTTGTACCAACATGAAAAGAATTCAATAAACATAAATAAATTTTTATACCATATCGTCAACAATAAGTCATGTGACCCAGATCTTCCACCGCAAGTCGACAACAAGTCAACATCACAGAAACTAATTATCAACTTACCTTTGCTCTCAATGTCTCAATATCGGCTTTTAGAACTCTATTATCCACAACTGATTCATTGTACTTCTGGTTTATTTCGGCAAGGCGCTTGAGTAAAGATGAGTTTTCAACTCTTAATTGACCAACCTACGAAGAAGTAAAAGTAAGATCTAATTGCAGAATTAGAGAGAGATAAATGCAAAATTTATGTCATAAGTACACATATACCTGCGTCTCAAGCTCAGTCAAATGGGTCTGCTTCCTTCTTCTTGAGCGTCGAGCTGATTCTCTATTTGAAAGCATTCTGAAAAACAACAAAGAAAAAAAAAACAAATAAATTATAGTGTAAAACTTCCATTGAAACCAGATCACGCCCTTAACCACACTTGGTATCAATGACAAGTTAGCTTTGTGTTTTTCACCAACGGTGTGAGTATTCAGAAAATAGGCAACTTAGCAATTCAATGACTCATCTGTGAATTGATTAAACTGAAGTTTATAAATTTACACACAGTGTACGTGCATCATATTCTTATCAACAACATTATTGAGCGTTGAATACTTTTTAAGATTCTTACAAGCTTAAAGAAGGGGAAACAAACATGTTTCAGAGTGCATCTCCAAAAATGTGAATCATTTCAAAAGGGATAACTATTTCACGGAGTCCAAAAGATTACATGCAGTATAAATAATTCAATCTACAATCTTGGAATTTCTCCCTCTTACACATTTATGTCAAAAAGCTACAATCTGAATTTTGAATGGCTATAATTAATGTCTGAACTATAAACACCGTGATGGTTATTTTCTTCAAAATAGGATCTTTCTTCTAGTAAATTTAGTTCTTTCTATCATCAAGTACTCGTAACAACTCCAAAATCTAGATGGGCTACTTGTAACAAATCCTTGGGTAGCAAAAGTAGTGATTTATTTACAGGATTGTAATTTATACTCAAGCAAACCATGATTAGGACTCGGAACATTAAATGCAACAAAATTTTGTACTTCTGGTAGGAACGTAATTGCATAATTACAAGGAATATGCTATTTGGATCTGCAACAAGAAAATTGATGTAACAGTTTCAAGATAAACTGATTAGTTTTGGATCCGTATTCACAATTTGCAAATCCACAAGAAAATGTAAAATAATAACTTACATGCATACAGAAATATATCAAACCAATATCTACAGATAAATTAACAGAACAATACAGTGACTAAAACTCACATGCGAAAACAACAAAGTTACTGTATATGGAAAATAGTATGTCGTGGACGGGAAGTGGTCAGTGTCATCGGTTTTAGTACCATGAAGGAACAAGAAAAAATACTAAAGTTATCAGGGTTCACATTATTTCAACATAGAACGACTTATATGATCGATATTGATAATGAGACAGGAAACAAAGTATTTTATTTTCATTTAATCTGGAACTACGACAAGATCATGGTAAAGAATATACACTAAAAATATATCACAATTGCACTTGGGAGTTATCTTAACCGTCAGAGAGTTTTTTTAAATTAATTTGTCCAGCATCAAATGAATGTTCGAAAGGCAAAATAGCCAATAAGGCACTTGTTACCTTCAGCCTTTTAAGTAAACCATCAGGTAACTGAAAGATTAAGCTGACCTTCTTACACGCTTTATGTCCGAATGGTCCATATTCTGAGTTGTTTCAGTTTCTCCCTCAGCTTCATCATCTTCTGATTGTTCCGCAGATGATCCACTGGTCGTTGACTTAACCTGGGCCCCAGATTTCTTGGGCATCACAGGTAGGGAAGATGAACCTATGGACGAACCAGTTTCCTTATCTTGAAACTTGGACGAATCCCGCCCACCTGTTACAGAAGGAAAAATAACATCCGAATATAAATGATGTTAAGTATACACTAAACAATTGTTATTTATTTCAAGTAGTATAGAGCTCCTGGGTGAATAACACAAATAAAAGACATGATAAATACTTCCACGCTCATAATGCTGTAATACTAAGACATGATAAATACTTTCATTCTCAATAAGAAATGAAACACAAAGATTTGGATGCAAGTATGCACCCAGGTGCCAAATCTTTGTGGTTCCCAGTGTTAAAATACCGAACATAGGTTGAAAAATAACCCTTAATTGAAAAATGAATCGCAATGCATATGATAAAAGGCATTCTTAATTTTTTGTATTATTTAGACTTAGAGATATTCATTATCAGGGTCCGCATGATACTTTGGAGAGGACTTTTTTCCTTAGACACGGCAACTTCTGAAAGGACTAATGGCCAGAATATCGTGATATGTATGTTAGAAGTCTTCTAACTACTCATCTGTCTAGACTTGTGTAAAATCGGTAGATTCAAAAGTGACCATGTGATGCATCTGACACATATTCCATACCAAGCAGATATTTAGGGTACTAATGACAAAATCGTTGAAATGATAAGCTAGCAGTTCTCTCATTATCAGTTTCCTTGAGCTTATAGATCACCTCGAAAAAGTCCAGAGTTAGAATCCCAAAAACAGTTTATTCTTTCAAAAAATGGAATGATATTATTTAAGCATGCATCCACAGCATCTACGATTTCGCTTGAGCATGGAAAACACCACATTAAGTAACTAGCGTAACGCTAACCTTCAGAATTAACATGACAGCCCAGTTGTGCAGAATTAAATGCCCGAAACCCATTGTCATGTGCTGTGGTTGCAGAGTCTTGAGCCTTGCCATTAGCCGCCTATATAAATCGATGAATTCACTTGAACTCAATTCAATAAGTACAAATAAAATGAATTCATCACTTTTCATGAAATGCTTATGTGCGCCCTCATATTAGGACGACTTAAAACATGTAATCTATCAAACCTACATAAGAAACTAACACAAACTAAGACAAACATCTCATTCTCTTTGAAACCAAGACTTCATGATGAGTCCTGGGATCTCAACCTTCGTCACTTTGGTTCAAACCAAAACTCTTTGACCTTCGTCATAGTTACTTAAAACGAAAGGAACAGCATAAAGAAAAGAAAAACTAATAAAAAAATATATAGGATGAGATAATAGTACAGCATCAAAGAATACAACAGATAAAGAATGCAGTATAACCTGGCACAGCACAATCAGAGGCAATAAAAAAAGCCAATTCTCAACACGTACAACATAAGCAATCGCACAAGACTAACTCGGTAGCAAAATACCTTATAAGCTTTTGTACATCATCAAATACTATTAGCTCAAATTATTTGCACAGAAGCAATATGATATACTTGAAACGTGTATTTCCATAAAATCATAAAGCGTAAATGGGGTAACAAAGAGAAAACAAATAAGTGACTTCATATACCCGTGTCAGTTTTGCGACGGCGGCGCACGCTAAATCGAGGCGGCTTTTGAGGAAAGTCTGATACTCCTCCGAGTCTATGGGGATATTGGGAGGTGGGGCCGGACCACAGTTATGGTTGGACTTGATCTCGATAACGTCATCGTTCGGTAAAGTAGCTGCGGCGGCGGCGGCGGCGGCGTTGGCCTCCTGCAGGAAACGCTGGAATGCCCATTCGGATGAGCTGCGATTCATACGCGTGGTGTCAGATGCAGCGGCGGCGGAAGGGTAAGCATCATGGTCGTGGACGGGGATCAGCGGCGGCTGGGGCCACAGCTGCTCCACCATGTCGTCCACGGAAAACACCCTATCCATATCTTTTTTGTCTATTGGATTTTGATTGGATAAATTTATTAAAATGTACGCAATTTATTATGGGATTAATTTCAGATCTCTATTTTTATAAATTATTTTTATTTATGTTGTTAATAATACTTTGACAACTTTTTAAAGGGTTATTTAATTAAATAATTTAATTTTTAAAAATATTTAATAAAATAACCTAAAATATAAAAACTTACTTTTCTAACCCAACACGGCAACTGTGTTTAGGAGTCACGTCAACCTGTTGACAGGACCAACTTGAAAAGTGACACGCCAACTTGGTTGGCGTGGCCAACTTTCCAAAGTTGGCCATGCCAACTTTGGTTTTTTATTTTTATTTTTTTTTAACATTTGTTATTTTTTTAATTAAAAAAGTTAAAATTAAAATACAATACATAAAATATAGAAAGCAACTATCACTTCTGCACCGTGACTAAATATTCACATACTGTAAAAAAGTAAGAAACTCCTTACCAATGTAGAAGCACTACCATCTGCAAAAGTTCATCTCAAGTTTTCTTATATTGAATTGTGCATGAGTGTACCCTATGAGCTGTCATTTTCTAAATCAACACTAATAAATATCAAACAACACATGTGATATATATTATACCTTCAAGAAAATGACACATCCTTATTTTTTTCATGAATTATTTGTGGGCTTAGTTATTTAATTATTATTAATTTTTAAAAAAATCACAACAATACAATAAATTTTTTAAAATTATATTTAAGTAACTCAAAATTAAATTGCGTTTCTTGGTGAATTTAGAAAAAAATATATTAAGGAAACGCATGTTAGTCGTGCATTTGTTGAATTTCATTTTTTTTCCGTCAAATTCTGTTTTTAAATTTGGTTCATAAGTTTGAATATTGAAATTAAAATTTATAGACATATAAAACTGAATGAAAAATAAAGGCTTGAAACAGTTGGAATAATATTTAAAGCAAATTTTTATTTTGATATAAATAGTATAAACTGAATTTATAAATATATTAACTTTTAAATATGTCTTTCTGTTCCACAATCACGTCTATGACTCTATCATCTTCTAGATGGCTCTACTAATCATATTGAGTTGATTTATAAGTTGTGCGCAAACCAAGTCAATACAAGTATTTCCTCACACTAGGCCCGCTAGGTGACTTCTGAAAGATTGCTACTCATGTATGGACTTGGTAGTTGATTTTGCAGTAAGTGTACATTTAATCATTGTGTAGAAGTGATAGTTGATTTCTATATTTTATATATTATATTTTAGTTTTAATTTTTTTTATTAAAAAAAACATTGTTTAAAAAAAATAAAAAATAAAAAAGCCATATTGGTCCCGCCAACTGGGTTGGCGTGACTCCTGAACACGCCAACCCAGTTAGCATGTTGGGTTAGAAAAGTAAGGTTTTATAATTTGGGTTATTTTGTTATATATTTTTAAAAATTGAGTTATTTAATTAAATAACCACTTTTTAAACATAATCCTTTTATACCTTGTCTAATATAATAGTTATTATACATAAAATATTTATTCATCCATTTTATCTCGATATCAGCTTTCGTTCTTTATTACGAGACTAGAACTCGAATTTCTCCAAAATAGAAATGAGCATTTTCTAAACTGTGTTAGGTCCCGGAGCTCCAATGTCAACTTTCAATAAATGGATACCTTGCTCTCTTTTTTGGTCAACTATTTATTAATTTGTATAATTTAATATATTTGGACTCCTTTATTTTTTGATAGAAGGCATAAAGAATATGTATATTTTTTTAGGGAAAATAAAAAATATATCTTAGGTTCAAATTTCACTTTACAATTATGGTTTCAAAAATTACACTTTACATCCTCAACTTTCATGAATTGTAACACTTTCCATCCTATTAACTCGATTTTGTATTTTTATTAAAGATTTATCTTTGTATCCTTCATTGCCTTGCATATTCAAATTTAGATCATTTTAGGCTAGCTATTGTAAATTTGTAAAAAATAAAAATAATATTTTCGGTATCGAAATTCCTTAGTTGTTTGATTTTGAAAAATAGAATTTTGACACCCCATATATCTATTTTGATTTTCAAAAAAAATTGCAATAACTAACTTAAGAAACTCTTGAATATGTAAGACGATGATGAAATGCGGCGATGAATATTCGATAAAAACACAAAATTGAGTCATGAGGATGCAAAGTGTTACAATTCATTACAGTTGATTATGTAAACTGTGATTTTTCAAACAATGATTGTAAAGAGAAATATAGACCAAACTATATGATGTTTTTTTTTAATTTTTCCTTTAAAATAAAAAGGAATTGAAACCTTCTAAATTAAAACATAAAATAATTATTTAATAGCTAGGCTCTCAAAATGGGTTTTTTTTTTAACTATTTGACCCAATAAAAAATTGAATTTAATAAAATAACTCAAAAAAATTTAGTTTATAAAATTAGCCTAAGTCGCCATTTGAGATGACGACTTCGGTAGCTGTCATCGTCTCAAATGGCAACTTCTATAAAAAAAAAAAATTTTAATTGATGTCGATATCTCAAATGGTGATATCAATGTTATTTTTTTAACTGATTTCGTCATCTCTTTCGGCAATATCAGCTAATTTTTTTTGAAATTTTTGAGATGCTGTGTCAGCAATTTTAACTTCATATCCACTCCACCACATAAATTTTAGGCTTTTTTTTAAAAATAAATCAGAAAAAAAAATGTCACAAATACATCGAAATGTTAGAGCTTGCAAATATACCTTAAACCGTTCCGGGAAGAAGCGGCTATGACAAAATGAGGAGTTCCTCGTAAGGTAGCAGCCGCCCTCCTTGAGGGCGGCTACTCCTTCATTAGTAGCTGCCCTCATCGAGGGCGGCTACTCCCTAAGTTAGCAGTCGCCTTCTTTGAAGGCGGCTACTAATTTACAAACAACGAGGGCGGCTACTCGTTGGTTAGGAGCCGCCGCCTGTACAGGCGGCTCCTAACTTTACCCTGTTTACCCGTTGTCGCGTGCTCCTTTATGTCTCGTCGTAGTGTTTGTCCGTTGTCGCGTGCTTCTTTATGTTTCGTCGTAGCATATATAGTCAATTTATGTCACTTCATATCAACTTTATCGTGTATCTTTTGCTTTCCATCACATAAATTTTTATTTTTATTTCATACTTTTACCCCAACAAAAAATTAATCATATTATATATGAAATATTTGTAAATATTACACCCGTGAACTTTTAACTTTTACGAAAATTCATATCTGAAAATGTGTATAAATAACGTGAAGATAAAATATTTTCGACACCAGAATCCTTCAACAAATTTGCTCTTTCAATATTTTCGGTACATCAAAAGTTTGAATCAAAATATTTCTTATTTGTTCAAAATGGATTCGATTTACATGCTGCTATATTTTGGTGGTAATCTTATTATTGGAAACGGATCGGTCGAATATAACATTCCACCAGTTAGATCGATTAGAATTTCACGTTTTATTATTTTATTTTATTTGATTCAACTAGCACATTGAAAGTTAAACATCGACCCAACGATATTTAATATCAAATTGTCAACCAAATTCATTCATGGAGAAATCGTCTTGGAATGAAATATCAATCAATATTGTAGATGATGATGTCTACAATTTATAATGGAATGTCACAATATACAGATGTTGCATTTGTACGTCGAGGCAAGTAATCATGATTTTGGTCTTGAAGGGCCAGAATCAACTCTTTCATATGTCACTGAAGGGTTGAGCAATATGGTGGTCCATGATCAACCTTCTACTTCGAGCGGTCGAGATGTTGAGCAACAACAAAATTATCCTTATTTCGAGCATAGAAGTGGACATTGGGATCAATATATAACCGGCTCTTCTGAAGAAAATCCTATATATTGGCCAAACACAGCAGAAGTTTGGGGATTACGAGAAGAAATTACACCAATTCATAATGTATTTGATCATGATGTTGGTGGTTCGGAGCATACAATTATGTTGGCAGCAACTGATGCACCAGCCACACATGACGTACACGGATGATGCAAAACCACTTGATGGTCCAACAAAAGATGCAAAACCACCAGCTGACCCAGCAATTGAAGCTAATCCACTAGATTGATCAGCAGCAGTATCAAATCCACCGGATGACCCAATAACATCAAAATCACCAGAAGCATCAAAACCACCAGATGGGCCAGCAGTGTCAAAACCACCAGATGGCCAGCAGTGTCAAAATCACCAGATGGGCCAGCAATGTCAAAACCACCAGATGGGCCAGCTGTGTCAAACCAACAGATGGGTGGAAACCAATCCCATGTACAGGAGGCGATATAACCCTTACAGTGATTCTCTCGTACCACTATATATAGTCATCGTCTGTTGAGTTTGACCTACCACATGGTTCACCAGTGGCGACATTTCTTAGCCTCCTACGCCACGTCCGAAGATGTATTTTGTGAAATTTGGCCCAATCCATATTACGATAACCAGTTCGGGTGACGTCATGTAGCTCATTGTCGTCAAGTGCAGGTGATGTAATTGACTGACATATATTGAACTGTCGCATCACCCGATTAGGACGATGAGTCTCCACAATTTGGAAGCAGATAAGTGGGCAAATGCTTCTCCAAATATTATTATTATAGGTAGTAATAATAGAATTAACATCAGCGGCCTCTAGGTCATACACGATCCAGTTAAACTGCACATCGCTAAAAAAAAAAAATGATCAATCAATATATTGAAATCATCATAATTTTTAAATTCAATTACATAATTTAGGTTTACCTCGTCATTGCTCATTTGATCGAGAGAATGTCGTATAATTCTGACCGAATGAGTTGCTATATGGGTGTGACGAAACACAGGGTTCTACCTATTATAAAAAATGTTAAATATTGCAATATTTTAGGATTTTAATATTAATATTCAATAAAAAAATTAATAATTACCGTGCACCGTAGGGAGCAACATGAACATTATTAGGGACAACCAAAGTTTTTAGTTGTATGTTAGGATTCAAACATTTTATCCTACTCCATGCCCAAATCTGTCAATAAACATGAAAATATTTTAAAAAAACGGATAAGGTATTATTAGTAAGAGAAAAATATTACATACCTGCAAAATATACAAAGGGCCAGTGATAGTGCATTTTCCTATCGTTGATGCATTGCTCACGGTATAAGAAAGCCAATACTGCACTGCCCCAACTATATGTGTTCACCTCTTCCAAATCTTCAAGTAGCTGCAAATACATGAGTTTTACAACACTACTATTATAATCTGGAAGCAAAATTCCACCTATAATATTATCAATATTCTCGGAATAAACAGCAGCGGAGATATGCGTAGATTGTAGATATAATATAGTTGAATCTTCGGGACCTCGATTTAATATCATCCTAATATTAATAAAAAAAACACACATATCAATCATTAATATTATCATTTATAATATTAATAAATAAAAATATATTATACGTACATATTTAAAAACATAATGAATTGTTTAATTGATTTTAAAAAAATTATATAATAAAAAACATTATTGACGAGAGGAGACGAAATAATTTATTTTTGAGGAGACGAAATTGATATGAAAAAATTGATATGAAAAAAATTAGAATATTTCTAATAATCAACTAACCTTGAATAATGTAGATAGAATAATTTATTTCTGACGAGAGGGGAAGAAATGAATTGAATAATTTATTTCTGAGGAGACGAAATGAATTGAAGGGAAGAGACAAAAGCTACACCAATTGTAGAGAAGCTCGTCAAATAAAGTTTGATACCAACTCAAAAGTCAAACATCGTACAATTTTGGGAAGCCTCACAACCCATCTCTTTTTAATCTCAACTTGTCTTGCATGTACTGTAAATAACACGAGCTTGGTTCAAGCGGAAGAAATTGCATTGTCGTTAACAGTATGCAAGAATGCTACAAAGAGCCCAAGAATGCAACCCACAATTTCAATGACACTGTTTTTAGAGGTTTTAATAGTTTGTGTAGTACAAAATTTTATGGGTATATATCTTATGAAAGTAGCAAGCAAAAACAACAAATGACATTGTATTAGAAATGTCGATGCGAGATTTGGAACATCTGTCCATAAGATAATATTGCCCCGTTAAGGTGCTAACGGTTTACTTTGGCAATTTGTCTCCCAAGATACAACGACTATGATTTGTGATAGAAGCAATCCAAATCATAAATCCTTTAAACCATAAATGTCTAAAAACGATCAACCATAACAATGATGAAGACTCGCAAAATTACTCAAATTTTGATCTTCAAATATGATGTGAATTTCGAATTCCATATATAATTCAAGTGAGGGATATCTTATTTATAATATATCAAGAGTTATGTCCAAAAAGACACCAATCGGAGGCACCCTATCGCCAAAAATTGCACCCTAAACTTGAAAGGACACATCATTTCACAAAACAGATATAATGCTCGATCGATCGAGCTACTGTTCACAAAAGGAACAATTTTTCTGGCCCGCTCGATCGATCGAGCATAATTTTTTTTTAATTCACACGTTTTCCAACAGTTTGTGCTTGAGGATAAATTTGGGGTTGATTTGATTAGCCCAGACTTGAGGAGAAACCAAGAATTGTGGAAAAGTCAAGAACTTTCATTTAACATGAATGCCAGTGGAGTGGGTGGAGGAGCCACTGGGACACCAGTGGAAAGCCATGAAAATGATGAGGTAGATTTTACTTTAGCCTTGCAAGCATATAGTTCTTCTAAAAATAGTTGTAAAGTTTTAAAAAAAAACATTTAATTGAAAATAATTAAAAAAACTTTACAACTATTTTTAGAAGAACTATATGCTTGCAAGGCTAAAGTAAAATCTACCTCATCATTTTCATGGCTTTCCACTGGTGTCCCAGTGGCTCCTCCACCCACTCCACTGGCATTCATGTTAACTGAAAGTTCTTGACTTTTCCACAATTCTTGGTTTCTCCTCAAGTCTGGGCTAATCAAATCAACCCCAAATTTATCCTCAAGCACAAACTGTTGGAAAACGTGTGAATTAAAAAAAAAATTATGCTCGATCGATCGAGCGGGCCAGAAAAATTGTTCCTTTTGTGAACAGTAGCTCGATCGATCGAGCATTATATCTGTTTTGTGAAATGATGTGTCCTTTCAAGTTTAGGGTGCAATTTTTGGCGATAGGGTGCCTCCGATTGGTGTCTTTTTGGACATAACTCTTGATATATTATAAATAAGATATCCCTCACTTGAATTATATATGGAATTCGAAATTCACATCATATTTGAAGATCAAAATTTGAGTAATTTTGCGAGTCTTCATCATTGTTATGGTTGATCGTTTTTAGACATTTATGGTTTAAAGGATTTGTGATTTGGATTGCTTCTATCACAAATCATAGTCGTTGTATCTTGGGAGACAAATTGCCAAAGTAAACCGTTAGCACCTTAACGGGGCAATATTATCTTATGGACAGATGTTCCAAATCTCGCATCGACATTTCTAATACAATGCCATTTGTTGTTTTTGCTTGCTACTTTCATAAGATATATACCCATAAAATTTTGTACTACACAAACTATTAAAACCTCTAAAAACAGTGTCATTGAAATTGTGGGTTGCATTCTTGGGCTCTTTGTAGCATTCTTGCATACTGTTAACGACAATGCAATTTCTTCCGCTTGAACCAAGCTCGTGTTATTTACAGTACATGCAAGACAAGTTGAGATTAAAAAGAGATGGGTTGTGAGGCTTCCCAAAATTGTACGATGTTTGACTTTTGAGTTGGTATCAAACTTTATTTGACGAGCTTCTCACACTGCATCCGGAAAATTTCAAAAAAAAAATTTAACTCATGTCGCAATCTGAGATGATGACATCAGCTAAAAATAAATTTACATTGATATCGTCATTTGAGATGATGACATCAATTAAATATTTTTTTTATTTATATCGTCATACTATATGGCGACATCAACTAAACAATTTGTTTTTTAATAGAACTCGACATTTGAGATGGCGATATTTGGTTTATGCAAATGTATCTAATTTGTGGTTTAACATGATAGACTTACTATTATATAGCAAAAAAAATGGGCCACATTGATTAAATGTGTTTGGTTTGTGCAAATGTATCTAATTTGTGGTTTAAAATAATCTAGTTATTTATTTGACATTACTATAAAATATTTTATTGAAATATTTCACAATGATATCAATTGATGACTGGATGTCCTCGCAGCACCATCCCCATGGGAGAATAAATTAATGCTTTGTACATTACTGGTCATTTTGCTTGGTTTTGGTATTGGAAGTTGTGCTCACCTGTTGGATAGTGTAGGTTACAACTAAATGTGTTTTGGTATTGGGTGTAGTGCCTTATGGATAGACCAAATCATCTAACATTGGGTATATTCTTAATATTGGATAGTTGGATCTATCTCATGAGGCACTACCCCATAGGATAGCCAAAACAAATCGGTTACAACATGCTAGGAGTAATGAGCTAGAGTTATGAGATGAACATGTCGGGTTATTGAGTATGATCGTTTGAAATTCAATTTTTAAAATTATATATTATTCTCTTTAATTCTTCCAAGTTGGGAATGTTATTCCAAGTTGGAATGTTATTCCTAACATTAAAATCTTTTTTTCATTTTACATGCAATTTAGCATGGATACAAATATATAGAAACCAAATCGATTAATAAGAATATTTTGCCAGAAAGAAGTTATTGGATAAGACTGATATTCAGGTTGCTAACAGATCGAATTGGTCATATTCGGTCCGGAACCGGATCGGTTCCGGATACGGTAAGTCCCAGAATCGGTTCGATCCGTTAAGGAACCGGATCGATCCCGGTTCCGGTAGCAACCGGTTCCAGATCGATCATATCCGCTCCTTTTTTTAAAAAAAGTTCTCATATGTTTTCACAATATTCATAACAAATTCGATATATTTCTTTTTTCATTTGATAAGTACCAAATTGAATTGGGGAAAATTAATTTCCCTTCTGCCCCTCTAAGAATCGATTACCCTTTCTCCCTCACCTTCAACTTCTTCAATTCTAGCTGGAAGAAGATCGATCGAGAGTTAGCAAATTCAAGTTTAATCTTGGTTCAAGATTTGTGGTGATAAGATACTCTTGCTTCTCCCTTGAATATTCTTGGTTGAGGTTTGATTTTAAGAAATTTGGGTGTATTTTGAGTAGTAATGTGAGAACTTCGATGTTTGTTATTTTTTACTTAAAAGTATGTGGAGATCCTGTAGAAGGTGCAATGATGTCTGATTATAGTTTAATTCAAGTTTGATATAGTTTGTTGGTTTAGGAATTTTTGTAGAAATCTAGTATTTTTTTCTAGGATTTTCGCTTACCGATTGGTAGATGTGTAGACGAAGAAGGGTTATTTTTCCAGGTTTATCAATCGACTTGGTAATGTTCGTAGCCTACCGATCAATCGAGAGGTAGGTGTCAATAGAGGCAAAATTCTGAAAATTTATTTTCGTGTTGTGATGTGAACGAGTTTATTGTCCGAGGATTTTAAGGAGTATTTATCATGCATATATGTTATATCACGATCATGAGCATGTGTTTGAGTGTGAGGCTATGTGCACAGCTTCACTTTCCATATCTTGTAGTCAGTCAACCATATCTTTTTCAGGTACAGCTTCACTTTCCAGCTTTTGTGTAATGTTAAAGATTGGTTGCGCATACATTTCTTGTTGCCTATTATCAGGATTGCTCTTAAATTGTTTAAGGTGTGTATCGAACACCCTCTCCTGTTAACAAAGCATATATTTTTGCATTGTCAAGTATTGTATATGCCTTATGGAAAGCTCACAACTTTGTAGAGGCGGTGCTTAACGTGAATGGGATGTTCTTCAAGATCAAGCTTAATGTATTTCAATAATTATACTTGTATTTTCCCCCTATTTATTTTCTTGGCTTCTTAGATTAGGCTAAGTTACTTACTGTTGTTTATGCTTTTGTACGACCCCGACTACTAAGCCAATCTATCATCATAATTATGATATAAACCGACATTATTTAGTTGGATTTTATAGAAATTTTGGTAGAGTTTTCCCGTAAATTAAACATACTGGAGAAAATCAAATAACAAGAATATCAATATCATAAATTCCCAAAGCACAATTATGATCATAATCTGCCACCATTAGCTTACAATGTAAAAATATCTATATTAAAACCCTGCCTCAGAGATAAACACTTTACAATCCTGAATACGATATTAGAATTTCTGAATAATACTAAATTAAAATCATTCTAATACAATCACTTAGCTTATTAGAAGACAAAGCAATGCAAATGGAGAAGGTGAAAGGACTGATTTTTCTTATGTGTGAAAAAAGGTGAGGAATATGTTTTTCAAGTCCATCCCTTGTTTTTAAATGCTTTAATCCATTACTTCTAGTTACATCTCTACAATTACTTATTTATTAATTAATGTCCCTAATAATAATCTCCAATAATATTTGCTCACAAACCCAACTCACATACAATTCATTCCAATTTCCGGGTCCAACTACGATTCTCAACTTATAACTTTGTAATTATCTCATAATTACTACAATTAAATTGAATAATTAAAAGCAATACTTTCAGGGCATCAAAATTTTCATGCGGTTAATATATATCTTGAAACTTCTGTTCCTCCTAAATATTGTGTATGTGTGTGTCCCCGTTATATTTTGTTGTTGTTGAGCAAGAGCGTGTCACGGTTTTAGTTTAGTGAGTTTTAACATTCGAGATGTAACGAGTGTGACGATCTCAGATGTAGATATAGATATTTAGCTATGAAATCAACAATTATTTCAAAGTTTTTTTCTTTTTCCTTAATCCATTGGGTTTTGCTTTGGGAGACTTGCCCTAAAATATCTAAAGCCTATTTTCAATAATGAATCAGTCCCTTGTCAGATCTTTTGCAGTTTCACTCCCCAATTGAATTGGAATATAGTGTTGAGTCCCTATGCACTTGTATATACACAAATGCCCTTACCTCTTTAAAATGTTGTTTCATTCCTCATCTTTTTTTTATGTAAAAATTGTTTTTTCCATATTTTTCTCACCAATTCTCTTCCTTGATTTGAGACAAATTCTTCATTTTTGTCTCAAATTTCTTTGCCCGATTACGTCGCTAACATGTCCCATTGTCAAACAAGAAACTTTCAATCGAAATCTTGGTAAGTTTCTTCAATCGATAATGCAATTTTCATCTTTATTATTCAATTTCAATCTCTATCTCTTCCATTATTCCAAACATTATCAAAATCTATTAATTTTTAACTCAATTATATGTATGTTTTGATTCAGTTTTACATTTCAATTTTTGCCAAAAAATTTTTTTTTGTTGCAAGATTGAGTTTCTGTAGCGTGTATGTGAAGGATAGTGTTTTATTTTGTTGTTTATGATACTTTTCATATTAATATCAAAAATGTGAAATAAGAAATGTGTTCTTAAATCTCGTGTTTTTAGGAAAATGGTTGGCTTTATTATATTATGTTCTGCCTCAATTTAGTTGCTTTCATTTTTTTAACCATATTTTATATTTTTGTAATGAATGTTTATGGGTTTGTATTTCGAGATTCAAGATTCAAGATTCTTGGCTATTTGCTTCTTTAATTAGTACAGAGTATGATAATTTTGTAGAGGTATTTGATATGAGTTGGTAATTTGTGTAAAGAGATGTAATGGTGGTGGATTCTTTGATTTAAAAGAAAGCATGGATTTCTTTTGCATATGTGTATGACTATATTACTGATAGTGATGGTGTCTGAATTCTAAGTTATAATTTGTGAGTTTTTGTTAGTGTTATTTTAAAGGTTTGACTAGAATTGCTTATTTCATTGAGTGTGTATTGTTTGTGATTATCATTCTCTGTATATTGCTAGCTGCTAATTAGTTATACATTTTTTTTGTGATAGCAAGCCATTTAGTGTTGAATGAATGAAATAGCCCTCAGAGCGAAGACTTGCCCTTTGTACTGCTTGGATGTGGAATACATGACTTGCAATGGCACAAGAGTGAATCGAGCTAGTTGTTGTTGCTGCTAGGTGCCAAAGGGCTTGCACACTTCACCTTCCGATGGGAACTCGGTGTCATGAATATAATTAATTATATATGTTTATCAATTCTCGACTGTTGTTTAGTTCTTAGATGGCTACAACATATTCTATTAGTTGGAAGCTACTTTAATATTTCTTCGTTTAATTTGTATTGTTAGTTACTTGTTTATATGTTGGTTATTTATTGGTTTCTTGTTTATGTCTTGGGTAATGTCATAGCATATAGGAGGTGACTTGTAATGGGGTTGGAATACCCATTATATTCTTATTATTAATAATAATATTGTCTATGAAGAAAACAGTGGTAGGTTAATTATGTTATATATCACCATAAATTATGTTATTTAGTATCATAAATCAACTTATGTAGTATCACAAATTAGCTTATACATTACCATAAATTATGTCATATAGTACCACGAATTGGGTTATTTAGTACCACAAACTATTATAAACAGTACCACAAATAAGGTTATAGAGCACCACAAACTAGTATATATATTACTATAAATTAGTATATATTGTACCATAAATTAATATATATAGTACCAAATATATTTATTTATGGTATTAAATAAGCATATTTGCCCACTATAATATTTGGTACCACAAATCTGCTTATTTAGTACCACAAAGTAGCTTAGTAAAACAACCAAATAAATTATTTTATTTAATACCACAAATCAGTGTATGTAGTACCACATATTAGCTTAAATAGTATCATAGATCAGTATATTTGTTACCACAAATATGCTTATTTAGTACCACAAATCTGTATATTTAGTACCACATATTAGCTTATATAGTACCAAAAATCAGTTTATTTGACACCACAATGCGCGCTCGAGCGCCTATGGTTCTGCCCAATATAAGTTTTGGCATATTGACAGGCGCTTGAGCACCTGTCATAGGCACTTGAGCGCCTATGATTCTACCTTGGAGGTGAAAAACAACCAAACAAATTATTTTATTTAGTACCACGGATCAGTGTATGTAGTACCTAGAGGTGAGCAAAAGTTCGGTTAAACCGAATTAATTTGGAAAATAGATTCAGTTATTTTGGAAATTCAATTTTGATTTTGTAAAAATCGGCTAATTCGGTTCGGTTTCGGTTTTCATTTTAAAAATATCGGTTAACCGAATTAACCGAAATGTTAAATTTTTAATATTTTTTTTAAAAAATTACATTTTTTTATTTTTTTAAAAATCAATTATTATCATTCTTTATTTAAATTTAACTTTTTAAAATTTTAAAATCAAAATATATAATTTTTTTAATTTTTAAAATCAAATTATCTATTTTTAATTTTTTTTTAAAAAAATATCGTTTAATTCGGTTACCGACCGAAATAACCGATTTTAATCGGTTTGGTCGGTTCGATTTTAAGAGTAAAATTCGGTCGGTTCGATTTTAAGAGTAAAATTCGGTCGCAATTATGGGGAGATGTCTGGGTGGGGTTAGGAGTTTAAAGGATACATTTCCTAGGTTAGCTTTGTTAGCAAGGGATAACGACATTCTCATAGCTAATATGGGGGTTTGGGTGGACGGGACGTGGGAGTGGCGTTGGGATTGGAGAAGAGAGTTTTTGACAGGGAAAATGTATTACTTCATGATCTAGTTTCTTTGTTGGACATGTTTCTTTTGACGCAGGAGCATGAGGACTTGTGGGTTTGGAACTTGGACTCCAGTCGATATTCCGTTCAATCAGTGTATGCTACGATTTTGGAGGATACAACAATTGATGCAAACTTGTCAGAGACCTATGTCTCGATTTGGAATTCTTTGGCACCATCAAAGTTGATGTTTTTATATGGAAGGTGATTCGAGACCAGCATATCAACAAGATCAAATCTACGTAAAAGAAACATTCTTTCAGGAGCTGAATCTGCGTGCTTGCGCGATTTGTCACTTGAAAGAGTAAACAATTCAACACTTGATTTTATGTTCTACAGAGTCTTTATGACTTATGGATGAGATGTTATCGTTGGCTAGGATTCTCTACAATTTTGTCTTCAGTGTCAGTGTCACACCACTTACACCACAAAGGGTTATGGGGCCCAAACAAGGGCAGGATGGCTTGGATGACAGTATGGAGCATAATGGTTTGGACTATATGGCTTCATCGAAACCATTTGATTTTCCAAGGAAGATAAACAAGGAGGAAGATTTATTGGAATTAATCCTTTACAGATCCTGGTTCTGGATTAGCAGTAGAGGAAATAAAAAAATTTGTACTCTTTTGTCGACTGGAGAAAGGAACCGATATTATGTTTGCTAGCATTTTAGATTTCTAGGCTAGCTTTGGTTTTTAGCTATTTCCGTTTTCGCTACATCTTGTAGTAACTTTCTAGTGCCGTTGTCACATTTTAATATATTAAATATTATTTGCCTGATAATAAAAAAACAAACAAATCAGTACATTTAGTACCACGTAGTAGCTTATATAATACCATAAATTATTTTATTTAATACCAAAAATATGTTGTTTAGTAGCACAAATCAATATATTTAGTACCAGCATATGGCTTATATAATACCACATATCATTATATTTGGTACCACAAATCAGTAGATACCACAGTGTAGCTGATAAAGTACCAAATTATGTTATTTAGTACCAAAAATATGTTATTTAGTACCACAAATCATTATATTTAGTACCATATATTAACTTATATAATACCACAAAATCAGTATATTTGATACCACAAATCAGTACATTTAGTATCAAATATTAGCTTAGATGTGAACTATATTTGGCATGTTATATATAAGTCTATGACATGTTATATATAAATATATTTACAAATATACCAAGTTATATATATATCATTACTATATATTATATGTATGATAATGTGGTACTAAGTAAGTTTAAATGTGAACTATCTATTTCGCATGTTATATAATATAAAATGACATGTTATATATAATTCTATTTGCTAATATACCAAGTTATAAATATCATTATCATATATTAAATGTATGATAATGTGGTACTAAGTAAGCTTAAATGTGAACTATCTATTTCACATGTTATATAACATAAAACGACATGTTATATATAAATCTATTTTCAAATATACAAAGTTATAAATATCATTACCATATATTAAATGTATGATAATGTGTTACCAAGTAAGCTTAGATGCAAATTATCTATTTCGCATGTTGTATAACATAAAATTACATGTTATATGTTGTAGGATCGAGCGCTTACCGCTTTACCAATAACTATAGTTAAGGGTAATGGTGCAACATCAATCTTTTCAACCATACTCTGGCACAAGCGCCACGTGTTCGACCGATCACAAAGCAGAGGCAATTATTGAACCCCAACAACCCCCCCCCCCCAATAATTGCACTCTCTGCAACTCATGGGAATCGAACACGCGACCTTGGCTCTGATACCAATTATTGGATCGAGCGCTTACCGCTTTACCAATAACTATAGTTAAGGGTAATGGCGCAACATCAATCTTTTCAACCATACTCTGGCACAAGCGCCACGTGTTCGCCCGATCACAAAGCAGAGGCAATTGTTGAACCCCAACATATATAAATCTATTCGCAAATATAAATATATCTAGTACCACAAATCAATGTATATAGTAACTCAAATTAGTTTATGTAGTACCACAATTCGTGGTAATATTTAAGCTACTGTGTGATACTATATATACTGATTTGTGGTACCTTAATATATTGATTTGTGGTATTATATAAGCTAAAATGTGGTACTAAATACACCGATTTGTGGTACTAAATAACATATTTTTGGTACTAAATAACATAATTTGTGGTACAATATAAGCTACTATGTGGTACTAAATATACTGATTTGTGGTACCAAATATACTGATTTGTAGTACTATATAAGGTAATATGTGGTACTAAATATACTGATTTTGGTACTAAATCCGATTTTTAACCAAATTTCAGAATAAGCAGCACTGGGGCGCAACCTTTGGCAGCGCTGCACATTCTGCCATGCGATACACTTTTTTTCTCTTTTGGACGCCGATACTAAATATACTGATTTGTGGTACCAAATATACTAATCTGTGGTACTATATAACCAAATATGTTGTACTAATTATACTGATCTGTGGTACTAAATAACAGTGGTACTATATAAGCTACTATTTGATACTAAATATAATGATTTGTGGTACCAAATATACTGATTTGTGGTACTATATAAGCTAATATGTGGTACTAAATATACTAATTTTTGGTACTAAATCCGAGTTAGCAGAGTTGGGCCCCCACCGTTGGCAGCGCTTAACGCTGCACATTCTGCCATGCGATATATTTTTTTCCTGTTTTGGGGCGTTGATACTAAATATACTGATTTGTTGTACCAAATATACTAATTTGTGGTACTATATAAGTAAATATGTGGTACCAATTATACTGATTTATGGTACTAAATTACGTATTTTTTTGGTAAATAATAGTGGTACTATATAAGCTACTATGTGTACTATATGTACTGATTTGTGGTACCAAATATAGTAATCTGTGATACTATTTAACTTAATATATGATACTAAATATACCAATTTGTGGTACTAAATAAAATTATTGTTGGTACTAAATAACATAATTGGTGGTACTATATAAGTTATTGTGTGGTACTAGATATACTGATTTGTGTACCAATTATATGTGGTATTATATAAGCTGACATTTGGTACTAAATATACTGATTATTGGTGCTAAATAACATTTTTTTGGTACTAAAAAATTGTTATACTGCATAAGCTAATTTGTGGTACTAAATATATTGATATGTGGTACTAGATTAGCTAATTTGTGGTACTACAAAAGCTAATTTATGGTACTAAATAAGCTAATATGTGGTACTATATAATATAATTCATGATATTACAAAATCTAATTTTTGATACTACATAAGTTAATTTGTGGTACTAGATTAACTAATTTGTGGCATTATATAAACTAATTTGTGGTACTATATAAGTTAATTTGTAGTACTATATAATATAATTCTTGGTATTACATAAACTAATTTGTGGTACTATATAAGTTAATTTGTAGTACTATATAATATAATTGTTGGTATTACATAAACTAATTTTTGGTAATACATAAGCTAATTTGTGATACTAGATTAGCTAATTTGTGTACATGAGCTAATTTGTGGTAGTATATAAGCTAATTTTTTGGTTTTTCAAATATGAAGACCTTTGCAAAAAAACAAAAAATTGATTGAGGTTTTCGGGCTTTGAGTTATCAATTCCACGTAACGTGGTACCAAACTTTTGGGTTTTTCAACTATACATACATTTTTTTTGCAATAAAATAAAATAAATAGTTGCAAATTCATGTCAGCAATTAATCGAAAAACCCCTATGCTGCACGAACACAGATATGGGGACACGTGTACGACACGATATATATTTTCAAAAATTACAGGAAACGACAGTTCTAGGATACAACAATAAATTTTTTATTTTTAATATATATTCTACATATCCATTATGTTCTAATATAATAAAAAATTCAAGAAAAAATTCAATTTTCAAATATTTAAATAATAAAAATGAAATGATGTCAAGCTGTAGACACTTCATTCACTAATTAAAACATACAAAAAAAGTTATACTTTTTTAAACATTTTTGTAAAAAAAAATTATAATTTTTTTAAATAATTAATTTTTTTTAAAATATTTTAAAAAACATTTTCCCCTTTCCTGCGTGTCTACTGCGTGTCTTGCCGTGTCGGTGTTCATGTCGTGTCCGAAACGTGTCATAATTTTTTTATTAAAAAAAGATCCAGACACGTCACGTGGCGTGTCCGACATCGTGTCGCAGCCGTCTATGTCCGACACTGCATGTATGTTTTTGGAGTGCGATGCAACATAGAAAAACCCATTTAAATAATATTTCGATTTTGTGAGACTTGTGTTCGTTCAGATGAAAATGACTTTCGGATTATCTGTTTCCACAAATCCTGCAATGTTTCTTCGAAATATAGCAAACAATAATTATGAGATAAAATAATGGAAGAGAACTTTAATGGTGAAGAAACATAATCGAAAAGAAAGAGAAACAAGACAAAAAGGGATTTGTAATCATAAATAATGGTATTTTGATCATTTTCTGATATTAGGGATCAAATACAAACAAAATATTGAGTTATGAAGTTTAAATGATTCATTGTTGGCGTAAGGACTGTTGAAATTGGGAAAAAAAATTTAATGCTATTTTACCGTTTTACTTTAGTAAATATATAGTTTCCCAAAATATAAAATATATATTTCAATGTAATATAATATACAGAAAATGGCGTTTGCCTGCTCACTAAAACCGAATAGAAATAGTTTAAAAAAACCGAATAGAAACCCAAGACGTCAGCGAGGTTCAAATTCCACAACCAGGAAAAACCCTAACCGTGTGTTCCGATGCTATGTTATCGATGGGGGAATGAATTCGATTAGGTAGTTGAAGTGAATTGAGATTCAGAGAGGAATGATGATGGCGGAGCTAGGACAAGAGACGGTGGATTTCGCCGCGTTGGTTGGACGCGCCGCCGAGGAGTCGTACGTTTCGCTCAAGGAATTGGTGGATAAATCTAAATACTCGGAGCTCTCTGACTCCGAGAAGAAGATAATGATCCTCAAATACATTGTTAAAACGCAGCAGCGAATGCTTCGGCTCAATGTCCTCTCTAAGTGGTGCCAACAGGTTGTTCCCATAGTCTCAGTTCATATGTTTTTCTATACGTTCGTATTGAAGATACGGAATGTTTTTGTTTATAAACTTTTAATAATTCAATTGAATACGTGGAAGGATGTTCCTTTAGAATTACATTTTGTTCTGTTTTGTGGAGATTGGTTATTTCTGTGAAGTCAGTTGGAACTCGAGGTTCCTTTCTTTTTTTTTTAATATCCAGGTTGGTGGTCAGATTTGGCATGCTAGATTTTGGTTCCAGTAGTTGAAGGTACATCTTTAGATTCATTATCTTAGTTTTTTCAGGTTACGTTAATATAGACAATAAGTACAAACGAAAAATAAGATATGTATCTTTTGAACATATATGTCGGCTATGTTCCTTGGATTGTTGAGCTTTGAATAGTCTTTGGCTTCCAACCTCGGTGAGTTCATCTGTGGTTGTGAATTTGAAATGTGTTAGCACTTTGGACATCAATTGATGCAAAACAACCTAGCTGTTCACTGTCTCTTAAACCTGTAAGAATAATCTTTCTGAGAAATGGGCAGTCTTGGTCTTTGGCACTTGTATCATTGAAGGAGGGATGGGCTTTGGAATGTAGTTAGAATATGGTGAAAAGCAATTAATAGCATGCTCTTATGAAAGAAGGTTGAAGAACAGCAGTGATAAAAGTAAAAGAAGTTGAGCAAAGGGTAGTAAGCAAACAATAAACTTTTGAATGGGTTGCAGAATTCATAAGGAATTTTGTTTAATATAACATATTATAAAATGAGAAGATCAACAGTTTTCCTATTAGGAAAAAAGATTTGGACTCTAAATATAGATATATTACTTTAGTTAGCTCTAGGACTAATCAAAGAGGACCAAGAACTTCAAACAAAACTCAAATAACAATAAAGTCCAACTCAAGACTCTTATGACAAATATCCTGCAAAATAGGTTGCACCCACAAGGCCTTTAATAAAGCCTTCTGAACTGAAAACTCTTTGTTGATTATGTTTTAATAAGCTGACATTTTTCAAAGTTTTCAGAATTTATGTTTTGAGCGTTTTTCTGTCTGCACAAGTTTAATCTAAAACACATTTTGTAGGAATTAGATTTCCCATTTTAAGTTTCGAGACAAATAGTAAATCCCTCCCTTTATCGTAACTAGCCACTAAGACATATAAAATATATATGTTTGCGAATTGCAACATAGTTGCTAAAACTTAATGTAATGATCTATGAATTTTAATTAAATGTTTAAAGCTAACCCAAAATATAATAGACAACACTAGAAAATATTTAGTTTAATTAGTGACTTAAATTAATGAATTTGACTGATGAAAACATATTTAATATCTAATCATACAGAAAGAGATAACCAATTAGAAATAAAATGAGATAAAAAACTAAACTAATACAAATTATAATTTCCTTCTAACTGTAAAAAAATGAAATCAACTGGGGTATGGAGAAAAATATATTAAAACAAGGCCAGGGAGAGAACATGTCTTCATTCTTCACGAGAACATTGTAGATATGAATAAAGTGCACAATGAGGGATACAAATTAAGTGATGGCTTTTTAGCCAAAGACATAAAAATTGAGGGTATTATTGGAATTTTGTATATAAAACACCAAGAAAACTTTTTCGGCTTCTCTAACGTGCATTTATATTATACAAGGTATTAGATTTATTCTTGGGACCGTATTTAATTGGATTGTCACCTTGAAATATTTTTTGCTAGATGTCCACCTATTTTTTTATTGAAACTTGAGTTTATAAAACCATCCATAATTAATGGTGCTAACTCTTTTCCTCACTTCAAGTAGCAATGCTATAGGTTCATCCTATCGTAGGTACTCTTCTTGTGATACATTGTTGAATTGCCATACCTTTTTTAAAATGTAATATTCGCTACTGATCATTTATGATATTCCTGCTTCTTTTATTCTTTAATGAAGGAAAAGGAAAGGTGTCTTGAATTTTTTTTCTTAATTTAGTTGTACTTTCTGTTCAATGCAGGTTCCTTTGATACAATATTGTCAACAACTTGCCTCAACTCTATCAAGTCATGATACTTGCTTTACTCAAGCTGCTGATTCGATGTTTTTCACGCATGAGGGGCTTCAACAAGCTCGTGCAGCCAATTTATGATATACCCTCTGCCATTGAGGTTCTTCTCAGTGGAACCTATCAGCGTTTACCAAAATGTGTAGAAGATGTGGGTACTCAGAGCACATTGACCGAGGATCAGCAAGCTCCAGCACTGAAGAAACTTGATATGCTTGTCAGGTCTAAGTTGCTAGAGATTTCAGTTCCTAAAGAAATCACCAAAGTCAAGGTCTCAGATGGTGTTGCCTTGTTTTGTGTTGAAGGTGAATTTAAAGTCATTGTAACAATTGGTTATCGGGGACACTTGTCAATGTGGAGGATTTTACATTTGGAGCTTTTTGTTGGCGAGAGAAGTGGGGTTGTGAAACTGGAAGAATCACGACGGCACGCCCTTGGAGCTGATTTGGAACGCAGAATGGCTGCAACAGAAAACCCATTCTTGACATTATATTCAATTCTTCATGAGCTCTGTGTTGCTCTCGTTATGGACACTGTTATAAGACAAGTGCAAACACTCCGGCAAGGCCGATGGAAGGATGCAATTCGATTTGAACTCATCTCTGATGGTACTTCTGCTCAGGGAGGGAGTGCTGCCTCCACTCAGATTACTCAAGATGGAGAAGCTGATTCGGCTGGTTTACGCACTCCTGGCTTGAAAGTTATATACTGGTTAGATCTTGATAAAAACACTGGAACTTCTGATGCAGGAACATGCCCATTCTTGAAAATCGAACCTGGCCCTGATTTACAGATAAAGTGTCTGCATAGTGTATTTGTGATCGATCCTCTAACTGGCAAGGAGGCAGATTTCTCTCTTGATCAAAGTTGCATTGATGTTGAGATGTTGCTGCTTAGAGCTATTGATTGCAATAGTTATACTCGGACTGCTTGAGATATATAAGGAACTAGAGAAGAACGACGGGATCAATCAAACTCCAGGGGATGTCCAACTTCAACTTCATTCAAATAAAAATCAAATCGACTACGAAAAGGTAATACACAATTTTTTCTATATTTTTTACATGCAAAATATTTTCTGATCGAGATTTATCTGTATCATAACCTGAGTTACTGTTTTTAATCACTTCTTTCTTGCATGAAAGAGGACTCATTTGGTTGGAATTAATTGAGTCAAAAGGTCCATTGTTGTTGAAGTGATAAATTCGTGACATTCACAGGAATGGATGAGCTGATGTTTAAACTGTTGAGCCTGTCATATCTTAGTTTCACTGTAGTATGCAACATATATTTATGTGATATATCTGGTTAGTGCATTAGTTTCACTATAAATCTACTAGTTTTATTATAATTTATCTTGTTGTATCAACATTGCATGACTCTTATCAGACCGCTTTTTGAATTGGTATAAGGAAAAAGAAATGAATTCATTTGCAATAATAGAATCTCTAGGCACTGCCACCTAATTAAATTTGGCAGCCAAACATTTCTGATTAGCAATTTAAAACATGGTTATTAAATGATAGGTACTTCCATTTGGACCAGAATGTGTCCTTATCTAACGGGAACCAATAGCTTTGATTCCAGGGTTCCATAGTTGTTTTCTTTAACCATCTGATGACTGCTGCCTCAGTTTGATAGCTGTGGAGGCTTAGTATTCAATTAAGACTATTATCTGAAATTCCGTAAAATTACTTAACTATTTTATTTAAAAGTGTAATTTTTTTCATATAATTAGAATAATATGAACCTCATGTTTTGAAATCCTTTTGGGTGTTCGAACAATTTTTTGTGATATATAGTGTGATTGGGCTATTAAATATTGATGGCTCGGTCTTGTGTAACAAATTGCATCAGCATTTTGTATAAAGTATTTTAAACCTGGTTTCATGCCTTGTTCTTTGACAACTAAACGATTTATTTCTATTTTCTATTATTATTGGTAACGCCTTTAAAATATTATGGTTAGTGTCAAGTGATAGGTCGTACATGAATTATAGTATTTTGAACATATTAATTTTGTGTTGTGAACAATAGCCAGTTTATTTACGGGCATTTATTAAATATCACTTGAGTTTCTCTCTCTTGCATTTTTCTTTATTTTATGCTCAACCAGGTTGAATTCTGACAGAAAATGTTAATCTACAGCGATTCCTGTTTCTTTATTTTCTGTATTATCGATGTTGTAATCGACATTTGGCATATCTGTGTTATGAATGCTGGAACAATGTTTTCCTTTTCTTTGACAGCAAGATAAAGCATCTGATGTACGATTGCATGATGGTCCGGAAGTTCTGCGTGTGCGTGCTTATGGTTCTTCATTTTTCACCCTTGGAATAAACACAAGGTTTTTCCTCTCTGATCTTGAAGTTACATACTTATATGTATGTCGTTTTCTCGTTTAGAACATTGTTTACCAAAGAACATCTTCGCCTTGTGAAATTTTCTCGGAATTTTAGATGTTATGTGTTACGAGTGTAGGATCGAGTTATGTATCGATCGCCGAGATAGATTATTTCTTTCTTTTTTTGCGTGTTTCTGCCTTACTTCTCTAAGGTGACATATTGCTATAGAACGTGCGGGCTCAAAAGGAAGAACCCAAGGATCCATTAGTTGGAGCAAATATTTATTGAGAAAAAAGCTGAATGCCTTTTTTTACACAAAAATATCTTATTTAGAAAATTCAAAAAGCCATGACTAACAAACTAGATACAACAACTAAGCCTTTAATCCCAATGTATTGTGGTAGGCTACATAAACCATATAAGAAATCAAGCCAGGTCGCGGACATGCGCCAGTTTTCTCCAAGTGCTTTTATTGGTCAGAATATCCTCGTTGATCCCTTTAGATTCCAAATCTTTGTATATAACGTCGAGCCACGTCTTCTTCGGTCGTCCCCTTGCTCTCTTGCAAGGGCCGAAATCCATGTACTCTACTCGATGAAAAAGTGTATTACTTGGCCTATGTCATACGTGCCCAAACCAGCGTAAACGACTTTTTTGCATCTTATCGTCTATACGAGTCATAACTACTTCAGCTCGAATGTCTTCATTCCTTACTTTATCTTTTCTGGTTCTACCACACATCCAACGGAGCTTACGCGTCTCTGCCACACTCATCTTTTGAACTTGATTCCTCTGGTGCCCAACATTTCTCCTCATATAGCATTCTACAAAACTTCCCCTTCAATCTCAGCTGGATATTACAATCGCATAGAACTCCATTAACGTTTCTCTATTTCAACCAGCCCTACTGTATTCTGTGGTTAACGTCGCTATCAATCTCTCAATCCTTTTGGATAACAGAACATATGTATCGGAACTTGCTACTTATCGATACCTCTTCCTCTTGGCCGTCGAGTGCTTACAATTTCAAGACCCCGAGATGTACGACCACTAAATTTGCACTCCGTATATGAAATATTATTTACTTTTAAAAAAAAGGATAAGATGCAATAGATAAAACATGGATTTCTTGAATAATTACTGCAAGATTTGGGCAAAAAATGGAATTACTTGATCATGCTATTTTCTGACAGTGAAGCTACATAACTCACAATGTATTGCCTTCACAGGCAACACCACAGAACCAAGGGGTTTGATGATATTGGTGCTTGCGATAACCATAAACAGCCTTGTAAGGGCTGGGAGAAATGGAACTTCTTAAGAATGATGTACCATTATTTTGTTTGGTTTGGTCAACGCATTGTCTGTCCTTAAGAGTATCATGAAACAAGTAGATGATTTTTAATTTTTTATATCACATTCTTCTAGATCTAGTAGTGCCACATGGATGTGAGCCAAGCCATTGGTTGCTATATCAAGACACTGGCATTTCATACTAGAACACTTTAATCTATGATCCTAAGACTATGTTTTTTGCTGATGTTCTATTTTGTGATCCAACCATTATTTCTCTCTCAAGGATTAAAACTAAAGAAATGTTGTTCAGTATGAATTTATTTTAGAGGATCAGACTATTTTTTTAAATAATTTTATGGTTTAATCTCTTTATCTATCTGTTTATACAATTTTCTTGCTCACCTCTTTTGGTTCTATATTGGATATGAATTCGTGTTTCCGATTTCATCTGAACTAAGAAATTGATGAACAAGTTGTTTTGCTTCTACTGAATGCACCCAAGTTTGAGGACAAAAAAATGGTGAAATGAGACCTATTGATCCCCACCAATCTTCTTGTTGTCTTTCTAATTTCAGCCCCTTGCTTTGTTTCACTAAGAGGGTGTAAATGTTTCAGTGCCCTCTTCCTCTTGCTTTGCTATCCCTTTTTTTTAGCTTTGCTAAATTGGACGATTTGTTTCTTTTAGTTGGCATTTGTAGGAAGGCCTAGTCCTTGTGTACTTACTGAGCTTTTCCCTAATGGAGATTGTTGTGATATTCCTCAGAGTTTGGTTACCTTTTGTTTTGTAGTTCTTCGACTCGTTCTAGATTCCTAAGCCAAATTGATTGTTATGGATTGCTTTAGTTATGCTTTGGCATTGGTGCCTCATGGATTTAATTTGCTTATGTGCCTATGGTTAAAGACTTTTGATACAATTAGCGTGAGTGCTTGTTTGGCATCTTCGTGCCAGCGATCCTGGTGCTTTTGTATATGGGCCTTACCTAGGAGGTTTTGATGTGATTTACCCTATTTGATATGTGAAATGCCATTATCACATCCTTGAGAATATATCTTTTTGGAGACGGACAAATAATTTGGTATTAGAGGTGCTTTGATTGGTTGATACTAGTTGTGACGCGGAAAAGAAGGCCTTCCCACTCCAGTGAAACTGAATAACACCGATATTTTTATATTTGAGTTCTAGAGTTGAGCCATCATTAGTTTGATTGGGAGTTTTAAAAATTTACTATTTTGGACTTGAGTTGGGCCCATAGTTACTGGCAGCGCAAGGCATACCAACGCTTACAGGAATCTTAGAGCCCAGGTGCAAGGCGAGGAACATACTGTCTGGAAGAGAAGCTTCCTAAGGTCATTTTCAATCTGCTGCCATTTTGGAGCCAAAATAGTACTGGTTTTGGGCCTCCAATCGTGTGCCATCCATGGTGGCTGTAGTCTTCAAGCTTGGTTGGTTGTGTTAAAGCTAAATGTCAAGCTCTATCAAGTTAATGCTTGAACTATGGCTTGCTAGCTCGTTTTATTTTTTAATGTATGTATAAAATATCAATAAATGTGATTAGGTTGGACTTAAGAATTTTCTAATTGTGGTGTATTCCACTTTTCTTTCTTTTTTTATACCTTTTAACGAGAAGTTTACCTCCTAATCTGAAGACTTATATCATTCACTTTTTTGTGCCAATGAAAAATAAACGAATTATATACACTTCTCTTATGTATCTGAGCTGTAAGAAAGGAACCAGAAGGCCTGTCAAACTTCTGCCGCAGAGGTGCCTCCAAATTTTAGCGGCATCTGCAGTCACTAAAATTACCGTTTTCAAGTTTAATATTCCGGCTACAGAAAACTTTGTTTTTAAGTCAATAGACTAGTTTCCTCCATAGAAAGTTTATTCCAATAAGAAAATATCTTGAGTTGATCAGTTTGGTCTTGATCAATTGACCCTTCTTGCACCACCATAACTTTGGATTCAGTTGTCACCACTTTCATGTCTTCTGTTGTCTAGTGTTTTGCACTCCATTACATTCTACGCCATTAGATGAGCTGTCTAGAGAATTGATCACCAATGGAGAGTAGAATTTTTTTGTTGGCTGAACACCATGAAGCCACAACTTGAAGAGCCTTACTGCTGAATAGTGATTTCATCGAGAACAAATCAACTTACACATTCCTTCTAAATTATCCTCTTTCTACAGTAGAAAATATGTCATTTGGGATTCTGTTTTTGCAAGAGAGATGGGGTAATTATGATGATTATGGTCTTTATAAATCATAGCGGTCTTCTGTTCCTGCATGATGCTTTTTCTATTGAGTATGCCCTTATGAGTGTTGTTCCCCTTGTGATATTGTAAACAGCCTAGAAGGACTACTTATTATTCATGATGTATCCGATTGATATGATTTTGGTTGTGTTTTCCTTTATAAAAATAAAGGCTCGGATTCTACCTTTTCCCAACAGGAATGGTCGCCTTCTCCTTCACTCATCAAAAAATATTATATCGCCAAAGGCTTTAATGGATTGTGAAGAAGCACTGAACCAGGGTAGTATGACTGCAGCAAAAACTTTTATCAACTTGAGAAGCAATAGTATTTTACACTTATTTGCATGCATTGGCAGGTTTTTGGGCCTCGAGGTATTTATTGAACTTTCCTTATTCTAAAAAAATAATTTCCTTTTTCTACAACGGTCATGCAATATGAAACTCCAAATCACTTGCAAGGAAGTGACTAAAATTATCTATCACTTGATATTCATGTCTTTGATTCCCTTACATGGATATTCCCTCCACTGTTCGAAATTTTAGAGGAACGTGAATGTCTTCTGGAAAATGTGTTCATAGATTTTCTACGATGGTTGATTTTAGCATGCTGATTTCTTTTTGCAGGTATTTGAACATGGTTTTAATTCTGTGAAATTGCCTAACAGTATATCGGATGGTTCAAATTCATTATTCATGGGATTCCCAGAATGTGGTAGCTGTTATTTCTTGTTAATGCATATTGACAAGGAATTCAAACCTTGTCTCAAGTTGATAGAAGCACAGTTGGATTCTACTGGCAAAACTGAGGCATCAGGTGACACATGCGATGATACTCGTGTTAAAAGTTTGGATATTAGTAAGATGAACATGCGTTTTGATGAGCTCAATTTGAGCCTCATGGAGAATGATGTCAATGTCAATAGTATTGCTGAACATGGTCTTCTCTCCGACTCTACATTGGAAGGCTCCATGCTTAGGTCCAATCATCCTATAACCTTCTCCTCTATTGTCGACGAGATTTTTGAGCTTGAAAAAGGGTCAAATGGACAAGGCTCTTATTCTGCATTTGGTCTTTCTTCAGCATCCCATTTGGTCTCGGGTACTAAAAACCCTCACTGGTGTTAAAGCTGCAATGTCCTCCCCTGATTGGGAAGGAGCATCAATTGCGCAAATCAGTGCGACCAATTTTAAGAACTCTATGCCTTCTGGTTCAATAAATGTAACGAGTACAAATTTGGGGAGAAGCCAAGTTGTGAAGAAATTACCAGTCCTTGAAGTCTGATCAGGATTTACCTGCTCTCATGTCTACGCACTCTGGTGGCTTGGGTGCTTATGGTTCCTTGGATGAGGATCAGGTGACTGTGTCTGGACATCGCTCAGCTCGACTTTTATCTCCATCTCGACAATCTGTCCATCCAATTTCTGTTTCAGGTTTCAAATCTAATGAGCACAGAAGCTTGCATGCTTCGGCTGTGTCTGGAAACTTTTTAGTTTCTGGATCCAACTCATGGGCTGCTTCTACAATATGTAAGATTCTATCTTTGTTTGTTTATTTCACACTTTACTTTTAATTCGGTGGCATGATTGAATTCTATATCATGTTACATAATTGCTTCTTATTTCTCAGCTCCAATCGTAGAGTCTCCTGTTCTCGCGAACTCAGATAAGCAAAGCATTCCTGATAAAACACATAGAAAGCGTACTATCTTAGATATGATTCAATCCTTACCCTCATTTCAATATCTGGAAGGATCTAACAAGAGAAGGAAAACCATGGAACTATTGCATCCTCATCTGCCTCCAAGACAGCCTCTCATATCATGTGCCCGTCCTGGTAAAACTGAAGGATACAGTTTTGCATATCTTATTGCGGAAGCGCACAAAGGCAATGCATCCCCTAGTATTTATGTATCAATTCTTCTTCATATAGTCAGGCATTGCTCACTGTGTATAAAGCATTCCCGATTGACTAGTCAGATGGATGCTCTGGACATCCCCTATGTTGAAGAAGTGGGTCTGAGGAGTGCATCCTCAAACTTGTGGTTTCGCCTGCCATTTGCCAGAGGTGACACGTGGCAATGCATATGTTTGCGGCTAGGGAGACCTGGAAGCTTGTATTGGGATGTCAAAATTATTGACCCACATTTTAAAAATTTGTGGGAGCTTCAAAGAGGCAGTAATAATACTGCATGGGGTAATGGTGTTCGAATTGCTAATACATCTGATGTGGATTCTCACATTCGATATGATTCAGAAGGTGTAGTGTTGAGTTACAATTCTGTAGAGCCTGATAGTGTTAAGAAGTTGGTTGCTGATATACAAAGGCTTTCAAATGCTAAAAATTTTGCCCTTGGAATGCGAAAATTACTGGGTGCAAGGACTGATGAGAAATTTGATGAGAGCATGACAAATGTAGACGTCAAAGCTCCTTCTGGAATGAAAACTTTAATGGAGGGTTCTGACAAGGTTTCGGACATAACAAGAAGAGCATTTAGGATTGAAGCTGTCGGACTAATGAGTTTGTGGTTTAGTTTTGGATCTGGCGTCCTTGCTCGTTTTGTCGTTGAATGGGAGTCTAATAAAGAAGGCTGCACGATGCATGTCTCTCCAGACCAGCATTGGCCTCACACTAAGGTCTGTTTTATTTTTGTTCGAATGGTGTATAATTTATTTTGCCTGCTGTCTCTCTCTTTCGTCAGTTTTTTTTTGATAAGACAAAGAAATTTATTAATAGGTACAGAGGTACACCAAATAGTTTAAAAGTTACAAAGAGAAAAAAAGGATGACCAAACATAAACTTGATCTTTCTCTTTCCTCAGTAATACACGTATAGTTAATGTTTTAGAATAATGCTGGAATATACTGTTACTAGATTTGAGGGTCCCAACGGCTGTAAAACACACACGAGGTAGTTCAATTGCTGCTCTTTCGCTGCCTATTTTTTGCTTGGACATTGTGAAGTATGGAGACCCAATGGACATTGTATTCAATTATGAAGCAGTGAAATTAGGAAGTAACAAAAAGTAAATTATAGCATTGAGCATTGTACATTAAAGATGAAGTAATTGTTACTTATGCCGACAAAATGTGATGATAATTCTGAGGAAAGTTATCTGGGAGTTTTTTTTACTGTCGAGAAACGTTTTGAAGATACATTTGTGGAGATTTGGATCTTTGTTTTCAAATTTGTCTTTCAAATGCCCACTCTATGTTCTTAAGTAAATAATATGTAGAAATACATTTTCAACAGGGATTATTTTTACCTTGGTGGCACTTGGGTTGATCTTTTTGATAATTTTCAATTTCGAAGGTTTTGTTAGTTTTTTCACAGTGGATGCTGAAGAAGAGATTTTTGGAAGCTATTGTGATGATATGTATTTGAAATTGTTTGATTTAGTTACTTTAATTGAAGACTATGTTTAGTTTGGATCGGGTCCTGTTTATTTTCCGGGAATGATATATTTTGTAGATATGACAAAAGTTGATCTTGAAAGTGATGAAAACAAAGAGCTAATATTTTTGGGAACAAAAAACCTTGTTTTTCATCCTCCACTTGATATTGAAAATGCAAAATATAAATACAAGGAGGGTGTGTGGAAGGGCGGGAAGGAGTGTGGATTTTGAAATGAGAAAAAAGGCAAGATTTTCTTGTGGTTGCAAGAGCATTTTGTTTATATTGAAGAGATTTACCTTAAAATATTCCTCCATCTTTCGGCACTCTTACTGCTCTGAATAATCTGTTATTAGCACAGACCACCTTATAAAGTTGATTCTGATGAACTGTTGAATCACTTTTACATAGAGAATTCATTGGTAAAACTAATATTGCCTTTTGGTTCAACTCTTCTCTCCTTGGCTTCGTCACCTACATAACTCTTAGATAGACGAGAAATTTCAGCAAACTGAAAATAAAATAAAATGAAAGATGAAAACAAATTTTCCACGAATCCTCTACTTTTACATTAAGCTTCTATTTTGCCATCTCTGTGTCAAAGTTCAAAAAGGTCCAACTTATGTCTGTCCCATTATACACTTCCTGACAGTTTAATTTTTAACATTTCTGAGGTTCACTGTAAAAGATGGAATTAGATGTTTTGCTAATGAATGATAGTTTTGAGCCTAAATCGAAAATGTAATGGAATGATTTAAAGATAAGAAGATACAAGGACTGATGGAAAATGAATGAATCTGAATTGTTGACGTAAAAAATAATGTAATGAATGATTCAATGATGGGAAGATGCGAGAACTAATGGGCAGGGGATGAATCTGAATTTGTTAACATAAAGAACGACAGAGAGGTAGAAGTTATTTCATAAAAGAAGAAAAAGCGTGCTTGGCAGAAAACAGATTGAATGCTTTATTTTCTTGTCTGTTTGCGAGTTGTGTGATTGAGACTAGAGGAGATGAAAGACTCTCGAGGGCATTTTTGCAATTGCCAACACTTTTGGCTTTGCCGATATAGCCAGCCAGAGCTTTGATAGATCTACATGTGATATTGGAACCAATGCAAACGATTAAACACTACCCTTTTGCTCGGACGATAAATTACCAATCTTCTTTTGACGTTTACTGAAATGCTTGTCCATTTTGTGGATACTACATATTTAATCAATGCCAACGTATCTAATAGATCACTTCTCTGTCCCTAGTTTCTGTACTTGCTCACTGAACTTTGTTTTTCCACAGTTTTTAGAAGATTTTGTAAATGGAGGGGAAGTTGCATCCCTTTTGGATTGCATCCGGCTCACTGCTGGACCATTGAATGCTCTTGCTGCTGCTACGAGGCCTGCACGAGCTGCTCCAGTTTCTGGGGTTCCTAGTGTTGCACCATCTACCTCTTCTTCAAAGCAAAATGGTTATCTGGCTTCTCAGGGTCTGCCTGGCAGTTCTAACATCAATATGAGTCAAGCTTCACCTGGGCTTGGGAGTAATACTGGTGTACCCACACCATCAGGTCCTCTTGGAACTCAAAACAGCCACGCGGCTGCTATGTTGGCAGCTGCAGCAGCTGCTGCTGCTGGGAGAGGTGGTCCTGGCATTGTTCCTAGCTCGCTTTTACCTATCGACGTTTCTGTGGTTCTGAGGGGCCCATACTGGATTAGGATCATATATCGTAAAAAATTTTCAGTTGATATGCGGTGTTTTGCTGGAGATCAGGTCTGGTTGCAACCAGCTACCCCTCCAAAAGTTGGTCAACCCGTTGGAGGATCACTTCCATGTCCCCAGTTTCGACCTTTTATCATGGAGCATGTTGCTCAGGAACTAAATGGAATAGATTCTAATTTTCCTGGTGCTCAACAGGCTCTTGGAATTTTAAATGCAAATAATCCCAATCTCGTTTCTGGTCCGCAGCTTCCAGCTTCCCCTGCAAACAGAGCCAACCTCACAAATACAGGGACAATTTCTCGAACAGCAATTGCTGCTCTGAACCGCATTGGAACCGCTCTTCCGGGACAATCGAATATATCAATGGTTAACCCTTTACGTAGGTCACCTGGTTCTGGTGTCCCTGCTCACGTTAGAGGAGAGCTGAATACTGCAATAATTGGACTTGGTGATGATGGAGGCTATGGTGGTGGATGGGTTCCACTTGTGGCACTTAAAAAAGTCCTTCGAGGTATTCTCAAATATCTTGGAGTCCTGTGGCTATTTGCACAATTACCAGACCTTTTGAAAGAGATCCTCGGGTCAATTTTGAAGGATAATGAAGGCGCGTTGTTGAATTTGGACCAGGAACAACCAGCCCTGCGCTTCTTTGTTGGGTAAGACGACAAATTATAGTTTCTGTGTCTTCCCATCCATATATATTGAACATGAAATGGGACTGTAAAAATATCATTCATGGATTAGAGCTTCTTATGTTAAGGAAAAACTATTTCTTGTATCATTTGTCATCGTTTGAAGTTGTACCAGATGTAGGATTACATGCCTTTGTAAGTTTTGGTCCAAAGTCAACCTTTATGATGTAGTTTTTCTTCATCATGTTGAAAATAAAATTTAAGGCACCCGATGTTGCTAGTACTCGAGACATTAGTTTTGGGAAACCATTAATTGGTTAGCTACCAATTTCTTTTAGTTCTTGCGGGTTATAGGAGTATTTTCGTTGCCATAGGTTACCCAAGTTTTTTTCTTAATATGTTACTTCTTCAGGTTTTTAATAATAAGTTCCAAAAATTGCTCTCTGTGCATCTCTACGTAATTATGTTTTGTCAAATAACCACACACTCTACGCCCAAATGGTAATAGAGGAAGATATTGACTGAAGCATTACGCTTCAAGAAGTTTTATTTTTCAGTGATAGTTACGTAAATTTACGAATTGTTGAGGAGGTTTCTGGTTTAATAATTTTATCTTTCTGCAGAGGCTATGTGTTTGCCGTCAGTGTCCACAGAGTTCAACTCCTCCTCCAAGTCATCAGCGTCAAACGGTTTCATCATTCTCAACAACAGCAGCCGAATCCTGTCACTGCCCAAGAGGAATTAACTCAATCTGAAATAGTGGAGATATGTGACTACTTTAGTCGTCGTGTTGCATCAGAGCCATATGATGCTTCTCGGGTAGCTTCATTCATTACCCTTTTGACTCTACCGATATCAGTTTTGAGAGAATTTCTGAAACTGATTGCGTGGAAGAAAGGATTGGCTCAAGGGCAAGGACCTGATGCATCCCCTGCTCAAAAATCCCGAATCGAGCTGTGTCTCGAGAATCATATGGGACTCAACAGGGACATGAATTCTGCAAATTCATCTTTACCCAAAAGCAATATCAATTATGATAGGGAACATAACTCCGTCGATTTTGCATTGACTGTGGTTCTTGATCACGCCCACATACCTCATATAAATGCTGCAGGTGGTGCCGCTTGGTTGCCCTACTGTGTTTCCGTGATACTGAGATATTCTTTCGGTGAAAATCCTTCCGTGACTTTCCTTGGCATGGAGGGAAGCCATGGAGGCCGGGCATGCTGGTTGCAGGTCGATGAATGGGATAAATGTAGGCAGAGAGTATCCCGAACTGTGGAATCGATTGGGTCTTCCTCTGTTGACGCTAATCAGGGAAGATTGAGAGTGGTTGCTGATAGTGTACAGAAAACACTGAATCTATGCCTTCAAGGACTCAGAGACGGCCTTGGAATGTCGTGATTTGTGGACTTAAAAGCCTGTGCTGCTTATTGTCGACAAACGTGATCTTAAATTTTGGACTTACAGATACTGACATGGGTTATTGGTGGATAGTCGATATAGTGTGTTCAGTGTGTTGACCTTGCTAGCTTGCGTGTAGTTATGTTGCTCCGCCCCTCTTTTGTATAGTTCATAAATTTGTTCCATTGATGATGCACTTCCCGAAGATGCACACTTTTATTTGTTTACGTGCTATACCCCATGAAGGGTAAAATGCGATTCAAAGTTTAGTAAGTTTTGACAGTCTCCTGATTTACTTTTTTGCAGTCAGGTGATGGTAATTAAATTTTGTGTGGCATTTGCAAACGATCTTTGGTTAAGAGTGGTAAGGTGTGAGGCAACGGTTACCTGGGATATAACGCCATTTGTAGGTACTAATGGCTCCTCATTGGATGCACGGTACCTTTGGGCATGAGTGCCGCTTCCTTCGTTCCAGTTCACCACCCGAAGCCCCGAAAGAAGAAGTGGTCTTGGAATTATGGACCACTTCTTCATGTTTCAAGACTATGGAGCCACTATGACTTTGAAAATGAGGGGTGTGGGTTGAAAAAAAACAAATAATGTGCAACCCTTGAGAAAGCATAAAAGGGTTCTTGAAGCACATCACGAGTTGAAGGTTAAATACGATGTAGTAATCATATATATATTTGTTTCTATATTAGTGAAACTTTATTGCATCATATTCAATAATTTGTGAAAAACACATACTGGATATTAAATTGGTACAATCTTCTTTCGGCATTCAAATGTACCTTTTATTTTTAATAATATATTACATCTTGTGGTAATATAGTCCCTTCCTTTTTATATTATTGGGTGGAGATTATAACAAACCCCAGTTTCAAGTTTTTTTTTTGTGATTTCTTTTAATCCAAGTGTTTCTTACATAACCTAAAGGCACATATGACATAAGGTATCATACCAATAAAAAAAAACACTTGTATTCTTTTAAATATCATGAAGTTTGGATACAAAAAAAAAAAAAAATTAGAACTTGGATAATATGGTTTTGGACTTCTACTTCATCCTTGAATCATAAAAAAACAATAGCCAATTATTGAAACTATTTCGGGTTTTTCTTAAAAAAACTTATAAATGTGATTTAATAAAACATTTTTCTTAAATTATAACTTGTAGCTGCTCTTACTCATAGCATCTAGTGCAACAGAAGATCCAAAAAACCTCAAAGATGCAAAAAAATTGAGCACATGAGAGAAAGCAAAATAGAAAGTGGGAGTAAAGTTCCTCGCCAGGGTTCAACATCAAACTCATAACGTGATTGAACAAGAATTTTTGAAACCACTACAACTTTAAGAACTCCCTCATGCTCTACATTTGAGCGCCTTTCTTCTCCTTCTCTTCTTCGCTGACAGTCGTAGCTTCCATAGTAGGTTGCTCTGCAGAAGACTCGCTATCCTTCTTCAGTTCTGTTTCGAATTCTTTTGCTGCCTACAAGTGTAAATGAGTCAATACCCTTTAATGTAATGATATACAAGAATAACTAGGGAAAAGCTCAAATGCAAAACTATCATATTCCTTTTATTATCAAGATATGATGCTTCACTAGCGGGGGGAGCCTAGGGGTGGCGAAGGGGCCGTCAATCCACCACTCTCCAATATTTAATTCTTCTATGATCAAGTATATTCTTTTTTATATAAACATAAATAAAATCTACTATCGCCTCCTTACTTATGGAGACTTTTCAAGTTTTCAGATTTTTCCCTCATCCAACAAATACCTGGCTCGTCCACTGTTAAGATTAGTCATGTCTTTAGAAACAATATACATAAATCAGGAAGCACTTGAGACAAGGAAACATGATTATATGTGAGACAAAAATCAAGAAATTGAAAACTTTACCAATCGATAGGTCTGTTTTACACACCTACATTGACTAATATCAGATCATGTGCACCTACATGAGACCCACATTAGACCAGCACGATTCAAATAATGCACTTGGTTTAGATAATCAGGTGCGGGTGTAGTACAGATGAATGTTCATTATGCAGCAGTGGACAACGAGGGCTCGTGTAAGTCCCAGCCTATCGGGATCTTCTACATGAATCTACCTCTCGGTCGTGCAGCCCATCCGACCTAATTAACACGCCACTTATTCCTTTTTGGTAAGTAGCACATTTAATTGGGGTGCAGACTGACTTCTTTCTTATCTTTTAGTAACTCAGCGTGCACTTACAGAATCTCTAACTTAAGAGTACCGTAAGAACACACACCCACACACACACACACACATTTGGATACCCATTTGATTCTTTTGTTAGCATCGTGTGGTAGCTCCAACACACATTACTGGGCAGCATTATTAAACTACAATTCACAGTATTTCACATAACATCCTGGCACATGTTACATCAAAGGTAGCTAAAGATTCAGCTAAAACTGTCCAAATATTACCACTGATAAACAGAGTAACATGAAATTCCCTTGTCAGAATAAAACTTCAACTTTCAACTTCAATTTTACTAATAACATGATATTGACATCCAAAAAGACTCAAACCATGAAAAGAATAAAAAATACCTTTTGGAAACTCTTGAGTGTTTTGCCCAGACTGCGGCCCACTTCGGGCAACTGCTTAGGCCCGAAAATTAGCACGGTAACGCCCGCAATAACAACAAGCTCAGGCACTCCGAGCCCAAAAAGGCAATTGCAAGACATCCCTCTTCTTCTATCGCTGTAGCTTTTAACTCTTGTTGAAGTCTTCACAAGCCCGGCCCGGTGACTGAGAGTGGGGCTAAAGAAGAGTGATGAGGAAGAAGAGAGATCGGCACTTACTATTTTTCTTGATGGAGCTGCCGCTGCGGCAGCTGCGACGGCGGAAGCCAAGATGGTGGCCATTTTTGCTTGGAGGAGGTGAGTAGGTGGAGGAGTTGGATTTTTTTACAATTAGATCAGATTATTATTTTATATAACATATATATAATACTTGTATTTGCATATATATTTCTTAGACTAGCCAACTCTTTTAGTAAGGGCACTATATAATTAATACTCGAGGTGTCAAATGTGTCGGGTGATACGAGGTCCAATATTGTCTATATCGCTACAGTGTTGGTGGGCATGATTTTTTTTTATTTTTTTAATGCTTGCACCGATTGATCAATAGCATTCGAAGCAATATATTTATTATTTTTCAATGTATGGCTTTACAGATCGATCGGCATAATAGTGCCGATCAATTGGTAAAGCCAAAAAATTTAAATAAGATAATTTTTTTTGAAATGGATCGTGTAGGGTCATGCCTTTGTGGAATCTTGTCGTGCCGACACGATTAAACGAGCCGTGCCGCAATACTCATCATTCCCATTTGGCTAAAAAATTTTGGTTCTGGCAACCCAGGTTTCCCTGGGGAATCATCCGAAAATTCTTGAGTATATGAAATGCATCCGAAGACCAATATATATATGTAAGTGTGGTTGTCTTTGGTGCATCAAATGCACCAAAAAATTTCCATGTACCCTCCCACAATATGATATGATACACCAATCACTTGTAGGAGTATTCACATATCATTGGACTTAGCTTCGTTTCTTAGATACAAAATTCGATAAACTACTCATATTTTTGGTATCGTTGTATTAAATTATAAGCTTATTTTAGTTTGTAATTTGGTCAAAGGATTTCAATTTTTAATGCATATATTAATGATTAAAAATGTTTTTTTAATAATATTACTTTTTTTTGGGATGCGAGGCCCTTCCGCGCACCCTCTGCCCCTGCCTTCTAGTCCAAACCAACTCAAGCAAACCACAATTTGTGGTTCTGATATTTCTTGGACTGGGATCGAGTTATGGTATTAAAACAAAAATTATAAATTTCAAATAAAAATTAATAGCGGGAGACGAAAATTTAATTAAGATGATCATGGGAAAAAACAATATAATACAATTTAGGATGAAATATTTATTATTTTATACGAAAATATTAAAAGTTGAATTATTTCAAGTATATATCACTCTTATAATTTACTACTATTTAATTAAGAGAAACCCTTAGAGAAAATACTTTTGGTATGATCTGTGAAGCCTTTTTTGCCTTTCCTAAATAATAAGGGTTATTTTAAACTTCGTTTCCAATTTAAAAGGAGTATACTATCATTTGCAATTTTGTTTTATTTATTTATACTGTTAGGATTGATTCGGGGTGTGTTGCCAATCTACACCCGAGTTCAACCAACTCGAGTTTCAATAGCTTGTCTTCTTGAAATAATTGCACCAAGAGATTTCATCGAGTTCAGTTTCAAAATCGAGTGAAAGACACTTGACATAATCCGCAACTGATTAATCATTTGAGAAATTATTTTAAATATATGCAAATAAAATATGTAAACACAGTTTGGTTGAAGCATTTTATCGAGCACATAAATTGCTTTGAACAATGCTAATCAAAACAGTAAGATAAATAAATGCAATAAAGTAAATACACAAGTATTTGTTTATGAAAGTTCGAATTAGTGTAATCCTTTTACGTCATCCATTCTTTCATCTAATGAAATGATACACTAGAATATTTTGAGTAATACAATCCCGTTATACAACCCCACTTTGGATAATATCATAAAGATAGCCTAAAATCCTAGCTCACATAGATCACACATCATGTACCTTTTTTAATAATAATTTGTCATCATTTAGTTTATATCATAAAAAATAAAATAAAAATAGAAATTAAAACATATGAGTTTATATTTTATCTAATATTTTTAAATACACAATGTGCGTGTCGAAATACTAGTCCATGTATTATTAACTAATCTGAGATTGTGTTTGGACGTATGTATGGGTATGTATGGATTTGATTTAAGAATGAATTTGAAATATTGATTTGAAATGACACGTATATGTGTATTTCAAATTCATCACAATTATCATTATATTTACATGAATTATTAAAGATGTTTTGAATACATAAATATAAATTCGTTCAAACAATTAAATTAATCTCTTAAATCCCTGGATTCAAATAAAATGGGAAGAATCTGTAGAATTCTTAGCCATCCCTGTCAAGTGTCAACCTAACAAGAAGGAATAAGAAACTTCATTAACAAACAAAAAAAAGTACATAGTATTCGCCAATTCCATTATTATAATTCATTGAAATCATCATCTGTGGCTGTCCTACACAGATGCATGAAAAAAATGAATCTTTTTTACATTCAGAAAGAACCTTGAATATACACTTCAGTTGGAACCTTTGCCATCGGATTGAACCCGTTCTCTTCGAGTTTACAGGTAAGCTTGTTTATTCATTTTTCGTGTGCTTCATGAGCATCGCAATCTAATGGATTATGTTCTATTTACCTTTTGTTTTGTGATTACATGTCATTATAGATGATTTAGTTAAAGGGTCGAAGCCGATTTGTGTATGAATTATGTTTAGACATCATCCATTTCTACTCAAGTTTCAGCATGGTGGACTAAAAATAGGGTTATCGACCGGTTGCTGCAAACACCAACATACGTATACAGACCTATACATACATATAGATATATATTCGCGTGTGTTGGTGTATGGTAGGATGGGATGGGATGCGTTGAAGAATTTTCCCTAAAAATACAAGCCATGTTTCAACACCCTCTGACAGATAACTCTGTGACTGGGAATTATGCATGTCTCGTATATTTTTAGAGAGTTAAAAAGATAATAATATATTTTTTTAATCATATCAGATTGATTTTACTCCATAATAAAGAAAATATTATGTCAAAGGGAAGTGAGCAGAAACAAAAGTTAGTGGTGATACAGACATGCACAGATGTAAGTTGGAGTGGGATCAAATGGCTGTTGAATGCTTTGTCTCTAAACCATGGAGATGAACTCATTCTACTTGGAGTTCTTCACCACGTTAATCCTCGTTCGCCTTCTTTGAATGAAGCTGCAAGATTTTGTGAGTATTCCTTTGTCAACAATTTTCTTTTAGAACACTAATATTATGGTAAAGATTGTGAGTATTCCTTTGTCAACATCACGCATAAAATGATTGATGTTCATGTACTTTCTTATTCTTATTAATAACGTCGAAGGATGGGGTTAGATCGGAACCTTAAACCATAATATTCAACAAAAAAAAACAGAAAAATAGAAAAAATATATGAGTTAGTTAATGCAGGTAACCAGTGTTAAGAATATTCCAACTCAATTGGCAATTGGCAATGAGTTAGCTAATTGGCAATGAGTCATGACAAAACTCAAAACATGTGTTGCAAGAATTAGCCACCTTAACACTTGCATATGTTAAGTAACTAATTGTTTGTGGTTGAATTTCTGAAGTGGGATACAAGTTTAAAGAAGATCCCAATAAGGTGTTAGGATCAACCCGAAAAATCACTGAGGCCGAGCTTAGAAGGAAAAAAGATGAATATCGAAAGAACGATGGGATCGTGCAGCTTCAGAAACTATATGAAATAGAGAAGAAGGTAACTAATCATATCTTACAATATAGCCAGCAGATAAAAGAAAGACAGCACATCTCTACTACATGATCAAAATTTCAGGTTAAAGTGAGTGTAGAGGTGGAAGCTGGACCGTCCTGGAAGGTGGCTGCTCTACGAGCTATCAAGAAGTTGGGGGCAACATGGGTTATTCTTGACAGGTCTATTTATATTTAGTATATATAGTTGAATCTTATTCAACATGAGATTTTCGTGGTTACCCCAATCCATGTATCCCTCATGGTTTTCTTTGAAAAAGTGTCATATTTGGATTTGACATTATTAAGTCTCGATTACAGGGAGATGAAGAAAGACAAGCAATACTTTATGGACCGGCTGTCGTGTGGGATATCGTGTATGAAAAGTAACAACACTGTGGTGCAACTTAGAGGTCCTATCGATGAGCATGTTTCGTATGATGAAATGATACCATCTTATTCGTGGGAAGAGCTGTATGGTTCGCCTCAGAGTAAGTGATTAATGGATTTGTATAATGAGAAAAGCTGAGAAGTGATTGGATTTGTTGTTAAGTTAATGATTTTCTTGAAACTTACTGCAGAATCTGCTCAAATGATCCCAAGCATAGAAACAGCACATTATTGTCATCAACTAATAGCTTCAACTTCTAGTTTCATGGAGAAAAAACATGATTCTCAAGTACCCCTTCTAGCAACATATGAGTATGAAGAGTCTTCTTTTTATGGGCTTAACAAGTCTCCAAAACAAGGTGAAACCGACTCTGGCTGCACCAAACTTGAGAAAAATCCAAAGTCTGGAGAAATAATTCATAGCGACCGGGGAGGTGAGGGGGTTGAAAATAGCCAAATGGAAGGGGAATTTGAAAATTCCATCTGTTCATTCTGCAAGAATAGAAGGCCTAAGATTTGTTTGCAGAGAGACTTCACTTATGCAGAGCTTTATGAAGTTACTGATGCGTTTTCTCGAAAGAACTACCTATCGGAAGGCGGATTCGGTTTTGTTTTTCAAGGAATACTGAAAGACGGGCTGAAGATAGCCGTCAAGCAGCACAAAGCTGCCAGTCTTCAGGGAGAAAAAGAGTTCAAGTCTGAAGTCCATGTGCTTAGCCAAGCCAGACATCAAAATCTAGTCATGTTACTCGGTTCCTGTTCTGAAAAAAGCCACAGGCTACTTGTATATGAATATGTTTGCAATGGTTCACTCGAAAAATGCTTATCGAATAGAGGTAACTACTTTATTCCAATACTTCTCGTAATCATGTATTACGAAAAAATGCGCATTTTAATACATATTGTTTTTGAATATACTACAGATGAAAGCTCGCCTACTCTAAATTGGGAGCAGAGGATAAAAATAGCTGTTGGAGCTGCCAAAGGTTTGAAATATCTGCATGCACATAATATCATCCATAGGGACATAAGACCAAGCAATATTCTCATTACACATGACCATGAAGCACTGGTGAGATTCTATTTGATATTCATTAACTTTTTAACATATTACAAATTCAACGAATTGCATCAAGGTTGATATGAGGAGGTTGAAGTATAAATGTATAGCTAGAAAATACAATCTTTTAATGTTGAAGGAACTTTAAGAATGATGTATTTTGTATAATTTGCCTACAGTTGGGAGATTTTGGGCTAGCAAAGGAGCAACAAGATGACACGGTTCAGTCCTCGGACAGTGGTGTGGTGGGAACTCTCGGATATGTGGCTCCCGAATATGCGGAAAGTGGGAAAATGTCGACGAAGACCGATGTATATTCTTTTGGAATGGTGCTGCTGCAGCTTATAACTGGACTAAATACAACTGATGTAATACCAGAAGGAAAAAGTCTTGTTGGATGGGTAATCTACTTACTATGTGTATGCAAATGAAATGGCTGAGCTGCCCCTATATATATGCATGCATGCTATGTCAAGATGTCAATCTTCTGGAAAGAGTAGTTTTTTACACAAAGGAAAGGATTTGAATCATTCTATAGTTATAATGTTGATATTAATGCAGGCAAAACCGCTTCTGGAAACGAAAAACTATCCCGACTTGATTGATAAAAGGATTGTTGACTCCCATGATGTGCACCAGCTATATTGGATGGTTCGAGTTGCAGAAGATTGTCTGAAAAGGGATCCAAATAAAAGGTGCACCATGGAACTGGTATGTCAAATAAAGTCTTGGATTTTAGGAAAAAGAGATGAGAAAACTGCCTTGTAAATCAGCTTACTGTTTTTGAATTATGCAGGTAGTTCATAATTTGAATTGCATCAGAGAAGGCAACACAAACTTTATTAGAGAATTCTGATACTCTGTATGTTAATAAAGAGGCATATAGTGAAAAGGGTAAATCTGGTTGAACTCCTATCATGATATATTGTTCCAAAATGATGTATTTCCCGTTTACGAATTAATAATATGTTTCCCACGAATAGGAATTCTTTGCTTGGATATCAAGTATTAAATGACTGGCAATCGCTCTGACAGTGTTTGATTTCTCTAGCCTTGTTTCCTCTTGATCAAGCATATTGGCCAATAGATCAACATCCACTTATCTTATCCATAAGAGTGTGTAGTTACTAGCATCTGCACTTCACGACTATCTAGATACAAATGACTAGCATCATAACACTTATATACTCTACAACTAGACAGAAGTGTAAAGGCATTCCCTATAACCAAAATAAATGCACTTGAGATGATTTTAGGCGCAGCCTATTCCCTTTGGCGTGCAGTATATTTATTTCACTCATATGTTCCTACTGAATCTAGGACATTGGTTAGTCGAACCATTACGATTTCAATAACTATGTATTTGTTTCATTGTATGCATATAGAAAAAACCCAAGCACTACCTACTCTGGCCATAGATTTCTCGAATGATATACAAAAAAACATACAAGACTTCCTGTTCATCATGACAAGTGGTGAATCCCCAACGACAATCATTGGCCTCTGACAACACCACTGAATACCCAAAAGTAATAAATTTGTGACCCGCATGTGATCAGTCATAAATCAAAGTATACATATGACAACAATATCTCCCACTTTCCTCAAAGTCAACTACCCATGAGTCTCAAGACCATCTTCCTAAGATATTTGTCAAACATCAATCGTCGTAAATGCTTTGTCAGTGGATCCAATATATTTTTCTGTTGAATTAACTCTCAAGATAAGGACGGTGCATCTACCATCTCTTTCATTAGATGATATTTTCAGTATATGTTTGAAATTTTGATGAGATCTTGGATCTTTGCTTTCACAATAGTTTCATTGTTATCACAGTACACAAGGACTATGTCAACCATACTAGAAATTACGCCCAATTCTTGGATTCTATTTCTTATCTAAATTGCATCTTTTGTTGCATTGTATGCTGCAATATATCATCTTTAGTGGTGGAATCCATTGTGGTGTCTTGCTTTGAACTTTTTCAAGAGACAACACCATTACACCACCATTGAGTTCTAAACTTACAGATCAAGAAATCATGAACATATCCTGAGTTTTTCATAAGTGAGGATTGTTTTCAAAGTCTTCCAGTGACATTCACTAGGATATGCCTTCGCTCGTTACACTAAAAGCATAAGTCATATCAGGCTGCAAACATACCATATTATACATTATGTTATTAACAAAAAAAAAGGTATCAATGTTATCTTTTCTCTCTCCTCATATGTCTTAGGGCTCATTGGAGAGATGGACATTGTGATATATTGGAAATAATCCACTTTCAACCATTCCATACTAAACCATTTTATTTCATTGTTTATGAATGTAGATTGAAAGAGCCCAATCATGCTCTTAGATCTATCCCTATAGATCCTTAAGCCAAGCATGTCCTGAGTTTTTCATAAGTACTTGAGGATCGTTTTCACAGTTTTCCAGTGACTTTCACAAGGATCCGTATAATATCTGCTCGCTACACTATGAGCATACGCCATATGAGGCTGTGTACATACCGTAGCATACATTATGCTATTAATAGCCGAAACATAAGGTATCAATGCTATATTTTCTCTCTCCTCATATGTCTTAGGGCTCATTGATTTCGAGGGATCTACATTATGACATATTGGAAGGTAGCTTATTTTCAACAGTTCCATACTAAACTCTTTAGCACACTGTTTATGAATAGTTAACTCAAATATAAAAATGGTTTGATTTGAATTTCAAAAAGGGATTTCTATTATGAATCATTTAGAAGATGCCCACCCATGTCACCAATTATCTCCATGTTTATATCCATGATCTTCCACCAACTTCCCCATGTGACTCTTGATCTTAAGCCTATAAATAAAGGCTTAAGGTGAAATAAAGAGATATGAAAAGGAATAGAAATCTTTCTACCTAAATTGATCTCTACATAATATAATACATCAATCTTAATCAGATTTTATAACACGTTATCAACACGAATTTATAGCCCATTTGGGTAAGTGTGGTAAGTTTTGTTTGTTTTGTTGACTTTAATTATCATTATGACTTTGCTTGCAAAACATTAGTTTGTTTCTTGTAAGGCCTCTCTACCTTAACAGTGTAATAAAAATATAAATAGTGCTAACATGCATTAAAGACAGTTTATGGTTCCGGTTGTAGCATTGAGCTATTAGAATTACAGGTCAAAAATAAAATTTCAAAAGCTAATTAATTACATTCCCAATAAGGAATGTTGATACTATAGATTTACACTACTCCTAGAGTAGAGACTATCCAAAATCCTGTATCCTAATTCCTTAATGCTCCTCGTAGCTCACTGCCTCAACCCGGCCCACAACCCTCCAAGTCCAAAAGGTGTACCTACAAGAACAACTCACCATGAGCATATACATCACTATTCAACAAATCCAAGCACGATAACATAAATAATTGCATGAGATATGTATGTATGTATGCTCCCTGATTTACCACATTAGCACATTTTCATTGTTGTTCCTGTTTCATAAACTCATGCACAAAATCATTAGTTCATAATATAATGATCGATACCACGTTCCAGTTATAACCACAATATTCCACATTAATCACTAGAAATGTGACTGTTCCGGTCCTGTTACAACAGCGGAATTTTAGGACCCCTCGCTTCGACATATAGCGGCATCATATGATATCCCTCGCTTCGACAATGACAGCGGTATGTACATCGCTTCGACATGACAGCGGCAAATATCATATTACCATCGCTTCATATGACAGCGGCAAGTACCTCCCTCGCTCGTATATAACAACTACCGGAACAATCAAGCATTTCCAACCACATATAAATAACCACAATACTTGAGTCCACAATCATAATGCATCACCATTATCTCAATATATATCAACGCATTTCGTAATCCACACTTGTCCACGTTATATATATAGCCAAAGCGTAAGAACACATTTTACCGTCCGATGCCCGTACGTCTCACTACGTACCTTAGTCTCAAAAGTGGAGAAGTTGGAGAACTTTATCTCCTTGAAGTTGTTGATACCTGGGATGGTTCTACACAACCATACAAATCAATATTAGAAGCCAATTATAGTCCAAATACCAAAAATTCAACAAAAAACATCATTTCCCACTTTTAAGAAGCTGACGATCGATCGCTACATCGAGGCGATCTATCGCGAGCCTTACCGATCGATCGCTTCGATGTAGCGATCGATCGCCAGACCTCACTGGCTCGCGGCGATCGATCACGCCATATATGGCAATCGATCGCCTGCAACACATTTCGCCACTGGCCTTCGACGATCGATCGCTGCATTCGTAGCGATCGATCGCCACTTGCTGTGTGCGCGAATCTTCATCAATTTTGAGCATTTTCCAAGTTCTACCACATACACTTCAAACCCAAACATTCCAACAACTCAAATACCAACACAACTCCCTAAAACCCACATGAAACACCTCAAAAATCATAACCCAACCATATTACCCAAAAACAAATCTACAAAAATTCCAAAATGCTAACCCATTTCAAAATCAAACACCATTAAAACTTTAGGAAAGGTTCCATACCTCTTGAGGACTCCAAATCCTACCAATAATCTCACAAACAAAGATTTTGTGGAGATTTCTACTTCCTCCTTTGCCAAATTTCAAAAATGGGAAGTGGGTTAGGGTTGGGAATGAAATTTGGGGATTTAAGAGTGATGGGTAAAGTAAAGTAAAGTGGGGGGTATAGTGGGGTTATAAGGGTTATAATTAAATTAGTACCCCATAAATTAACATGATGTATAAAATACCCCAACATGGTATTTTAAAAGCATTTTTCAAAAATGCACCAAACTCCCAATAAATTCATGCTTTCCAAAAATAATTGCCAACCAATACAATTAATTCATGCTAACACCCAATTTCCCAACATGCACCACATGCACCCTGAAATGCACCCCCAGGTCACGCCTACCATGTGACTAAGCATTTCAACAAGATAATTAATCCCAACACATAAATCAATTATCACCATAATTAATCATATAACATAATTAACGCCCAAATTGTAATTAATTATTTCGGGGATATCACAATACTCCCCTACTTACAAGATTTCGACCTCGAAATCGCATGCACTTACCCAAAACGAAACTAAAAATAAATCACATACCAGAAAATAGTTCCGGGTAATGCTGCACCATGTGCTGCTCCGTCTCCCACGTGGCCTCCTCGACACCCCTACGATCCCACTGAACCTTTACCATCGGTATAACCTTGCTCCAAAGTCTGCGATCCTCTCGACCCAGAATTCTAACCGGTCGTTCCACGTATGACACATCTGAACCCAACTGAACCTCTGAGGGCTGTAAAACATAGGACGGATCTGGCTCATACTTCCGCAACATAGAGACATGGAAGACGTCATGTATACCAGACAATTACGGCGGTAGAGCCAAACGGCAAGCCAAAGTACCGATGCGCTGCAATATCTCATATGGCCCAACATACATCGGAGACAACTTCCCGCGCATACCAAAACGAACCTCACCTCTGAAAGGTGAGATCTTCAAAAAGACCTTATCTCCTACTTGGAATTTCAACGGTCACCGCCGTTTATTAGCGTATGCTGCTTGCCTAGTCAAGTCCTCCCAGTACAACGGTGACCTACAACGTCGACCGTAAAGAGCTTCGAATGGAGCCATCTGAATGCTCGCATGATAGCTGTTATTATAAGAGAACTCCACTAGTGGCACTGAATCTTGCCACGGAGTATCAAACTCCAACACACATGCCCTCAACATATCTTCGAGCATCTGTATGGTACGCTCTGTCTGACCATCTATCTGAGGGTGATAAGCTGTACTCAGCCTCACCTCCGTACCCAAAGCTGACTGGAGACCTTCCCAAAAATGTGATGTGAACCGCGGGTCTCTGTCAGACATAATCGAGACTGGAACCCCATGCAACCTTACCACGTCCCGTACATACAATTGGGCCATCTTTAAGTATGTGTACGAAATACAATAAGGGATGAAGTGAGCCACCTTCGTCAATCTATCCACGATCACCCAGATCGCATCATATCCCGAGGCAGTCCTTGGCAAGTGGGTCACGAAGTCCATAGATATGTGTTCCCACTTCCACTCCGGTATCTCTAAACTCTTCAACTCGCCACCAGGCCTCTGCCTCTCCGTTTTTACTTGCTGACAAATCAAGCACTTCTTGACAAAGGTGATGACGTCTCTTTTCATCCGCCTCCACCAAATCTGGTCGCATAAGTCCTTATACATCTTTCTCCCACCTGGATGTATGCTAAACCTGCTGCTATGAGCACGATGCAAGATCCCTTGACGCAACTCCGGTGCCCTCGGCACTACCCATCAGTTACCAAGCCTCAAGGAACCATCTTCTGCCACTCTGAACTTTGATGACTGACCCAGACGTAAATATTATAACCATCTCTGCACCTCAACGTCTGACATCTGAGCTTTCCTGATAGATTCAAAGATGTCCGGCTCTGCCAACAGGGTCGATACATGTACCGGTGATGTATCTACATCAAAGTCATATCCCAGATGACAACATGAAGTCATCATGGCTGATAGATGAATAACATCCTCCGCGGTATACTTCACCTTCCTACTCAAGGCGTCAGCTGTCAGGTTCGCCTTCCCCGGATGGTACTCTATCTCACAGTCATAGTCCTTGAGCAAGTCCATCCATCTCCTCTGCCTCATATTCAGCTTCGCTTGGGTGAATAAGAACTTCAAGCTCTTATGGTCTGTATAAATGGTAAATGAAGTACCATATAGGTAATGCCGCCAAATTTTCAAGGCGAAAATGATAGCCGCCAGTTCCAAATCATGAACTGGGTATCTGGTCTCATGAGGCTTCAACTGCCTCGAAGCATAAGCCACTACGTGTTTATCCTGCATCAGTACACAGCCCAAACCCTGCAGTGATGCATCCGTGTACAAAGCAAACCTCCCGTTCTCCGAAGGAATCACCAGTACAGGTGCTGTAGTCAACCGATGCTTCAACTCTTGGAAGCTCTGCTCACATGCCTCAGACCACAAGAACGGAACTCCTTTCTGAGTCAACTGCGTCAACGGCTTAGCGATCTTAGAGAATCCCTCGACAAAACGTCGGTAATAACCCGCTAAACCAAGGAAGCTCCGGATCTCGGGCACAGATGTAGGCGCAGACCAATCCATCACTGCCTCTACCTTCCTGGGATCCACAGATATCCCATTACTAGAGATCACGTGCCCCAAAAACACCACGCTGCTCAACCAAAACTCACACTTGCTGAGCTTGGCGTACAACTGATTGTCCCTAAGAATCTGAAGCACTGCTCTCAAATGATTCTTGTGCTCTTCCTCACTCCGAGAGTAGATGAGTATGTCGTCAATAAATACTATAACGAACTGATCAAGGTATGGTTGGAATACTCGGTTCATCAAGCTCATAAAGACAGCCAGGGCGTTTGTCACTCCAAACGGCATGACCAAGAACTCATAATGACCATAACGGGTCCGGAATGCTGTCTTCTGCACATCTTCCTTTCTAACTCGAATCTAATGGTACCCCGACCTCAAATCAATTTTACTATACAACCTCGTGCCTTGCAACTGGTCAAACAAGTCATCGATCTGCGGAAGAGGGTATTTATTCTTCACTGTGGTCTAGTTCAATTGTCTGTAATCGATGCACAGACGCATCGATCCATCTTTCTTTTTCACAAATAATACAGGTGCACCCCAAGGCGATACGCTGGGGCGTATGTAACCCTTGTCAAGGAGTTCCTGTAGTTGCTCTTTCAACTCCCTTAACTCTGCCGATGCCATCCTGTAAGGGGCACGAGAAATAGTGGGTGTTCCAGGTAGTAATTCAATCCCAAACTCGACTTCCCTAGCCGGTGGAAATCCGGGAATCTCCTCCGGGAATACATCGGCAAACTCCGCGACTACGGGTATATCCTCGACCCTTAACTCTTCCTTCTTTTCAGCAACATCAATGGCATAAATAAGATAACCCATATGCCCACGTTCCAATAACTGAGTAATCTTGATAGCCGATATCAATGGGATTTTTGAGCGGGAACCATCCCCATAAAAAGTCCACTGAACCCCCAAATCAGATCTGAACCGCACTGTTCTCTGCCTGCAATCTACCACTGCCTGATACCTGTTCAGTACATCAATGCCCACAATGCAGTCAAAGTCTGACATTACCAGAACAATCAAATCTGACTTCAACTCGTTGCCCACAAAATAAATGAGGCCGTCAACAACAAACCGATCAGCAATCATACTCTTTCCAGCGGGTGTCGAGACCAGGAGAGGCGTGGGCGACGGAGACGTGCATATGCGGTGCCTCTCCACAAAACTCGTCGAGACAAAGGAGTGTGACGCACCTGTGTCTATCAAAATAAAAGCAGGGTGCGTAAATAAATGACACGTACCCGCTATCACTTCCTCTGGAGCCGCTGTAGCCTGCTCCCTGGTCAGAGCGTACACTTGCCCTTGAGGTGGCCCCATCGGCTGACCTCCCAATGGTCTTGGTGCAAACGGTGGTCTTTGTGGGGTCTTCCCACCTTGACAGTGATTAATAAGTTATAAATTGAACTAAACATGCATTTTATAAGGTTTTAGGGTTCCGGTTGTTACGTGAGCTGATAGGATTACAGGCCAAAATAAAAACTTCGTAACTTAATGGATACATTCCTAAACAAGAATGCGAACGTTTTAGATTTATACTACTCTTAGAGTAGATACTAAACATAAACAGAATCATATGCATCTTGTATCCTTGTAGCTCACAGCTTCAACCCGACCCTTAGCCCCTTCAGTCCAAAAGTGTACCTACAGGGACAACACATCGTGAGCATATACATATTTACTTAACATCATAAAAGGAGACATCAGTAAATGCATGAAATCTTGGTTAAGTAAACTTGCTGGTTATTCGTTAACTTCTTTTTGTTGACCCTGGCTCATCTTCATGCATATGGGTATCTTACCCTATCGTATGACATCTTACCATATCGTGAACATCGTATGGCATCTTGCCATATGGGCATCTTACCCTGTGGGCAGCTTACCCTTATCGTATGACATCTTACCATATGGGCATCTTACCCTATCGTATGTCATCTTACCATATCATAAACATCGTCATAAACTTACTTATCACAATCATCATCATAAACATCATCATCATAAACTTACTTATCATAACCATCATCATCATAAACTTACTTATCATAACCATCATCATAAACATCATCATCATAAACTTACTTATCATAATCATCATCATAAACATCATATCATAAACTTACTTAAACATCATATGTAGGAGTATGGTTTACCGTCCTATGCCCGTACGTTTCTTACGTACCTTTTCAAAAGGAGGAGGAGTCAACAGACTTTATCTCCTTGACTGTGCTGGTACCTGGGATGGTTCTACATAACCACAACATATCATATTAGATACCATATCATGAATCATTGTCAAAATAAAACAATTAAAAACTTTTGCCAAGATTCTGCCTCTCTCGATCGATCGGAACCCATGTCTCGATCGATCGAGGAAGCATAAAAATAGTGCCCAACTTCCGCCTCGACCGATCGATCGAAATCTTCTTACCGATCGATCGAGGAGCTTCACCGATCGATCGGGAAATCCTTCGATCGATCGGCACCTGAAATTCAAACCATGCTTTAAACTTTCTGCCTCGCTCAATCGATCGGGACCAAAATCTCGATCGATCGAGCACTCTGAAAAATCGGGACTTCTCCAGATTTTCGAGCACCTCATTTCCTACCATCATTTCTACTTCATAAAGCGTAAAACATGCTTGAACAAAAATGTTATAAGCTTCATAAAACTACCATGCATGTTTTCAAATCAACTCATTCAACATTTCCAAAAACAGGGTATCATAAAATTTTACCCAGATTTTCGAACATCTACCTTCAAGCCAATAAATATACCACATAACACATGTTTCATACTCAAATAAACATGCTAAGAACTCCATAAAGACCCCATAAATGAACTTGAATTGAAGGTTTAACAAACCCTAGGCTAGCATGCCATTTTTACACCAAGTAGAAACATGAACTTAACCCAACTTAAACCAAAATAGGACATGGTTTCTCACCATCTTTTGCTCCGATTTTTGGCAAGTTTTCCTAGCAAGAAAACATCAAAATCCTCCTCCTACTTGCAGCTGGAATGCTGGACGATTTTTGGGGGGAATGGTTGGGGAAGAAGAGATGATGGAGATTGAGTGGTGATGGATTAAAGTGATGGGTATGGGCAGGTGTACAGCTGACTTGGGGGTATGGGTTGAGGGGGGTGGTGTGGGTTGGGGTGCCATGTGGTGTTTAATTGTGTCCCGGTATTTAGTACGATGTATTAAAACATCCTAACTCGATATTTTTCATCTTTATTTAATTAATACATCATCTAAAACACTCAACATGCTTCCCACATTATACCATCATAACATAATCATAGCCCCCAATTAAATGCACCATAACCCTCTTAAACCCATCATATATCATCATCATAGCACATAATAACTTGACATTTCGGGGGTATAACATTACTCCCCTACTTATAAGATTTCGTCCTCGAAATCCACATGCATCACCATATCGAAACTAAACATAAAAACATACCAGAGAATAGTTCCGGATAGTGCTGCACCATATGCCGTTCCGTCTCCCACGTAGCCTCCTCGACACCCCGACGATCCCACTGAACTTTGACCATCGGTATAACTTTGCTCCGTAGTCTGCGATCCTCTCGATCCAGAATTCTGATTGGTCGTTCTATGTAGGACACATCTGAGTCTAACTGAACTTCAGTAGGTTGTAAGACATGAGACGGGTCTGGCTCATACTTACGCAACATAGAAACGTGGAAAACATCGTGTATGCCAGACAGGGATGGCGGTAGTGCCAAACGGTAGGCCAAAGTACCGATACGCTGCAAAACATCATATGGCCCAACATACATCGGAGATAACTTTCCCCGCATACCAAACCGAACCACACCCCTGAAGGGCGGGATCTTTAAGAAGACATTGTCTCCTACTTGGAATTCTAGCGGTCGCCGTCGCTTATTGGCATAGGCTGCTTGCCTATCCTGGGCCGCTTTCATCTTTTGGCGTATCATCTTAATCTTTTCTTCCATATCCTTAATCATATCCGGTCCTCCGACCGCTTTACTAGTCAAGTCCTCCCAATACAGCGGTGACCTACATCGTCGTCCGTAAAGAGCTTCAAAAGGGGCCATTTGAATGCTCGCCTGATAGCTGTTATTATAGGAGAACTCCACCAATGGCACTGCATCCTGCCATGGAGTATCAAACTCCAAAACACATGCCCTCAACATGTCTTCGAGCGTCTGAATGGTACGCTCTGTCTGGCCATCTGTCTGAGGGTGATAAGCTGTACTCAGTCTCACTTCTGTGCCCAAAGCTGCCTGGAGACCCTCCCAGAAATGTGAAGTAAACCTTGGATCTCTGTCAGACACAATCGAGACTGGAACCCCATGCAACCTCACTACATCCCGTACATATAATTGGGCCATATTTAGGTATGTGAAAGTCATACAGTAGGGGATGAAGTGAGCTACTTTCGTTAGCCTATCCACGATCACCCAGATCACATCAAATCCAGAGGCCGTCCTTGGCAAGTGGGTCACGAAGTCCATAGATATGTGTTCCCACTTCCATTGGGGTACCTCTAAGCTCTTCAGCTTGCCACCAGGCTCTGCCTCTCTGCCTTTACCTGCTGGCATATCAAACATCTTTTAACAAAAGTGATCACATCGCGCTTCATGCGCCTCCACCAGAATTGACCGCATAGGTCCTTGTACATCTTCCTTCCCCCTGGGTGGATACTGAACCGACTACTATGAGCTCGCTCCAATATTCCTCTACGCAACTCTGGTGTATCTGGGACTACCCATCAGTTGCCCAGTCTCAAGGAATCATCTTCTGCCACTCTGAACTTTGATGGCTGTCCTTGAAGTACTATCGATGACCATCTCTGAACCTCATCATCAGACCTCTGGGCTTTCCTGATAACATCAAATATGTCAGGCTCAGCCAACAAGGTCGACACTCGCATCGGCGACGTGTCCACATCAAAATCATAGCCCAAATGGCAATAAGAAGTCATCATAGCTGATAGACTCATGACATCCTCAGCAGTATTCTTCACTTTCCGACTTAAGGCGTCTGCTATCAAATTCGCTTTACCAGGATGGTACTCAATCTCACAGTCATAATCTTTGAGTAAATCCATCCATCTTCTTTGCCTCATATTCAGTTCCGCTTGGGTGAATAAGAACTTCAAACTCTTATGGTCCGTATAGATGGTAAACGAAGTACCATAGAGATAATGCCGCCAAATCTTCAAGGCGAAAATGATGGCCGCCAGTTCCAGATCATGAACTGGGTATCTGGTCTCATGAGGCTTCAACTGCCTCGAAGCATAAGCCACCACGTGCTTTTCCTGCATCAATACACAGCCCAAACCCTGCAATGATGCGTCTGTGTACAAGGCAAACCTCTTATTCTCAGAAGGAATCACCAATACTGGCGCTGTCGTCAAACGACGCTTCAATTCTTGGAAGCTTTCCTCACAAGCTTCGGACCAAAAGAATGGGACTCCTTTCTGAGTCAGCTGTGTCAGCGGCTTAGCGATCTTAGAAAATCCCTCGACAAAACGTCGGTAATAACCTGCTAAGCCAAGGAAGCTCCGTATCTCGGGTACAGAAGTGGGTGCAGCCCACTCCATCACAGCTTCAACCTTCCTGGGGTCTACAGATATCCCACTACTAGATATAACATGACCCAAGAACACTACTCTGCTCAACCAGAACTCGCACTTGCTGAGCTTTGCATACAACTGATGATCTCTAAGGATCTGAAGTACTGTCCTCAAGTGCTTTATATGATCTTCTTCGGTCCGGGAGTAAATGAGTATATCGTCAATGAAAACAATGACGAACTGATCCAAATACGGTTGGAACACCTTGTTCATCAGGCTCATAAAAACAGTTGGGGCATTCGTCACTCCAAAAGGCATGACTAGGAATTCATAGTGCCCATATCTAGTCCTGAAGGCTGTCTTCTGAACATCATCTTCTCTTACTCGAATCTGATGGTACCCCGACCTCAGATCGATCTTACTGTAGAGCCTCGTACCTTGTAACTGATCAAACAAATCGTTGATCCTCGGAAGTGGATACTTATTCTTCAATGTGGCTTTGTTCAGTTGTCTGTAATCGATGCACAGCCGCATCGAACCATCTTTCTTCTTAACAAACAAAACTGGCGCACCCCAGGGCGATACGCTAGGGCGTATATAGCCCTTATCAAGGAGCTCTTGCAACTGAGTCTTTAACTCCCTTAGCTCTGCTGGTGCCATCCTATACGGGGCACGAGAAATGACAGACGTCCCCGGTAGTAACTCAATCCCAAACTCAACCTCTCTCGTCGGTGGAAATCCGGGAATTTTTTCCAGAAAAACATCAGGAAACTCTTCCACTACGGGAACATTCTTGACTTTCAAGTCTTCCTTCTTTCCAGTAACATCAATAACATAGATGAGGTATCCTGTATGGCCTCGTTTCAATAACTGTGCCATCTTGACAGCAGATATCAACGGAATCTTTGGACGGGAACCATCCCCATAGAATGTCCACTGGACTCCCAAATCGGACCTGAATCGGACAGTCCTTTGCCTGCAGTTCACAACTGCCTGATACCTGTTCAGAACGTCAATGCCTACAATGCAGTCAAAGTCTGACATCCCCAGAACAATCAAATCTGACCTTAGCTCATTATCCTCAAAATAAATGAGGCCATCATAGACAATCTGATCAGTAATCATACTTCTTCCAGCGGGGGTCGAGACTATAAGAGGCGTGGGCGACGGAGAAGTGCATATGTGGTGCCTTTCCACAAAACTTGTCGACACGAAAGAGTGTGATGCACCTGTGTCGATCAATATAAAAGCAGGGTGCGTAAATAAAAGACACGTACCCGCTATAACCTCCTCCGGAGCTGTTGTAGCCTGCTCCCTTGTCAATGCATAGACTTGCCCTTGAGGTGGCCCCATGGGCTGACCTCCATACTGCCTCGGTGCAAAAGGTGGTCTGTGCTGTACTGCTCTATCTGCAGGCCTCCCCGCAGAGTTCTGTTGTCCCTCTCGGTTGAGACATTGCCGAGCAAAGTGGCCCTTGTTGCCACAAACATAGCATCCCACACAATCTTTTGTCAGATGTGGTTGCCCACAAATAGAGCACAGGATCTTCCCAAATCTGCCTCCCTGAGGCTGTCCTCTTCCTGACGGGGCATCATCCCTACAGTTTCCTCTCCAACGATTATCGGGCCTCTTACCACTGAATCTCGAAGTCGAAGTATTCCCCCTTGGCTTGAACTGATCACCCCTCGGCCTCAAATTATCAGAAGTGGATTTCTGAGGGGTTGCTGGAGGTGGTACGGTATCAGGGTATGCACCAACTCCCAGTTCGGCTAGCTCAGCCCGTGAAAGTGCATCATCAAAACAGGCAGGGCCATAGGTGATCACCCTGTCATACAGCTCAGGCCTCAAGCCCTTCATGAAGTTCCTCATCTTTGCTTGAGTGCTTGCAGCAATGTGAGGTACATATCTGAGCAAGGAACAGTACTGGAGAGCATAATCTGATACAAGCATATTACCTTGCTTGAGGTTAGTGAATTCATCTTCCTTGGCTTGTCGTGCAGCAGCTGAGAAATAGCGGGTCAGAAACCGAGTTCTGAACAGCTTCCAATTAATTTCATGACCTTGAGCCTCTTGCTCTACTACTGTGGTCTTCCACCACATCAGTACCTTCTTGGCCAACTGGAACTCCGCTAGTCTGATCCAGGCTGTCTTAGCACAAGGAGCTGCCACGAATATTTGTTCTATTCTTTCCAACCACTCCTCTGCTTGTTCCCCTGTCTCAGTTCCTTCAAATGTCGGAGGTCGGTACGCAAGAAATTGAGTAAAGCTCAGTTCCCCGGGCAACAACTGTTGTTCAGACGGTTCTTCGCCGAAAGCTGGCGGAGGTAGGGGATTCGTACGTCCAGCACTTGCATTAACACTCACAGCATCGCCCACTTCTACATTTTCTGCCATACTGCAAGACAAGGGTTACCAACAATACCCAAAAGCAGTTCATATAATACATCGTTAGAGAAACAAAACATGTTAGTGTAACATCATATACTTCATACGCAACTTATACACAAAACATGTTTAAAAGTGAGCACCTAGCTAACTTATTGCTAAGGCTACCCTTCACTCATTCCCGGGTTATCTAACCACTGCTCTGATACCACTAATGTGGGGTCTTCCCACCTTGACAGTGATTAAGAAGTTATAAATTGAACTAAACATGCATTTTATAAGGTTTTAGGGTTCCGGTTGTTACGTGAGCTGATAGGATTACAGGCCAAAATAAAAACTTCGTAACTTAATGGATACATTCCTAAACAAGAATGCTAACGTTTTAGATTTATACTACTCCTAGAGTAGATACTAAACATAAACAGAATCCTATGCATCTTGTATCCTTGTAGCTCACAGCTTCAACCCGACCCTTAGCCCCTTCAGTCCAAAAGTGTACCTACAGGGACAACACATCGTGGGCATATACATATTTACTTAACATCATAAAAGGAGACATCAGTAAATGCATGAAATCTTGGTTAAGTAAACTTGCTGGTTATTCGTTAACTTCTTTTTGTTGACCCTGGCTCATCTTCATGCATATGGGTATCTTACCCTATCGTATGGCATCTTACCATATCGTGAACATCGTATGACATCTTGCCATATGGGCATCTTACCCTGTGGGCAGCTTACCCTTATCGTATGGCATCTTACCATATGGGCATCTTACCCTATCGTATGTCATCTTACCATATCATAAACATCGTATAAAACATCGTCATAAACTTACTTATCACAATCATCATCATAAACATCATCATCATAAACTTACTTATCATAACCATCATTATAAACATCATCATCATAAACTTACTTATCATAACCATCATCATAAACATCATCATCATAAACTTACTTATCATAATCATCATCATAAACATCATATCATAAACTTACTTAAACATCATATGTAGGAGTATGGTTTACCGTCCGACGCCCGTACGTTTCTTACGTACCTTTTCAAAAGGAGGAGGAGTCAACAGAATTTATCTCCTTGACTGTGCTGGTACCTGGGATGGTTCTACATAACCACAACATATCATATTAGATACCATATCATGAATCATTGTCAAAATAAAACAATTAAAAACTTTTGCCAAGATTCTGCCTCTCTCGATCGATCGGAACCCATGTCTCGATTGATCGAGAAAGCATAAAAATAGTGCCCAACTTCTGCCTCGACCGATCGATCGGGACCAAAATCTCGATCGATCGAGCACTCTGAAAAATCGGGACTTTTCCAGATTTTCGAGCACCTCATTTTCTACCATCATTTCTACTTCATAAAGCGTAAAACATGCTTGAACAAAAATGTTATAAGCTTCATAAAACTACCATGCATGTGTTCAAATCAAAGGTTTAACAAAACCTAAGCTAACGTGCATCATAACATCATCAGAATCTTCAACCTCATTCAACCTTTCCAAAAACAGGGTATCATAAATTTTTACCTAGATTTTCGAACATCTACCTTCAAGCCAATAAATCTACCACATAACACATGTTTCATACTCAAATAAACATACTAAGAACTCCATAAAGACCCCATAAATGAACTTGAATTGAAGGTTTAACAAACCCTAGGCTAGCATGCCATTTTTACACCAAGTAGAAACATGAACTTAACCCAACTTAAACCAAAATAGGACATGGTTTCTCACCCTCTTTTGCTCCGATTTTTGGCAAGTTTTCCTAGCAAGAAAACATCAAAATCCTCCTCCTACTTGCAGCTGGAATGCTGGACGATTTTTGGGAGGAATGGTTGGGGAAGAAGAGATGATGGAGATTGAGTGGTGAGGGATTAAAGTGATGGGTATGGGCAGCTGTACAGCTGACTTGGGGGTATGGGTTGAGGGGGGTGGTGTGGGTTGGGGTGCCATGTGGTGTTTAATTGTGTCCCGGTATTTAGTACGATGTATTAAAACATCCTAACTCGATATTTTCATCTTTATTTAATTAATACATCCTCTAAAACACTCAACATGCTTCCCACATCATACCATCATAACATAATCATAGCCCCCAATTAAATGCACCATAACCCTCTTAAACCCATCATATATCATCATCATAGCACATAATAACATGACATTTCGGGGGTATTACAGTCTTTGTTGCACTGCCCTGTCTAAAGGTCTCCCCATGGTGTTCTGTTGTCCTCCCCGATTAGGACATTCTCGAGAAAAGTGGCCATGCTTACCACATTCAAAACATGCAGAACACTCTTTCACCGAGTGGGGTCCCCCACAAAGGAAACATCTAACTCTCCCATGATTACTTGCTTGTGACTGTCCCCTATTTGACGGGCCATTATTCCCACGATTTCCCCTTCCACGCACATCAAGCCGTCTACCACTGAATCGGGAAGCTGATGAGTTCCCCCTTGGCTTAAAATGGTCGCCTCTTGGTTTCAAGTTTTCCGGGGTCGATCTCTGTGGTGGTGCTGGAGGTGGCGCTACAGTCGGATATGCACCCACTCCCAATTCTGCCGGCTCGGCCCGTGCAAGGGCCTCATCAAAACAAGTAGGGCCATAAGTGATTACCCTATCATACAATTCAGGCCTCAAGCCTTTCATGAAGTGCCTCATCTTCGCTTGAGTATTTGTGGTGACATGAGGTACATATCTGAGCAAAGAACAGTAGTGAAGAGCATAGTCTGACACCGGCATAGTACCTTGCTTTAGGTTAGTAAATTCATCCCCCTTAGCTTCCCGTGCAGCAGCCGAAAAATATCGGGTCAGAAATCGAGTTCTAAACAGCTTTCAGTTTATATCATGACCTTGAGCCTCCTGTTCCAACACCGTGGTCTTCCACCACATTAGTGCCTTCTTGGACAGTTGGAATTCTGCTAACCTTATCCAGGCCGACTTCGCACAAGGAGCCGCCACGAAGATTTGCTCCATCCTTTCTAACCACTCTTCGGCCTGTTCCCCTGTCTCAGTTCCTTCAAACATCGGGGGTCGGTATGCAAGGAATTGAGTCAAGCTCAGTTCCCCGGGCAACAACTTCTGTTCAGATGGTTCTTCGCCCAAAGCTGGCGGAGGTAGAGGATTTGTACGTCCAGCACTTGCATTAACACTCACTGCGTCTCCTATATCGATATTTTGTTGCCATGCTGTAACACAAGGGTTACCAATTGAACCAAAAACAGTTCATATAATACGCCGTTAGATAACATGAGTAACAATAACCAAAACATGTTAGTACAACATTTATATACTCGATATGCACTAAACATGTTTAAAAAGAGCACCTAGCCAACCTATTGCTAGCCTTGAACTATTAGGATTACAGGCCAAAAATAAAATTCCAAAAGCTGATTATTACATTCCCAATAATGAATGTTGATACTATAGATTTACACTACTCCTAGAGTAGAGGCTATCCAAAATCCTGTATCATAATTCCTTAATGCTCCTCGTAGCTCATTGCCTCAACCCGGCCCATAGCCCTCCAAGTCCAAAAGGTGTACCTACAGGAACAACTCACCATGAGCATATACATCACTATTCAACAAATCCAAGCACGATAACATAAATAATTGCATGAGATATGTATGTATGTATGATCCCTGATTTACCACATTAGCACATTTTCATTATTGTTCCTGTTTCATAAACTCATGCACAAAATCATTAGTTCATAATATAATGATCGATACCACGTTCCAGTTATAACCACAATATTCCACATTAATCACTATAATTGTGACTGTTCCGGTCCTGTTACAACAACGAAATTTTAGGACCCCTCGCTTCGACATATAGCGGCATCATATGATATCCCTCGCTTCGACAATGACAGCGGCATGTACATCACTTCGACATGACAGCGGCAAATATCATATTACCATCGCTTTATATGACAGCATCAACTACCTCCCTCGCTCGTATATAACAACTATCAGAACAATCAAGCATTTCCAACCACATATAAATAACCACAATACTTGAGTCCACAATCATAATGCATCACCATTATCTCAATATATATCAACACATTTCGTAATCCACATTTGTCCACGATATATATATAGCCAAAGCGTAAGAACATATTTTGCCGTCCGATGCCCGTACGTCTCATTACGTACCTTAGTCTCAAAAGTGGAGAAGTTGAAGAACTTTATCTCCTTGAAGTTGTTGGTACCTGGGATGGTTCTACACAACCATACAAATCAATATTAGAAGACAATTATAGTCCAAATACCAAAAATTCAACAAAAAACATCATTTCCCACTTTAAGCAGCTGGCGATCGATCGCTACATCGAGGCGATCGATCGGAGCTTACCGATCGATCGCTTCGATGTAGCGATCGATCGCCAGACCTCACTGGCTCGCGGTGATCGATCGCGCCATATATGACGATCGATCGCCTGCAACACATTTCGCCACTGGCCTTCGGCGATCGATCGCAGCATTTGTAGCGATCGATCGTCCAATTAGTTCTACTCCATTTCCAAAAGCAAATGCAATAGCTATGCGACATAATAATTTACAAAATCGAGGTTGTGGTCGTGGTGAAAATGTTACAATTGGTCATATAAAAAATATTACACACCACAAGAAGTGTGAGATTAATGGTGAGAAGATGGAAACCAAAATAAAATGTAAGAGAATAAGTGCCATTGTTGTGGCATGAAAGGCCATTGGTCTCGTACTTGTCGTACGCCAAAACATCTTGTCGATCTATATCAAGAATCATTGAATAATAAAGAGAAGAAGATAGAGACAAATTTCATTAGTAAAGATGTTAATTTTCACCATGCGTTTGTTGACAATGGCTTTACTGCTTTTATTTCTTTGGATGCTGTTAATTTCTTTGTCAGTCACTCTGAATGTGATACTAGTCATTTGATTAGTGATAGAAATGTCTAAGAATATGTTTTCTTTTATTCTAAGAATATATTTTATTTTCATTGCTACTATGGTGTAGTAAATTTCCATTTGATGCCTTCAAATAAAATATTTAATGTTTATTATTAATATTTTTTTATTATGCAAATATTGTATTTACTGAAAAAGAAAAACATATCACTTTGGAATTCTTATTTTCTGAAGAAAATGGACGTTTCAATAATCAGTGATAAATGATTATGTCTAGCAGACATTGCAACACAAAACCCATACTTCAGGATAAAAGTATTTTTCTTATCTAATAATGAAAGAAGTTCATGTTAGCACAATATCTGGTAATAAAAAATTAATTGAAGGCTCTTGAAGAGCAACTAAAATTTTACCTGGAGTAACAAATTTTTTCATTGATAATGCATTACTTTGCTCAAAGTCTCAAAGAAACATATTGAGTTTTAAAGATATTCGCAGAAATGGATATCATATTTAGGCTAAAAGTAAATGTAATAATGAATATTTGTATATTACAAGTATTATTTTTGGAAAGAAAGTTGCGTTGAAAAAATTACATTTTTATTCATCTGGATTATACCATATATAATTACAATTAAAATATGCGCAACAGTAAACTAGATGTTTACTAATCATAATGATTTTATAATTTGGCATAATCGGTTGGTCATCCCGGTTCTATAATGACACAAATAATATTAGAGAATTCATGTGGTCATTCTTCGAAGAGCCAAAAGATTCTTCAATCCAATGAATTCTCATATAAAACTTGTTCTCAAGAAAGTTAATCATAAGGGCGTCACCATTAAAAATTAAATCTGAATCCCCTCCATTTTTAGAACGCATACATGGGGATATTGTGGGCCTATTCACCCACATTGTGGACTATTTCGATAATGTATGGTTTAAATTGATGCATCAACAGGATGATCACATGTATGCTTATTATCAACTTGCAACATAGCGTTTGCAAGATTACTTGCAAAGATAATTTGATTACGAGCGTATTTTCCAGATTATCCTATCAAGACAATTCATCTTGACAATGCTGGTAAATTTACATCACAAACTTTTAATGATTATTGCATGTCTATTGGAATAAGTGTTGAACATCATATCGCTTATGTTCATACACAAAATGGTATGGTAGAATCGTTTATTAAGCGGCTTCAATTGATTGCATGACCATTGCTCATAAGAACTAAACTCCTAATATTTGCTTGGGGACATGCTATTTTGTATGCAACATCATTAATTCACATAAGGCCAACGAATTATAACGAATATTCTCCCCAACAATTGGTTTTTATAGGAACCAAACATTGCCCATCTTAGAATCTCTGGATGTGCATTTTATATTCCGGTTGCTCCACCATGACATACAAAGATGGAACCACAAATGAGACTTGGATTATATGTTGGGTATGAATCACCTTCTATAATAAAATATCTTGAGCCAAAAAAATTGGAGATTTATTTACGACCCTTTTTGCTGATTGTCATTTGACGAATCAATTGTCCCAACATTAGGGGGAGAAAATAGACAGTCGATTAATAAAATTATTTCTCGTTTTTATCCTCATACAAGACCATGTGAATTGGAAGTTCAAAAGATAATATTTGCAAAATTTAACGAATAAATTACTGGATGTTTTTTCTGATCTAAAGTGTGTGACGAAGTCACATGACCTGCTGTTAATGCTCTTATTCGAATTAATATCCCTGAAGGACTTTCCACCACTATTAAGGCGCTTATGAAACGTGGTAGACCTATCCGTTTCAGGATAAAAAGCCCCAAAAATGGAAAGGAGCAAATTATGAAGATGGTAAAATCGAGTAATTGAAAATCCATAAGAATTCTCACAATTAAAAAATCCCGAAGAGTTTCCATACATGACAAATGATAAACTTCCAGAAGAAGTTCAGGTACTTGAAAATTTTAATAATCATGAGATATCAATAAATTATGTCAAAACTGACTTGAAATGCATCTTATGGATGTTGTTACTGCCTATTTGTATGGTTCACTTGATAATGATATTTATATGAAAAACCTTGAAGGATTAAAATTGCCTAAGGGGCATGATCGTCTTTCTCGAGGACTTTACTCAATCTAATTGTATAAATCGTTATACGGCTTAAAACAAGCCGCATGTGGTGTAATCGCCTTGGTGAATACTTGATGAAACAAGGCTATATAGATGATCCCATTTGTCCATGTGTTTTTATTAAGAGATCTGGATCCAAGTTTGCAGTCGTTGTAATATATGTTGATGATTTAAATATCATTGGGACTCGAGCAAAAAAAAGCTTCAGATTATTTGAAACAATAATTTGAAATGGAAAATCTTAGAAAGAGAACATTTTCCCTCGGTTTTCAAATTGAACACTTATAAAATGACATCTTGTTACATCAGTGGCTTATACAACTAAAATGCTTAAACAATTCTATGTGGATAAAGCACGTCATCGAGCACACACATGGTTGTAAGATCACTTGAAGTTCGTAAAGATCATTTTCGATCTCGTGAAAATAATGAAGTAGTACTTGGTCAAGAAGTACCATATCTTAGTGCTGTTGGAGAAATAATGTATCTTGCTAGTCATACATGCCATGATATATCATTTGTTGTGAATCTGCTAGCAAGATATATTTCTTCACCTATACGAAGACATTGTAATGATTTTAAACATACATTTCGTTATCTTTAAGGAACGATGAATATGTGTCTTTATTATCTTACGACACTCAAACTGATCTTATAGGTTATGCAGATGTTGGATATATATCCGATCCTCGTAATGATCGATCACAAAAGGTTATGTGTTCACATGTGGAGGTACAACTATTTCTTGGCGTTCTATGAAACAAGCCATAATTGCCATTGTTTCTAATCATGATGAATTATTGGCAATCCGTGAAGTAAGTCGGAAGTGTTTTTGGTTAATAGTGAAATCCATCATATTCGAGGAACATGTGGTTTGCATTTGGATAAAAAGGTTCTACTACTTTGTTAGAAGATAATGTAGCATGCATTGCTCAATTGAAGGAAGGATACATCAAAGGCGAAAGAACGAAAAACATTTCACCAAAATTCTTTTTCATTCATGATTTCAAAAGATGGTGAGATTAGTGTTCAACAAATTCGTGACAATCTGAGAGAGTTATTCACAAAGTCTGTGCCGACTTCAACATTTGATTCACAATATTGGAATGCAACGATTGAAAGATCTCAAATGATGTGCTCAAGAAGAGGATTATTTCACATTGTACTCTTTTTTGCTTAACCATGTTTTTTTTCCAACAGGTTTTCTTGGTAATTCTTTTAACGAGGCAGTGTATGGACATCCAAGTGGGAGTGTTATGAACCAATTAGTGGATGTCCACCCATGTCACCAATTATCTCCATGTTTTATCCCCATGATCTTCCACCAACTTTCCATGTAACTAATGATCTTAAGCCTATAAATAAAGGTTTAAGGTGAAATAAAGAGATGTGAAATAGAATAGAAATATATCTACCTAAATTGCTCTTTACATAATATAATACTATCAATCTTAATAATATTTTATAACAATTTCATTTTTCCCCAAATTTATCCTACATCTTTCTATCTCCCAAAATACTTATGTTGGGTGTTGGGAACCCGAATAATCTTGATTTTGATATTAACAAAACTTGTTATTATGTTGCTAACATATAAAGTGTGCAGTTCATGATGTTATTTTATAGCTTGATGATGTGCTTATAATTTTGAGTTGGGTTGCTGAAATGAGAATTCAACCTCCGCTGGACCCCGGGTGCTGCTTACTAAATCAATCATATCTCATTGCTCGGATATCAAAACGACCTGATTACAAAGGAGTTGGATAGCCAACTTAATTTACTACAAGTCTTATTTCAGACAAGTAGGCCTGATTTGAAGGTTTACACGACGAAAACATGTCTGCAAGAGTCTGCTGGTGCAAAGCTGAAACAACAGCAGACAAATTGTAGCAGCTTTGGTATATTGGTCATAACTCTCACCCCACTAATCAGAATGGATCAATTCAGCATGGTTGGAAAGATAAGACAAATATCTACAAGTTATCTTCAGAAGTAGAAGCCTGAATCGGATACAAAGATGGAGAAAAATCGTCTGCAAGTTTCGAGTTTTGCTGCTACATGCAGCAAATTTACAGCAGGCGTTCCGCCTCGTATTTCGAGCATATCTCTCTTATACGAACTAAAAATCGAGCGATTATTGATCCGTAGAAAGCCAAGAGAAAGGGCTACAACTTTTGTGTTGATCACTTCACCCAGAAATCAAGGAACCAAGAGGTATAACTAAGAGTACAGAGCAGCAGACCTCCTAACTTTGAGCAGCAGACCTTGAGCAAGCGGACTTCGAGCAGTAGAGTTCGACCAATCAACATACATTGACCAGTAGACCTTGAGCAGTAGACTCAACCAGTAGACGTCGACCAGTATACTTCCAACCAGTAGAGGTCAGCGGACTTCTAACAAGTAGAGTACCCTACTGGAAGTTGTAGCAAGTAAACTATCCTACTGGAATCTTTGCAAGAAAACTACCTTGCTGAAACATCAACCAGCAGGGTTCAACCATTTTAGCAGCGGACTTCGAGCAGTGGACTCGACCAGTAGATTTGCAAGTAGACCTACCGTACCGGAGCAAAATCAGCAGACTTCGAGAAACAGTCCAGAAAGCAGAATATGACCGTTACAATGTTTGAAAGTTTACCAAAATCGTCCCAACAACTATATTCTTGTTTCTAACATATATATCATTATTTGGGGCTATATATTCAAGTCTTAAAAGCTCAAAAACTGCTGATTGAATACCAATCCAAGCATTCCAAGCAAACCCATTTGTGATTCAAATAGGGAACTTCAAAGACAAAATCTGCTAGATGAAGAACACACCCCAAATCTTTTGGCACATCATTCAAGCTTATATCAGATCTGGAACGAGATCATTTGTATTCACTCCATTCACTGTATTTGTGAGCTAAAATAGAAGAATGAATATCATTGTAACAGTTGGTGATTTATCACTAATGTGTGAGATGGTCTTCGCATGTGAGACTCTAAAGAACATGTTCTTTATGATCTGTGTAGACTAGGAGTTTATGCTATTGTGGTATCAGCCCAAGTGAGCTTGTACAACAAGATCGTATTACTCAAAGCCTTCTATTGTATCATTCTATGAGACGAAAGAAGGGGAGACGTAGAAGGATTACATCACATTCGAACTTCCATAAACAAATGCTTGTGTACTTACTTTATTGCTTTTATTTACATTACTGTTTTGGTTAGCATTGCGAATCATTTTACGTGCTTGTTAAAACACCAAAGTGTAGCCCACTAACTGTTTGACAAAATGCTTCAACCAAACTGTTTTTTTACATATTTTACTTGCATACCTTTAAAATGATTTTCAAATGGTTAATAGGTTATAGAGCGGGTATGTCGAGTGTCTTCCACTCGGTTTTGTAATCAAACTCGATATAATCTCTCGGTGTAATTATTTCAAGAACACGAGCTATTGAAACTCAAGTTGATTGAATTCGTATGTGTATTTGCCTCCCACCCCGAAATGGATCCTAACAACTTGGTATTTTCTCCTTACTTTGTCATCATACTTGCTTAGTTGATTTTTTGTTATCCCATTCGTATGTTATTTTCTAGGGAGTTTGAATCTACAATACTTACATTTTTTTCCCATTATTTTAAGATATCATAATTAAATCTTATGTTCCATTTATTTAAGTTAATTCTTTTCAAAATGTTATACAAATAATATAATTAAATCAAATATTTGAAATATAAAAATTTGTTGCTTGTGCACAGAGTGAGCTTAAATTTTCAATTTTTACATTTATTTCATAATTTTAAAATATCATAATATTAAATCTGTTTTATTTAATTAAATTATTATTTTACATAATTTTATATATAAATCTTAGGTTCCATTTATTTAAATTAATATTTTTTTCATAATTTTATAAAAATATCACAATTAAACCAAATATTTGAAATATAAACTCTATTGCTTGTGTTAATTGTGAGCTTAAGTTTATCATTTTTGGATTTATCTCATAATTTTAAAATACCATAATACTAAACCTTTTGTTCCATTTATTTAAATTAATTTTCGTTCATAATGTTATAAAAATACCATAAATAAACCAAATAAAAAAAATTGTTACAATACTAAATCTCATTTTTTATTTATTTGAATTAATTGTTTCGAATAATTTTTTCAAAATATCATAATTAAACTAGGTATTTTAAATATAAATTTTTATTACACAATGGTAATATTAAAAAAAATAATATATAATTTTTTAATATCAAATAATTTTATTTTTAACTATCAAATTTAATTCTTAAATAATATTTTTAAACACCAAAATCCACTTCCTAATCTTTATTTAACAGAAAAAGCCTTGTTACATAAAATCTCTTCCCCTAATTGTCAAAAAAAAAAAAAAAAAAAAAAAGAATAGAAAGAAAAACCTCTTCCCTCAACAAAGGCGGCGCAGGCAAATCTGCCGTCTGGCTGGTCGTACCCTCTCACGATCTCTCTCAACGGAATAGATTGGATGACAAACGCATTGTGATTCGGCTGAGAAAAAAGTCGATTCTTTCTTTTGTAGGTTTACTGCTGTTGCTCTTCCAGTGTCACCTTTTTACTTTTTCAAAAAAATGGATTTGGAATCGAATTACGAAATCTCGCGAGTAGCCAACTTCATCCGCACCCAGAATTTCACCAGAGTGGCTCTACAGGTACCGATACATCCTTTTATTTATTTCTACTTTAATTTGGCCACTTCTAATTCTTCCTGTTGTTTAATTATGCGAAGGTGCAATTGTGTTTTATCGCTTCAGTAATATATTAATCTTTTCATTTGAATTCCTACGAATCTTGTTGATGTAAAAGTTCCCAGACGAGCTACTGAAAGACTCAACAATGGTTGTGAAAGCTCTGCGCCAGGAATTGTGTGCTTCTGTTAAGTTGTATGTGATGGCGGATACGACTTATGGAAGCTGCTGTGTAGATGAAGTTGGAGCGGCTCATGTCAATGCCGAGTGTGTCATTCATTTTGGCCATACGTGCCTAAGCCAGTGAGTATAAGCATGGCGCTATTATGCAATTTCAATCAAACATAAAACATGCATATTTTCTTTATTTGATCGTGCAGTTTTTATTCTCATGGCTTGACATCCCGAGATATTAAGATCCTATAAAGATACTATGAAATTTTCTTAGAATGCCAACCATTACTCAAAATTTGTTTTGCACACACATATTGTGAATTTGTGAAATATTGACATGAAAATGAAGAAGTTAAGGCAGTAGTACTTGCACAAGGCCAGTTCACGTCATAGTCGATTTGAATTTCAGAGAACTAGACTGCCTATCAACAGTTGACGTGGTTTTGGTTGATACTGTAGGTCCTTCTGGTTTTAAAGGTCGTGACTTCGTTTACTGAGTGATTTTTAATATTCTCATATTTCCATCATTATTGTCGATGTGTGAGGTAAAAACTTTACAGGCCCTTCTAGGTACAAGGGCTTGCGTAATGGGTATAATATTGTTCTGGGGTATTATGGTTGAAGGTTGGAGCTTGTAAGCTTGCTCTGACTGATTCAACATTCAACTTTCAACTGCATAAAATTTTGGTCAAATGGAATTTCAGTTATGATCTTTTTGAGGGAACATTGTGTAATCTTCTCCTTCGTTCTTGATTTCAGGACATCGACTCTTCCTGCTCTGTTCATTTTTGGAAAATCTTCAATCAATACTTCTAACTGTGTGGAGAACTTGCTCAATTGCAGGTTGAAAAGTGGCAAGCCTGTATTGGTATGATTCTGTTTTGTTTCCTTGCATAATATTGTTTTTGGATGATAAATTAGCAAAACAAATTTCACTTCATGTTGAACTAGTTCTTAAAGTTGAAAATAGCCAAATGCATCAGTGAAAGCAGTTTGTTCACTTTGGAACTCTGTTATTTCACAACTGAACCCATATTGTTGTAACTGGCTGTCATACATTTAATACTGTGTTGTTTGCTCCGTTTTTATTATATGAAAATAGGTTATAGTCTGGTAAAGGCCCCAACATAGTGTGGAAGTAAGGTGAAATTTTCTTTTATATGCCACTCAAGCACATGTATTTTTCCCAGGAAGTGAGGTTTGATCTCAGTACCTCATTCTGCTTTGATACCTTGTGTGAATTTATGTGAAGCTCAAGCAAGTACAAAACAAAAAAAATATATATATGTAAGCTTAAATCGATAGAAATAAGTTTATTTAGTAACATTTTCATAGATATGAATTATGAAAATAACTCTTAAAAAAAGAAAATATTTTGTTAAAAGAATTCATGTGCTTAACTTGATTATTTAACTTAAATTTTCATTAACTTGGGGATTTAGGTGGATATGCAACACTTTCTTTGACATGCACTTTTTGCTTCTTTTTTACAAATTCTCTCATTGAATTTTTGATTTTTGGTGGTATGTTATTCATCGCTGCCGTTGTTGAGCAAAATTCACTAAATTAAGAAAAGGAAAAAAAAATTTACTAAATGAAGAAGAGGAGTAAAATTTATTCCCTTCTTTGAGACTTGCAAAAATAGTGATGGCTAAATTAGTAAATATCATGCCAACAGTTCACAACTTTGTTCAACCATTCTCATTATGAACCCGTTGTCTCTTATATCACAAAGAATAGTCGGAGCTAGTGATTGAAATTGTTAGGATTCTGGAGTCAGGCTAACTTTTTGAAGTGTTTATGAACCAGAATGTACGGTATTGATTAGTCAAAAAACGGCAGGGACGGGGAAACTATTACATCTGTGGCAGAATTGAAAAATGGTAGATAGACGGTAATGGAGAAATACACATCTTTCTCGAAAATATAATTAAAGCATAAGTTTAAAATATCTCGATTGGATGAGTAGAATAAAGAAATAAATAGTAACCGAAATGTAAAATGCAATAAGTAAACAACACGTATTTATATATGTTTGATGGTGGTATAATTCTTCTATTCCTCCCTTCTTCCCACTAGAAGGATCAACTAAGGATATCGAACATCACGGACTGCCACTGCTCAAGAGTTTTTACAAAGACCGGTTTTATTCGACATCCCATGTGGCAGTTACACGTCCTCGTTTCTACAGCCTAAACCCTCTCTTAGGAAATTACAATATTGGACCATCATACAAACAACTAAGACGACCAATTTTTTGTATTGTGTGTGAGACCACCGCACTTCTGGAATTATGTCTCCAGACTACTACACTTTGATTTTATGTCAAAGCTCACTCGACTGGATGGACTATATTTACATATATATTGTTGAATGTCTATATGCATAGACATCATTCAGCTGATCTTTGACATTCATATCTCTAATGTGTTTGTGATTGGCTCTAAAGTGGATGTCTTTTAATTGTATAACTCATCCTCTTCTGTTTCCATTCCCACTTTTAGGTTGTAATGATTTTCTGATAGTATCTCTCAATCCATCTACTTTGTATCTCAATTCTCTTGGCTTCGCTACCATGATTTGTTCTTCAATGATGTATATATATATCTGCATCAAGAAACTAGCTGTTAAAATAAGACAAAAGGAAACTGGTTTTTTATAAAGTTGTTTCATCTCATCCGGATGTAGGGGTGCTTATCGGACCGGGTCGATCCGGACCCGGTCCGAAACCGGAACCGGACTAACCGGTTCCGAACCGGTCCGGAACCGGACTAACCGGTTCCGAACCGGTCCGGAACCGGTAAGATACCGGTCCGGATCGGTTTTACCGTTCCGGAACCGGTATCTTACCGGTTCCGGATTAAACGGATCCGGTTCCGGGTTGAACCGGAACCGGAAATTTTAAAAAAATTAATTTTTTTAAATATAGATAAATATATTTGATGTTAGTTTACAAACACAAAGGCCCATTAGCTCAATTGGTTAGAGTTATAGAGTAGAAGGTGATGGTTGCGTGTTCGAATCCTCCACACAACAAGTTATACCTTAATTTTTCTAACGGAACGGTTCCGTCCTTAACGGACCCGGAACCGGCCGGTTCCGGTCCGGACCGGACCGAGTCAAGCCAATAAGCACCCCTGTCCGGATGCCAGATTCATATCTGCTAGTTCTCTCTTTCGGATGTTGTTTGTGTGGGTTGAGATCTTTGATTTTGTTCTGCTTTTGTAAAGAAATGTTTTGCTCCGCTTCTGGTAAGGCAAACCTTTGTCAGCTTCCGGTAGAGACAACTTTGTTAAGCTTTTGGTAAGGGCAAAACATAACAGAATACTTACTCAATGAATTATACATGCTAGCTTCATATAAATTAGTTCTGTAATCATCAAAACAATTGTTAGGGTTTGGTAACCAATAGAAAAACTTATTGGTGTTTATCTTGACTCCAACATGTCTCTGGTTACTTTATTTGATCACGATGCTTCAATTTTACATTTCTCAAAAACACAATCGAATGAGGTCTATTCCCACACATGCTTCCACTTTAGTAAGGTTGCTATCAAATTTTATTAAGTTAAGCCTGAGTTAATTTTTGGTTCTGCTGATGTTATCGAATCTTCAGTCTCATTAACGGTAAATAGTTATTAGTGGCTTACCTACTGTATAAGCAGGTTCTTTTTGGACTTGAATACGCTCATGCGATACCGGAAGTTAAAGAAGCATTGACAGCTTATATACCAAGTTTAAATGGAGAACTCCTTTTTGCTGATGTAAGGTGTTCTGTTATAAGCCCATCTGAAGCTTCTGGACCTGCAAATCAATTCAGGTTACTTGATAAACAAGTGGCTGGTGAATGCATTTCTAAAGGAACCAGCCTGGATTATAGCATAGGAGGCTTGAGCTGGAGATTGCCTGAAGGACGGAAAATGGAGGATTATTTTATTTTCTGGATTGGGTTGGACAATCCAGCATTTGCAAATGTCTTACTTACATTCAATAGCTGTGAAATAGGTGAGTGTCTATACTACCTTATCCATTCCTAAAGAATATAGATAGAGATTTTGAATTTTCTTCTCCATTCTATCTTTCTGTGAATTTCTTTTGTAAATATGGAGTTTACAGTCTTCCCTGGATTTCGTACTTCTTTTTAGAAGGTATTGTCAATTGGCCATTTACCTACTTTACGAAATAAATGCTGGTTGGAATTCTGTGTATGTCTATTAACTATAATCAATTCATAACTCTACCGAAAATTCTTTGTTTATTTGTCCTTGTATTTTCTGGAAAATTTTTAATGGGTTCAACATTTGTCCATTTTATCTTCTATTTTATGTTGTGATTGGTCAAAACACAAAAGTATTTTCACGTACGCATCATTGATTGGAGAAGAGGGAAGTAGCAAAAAAACACTGATAATCATTTTGATTGAATGCCTTGCGGTGAGAGAAATGATGAGATGCTGTTAACGTTCATTTTAGATTGCAATGATTTCACTTCACATCTTTAATCGGATATCTTGTTAAAATGCACAGATCATTTTGTTGATGATAGAGATTTTATTAAGATGATGAAAATATAGTATAATTTGAGGACCGTGTTTATAAAATTGCACAGTTCAAAAGTTCATGATACCTGCTTTACATGTTGTCAATAGGGGGACATCCTGATCAAGTTCATCGTCAACTGATTGAAAACTTAGATTAGTTGTGGTTGATCTGGTTGATATGATTGTAGTTTGCATAAAGGAAAATGATATAAGCATCATAAAAGGTTATTCGCCTACCAGAAAAAAATGGAAGATTTTTTTTTTTTTTTCATAATGGAGAAGATACGAAGTTGTGGATTTCAAGTGTTTTGTAAATTCAGTTGGGGAGTAATCGAAAGTCCGAAGCATGAGATCTCAACTTATGAATATACTGAATTTTTTTCAATAAAAATCCACATGGCAGCTGATGGTGAAGAATTTCGTTATGTTGTAGTCTAGATTTCCATAGCAATGTGAGCATTTTTCTCTTCTTCCTTTTCCCTTTTCTTTGTATTCACCTAATTCAAACCATAACAGGAGCATTTTCCAATAACACTGTATTCTCATTGATTAGGTTCCCACTGTTCAAATAAGCCCAAGTGCTAGGTTTGTGCTAGGTTTCCTGGAGTTTGGTAAACCCTGTGGATGAGGAACACTAGTATTCGTAAATTGTACACTGAGAGATTGTTCCAAGATCCATGAACTCCTACTGATTTTTGTAATAGCACATCAATGTGAAAAATGATGAGTAGGTATCTAATCACGATGTTATGATGAATATAATATGCTGCTCCAAGAATTTGGACGCTCTTTTCTCTGTTTTATGTGTAGGCTGATGCTCATTATAGTTGGATTCATTTTTTCACTCTGGCCAAGACTATTGTTATAGTTTTGGTCTGTTCTTGTATTAGTGTCCGTTCCACTTCCCAAATTTTAAGAGAGGTGATTTTGACCGAAGATATTCACAAAATTAAGCGAATTCACTCAAATTTATTGCTGTTGCTCTAGTTGCAAGATTTTTTTTTATAGAAGCAAAGGTTCCCAAGGTTTTTGGGTCAGGTCACTACAACTTATTTCAGGAAGATTTGTCTTATCATTCTTCATGCTTTGATTGTGATTGTCAGTCCATACATCTAATCTACCTTATATCTAGATACTATAAGATTGATGTCTTTGCTATTACATTCTAATACTTATGTACTTCTGCACCCTTTGTCATGAGGCAGTGAATATCTCTGATGATGCCTTGCATTGTTTTAGTCAGGTTTGCAGCGAATGAGGATTGCTTGGTGACTGATCAATCTCAGCAGAAAAAAATTCTAAGGCGTAGGTATTTGTCATTAGCTGCTTCACGTATATTCTTCTATTTGTTTCTGTACTTGTTACCCATTTGTAATGTTCTCTGTAATCTGATGTTTTAATCAACACTGCAGATATTATCTAGTTGAGAAAGCAAAGGATGCAAACATGATCGGAATCTTGGTTGGAACACTTGGAGCAGGTATGTCTTATAGTAGAATCTTATCTTACACTGCTGGGGTGACCTCAATTATGAATAGGTTCTGATGACTCTGTGAGGGAATTTTAAGCTGCTTGATAGTCTAATTCCCAAGATCTCCTGATAATAACCATAAAAAAATGCAACTCTTCATTTGCAACTGCCATTTATGCAAAAGAAATTTGCCTAATTAGAAACATACTTGCATAGTCATATATTGGTCAGATTCTCACGTCTTCTTGAAACTTACTATAATTCCACGACATCTTTCAGTTATAAACCCTCTTAAAGATAGTAGGGCAGTAACCTTAAATGTGGTGACCAACCTTCTATCACATTTGGGTCTTCCTTTTCTTCTGTACCCGTAGATGTCTAATTGTTGTCTATCTAAGCATACCGCCACCTTCAGAATGCCATCACAACTTGAATATCGTGTCACAATTTTTTGTATTCTTCTAACATCTAATCTTTGTGCATGGTTCATTCCAAAAGTCTTGACCTTTTTTGTGCTAATTGTTGTTGCAGCTGGTTACCTTCACATGATTCATCATATGAAAGAACTGATTACAAAGGCTGGGAAAAAAGCGTATACTTTTGTTATGGGAAGACCAAACCCTTCAAAACTTGCCAATTTTCCTGAGGTGAACTTTATTTAAGTGTGGTTTTGTTTCTGGTTTTAATTTTCTTATGATAATACTAAAGCTCAAACCTGTGCTGTGGCAGTGTGATGTTTTTATAAATGTCGCTTGTGCACAAACGAGTCTACTGGATAGCAAGGAGTTTCTAGCTCCTGTAATTACTCCGTTTGAAGCTATGCTTGCTTTAGACAGGTATTTCTATAACTTATCATGTTTTGGATTGTGCATAAGTTACTCTCTTCTTTGATGAGTGAGATGGAAAACACCGATTTTAGTTGGTTGGTTTTCTTGTGATTTCATCCGTATTTATCGGCACGTGTTAAAACTTTAGCCAGTTAGGTAATCGCTGAATAAACATAATTCCACTAGGGAAGAAATTGTAAGTATTAAGTATTTGCGTGTGACAAAAAAATAGTTTTTAGGGGGTAGATACTAAAGAAATCGAGAAACACCAGGGGCTAGAGATGGAACTGCTATAAACTTCAAAGGACGAACTGAAGAATTATTTGAAAAATGCTTTGTCATAAACCTTGGAGACATGAGACTGATATGAACTTTTACGAAGCTTGAGCAGGAGGATAATAAACCTGGTGCTAGGTTAATAGAGCTCATCGATTTGGATGGATTCTAACTCCAGTTTTAGCATTGAATAATGTTTTAGTTGTTTTGAGTGATTCCTCGAAAGCTCTAAAATTGTCATGAAGATTCTGTGAGATGAAGTTTGGCTTATAAAAATAGAGGTTAAAGAAGTAGATTTCCAGAAATAACAAGCAAATTTTATGTGCAGAGTTAGCAGAGATTGCCTCAATAAGTTTGTAAATAAATGATTCATCAAGTGAGATTGTTTTCTCTTGCTTTTTAGTTTGTTCAAACCTAGACTTGAGTCCATAAGCCGAGGCCGGTGGATGTCAAATATTCTTTATTTATCTTAGGAGTTTCCTTGTTTGTGATGTAACAGTGTCATATTTTGAATTCATAGGAGAAGTCAATGGACTGGAGCATATGTGATGGAATTTCAGGAATTGATTGGTTCACCTCCTGTAGAAGCAAGGGAACAGCCTGGAGAAGCACGCTTTTCTTTCCTTCAGGGTGGTTATGTCGAAGATTTGGAACTACAAGGTACATGTGTTCTTTTGTCTGATCTATGGATCTTTTTAACTTAAGAATCTAGAGGAGGTTTGCATCGTGAACTCTTGAAAATGCATAATTTTTCCAGTATATTTTTATTTATTTTGGTTATTGAAAGACAACTTTAAATGTTTTCGATTTCATCTTAATGTTTTATCAATTATGATACTAAACATATTATACGAGTCTTTCTTGCATTTGTTTGTCAACAATCTCGTGAAAAACTAAAAAAAAACACAAAAGAGGAGAAATATTTTTCCTTGATTTTATTGAACAATCTGCAGTGTATATACAAGAGGGAACCGACCCAATCATCTAATCTGGATAACGAAAAACTCTTTAAGTTTATATTATGTAGGAGTCTCCTCGTTCTGTCTCCTAAGCTTATGAAACACATGATAAAGATAAAATAAATCAAATTGGTAAGAATTTTGAATTATGAGATATTAAATCTTAATCTTATCTCTAACACTCCCCTCAAGCTAGTGAATATATATTTATCATTCGTAGATTATAGGTTAAGTGTTCGAATGTTGTCTTTGACAAGCCTTTCGTTAGAATGTCTGCCACTTGATTCCCTAATGGAATATATATCAGGCATACAGTTCTATCTTCAACCTTCTCGTTGATGAAGTACCCACGAGTTTGAACATGTTTTGTACTTTCGTAATGAATACTGCACTGGGTTGTGAGCTATGATTACTGTTGCCTTTTCGTCACAGTAGAGCTTCATAGGTTCGTTATCGGTCACTTTTAGTTCCTCCATTACTCTCTTTATCCATATGCCTTCACACAGTCCTTGGGCAACAACTTTAAATTCCGCCTCTCACTACTTCGAGCAGCTACCGAATGTTTCTTGCTTCTCCAAGTTACAAGGTTGCCCCAGGCATAGGTGCAATAACCGGTGGTAGATCTTCTATCCACTACTGATCATGTCCAATCAGTGTCAGGGTAAACTTATATCTCTTGTATGTCACCAAAAGAACACACTAGACCTACAATTTAGACCTAGACCATGTACTCAATTAACTGTTCTTGTATCTTTTTATCAGCCTTGTTCCAAAGCACACCTGTTTTTCAATTCAATCAATTCAAAAACAGACAAGTTATCCCTAAATATCCTCTCTTCTCTCTAAGTGTTCCCTTTCTCTAGAGTCTAGAGTCTAGCCCACCCCATGTCCTCCCTCCTACACACTTGTGTCCCTCTGATGGTATTTTACCCCACAATTCCCGGGCATTGTGCCAAAAAGGTTTATTCAGTTAATAAAATTTTATTTGGAAGCGATCAAGTGGGTCAATATCTTAATGAATGCCGAGAGCATTGACCAACATATTGGAATTATATAGATCTTGGTCAAGAAAAGGCAATGACTTCCAATCAAAACCCAAAGACATAATTCCCAAGAGTTTTTTCTTAAGGGGTTGATGAAAAGTTGAGCTTAGTTTCAAAGGAGTCTTCATAGTTGCCAGCGGTTCTCCAGCTCCTAAATCAAGTGATATATAACCAACCAATATTGTTATGAGAAACACATCTTTTACTTTTCTTGTTGGGGACTCAGGTGTAACTCGAAGTTTTATTCTAATTTCTTGTTATTAATTCCTGATTTCTGTTGGAAATACGATGGAAACGTGCCCTTAAAATCTGAAAATGGAGCAAAACATTTCTTTCTTTTTGTGAGCTACACATGTTTCTGTTTAAACCTGGTTAATAGTATATTGCAACTGATATTTTCAATGCTCAAAGTGCCAGTTCCCTGTTAAGTCGTGAAAATGTTAAAGCATGTGCTCATAGCTCTATGGGTGATCGTTCACTGTTTCTACAATTTCTCTTTTAAAAGCTGCATTCTACATCATAATGCCTAGTGTCTCTGAATCAGATATTCATGAGGTAGAGAAGGATGGAGTTCTTGCGCTGGTGAATGCCACAGAAAAGGCCCTGCGAATACGTGATGAAAACTCACAATCTGTTGCGAAGGGCATGGCCAAATCTGGGGCTGAATATTTTGCCAATCGATCATACCATGGTCTTGATATTAATGTCAGCAATTCTCTTCCGGAGAAATTTTTAATAGGGAAAAGTGGGAAGGCATCGGGTTACAGGAATGAGAAGGTGGAACTATAGATGGATCGAGCACTTTAGGTGCATTACCTTGTTAGGAAGGTACGTTTCCTAAGCAAAACAGAATTACACGCCGAAGTCAGGAATATCTGCATAACTCTAATTTGTCCCGTCTCTCTTTAAATGTCTATTAAGTCCTCTGGACACTGGAAAGTGTGATGATCCGATGATATTGGGAATGTCCATAAACTTTATATCATATGAACGTTGGCATGAATATGCAGGAAAATCACCGAGTGCGTCATCGCTATCGTTTTTTAACCTAAATTTCAATTTTCTTCACTTGATTTTTGCTGGCTACATTTTCATCCTGTAGTTAAAAGATATTGAAAACATCAGTTTATAGATTTGGAGTACCTTATGTACGCACTAGTGTTGATCTATGTAATGGGTGAGAAGTATTTTGGTATTTTAAATGTTTTTTTATTCAACTTTATGGTCTTTAAGTTTTTTAGTCTAATTTTCTCACTAAAAATATATTGAGACAAGTTATTACATGTGATATTATGATCATTCCATTGAGATGCTTAAGAAGTGATTGAATGCTAGCTCATGGCTGAATGATTACTCCATTATTCGGGACAAACTGATGTTGGAAGAGGAAAAAATTAGGCCGGTATCATTAGGTGAAATTTTTTTTATTCCAGTCAAGCAAAAAATCTTAAGTTCGCATAGGTCCTTTTAAGGTTTAAATTACAAAAAGAGACATGGTTCTCCTTCCCCATCCTCATCATAACTTGCTTCCTCGTCATCATCCTCATAATGAAAATCCTTCGCCAATCAAGAAACCACCCCAAAAAAAAGAAAAGAAAAGAACCCCACTCAATATCACACCCCCAAATCACTACTACTATACTATTAGCTATATATAACTATGTAAAAATTTCGACAGCATCTTATATGTTTATATAACATCCGGAGACACGATAACTATCAATAATATAAAAATTCATATCATCAGTAACATTGTCATACGTATGAGTCATAATCATACTATTTAAATGCCTTTTTTTTAAAGTATAGTTTATAAAAGATAGTTCCGTATATTTAAAAGCCAAAAGGTAACAAAATAATATAAGAAAACCATATGCTTTTCAAAAGATAAATTTGCAGACTCAAACAAAATAAAATAACCACATAGCCCAGCAGATCGTCATCCATGTACAGCGGATCTCAGAAACTCGTCAGAGCTCATCACCTTGCCCAATAAGTTTGAATCTTAGATATCGTCATGCTGACCTACAATACATGAACTACGTGAGCTAAGCCCAGTAAATAAAAATCATGCATGCTATGAAAATCATATGCGACATCAATAACATGTACCAAGATGCATACTCGAAAATATATATAACATTTTATTCAAATTATTGGGCCCCTTGACCCACATACTATGCACATGAACAGAGCTATGAACAATGTCAATAGGCACACAACCAAAATGACTGATACAGTCGAATGTACCATCTTCCTGAGACCTTCAAAGGCACATCCCCTATCCACCTCCGAGATCACTCGAGAAGTATCCCACCGTTGGCATAAATCAAAAGAGTACAAGTTGAGTGGACCATTCTCTCGTAATTACCAAGGGCACATTCCCTATCAACCCTCATAATCCTCCTTGGAGTATCCCACCCATGGCATTCAACATATCATATAAGTATGTCTCGCAAACCTCGGTGCCATAGTAGTGGCCAATAAAATCTTTTTTTCTCAAAATCATGTTGGGCATGCCAGACCTCAAGTATACTCATACATTATGCATGCACATGCAAGTGCAAATGAACAACAAATGCAATGAAGCAACAATTATTAATTTCCACATAAATTAAACATTTTATTCATCAAATAATACATAAGATAATTAATTGCACATTTATTCAAGCACCAACATCATAAATAATATAACAAGAAATATTATGTTAATGCATTGTAGTTGCAGATGATATTTACTTACCTTTCAATACCTGATGTTGCTCGATTTTTAGAAGGCGGACAGTTAATCTACACAATTCAAATATTTATTTCAACAACTAATACATCAAAATTCACTTATTATAACCTATCATTTATTATTTCATTTAAGCAATTTATTCAATCATATCACTATTAGAATAATCATATCATTATTTAAAATTCTACTAACTCATTTTATACACCAATTACTTTAAATTTATTGAATTCTAGTTATAACATTAAATTCTAGAATTCTTCAAACACATTAAAATTCCTAAAAAATAAAATTTAAACCTAATCTCAAATTTCTTGCAAATAGTGTTTATCGCCATCTAACCTATTATATGTATTAATTTCATAATTTTCTAGCACTACTAGAAATTTATCCTTTTCATAAATGAAAGAAAACCAGAAAGAAAATATCTCAAATTGAAGCCGACAACTCGAGGATTCCAAATATATAATTTATTTGAAGTTTTGACGACGTTATTAAATCTAAAAACGGAAGAAATCTCGAAACCTTTTTTTTTTCTCTTTCCCTTCTCGTATTCTGTAGACTTTAATGTGTGTTTCAAGTGTTTGTGTGCGTAAAACATATCCCCTACACATATAATTACCAATGTAAGTCGTTCAACGTACTATTACTAATTAACATTTTATTATATTTATTTTGTTATGATTATTATTAATATTATTATTTCAAGGTACTCACTTTATATATCGGATCTCATAGCAACCGAATTTGCAAAATAGTTCTGAATAAAAGTTGTAGATTTATGTCTTATCTTTCATCTGGCATTAGAATCACTTGATTATGATATCGGATGAAAAATTATGTTCAATCTACCTAAACATGATACACTTCAAAATTAATTTTTCTATTCCTCCAGTAGTTTTTGGCAAATACTCAAAACATGAAAATGGTAGCCCTACGAGTTATATTTTTAATAAAATTGATCTCGTTTTATTTCGGCAAATTTCGCGAATATTAAAGCCGTTATACTAGAATTCATGACGGTCTAACATATATGTCAAACATAAACTCAAGTATTAAACTCGGGTTTTACATTCACCACCTCTACAGCTATCTCCCATGCGCCGCTGCGTTGTGTTTCCGTCTTCTGGAGTGGACACATACATACACATTCTTTAATTATTATTTTTTTAGCAAAATTCTTTAATTATTTTATACACAGTAATGCACAATCTCAGAAATGAAAGGTGAAGAGTCTTGTAGTGATTCCATCAACCAATTCAAACCCAACAAAAAAATTGTCCAAAACATAATGTCAAAACAAACAGCTTAGAAAAATCAACATAAAATCCCAATCAACATCTCAAAAACAAATTGTGGCAGCCGGTGCATGTCAACCCTACGTTAGACCGACTACCGGTGCACATAATTCCTTCCACCGGTGCACGCCGATTCTTCATCGGTGCCTTGATATGCTATAAACTGTACAAAGTGTTTATGCGGTGCACGTCCTGCAGTGCACAAGTTTGAATACGTGCATCGGGAAAAAATGACGTGCAAAGCGGTGCTTTAAAACCATCATAACTGTACCAAATGTAATGAATTACTTGCAGTGCACCGCTTTTCAATAACCATCAGGGTATGTGCACAGTGCACCGCTTTTCAGAAGTTTGGAATGCAAATTACTTGAAAAACAAAAGGAATTACGTGCATCGACTTCCTTGAAATGTAATGGATTTAATATTTATGGGTATAATTGAAAATGCTACAAGTTTGAAAATTCTCACGTCCACCGTTTGTAGCATAAACAACCCATCACGTCGACGTGCACCAGTTTGTTTATGCACCATGCACGTCGAAGTGCATCGGTTCCTTAACGGACCGAACTGGTCCATACTTAACGGATCCGGAACCGACCAATTTTGGACAGGATCTGACTAGTTCGGTCCGTTAAATACCCATAAGTAGAGGGATATGGAGGAGAATGATGACACATGGCATAGAGATTGGCTCGCCGACGAGTGGAGGATATGCAATCATTGAGTGACTCGATGACGGCTGCAACAATCCGGTTTTCTCCTTTCCCATTTGTACAGGAGAGAAGAAGATGATTATCAAAGACGATAGATCCAATTTGTGAAATAAGGGTATTTTAGTCAAAGATTAAGATTTAAATAGACAGAAGTTAAAAAATTGAACCTATATGAAACGTGTTTTTGGAAAGTAGATTGTTAAGAAAAGTTGTTTTTTATCCTAACTTAGTTGAATTAAGATTTTATAACTGATACCATTTGGTAATTTCCTCTCAAAACAAATAGGTGAGGTGTGACAATTTAATTTATAGGTCTACTTAAGATTTTCTTTACAAAAGTAGATCTCTCTTAAGTTTGTGATAAAGTATCAGGCTGCCAAAAGACATTGTATCCGGCCCATTAATCGAGTATATGTTGCAATCACATATATGGATTTGAGAATTTGCAAGTTTGGGAGTTTACGCCTAAGTCACATAATCCTCATATCCCTCTCCATGTAATGGTGCCCCGATCGCGATATGATGAACTGAGTCATATGATCGAGTATATGTTGCAATCACATATATGAATTTGAGAATTTGCAAGATTTTCTAATCTTGCGCACTAATGTTTGTACACTAAGATTTTCTAATCTTGCGCATTAAGATTTATTAAATCTTGTCAAAAAACATTATTAATTATTCAAATTTTTTTTTATTATAATAAAAAAACTTTCTCCGATTTTTGGTTCAGATACATTTTCATGGTTTTTAGCAGCTTCAGTTTGGTAAGAAAATTCTATTATATGATAACTAGATAAATAATACTCACTATTCTTTAATGACTTCATGAAAAAACATAATAATATATAAAATTTTAAAATATTTGATAAAAGAAAATGACAAATTTTGTGACTTTGTAACATTTTTACGTAAGAAAAAATAATAATTTTGATATCTGAATTTCTTGTATGAAAATTAATAAAATGACTAGATATAATTTTTACTTTTATTGAGTTAATTTAAATGTTTATATTAGTTATTTCATAAATTAATAATATTATTCTCTAGAAATAATATGAATCATTCTTAATAAATTCATATTATTACCAAATATGTTGAAATATGGATGTAATATTTGATTTCATTTTTTAAATTCGTTATTTTACGTCTTAAAACAAAACAAAATATTAATACTTTATTTTTATTTTTCATTCTTTAAAATATGTTCTTCGGAGAACAATAATTGTTCATACTAGAAGAACGATCGACTAAAAGATTTGAATTATATTGTTATTACTGATTATAACTTTTTGCAAAGTTGCAAATATTAATTTCTACCCGAAAGTTATCATTCCTTTATTTATCACTGAGATTTCTATTCCACGCATGACTTAGGTACTCATTTTATAACTACTCTTTATATGTTATTTCGTTGGTTTTATTGTAATTGTGTGTATCATAGAAGAGAGGACATGAGGACGGATGAAGCTTGAACCTAGTTCCACTGGAAGCCATAGGAAGAAGAGATGAGGCGAGGACGATGTAAGCTTGAACATTGCTCCACTGGAAGCCAGAGATAACGTTTTTCATTACCATTATTATACCTGCAACTTAGCAGGAAGTGTGGCAGCTTATTTTATCTTGAATGTTAAAATGGTGAAAATTATTATCATTAATATGAGACATGTAACTTAGGACGACAAAATACATCTTGCTCTGATGATTCCTATGTTATCATATCATACACAGTAAATTACAAATACGCAACAAGCTTTAGCAAATATGATAAGACCCACACACTCATGTTTCCCATCCTGTATTAACCTCGTATTTACTGCACCTAAATGCAAACATTGGATTAGTACACATCCCATCAACTTCTCTGGATGATCCAAGTTGTCACCTGCAGAACAACCTATTTGGCCACCGGCAGCACCATATCCACAAGGGGCTGAACTCTGATTTCCTCTCTCATTATTTACAAGGCATAGCAAGAATATTTTACGTTGATACATCAAATAAACACACCATTATTCATACCTTTAGAATAACCCCACCGATTTTTTAAGTGCTCTATGGCCTCTCCAGTCCTGATCCTCCTTTGCATCTTCTAGATTTTCGATTAATTGGAGAGGTGCATCCAGTGGCGGTGGCATCTGCTTGCAAAAGATTTTTGGGGTACATAGTAAATTATTTCAGTGATATATATGAACAGATAGAAATCCAATCTTTAGTATCCTAAGTAAAGATTTAGTACCATGCAACGAACAAGAGGCCAATTTATTCCTTGGAAAAAAGGGTGTTCCTTAATCTCATTCGCACCATGGGATGATCCTAAACGCCTGACTGGATCTCGATTCAACAACGCATGAATCAACTGCCTTGCAGCAAGAGTCACCTGGAGTCTCATCATATCAGAATTTCAGCCTACAATATTTGCCATTTTACGCAGTTGCAAAATAAAGCAAGTACTTGTATGCATGCATTGTGCACTTGAAATAGCTTCAATTTCACACCCGTTAAGCATAGAGGTTTCAGAAGCAACAAAAAGAAAAACATAAGAGAGGAATATATAGCAGATGATCAATCATAAATTTGGGAGATCTAAGTTATGTTATGTACTGTTTCCATCTCCTAAGTTGTTTAGCAAAAGTTTCCATTGCCCCTCACCATGTAAGTGCTATTACCATGGAGCTTCCGGCCTTAGCTATATGGCAAGACTCATATTCCCCTTTTGGTCGACTCGAGTTCAAATCCGGCAATGACCCAAAAATGTTGAAAAATCCCTCTCCCCCATATTAAAAGAAAGTGCAATTACTACATAGATATTGTTTGGAAAGTGAGTGATCCAATAGAGGCGGCATGAAAGTTCTAAAATACCAAAACTGAGACCAAACTTTCCAGTGACTTCCATGACTAAAGATATTAAATAAGGATTGTGGAAATGGGGTTATTCAACACAATTGATGGTTTATTTTGTGAACATGGTCATCATACTTTAGAAATTCACTGTGTTTGATGCAATTCAATATTGCATCAATTTACTATATATACTCATTGAGGAACACGATCTTACAGGAATGCTACTTGGGAAGGTGAGGCCTTTGCGCAAGATGTTAGCGAAAGTCTTTTGCCGATTCTTCCCCCTGAATGGTGTGCGGCCATAAAGCATTTCATAGAGCAAAATACCTAAATTTTAAGTTAAAATGACTAAGTCAAAATAGGAATAACAATAAATCACAGTTTTTGAACAATCCAGTCATTTGATATGATGAAAGTATCTGGAAGACATGCAGCCATAGGCATCTGTGGGAGAGCTAAGATTGTGGACTTTCATCTGTATGCTTTTGAGGAGAAGTTGTAAATGTTTTCAACCAAATTAGCCATTTGCATCTACTAATAGCAAGAATACTTACTCCTTAGACGATGTGGGGATATAGCTAATACCCACTTGCATGTAATGATAAGGTGTAAGCTGTAAGGTGGACCCCATGCCACAACTTTTTTTTTCCCCAACGAAATGATTCTGCCTAAATTATGTTCATGACTGCAATTTTAAATATCATAGCAGGGACTTAAATTATCTCCACATGATAATTTTATAAATAAACTTGGAAAAGATGCAAAAAGTTACCTGAAGAAGGTAACTTTGCCCAAGCCTATAAGTAAAAACAAATATAGGTAGAGAATGAATACATTCTTAACAATTTTGTGCAGAAAATGAAGCCAAAATTTGGAAAGAGTTTCGTGACTGTGACATAACCCACAGACAAGTCTTCGTAATGACAATTGTTACCACACATGCAAACACAACTTTACATAACCAATATCTTATGTGGTATACAATCAAAACCACCAACATGCCGTATTATTGGAATAATGTGGCAGAAAAGAGAGCATGAAAACTCTGGAAATGTACTTTTGTACAATTACAGATGGTTTCACATGCACCTTAGAGAAAACCTTTTATATTATGAAGTATGGAATTGACATTGCACTAATGCTAAATTTTATGATGCACTTGCAAGAGTGTAATCTATCATGCGAAGGACCCGAAACCATCTCTAAATAGGCCACCTCTTCAGTTTATGGCTTTTCATGCAATGAAATACTAAATTGGGACACATGTAGCTTCATATACTTACCAAGAGCCCACCAATCTATTGCGCTACTATGACCTGCACCAGTAACGATTTCCTGCATTCAAATCACCCATCAAAATAAGTGGTTACAGAAATCATTTCTAGGATATTGATTGTAAATCTGTTTTGGGTTCAATTCAAATACACTAGAAACTTGAGGGTAGCCTGTTGAAGGTTTTATAAGTGTAAAACAAACTCATTAAGAATCCTTTCAGTGACTATTTTGTTATAGAATATTTCGTCGCTTTCAGATCAAATTCTTCTAACACATGTAAGTGTCATTTTGATTGCTAAAATAATGATATAAACTATGGTTAGAAAACCATGAAATTTTGACTAGTGTTATTTCTGTACTTATGGAAGTACAGACCACGAGCAAAGAAAAATAAAACACAAAATGACAATCCACTGTACCGGAGCAACGTATTCTTCAGTCCCGACAAAAGAATTTGATTGACCACTCGGTTCAGAAATAAGTATCGGAGGTGGATCGCTTCTGGATATTCTCTTCTTTGGTAGAACATGGTTAATAACCTGGAAAATTGTTACCTTCAGTACATAACTACAACTCACGCCCATCAGTTTTAGAATAAGCAATAGACAAGAAAGATTTTCCAATTTTTGTGACCTGATAAATATTTCCAAACATGTAAAACGAGTGGGTCTGATAACATGTAGGTGAAGGTTAGTTTCAAAAACATATACATAGTATAATTGTAAATAAGCCAACAAAGACGTGTGACTGAATTAAATCAAAATTCTTTTACTCAATCAGCAGTTAAACTGTTTAGAACTACAAAACTCTCATACTTTCAAGTACTTGGCCTAAGAAGAATATATTATTGGCTTCAGAATATCAATTATGACAATATATGTTGATTAACGATAATGAGACTGAAATACTCAGCGTTTTTGTTGTCACACATAACGATATAAGCCTTCTCTACTTGATAAGAGAACCAATCTCATGTTCATCTTCCGGCTGTATAGAATGCCCGGAAAAAACCAGGACCTAGTAAAATATATTGTTCTCAAAGAGTTGTCTAGATGGAACTAATGAAAATTCACATAAATCAAGGGTTTAAGAGAAATGTTCATCACCATTAAAATAAATCACTTCACTAAATGCATCTGTGCGCTTTTCTAAATTTCACATAAGTATAAACAGAGGAAAACAAATAGATACTCCAAATTCAAATGAGTAAATAATATTATGGATATTAGATGAAAATACCTGAGGTTTGCAAGCCGTCTTAAATGATAGATCAAAGTCAGTTAATACGACATGCCCATCTTTTTGAAGAAGAATATTTTCTAGTTTCAAATCCCGATAGATTATTCCTGTAGCGAAATGACAGCACAATATAATACACTCTTGTAACCACATATAAAAAAAAATTACATGCTGGTAATCTAACATGTTCCATGTTAGTGACTTCAACTTGGCCACAACACCCATAACAATCGTTCCTTCTAATAGAACTTAAGCATGTACTTGAAAATTGAGAAATGCGACACATATCTTAAAGCAATGTGAAAGATGATCTGAACCAGAAATTTTGAATGACATTTAAGCTAAATGGAAATTAAGACCCAAGAATTCGGACCCAATTCTTTCATGATGACCACTTGGTTTACATGGCAAACATAACAGAATTAAGCAGGTGGGGTGCACATAACATAGTGCTGTAACATGTATATGAAGAAGTCTACCGCATAAGATACCTAAACAGTGAAGATATTCCAAGGCTATGATAACCTCTGCTGCATAAAACCTGGAAGTTAATAAAAAACACATTCAAATATGATGTTTAACCAAGAAAACATACACATACCTCTCTAAAAGTTCACTTTATCAAATGAGAGATCAAACTCATAATTCATGATTTTGCAGTTGAAATTATTCAGTGATGGATCTTTTTCTTCAAAAGGATTGCTTCAACCTCTTGACTTATGAGTTTTGCATACTTTATACTTGATGAGTTTTGAATACTTTATACGAAAAGTTATGTAGAAATTTGGCTCAGAGGTCATATTAATTCCTTCATGTGCCTGATGATATAGAAGTTAATGTTTATAGTACGCACAGCTCTTCAACAATGTCCAAGTAACCACTTCAAATTTTTTAAGTGATTTAATATGTTAAATGCAAACAAACCATGCATCATAATGCAGACGTATGATAATTTGTTGACCATGGTATGTACATTGTGTAAACACAAATACACACACACACAGAGAGAGAGAGAGAGAGAGAGAGTGAGAGTGTGTGTGTGCACTTAAAATAAACACACGTATATTTCCCTGCCCTAGAAACCTCACAGGAAGCCTACCATGTTGATGCAAGTCTGTTCTAGTCTTTTGAGATTTCTTGACATGCAATTGCAAAATTAATATGAATGCTGATCTCCTACAATGAAAAGTCCTAGTTTTCTTGAAAAGGAATGCATAAACTATTGATTTGCATCCAGGTTTGTTAGTAAAATACATTATGGGAATTGCTATTTTCTATAAAATTTAGTAAGATGGTCAATCAGTTACCTGGCTGATTCCTCTTTAAATATTTTAAGGGGCTGTCTGTCAAGCAATGTGAATAATTCTCCTCCAGGACAAAAATCTGTGATCAAGCAGACATGCGTAGGTGTCTGGAGACAAAGATATATCAAATTAATATCTATACAAACACTAAATGATATCAAAATGTAGAGAGCTAACCACCACCACCACCACACCACAGCCGACGAATAATAACAAGTAACCTGACGAGTTTCAAGGAATAAGAACCTGAAAATTTGTGTACAAAGTGGGCAAAAACGGGTGATCCAAGAGCGATATAATTTCTCTTTCAATACAGGCTCGATGAACCTGCTGAATTATTCATTACCTCAAAAATACACTTGAACAAACAAAAAAATAAAACTTCTTCTGATTTCTAAAATCAATCAAAAGGTTGACCTAAAGTAAAATGGAAAACCAAAACACAATATTGCAGATTTTCAACAAAATTAACAATAATTTCCATATTATCACTAGAAAAAACTTACTTTTGGCTGTGCTCCTTTGATATCTCTGAACTACTGCTAGAGGACTTTTTGTTCCCCATTAAAAAAACCACAGCTTCTTAATTAGTAAACTTTGTTTATGTTTTTCGGTCGAGATTTGCTTTGAAAAAATTAGTTTTTAGAAACCTATTTGGAATGAAATGTAAGTGGTACTATAAATTACAAAAGATAGTATTGTGTTAGAATATGGTATAATTTTTTTCTTTTTGGTTAAATTGAAAGTAATGACTATGGAGCTCCCCGGCTTAAACGGGATGGATAAGAGCTCATGTCCACTTTGAGCAAACTCAAGTTCGAGTCGCGCTTGGCGCATAAAATTGATTTAGTCACTCCCCCACTCAAATAATAAAAAAAAGTAATGACTATGTTGAGTGATGCGAAAATTAGATTTTCGAGAAGGGAACGAAAATGAGATAATAATATTGTTTTAGTCTTTAAAAATAAACGTTTGTTATTAAAAATGTAAACATAGAATATATTTTTGGAAAATCAATATTATGCATTAGTATATATTTCTAACTTTGTGTTTTTTCAGACCTATCTTGAGGGAAAATGATTTGTGCGTAATGCTATAGTCAAAATTGTTTTTACATCCTCGATAATCAGTCTCCTTCGACTGTCCAATCTCGTGATTGTAGTCTCTTTCTATTTCTTCCACTTCAAAAATAATGCTCTTGCCTAAGCCATCCAATTTTAATTTTGATATCCAATCCTAATAAATGTTCTTAAAGGATAGTTCTGAAACTAATGCCATTGTCAAACAGTTTCATAACACATCAGCAATGTTTACTCAAACAACATACAAATCCTGCAAACAGACTGTAGAAATGAATACTTTTCTAATGGGCTTATCATGAATATTACTCAAAAGTTCTTGCTTATATTCATCCCAACAAAATGGAGTATTGGAGTTAAAAAATAAAAAAATATTTACTTGAGATAGTTTAATCCCTTGTAATCGTCAACAATCTCCTATCTTTTTTGTAGAAAAGCGGCCCTCATTGTCTCTGCCTGCCCTACCACCATACCCCACTCAATTGTCTCCTTATACATTCCCATGCATGCATGGCAAATTTAACCATGTGATTTGGGGGGGGTGGGGGGGTGGGGGTGGGGACGAATTGTAAGATCTTTATCGAGGGGGCAAAAATGTAGGTTTTCTTTAAATATATGGGACAAAAATGCAATATATATATAGATTTTTAAAAATAATATATATATATATATATATATATATATATAGAAATAAATAAATATATACATTCTGCCTCCCTCCCTATGCACTTCATTTGCCCCTGACCTCATGCCGGATTTTTAGAAAATAAATTAGAATTTTCTAGATTTTTGAAAATGTGTGAGAGAAGGAATAAATCTCACTGCATTGTTTTTCATCATCAGTGCACATGAATATTTATTATACATTTACAGTGCTGAGAGTGAATACCAAATCTCCTAACAACAGAAAACTAAATAAGTGGGTTTGCTAAATTGTTTTTTACATCCTCAACAATCAACCTCCCTCAGCACGTTAAATATATCACTAGACTCTGTGCTATACAAAAATATAAAACTTCAAAAAAGGATTTATGTAAAGAACTGTATCTAGAAATGTGTACAATTTCTTAGCACTTATGGGGGTGTTATAGTACCAACTCTTTGGAATCAAATTAGACTTGAATTTGTTGCTCCAAGAGATTATATGGAGATTAAAATACTTATAAAAGAGAGAATTGTAAAGCCATTTTATGTCATACCTTGTTACGATTCAGTAAAACAGATTTATCCATTGCCTTCATAGCAAATAAGTGACCAGTTCCCATTAGTTCCACCAAATGAACACTACAGAAAAATCCATGATCACATAAACAAGATTTTGTTTGTTGAAAAAGCCTTTAGCCCATCATTATGATAGAATAATTGTTTCTTATATGTGAAAAAGCTTAGTTAGCGTTATCATGGAAGACTAAACAGGTTTTAAGAATAGGAACATCAGACTGACAAGCAGGCTATATTATTGACCAAAAATTACAAAATAAAAAAGGTAAGCACACATATGAACAAAAAAACACTTCAACAACATCAGCTTCTCTCCAAAACCAGTATTTCTGAGAAACACTTTCCGAAGAATTGAGAAATATAACTTGTGCACTCAAAATACTTTTAAATTAAAAATTATAGTGATTTGTTTTTGACAAAAAAATACAGTGATTTGAGTTGTAATAATATATTAGAAAAGAGTTATGTCATGAAGAGGCGGAAACAACCCAACACTTATTTTTTTCTTGCCCGGAGTCTCACAATCTATGGATGAAATGCGACGAGCGTTAGGGCTGAAGCTAATACTTCACTCTGATCAAGTTGGTTATTTACTTCATCTCAAAGGTCTTTGTCAATAGTAGCATATATGGAACATATTATGCAGCAATCCCTCGCCACGATTTTGTGTATATCTGTAATTGTATTTCCTAAAATAACTTATTTACTTACCTTAGATAGTGGTATATTGATAGCTGTAAATCCCTAGAATCAAGAGATTTGTACATATCGTAACATCTATTTAATGAAAGGAAAAGACAGAGAAAAAGGCATTCAGCCAAATCTTTGTGTCATTGTCATGGTATTAGAGCCAATTTTCCACTTACCGCGGAATCTTTGAGTACCTTATTTTTTCTTCAATTTGTGATTTTCCCGTCTGACCTTTTGGTTCCCGGGTGGCTTTGGTGTCCCGCGGTGGCTGTCACTCCTCGCGGTTGCCTTTCAGTTCTGGTTCAAGGTCCGTTTGTTGTCGACATCATCTCCGATGAAGCTTGCGGAAGCAGTTCTAGTTCCAACTTTGGAGTCGACGTTTTGCAGTTTTTGGAAAGAAACTGGCTTTCTGGATCGTTCTTGGATTTCTCGATCGCCTTACAGATTGTTTTGGGTAGCCACTGCCGTGTTCTGGCCAAACACTCGAGCCCAAACCCACCATCTCGGACGCCGCGGCTCGCCTCGTCTGTTACACCAGCGCCGCGCCGCCGCCTCTCCCGCAGAGTTTGGCTTCTGCTCTGCCCTTTTGTTTACGTTTTGATTCTGTTGGTTTATACTTTGTGGGCCTTTGGTTATATTCCAGTATTGGGCTTATTGTTGGGTAACTTTTTTGGGCTTCTTGTTGGGCTAATTATTACAAATTGTGTTGTGTGCATTTGTGATAACCATCAGTTCTCGTACAATGTCTACTGAGGCTTTTGCTATTAAACTTACGGCCAAAAATTATGCTGTTTGGGAATTCTAATTCCGAATATGTTTTGAAAGGCAAGGAACTTTGTACATTGATGGGTCATCTTCTAATCCTAAAGATACTAACAAACTAAGCCCGGGGGAGACAAAGGATGCTAAAAGTATTTCGTGGCTTTTAGGTTCTATTGAGGCACATATGGTGAATAATTTACATTCTTTCAGTACCGCTAAAGAGATGTGGGATTATCTCAAGCGAATTTATCATCAGGACAACACTGCACAAAAGTTCCAATTAGAACTTGAAATCTCTAATAATGGTCACGTTAATCTCACTATCAAACAATTTTACTATGGCTTTCTTAATATTTGGAGAGAATACACTGGTATTCTTTATGGCAAGGTCCCATCTGAGGCACCATCCGTACTACAGGCCGTTCATGAGGAAAGTAAACGTGATTAGTTTCTTATGAAACTCAGACCTGAATTCGGAACCATTCGAGCTAGCTTATTGAATAGAAATTCAGTCCCTTCTTTGGATGTCTGTTTTGGCGAGCTCATGCGTGAGGAACAACGGATAGCTACACAAGATGTCATTGGCGCTTCTAGCGAGATATCAGGGCTTGTTAATGTCGCATATGTTTCCCAAGGGCGATATCGTGGAAAGGATCAAAGACAATGCCATAAATGCAAGGAACCTGGCCATATTTCTCGAAACTGTCCTAAGAAAATTTGTAATTATTGCAAAAAGGATGGACACCTCATAAAGGATTGTCCCACACGCCCCAAGAATCGACGTATGCAAAGCCATTCATGCTAATACTTCCAACATCTGTTTCAAGTCAGACCACACCTTCCCAAACCAGTCAACCTGTTCTTACTCCTGACATGGTGCAACAAATGATCTTATCTGCATTTTCTGCCTTCGGACTTCAGGGACAAGGTAAGGTTGTTTCACATTGGTTTGTCGATTCTGGTGCATCAAATCATATGACTGGGTCTTCTGATACATTATCTAATCTCCGGAAGTATGCTGGTTCTCAAAACATTCAAATTGCAAATGGTAGTAATCTACTTATTACAGCTGCTGGTGATATTGATACGTCTTTCAGTAACGTGTTTGTCTATCCGGAATTGTCCACTAGTTTGATTTATGTTGGCCAATTGGTAGATAATAATTATAATGTGCATTTCTCTCATATTGGTTGTGTTATGCAGGATCAGGTATCGGGGAAGGTGATCGCGAGGGGCCTAAAGTGGGGAGATTGTTTCCTTTACAGTTTTATGTTTCTCGTACTTTATCATTGGCATGTACTGCTCTTAATAAGCCTGATATTTGACATAAACAATTAGGTAATCCGAATCATGTAATTTTATCTCATTTACTGAAGCATGGTTTTTGGGTATTAAAGAGACTCATGGTGGTTGTGTTGATACATGTTTTGAGATTATTCATAGTGATGTTTGGGACATTTCACCTGTTATTTCACATGCTCAATACAAGTATTTTGTTACATTTATTGATGACTACAGTCGTTTTACCTGTATATATTTTCTCCGATCCAAAGCAGAGGTATTTAATGCTTTTCAGAAATTTGTGGCATATATTGAGAGAATTTTCGAAGTGTCTCAAAGTCCTACGATCTGATAATGGGGGAAATGGGAATACCTATCACATGACTTTCAGACGTTTCGTAACATCTATTTAACGAAAGGAAGAGACAGAAAAAGGCATGCAGCCAAATCTTTGTGTAATTGTCAGTCTTTGGAGGCGGAGAAAGAGAGAGAAGGGATTGTTGACTATCCGGAAGACAATTATTTGGATAATTTGGCTCCATAGAAACAAAAGAATTTTCCAATGGACTCGAGAGATGGAAGACGACTTATTAGATTTAGTTAAATATAGATCTTGGTTTTCGATTAAAAATATATACAATGTCAATGTTCATTATATATTTTCGGATTGGCTGAGGAAAACTAAGATATGTTACAATCATTTTAACTTAGGAAATTTCAACTAAGGTTTACGTTTATAACTTTACTTCTGATATTCTTTATTATATTATAGATTTATTTGTCAAGAAAAAAAAAATTATTTTTGCGATTGGTTGAAAAAAGTAATAATGACTGCATTAAGGAATGTGAAAGTGGAATAAAAATTACTTTTTATTAAAAAAGTTTGAAGATAATATAGGTATATTTATTTATGTTTCCCAAATGAAAAAAAATCCCTGTAAACATAAATAAACGTAGCTCAGAATTCATAAAAATGCACACAATCCTTCAAAGATGTATGTGTTTAAGTATCTGTTCCTCATAAACACAAGAAATCCCTTGTACCTCCGCTACAGCATGCATGATGTTTTAGGAATTTTACAGAAGATTCCTGAGATGACACGAGGGAAAATACTCCATCTTTATTTAAATTATCATAAAAACTCATTTTAGTAAATTTCTAGCTCATCTATAACTATCATATCTCACCCAATTTCCAAATTTTGAAATATTTTTATATATACTTTTAAATTTTGAAGTAATGATATTACTCCTAACATTAAAAAATATTATAAAACCCAAATTAAAAATAATAAAATATAATCATATTTAAGTAATTATTGTAATTAATTATAAAAAAACACTGCTAAAGTTTTTAATTTCGAATAATTTCTAGATTTGTCAGAAAAATATTATTTAACACCTAAAAGTTTTATGCACCGTTTGGTATAATGGATGTAATGAGATGAGTGAGATGAGTAGTACAAAATTATGTCCATTTTACCCTTTTCAATGTACCAAACTGCATCTTAATGTATAAGTGTTTAACTGTGCACCAGTGTTAAGAAAGTCTTGAGGTCGTTATAGAGGCCCATGTAAACTATCACTTTACATGATGCTCAAGGCAGATGCATTGATAAGTAACATCGATTATATTATATAATAATGGGCGTAAATTATAGAAGAGAGTATTTATGATGAATATCTGTCGGATCATAATTTTCTATAAATAGTGAGGGTTAATTAGATCTATTTAAATGTTCCCTCGATTAGCTTCGATAGTCATAGACAGACATTCTAGTAACATGGGGGATTGGATTGAGGGTATTTAGTCGTGTAGATGAGACTAGAGATGATATTTGCTCGATTGGGAGAAAGATATTTTTGATATTTTACTAACTTTTATCAACAGGAAAGAGCTGGTTCAGGGAAAGGAGGACAGCTGGGAGTGGCGAAATGACCCATCAAAAAGATACATGGTGCAAGTGCTTATGGTCTATTTCAAGAGGGATTGCTTACTGAAGGAGATTCAAAAGAGATGTATGCTACCATCTGGAACACTTTTGCTCCAACGAAGGTTACCACTTTTACCTTGAGGTCGATAAAGATCGCTCCCAACTAAACATAATCCGCGAAGAGGAAATATCAGAACGGGACCAATTTCGGATATGTGTGAACTATGTCAGTCAGAAGAGAAGACAACTCAGCATCTTCTCTTTTCTTGCCCATAGTCTTGAGCATTATGGATGAAATGTTATGCGTGGTTATTATTGTTAACAGTTCTTCACAAGGATCCGGCTGGCCGCTACTCCAACACAAAGGTTTATGAATACACAAAAAATGATAGAAGGGCTGGTTAATGATTTGGACTCGGTGATTTCGACAATATGATTAGATAGAAACAGAAGAATCTTCAAAGGGCCAGAGGATATAAAAAACAGCTTGCTGGACTTAATTAAATTTAGAAATTGGTTTTGGATTAGTAATAGAAGTAATATTAAATTTCCTTATGCATTTTCGGGGTTGTACGAACAGAATGTTTGCCTATTAGCTCTATAGTATAGGCGTTTTGACTTTTGCTTTTTTTTTTTTTTTTTGGTAACAGAAAGTAGTCCTTTATTTTGATATTTTATTTGCCCGATCAAAAAAAATTAAAAATAGATCTATGTAAATGACGACGAATATGCAGTAGAACTATATGTACCTGCCAGTATCTCCAGATCCCAAAGGACGTATTGGTTTGAAGTGACTCACCCCAATCTTTTCCCCCTTTTCGGTGATCTACAAGGGATGGAAAACCAATAACAGTAAAATATGTACTATGAAGTCATGTTATTTTATGTTGCTTATACTCCATTTTATATATAGAGTGGAGTGTAAATAACATAAGTTGGATTGTAAATACAGTTACCTTTTTTTTTTTGAAAAGGCAAAACACAATATATTAAAAGAAGTACCAGAGGTACTCAAATAGTTACAAAAAAGGCATAAATAACAAAACAAAAAAAAGCGTTACTGCCCATCCTAAGCTTAATCACTACTAAGAAAGAGCTAAATAAATTATTGGCTCATGTCGCCAATCCAAAAACGAGGTCCCCAATCTATTTCGTCCTTTGTTACTAATCCAAAATCACGAACGAAAGATGATCAATTCTAATAAATCTCCCTTGATCTCCTCCGGTCCCTTGAAAATCAAATTGTTGCGAAGTAGCCAAATGGTCCAAATGATCACCTCCCAAATAGTCATCCACTCCTTCTGCCCCTTCGCATGGTTCCGCAGGCCCTTGTGTTGCCACAAACGATCCACGGGGTCCGCCCATTTGACTGTTGTGACTCCAAGCCAATTGTAACATTACATCCACAACTTATAAGATTCCGGACAAATGAAAAGCACATGTTGTGTCGTCTCTTGATTTTGTTTGCAAAGAACACATTCTGCCGCCTCCGATCCAGCACATATATTCCTTCAACGCAGATTTGTTATTGTAGGATCGGTCTCTAATGACTCTCCACATGAAAGCCGTCACTTTTGTTGGTGCATACGTCCGCCAAATTGAATTGTAAGTGTTCGCCATAGTACTTTCCGCACCTGATTCGCCTTGTATCCGTGCATAAGCCGACCTCACCGTATATATTTTAGCCTCGTCCGCTGTCCAGGTCCAGAAATCTTCGCCCTCCGATTGTGGTTGCAACCTGTCCAACAAAGATAAAATATCAAGCAATAAAGATTCCTCCCATTCAAATAGATCTCGTCTCCAATCCCATTTCCATACCCATGAACCCCTATCCATTCTCCCTTATTACCTACAAAAACATCCCTATCTCTCGCTATCAATGCCAACCTTGGGAATCTATCTTCCAAACTCTCGTTCTCCACCCAAACATCTTTCCAGAATTTAGTCCCAAACCATTCCCCAATTGTTTCCTCAATCCCCCAGTGAATTAAGCAGACGTGTCATGAATTGAGTATTTCAAGATATCCCCCCACCAGATCGAAACCTTCCTCCCACCCCGAGAATCCCTTTGATTTAATAAACTCCGACTAGTGATCCCATATTTTGACCTAATGACCCTACCCCACAGCGTGTTACCATTTGTCAGCATGTCCCAACCCAATTTACCTAGCAACGCTTTATTGAAAGAGTCTAAGTTGCGAACACCCAGCCCCCATTAATTTTGGTTTTGCACACATCATCCCATTTTACCCAAGCTACTTTCCAGCAACTCTTCCCCTCCCCCCCAAAGAAAAGCACTTTGCATTGATCGGAGTTTTAATAAAACGGTTTTTGGAGCACGGTAATAGGAGAAAAAGTAGATCGATAAGGACGTCAACACGGCATTGAGCAAGATCAAACGACCACCAAAAGACACACTCTTATCATCCCACACTGTCAGTCTTTTCCGAAATTTCTCAATGACAGGTTCCCACAAACGCTTGCGAGTCTGATTTCCGCCAATCGGAAGGCCCAAATATTTGAACGGAAATTCGCCCACATTACAATTCAACACCGCTGCAGTTCCTCCACCTTTGACTGTTCCAGATTCAACCCAAAGAGACTGCTCTTGTGGAAATTTATTTTCAGGCCCGATAGCATCTCAAAATTGCTCAAAATAGCTTTAAATGTGATAGCATTTTCAACATTCGCTTCAGCCATCAGCAGTGTATCATCCGCAAATTGTAAGTGTGAAATCTTTATCTCTTCCTCCCCTATCCATAACGGCGAAAGTAAATTTATATGGACGGATTTTTCAATCATTCTACTTAGAGCTTCCGCCACTATCACAAAAGAAAAGGAGACAATGGGTCTCCTTGTCTTAACCCTCTTTGTAACGGAAATTCCTGTGTGGGGCTGCCATTAATCAGAACAGATGATGTGGCACTGGTTACACATTCCATGATCGACCTTCTCCACTTGTCATCACTTCATTAATCTCATGACATGATCTAAAAACTTCTAATTGACTGAATCATATGCTTTTGCGAAATACACTTTGAAAATCATACATTTTCTTTTATTTCTTCTGTATTCATCAATCAATTCATTAACAATGACCGGACCATGAAGGATATGACGACTGCCAATAAAAGCTGTCTGAGCTGGAGAAATAATTCCGTCAATGACTTTTCCCAATCTGTTAGCTAAGACCTTTGATAGAACTTTGTAAACACAACCAATGAGAGCAATCGGTCGGAACTCCTCAATTCTAATGGGATTGTCCTTCTTAGGAAGAAGGACGATAAACGATGGATTGCCACCTTTGATTATTCTGTCATTTCTATGAAACTTCTCAAAAAATATGATGAAATCCGCTTTCAAGGTTTCCCAAAAATGTTTGATAAACCTGAAATTAAATCCATATGGTCCCGGACTCTTTGAACTCTCACAATCCCACACCGCCAAACGAATCTCATCTTCCGAGAAACACAATGTCAATGATTCATTTTCGATATTCGACAGCTCCCCAAATTGTATATCTTGCATTGTTGGCCTCGTCCAATCATCTTGCTTATACTGATTGCAAAAATAATGTCGGACCCCGTCCTTGACTCCCTGAACATCATCGATCCATATTCCATCAAAATACAAACCCACGATTTCCGACCTTTTCCTGTTACGATTGATCACCTTATGAAAAAAGCTTGAATTCACATCACCTTCTCTTATCCATTTAAGTCTGGATTTTTGATATAACAAGGTGTCTTTCATCCCCAATCGATTCTGCAAACTGATCGCCTCGAGTTGCCTGGCTTGGTTCTCTGCTTCTGACAACTCTCTATACTTTGCCATTCTATCCCATTCATGCAACAAATCTTTTGATACCCCAATATTAGCTTCCAAATCATCAAAGACCTCTGTATTCCAGCCTTTTAGGCTATTCTTGAGACATTTGAATTTTTCCTTTAAAACAAAACTCCCCCAGCCAGTAATATTAAAACAATTACATTCCCTCTCCACAAATTCTCTAAAATCTCTGTGTTGTAACAACGGATCTAGACATCTGAAAGGTTTTGGCCCCCAATCTGGCTGATGATTCTTCAATAAGATTGCACAATGATCGAATACAGTTCTTTTCAATCCCCATTGTGTGAGGTTGGGCCATTCCTGAAACCAAGAAGCAGAAAGGAGAAACCTGTCCAATCGACTGACACAAGATCCATCAGGTCGATACCACGTATACTTCCTCCCAACCAAAGGTAAGTCTATCAAGTTCGAGTTCCTTATGAACGAATCAAAACCTCTCATTTCATTAATGTAGTGATGAGAAGATCGACCCCGCCTCTCATGAGACAGTCTTAACGCATTAAAATCTCCACATATACACCAATTGTCATTCTGATTCTGTTCCAATCTAGCTGATAATGTATTCCACATCTCTCTTTTCGAAACCAAATCTCCCGTCGAATATGCATTGATGATTTTGCACTTGATTTGTTTGGTCCCCCAATATCCTTCTACTCCCAAAATACCCTCATCTCCCCAACAACTGTCCATGCAAAATACGTCCGCATTCCACACACTCAGAAGACCTCCTGCAGCCCCCAAAGCCCCTTTGTATGCCCAATTGAAATTTTCTCCCCCCCCCCCATATTTTTTTGCACAAGTCCTTATGGATGAAATCCTTTTTGGTCTCTTGTAAGCACAAGAAATCCACCTTTTCTTTTTGAACCAACTCTCGCAGTTCCCTTTTCTTCACTCTTCCCCCTAACCTCGGATGATGAAGCTTACAATAATCATCGGTTCACAATGGTGTCCCCTAAATCCTCATTCAAATTCCTCTTCTTTTGAATTGCTGCTTCGTTTATTTTTTCCATGTTCATAAGATATTGAATGATTTCATCATCATTTCCGTGTCCCATAATCCCCAAAGTCTGGCCTATTGTCCAAAGCTGAATTGCTTTGGCATAACAAACCTCCTCCCTGTTTGTAGTGTCAAACACACCTTTGCCATCTCCTTGAATCATCTTCCTTTTATCTTCGAACCTCCGTTTGCGCTGATAGGTTCGTAGGAACTGTTTCTCCGTCCTCGGAGTGTGCTGATTTTCCTCATTATGTTCCTCAACCACCACATTTTGAATTACCTCCTCCGTGTCCTTGTCCGAACCTCCCAATTGGTTACGGTGGACTTGATATTCCCATGTTGAACTTCGACTTCCTCTAGTAATGTCTGTGGCACTGATTCATTGGAGAAGTTTGAATCCGAGGATGGTGAATCCAGAGGCGACTCCGATTTAAAGGAGTCGATAGTTTTCATCTCCGCTAGAGTAGCCACGTCTTCCAACAATCTGATTGAATAAATCGTGCCATCGATGTCAACTTGTGTCACCAAATTAATGAATGTCTTGGCAGTAGTGGCGATAAGAAAGCGACCACAATCAAGTCGCTGACGTCCCAAGGTTTCATCACCAATTTTTATTAATTTACCCAATCTGATCGCCAACAAATTGAAAAACCTCTCATTCCAAGCTTGAATGGGGACACCTAAACAAAATATCCACGCTTCTCTTGTTGAAGAATAGTAATCTTTGTGCCAATAATCGATGTCACTAAACCACTGCCCCAGCCATTCCTTATCATCAGTGAATATCTCTTGTAGCTTCAATCTGTTTTCATCATATATCAACACAGATTGTCCTCTCATTGGTATGATTATGGAATTGACAAACCCATTAAGGATAAGATCTTGTTGAGCCTCTACCAATTTGTGAGAATCATGGAGTGTCCCAACTACACACCCCTCCAACCATTGAATCTCTTCTTTCTGAGTTTTGAAAGTCAATCTAGCACATTCCCTGTTAGTTCGAACCCTTCCCAAAGTGTGATGATCCCTACCAGCCTCCAACTCCTTGTCCTGCTTAGACTTGGAGTCTGTAGCCGCAGCTTGGGCATAGGATCTCCCGGGAATAGTCCTCCGATCAGGGATGAGATGAGAACGCATCCCTGAGTTTGTCTTAACATCTCGCGCAAACCTGGCTAAATTGGCTTTGATTTTGTACGCCCCCAAACTGATGTTGTTGAGGGCCAATTCCACCTGTTGGACATTCAATTCCCCCCTTGAATCTGACAAAACCAAACTTCTTTCCAAATTTATCACGTTTCTGGGGGATGAAGATATCACACACAGCGCCGATTTTCTTGAAAGTGCGCCACATTTCCTACGGGAACCAGGAATCCGGGAAGTTGGTGAAGAAGAATGCCGTGGAGTTGTCGATCAATCGACACATGAACTCGGGACGGCTACTATGCTTGAACGCCGTCGGGAAAGGTGACTCGTGAGCCTTGGTCGAACCATGTTGACTGCCCTTACCGATCGCGAGGCTAGGGAAGGATCTCTCACGCTCGGAATGGTTAGGGTTTGGGTTGGGTAGGTGGTGCTCCGCTAGAGGTCGCCGCGCCGGAAAGGTTTGGTGGCGGCTGAAGGGTTGGGCGGGAAAATATTTAAATGCCTCTCCACTATTTCTCTCTCTAAACATGTTTTCGCTATATATCTTAGATTAAATAACAATCACGAATTAAATAAAGTTACCTTAATCCCATAACTAATTTATTTAGGAAATTTGATATGTCATAAAGGGTTATAGAGCTTTTTAAGCGTTTCTGCCTCCTGGATGGTGTCCTTTTGGTGTGGTTCTTCAAAGCTAAGAAGTGAAAAATGCCTATGCAGATATTTTTTGGTGGGTCCTTTTTCTATCACGTTGGAGGAAATCTCTACTCTGTAAGCCACATATTTGTTTGTTTTCTATAGTATTTTCACTTTTTGGAATCATGTAATCCTTTTAAATAATGTTGGATGATAGCCCTTTTATACATAATCCTTGCTTGTAATTCGAGAAAACAATAGGTAGAAAACTCCAATTTTCTTCATGTTACCTAGTCAAGGTCTGGCTGCTAACAACTAAGATCCATATATTATGCTAAACTCAGGTCACAGCCAGCAGAAAAGAATGGGCCTCCTCCAAATCAACTGGTGAGTTAGAGTTGAATAGCAATGCTTTTTAAAGGAAAAAAATAGATGAACTCCCCCGACTTTGTTATTTTTGTATGAAAAAACAGAAATTAAAGTAGGGGAAAAATAGAAAGTTGTTTACATTTTGTTATGACTTCATTGCATATATGCTTGACTTCTCTAAGTGGTTACCTTTTTTATTGCTGCCCAACCAGAGGTGTCCCTTTTGTGTGCCTTTGGAAATACAGGTTGAGAATGCAAAGCCCATAGGTCTTCAGGCCTCTGAAGGTGTCATGAGAAATTTTAGATAAGAAAAATGACACTCATTAACCCATGATTCAGATTATTCTGACATTCATCTTGGAATTATTAGGCAACAGAAAATTGACTAATTGAGTCCAACAGTGGAGTGGCAAAGTTAACATATGTTTGTTTAAGGATAGAGAGAACAGAATACCTTACCGAGTTGGCATCGGGAAGTTCTCGAACCGCTTCATCAACATTTTCTGCAGTAGCTTTGGCCTGGTGTAGAAATTTATACTCATTATGTACTAACTTGAACTTAGAAAATCAAGAGGTTACTCACAAAAAAACAAAACATTGCTTGATGCCTTATTCAAAACTCAAGGTTTGCTTTCTAATATTACTCAATGAACGAAGATTTCAAATAAGCAAAAATTATGCCCAACTTTATGAAGCATACCACGTTTTTTTTTGTCAGGCAAAATAACTTTATTAAAAAAAAGATTATAAGAAGTACTCAAAAAGTTACAATCTAAAGCATAACGGAATTATCTACCCACTTTTAACAGCATCATATTTGACTAACAGAAAGCCCACTTGTGTGCTTAACTATGTTACACACAAAAATATTGTTTCCTGAAACTCGGATTTATTCCAACCTACCTTTGAAAGTATTCGGATTCATAGTTTTCATCCATTTACCTACTTTGGTCTAAGACTCTAAATTAGATCCTCGGGATGAAAAATGTAATTTGGTCAGTTAAGCCCCAGTTATAAAGAGATACAAATGCTTCATTCCAAAAACCAAAATAAAATAAAATAGTAATAATAATTATTATTAGTATTATCAGGATGGATGTCTCTTTCCTTGAAAATCAACCTTTCTTCAGAGGAGAAGGAACATAATGAAGAATTTTTTTGGAGACTTCTACTAATATTCCCTTTAACCTAAAACTATTATCTCATATTGTATTGCTTCAAGAATTGATTTTTCATTAAATTAGGGTTTTCTTTTTGCAACGAAACTCATGTGGGTTTTCAAATAAACAGTTTACACTCATGGGGTTTGAAAATAGACCGTTTACCCTCTTGTTTTGAGAATAAACAGGTTATCCCCTATGTTTTAAAAATAGACAGTTTCACCCATGTGGTTTGCGAATAGGTTCAAAACAACCCCTCCAAGTAAGGGCTGTTATTTAAACCATGAGTATAAATTGCCTATTAGGAACCACAGTGGGGTGCATATTAGTGATATCATAGGAATGTAAATTACCACCGACTCTAACTAAGTAAATGATGTTGTAGAATCTCGAAAACTAGTGATACCCCTAAAAGATGAAGACACCACCTGACGAGCCGACCTCCCTCCCTGAATTTTACTCGCCTCTCTTCGCGAGACATCGCCTGCCCTTCCGAGCTCTTTATGCCGTCCGATCTGACGGGCCGACCTAATACCCCTCCACCATCTCGTTGTGCGACCTCTTTTGGGATCCCGAGCTGCCATGCCGAGCTCTTCTCATTTTCTTGTTGAGGCGGGTGCTCAATAAGGAAACTAGTCCCCCAAGATACCTAGTCCTAGATCTGCGGAGCAATATCATGATTTGATTGTATTCATAAGATCTTGGCATATCTGGGTAAGATTTGGATAAACATGGAAAGAGTCCTTGCTGCAATACAACTCTTAAGTCTCCGCCTATAAATACCAGGTTTGGGGTATCAATCTGGGCCTAATATATATTATAATCGCCTTTACCTATAGCATATATTTCCTCCTCTTCTTTCGCCTGACTTGAGCGTCGGAGGGGATCCGCCGGAAAAACTTCCGGCACCCTTCTCACTGTTCCTTCGTATTTTCAGGTCATTGCAGAAAGATATTTACTGACATCCTTGCTGCTATAGAGCATTGGAGAAGAAAGAGAGGTTAACCCCCCTCTCTATTGATATAAGCAAGTCACCGCAAATTCAGGTGATATCAATTGGCACCGTCTGTGGGAAAAATTTACTGAATTGAAGACGTTGATATGGCTGGACGACGTGGACGTGGGCGTGGAGTCAGGAGGAATCAGGAAGAAAGATTAAATCCCAGTATGGAAAATCAAGATGTTCCTCCACAGCAGGAAGATCAAGCACCTCCATCTGTTATGAATGTGGGAGATCTGACTATGGAGCAACTGGCCCAATTCATCAGTCAGACCATGCGAAATACTTTTTTCCAGCACCAGGTTCCGCCACCAACGGAGTCTAACCAACCTCCACCCCCTTCGCAAACAAATCAGGCGCCTTCGCCTGTTCAACCAGAGCAGGTCCCTGAAAACAATAGGGTAGCCGGTGCTGTAGTAGATACACAAGTAGAGCCTCCGCTAATAGATCCAATGGAAGCTGTATGGGGAGAGATAAGGCGATTGGGTCAGCATCTTCGTGGCCGAACTCCAGTGGCTAGGAGAGAAAGTCCATTCTCCCTAACTATTCTAGGAGAGGAACTCCCGCCAAATTTCAGACAACCTGCAGTGGGAGAATATGATGGAAGCACAGACCCTGAAGAGCATCTTGGAAGATTTGAGAATGTTGCTCTGTTGCATAGGTATTCTGATGGGATCAAATGCCGTGTTTTCCTTACTACCCTGGTTAGATCGGCACAACAGTGGTTTAATTTACTTAAACCAAACACTGTAAGCTGCTTTGAGGAGTTCAGTTCGGCTTTTCTAAACCAGTTTGCCAGCAGTAAGAGGTATCAAAAAACTTCTTTGAGTCTGTTCACTACCAAGCAGAATGAACAGGAGTCCTTGAGGGAGTTCGTACAACGCTTTAATGGGGCAGCCTTAGAGGTCCCCACTGCAACGGTGGATGTCCTTATTAACGAATTTACACAAGGGCTTAAGGCAGGAGAGCTCTTTAAATCCTTGGTAAAGAAACCTCCTCGAAGTTATGACGATCTTCTATGAAGAGCTGAAAAGTATATCAATCTAGAAGATGCTCAGAGACAGAGAAGGGTTGATCAGCGGCCATCAGAAAAGAAGAATAAGTTAGAGTTAAGCAAGAAAAGAACTGCTGATAGGGCCGATGAAAGTGGTCGAACTAGAAGTCAATTTGCATCACGCATACCTCTATCCATGAGCTTGGAAAGAGCTATGGAAATATGTGATGATAGAAAGAAACTGGAAAGACCAAGGAAGTCGGATAACGGGCCCCGTACGCCTATTTCTGATAAGTATTGTGAATTCCATAGAGAGTACGGTCATATAACGAATGAGTGCCAGAAGCTTGAAGATGAGGTAGAAAGAATCATCAAAAGAGACTCTGAAATAAAAACTCTGCTAACAAGGAAGCAGGAACCTTCTCAAAAGGACGGGGTAGAAGCCGGTACCGAGGTAAAAGAAGAGAAAAGACACCATATAGGGGACGAACCAGGTCCCGTGAAAGGGGTATTGCTCCTAAAGAAACAGATAATCAAAGGAGAAGGGTCGAACAGGTGGATAATAATCCCACCCGAGGAACTATTAATATGATCTCAGGGGGACCCACTGATGGAGACTCGGGCAAAGCTCGGAAAAGTCATGGTAGAAGAATGGAAAATTTCGAAGTATCGGAAGAGTTAATTGCAAGGGATGAGCCTGTCATAAGCTTCGGGCCTGATGATCTGAAAGGAGTCGCAACACCACACAATGATGCCCTAGTGGTCACTGTAACCATAGCTAACTATGATGTAGCAAGGATCTTCATCGACACTGGGAGCTCAGTCAATGTCTTGTTCAAAGATACCTTAGAAAAGATGCAGATAGAGGGGTCAAAATATGAACATATTGCAACTCCTCTGTATGGGTTCACCGGGCACGCAATTCAACCACTTGGACAGATCAATCTGCCCTTATCTCTGGGTCATGGGATGTCTCGCATAACAAAGATGGTTAATTTCACTGTGGTAGATGCACCTTCATCATATAATGCAATCTTAGGCCGACCTGCAATGAAGGACTTCAAGGCGGTAGCTTCTACCTATCATCAGAAATTAAAATTCCCAGTGGGTAGAGAAGTTGGGGTTCTTTGTGATGACCAGAAGACAGCCCGCAGATGTTATGTGGACGAAGTAAAAGAAGACGTTAAGCGAGCTCGTCGGGAGGTTGGTTGTATAGAAAGAGCTGGGTATAGTGTTCCGAATGACAAAGGCATTCCCAACAACTTGGATGAAGAACCTGAAATAATTGAGCTCGTCTCTGCTGAACAAAAAGTAAAAATAGCCAAGGACTTGGAAATAAATATTAAAGCGGATCTCATCTCATGTTTAATTAAAAATGAGGATATCTTTGCCTGGAGTGCTTGGGATCTAAGAGGAATTAGACCAGACGTGCTAGAACATCATTTGAATGTGCTCTCGGGAGTCCAACCTGTAAAACAGAAGAAAAGACATTTTGGACCTGAAAAGGATAAGGTCATAAGAGAGCAGGTGGAGGAGCTCCTTCGGGCAGGCCAAATCCGAGAAATACAATTTCCAACATGGCTCTCAAATGTGGTCTTAGTGCCAAAGAGCTCTGGAAAGTGGAGGATGTGTATAGACTTCAGAGATCTTAATAAGGCATGTCCGAAGGATTGTTACCCATTACCAAGGATTGATCAGATGGTTGATTCAACAGCAGGACATCAGTACTTGTGCTTAATGGATGCCTACCAGGGATATCATCAGATCCCTTTGGCTAAAGAAGATCAAGATAAAGTTAGTTTTGTGACATCAGATGGGACTTTTTGCTATGTCGTTATGCCCTTCGGGCTCAAGAATGCAGGAGCTACTTACCAACGTTTGATGGACAAGGTGTTTTCAAAACAGCTAGGCCGAAATGTGGAAGTATATGTAGACGACATTCTGGTAAAATCAAAAAGTGGTACCGATCTAATTGCCGATCTGAATGAGTCTTTCTCCACCCTTAGGTCTTACGGGTTAAAGTTAAACCCCCAGAAATGTGTGTTTGGGGTAAAAAGCGAAAAATTTCTAGGCTATATAGTAACAGAGAGGGGGATTGAAGCTAATCCAGAAAAGGTGAGAGCTATCTGTGAGATGTCTCCTCCAAAGAACCTTCAAGAGGTGCAACGCCTGGCAGGAAAAATCGTTTCTTTATCACGATTTATTTCTAGGTCAGCTCATAGAAGTCTCCCCTTTTTTAAGATACTCCGGAAGGCTGACAAATTTGATTGGAACGAAAAATGTGGGGAAGCATTTGAAGAATTGAAAAAATACTTAGCTGAACTTCCCATTTTAGCCAAGCCTCTGCAGGCGGAGAGGTTATACGTCTACCTATCAGCGACTGAGGAAGCAATCGGCTCGGTTCTTGTCAAAGAAAAGGAATCAGAACAGCAGCCGATATATTACTTATCTCATGCCTTGAAGGATGCTGAGCTGAGGTATTCGGAGATCGAGAAGTTGGCTCTAATGTTGATCGTCACAGCTAGGAGACTCAGGCCTTATTTCCTATCCCATCCTATAACGGTGCTAACAAACAGTTCCCTGGGAAAAATACTCAGCCGCGCCGATGTCTCTGGACGACTTGTTAAATGGACAACTGAACTAGGTGAGTATGATATATAGTATGAGCCACGCACAGCTATCAAAGCTCAGGCCTTAACAGATTTTATTGCGGAAACTGTGCATCCCGAAAAAGAAGAATTATGGAAAGCATTTGTAGATGGTTCTTCTTGTAATGAGAGAAGTGGGATTGGGGTTGTGTTGATCTCTCCTACTGGAGAAGAAGTTTGTTTGGCAGTTCGATTGGATTTCCGAGCTTCCAACAATGAAGCAGAGTATGAGGCAGTATTGACTGGATTAAGGGCTGATCGAAATGTCGGAGCTAAGCGTATATATGTCTTCTCTCACAGCTTGTAGCCCAACAAATGAATGGCGCCTATGAGGTTAGAAACGAGAAGCTAATCCATTATGCAAGTACCATAGAAAAAATAAAGGAGGGATTTCTAGAGGTAACATTCAAACAGATCCACAGAGAAGAGAATAGAAAGGCCGACAGTTTGGCAAGAATGGCTAGTGCTCTCCGCGCTTGGCAAGATAGAGACGTGGTGTTTCAAATTGAGTTAACTCCTAGTCAGGACGTCTCATCTGAATATGTGGAAGAGAATGATTGGAGACAAGAGCTCTTAGATTATCTTACCAATTGTAAGCTCCCAACTGATACCAAAAAAGCTTATAGACTCAAAAAGAGGAGTCAAAGATTCATACTTATCGAAGGAATCTTGTACAAGAGGTCTTTTGCCCAACCACTTCTGCGTTGTTTGGGTCCAAAAGAATTAGACTACGTATTAAGGGAAATTCATGAGGGGTGCTGTGGAAATCACCTAGGATCATATTTCTTGGCAAAGAAGGTGCTCCTTGCTGGATATTTCTGGCCTACAATTCAGAAGGACTCTGCTGCTATGGTTATATCATGTGACAGTTGTCAAAGACATTCCAGGCTTCAGCATCATCCAGCGATGATGATGAAAGCCATTGTGGCAGCATGCCCGTTTGATCAGTGGGGCATTGATATAGTAGGACCATTTCCAACAGGTAAAGCTCAGAAGAAATTTTTGATCGTAGCCATTGATTATTTCTCTAAGTGGGTAGAGGCAGAGCCATTAGCCAGAATCACTGAGAAAGAGGTCTTCAACTTCATCTGGAAAAACATTGTTTGCCGATTTGGTGTCCCGCGGAAGATCATCTCGGACAATGGAAGGCAATTCCAAGGAGCTCTGCTCAGGGCATGGTGTGAAGAGTTAAAGATCCATCAGGCTTTCACTTCTGTTGCATATCCTCAGAGTAATGGTCAGATAGAAGTCACCAACAGGTCTCTAGTACAAGGCATTAAAGCTAGGTTGGGAAAAGCCAAAGGAAATTGGGTGGAAGAACTACCTAATGTTCTATGGTCCTATCGAACTACACCAAGAACGGGAACAGGTGAAACCCCATTCAGTATGATCTACGGAAATGAAGCGGTACTCCCAGCTGAAATTGGAGCGGAATCATCAAGAGTGTGTTTCTATGATGAACAAAACAGCGATAGAAGAGCTGCTGACATGGATCTGATTGAAGAAGTAAGGGAGGCTGCGGCCATCAGAATGGAAGCCTATCGTAATCGTGTGACGCGGATGTACAACAGACGAGTTATTCAGAAAACTTTCCAGGTCGGCGATCTCGTACTAAGAAAGGTGCAAGAGGTTCAAGTGGGCAAGCTAGACCCTAAGTGGGAGGGTCCCTTCAAGATTGTTGAAAAGCTAAGCTCAGGAGCTTACTACCTAGAAAGGTCCTGATGGGAAGATGTTGAAAAGACCCTGGAACGCTTACCATCTCCGAAAATATTATTCTTAGTTCAGCTCTTTAAATTTTAGCAAAGATTGTTTTGTTTTTGGATGATATACTCTTTTATTATACAAAGTTTTATAATTTTTGCCAGATATTGTACAACCAGGAACAAGGGTTTGCAACCTACCTCAGGAGCACGAGCTCAACCCTGGTTACGCCAGGAGCATGGGTGTGCAACCTACCTCAGGAGCACGAGCTCATCCCTGGTTACGCCAGGAGCATGGGCGTGCAACATGCCTCAGGAGCACGAGCTCAGCCCTGGTTACGCCAGGAGCATGGGTGTGCAACCTACCTCAGGAGCACGAGCTCAGCCCTGGTTACGCCAGGAGCATGGGTGTGCAACCTGCCTCAGGTGCACGTTTACGACGAGCTCAGCCCTGGTTACGCCAGGAGCAAGGGTTTTCACCCTACCTGAGGAGCACGAGCTCAGCCCTAGTTACGCCAGGAGCAAGGGTGTGCAACCTAACTCAGGAGCACAAGCTCAGCCCTGGTTATGCCAGGAGCAAGGGTGTGCAGCCTACCTGAGGAGCACGAGCTCAGCCCTGGTTACGCCAGGAGCAAGGGTGTGCAACCTACCTCAGGATCACGTTTACGACGAGCTTAGCCTTGGTTACGCCAAGAGCAAGGGTTTTCACCCTACCTAAGGAGCACGAGCTCAGCCCTGGTTACGCCAGGAGCAAGGGTGTGCAACCTACCTTAGGAGCACGTGTACGACGAGCTCAGCCCTGGTTACGCCAAGAGCAAATGTTTGCCATTACGTGATAAATTATTAACGTAGGCCGAGCTACGTCATGCTTGGTCCTACCTGTTTGATGTTTGCCATTACGTGGTAAATTATTAAACTAGGCCGAGCTACGTCATGCTTGGTCCTACCTGTTTAATGTTTGTCATTACGTGGTAAATTATTAACGTAGGCCGAGCTACGTCATGCTTGGTCCTACCTGTTTAATGTTTGTCATTACGTGGTAAATTATTAACGTAGGCCGAGCTACGTCATGCTTGGTCCTACCTGTTTAATGTTTGCCATTATGTGGTGACTTATTAACCTAGGCCGAGCTACGTCATGCTTGGTCCTACCTGTTTAATGTTTACCATTACGTGGTAAATTATTAAACTAATCCGAGCTACGCCATGCTTGGTCCTACCTGTTTAATGTTTGCCATTACGTGGTAAATTATTAACGTAGGCCGAGCTACGTCATGCTTGGTCCTACCTGTTTAATGTTTGCCATTACGTGGTGAATTATTAACCTAGGCCGAGCTACGTCATGCTTGGTCCTACCTGTTTAATGTTTACCATTACGTGGTAAATTATTAAACTAATCCGAGCTACGCCATGCTTGGTCCTACCTGTTTAATGTTTGCCATTACGTGGTAAATTATTAACGTAGGCCGAGCTACGTCATGCTTGGTCCTACCTGTTTAATGTTTGCCATTACGTGGTGAATTATTAACCTAGGCCGAGCTACGTCATGCTTGGTCCTACCTGTTTAATGTTTACCATTACGTGGTAAATTATTAAACTAATCCGAGCTACACCATGCTTGGTCCTACCTGTTTAATGTTTGCCATTACGTGGTAAATTATTAACGTAGACCGAGCTACGTCATGCTTGGTCCTACCTGTTTAATGTTTGCCATTACGTGGTGAATTATTAACCTAGGCCGAGCTACATCATGCTTGGTCCTACCTGTTTAATGTTTACCATTACGTGGTAAATTATTAAACTAATCCGAGCTACGCCATGCTTGGTCCTACCTGTTTAATGTTTGCCATTACGTGGTAAATTATTAACGTAGGCCGAGCTACGTCATGCTTGGTCCTACCTGTTTGATGTTTGCCATCACGTTGTAAATTGTTACACTTGGCCGAGCTATGTCGTTCTTGGCCCTACCTGTTTAATGTTAGCCATTACATGGTGAATGGTTAAGCTAGGCCAAGTTACGCACACTAAGTCTTATCTAATTAAGCTCCGCCATACAAAATTGACAAGAACGGTAAAACAGAACTAACATTAAAGAAAAGAACAATTCGGAAGGACTACAAAATTATATCTATAGATCAGGGGGTAGAGAGGCAGCTACTTTTTCTACATCTAGAAAATCCAAATGGACGTCAGGTACAAGACAGCCATTCTCTTTAATCTGGCTAAGACATCCCTAGAAACCAGCCTCAATAAAAGTAAGGAGTTTCTCCCCTACCAACTCCTCAGACTTTTGCTTCTCCTCAGCCGCCTCCTTCAGAGATTTAGCAAGTTCCTGCTCAGCAGAGTTAGCTAGCCCTTTAGCTAAAGCTAACTCATTACGCAGCTCCCGGAGCTCAGCCTCATGTTGACGTTTCTGGGCCTCAATCAAAGAGCGAGCCTCGGCCTCAGCGACGGTCTTCTTATCAATCTGAGCTTTTAGCTCAGAGATTTCTTTCTCATGAAGAGATTTGGCCTCAGCGAGAGTGTCTTGCATATTATCAAAGGCCTTGGCATCTTTCAGAGATTGTCTTCGGATGAAAGACGCCCTGGACGTAAACTCCCCCATCAAGAGCATAGCCTCGGTCAGACGGCTCCCAGTTCGGGTCATCAGGTCCCCCAGCTCAGTTGGCTCATATAAAGGGCATCCTCCTTGTTAGGCAGGTCATGAGCCACAGCTAAGGCAACTGTGCTCGGTCCCTCCCCAACTAGTCTGACGCCTCCTCGGTAAGCTTCCATCACCCGTTCACGACACCTCTCCACACGAGCTGGTGCACCTCCTTTCTCGCCCATCGAAGGGAGGTCGGACGGATCGGCACGTGACCGAACTTGCCTCAGAGGCTGAGCTTCCACAGCAGTAGACCCTGATGAGCCCCCTGGAGCAGCCTGTCTTTTCCGGGAAAGCTGAACTACATCCTCGGGAGGACTATCACCTCCTATATCCACAATGGTTACTCCCTCGGCTGCTTGGGGTTGGCCCTGTTTTTGTTTCCTTTTCTGAATAGCTTTCAACACTAAGAAGCTCATAACTCTGTCTTCTGTATAAACAAATGAATAGCTCAGTCACACAGAACAAAAAACACTTGTGAGTAAAATAATTGTTAAAACGTGTTAGAACAAGTACCGGCTCTCCCCCTCAAGGTCAGATCAGCCGGACTCAGCCCAGCAAAACAAAGTAGATCCTCCACCAATAGCTTAGATGAATTAAAGCAATGACCTCCTATGGCGTTCATTACATCTAAGAAGGAGGTGCTCTTTTTGAAATTTTTGGGAGGAGAGGGGAGAGCCGGGAGATGTTCAAGCCAATCAGAGCAGCAGGCCTAGGGCTGAGAAGGCTTTACAAAAATGAACTCATTTTTCCAGTCTTTGGTTTTGCTAGGATAACCCCCAACAAATGCACAGCCAGGTCGGCTGGTGACATACCAGGGGCCCTCATCCGATCTCTTGATATGAAAAAAATAAGAGAGAGAGGGGTGGTCATAAGGTAAGCCTAACGCCTTAAAAATAACTACTAAACTACACAAAATTCGGAAGGAGTTGGGAGAGAATTGGCTAAGGTTTAGCTGGTAAAAACTACTGAACTCCTGAAAGAAGTCAGGAAGAGGAAAACGTAAACCCCTTTCTAGTTGACCGCGGTAAAAGGTAAAAAAACCCTTAGGAAGTTGGTTGGATCGTTGAGAAGAGGAAGGGAATATGAACTCATAATCAGAAGGGGCTTGGCTGAGCTGACGTATTTTGGCCTCATCTGACTCATCCAAGGCAGGAACATAGAGTTCATACCAGGGATAATTGCCCGGAGGCGACTCTGATCTAAGACGATGGCTGGCCTCAGTCATTTGAAGGTCGGGTTCAGCTGAGGTCCCAGCTTCCTGGGGAGCCTCAGTGCGCACCACTTCTTCAATGGGCTCAACTCCCTCAGGGAGGGCAATCCCTTCGGGATAAAATGAACCGTACTGATCTACCGTCTTAAGCTCCTCGTCAGTTAGAGGGGAAGGAAACAATTGATCCGGCGAAGACATTTGAACAAAAACAGCTGAGAAACAACGTACCTAGGAGTTTTCAGAAAATAAAAATGGATTGCTAAAGAGGTCGGATCCGATCTGTTTCGAAAATTGCAAAAGTGGAAAATGAGGGACCCGGACCGGTATATATATAGGGAGACCTCAACGAATCCCAGCCGTTGATCCCTGATGCGCTGTACGGTCTAGATTAGCCTCGGGAATCGGGCGGGTAGCCCAACGGTCGTATTTTCAATTCAAAATTCAAAATATTTAGCCGTAAATTCTCGCCTAAATCAAGTTTTGCTATTTTATTTTGAAGAATTAGCTCATCAGGATAGCTCAGCACATCCGAGCTTCTGGTCTACAACGTCAGCTCGACAGGGAGGGGGGACTGTGATACCCCTAAAAGATGAAGACACCACCTGACGAGCCGACCTCCCTCCCTGAATTTTACTCGCCTCTCTTCGCGAGACATCGCCTGCCCTTCCGAGCTCTTTATGCCGTCCGATCTGACGGGCCGACCTAATACCCCTCCACCATCTTGTTGTGCGACCTCTTTTGGGATCCCGAGCTGCCATGCCGAGCTCTTCTCATTTTCTTGTTGAGGCGGGTGCTCAATAAGGAAACTAGTCCCCCAAGATACCTAGTCCTAGATCTGCGGAGCAATATCATGATTTGATTGTATTCATAAGATCTTGGCATATCTGGGTAAGATTTGGATAAACATGGAAAGAGTCCTTGCTGCAATACAACTCTTAAGTCTCCGCATATAAATACCAGGTTTGGGGTATCAATCTGGGCCTAATATATATTATAATCGCCTTTACCTACAGCATATATTTCCTCCTATTCTTTCGCCCGACTTGAGCGTCGGAGGGGATCCACCGGAAAAACTTCCGGCACCCTTCTCACTGTTCCTTCGTATTTTCAGGTCATTGCAGAAAGATATTTACTGACATCCTTGCTGCTATAGAGCATTGGAGAAGAAAGAGAGGTGAACCCCTCTCTATTGATATAAGCAAGTCACCGCAAATTCAGGTGATATCAATTGGACGCTTAGCTTCAATTTGAAATATTCTAATTATTGTCAGGGATCTGATTCATCCGATCAGTAAAAAATGATGACTTCACTTCTAGATCCATGTACTTGACTAATAAGTGAAATTTCAACCATGCAGTGACCCATGTCGACCTAGAGCAAAGTGCTATATTGTGACTGTTAAACGCTGGGAACCTTACTTGACTTCTTGTCATGAATGTTCTTTTGCACTTTGCCTATTCATTACTCTTGCTATTGCGTTTCAATCATCTGAACAAAAATAATTTTGTATCGTCGCTTCTATTTTGTGCTGTCATGATTTTCTATTGAAAATACTTATTGGGGTCGGAAAAAGAGGACAGAGGGAAACTAAGCAAGGAAATTTATTGGATTGAAAATTTCTAAGAATTTTGTGAAAATTCATGGCAACTTGCTTTTGGATATTCATCATATGAAGCAAGCATTTTGTATTTTAATATGTGTAGGCCCTTACTGATGAATATGAAGCAATCATTTTTGCATTTTAATATGTGAAGGCCCTTACTGATGATAGGTCAAATCTGTATGTCAGCTGTCATAAGCTTCATGCAATGTATGCTTGCTAAAAAAATAGTAGTTAAGTTTGAATATATTATGTAGAATGCTTTCATAGAAGATTGATTGAAAGCCCTACAATGCTCTTAAAACTAAACATAGTCGAGCAGGACGGTTGATCTTTGAAGGGATTCTGGAATGTGTCCTTCAAAATTCGATATACCAATAAATTGATTTATAGGCAGCTTTTGTAGTATGAACTATACATACCAATTTAGCACTTTCTTGCTCTGTTGTCTGTGGGAGGCGATTCCTCGGTGTTTCGATTAGATTAGTCCTATCTAGTTGGACACCAATGAAGTATTGGAGATTCCCCTGACCAAGTTGTTATAATTTAGAAATCCAATTTAGAGTATAAATCACAAAACAAAAAATAAATTTAACATGACAAAGCACCCTACCTTTTGATCTCGCATAGGTTGCAAGTGAAATAAATTCCAAAATTTCTTCCCTGTTTGAAAGAACAAAACTAAGAAGTCCATGTTCAAACTATTACTTGAAGGATATTGAAAGGCTTGTCGTACCAGTTTTGGTATAATTAATTAACAGGACAGTGGTTTCCATTTGTTTGTCTATGGCATCCTTTATCTTTGAAACAGTCTCTCGGTCAGTTTCTGGTCCCTGAAGAAACCTGTGCATATTACATTTCCACCAGAATCAGGTAATTCTCCGAGATTTGGAAGATGTAAGTTGAATATATAGTATCAAAACTTTAAAAAAATAATGGGAATCATAAATTTTAAATTGAAGTTTGACCGGAGTAACATGTTTCAAACTAGTAGCAGTGGGGTGGTCACAAGATTCATATAATTTGCAATTAGAGCAACTGAACCTACATGTATTCTCCTAATTCATTTTTATAAGATACCACATAAGAAGTGAAAGGAAAGATGATCAATCAATACTAGTGCTAGTGTCCAATAAGAGAGAGATAATATTAAGAAAGTACAATCAATTGTCATGTGAACCTAGCTAAAGTATTGATCAAATTAATTCTCTCTGATGAAATTGAAGTTTTGGATGTTGCTAACATCATTCAGAAGATAAAACTGAAGATTTTTAGAAAAATGAAATGACTACATTCATTCATACCTGCAGTTCCTTCCCAAAATATCTTCTCTTGCATACTCCGTCAGTTCAAGAAAGTTGTCTGATGCAAATATCTGCAAGTTAAGAATTGTAGTTTTCATAATCCAAGAAAAGATATATCCACAATACAAAAAAGAGAGAAATAAGAAGTAAATTATTATAACTACAATTGAGAATATACTATACAAATACAATAATAATTTAAATAGAATTTTTCAACAGTAAACAGGATGTATCAAGGATATTGTTTATGGTATATTATAAAATTAGTTGATCTTACAATTGGATTATCATGAATCCTAGGATCCGTTATCACAAAGTTTTTTTCGATGCGTTCTAATGTTGTTGCTAGGTCAATGCCTTGACGCATAGTCCTTTCTCTTCCAGCAAGTTCCCAACTGTCTTTACGTCCAATGCCCTGTGTCATCACTATTTCTGGCTCTGAAAGTGGTTGATTTTCATGCATGGCTGCATTATTTGACGGCTTTCCTTTGAACCTGCAGAAAATTATAATTCAATTTAACATACTCGAGTGATATATGAAAGATAATAATTCTTGTTCATGCTTTCAGACAACATAAATTAATGGTCTTGGAGATGCTGTCAATATTAACTCCACGGAAGATTTGACAAAATTGTACTGATAGAGAAGTCATACCAACCGACTTTTGCATCATAAGTTGTTCTCTTGAAATGTTTAAAATAACCAAGCAAGTTGGCAATTTTCAAAATATTAAGTTCAATGTTTTCAGCCAAACAAACAAAAGAGATGATTGTAAGTTTTAAACAAGACTTCCCTTCCCCATTCAAGTGCATTATATCTAACTCAATTGTTTATGCCATTAAAATTGGTCTGAAATAACTTTGACGGAAGAAATATGCCAATTAGTATGCTTATATACATATGTGTTTATGCATGCATCCGTCATCAATGAAGTGTTTAGGTAAAAAAACACAGTCACACCAATAGAAAGTGCATGTGAAGATGCATAAAGAGATATGGTGAACAAGAAATGTAAAAGTTGAATGAAAATGACATAAAAGAAAGACTGACCCCTTCAAGGAAATAAGTCCAGACTTTTTGGTCTTGTTGCTTGTAATATGAAGAGAACCTGAGCCAGGCATATCTTTAATATCCGTTTCACCTGGTCCAGGTAGCATATAATCAAGGCTTAGCTTCTCAGATTCAGTATTGTCACTGACGTGAGACATCATGTGAGCCCTAGGATCCTTAAGTGTTTGCACAACCTCGGCGATTGAACCTAAGGCCTCTTCCATTTGCCGAGCTGAGGCATGTCATGCAAAAGAGTGAGACTCCAAAGGATACTGGTTATATGCGATAAACAGCCAAGACCCGCTTACCATCATAGCGAATTAAGGACTTGGGTAATCCATTAGGTCGTAGTGCTTTATCACTTATACCTTCTGTGTACTTGCTTACCTCAACCTGCATTCTGCCATGGAACGTGGCATGTGTTAAAGCCCCAGAAATTGTTACAGATTTTAGCAGAAACAGTGCTAAAAGAATGATTTACTAAGTATATTTTGCAATGATTGTGGTTAAACAAGCTTTCCACTTCCATTCAAAATGTCATATATATACAAACGTGAGCAGATAAAATCACAGCAGAAGACATAAAGCAACAGAAGCAGGGGAGGCATCATGTATTCATCATTTCCAGCTTTAGCACCCATCTATGTGCATCATGTCACTAGGCAAATGGAATGCCCATCTACTATAAATAGGACATGGTACCATTGACTCCTACCACCCGTATGTGGAAGATTATTCCAAAAATTACAGTATAACCCTTGATCCTCGAAGAGTTTTTCTTTTTTATTTTTTTTCTTTTTTTTAGAACTTTATTCTAGAAGGGATGCTTTCTATTTCATCCAGATGCCCTCACAGCATGCATACTTATCAATTACAGTTCTAGATATAGCTCGGTTTATGCATGCACCTGGACAAGAACATTTTAATGCAGTCTATGGAATTCTCGTATACCAAAAAGCTAATCTTGCGATAGGTTTGTTATTCAAAAACCATGGGCATTTATGAGTGGAAGACTACATTGATGTAGATTGGACTGGAAGCACTATCAATAGATGGTCAACCTATTGCTACTGCACATTTGTTGGCAGTATGCTTGTCATGTGGCGGAGTAAGAAGCAGAATGTGGTAGCAAGGAATAGTCGGAGGCTGAATTTAGGCTCATGGAATTTGTGAGGTGTTGTGGGTTAAATTTGGGCTCAATAGGGAACCTATGAAAATATATTGTGACAATGAAGATCCTAATTCCATTGGTCATAATCCAGTGCTATATGGCAGAACAAAGCATGTATAAGTGGACGAACACTTTATCAAGGAGAAGATCGAAAATGGGCTGATTTGCATGCCTTATGTTCCTACTATAAAGCAGATTGCAGATGTACCCACGAAGCGATTTCCTACTAGACAATTGATAAGTTAATTTGCAAGCCAGGAATGGAAGATATATTCAAGCTAGCTTGAGGAGGAGTGTTGAGAACATGAAATATTTGGACTTCTGTATTTCAGAATTTAGGAGATTTTCTAGTTGAAATGTTGAATATTAGCAGTAATTAGTTTTAGTGAAAACTATAAAAACAGAAAAATACTTAGACCAGCTATGATTGATTTGCATCCTCTTTTTATGATTATTAGCCGATTCTGTGCTTGTATTCTCTTCTATAAAGAAGTGTAGTAAACGATTAAAGAATATTATAAAAAAATTATTTTCCTTTCAATTCTTCAACTTCATTTCATTTAATTTCGAGAGTAACTAACACTCTTACATATAGGACCTAGGACAAAATATGCTTTGCAACGGAAAAGGACAAATAGCTCAGTTCATAATTGTATGTTTGAGATAAAACATTTGCTATATAATGCAAGAAACTGTATGGTTGAGATGAAGCTTCCATATAGTCAGAAATGGAGAGTCCAAACCCAGTCAAGTTACTGGATTGGATTAGTACTTCCAATCAAAACTGACTTGAACAAAGTCAAAAATAAAAAAAAAACTTACCCAATAAATTTTACCACCCTTCCTTCACCATCTTTGATGGGAATGATTGTGAGGAGATTCCAGAATGGAGTGCCATCCTTCTTATAGTTCAGAAGCCTCCCACAATAGCTTGTCCCCATTTTTATAGTGTTTCGTATTTTATCTGCCTCCTTCTGATCTGTATTGGGGCCTTGTAGGAAACGGCTGAACCAAAGGGGGAAAAAAGGGGTGACTGAGTCACATCTCAAGACTAAAATCCAAACATTTAGTAAATTCCAGACTTCATGTGTTCTCAAGAATATAATGCGCCGTTGGCCCGTTGCGAAAAAGAAATCAAATTTTCTTTTAGCACAGGAAACTTTTTAGAGCTCAAGAACTTGTTGAATTGCAAAATTCCAGTGTGTGATGTGACCAAATATATTGAATAACTAACACAACAGTAATATTATATGTAACTGGAATTCCAAGTTAAGTGCATATATTACCAGAGATACGGTTAAGTAAAAACAATTATGCAAAAACTGTTTATCAGAACTCATGCACTAACATGAAATTATAGCGTTTATAATTGGCTTTCAGTACTTCTAAAAAATGAAGATACGCCATTATTCAAATGTTTTCAAACAGAATTGACAGCATAAAAACAAAAAACAATAGAGCAGTTACCCATCACTTTTTTCCCGGGTTTCCCGGGCTAGATTATACTGTGTCCTAAACCATCATTTATATGATTGGAGACTGTTTTTTTTTTTTCTTGATCGGGATTAATAAGCCAAAAGGACTGCTAATGTTCCTCAAGTTCCTTTATGCACTACCAAGAAAGAAAGAAAAGCGATTTACTCTCACCAATTCTTGCCAATGACCTCTTCTGCGTTGTAACCAGTCATGGTGAAAAAACCACTGCTAGCATATACAACAGGACAACCCGGTTTCGTTGCATCCGAGACAACAAATGCTTGTTGCAATGTTGACAAAGCATCCTTCACCTCTTGAGGCACATCTGAGATGCCTAAAATCGGTTCCCTAGTCCCTGCTAATCCAACAAAATATTTCTCCCCTAAATTCTTGCTTCTTCCTCCTTCAAATGGACTATTATCCACAATCGTTTGAAAGCTACTTTCTCCTACTTCAGTCCTTACCATAAGTCCCCATTCCGCACTTCTTTCAGCTATGCTAGCATCTGTTACAATTCTTCTCTCCATGCTTCCCTTGATATTTTCAATGTCATCATGAAAAGAATTGATCTGAGACCTGCCAGGCTCAATATCGAATGCCATCCACTTACTACTGGTAATATTCCTTGATGCTTCCCCTTGCATAGGAAGTACTTGAACAACAATTTCCTCATTTCTAGTAAAAGTATTAGGAAGTCCAGCATCAATGCTTCTCAACGGTTCGAAAACACCAATCGACTGCCTCTGGTATTTATCTCCTGATAACTCCATTAAACTAATTCCTTCACTACCGCCAGTGAATTGCAAGAAACTCGCCACCAATCATTATTAATGTCAGGCCTTCTCTACAATTTCTGTGCCAATATATATCAAAGGCATCCAACTATTAGAAAATCAACCAGAGGATCAATGAAAAGAGCAAAGATAACAAAGTTGATTCCAATGAACATGATCATATTGTCGACAGCAGCTCTTATATCTTAGTTGCAGAAGTAAACTAACAAGATATGCATTACCCCATCTCATTGCATTAAAATGTGTTGTTTTGAATTTTATAAAATTGCAAGCTTCATTACCAAAACAGATTAAAGCACCCTCTCATCAAATTCCTGCACCAAAGGTACTCAATGAAAGCAATATGATTACCTATTCTGTTGTTCCAAGAAATACCAAGAAATGGCAAACAAATATTAATGGGAATGGAGTAAAATTGATGGGAATGAAGTAGAAATAGCATTCAAGAATAGTGGGAGCGAAATATGTAATAGTTTTACACTGTCTTGTGACACAGAAAGTACCTGGAAATCATTGCTGGTTTTTAATTGGACAGAGCTTAGCGTGAGACAAGGGAGCAGATAAGTGGAACGATAATGTTCACAGAACAAATAGGATTACCAGAGTTGTCGTGTAGCATGTATGTACGTGGTGAGCGGACTCATTCATGGAGATATTGTAAAGGACCATTTTTTTCTCCAGCTACAAATACACATTCAAAAAAACCAAAAAAAAAAAATAATAAAGACAATTTTTTTAGCTAACAAATTAAAATTTTTTGTATTTATGATAAAACCTTCATAAATTAACACTCAATAAATTAATATCAATCTCTAAAATAAATTTTTTTCCGATCCAACTTGGTCACACATTGCTAGTTGATAATTTAATAATCTTTCTAAATTAATAAAATTTTATGTTCCTAATATTATTAATTTATAGAGATTTTACTGTATTTAATTGGATTATGCTTAACTACCCTTCTTTAAAGTTATTCTTTTTTAATTTAGCATATAAACCATAAACTACAAATTGTTTTTTTTTTAAAGCTTTGTTCTATGGAACTAAACGTTTATTTATTTATCCAATGAGAATTTGAAAACGTCAAGAAGCTAAATTATTATTTAGAAAATATACACAATAGATTTCAATTATCTTGGCTTATAATCTTAATTTATTTTGTATTTATTGTTATCAAACTAATTTTGATCTTTACCTATGTGGAGTAAATGGTACTTGATTCAATGGGATAATGAGTTTTCTTGGAATTATATTTTTTGTTTCTTGGTTTTGCATAATGTAGAAGTAATTTTTTTTTGCTAAAGATGATACCCAATCTTTTCACTATCATTTATGAGTTTACTTGATTTAGTCTCTTTTGTTTCTCACTTGTTAAAACGGTCTTTAAATTTATAAAATTTGAACTCATAAAGCCTTCAACATTACTAAAAATTTGAAACCAACGAATTTGCTCATGTGATAGCCACTGGCTGGGGCGGAAGTAGCATTTGGCAAAACGGACAAGTGTCACCCATTGCAAAAATAGGTTTGTCTTTAAATCTAAAATTAATTTTTTTTAATAATAAAATACATTTTACTCAAAAAAATTATAATTTACGCTTAAAAAATTAAATTCTCCGCTAAAATTATATTTTAACCTCTCGCCTCCATCTTTTCTTTTTTTTATTTTTTGCTTCCTTCCCAAAACTCCTCATTTTTTTTCCTAAGTTGGGCGATCCACTAACCTAATTTCATTTCATTCTCCCAAATTTTCATCTTTCCTTTGATCTAACATGTACCGTTGTCTTCTTATAAGAGCACAATGTCACGACCCACAACTTTCTAGAAGATTCCGGCATACATCGAGAGGCTATGAGACGTCCGGAAACTCTCGGAAGCTTGAAGAACACTTTGGAGCACCCGGAAGATTCTAGACATCTCTTGTACATTCTTTTATCTGTGGGTCATTCTAGAACCTTATAGAGATGTACATAGTAGAAGCATGTAGAAACTTGTAGATGTGTGGAACATCCGAGAAGATCATTTCTGGCCATTAGATCAAATCGATCATCACCGTCCATCGAGGAAGTGAACTTGTATATAAAGGAGGTAGAATCTCATTTGTAATCATCAAGTTTCAAGCATTCAAGTAATACAAAGCAATCTTCACAACTATCTTTGTGTTCTTTCTCTTTCTAGCACTTTAGCAACCAATTTGGGAGAAAGGCTGACTTGATAGCAACACGGGGTTACTAGTCAAGTGTCGCACGGGTTCGAGAAAATCTGGGTGAAACTCTTATCCCGTGACAACAAGCTATGCAACAATAATATGAGTATTGTTTTCAAAAGTTATGAACAATAACTTTTTTTAACTTTCGTTTTGGTCCTTTAGTTATTTTTGTGGGCTTTTTTTCATTTTGACCCTGTCCATTTAGCTTTATGTTCCTTCCATCCGTACTCAGGCGACATTCCTCACTTTTGTCCAGCGGTCCGATGAAATCTCCGAGTCTATTGTCCGCTGGTCACCTTCGCCGCCTGGCGTCATGTACGTGTCTTTCATCCGTTGATCCGCTTTAGTGTACCACTCTTTTGTCCGCCGGCCCCCTACAATCATGCAATTGCATTCAATGCTTCCCGTCTTGGCATATCGTCTATGGCTTCATGCAGCGTCTGTGATGGATTGCTCCCTGCCTTTTGACATGACCGGGGCAGTTTAATCTTTCCTTAGTATAGTTATTTTTTGGCCGTTCGTTTTCTTTTAATTGTTTTTTTAGTTGCATTGAGTTTGACCCACAAGGTTCTTATTATTATCATCTACTATTTGCATTAGTGTATATGTTCTTTCGTGTTCAAGCGATCCTCCATGCTTTTTATCATCTGACGAAAAGAGCTTGGCGACAGTGGTAGGTGATTTGGTCTTTTTTTGGCACGTGATATGAGGCGTGCAGGGGTCACTAGAGCTAAATCAGGTCCCCTCAAACCATGTTGTCTAGGATGTAGTCGAAAGATGGAACTGTCTTCCAAGAAATTTGAAGGAAGATAAGATGATAAACAAGAGACATAAACTAATAAAAGAGATACATAAACTGATAAAAGTCCAACAAAATGGCAAGGGCTCGTATCCCAAAAATGATTAAATTGTGTACCCTTAATTCTCTGGTCAATTTTGATAGAGAACCAGTTTGTTAGACACACGTAGGTTAATCGGTCAATGGGTCGGGCGGTTTGGACCGTAACTAGCCGTCATAAGATGTGTTTGTCGAGTTGGTTTTGCCAAACCCGTCGACCTAGCAGGTCGTACCGCCGGGCTCAATCCTAGTGTTGGACCCGTTTTAATTATTTTAAGGAAAAAAAAGGAGATAATACATTGTAACATCTCTATAGTTTGAGTCCATTCCTGATTCAGTAATTTATTTTGTCATCATTCTGATAAGTCCCTAAAGTTATGAAATTTTACCATATGTTATGTCAGGCGTTTAATTAACATATTAGGCATTTGAAAATCTACGTGTCGAATTAGTCCATAAAAATTTAAAAAATTACCTAATTCGATCATCGCAAAGGAGTATTGAGTTAGGTGAGGTGTCTATGTTAACAAGGGGTGAACAAAGTTTGGTTTAACTGAAATAACAGACTGAACCGAATTAATCTGAAATTTGGTATGATTACTTCAGAGGTTCAGATCTACTTTAAAAAATATCAGTTAAATCGATTTGGTCACGATTTTAATTTTACAAATATCTGTTAATAGATTTAACATATTTATTTTATTTTTCCATTTTTAATTTTTTAATAATTTTTAAACAAATATGTTAATTCAGATACCGATTTAACCGATTTTTAAAGATATTTTAAACTTTTATATATTTTTTAAAAAATATATCTTAATTCGGTTATCGAGAAAAAAGTTTGATTCGGTTAAAAATATTTCCTTTAAAATAATTTCGGTTCGGTCAGCAACCGAACCAATCGAATGTTCATCCCTAATAATAACGGAGGCCTTCAAAATGATGACAATCAAAAAGCCGATAGAGGTGGAGAATACTTTGACGGGATTAAATTTTTTTAAAAAACTTTATGGACAAATCGGCAAATGAAAAAAAGGGAGAATCGGGAATAAACTTAAACTACATAGAGGTTTTAATATATTATTTTGTTATATTGTTTAAGTCACGTGATTTCAACGTGCCTCTTTTCCGTTAAATTGGATTCCGAGTGAACGTCAGAGATCGAACCGAGCAAAAAATTGAAACTTCAGGGAATAGGGATGTTCTACTAGATTATCCCGAAAAAAACATTTTGTTTATTTTACTTTTGTTACTTTCCGTTATGGGAGCATTTCATATTTACATATTTTATAATATGATAAATGTAATGTGATAAAGCAAGATAAATTGATTTAACGGTTTAAATTCTATTTTTTATTATTAGGAGGATGAGTTTATATTTACCGAGACTTTAACACTAAGTCTGGTGTCATTTAAATTCTACTTTAAGAATGGACAAATTTGGTTTTTCGGCCCTAATTACGCCATAAATTAGGAAAGGGAGGAAGAATACAATTATTTAGATATCTAGCATCTCAACTTAAACAATACCTTCAAATGTGAATGAAACTACTATTATTTTTAGAAACTCTATAATTTTTAAAAAAATTAAAGAGTTGAACCGTAACCGTAACTATTTATTAATCACACGCGTGGCCATAATGAACCGTAACAGGAACAGTCACCGAAGAATATGGTTACGGATCGATATTTTTTTAACCAAGAAAAGGCTAAGTTTCTGAAAGTTCTGAACCATAGTAAGGGAATATCACATATTCTGCCGGATATTTTATCCAGTAGTGGTAGTGAATTTGTGAGCAATGGCGATGAAAGAGAAGAAAAAATCTCACTGAATTAGGACAATATTTGCCTTATCCAGGTGAGGTTGTTTATTTAATTTCCTCAACGATTTGGAACCACACAAAAAAACCCAAGAGAGATTACCATTATTCATCATCGGTTGAAAAGGATATACAATACAAAATCAACACAAATCGGGAAGTAGAAGATGGCTTCTGCAACATCCAGACACCCATTTACAATCTTCAATCTCCACAACATCGCCCCACCTCAACCTCAAACACTAGTCAAAACATCCATATTTTTCAAGCCTCGAAAACCCATTACCATCTCCACTACTTCGATCAAATCCATCGACGTCTCCAATGAAGACAAATCCGCTGCACCAATTTCAGAAGAAGAAGCGCCACCAATGGAAGAACCATCCGTCGACAAGAGAAGATTGGAGGAGAAATTCGCCGTAATAAATACTGGGATTTACGAATGCAGATCTTGTGGGTACAAATACGATGAAGGCATTGGAGATCCTTCGTATCCGATTCCACCTGGTTTGCCTTTCGAGCGGCTTCCGGACGATTGGAGATGCCCCACTTGCGGCGCTTCGCAGAGTTTCTTCGAGAGTAAGCGCACGGAAATTGCGGGGTTTGCTCAGAATCAGCAGTTTGGATTGGGGGGAAATGCGCTTACTTCTGGTCAGAAAGCTATTCTCATATATGGTAGTTTGCTTCTTGCGTTTGCTCTGTTCTTGTCTGGTTATTTTCTTCAATAATTTGTGCTATTTTTGTTTATTCCAAGTAAATTTAGTATACATTAACGGATTATGAGACCATGTTTGCATTTGCGTTTCGGGTATTTACATCTCATAAACGTATGAAAAATGTCTGGAAAACATTGGAAAATGTTTCGAAAATGAAAATCTACCGACTAATCTATTTCTGGAAACTTTGTTGCTACCCTTAAGTGCGCTGCACTCAGGAGCAACATCCACCATCCAAATAGAATCTTTTTTTACCTTTTAAAAAGAAGAATGGTGATGATGCCCCTTAGGGCACTACCCTTAAGGGCATCATCAAACAAACCTCTATTTCTTAACCATAAAGTGCAACTCGTATATATGGGTCAGGAAATCTCGAGTTCTAGACCCTCCGCCATCCACCCCGTAGCATAGGATTGTAATGATAAAAAAAAAAGAATATAAGAAATATGGAATATACACATTCAATAAATGGACCTACTTCATGATGCACTACCCCATGCGGTAGCCAAGATCAATTCAAGAACTAGTAGTGTAACGCATAATTCTCCCGTGTTTAGGGTCTAGTACATTTGAAATTAAAATGTCAAAATGCAATCTTATCATTGTATTATTCCAGCAACATTTACACCATCAAAAATTTAATACGTTTCATCTGGCAGTCTCCCCGGCAATGGCATCCGTTTGATATTTTGGAAATGGTAATAGTAGTAGTAATAAGCCAGTCTTATTTTTAGTCCATTTGAACAACCTATATTCTACTTATCCGATCCTGCAGTATGGGTGTTACTCTCACTGCACATCCAATGGTTGTAAAGGGGTCAAATACAACATACGTGGCATCCTTATAATCATTGGATCCGTGGTGAAGGTAATAGACTCATTGCACGATCGAACTAACCCCAATGTTGGCAAGCTAGATATCATCTAACAAAGGATCATTTATATTTGAATTTGGGTACGTAAGGACAATTATTATGTTGTAAGAAGGGTCTGGAGTCGGTGAATGGGGAATGATTTGGAGGCTAGTTAATCACTTAATTGTCCTCAAAACAAGCCTCAATTTCACATGGGTGTGCTTTTAATCCCAAAATGAAAATCCGCTAGCATGATCATCAACATTTCAAATTGAAATTGATATTATGCAATGGATCCAGATTGTGTAAATGAGGAACTTTACCTTGCATTTCCACAAATAGTACCGTGACTTGCATTTGTTCATCTTATAGAGTTTCTCCATCTCCAGATCTGATTTATAAAAGATTTTGCAACTGAAATTCAGTATCTACAATTGTATTACCTTCTCTCGGCTTACCAGGAAAATCAGGTCCAGAACTAGGAGTTCCGATTTTGAATGAGACTGAAGATCATCCATTCATTTCGTCCACTGATATCCGATATCATAAAATCTTGTGGATTTTGGTGTATTACAGCCGCATAAACTTTGAAGAACTTTGATAGCTTCAATCGAAATTTCTCAATGAAAACATTATTCATATGATGTTACCTCACAATCAGAGAAATGCAATCGTATCAATAATACAATCTTCGAGCGAGTACAAACTCCAAGAAATCAAAGACGAGCAGCCGAAACAGAGGGCAAAGCGTGAGAAGAGAAGAAAAACAGGGAGTGAGAAACCCAAATTTCAAATTATGCATATTCCTCAAATGTTTACAATATATAGTAAACGAAATAGCTCACTAGCAACAATTTTTAAACTTCCAAAGGATATTGTAAAAGCCAATCCAACCCAGTAGTACACCGTAACCATGTGTGTTGCATTTGCATTTATATTACATGAAAAAGTTTCTTTTATAATAAAACATGAACGAGTAACCTGTGTTTTTTGTTGAAAAGAAGAAGTATTTGAAGTCATTCTACTTTTGCTCCCTGGAAATGAAACAGTGGCAGCAAAGAACGAATAAAACAAAAAAACTTATCTGAGCCATATAAAAAGACACCTGCGTCTGCAAACTAAAAAATCCCGAGATCTCTACTTCCAGCTGAGGATCTGTCTGCAACAGTACAGAAATATACTTCATGTTATCATCTTTCAAATTCTGTTAGATGGCAGGTGCATTTTCGTGGATTGATGCTCCTATAACTGTGGTTTGGTGGATAATTTGGAACTACTTGAATTGAAGGAGTTACGTCCATATTCAATTCAAAATATCAATGCTGCAGTTCTGAGTCCATGAGGTTCGGCGTGGAACTGTGTTTGAGGGGGTAGACCGTCTTCTTCACTGGTATCTCATGATGCTCTGTACTACTAACTTCTTGTCTGGAATACATTATTGTACTCCGTACGGCAGGTCTACTGATCCATTTAGGAGGTGGTGATGGAAGTGGGCCAATGTTTGGCACCAGTTGGGGAAGCACACGAGATATTTGAGTGGAACATGGCACTCCTGGAGATGCAGCCTCAAGTGGTCTAATTTTCGAGCCACCACCTATACACAATGCAGAAATGTCATTTCTTAGGTCCCGGTGCTGCTCCATATATGAAATTCTATCTTGCATCTCGAAACCAATATTGGGTCGATGACCTTGCTTATCATTGGGGGAAACATAATACTTAGAACCAACTGTTGGGCCTCGAGGGAAGTAATGTCCATCAAGAAAATTTGGATCATTATAATAGTCCAGTTCAGAACTATATTTGCCAGCACCTTGCTCAAATCCCGATTGCCCAGCTGCTCTGGGCCTATATATTGCATGATGGTTATTCGATGAATTTCGGGTAGATGTTCCCTCAGTAATACCTCTTTCATAACCAGGAGGTCCAGCTGGCTTTGGCCTATTTATTGCGTGCTTTACCCGGGAATTGGGATGACTCATCTGTTCTGATTTAATATTCAGTGTGTTTTGAACCAAACGATAAGCAGCTTCTCCCAAAGTAGGACCGGATATTGCCCCAGAAACTTGCGGTCTGTGAAACGAAGCAGCCTCAATAAGAATGAGAAGAAGTACAAGGCTAAGCAAAATCATCTCAAAGCTAATAAAAATCAAAACACAGTTTAGCAAATACATATGTGCAGAGATTGTGATTGCATGGGACAAGTGAGCCCAAAATTTTGCAAATACCGAATTTAGAACTTGATTGATCAAATCGAATCAAAAATCATATGAGACTTGGTAAGTAACCTAGCTAATACAATCCAGGTATAAATATCCACCTTTCTTTCCCTAGCTGATTCCTGCCCCTGTTATCTTCATGCCATAAGGCAGGGAATGGCTTTACGTCAATAGATCTCAAAACCTGCAATTAAACATAAGGGACCCATCATGAGAGTGAAAGAGACTCACTGCAGATATATCTTAAAGTTGAAATGGCAGTTACTCGGGAAATTTCTGCTATAATTGGTTGTTTTGCAGAGCAATCCTTTACTGAAATGGCAGTCTATCAACTAGCCTCCACGTTAAATTCAACTCAAGTAGAGCTTGTCATATTCCATAGTGCAATAAATTGTCACAATTTTTTTTTTTTTTAAAACAATATGAGAATCATTTGGAATATATGAAATAATTACATGAATTAGATAAAAAAACTGTAAACACCGAAATCCTCTAAGAAAGAGATCAGAGAAAAAAATTATTTATTTACAATATTTTGTGTTAATAAAACCCTATACAAAAGACTCTAATAAACAGAGTAAAAATAATCAAATAATATCTTAAAGATACTAATAATATCTTTAGGATATTTTACTTAATCAAATGAAATCAAATCTATATTTAAACTCCTTATCTTATCGACACTCCCCCTCAAGTTGGTTCGAAAACATCTATCAATCCCAACTTGCTAACTTGATCTTCAAAGACTTTGTTGGATAGCCCTTTGGTGAATACATCAGCTACTTGTAACGAGCTTGGTACAAAGAGAATACATATCACACCATCTTAATTTTTTTTTTGATGAAGTGTTTATCGATTTCAATGTGCTTGGTTCTCTCATGTAGGACCGGATTATACACAGTTTTATTATCACAATAGAACTTCATTGGAAGATCAAATGTCCTAGATAGTTCTTCCATTACTCTTTTTAGCCACAGTGTCTCACACACTCCTTGAGCCATGGATCTAAACTCGGCTTCAGCACTACTTCTTGCCACCACACTTTGTTTTTTACTTCTCCAGGTTACCAAGTTACCACACACAAATGTACAGTAACCCGTGGTAGATCTCCGATCAGTCACTGATCTTGCCCAGTCAACGTCAGTATATGCTTCTATGTTTCCGCAGTTATTCTTTTCAAAGAGTAAACATTTTCCAGGAGTTCCTTTTAGATACCTTAGGATCCGATATACGGCTTCAAGATGCTCTGAATAGGGTGAGTGCATAAACTGACTTACCATACCTACTGCAAATGCAATATCAGGTTGGGTGTGTGATAAATAGATCAGCTTCCCAACCAGCCGCTGATATCTTCCTGTATCTGCTTGAACACCATCTTTGACATCTCCAAGTTTTTTGTTCGCCTCACTTGGAGTATCTGATGGTTTACATTCGCTCATCCCGGTTTCATTCAAGAGATTCAAGAGATCCAAAACATACTTTCTTTGAGAAACCATTATTCCTTTTTTTGATCTAGCCACCTCCATTCCAAGAAAATATTTCAGCTGCCCCAAGTCTTTCATCTCAAATTCAGTTGCCAATTGTTTTTTTAATATGTTCATTTCTTCTGTGTCATCTCCTATTAATATAATATCATCACACACGATTAAAACAAATATCTTGTTAGACTCCGATTTTTTTGTGAAGAGTGTATGATCAGATTATCCTTGGGTGTAACCTTGACTTTTACACATCTTGTGAATCTTTTAAACCACGCTCTAGAAGACTGCTTTAGTCCATAAAGAGACCTCTTTAACCTGCACACCTTAGATCCAAATTCATTAGTATAACATGGTGGTGGATCCATATAAATCTCCTATTCTAATTCTCCATTTAAAAAGGCATTCTTTTACATCAAGTTGAACCAGAGGCCAATCTAAGTTAGCAGCAACAGATAGAATGACATGAATTGTATTTAAGTTTAGTCATAGGTGAGAAAGTATCAGTATAGTCCACCCCATATGTTTGAGTGAATCCTTTAGCAACTAGACGAGCTTTGTATCGCTCCAAGGATCCATCAGAGTTATATTTAACTGTAAAGCCCACCTACATCCTACAACAGGCTCACCAAATGGTAAATCAGTCTTCTCCCAGTTGACGTTCTTTTCCAGAGCTCTCATCTCTTCCTGAATTGCTTCCTTCCATTCAGGGATCTCAAGAGCCTCATGTACAGTGTTTGGAATACTAACAGGGTCTAACTGAGAAGTGAAAGTAGCATAAGATGATGATAAGTTTTTGTAAGATATAAAATTTGAGAGAGGATGTTTTGTGCACGCTCTAACTCCTTTTCGTTTGGCAATATGTACGTTTGTCTCGTTAGGAATTGATTGGAAAGTACCTGGAGTATGAGGGACAATGGGAATGATTGGGACTTCACTGTTCGGTTCATGATTAGGTCCTTGAGTCGAGTCATGGTCTGGTAGTAAGATAGTGTCTCCCCATGTCTTTGTACCTTTCCTCCTGATATAGACAATATCATGTCTTTTGTGATCCTCTCCTAGATTCTGAAGGTTAGGATTGTCCTTGATTTCAAATTCAATTTGAAAATTTGAGTTGGTTAAAATTTCATCTTCATGTTCACTCTCCCCCTGAGGATGAAAGGATTGTCCCTCAAAAAATGTGACATCCATAGAGACCAAGAATTTTTTTGAAGAGGGATCGAAGCATTAGTACCACGTTGTGTATTCGGATATCCAACAAATATACATTTCACGGCTTTGGGATCAAGTTTTGACCTATTCGAATCATGAATATGGACAAAAACCACACTGCCAAAAATTTTGAGGGGGATATCAGACACCAAGCGAGAAGTGGGAAATGATTGTTTAAAAATAGACAGGGGGTTTGAAAGTTCAACATTCTAGATGGTAATCTGTAACCAAAAAAGCTGCAGTATGAATAGCCTCACCCCAAAAATAGCTTGGCACCTTCGTATGAAAACTCAGGGCCCGAGCAACTTCAAGGAGATGACGATTCTTACATTCTACCACCCCATTTTGTTGGGGCGTATGAGGGCAGGAGCTTTGATGAATGACACTGTTTTGAGCAAAAAAATTCCTAGAACATGATTAAAAAATTGTGTTCCATTATCACTGCGAAAGATGTGAATATTTGTGTGGAATTGAGTCTGAACCATTTTGTAAAAATTCCCAGGTCATTCGTGTGTGATCATCAATAAAAGTGACAAACCATCGTTTTTTTGAGATGGTTCGAGTTTTACACAGCCCCCACACATCACTATGAATTAAGGTAAATGGGGTAGATTGCTTATATTTCTGAGATGGAAACATAGTACGATGATGTTTAGCCAATTCACATGAATCACAACACAATTTTGAAAGCAAGTCTTTATTGATGCAAAATTTAGGAAACAATCGTTTTAAATAAGAAATATGAGGATGACCTAAGCGACAATGCCATAACATAATGTCTGGCATTAATACTAGATAGAGAAACTGAATTAAGACAAAATTTATTATTTGCCTCGAGTGAGGTAGCATCGAACATGTAAAGTCCACTATCTTGTCTAGCACTGCCAATCATCTTCCCTGAGACAAAATCCTGAAATTCACAATGAGAAGAGGAAAACACAATACGACAGTTAAGGTCACGAGTGAATTTGCTAATAGATAGTAGATTATAAGTTAGAATTGGCACATGCAGGACATTGGTAAGAGAGTAAGCGGAAGAAATCCGTATGGAACCCTTTCCAGTGACCGGGGCAAGAGAACCATCATCAATTTTGACCCGTTGGTTCTTAGCGCACGGTACATAGGAGAAGAATAGATGAGATGACCCTGTCATATGATCTGTGGCACCTGAATCTAAGATCCACACGCTATGAGGAAAGGAATGAGCCACATTAACACAAGAAACACCTGTTTGTGCCACGGAACAGGAAGGAGTGGACTAGGGTTTGGTTACTTGAGATCCAAACAGTTTGTACAGGTGGTCAAGTTGATCCTTGGTGAAAGGCAGCGACTCAGGTTGAGGCGATGGCTGGCTGGAATCGACTACACCAGTTTGAAGAGCATGATTTCCGGTGGCAGATTTGTAGGGAACATCAGATTTCTTTTTAAAATGAGGTGGTTGGTCATGAATTTCCCAACATGTTTCAATTGTATGTCATGGCTTCTTGCACTTTCACACACTGGCCGTTTCTTCCCATCCCGCCGAGTACGATCAGTCCGTGAGTTTCTACTAAGCAGAGTAGATCCCTCGGGTTCAGCATACGGCAGATCACATTTAAACATCACCAGGCGTCGAGACTCTTCCCGACGAATCTCAGAAAATACTTCACGGATGCTGGGTAAGGGTTTACGACCCAATATACGCCCACGTACTTCATCAAGATCACGATAAAGCCCAGCGAGGAAGACAAACAGACGGCTACACTCGATTTTATTCTTGTAGCGAGTGTTGTGTTTGGGGTTCTCTCATTCATCCATATCTAGGGGATCCAGTTCTTGCTACACCATCATTAATTCATTGTAATATGTGGTGACGTCGCGGCTTCCTTGGTGAATCTGCCACATACTGGTTGTGAGATCATAAAGCTGCGAATAATTCTCCAAATCTGAGTACGTATCACGTACTGCGATCCAGACGTCATGGGCTGTTGGAAGAAACATAAATGGCTTCCCAATGGATGGTTCCATGCTATTAATCAGCCATGCCATCACCATTGAGTTTTCCGAACGCCACTGACCAAATTTTGGATCGTCAGAAGGCGGAGGTTTCACGTCGCCGGTGATAAACCCAAGCCGTCCTTTCCCGTCAATAACCAGTCGCACATTCCATGTAATTACGTCCATTAAATTAATGGATCATAAATTGTAAGGAATTATCGGAAATAAGCAATCCCGTCGACTGGGAGGATCCGCCGCCTACGGAATTGTGGCTGCTGTTACCAGACGAAGATGACGACCCAGTTGCAGCCATGGAGACGAGGGATTACGATCGAGCACAAGGCTCTGATACCATGTAAACACCGAAATTCTCTAAGAATGAGATCAGGGAAAAAATATTTATTCGCAATATTTTGTGTTACTTAAACCCTATACAAAAGACTCCAATAAATAGAGTACAAAGAATCAAATAATATCTTAAAGATACTAATCATATCTTTAGGATATTCTACCTAATCAAATGAAATCAAATTTATATTTAAACTCCTTATCTTATCGACAAAACAAAGACAGCCTGAAAAGAAAATATACACACTTACTTACAGTAGAAAAGGTAATACACATAGAAAAGGTTACCAACTGCTATTGAAAAAAAAAAAAAGGAAAAGAACACAAGACATGCAGCCCAAATGATTCCATAAAAACTTCAAAATTCTTTCACTAAATATGAAATATGGAATGTCATTGTTTCAGTTAGTTTACCATTCATGTATATTTTTTCCTTTAGGTCCACTGTTTAGATCAATTCATGCTCAGAGATGTATGAATTGAAAAACAAATGGTCTAGTTAATAGTACTTCGCGTGCAATAAGGTTTCATTATGAACTTCCAATCTTTGGTTTTAATAATGAGAAACAATACTTGCATCTATTGACATTCAGGATATTATTATTTGATTATTTCTTGTGGAAATTGAAAGTACTTCTTTTACTTTGTTTTTTTTTTTTGTTATTTATAAATTGTGGGAGGAAATCTCTCCTCAAGTGATGTGTGGAGGTGTTTGACAGATTGCTACCTACTAAACAAAACAACAGTTCATGATGGGTTGGGTTGGGGTTGACGAAAACCGAGGATATCCAAAACTATTCCATGCCTAGAATTACATGTTCGTTTTTACCTCATTTGGTGTAAAGTTAGGAAGGATCATACTTGTAACTATACTTCTATACAACTGAGAATGGAGAAAATAGGACGAAATATCGAAAATTCAAATGTCTATTCGTGAAGATCATAGAAGTTTTATCCGTAACCTTGTATCCGAAAAATTTCAAAGGTTTTAGATATTTTTTTAGATGGAATATGTTCAGATATTATTGCAAAGATATAAAATTAGATGCACAGGTTTGAAATTCTTTGTTTTCTGTCAAAGCTGCCGTTACATGGTTGAATGAATAATACCATATAATGAGACATATCGTAGTCCATGCACATTCTGGTTATATAGGCATAAAATATTTAAAGCACTATTAAAGTTGCATTTAAAAATTCACACCTCTTGTCAAAAGATAAGACAAAATGACATCAAACCATATGGACATTGATCATCATTTAAATGGTTTCCTTCGATCAAATATTCTAAGGATAAAAAACACAAGTGGTCAACCAGGTAAACTTTTAAAATATCTTCAGTAACTATTGTAACATATAAAATAACCATTGTAACTATTATTAAAGGATGAATGATACTTGACGTAGCTAATGCATCTTTAATATAAACCCAATATCCGAAGGCGAGGAAGCAGAAAATAATTTCACATACCTTTGCTGGCAAACTTACACCTTCAGGAAGCTTTGATATGTGAGCATGCTGAGATGGATTAAGATAAGTGATGTTTCTGCAAAAGCAGTTACACTTTACTCTTTTACTTTACTATGTATATTTATTTATTTTTTTGTAAAATTACAAGAACTTACAAAACTTGATTCTCAATAATGTCTCCCAGCCCACTGACAGGGGAAGGAACCACTTGTCTTAACGCATTCCTCTTAGTTAGCCACAGAAATCCATTCATTCCACCACTGAAAAAACAGAAAATGGAACTGAGGTTTGCATAACAGATAACCAGAAAGAGCAAAGTTGAGCAAATCATACTAAATAACCCACCTTGAAACGGTATCAATAGACCATGGAAATTCTTCAATGCCACAAAGACGGTAGTAAAAGGTAATTTGGGCAGCCAATGCATGAAGAGGATGGACATACAGCAAATCAAACATCACACTATTCCGAAATTGTTCTTCCTCCTAAAAGAACAGGAATAATCAGGGCTAAAACAATGAAGATAGTTACCCTCATATTTCCTCCCTCTTCACGAGGAGCAATGGTGTTCACGTAAATCAGAACTTCAGCATTCTCAAAATTGCTAAATGAAACATCTTACAGACAAAAAGAAACAAATCATAAAATACTGGGGATGTGAGTAGTAAAGTGAACATAATTCAACAATTTTCAAACAGAACACCCTTTTCTTACAAAATGTTTTTGTGCCGTTCTCATTGCAATTGTTACATAAAAAATGTTCACTTCTGGAATTTCATTTTGCCCCTGCTTTTGGATAGACAATTTAAAAGTTCACGCAAGGGATTAGAATAAGAGACAAAATACAAAGGCCAAAGTTCATTATACTGCAGAGTCATAAAATATCAAGTCCTGTGAATCCACTGAATTTCCAGAATTAATTTACACATGTGAATGCATAGGGAAATTAACATAAGGCTGCTTTAGGCACGTCGTGTCTACTGTAAGAGATAGCCACCCGTACCATAAAGATAAATGATGAAGTGAAGTTAGCTTTTTGTTCTACTCCAACTACCTAAAAAGATCTCTTTTCTTTTTTGCATGGCCTACGAAGCACAGAGACTTCTAACCATGCCAATTTCTCATGACTGAAATTTCTAAACATGCCAATGTATCATGTCGAATATTTTCTGGATTCAGATACATGATGGGCACTAAGTATTATATACTTCTATTGATGTATTTGAAAATTACATTTAGAAAAATCAGATACCCGTATCGGGCGTGTCAACAACCATGTATTGACCGAGTCGGATACTTCAAAAGCATTTAAAGTTTTCAGATGTTATGATTTCTATTAAGAATAAAGGAAAAAAATCTAAAAAAACTCAATTTAAATTTATGGAATATATTTGATCAAATAGCTAATGACAATACAATGACAATAATAAAGATAATTTTTTATAGTTGTCTGATTGTGACTGCAAATAGACGATGGAAAAGGCGAAAGTATAGCATATCTTATTCTCTTATTATTTTTATATAAAATAAATTACATTGAGTTGTGCTATATAGACTATGCCACCCAAATTATCTCCACAATCCTAGGAACTATACAAAGACTATTCCAGTCTAATAAATATCGAACCTCTCAGAATGTTATCTTCTTTGAGCATCAATATTTCTTCCAGTCTCAAGTTCTTTCTGATTCTCCTATTGTTCTTCCCATTTTTGATCATGTGTCTCCTCCTTTTGAGCGTTTTTAAACCAGGTCCAATGCTCCGCAGCCCGTTCCGATCATTAACTCTCACCTGATCCCCCCACAATTCCTCCACTTCGGCGCTCCACTAGGGCTTCTCAGCCCCCTGATCGGTATGGATTTTCTCCTACTTCATTTACTGCTACTCTGGATACTGTTTTGGTTCCTCGTGTTTATTCTCAGGCCGCTTCCCAAGCATGTTGGCAGAACGCTATGCAGGAAGAGCTCCAGGCTCTTCAAGACAATCACACTTGGGACCTTGTGTCTTGTCCGCCAGGCATCAAGCCAATTGGCTGTAAGTGGGTGTATTCTGTCAAATTCCGGTCTGATGGGTCCATCAACAGGTATAAAGCTCGGCTTGTGGCTCTTGGGAATCGCCAAGAATATGGCATTGATTACGAAGAAACCTTTGCTCCAGTTGCCAAAATGACTACGATTCGTACTATATTAGCACTCGCTGCTTATAAGGGTTGGTCCCTCCGGCAAATGGATGTCAAAAATGCTGGCGATCTAAAGGAAGAAATTTTTATGTCTCCGCCTACTGGACTCTTTATTACTCCTTCCCCAGAAGTGTGTCGTCTTCGTCGTTCTTTGTATGGGTTGAAGCAAGCCCCGAGGGCATGGTTTGACAAATTTCGCTCCATCTTACTTGCTTTTCAGTTTGCTCAAAGTCAGTTTGATTCATCTTTTTCTTCGCAAAGCTTCTACGGGCATTGTCATGCTTTTGATCTATGTTGATGATATTGTTATTACGGGTTCTGATACCGTCTTGATTCAGCAGTTGCAGGGGCATCTTCAGACATCCTTTCATATGAAGGATCTTGGTTTATCGCAGTATTTTCTTGGTCTTGAGGTCCATACCAAATCCACTGGTATTATGTTACATCAGCATAAATACACGCAGGAGTTGATTTCCTTAGCTGGTCTCCAATCGGGCTAGCCGCCGATTACAGTAGCCGCGCACAGTAATCGCGCGCACAATAATCGCGTTGGCGTCAACAGTAGCTGCAAAAAGTAATTGTGTTCGCGTGAACAGTAGCCGCGAACAGTGACAGCCATGCCAACACCTAGAACGCGAGCAGCCAGATCCGGCCGAGAAACCCTAAAGCGGCGCACTCAATTCAGAAGCGAAACCCTAGAGCAGCGCCCCCAAAATCAGCCGCAAAAACCCTAAATCGGAAAACCCAAAAAAAATCGAAACCCAAATTTGAGCCAACCTAGAACCCTAAATCACGAAACCCAGGCGAATCAAAACCAACATTGAAACCCTAAATCGTGATTTGTGAAGCCCAAAAAAATACTGCCAAATCCCTAAAAATGGAGAAAAAAAATCGCACTGAAAACCTTGAAGGCTGTGAAATAAACGACCAGGCAGAAAGAAAATTTTGGCAGAAAAATTATGAACTGGCTGATACCATGTTCTGTTTTTGATTTCATACCCTTTACTTTGGGTTTTCCTCAATCATATAGCACAAATTGTGTTTACAGAATCCCTTAATTTAGGGTTACAGAATCCCTTAATTTAGGTTACAGACTCGTACAATATCTCCTAATTATGCTAACAATATCCCTGAAAATATGGTAAGATATAATCAATATTTACAACTAAAATCAAATCAAATCAATCTAGGATTTATCAAATCTAATATCATTAACATCTCCAACCCCAGTGGAATATCAGATTGCGGTCAAATGATCATTACAGGACATAAACTTAATGAATGGGAATAACTACCTATAGTGTCCCAATCTGTAATGATGTTTATATGTGGCAAAGGAAATGATGACTACCTTCAAGAGCACAAATCTATCCCAAGATCGATAACTAAAATTTTAGAATCTGGAAAACAGAAAACAACATGGTTATGTCATGGTTAATTAACTCCATGACTAATGAAATAGGAGAAAACTTTCTCCTCTACAGAACAACCAGTGAAATTTGGGAGGCAGCAAGAGAAACCTACTCAAACAAGGAAATTACTTCAGAGCTGTTGAAAGTATTTTACATGACCTGCAACAAGGAGACATGTCAGTGACCAGTACTTCAATCCCTCACTTGATATTGGCAACAGGTAGACATGTGCAAAGAACACTTGTGAAAATGTCCTGAGGATGGAACCAAATATCGACCAAAAAAAAAGTCTACAATTTTTTATTTGGACTCAACAATAACCTTGATGAATTTCGACGAAGAATTTGAAAAAGCAGGAAGAAAGTGATGCTGGGAACCTCAGTTACTGCACCATTGACTGAAAACTCCGCTATCGCTACTCGAAGTTACAAAAAACAAGGCACTGATAATCGACAGAAGAAGGAACACAATATTGTGAACGTTGTGATAAGCCAAATCACGCGCTGAAAACCTGCTGGAAAATTCACAGGAAACCAGTAAATTGGAAACTTGCACTCCGACAAAACAGAGGCAACGCTCCAATAAAAGAAGGGAACGTTATACCCGCTGAGTCTAACCACTTCAGCAAGGAACACCTGGAGACCTTGAAGCAATTAATCAAGGAATCATAGGCTACCAGTTCAAATCTAACAATTGGAACTGGATCTCTTGCCTAGAAAGGTTATTTCATTGCTGCCCTGGATGGTAAGAGTGAAAAATTAAGCTCTTGGATCATTAATTCAAGAGCTTCAGATCATATGACTATAGATAAAGGAATGCTAACAAATTTCAGTCCTAGCCATGAGAACATAACCGTGAGCATAACATATGGATCTTTCTCCAGACTACGTGGCACTAGATCAATAAAAATTTCAGGAGATTTAGCATTCAATTCTTTCTTTGGTGTCAAAATTAAATTGTAATCTACTATCAATAAGGAGATTCACCAAGGACCATAACTGTGTTGCTAAATTCTCTCCAATTTCTTGTGAATTAAGGACTTGAGTTCAGGTAAGATGATTGGCCATGTTAAGGAATACTCGGGACTCTATCTTCTTGCGGCAAGTGATTCTTCTCCTGAAGAAAAGTCATAATTCTAGTGGTTTAGTGTCTGTAAGTCATGATTCAAAGTAGGCTTTTTAAAAGGAAAGTGATGTTATGTTATGACACTATAGGTTAGGACATCCCAATTTCATGTATCTCAAGAAACATTTTCTATATCTTTTCCATAATAAGAATCCGAATGAGTTTCATTGTGACATTCATAGATGATCACACTAGATTCACAAGTGTATTCTTAATGAAAGAAAAATCGGAAACAGGTCTAATATGTCAAAAGTTCAACACCATGATTCAAACTCAATTTCATACTCAAATTCAAATCTTGAAATTGACAATACCAAAGAATATTTTGCATCCATTCTCACTTGTTACCTGACAAACCAAGGGATTGTTCATCTTAGCGCATGTCGACACACCCCAACAAAATGACGTGGCCGAACGAAAAAAACAGACAACTTCTTGAAGTTGCTCACTCCCTCATGTTCTCTGCACCTGTACCAAAACAATATTGGGGGGAAGCAATACTCACCGCAACCTACCTCGTGAATCGAATGCCCTTCAAATTCTAGACTCCATGTCCGTCCTTACTCAAATCTTACCCAGCTACATATCATATCTTCCATTCCTTTTTAAAATCTTTGGCTGCTTCGCTTTCGTCCAGATCCATAACCATCATCGGGGTAAACTTGATCCTAGAGCCATTAGGTGCATTTTCTTGGGGTATTCTTCACATCAAAAACTCCGCCATTGATATATATCACTTGTGATATGGATCACTTATGATACGAATCAGTCCATGTCCCAAGCCAGGGTAAAGGGGGAGAGTGGTGGTAGGCTTGTGACGGCCAGCCGGATAAATTAGTCACATCTCAATAACATGAACTATAAAATGAATTGCGTTGGGGCGTTCCCTACACAGCGAGCGATGCACCGGACCCCAGGTGTAGTGATAAGTGGGCAAGGGCTGCTAGGTCGTCGCCCAGAAGCGACGGGTCACAACGACGCTTGGGTATGGTGTCAAATGAGCAAGGGTTCCCTCACCTCGAGCGAGTGGGGGTAAAGAAGTTAGCTCGAAACCAAGACCAAAGGATTCGTTTAGCCTCTTGGAATGTAGGTTCCCTTACCTGTAGATTAGTAGAGTTAGTAGAGACTATGAGTAGAAGAAAAATCAGTATTATGTGTATGCAAGAGACCAAATGGGTAGGTGAGAAAGCCAGAACTATAGCTCATTGGGGCTATATACTTTGGTACATAGGTAAGGATAAGAATCGTAATATGATAGGTGTAATCGTAGAAAATAAATTACTCGAGTATGTAGTTGAAGTTAGGAGGATTGGAGATAAGATAATATTAGTTAAGCTAATTTTAGGCAATGATATTTTTAACATATTAGTGCCTATGTACCCCAAATTGGTCTAGAGGAGGCTATTCAAAGGACATTTTGGAAAAATTTGAACGACGTGGCGCAAGGAATACCCTTTAATGAGAAAATCTTCATCGGGGGAGATTTCAATGGGCACATATGTTCTGATCGGGATGGTTATGAGAGTGTTCATGGAGGCTATGGCATTGGGGACAGGAACGCCGCAGGTAATTCACTTTTGGATTTTGCCATGGCATATGACTTAGTCGTAGCGAATACCTGGTTCAAGAAGAGGTCCTCACATCTTGTTACTTTTAGAAGTGGGTCTAGTGCAACTCCGACTTTTAGTTCAAGATGCTAGGATTAAGAATAGGGCCACTAGAATTAAGCATAAGTTAGAACCTTGAATTAAGTGGTGGCGGTTAAAAGAAGGCATTTTGGAGCTTTTATAGAGAATGTAGTCGAGGAAGTTAATTGGACGCCAAGAGATGATCCTGATACCACCTGGAACAAATGACTCGTGGCATTAAGATGGTAGCTAAAGAGCTCCTTGGTGAGTCATTAGGATATGCTCCACCAGGTAAGGACGCATCATGGTGGAATAGACGTAAAGAAAGCTATCCGAATCAAGAGGGATGCTCACAGAGAGCTGAAGAAGAACAACACTGGGGCAATCTTCGAAATATATAAGCTTGTCAAAAAAGAAGCGAAGACAGCGGTTCGAGATGCTAAAGCTAAGTCTACAAAGAAATGTACGATAAATTAGATACCAAGGAGGCAGAAAAAGATATCTACCGGATTGCCCGAGCGAGGGAGATGAAGACAAGAGACTTATGTGCAGTGAAATGCATAAAAGTTGAGAACCATAACGTCTTGGTTAGAGATGTAGACATCAAAACAAGATGGAAGAATTATTTTAACAGCTTGTTCAACGGTGGCTTTAGCCAAGATTTAGGTGATCTTAACATCCATCAACATATGTAAACCTTGAGTTTACTCGCAGAATTAGAGAATCTGAGTTTAAAGAAGCTTTGAACAAAATGAAAGCACGAAGAGCAGTTGGTCCTGATGGAATCCCTATTGAAGTATGGAGATGTTTAGGACCGACATGGATAAAATGGCTAACAGATCTATTTAACAAGATTTGAAGTAACAAAATTCCAAATGAATAAATAAAGAGTACTCTCATTTCTATCTAAGAACAAGGGTGACATTCAGAGTTGCACCAACTATCGTGGTATAAAACTCATGTGTCACCCAATGAAGCTTTGGGAAAGGATAATTGAATGTCTTTTAAGGAGGGAGGTTAAGGTTTAAGGAGGGAGGTTAAGATATCGGAGAACCAATTTGGGTTCATGCCAGGACGGTCAACTACTGAAGCTATCCATTTATTTCGTTAACTTGTCGAGCGCTATCGTGAGAGGAGTAAAGATCCGCATATGATCTTTATAGACTTGGAGAAGGCCTACAACAATGTACCAATGGAGATATTATGGTGGGCTTTGATGAAGAAAAAAGTTCACATCAAGTATGTCAATATAATCAAGGACATGTACGATGAAGTAGCATCAATGTGAGAACATGCAGTGAGGTGACAAGTGAGTTCTCAATCACTATTGGATTGCATCAAGGGTCTGCGTTGAGTCCTTTCCTGTTCGTCCTAGAGATGGATGAGATAACAAAAGACATACAGACTGAATTTCTTGGAACATACTTTTTGCTGACGATGTTGTGTTAATCGACGAGACAATGGCAGGGGTAAATGGCAAATTTGAGTTATGGTGAGAGACATTGGAATCAAAGGGTTTTAGATTAAGTAGGTCTAAAACGGAATATATGGAGTGCAGATTTAGTGGTCGTTCCTTTCGGGATTCCGGTGTTGTAGCACTCGGTGGTCAAGAGATATCGATGAGCAGCAAGTTTCGATACCTATGTTCAATTATCCAAAAGGATGGAGAGATTCACAGTGACGTTAACCACATGATTCAGGCTGGCTGGTTGAAATGGAGAAACGCCACCGGAATTCTATGCGATCGTAATATCCCGCTGAAATTGAATGGAAAGATCTATTGAACCGTCGTTAGACCCGCAATGTTGTATAAGGCGGAATGCTGGGCACCCAAGAGGAATTACATCCAAAAGATGAGTGTGGCAGAGATGCGTATGTTTCGTTGGATGTGCAGTAGACCAAAAGAGATAAAATAAGGAACGAAGACATTCTAGCTGAAGTAGGTGTAGCTTGTATAGAAGAGAAGATGCAAGAAAGCTGCTTACGTTGGTTTGGTCATGTTTGACGTAGGCCCAGCAGTACACCTGTGGGTCGAGTGGAGTCCATGGATTTCGGCCAGTTCACGATAGCGAGAGGACGACCGAAGAAGACATGACTCGAAGTTATATGCAAAGACATGGAGTACAAGGGGATTACAGAAGATATGTTGACCGATAGAGGCGTTTGGAGAAGACTGACGCATGTGTCCGACCCGACTTGATTCTCTCATTGTTCATGTACCCTACCCCAATTCATTGAGATTAAAGGCTTAATTGTTGTTATTCTTCACATCAAAGAGGGTACAGATGTTATTCTCCTAACACAAGGAAATTCTATAACTCTACGGATGTTAAATTTTTCTGAACATCAATCATATTACCCCAAATTTGACATTCGGGGGGAGAATTTCACACAAGAACATCATCCTTGGACATTTATAAGCAAACCAGTGATCTTTTGAACCCCAAATGTTGGCAACATCTCATCAATGGAATTTATCCATGTTCACCAACATGAACCTATGGTTCCACACTGTGACTCACCACCCAAATATTCACAACAATAACTGATCAGTAGAATCCTCTAACATCTCCAAAAGTTACGAAACCAACTGACAACTCAAGCTCCCCTGACCTTCATACCCCATAGACATGTCAACCACAAGATAATCTCATCATTCACTCTTGTAAACACGAGCCAAAGGAAAATAGAGCCCCAAGTACCACCTAAGCATAACCAAACATTGGAGCTGAACTCAAGTTCAAAAGATTTACAAGGTAATTTTGATTATGAAGTGGATATTGACTTGCCTATTGCAAAAAGGAAAGGAGGTAGAGAATGCACAAAACATCAAATATGTTATTTTGTGTCATACCATGTATTATCTAACAAATAAAGGACTTTTGTGTCAAGCCTGGATCAAACACATGTTCCTAAATCCATACAAGAAGCACTCACAAGACCAAAAGGAAGGTTGTCGTTATGGAAGAAGTTTGTGCACTAGAAAAGAATGGAACATGGGAAAATCACCGAATTACCTCCCGGAAAGCATGTTGTAGGTTGTAAATGGGTCTTCACAACCAAGTACAAAGAAGATGGAAGTATTGATCGATATAAGGCTCGACTTGTGGCAAAGGGATTCACATCGTGCCATGGCATTGATTATGAAGAAACATTTGCACATGTGGCCAAGTTAAATACTGTTCGAGTACTTTTATCCCTAGCCTCGAATCTAGACTGACACTTGCACCAATTAGCTGTGAAAAATGCATTCTTCAAAGGAGACCTAGTAGACATGATCATTCCTCCTGGATTTGATTCACAAGCAACAACAAATAAAGTATGCAGGTTGAAGGGATCTTTATACGAACTTAAGCAGTCACCAGAGCATGGTTTGACAGGTTCAATAGAGTAATTAAGCAACACATTTATCAGCAATGCCAGACAGATCATACACTCTTCGTCAAGCACTCAACTCTCGGGAAAATTGTTGTTCTCCTTGTATACGTGGATGACATTATCATAACAGGAAACAACGCACAAGAGATAACTACACTCAAGTGCCTGTTAGCAGAAGAATTCGAGTTGGTACAGGACAAAAATGATAGATGGGATTGGAGCCATGAGCCATCTAAACAATTTACGGTTTCATCGGCGTATCACCTAATTCAAAAAGAGGTACCACCTGATTCAGGCTTACAGGAGGTGTTCGAAGTCATTTGGAACACACTAGCCCTTAACAAGGCGGCTACCTTAGCTTGGAGAATCATTAGAGATCGAATCCCACTAAGCAGAACTTGAGGCGCAGAAATATAAGAACTGGACCGATATCGGACATTTGTGATCTTTGCCTAGAGGAGAAGGAATCCACAAATCGGATGCAATGCTACAAATGATTAGGATTGAAGCTCACTGTACACGAAGAATCCGTTGGTCATCTTCTTCATCATAATAGCCTTTGGAATCACAAAGGTCGAAAGGAATGGGTAACAATTTGGCTTGCAGTGCTATGGACAGTTTGGTTGGAAAGGAACAAGAGACTCTTTCGAAAACCACAGAAAAAAGTAGAGAACTTGATTGATTTAGTACACTAGATCCCAGAGATGAAAAATGTGTTTTCATAGGCTATGCTTTAAATAAAAAAGGGTAACAAGTGTCACAACCATCAAACAAAAAAGTGTTTGTGAGTATGGATGTCTCTTTTATCAAAAATCAATCCTATTTTTTAAAAAATTATCTTCAGGGGAAGATTCAAAATGAAGAAAATTTTGAGAAACAAATTTGAACCCATTGCCAAACCTCATTCTCTCATCTTACTCGGAGAATGAAGAGAAAAATAAAATACGGAGAATGAAGGAAATCCTAATATGAAATTGCTAAACTTAGACGACTCACAAACCGGGGGAGAAACACTACAGAAGGAACACACGGAACACGGTGTTACCAAACCTGAGTACGTTGTTTATACTCTGAAACAACAACTAAGCCTTTAATCCCAACGTTGCTTATACTCGGACATAATATCCTATGTAATCCCCTTGAACTCCAAGTCTTTGCGTATAACTTCAAGCCATGTCTTCTTCGGTCGTTCTCTCGCTCCCGTGAAAGGCCCAAAATCCATGGACTCCACTCGATGCAGAGATAAATTGTTGGGTCTACTTCAGCTTGAATATCTTCGTATTCTTGCATCTTTTCTTCTATACAAGCTACGTCTACTTCAACTCGAATATCTTCAGTCATTATTTTATCTCTTCTGGCCTTACCACATAACCAATGAAGCATAACATCTCTGTCACACTCATCTTTTGGATGTGATTCATCTTGGGTGCCCAGTATTCTCTTCCATACAACATTGCAGGTCTAATCGCGGTTCTATAAAACTTTCCCTTCAATTTCAGATGGATATTACGATCGCACAGTTGTTTATACGCGAAAAAACACAAGAATAAAAATCGATCAACTATCCTACCAAGTCAATGAGATTCAGATTCCCTGGAAGACGGTCCGGATAATCCAGGTAACTGTCATATAACTAAAGAGACCGATGACTGTCTACATATTGCAGTTAGAAAAGGAGTCCGAAAATGTACCCAACACTTCATTTCAAACTATGTATCTTATGATAAAATTTCCGACCATTATAAAGTCTTTATCTCAAATATGACTAACATGTTTGTTCCAGGAAATATTAAGGAAGCATTGGATGACCCGAATTGGAAGCTAGTAGTTATGGAATAGATGAATACACTTGAAAAAAACTAGACTTGGGAATTGGTGAGACATCCGGGGGGAAAGAATGTAGTAGGCTGGAAATGGGTATTATCATCAAATGCAAAGCCGATGGGAATGTAGAGAGGAATAAGGCGAGACATGTGGCAAAGGGGTTCACACAAACCCTTGGAATTGACTACCAAGAAACATTTGCTCCAGTTGCAAAAATGAAATCAATTTGAATTCTTCTATCTCTACAGTGAATCACAAAAAAAAAACATTATTTTTGAAATGGAATGGACCTGAAGAAGAAGTTTCATGACACTGCCTCCAGGTTTTGAGAAAGAATTTGGTGAAGACAGAGTACAAATTAAAAAATTATTTCTACGGTCTTAAGTTATCTCCAAGAGCGTGGTTTGAGCGATTTAGAAAGATTGTTAAGAACCATGGCTACAAACAAAGCCAATCAGATCACACCATGTTCTACAAACACTCACAATATGGTAAAATTGCTATCCTAATTATTCATGTGGATGACATTGTCTTGACAGAATATGATATTAAACAGTCCGAGAATTTGAAGAGGGGTCTTCCTAAAGACTTCGAGATAAAAGACCTAGGAACTCTAAATTACTTTCTTGGCATGGAGTTTGCAAGGTCCAAGGAAGGTATATTTGTCACCAACGCGCAAATATACACTTGATTTACGTAGTGAGACAGGCTTACTTGGATGTAGAGCAACTGAAACTCCAGCCGAACCCAATCAGAAACTTCAGCATGCTAAGGCCAAGAATGTGGTGAAGATTGAGCAGTATTAAAGGCTATATCACGCCCTAATATAGCCTTTGCCGGGTAAGAACATTTTGAAGCTGCTTACAGAGTCCCAAGGTATTTAAAAGGAACACTAGGCAAGGGATTACTATTCAAGAATCATGGGCATCTTAAAGTTGAAGCCTACACTGATGCAGATTGGGCTGGATGTACTTCGGTCTATCTCTGGTTACATACGTTGGATGAAACTTAGTAACCTGAAGGAATAAAAAGTAAAGTGTAGTGGCAAGAAGTAGCGCTGAAACATAATTTAGATCTGTTGCTCATGGAATTTTCGAAATATTGTGGATAAAGAGGTTAATAGAGGACCTAAAAATTCTAATCACTTCGTCAATGAATGTTTACTGTGACAATAATGCAGCCATTGCAATTCCACACAACCAGATTGCAGACGTCCTTACAAAAGTATTGTACAAGGGACAATTCAACTACTTAATTGGCAAGCTGACTATATAAAACATTTTCAAAGCCAGCTTGATGGGGAGTGTTGAAAACCAAGATTGTGTTACCTAAGACATTGTAAATTGTAGGCATGATCTATGGGATTTGAATCAATGTAAATTTTGTATATATTTATTAAGATTTAGATAAGGCATATTAATAGGAGATTAGTTGGATAATTTCCTTTTTTAATGCTTATGGTTATCTACTTATAGGAACAACACGTATCAATTATTGTATGAGAAATAATGGAGAATATTTTCAATTCCCAAATTCTATCTTTCAACATCTCTCCTAACTTCTAATTAGGATCCACGGGCGTTTTTTCGCGAGGTCTACAACCACTCATCCCTGTCTCTTTCAAAAATTCCAAGACTTGCGACAAAGAAATTCCTTTTCTTGATCTTGCTACCTCCATACCCAGGAACTTCCAAGTCTTTAATTTCAAATTCTGATGCAAAACTTTTCTTATGCTTTTCTCCTCTCACTTCCTATGATTATTTATCGTCCACATACAAAATTAAAAAGCTACTTTCCATATTTTAAGCTCGTGGAGATTGCTCTAGACCAGAGAGGAACATTTTCAACATACAAATCTTACCCCAAAATTGGATGCCTTCATATAAAAGAGCATAAATTTTATTGGAAAATACAGCCATCATCAATAAAGGAGTTTAAATTTCTCATGGCAAGATGCAATTTGCTTATGAAAATTTACAAACAAATAAAGAAACAAAGGAATATTGTCATTTAAAATTATAACTAACATCATATCACATTTAATAACGCATACTAAACAATTTATATATTATCTACACCACCACACTTAATCAGTTAAGAAATCAATCATGTCAACCTATGACATCAACCAAATGTGTCATCAGGTGCATCCTATTCAAGTTTGACTAAAAGTATAACTCTAAAAATTGGAGCAAAGGGAAAATATATATATACACACACACGCACAAAATATGTTAAGCTCATGAAAGTACACAAAATTGAAGTATTTGTCTTCCATACCGTCAAAGTGTCTTCAAGCTTCTTAGTTTCAGAAAGCAATTTCTTCTCTTCAATGAAAGGTAATTTGGCAACCCCCTGATTTTTGTGCAAATGAAAGATTTTGTCATATTCACTAGCCAAATAAAATCAAATATTGTTTGCCAGCAGCCATGGAAACAACATTTGAGTAAGACATAGAAGGATACCTGCCAAGCAAAACGCTTCCCATTCATATCAATTTCAAAATCTGGACATTTGATAAGAGGATCAGCTTGTATCAAAAAAGGAGAGAAAGAAAATAAGAATTATGCTTTCAGAAAACAGAGACTATACCAGTTGGGTAGCACTTGAAAATGGGAGATGAAGGATCAGTCATCAGTCTCCTGTATTTCTCAGGAAGAGCACTTGAGCTGTATATCACGCATAACAGAAATTCGTAATAAAGGTAGGCTACAAATGAATAATAAGAGGCGACTGAAAAGTTTTCAACTCTAAATAAATGAAAATGAAGTGAAGGACCTTGCAGCTGGTAGGGTTCCTAAAAGCTGATCAAAGGGTTTAAAAGGTTTCCCAGGGAAAAAGGTAATCTCCAAATCAGATAATCCTTCAAGATCAGAGGCAAATGGGGCATAATGGTATGGATAGTACCTGGATAAAGATCAAATGAGCCAAGTAAACTTGCAGGGGAAGTTAGACATTGCAAGATGTAAGTGCACTGCCCTAAACCACAAAACCTTTTACACATCAACACAGCACATGTGGCACTAACCTTCAAGGCGAAATTGATTTGGCATGGCAAGAGAGTACGACTCTGCCATACCAGAACATTAAAAAGAAAATATTAAAAAAGGTATTTATGCTTCATTTATTCCCAATTTCATTGCACGTGAAGATAGTAAATTTCAGTTAGTAACTTCCGCTTCCAACAAAAACTACTGCATAGGTATGCATTTATTGGATTTATAAATCATTAATAGCAGCAAGGAGAAGCAACACACACCATTGCCATGAGCAGACACCTTGATAATAATAGCGGCAAACCCAACACAGTCCTTCGACATACTTCAATACCTGCAAAACAACTCTTTATCCACCTATGCCAAATTGGATGTAGGGCTAAAAAACACCACTTGGCTACGGTGGGTATCAATTTCTCATAGAACAAACAATCTGATCATTGCTTTCCAGGGTATGAGATAACTCTGATTACAGCCATATCCCATATTTAAATAACATAATCAGTTTAGATTGCACAGCAATATAATACAAAAAGTTTAATTCAATCGGCTAAAAAAATATTCACACAACAAGATACTCGTAAACAAATTCAATAATGACGAACTAAGAGAATTTCTAAACCACACAAAAAAAAAAGAGAAATTACCATAGACTAGAGCAAGTTCTTTTCCAATGCACTTCAACGGCAACTTTTTCAATTATTGACGCCACACTTAAATGTTTTAATTATTTCAATTTCATAGACACGAGTATAATTAACATTGTCGCAGCCGTTGTCCAAGTTTTAGTCCCAAACCAGTCGGAGTCTGCTATTAGACTTGGTCCCTCTTGTTGTAATTTTATTATGTGACAGAAGTTGCACAAACTGATGTGAACCATGACAAGACTGTCCGAGCCAAGGAGACAATAAGAAGCGTTAGAAAAAGCTATATGTTGGGCTGGGCCTTGGGGTTTTTATTTGATTGTAATTGTTGGATTTTATTGGAATGGCCTAAAGCGTGCAGCAACTGCTCTCCATGAAAGTTGCACCTTTCTAAAGGACTGCACCCAAGAGGTATCCTGGGCACACAAGCCGTGGGTGGCTGCACCCAGAGCCTAGGCAAGCCAAGCTCATGCCTTTAATAACTATGGCAGAATTGGCAACTCTCCATTTGGCTTGAAACATGTGCCGAGTGTTTCTCATACAAGCGGTCAGTGGGAGCTCGAGAATCCAGGATTCGGGAAACAGAAGTCAAAAGTCGGCTGGACCTGAGAAGGTTTTTGTACCTCTGAAGTCTAAGAGAACTTCCACGATGTTTACCGATATGTAAATAATTCAGTTTTTACCTAGAATTTCCATTTTGTTTCAGGTTCAGTGTTTCAGCCACCTCAGTTGAGAGGGTTATATTTTACTTACATGTTTTGTTCAACTCGTTAAAACACATATTTGTCCTGCCTTAGTTATTGTGTGCTCTCAGTTGCTTATCCCTCAAAGAGAGCAATTGTTTTGTCATGCTCAGTCTTGTTTAGTTAAGATAAGCTTGACATAAATTAAGAGAGAAACTACTTGATTTCAAAACATTATTTCCACTCACAATTAAATTTCAAGTAAGATCAAGGCCTTGTAATCAGTAAAAGTCACAGCCAGCGATGCATCTTCTCCATTTTGGGTTCCAAAAAGGGCGGGACATCACAAATAAGCTCCACGAAATGTGGAGGGACCAAGGTCTCAAAATTCATCAGATAGACCACCGTGGTCCGAGTTATGCGCTCAAAGAGAAATTGAATCCTCTAATTAACTGACAATTTTAAAGGTAAAGTCCACACCTTCTCTCAAGGAAATCCATATATTAGGTTTTTAACTAATAGTTTTGCTGGGTTTGTGCCTTGCTATCTTATGCAGCGGTACCACTGCAGAGAAGAGATTAGCACGTGTTATTCGGACTACTATATGAACTAAAACTTTTCAGTTGCATGTTACTAACAACTATATGCTTGGTCTACAACTGATTTAAAAAAATGATTTGTTTGGTTACTGATAGCTATAATTTGGCACCACAACATATATTTGAAAATCAATAAATATCTATTGGCATACAGTATTGTCACAACCTCAATTTCCAGTAGATTATTTAAAATATCAAACAGGTTTTGTTCACTTTTCGCTGTTATTAAAATATTTAAATTTTTTTCGAACAAACGAACCTTTACTTCAATGTTAAAGAATAAAAACATGCTACAATTTAAAATAAAGGGTTACATTTTTTTCTTTGTTTGTTGATTATGATTTACCGCTTTAATTTTCTGAAACCATTTATTATACTAAACAGACACCCTGGGTTCTAGCACCTTTAATATAGAATACTGAAATACAAGTAGATGAATGGCTAAATATGAACGGTAAGCATGGAATATGCAGTAACACTCAAGCTGAAGTTATATCACAGATAATACAGGAAATTATTAAATTCATCGTATATCTTACATCTCAGACGATTCTGGAAAATATAAGATTCATTATAACAACTTACATCTACTACATAGACTCACAACTTAACGATATAGCAAAGGGGGTCAAGTGCCAAAAATTAAAATGCAAACAAGTGCATGAAGGAACTGAGTTAGAATTATAAGAAATGAGTTTATTAACTGAAAGTAAGACAAACACCAAGCTAAAAAGATCACTGTAATGAATGTGGTAGGAATGCTTACCACTTCCGTTCTGACTTCATCAATTTTTTTTGGTTCGGACAGACCAAATTTCTCAGAATAATACCTCTCTTTGTATCCAGGCTCCCCCAACTTCACCTAAGAGGATTAACATTTGGCGGATAAAAACAACAGTGTCTGTATGTAACATTTAGCCATCATCTATGTTACAAAATATGAGATATTGGAAAAAATCTCTATTATAAATTCATCTTCAATCTGAAGAAAATAATGAATTATTTATACAAAGAAAAAACAACCAAGATACCTAGTTTAAACAATCTCTTTAAATCTAAACTTATCCTTATCTCCTAATCTAATATCTCTAATAAATAATAAAGATAAAATAGTATCTAATATGATAATTATCTCCAACAATTTAAAACTAAGAACACGGTACAAATTATTTTACCAAGCCACACTCCACCATTTCAAACAAATCAACAGAGTTCAATTGTAGAATATACTAACAGAGATTAGCAGTAATCATGCACACAAATTAAATCGCAATCTAACGATGCCAACCAGAACAATCAATCACAATTTCTGTTAACTTTGGAGACACCGCACAGTCAATTCAAACCATAACCAGAATCTGGTTTGAATGCTGCCACACCAAAGTTTTTGCTGCCTAGTCAGAATGTTCAGAATTTAATCACTAATCGGAATTCTGGCAACAAGGAAAAGATGGAGAATAGGAAGGAGTTTACCGCAGGAAAGAGATCAGAGATGGAGATAAAAGAGAGAGAGGGAGAAGTGGGTGATGACAAATTCAGTTCGAAATATCACAAAAAAGACAGATTCAGGATAAAAAATTTCACCTAATTTATACTCAGGAGGGCCTAGCAATATTCAGGGTATATATCGATCAAGAGTCAAAGATTTCATTTGGGAAGCAGCTGAATTGTGGAACATCGGAAGGAAAATTGGGATTATTGGTAAAGGTAATGATAAGGAAATAACTTAACGATTAATGGAATTGGAAGAAAGGGGCGTAAAGCCATTGGTAAACAACAACAACAACAGATTGAAGAGATTGGGGATGTCCATAGGTGTTTATGAAGATTGGAAGCTTCAATATAAGAGGTTTAGGGAGACGGGTGAAAAGGAGGGAACTTAGAGCTTTTGTAATGAAAGAGATTATTGATTTACTATGTTTATAAGAAACAAAATTAGATCTAATTTCCAGAGATGTTTGCAAGTCCATTGGGGAGAAGATGAATTCAATTGGGTCTACAAACGGGCCACGGGTTCAGCTGGGGGATTATTATGTATTTGGAAGGATTCCATGTTCGAAATGGACAGTTGCTAGGGTGAAGAAAGGTTACTTGGTCTGGAAGGATTTTGGGGCATAGAAAAAATAAAATGTAATATTGTCAATGTCTACCCTCCAGGAGAAATCACAACGAAGAGGGAATTATGGGAGAATATATACAAAAAACTGGAAGGAAATGAAGAAGAGAGATGGTGTGTTTGCGGTGATTTCAATGCTATCGGGAGTATCAAGGAGAGACGAGGCAAAAACTTAAATCATAACATTCGTTAAATCAGTGAGTTCGATACTTTCATCAATACTTCGGGGCTTATTGATTTACCTCTGATTGGGAGAAAATTCACGTGGCACAGACCAGATGATTCGTGTGTCAGTCAACTTGACTGTTTCCTTCTTTCGATCAAGTGGTTACAAGAATGGCGGAATGTTTCTCAATGAGGATTGAAGCGAACAGTTTCAGATCATTGTGCAATTACGTTGAAGTCACAAGTGGTTGATTGGGGTCCAAAACCGTTTCGAGTACTTGGTTCATGGCTACAACATCAGGACTTCAAATCTTTTGTCGAGAACGAAAGGAGGAGTATTCACGTTCAAGGTTGGGGCGGGTTCGTTGTGAAAGAAAAATTGAAATTGCTGAAAAATAGACTAAAAAGTTGGAACAAAGGGGTATATGATCTGCTGGATAGAAATACCGATCTAACAAAGTAGAAAATCCATGAATGAGACATTATTGCTGATCAAAGATAATTTTAGGGAAAAGCCTAAAACCGAGTAAAAAATTCTTACGCATTTTTGTAAACTCAAAATTGGAATTTGCCAAAAGCCAAAATGTTCATTTTACTCCTTGATGACTTTGACTTTCAAAAATCAGCCCGATTGGACATCAGAGAGGCCATATAATTTTTTTCTGCTAAGAAAACCCTAAAATCGAGTAAAAATTTCTTACGCCTTTTCAAACTCAGCATTGAAATTTGCCAAAGGCAAAATGTTCCTTTTATACTTGTATGACTTTTAACTTTCAGAAATCATACTGGTCTGACATCACATCAGAGAGGCCGTGTAGTTTTTTTTTCTGCTAGGAAAACCCTAAAACCGAGTAAAAAAATTTTACTCATTTGTGAAAACTCAAAATTGGAATTTGTCAAAGCAAAAATGTTCCTCTTACACCTTGATGACTTTTGAATTTCTGAAATCAGCCCGGTCTGACATCAGGGAGGTTTTATAATTTTTTTTTCTGCTAGGAAAACCCTAAACCGAGTAAAAAAAATTACTCCTTTTTGAAAACTCAAAATTGGAATTTGCCAAAGCCAAAATGTTTCTTTTAAACCTCTATGACTTTTAATTTTCATAAATCAGCCCGGTCTGACATCAAAGAGGCCGTGTAATTTTTTTTCTGCTAGGAAAATCCTAAAACCGAATAAAAAATTCTCTCATTTTTGGAAACTCAAAAATTGAAAATTGCCAAAGCCAAAATGTTCCTTTTACATCTTGATGACTTTTGACTTTCAGAAATCAGTCCGGTCTGACATCAAAGAGGCTGTATAATTTTTTTTTCTACTAGGAAAACCCTAAAACCGAGTAAAAAAGTCTGACACCTTTTTCACAACTCAAAATTGTTTTTCCAAAAGCCGAAATGTTCATTTTACACCTTGATGACTTCTGACTTTCAGAAATCAGTCCGGTCTGTCATCATAGAGGCTGCATAGTAACTTAGATCTCCTCTTCGCTGGAAAAACGTTCCTTTCTCCATCGGGCTGAATTTTAAAACTTCAGGATAAAATCAGCATTGAAGACACTCTTTTAATATCAGAAAGCTAGATTAAAATGGATTCAGAAGGGAGATGTTAGTTCAAGCATTTTTCACAAAGTTGTGAACAGAAAAAAAAAAAACAGATCGGTTACAACAGATTGTTGACGGCAGAGTTTTCAAAAGAGGAAATTATCAAAGTCGTTTGGAATTGTGAAAGCACTAAGAGTCCGGGCCAAGATGGTTACAATTTTAGGTTTATCAAGAAATTTTGGGCTGTCCTTGAACATGATTTCATCAGATTCATCATGGAATTTCATAGGAACAGCAAGTTAGTCAAAGGAGGCAATCCTTCGTTCATAGTACTGATTCCCAAGAAACAAAACCAAGATTAGGAAATTTCGGCCGATTGCCCTAAATGGGTGCTTCTTCAAAATGTTGGCAAAACTTCTTGCTAAAAGATTGAGCAAAGTCCTTGACAAAGTTATCTCTGAAACTCAATCAGCGTTTGTTGGACAACGTCATATTCTTGATGGGTTATTGGTTATGAATAAATGATTGATGAACTGAAGAAAAAGAAAACAAAGGAATGATTTTAAGGTGGATTTTCAAAAAGCTTATGATTCCGTTAATTGGAGGTTTCTAGATCATGTAATGGAGCTAATGAACTTTGATTCTAAATGGAGAGGGTGGATTATGGAATGCGTGTCAAGTTCAAAAGCATCAGTTCTAATCAATGGCAGCCCATCTTTGGAATTTGAATTATGACGTGGATTGTGCCAAGGGGACCCACTTCCATTTTCCTCTTTGTGATTGAGACTGAAGCACTAAGTACAATGGCTAACAGAGCTGTGGATAATAATCTGTTAACGGTCATTAAAGTAGGAAGGGAGGAGATTCTGATTGCTCACCTTCAATATGCGGAGGACACCTTATTTATTGGCGAAGCATCGATGCAAAATGCAAGAATTTTCAAAGGAATTCTGCATTTTTTTTGAATTGATTCAGGGCTGAAAATCAACTTTCATAAAAGCAAACTCATTAGGATTAATGTGGATCAAGGAGTTATTGATGTACTATCAAATTGTATGAATTGCAATGTTGGGAGTTTGTCATTTAAATATCTTGGCTTACCAATTGGTTCGAATTCTAGGAGTATCATGTGGGAAGCCGTGATTGAGAAGTTTCGAAAAGATTAGCTATGTGGGAGGATAAGACTCTGTCTTTTTGGGGTCGAATGATATTTCTTAATGATGTGTTGTCTTCTCTAATGGTCAAATATCTGCAAATCTAAACTTTTAGGGGGTCGTCTGCAAATCTAAACTTTTAGGGGTCTTGGTGTTAAGATCTGGAATCATTCAATTGGTCTTTATTGGGAAGATGGGGTTGGGACATTTTGATTGGTTGAGATACTTTTTGGAAAGAATGCTGAATTCTAATACGGACCTTTGTTGTGTGAGGAAATGATGTTGGGGAGAGGGGGGATAATAGATATTATTCCTTTCGGTGGAAAGGTAAAAGGAAAAACATTATTAGTAATCCATTAGGGTGGTTCTTGAGGGGGGCGGTTATAAGGGTGGGCAATGGTTATGGGACAAAATAGCCAGGGACATGAATATAGTGGTGGGGAACATGGGAGTGTGAAGCGAGGACAACTGGGAGTGGTTTCGGGATTGGAAAGACACTTATTTGACTGGGAACAAGATTTATTTAATGATTTACTAACTTGTATTGACAAGATTTCTTTGGTTCAAGGTAAAGAAGACAAATGGGAGTGGCAACATGATCCATCCAGGAAGTACTCTGTAGCATCGGCATATCGGATTTTGCATGTCGATGACAATTTCACCACTAAAAAGTAACATGTTTTCGAGGTGACTGGAACAATCTGTCTCCTATTAAAGTCTCATCTCTAGCATGGAGGATTATGAGAGATCGTATTTCTACGAAAGTTAATCTTCGTGTCCGCAATATCAGATCAGGACCGATTTCAGACTTTTGTGACTTCTGGTTGGCTCAGGACGATACTTCTCAGCATTTGTTCTTCTCTTGTTCGACATATTATTCACTATGGATGCAATGTTACAATTGGTTGGGTTTTAATCTTGCTCTTCACAATCATCAACAATCACATCTTCTTCAACACAGATTTATGGCCTCATTGCCAGGGATTGAAAGAATGGTTAACACTTTGGCAAGCCGTGATATGGACTCTTTGGTTAGAAAGAAACAAAAGAATTTTTAAGGATAATGAGGATAAGGATGAGAACTTGTTGGGAAAGATCAAACTTAGAAGCTGGTTTTGGATTAAACGCAAGGATCTGACAAATTTCATGTATACTTTCTCGGACTGGATTAGGGAACCTATTGTTTGTCTTTTAGATTTACCACCTTAGAGTTTCTTATATTTACTTTTCAGTGTTTTCTATGGTGTAACTTTTCGAGGTACTCCCTCTTGTACTCTTTTAATAAAAATTTTTTGCCCGATCAAAAAAAAAAATTTCTATTAACTTTACTTGCGGAAGTCATTTAAGTTCTATAGAATGCTACTTTAAAATAGAAAAATAATTAAGAAGAAAAACCTTGTCGCAAGCAGAAGTGAGAGGCTCTTCATTAGTTTCTCTTCTTGATTTTAGTTTCATCTCCTCATTGTTCTCATACGCCTGAAACAACATAAAGGAAAGAAGCCACAGAATTAGTAAAAGTTAGCATATAGATTCTAAAGATATATTCAATTTCACAAGAAATGACACCATTGCAAAGCACTCCATTCCTTATAGGTAAAAAGAAACATTTTTAACCCCAAAATCTATCATGAACATCTAATAGCCATCTAAAATGTAACAAAAAAGATAGATGCCTTTGAAACTTTTTGGCTTGGCAACCTCAAGGGTGTCACCAATGAACATCATCTGCATGAAAGAAGACAAGGCGATATATACAAAACTCTACTACAGGCATAATTTAAAATATTTACAACAATGATGACTTCTAGAGCATTAGACAGTGTATGTATCAGCAGAACACCAGCAAACAGATTTTAAACTCTTTTTGTACTAGTTGAGTACCCCCTGTACTCTTTTTTTATTAATATATTCATTTTGCCCGACCAAAAAAAAACTATTATGGTTCCTTTGCCTTCAATTGAGCTTCACATCTTGTCCTTCTTCATTTTCTCTCTTGAAAACCATAAAAATTCCCTCAGCTGCTGTTCTTTAATGGATTGGAGCCAGTCCATTAATTCTAACATCCATCTTTGAAAGAAACAATAGAGGATTCATCAAGAAAGAATTTTCAGTTTCTGCCCATTGCAACAATAGTATTGTAAGTTTTTATTGATTTTTAAGCATCTCTAATAATGGATAAGTTATGTAGAAGTATAAAAAGAAATCAGATCAACCACAAAATGCTTTATCAGCACTGATAACATGGGAAACATCTACATTCCGTTGTGCCTGAATTTTTTTTCATGATTGGTATCAGCGAAACAGATCCTAAAAGTCATACATTTAAAGGCAAATATAATACATAACAAGAGTTTACATAAGTATACACGTGGCCACATGCAGAGATGGAGTAAGAGAATGAAAGAGAGCGGGAGAGAGACGACAGCTCAGGAATAGTTTGCGCAAATAGTCAAAATGTCTCAATACCAAAACCAGTAACTTAGTTTTGTGGTGTGATGATCATCAGTGTTTTCAATAAACTAAATTGAGAAAAATAAATACCTACGCAGAAGCAATCAGAAATTTTATCATATATGCCACAGCAGCAAAAAACGTAATAGCATATCAATTTCAGCTCTATTGCAAAGGAAAAGATACGATCAACCAGCAAAGAGGCCAGGAGAAGAGGAAAGGAACAGAGACTACCTGCTGTATGCGAGCCCGTTTTTTAAAGATTTGATCTTCATGTACTGCAACTGCCTGAACAAAATGTTCAACTCTATCCAAGAAGACCTGAAACAAGGAATAATCAAAACCAGAATTCACGAGGATTAACAAAATTTAATCCTTGCAAAACATTAGAATAGAAATAAATAAATAAAAGTGTGGGAAGCAACTTGCTCCAGACGATTTATATATATAGCCATTTCTTAATCATAAAACCATTATCAATAAAATCTTAAAATTACATAAATACGGTACCATGTTTACCCATTATTTACACAATCTAATAATGCTACCACTAGAAACTTATCACACAATTTAGACGTGGACAGAACTAGATGAGGCAGGTAGGCACATCCCTACACATCCTCAAGCAATAACTAACTAGGCATCGAGGCCATTGCCACAAATTGTAAATCTTACGGCAATATTATTGCTATTACCTCACCCGCATCAGTGAGGTAACCACCCATAGCTGCAAATTCCCTTCTATATATAAACATGAGCAAATTTATGGCGCCCTGCAGCAACAAAATGGAAATTTTAAAAAGTTATAACTGGACAGTCAAAGATGGAGAAATAATGGAATTTTGTGCAGTTCTAATTCCGTGATATCGCCCAAAAAAATGACTTCAATTCATGACATAAATATATCAACATATTTTATAATCTCGATTTACAAACAGTATGAAAATCTGTTACGAACCAAATTTGGTTCACACAGAATGTGGCAATTCAAAGGACAAAACCCACGTAAATGTGCTGGAATCTATTGATATGATATTGAATACAACCAGTAAAAGGATTACAACTCTAAAACAGAAATGAAGATGTAAACACTTGATTCTCTTGACACTAATCTGAGTAACTAAAACCATCAACAGGCCTTTTTCAAGAAGAAGAAAACTCCATCTCCTTGCCCTAGCATAAGCTGGCACTCAACAGAAGACAAAGATCTAGAATATCCCTCCTCTAACCAACCTCCCCCTATCCCCTTCTCCAACTCACCCCAATGGATGGGCTTCTCTCATATCTTGGGCATGGGCCTTATAAATTTCTTCTTCTAACAATACCACCCTATTGAAAATCAGCATTGTCCTCAAGGCCATACTTGAAGCTTATTTTCCATAAATTCAGCATCCTTCCAAATAACATCAAATACAATTATTTTGAACCCGAGGTCGCGGTTCCTATGACCAAAATACAGAGAATTAAGGTGGTACTCTTCATCCTCACTTTAGTTTACCGTAGAATTGTTGTCTGCTTCTTAAATTCTTGCGTGGGTACATATTCAACATCAGCAAAATTAGCTATTTTGCTCCTGCCCCACACCCAGCAGTTTGTAAATTCCACCCCATGACTTAGCAAACCAGAAAGCATCCACATCTAAGTTGGATGGATTCTTACAAAAATCGGAATATAATTACTATGCAACCCACGTCATTTGGAAATCAAGTCTTCTATAGATGGCTGTCAACAAAATACTTGTAGAACCTAGACTCCAAAATCAGATCTTTTTCAATGTACTTCCGATCCTCGGTCAATGTCGCGGCCCCTATGCACCCGAGTGCCCCTCGGCCAAGCATCCTTGCTGGTCTAGTAGCCCCTGCACCAACTTTAGCATGTATCTCCTCCATAAATATTACAATCTGCCCATTCAAATCAGTAACTTCTTGCAGTTCAATTTTTAGTCTTTCCTCAAACTTGCCACTGACACTTTGCCCCAACCAGCCAAGAACCCATGTCCATGGAAATCAGCTTTTGATTGAATTGAGATCCTCAAATATAGCCACCAAAAATTCTCAAAGCTAACCTTTCTACAATCGTTGTTCCTTCCGCTATGGGTTCACCAGTCAATCCTGTCGCACCCAAATCCACTTGACCCAATAGATTTGAGTCTCTTTCAACCCGTGAGGTAGCCTTCGAAGTTGCATCACATCTGACCCCCGCAGTCCAATTATCCCCACCCGTCGTTCCATAACATTCCTTCTTCTCGCAAAATCCCCAACCTCAATCCGATTACCACATCTAGACGCGTGACAATTTGGCTGGCCTTTGTCATTTATTTGGGCATGTTGAATATCATGGCCCAAATATTCTTCCTCAACCACTGCCCACTCTTGAACTTCCGAGTCCTCCAGCCCCACTTTCTGAATTAGCAACATAATCTGGAGAGCATGGGTTTGGCCAACCCAATTCTCCTTCTCCAAAAGAATCACGAGCACAAACTCAGCCATGCGCCCTTGCCTCAACTAGCGCGACTCTCATCTGGTTTCAGTAGTCAGTACCTCTGTGAAGAACTCCCAATTCTTGTATGTGATTTTCTTTTCGATTTCATGGAGCCAGCAGATAATCGTAAGGTGGTATGCCAGAACTGCACCGATGACATCAAAGATTTGTTCAACCTTGTGTGAACCTCTCAGATTTATTTCATCAAAATCCATAAGGCGCTGCCTCGCATGAGCCTTATTGCTAATGGTTTGGGCCATCATCATTGTAATTGACACATGGGCTTCCTCTTCTTTCCAATCACTACTTCTAGGCCCCAATGAAAAATATCCCATGTTGTTCTCTAAGACGAAAACCCCCATTGTCGTCTCCTCCATCAACGTAACCCTGTGTTTATATGGATGCGTGAATTTTTGCCCATCGTATCTTTGAATCAATTCTTCTTGTAGCCAATTCCAGTTTCGTTTTCTTTCAATTCCCTGACCCAGGCCCTTTCACACACGCATCCTCCATTGGACAATTGAGTATATTTTCAATCCATTGGATTTGTCCCATCCATGCCCGGTAGAACCGATCCCTTCCTGTTGATCTAAAAATTTTAATGCTTGGGTTATATATGCTCTTAGCCTCTGTGCACAATTCATAATGACCTTCTCAGCCAATATTTTTGCAACTTGCATAATATCCTCCTCATTCCTTTTCATGGCAGCCGTAATAAGAGCGAGTATAGTTAACATCATATCCTCATTTTCCTCTAAGATGAGAGTCATCTCTCCACCATAGATTCAGAAATCGTGTCTGATGTGTGAACCCTCACAACCTTAAAAAAATGTTGAACCATCTCATTTATTATTTGGTAGCATTCTAAATCCAACATGATAACACCATAACTTGACCTTCGACATGGTTTCGAGGATGTTTATCCTCTTAGAGTGGGATCTGCTGGTTGTGTCCGACAAATCTTCCAAAGCAGAGATTATCAACTGAAGAAGATATCCCTACCTTCACGTCGACTTTTGAGTGCTTCAGGAAATCCTCCCCTGCCAACGTCCCCATTAACTGTGACACAGCAGTTAGCATGAATTTGGGCATGATTGCTCGACCCTCGATAGAAGTCCCTCAATTCAATCAAGAAGGTATAGGAGTTAATATAAATGAGTTTGGCTGAGAAAGAGCACTCTCAGCTGCTGCTAGTAGTTCTTCTTCAAGCTTCCACCCAGCGCTGATTGCTTCACCTCCTCGCTTCAATGGTAAGGTCACCACTCTAGAAAAATCCCCAGGTCGCTCCCTTGGATCCGGCAGGTAGGACCAATTGTTACGAACCAAATTTGGTTCACACAAAATGTAGCAATTCATAGGAAAAAACCCACGTAAATGTTGGAATCTATTGATTTTATATTGAATTCAACCAGTAAAAGGATTACAACTCTAAAACAGAAATGAAGATGTAAGCACATTCTCTTCACACTAAACTGAGTGATTAAACCCAGCCAAGGGATAAACCCTTTTTCAAGAAGAAGAAAACTCCATCTCTTTGCCCTCGCATAAGCTAGCACTCAACAAACACAAAGATCTAGAATATCCCTCCTCTAACCAACCTTCTCCTTTTATTCCTCTTTTCGTTCCCCCGTCCCCTTTTCCAAGTCACCCCAATCACCCAATGGGTGGGCTTCTCTCCTATCTTGGGCTCAGGCCATATAATTTTTCTTCTTCAAACAAAATCTAACAAGAAGAAGAAAATTCCATCTCCTTGCCCTCATCCTCTGTTTCTAAGATCTTATCCTCAAAACTCACCTTTTTTTAAGAACAGCCTTTCACTTGTTTTTCAGAAATTCAAAGAAAGCTCTCATCTCCAAATCATAAAAAGGGCAAAAACATGGAATTCTGTTTATTGTGCACTTGTAACTTGCAATTAAATGAAAAAGAAAAGGACAATCTGCAGGGGAAATTGGAGAGAGCTTCATCTCCTTCAACAACAAACAGCGACTTGGTGGAGCTCCCACTTCAGCACATTATTTCAGCTAAAAAATGGGATTCCGCTCCATATTTTGTAAAGATAATTTAATATTTTATTTTGTACAGTTAATTTTGTGGTTGATTTACAGATCTATAAATATGTACGAATTATGTGCATTGTTATAGAAAAACAATAATTAAGCCTTTAATCTCAATGGATTACGGTAGGCTATAAGAACCAAATAAAGAATCAAGTCAGGTAGTGCATATGCATTGTTACGGAATTAGATATGAAAATTTATATTTGAACTTAAAAATTAGCTTTTTCATACAACAAATCGGATGATGTCCCACTACATGGTTCAAGATTTGATGTGTTTTTAATAATTGCACTGATTTGTGATGCTAAGAAGGCATAAGGAATTAGGAGGAGTTTCAGCAAATTCATTAGCTTACCCCATCTAATGGTGTTCTTATTGAAATGCATTTGCAGGGAGAAAAAAATATCTTGAGTATAATTAACCTTTGTGGTATCTATAATTCTGATAGTTTTTGATTGATTCCATATTTGTCTTACAATGATTTTAGTTCATAGGTATTTATCAATCATGAGCAAAGAGTTGGTTGTCGTTCAACTATAGTCGTGGATGATGCACTGTGTTTCAAAGTCCAGAAAATTAGGAAAATAGAATTGTTGTTGTAATGGGCAAGTTTCAGATTTCTGATGGTTTCACTTAAAGTTCCAATTTTATTTACAGCTTTGTTATACTAAATTTTGATTGTACTCAATCCACTTTACGTGCATTTTGTTTTTTAAAATTAATAACTGAGAAAGTTCAGTTTTATGCTAGTCATTGACTCATAGGCTACGCTTGTCAAACTATTTTCAATTCTCCTGGGTGATATAAATGATCCAACAGACACTGTTTGGTGATTATTAAAGCAAAGATGGAAACATACACATCTAATAATGAAGACGCGAGCAAATTTGGTAGGTTCAATTTAATGCGCTTATAGAATAGAAAAATGACCCACTCCTACTTTTAAGAACCAGATTTTTCACAGCAAGTAAAGCATTCAGAAAAGAAAAGCTTGTTTTAGTTCCATTATGTTTAAGACAAATTTTCGGTATGTCTTTGGGTGTATAGACTTGTTTTATAATTAGTATTCCTGATTCTATTGTGTCCAAATATATTTCTATGTCAACAAACTTCGTTTGTAGCAAAACTGTATTTTGATCTACTTATTTGTTTTTTTATTGTTCTGCTACTATCTGTCATATAATGGTTAAATGTGATCCTCGACTGCTTGCTTAGCCTACCGTTTTATTCCATTTTTGCTCAGCTTTGTTCCATTTGTTTTATTCACAGGTTTCATCCAGACATAAGTATAATTAATAAGTAATTGTGTAATTCAATCTCAAACTGACATTATCGCTTGCTAAGTAAAATTCAAGTGTATTAAGAACCTTGTGATCAACAATAGTCATGGTGGACATAGCAGACATCGTTGTTTTGGGATTCTGGCAGGTTGTGGTGTTATACTCATGCTATTCGGTAACTACAATAAATATGTAAAGCAACTCGAAAACTCCATTCCAAGCATTTTCTTTGTTTATTAAACAATATTTTTTAAGAAAAAGTTCCTCATTGTGAAAGCACATACCTCTCTGATTTCTAATGTGGGCATGTGAGGAAGAAAGTCATTGCCAACAAAGAAACATAAAAACACAAAGTCATCCACCAGCCTATCAAACTCAACATTGAATGGAGGGTTTGGTATATCCATCTCATATCCCAAATATTCTCGCAGGACCCAGATGTTGAGAAACTGTCATCAAAATTTGGAAGAATCCGTAAAAGAATCCAAAATAGACACATGAAAAAGATAACCATGAGATAAGACAAAAGGATATCATCCTTGAGGCTACAATTTCCAACCTGATACTTTTTCTTATGTATGGGAACATCATTCAAAAACTTTCCATTCACATCTTGAGCTTGGTCATTGGTTCCCCCGCGACATTCGGCAGCCAGATGACCAGCCTGACCACAAAGAAAACATTTTTCCTGCTGCCCAACGGGATTGATTACCTGCAACATCAGGGAAAAAAATAAATAAAAACATTGGTAGTCTTCGGTCGGGATTTCACTGTTTTCAAAAGTTTGAGATGATTTTTTAAGACAATTTTGAAATGGCGTTTGGACACGACTTTTGAAATTGTAGTTATAAATAACGAAGAAGTAATATCCCATAATTCTATGAGAAAAAAGCGAAGTACATAATCTCATTAATGCATAGAAAAAGTTATAACTGTTAAGTAATTGTGTTCACGATAGATTGAATGTGAAATGATCTGTCATTGAAAATATGGGGAAATAATAAATTTGATATTATTCAAATTTCTCAAAGCAAAAAAGTTTTGGGCCTTGAGTTGAAAAATGTGAAACTTAAAAGCCAAACAGGACACTTACTTTGCGACTGAAAAGAAAGTTCATTGAAATCGTTTCCAAAAACAATAGCTACTGACCTCCCTCAATATTGAGAAGTGAACTTCATGTGTTGCTAGAGAAAGCATGATCAGGTCTGCATCCTATTTAAAGCAAAGGCAAACATGTTTTAGAAAATGGCAATCCATGCAGAGCACTAGCAAGCATTTTTCACATAAGATGAAAAAAACAGAAAATATAGAACTTTTATTCCAATACTCGCATAAAAGAGAAAAAAAAATGAGAAAGGAAAAAAATACATATGGGGTGCTTGCACTCACCAGACCGTACAAGCAGTGCCTTGTATTTGGATCAAATCCTGGGAGGTTACGTTGCAATCGTATGTAGGACATAATTTTGTGCTCCCCCTCACCAGGAACATTTGCATCAGAAAGAATAACCTTCAAAACATGGAGCCCAATAAATAATTTAAGAGTGAAAAAAGTATCCCAAGAACAAGGAGCATAACTAAAGTAGAACTAGCAAGCATCAGTCAAGAGAAAGGCTTATTGTAACTCCAATAACATTGAATATCAAAAAAAAATATGAGATTTTTCACCACACCTTTATAAAGCGCCATCCAGGCCCATGGTTTAACCTACACTGAATATAATACTGAAGAGCTGCAGAGAGAACTGCCATAAAGCGAGTGCCGGGAGTGATGACATTTGAATCAGATGTTTCAGCCTTTTCTTTTGGCAATAAATTCTCCTCATCAAGTTCAAACTCTTTTCTCAATCTTTCTTCTTCGGCTTCCTAACAATAAAGATAGAGGAGAATATTTAACATCATAGATTCATAAACAAGTGGAAGCTCTTCTTCCATTCACCACTTTGAAATGTTTGACTAGGAATACATACAACCGCTGCTGCATCTTTAGCAGCTCTGAAGCGACGAGTTCTTTGTTGATTCATTTTAGCTCTAGGAGCCACACCATCTGCAAAATAACAAAATGCTAACTTCAGGTTAAATTCTTTTGTGAAAAATACTATATTAAATTTTATCAAAGCAGCTTACCAATTGCCATATAAAGAAGTTTTCTTGGACGAACCAACGAAACAAGGTGGTCAATGTAATCAAAAATTGATCTAAACACATCACTGTAAGTGGCAGGTGCAGGCTGCATTCAAGAGAATGAGGCTGGGTCATCATTCAAGACTGGAATATGAAGAAGTTTTTCGGAAAAGCTAATACTACCTATTGAAGCAACAGTGCTTAATTAACGCAATGTAATCCAAGATGCAACCTCCATGTTAAAACAAAATACTGGAAACAGGTTCCAACTGACTACGCTGAAGAAATGTTACTTTATAATTTAATGAGGTCCATCAATTCCTGAATTCAGGGTAAAGGCAAACAAAATGGGAGCCTGATAGAACAGTCAACTTCTCCCCTCCAAGCAAAAAAATATTCAAATTTTAGACTAAACCTACTGCAAATGAGAGCTTTGACTCATCGCACCCAGCACCAACCCAAAACATCCAAGTTTTCTCCTTGTCGTAGATTTTTATACTTAACATTAATCGAGCCTCTCCCCAGCATCAAAATGTCCGAAGTCATCCCCTCCTTCCCATGTCTAAAAAATTACAACAATTAAAATTTAAAGCTACTGAAAAATACATGTTTTACCTAACTTTCACAGCACACCGGCCCAAAACTTCCAATTCTTTTCACGTAGCGCCGGATACAGTTCTATATTTCAGCTTAATTCCTCCCTCCCCCAGACATCAGAATCTCTTTAAGTTCTGCAGCACTCATTCCACTCATGTCTAAAAGATTACACCTTCAGAATTCAAACCTACATTATTTCTTCTTAAATAAATAGGCAAACTCAATAGTTCTTAAGCTCATAAAACAAATCAGTAATCTCCATAAGAAACAGAATTTCATTAAACCGAATGAAGTTATCAATAAGAACAAAGCTACCTTGCCTTCGGGATGAAAACATGGGTGAATGATACCATTCATGTCCAAATACAAATTATCAAACTCAATGCCATTAGGGTTCGGGGTAGACACGTCGAGAGGCAGCGGCACACCGTTATTATCCTTTCTGGGCTCTTCTTCCACCACGTCCACAATACACAAAGGGTACCGATCTGCTAGCCACCTGTAAAATGACGGTACACCCATCCTCCCTGATCTCTTGTTACTTCAGCTCTAATTCCACTCGTTTTGGGAGATTGACCAAAAAAATTCAGCTCCAAGAAGAGGAAATGTTATCGCTAGTGTTAATTACTGTTTTGTTGGATTTGGGTATTGAAATGGAGTTGAAGTTCTCCGAAAATTGGTGGTTGGTTTAAGAACTCGATTTGAAGGAAGTGAGATTCGGTTAGAAAAACTATGAATATATGGGTTTTTTAACAATTTAACCTTAATTTTTATTATAGTTATTAAAATAACCGGAAATATTTTTTTTTATAAAAGTAACCTAATTCGCCATCTGAGATGGCGACAATAATATAAATCTATTAATGTCGCCATCTCAGATGGCGACAACAATATCATAAATTTTTTTTTAATATGTCGCCTTCTCAGTTGGCGACATCAAAGAAATTTTTTCTTTTTAAACTTATGTCGCCATCTCAGATGGCGACATCAATAAAAAAAAAAATTTTATTGATGTCGCCATCTAAGATGGCGACATCAACACAATAAGAAACCATACTCTTCATTTCATACATCGGTCGCCGCTTCTGTTTTCTCTTCAAACGCATTCCACGCTCACTCTCCATAAAATCTTCTTCTCTTGTTAATTCACCGTGTAAAAATCAATTTCTCATCTAACTTATTTAAGGTATGTTTTTTTATTTTTGTTATGCTTTGATTTTAGATAAATCATGATATTTTATTTAGAATCTTTTGTTTGATTTTTGTTATTGTTTAATTTTAGATTAAATATGATTTTGATATGTAAATTGGGAGTATATGTGTTGTGGGTTAATATATTGACGATATTGATGTTGAAATGTTGGTTCCGGTGGGCGGGGTGCAAAAATGAATCTGCCCGACGGTGGCGGCCGGCTCGGTGGCGGCCGGCACGGTGGCGTCCCGGCGGCTGTGGCGGCCCGGCGGGGGTGGCGGTTGTTGACGGTCGTTGTGTGACGATCGTAAGTAGTCGGCGGATATTGTTTGTAATGTTGAGATTAATGTTTTAAATTTTTTGTGTTATATTTCAGGATGGATCAAATGAGGCAACCAGGCCCGATCGACACACATCTTTTGTCATTGCAGTCTTCACATCGATCCGAGGATGTGTGGGCAAGTGATATGGATAGCATACTGCGTGGGAGAAACCCACATAGTTATTTTTGGGATTTGTGTCCACTAGATACACGTGTTGTTAATTTGTTGCACGTGATAGGATTTTATGGTATATATAGGTGTGGTAAGATTGAGCTTGACATGCATCTGATCACGGCTTTAGTTGAGAGATGGCGCCGTGAAACACACACATTTCATCTCAGATCGGGAGAGGCGTCTATCACACTGCAAGACATTGCAGTAATATGGTCATTGCCAGTAGATGGCATCGTAGTGTCGGGGATTGATATTGATAGGAGTCTACCCGATTGGAAAGAATATTGTCATACATATTTAGGTTTCTTACCAGCCATCACAGACCTTAAGGGCGCACGTTTGAAAGTAGTTGCTTTGTATAATCATTTGCTGCTCAATCCATTGGATGAAAATAGTACAGCAGATGATGTTGTTAAGTTTACACGGGCTTGTGCGTTGTTGATGTTAGGGGGGATTATGTGCCCTGATACATCAGGTAATTTTGTTAGGTTACTGTATGTACAGAAGTTGGAGGATATCGACGCTGCCCATACATATAGTTGGTGTGGGGTCCTCGTTACTTAATCCATTATGTATCCAGTTAACATACATATGTGAGTCTGAATTAAGTAAGAACATACACTGATTTAGAGTATTTTACTAGTTAAGTTGTTACAGTACCAAATCCTGAGTACAAAAACCAACTAAATTTGTTTTCTACATATACATGACATGTAAAATTAACAACCTAAGCCAGTACAACTCCTATGCAGTGGTTCACCTCGCAGCGGAATAAGACTCACGATTCCCACGTCTATGCAATCCTACAGAAACATTCACAAAACGTGAGTATAGATCAACAACTATCTCAGTGCAATATCAAAGCAAAATATCAATAACAATGATAAAGCACAATAAATCATCTAATGTGAATGTTCTGTCTCATGCATCCACAAATGCACAATGTCATGACATGTCTCAACACATACCCTATTATCACGAGACTAAAATGATATGCCTATTCAGCTCAATATGTCAGTGGAACCACCTCACATCTTCATATTAGCAGCACATATCATAATACCGTCCTCAAATGATAATAGCCATAGCATATACCCAACAACCGGCATATATCGCTATATAACATAACTGAGCATATACCCAAACCAGGCGTATATCTCTCTGTCACATAACCGAGCATATATCCAAACCAGGCATATATCTCTATGTCACATAACCGAGCATATATCCAAACCAGGCATATATCTCAAATACATAACCGAGCATATACCCAAACCAGACGTATATCTCACATACATATGATATCCATGAATGTACAGGCATATGATACTACCAATCATATGATAACAACATAACACAATTCATATGATATCAATCTCATAACATCATCACACAATATCTATACTCCGTACGTCAACACGTACCTGTACTGCGACACAAACGAGATAAAGTAGGCGTCACTGGCTAAGTGCCTCGTTGTCCTGTCCCCTGAGATGATGCTACAACAATGCCAACAATATATCATGTTATCATAGGCATTAAAATCAAATTCTACAAAATATTTCATTTTTCAACATTTTGGCACTGGCGATCGATCGCTATCAACACCGATCGATCGCCAAAACTCTCTGTCCCCTCGCGATCGATCGCAACAACTTGGCGATCGATCGCCACAATGCTCTGTTCACAGCGATCGATCGCGACAATTTCACCGATCGATCGCCACACATTTTCACCGCCTTAAAATTTACTCTGCCGGCGATCGATCGCCACAAAGCTCGCGATCGATCGCCGATGTCCATAAAGTTTAGAACATGGCGATTTTCAAGCTTATCTCCATGGTTCTTCTCCTATACCTCATATTGAACCATTTCAACATGTTTCTTGCCATCCTTAGGAACATATTAACATGTTTCTAACATCATAGATTCCAATTCAAAGCATAGAAACATGATATGATTCTTCACTTGAATACTTGAATTTTCATTTCACATATATAACACCAATGACATATTTCAAGTGTAAAGCTAAGAATTCCTTACCAAGATGGTACACTTTCACTTCACACACCTTCCTAACTCAAGTCACAAGTCAATCCCAAGCTCAAACCACCAAAAACTTGAAAGAGAGGAAGAGGAGCTTGGTAGAGATTTGTAGGTGTAAAATGGTATATTCTGTGATTCCACTTCCCTAATCCACTTGATATAGATCCTTAGTTCCCTAATTCACTTGCTATCATGTCATTTAAAGGTAATTACATGTTAAGTAACATGTACATGTAAATAAAATCCAAATTCAAATTCACATGCTAATGCAACCTTAATGAAAGGCAAAGGCATATGAAATTCATATCAAATGCATACTATAATTCAAATCATTTCTTTGCACTACATTTTGTACATCATGTTTCATTCCTTGCCATATATCATTTCATACATGTATTTCTTCATTATTGGTTCCACCCGAACCCCCCATTACCATACCACCATTTGATATAATTACACCATAATCATATCATACGTGTATACAACAAATCGAGGCATGACAGTTGGGGTAGTGCTGTGTTGGCGTACTTGTATCGTGAGTTGTGTACGTCATCAGAGAGAGTGAAAAAAGTGATAGGTGGTCCCTTGCAAATCGTATAGGTAAATATGTTTGTTTATTTTAAATAATTAAATATGTTTGTTTATTTTAAATAAATCTAACTTGTATTATTGATGTCATTACAATAAATGAGATTTGGGCATGGTCACGAATCCCAAGTTTGACTCCTCAATTGGGTGTTGAAAGATCTGATTATGGGCCACTATGATCGGTCCAGATAATGTGTTACCTGCTGCTCCATATGGTGCAAGGTAACACGAATATGTCTTGTTTTATAACTGTTTGTATATGTTAATGCATCTAATCATTTATCTGAATATATACAGGTGGTCATGTCATTTACGATTTACTGAAACTGGGAGTCATTCTATACGTATCATGAGGGACATTCTCGATGAGCAGCCAGTAACTCAAGTAAACACGCTGTTAAATTTGTTTATACAAACAACATCACTTTGATATTTTCTAAAGCAATGTTATTTTGTAGTTTATTTGGCAGCCTTACCCCGATGAGTATACTGAAGGAATTACGGAGTTAGGAACATATAAAGGCCCGTTGATTTTCTTCGATATCGTTGAGATGCAACGATCTGAGAGAATACTCCGACAATTTGGTATGCTACAAGATATACCAGAAGATCCTCAATCGGGGGATGAGGCATTGCATCATATTGGTCGAAGGGGAAACGTCAACAAAGACTGGAGCGCTCGGCATCTCGCATACATACTTTGCTGGGAGATGGCAAATGATCTACGTGTTGAGAGACCACGATTTACTGATGGTGGTTACTACGTTGTTGGCGGATACACCGAGTGGTATGAACAAGTTACACGTAGATACATTGGACGTGGCCAATATTTTGTATAGACGGGATATCAACATGGTGATGGCCCGGCGTGGCAGCACGTGGTACGTGAATTACGTTTAAATTTGTTTTTATAATTGTGATTAGATGTATATATTTTATATTCTATATTTGGACTTTGCAGATTGAGCAGATGGAGCAATTAACTACAAGCTATGACTGACATCTGGCTGATGACTTGCCTATGACGACAGAGTCGATGAGGCAACACAGAAGTATGTTCGAGAATGTGGTGCGAGTGGCTCGTGAACGACGAGATAGAAACTTCCCGGCATACAATGAAATCCAGTCTGTTGATACACATATGCCGGCAGATGTTGCAGGTCCATCTACATGGACAGGGTCGGATATGCAGACAGATATTGCAGGTCCATCTACGTGGACAGAGCCAGATATGTATACAGACTATTATATTCATGTGCCTGCACCATCAGATGATATATCTCCCTTCACGCCATATCCCTCTATGCCCACTGAAGCCCAGTCTAGCAGCGTGGATACAAATGTAGATATTGGGTTTGCAACATACGCTTCTTTGACTTCACCTTTCGATGTCTCTCCAGTTCTATTCCCTCAATTGACTCCATTTCAGCAGCCTGCCAACACACCTGCGGCAAGGCAAAGAGGCGAGGAAGTCGTTGAGCCACGAAGAGTTAGAAGACAGACAAATCCTCCTCCTTGTGGTACTGGAGGAAAACTTGCTACTCGTCGTCGTCGTTGAAGTCATAATTATGTTGTAAATTGTTACCGATTCTTGTAGTTATAAAATTAAGTTTGAAAAAAATGTTTGTTTTGTGAGCATACAAATAAAAAATTTCGTAACGTACAATAATTTCAGAATAACGTAAATTTATTTACACAATAAACATACAACACGCCAAAAATTTATTGATTTCTAGAACTTGAAGCCATTTGTCGTCTTGCTCGGGCTTCTGGCCAATCCATCTCATTTTGGATACGTGTAGTGCGATCACGACCTACCCGTTTGGACGTGCGCAGAGTGGAGTTGTGGAATAACTCGAAGCACGGGGTGTCCCAATACTGCTCTGCCCACAGTGGATTGAATTGCCCTTGATATGTGTTCCAGTACTCAGACATATTATAATACTGGATGACTAATTTTTTCGCATTTAAACCATAATGTCGACACACTTGTATCGCATGTGAACATGGTATGCCAAACTGTTTCCATTTTCCGCAAGAGCATTCCCTTGCTTTGAGGTTGACCACGTGTGTATTGCAGCCACATCCTGCTTGCTCTCTAGTGATTACAGAAGCGGTTAATTGTCTTCGATCGAACATCCGAACATCATGGTGAATGGAATTATGATCAGCACGAGCATATTTTTCAAATACATAATCCGGCCAATCTTGATTATTCTGGATCATTCGTTCCGCTTTCTTAAGTCGTTCAAGAAAATAGAGCACACAACGATCAAAAGTTAATTGCACAATAGCGGTGATTGGAAGGCGACGAGCACCCTTCATAACTCCGTTAATGCACTCGGACATATTTGTCGTAAGAATAACACACCGCCATCCACCATCATGTGCAAGAGTCCATTTTGACTTGTCAATCCGATTCAAATAATCAAATGCTCTTGGTTCAATACTTTTTATTTCTTCCATTGTAGAATCGAACTTTCTGAGCTGATTTTCTGAACCAGCTTTCCAGCATAAGTCTTTCAAATGAACATTTTTGAACCGACTATTAAAGTTCGAGCACACATGTCTCAAACAAAATCGATGCACTCCATGCGAGGAATTGAAGTCGGCAACACATTCAGCGGCTGCAATAAGGCCCGGATGCCTATCAGATATCAAGCACACACCATCAGATCCTTTAACAATGTGCTTGCTAATCAACTCCAAAAACTATTTCCACGACAAAAAACTTTCCACGTCAACGATTGCAAAGGCCAAAGGTAAGACTTGATTGTTAGCATCCATGGCCACGGCAATCAACATCTTATGTTGATATTTTGTATACAGATGTGTTCCATCTACACTTATAACTTTTCGACAGTGTCGGAATCCATCTGGACATGGTTGGAATGCCCAAAACTCGTAATTCAAAGTCATCTCTGTTGGTCTAGCATTCGGTAGGTGGTCCCATTCGACGACTGTGCCTGAGTTCCATTTTTGCAAAGCTCCCATGTAATAAGGCAATTTTCTTACAGAGCTCTCCCATGTTCCATAAACATTTTCAACAGCACGTCTCAAACTATACCAGCCTTTTGCATATGAGATCTCAAAACCATACTTATCTTTAACAGTTTGAATAACATACTTTACCTCATATGATAGATCACGTCGAACGATTCCCACTAGCAAACTAGCAATCATATTTTTGTCCAGATTTGCATGATCGATCGATAAATCACTCAAAAGACAAGTGTGAGAACCCCCATATTTTGTTATTTTGAACATTCCATTTTTTTTCCCAATAAGGCGCGTACAAACCATCTGCAAGGCATATCTGGTGTACTATGTTTGCACACCACTTTCCATAAAGTTTTTGTACTTTTGACAACAAGATACTCACATTTTACAATCGTACGGAGTAATCCTTCACAGCTGCCTGAAGATGACATTTATCTTTAAATACCATATTCAGATGGATATCTCCTTTCGAATAATCGTAATAACTCTCCCACTTACCAGTTGGAAGGTCGATCGAATCACCAAATACTTCTGCATGTGTCGTGGAGAAAAATGGAATTGTTTGATAAAGCTCAGGTTCATTTGTTGTGGTTGTGTCTGCTACAGTAACTGGCACTTCTACAATATCAACCTCATCGTCAGCAGACTCATCCTCAGATGGAATCCCCTCCGGTTCAGACCGAATATCATCTCCAAAATCCACAAAACTGTCTGCTAGTGGCTCGGGAACAACATTGTCAGCAATTATCGGAGTATCATCTTGAATCATAGAGGTAGTTGGTCTTTCTGTAACTACTACAGATGGACCACTACCAGTTGTTGGCATTTCTGTAATAAAATCATAAGCACAAGGTTCTGTTTGTATATACATCTCCAAAAAAGTATGATTTTGTTCAATATCCAATAGCCATGCTAGATTGTAATCGCTGTCAACGGGAAAAATTGTTTGTTTCATCCCCGAAAAATCACTGAATATATATTTACAAGATATTTGCAGAATGAACTGGTGACGATCGATGCCAGTAATATCATATACATCGCTCAATAACTGTAAATAATTAATATTGCGAGATATTGTCATGCCTTTTGACGGACCACGATCATATCTAACAGATTCTGAATCTTGTAATATTTGGCCTCCCCAATACAACAAAAATTTAATTGACATACCTTAAAAAATAAAGATAAAATTCATAAATTAATACATGATATATAATGCTGTTAAATATGATTATTTATATAACAACGTACCTAAAATATGCTGATCGGAGCAAATAACTGGAGGATATGAAATGAGCTGAATATATGAAATGAGTTATATGAAATGAGCTGATTTCGTTCGAATAAATAGATGAAAAAATTGATTAATGTCGACATCTCAAATGGCGACATAAAATAAAAAATGAATTTTTTTTATTGTCGCCATCTGAGATGGCGACAATGTTATAATTTTTTATATTTTTACGTCGTTTTCTGCCGACAACACGTAAAAAATATTTTATAATGATATTGATGTCGCCATCTTAGATGGCGACATCAATAAAAAAAAAATTTATTGGATGCGCCATTCCAGATGGCGACATCAATAAAAAAAAACTTTTTATAATGTCGCCATCTTAGATGGCGACATCATAAAAAAAAAGTTTTTATTGATGTCGCCATTCCAGATGGCGACATAAATAAAAAAAAAATATTTTATTATGTCGCCATCTCACCCATCGTCGGCATCCTTCAGATAACATTGACGATACACCAATTATCCGTCCTAATTATTGTTGTAATTTTCGATTGCTAATTATTGTTGCAATTTTTCATTTTAACTATTAATATAAATTTTAATTTCAATTATTAATATAATTTTAATTGTTAATTATTATTATCATTTCAAATTGAAATTATAATTTTTTATATTTTTTTATCTAATAAATTAATTATTGTTAGATATATTAATGTGTACAATATAAATGAATAATGATTGAGAAATATATATTGAGAAATGATGTGGTAGGTGATGGCACAAAATAGGGGCTGAACCATTACAGATAAAAAAACTTGTGGGACTGAATGTCAGATGAGAGGTGATGTGGCAGACTGTGAGTTATATTTAAATCCTAGAACCATTGTACACCCACTTTTTAAAATTCAAACATTTACTATACAAATTATATATATATTTACTATAAGTTTTATGACCATTTTTCTTAAGAAATCACACATCCTGCAAACAATAAAGATGTTCGTGTTGCTTACATTAGCTACCAGCCACTTCTTCACATTCTATTTCAAAGTTTATGTTCCAAAATTGCCATCATCGATGAGATGTCAATTATACAAAGGTGTGTTGGTCAATCAGCAAATCAAGTGATGATTGATCTAATAAATCAATGGATTGCATCATATCTTTTGTGGTCTAGTCAATAACTCAATCAATTGATTACATTGTATTTTATCGTGTGTTATTACTTTAGAAAACCCATTTTATTATTGTAACCGATGTATATAGATTAGTTTTACGGTCTTTGGAAATCAATCAATTAGAAAAACATAATCAAGACTTTATAAGGCAATTATATTATTTTACTTTTAAATTGTTTTACCGGGAAATATAAGTTGTCTGATATTTATACTATTTTAGGGTGTGTTCTGCTCGATTGATAAGAGTGTGTTCAAAATAATTGTGAAGATTAATCCATTGTTCTTCTCGAGTATTGAAAGTCCCATTAAAATGGCTAGGCCCGTGATAAAATTGAAAACTCTCAGTATGAAGCATTGTACAGTACTATGGATAGATAGTGCACTTTACACAAATACCTTTTTTTGTTTATGGATGAAACTCTGCAACATTTCATTGACTTAAATGGGAAAACGAATTCAGATAAGATATCAGAAGGATTAGCAAATCTGGATTATTAAGCTCTTTTGTAATTAGTTAAATTTTGTTGGGATGTATTAAGTACACTAGATCAACACTAGTGAGTTTAAGTGTTGCTCAAGCTTAATGGTTCTGTTTCTTTTATACCGTTGTATTCCGGCTAAGAGCGATCTACTCCGTTTATCTTAAAAGTTTCAATCCGCAATTTTCGATTCCAGTTTGAAACTAACTGTAATTTCGGTTTAGGATGGTTTTACCTTCATTAGTCGTTTCTCCAGTTTAACCATCATTTCGTTATTTCAAATACCATTTCATTGTGTAATGGCCTAAATGAACAAAATACTGTATATAACTCTCTATATAAAGTCCACGCTCGAACAGTAATACAATTCAAAATATTCAGCTTTATCATGAATCATAACATCTAGCACAACTGTTCCAACGGAAGGATCTGGGTTATACAACGACTGACGAAATTCGAATATTACTTACATAACAGACTTGAACTGCATTTTTGGGACTGAATCAAGAAAAGGGTACATAAACACTATAGAACTTCAGTTCAATTTTTTTTAGAAAGATAGACAACGTGGAGCTAGCATTGCTTTGTGAAACTGCCTTCAATTAGCAGCAAATGTGACTAAAGATAAGAAGATAAAATTTATCTCGAAATGACTTTCATAAATCTGTTTATTGAGGAGAAGATTCCTGCTGCTTGGTCAAAAAAAGATGTTCCCTTCTCTTGCTTGTCTGCTCCTCCTCCTCCTCCGAATATTATCTGCATAGAGGCAAAACATATTACTATATTGCCCGTCTAATGACTCTCGGCCTAATCGACCAACGATCCAAATCTTCGGTTCTAATTACTATTCCATGTAATGTTTCATGCATTAAAATATAGGCACCTGTCTATAAGATAATTTTAAACTTCATTTAATAAGCACATGTTATCCGTGTGTTTAGGGGGTGAGCCTTGGGCCAACGGTAAAGTTGTTGCCACGTGACCTGGAGGTCACGGGTTCGAGTCGCGGAAACAACCTCTTGCATTGCAGAGGAAGCCTGCACACATTAGACCCATGGGTCCGACCCCTCCCGGACCCACGCATGTCGGGAGCTTCTTGCACCAGGTTTGCCCCTTTTATGTTATTCGTGTGTTTATATGAAACGAGAGAGGAAATACAATTGTAGTCACATAGGATGATTAATTTGTTGGGTACAGTCTTTTGTGTTTGTTTCCAGAGTATTGCTTGTCTCCTCACACACTAGTGTCACCAAAAAAATGAATGGAAAACATAAACTCTTATCTTAATCTTCTCTTTGAAGCTTGAGATTAATATTTCCTATACTTTTCCTCCTTGTAAGTTATAGCATTTTTGAACTTGCTTTAATGGAAGAAGCTGTTGCAATCATTCATGCATCGAAACCGTGTTTTTTAATTCGGCCTAAGCTAAGGCTGGTGTGTCCTTTTGCTAAGAATCTAACACTGGTTTAATTGAGAGTATAGCACGAGGGAGAACTAACCTCGAGATCTTCTATATCAGGACGGCTTATCTGCTCCTTGGCAAGAAGATATCTGTTAGGTCGCTCCTTATCATCAAAAAAGACCTTCCATAATCTGATGGGAGAGAGGCCGATCATCACGACAATCAAACAGAAAAACTACAGGTCCTATTATGATGGTATGAGCTGTCTTATACTGTGGGCACACCTTAGGTTATACAGTTAACTACGTTATAGAAAGATTCTGTAAATTAGTTCAATTTGCTGGTTTTGAAAGACTTGGAAACGAAGATAATAACCAAATAGCCACTGTAATATTTGGGGGTATAGGCTAGTTCTACTTCAAGTCTCAATAAAGGTTCCAACAGTAGATTCAATAAAGAAGTGAGGGCAAAAATTCTTGAATAAAACACACGGGAAATTCCAGAATGGTTTAATTTAGGTACCTACTTACCCTGGATAACATCGAAACACGGCACCAGATGGAAGAGGTTTCATTGAGTAGACTACAGTAAAAGTGCTGCAAAAAGATATAATACATTAATACAAACACGAATATTACATGCTTTACAACACAATAAAGAAATGCATCTCTATCATGACAGATGCACAAATGGAGAAAACTAAGAAAAAGACTTTCAGACGTCCCTTCCGACCGTTCATATTTCGTCCCATATGTAAACAGAACATTAACGGAAAATGAAAATAAAAGACACTAGAATTTCATCAAATAATATAAGTGACTCGACTTTCTATAATGAACAACTATTGGTGAGACATTTTTTCAACTTCTAAAACAATTTAGTCCATGATAGCAGTAAGAGACGCTAAGAAATGGAAACAACAGCAAAAAGGTGGTAGAAAAAACACAATAGATTATTTATTTCTGAAGGGTTGAGTAAAATTTCCAGACCATAGTTATAAAGACGCTAGGCGCCAAAAAGCGATGAACCATGGACTGGCTCAAAGGGCTAGGCGTCGGGCGAAGCGTGGCTTAATAGACGTTACGCGTCGAGAAAAAAAAAATTTAAAATATTTAGAAATGGATATTTTTTTCCAAAATGGCCAAACTATATAGCTGAGAACCTGCTCATATTGTAATATTTGTTCATTTCTAATATAAATATTACTACACAAGTGAGATTTGATAAAAATGAATCTCATTCAATATTAAATCAGAATTATTATTAAAAAAAAAGAAATAATAAATTAAATCTGCTTGATTGAATTAGGGTTCAATTTATTCTTAAAATATTCTTACTCTATTTTCAAATACAGTTTATTTTACATTACTTCTTATCATTTATTAGTATCTATTTTATAAAATAAAAAATGTAACTATATTTAAATTTTACATTTGATATAAGTAATAATGAATATGACGTGTTAATATCCTAATATATAAATATAGGGTTTAGCCGTTTAGGCTTATTTAAAATTGGCTTTGAGCTTATTGAAAATAGGATTTGGACTTATTATTTTTTAAGTAATTTGAGTTCAATCCTATCAACACTCTTCATTTCCATCAAGCCATCGCACATGGCTTAAGCCCCAGACACTAGGCGCTGAATAAGCGCGGCCTGATGTATGTGTGGGGCCTCTCACGCATCAGTGGCGACACACTCTGGCCTGACTCTCGCCTAGGCGAGCTAGGCGAGGGCTTTTTACAACCATGTTCCAGACGCAATCTACTGTTTTATAATATAGATTTAGAGTCAAGAACTTAAATACCTTAAAAAGTCCCGTCGTAACCGGCGAACATTAATTCCGACTCCAACATCCTCACTGATAAGGCGTGGATTCCACATGATAAGAGGCCTAGGCTAACAATACAGTTTAAAAATGTTCCAATAAAAGGTCTCAGTAGATAATATCACATAGAAAAATAGAAAGGAAAAGAAGAATAAGCACATTCTTGTATGGATACCACTAAACGGTTGATATATAGAGTGACTTGAACATAACCATATGAACTCTTCAATTTCATATACGCGATTGTAACCATCTAAAACAACGTATTCTTCACATTTTCAGCATGCAAGAACGCAAGTTAAAGGCCAACTGATTTGTAAATAGGAAGATGATTTTATGAAAAAAACTAAAATGGATGGTAAATATTTTGTTTAGTGATATTAGGTAAGAAAGAGAAGATTTAAATACAAAGCCAAGTTAAACACAACCTAACTTCGCATCATGACCAACCCCCAACCCCACACCAAAAATAAAAAAAAATTGCAACAAAATATACTCCCAAATAATAAGATTGCCCAACAACAATTGTTAATGTCACTAATTTACATACAAATCATTCACAAATACAATTGGCAAAGATAATGCAGTTGTACCGAATCATTTGAAATGTCGGATGCAATTCTTTCAACATATTCCAACATCTGATAATCGGGAACAACCATCACAATAATCTCATCTTCATTATTTACAGGCTTTCTGTCACCTAAGCTGGATAATACAGATGATGAGAAATTACAGAGCAGTTGAAAAGTTTTATACGGCAAAGAGAAAGCTGTAGGATGCTCCTGTCAGCACACTCACACCAACTCCCATCACTGATTTCATCTTATAAAGAGAAATATGAGCCTTTTTTATAGTTACAATAGTATTTAGGCCATTAAAGCAAGAATTTTGATTATCAATAAGCTCAAATGCAAGACCTAATGATCTTTTGTGTGTTTTTCTTGGATTCACGAGCAACCTTTTGTGTATAAAAATGTGGGTCCAAAATGTTAAGGAAAAACAGTAGTCATGGGGTACACCATAATTTGATTGGTTGAATTGATAGAATAATCAAGATTTATAAGAAAAATCATAATTAGATTATAACTGGAATTCTTCATGAAAAAAAAATGAAACCTAGGTATAGATTTACCTGGAGAAACCAAATTTAGCATCTTTCCACTTATACTTTAGCAAAGCAGCAGCGCCGGCATCTGGAAATATGGCTTTAACTCTCTGCAAAAAAAAAAAAAAAACTATCAATACCTTAAAGTATATTAATTAGAACTAACTACAATGCAAGTAAGTTCCAAAGTGGGAGCTACATAGTACATCATGATCTTCTTGATTAAATATGATAGATTAAGCTAATCCGCACATCCCTATATAGAACCCTTATGAACTGAAAAAAAAACATAAGAATGGAACACTCAGGTACTACATTGATGCATGTTATTACTCACTACACATTATCTTAAGTCTTCAAAATGATCTATCTTTCAATATACTATCTCCCAACCCGCAGTGCCGATGGTTATGTTAATACATAAACTTCTAATAAATCTCTAAAAGGACTCCCTGCAAGTATCACGAAAAGGAAACATTCCTGACATCCTGTTTCTTCAATTAGGGTATCCAAGAATATTTTTGACAGATCCCAAAGTTCAATTTGTGCCCCTTCATCATCAAGAAACTGCAACTGTGGAATCAATAATTCAACCTAAAGAAGAAAGAAAGAATAGAAATTACAAAAATATATATCATAAGCACCGAATCTTTTTGAATTGAACAGTTTCATAATAGTAAGGTATAAGTTTGAAGAAATGAATTATTTGAGAGACTCAATCTAGTCTTCTTTTTATTGATTGTTCCAATCTTTTTAATAAATACAAACATATGTCTTCTATTTATAGAAGACTCATATCTTAAAATCTAGGAAGATAAATCTAATTAAATAAAAAGATAAACTAGTATACTATTTTAGATAAACTAAAACTCATAGCAAACTTATCAACACTCCTATGAATATAAAAATATTTATCTAGAGTTCTTGATAAGTAAAACTCTATCATTCAACACTCCCCTTCAAGCTGAGTCATATATGTTTATCATGCTCAGCTTGGAACTCAGGTCTTCAAATTTAGGATAGTGAAGAGCCTTTGGCAAGATGTTATCAACTTTTGTTTGAGACTTTCTTCTCTTTCTCATTCTCAGAGTCATGCTCCTTTTCTTGGAGTCTGCGTCTGCTCCTCTTTTGTGAGTCTGCGTCTGCTCCTTTTTCTTGGAGTCTGTGTCTGCTCCTCTTTTGCGAGTCTGCGTCTGCTCCTCTTTTGCGAGTCCGCGTCTGCTAGTCTACGTCTCCTCCTCTTTTTGGAGTTTGTGTCTGCTAGTCTACGTCTCCTCCTCTTTTTGGAGTTTGCGTCTGTTCATCTTTTGAGAGACTGAGTCTTTAACAATAGAGTTGATATTATCTACTCCCCCTCAAGCTTGGCTATAGATGTTTATGAGACCAAGCTTGCTGATAAGATGTAGGCACATGAGAATCCTCACGGATCGGTGAGGTAGCGCTTTCAAAAGCGGTTTGAGGCAGCAACTGCTAAGGTTTGAGGCTGGAGATGTTGAATGATAATCAATGGACTGGAAAGGCTTTTGTGAAAGGAAGAAGGCACTCAATAGCAAGTTTAAGATGGTTGCCAAAAATAGACATGCTTTCTTTGCTGAGGCAGGTAAGATTTAGAGATAGCTTTCCAACAGCAACAACATCAACTCTTGCATGGACCCTGGATAACATGTGCAATAGCATGTAGTGAGCATCCACCCTGTCATTTTCAAGAATGGTTGTTAAATGTCCCAGAAGAGCTTCCTTTAGTTCTTTTGCTATATTAGGCATCCACTCTAATGGAGGACCAAAAGCAAAATCATTTACTGCAAGCTTCCGGTGTACGATACAGTGGATCCGAGGCACCTTGGAAGGAGGCAGATGAACCAGTTCATCGTCACAAAAGCTTTGTGTGAATTCATCATTATCAACTCTGTCTACAGGAAGTTCAGCATCAAAAGTCAAGATTCCGACAAACTCAAAAACATCATTCAACTTTAACTCAGACTCAGCAGTGTCATATATCTTTATTAGACAGGGAAAAGAATGTCTTTCAGTATCAGGGACCGAACTCAAATTACAGAAGGTTCCCCCAGTTTCAGTCTGTGGCATGGTTAAAGCATCCAAACAAATTCCATCCTCTCGCATCTTTTTACAAGTTGGAGAATCCTCGGTGGCATTAAATTCCATCATATCAACATCACCCATAATTGCTTCATCCTCCCTTAGCCGCTTCTCTCTCTGCCGAGATATTAAATTGGTATGAGGATTTATAACAGCCTCTTGTGAAGATTCAGCCCAAAAGTTTTGCCCCGGAACGGGAATGCAATAAAGCAGATGACGCTCCCAAATTTGCATATCAACTGAGGTATGCATAGGGGAATGTGAAGTATCTGTAAATTTGTTTGTTCTCCATGTATCACCATACTTGTACGCTCCAACATAAAATTCATTGCCCAACATGTCTTGTATCATTCCCCAAAAGCGCACAAGAGTATTGGGTTGTGCCCATTTTAAGGTAGAAGGATTAAGCATGGGCACCTGTGACAGGCAATTATCATCGAAGAGAAATTGGCGGAATAATTCAGTGGCTCCACAGTCCTTGCCTTGAAGCACCGCCGGATCGTATCCGGACGTCACCGCCTTCTCAAACGTCAAGCACGGCCCCAGAGGGTTCGCAAGGCAATCGTACGGCAGCCCGACCATAGCAATTTCTTTTTCCTTTCTTGCTTAGTATTCAGTTGTCATACAACGCACAATTTGGAGGGTTTTGTACAGTAGAGGTGTGGGTCGCTATGAGGGTACTGTGCGCGGAAGCTTATGTAGATCTGGATCAAAATCAGAGTGCAACATAGGTAACGGTCACGCAGAGAAGGCTGGTCAAGATTTGGGTTCGTCGGTTACATGACGACTACTGTGTGCGAAACCCTAATTTTGGGCGGTATTACTCTACGGCTGTTTTTGAAGGCCTAGCCGCCAGCGATTGAGTTGAGATAGCAACAACTCGCCGGCGGCTAGGGTTTGATAAACTTTTAACCTTAGTTTTTTCAAACCTAAAGCTCTGATACCATGTAAGTTTGAAGAAATGAATTATTTGAGAGACTCAATCTAGTCTTCTTTTTATTGATTGTTCCAATCTTTTTAATAAATACAACCATATGTCTTCTATTTATAGAAGACTCGTAATCCTAAAATCTAGGATGATAAATCTAATTAAATAAAAAGATAAACTAGTATACTATTTTAGATAAACTAAAACTCTTAGCAAACTTATCAACACTCCTATGAATATAAAAATATTTATCTAGAGTTCTTGATAAGTAAAACTCTATCATTCAACATAAGGGTACCCTGGGATAGCATAAATTAAGTGCATGATACACAAAGTAACAAAAAGCGATCAACTGAAGACAACTAACAACCCCACAAATTATTTCAAACAGGAAAAATCATCCTATGCAAGCCCTCGAGAGCAACAGTTATGTCCCTCCTTTTTTTGATAGTTTACTTTAGAAGCATTAAAAAGGTCAGTCTGTCCAAATAAAGAATGAAAGACGATATTGTGTCCTCGAGTCCCAAAAACATGCACTGTCAACTTAAATTCAGTTGTGTACTAGTATCAATAAACCATTGTTCATTAAATCACTTAAACATAAACAACTCTAACAGAATTGACTCGTCCACACATCCATACTATGGCTCTTGTTCCTCCCGAAGAAACAAACTCAGCGCTTGATTGGCCAGACTGCTGAACTGCACCCACCAAATCAGAAGGCAAGCAACTGAAACAAAATTAAAATGAAACATAGGTTATATGTCTTTACATCTCCGTCCACGAATGGATACAAATATAGCATGGATACAAATATAACGTGAATCTAGTTGAAATTAGCTTCCAGATAACTATAGTAGTATGAAATGGATTTCTTTATGAATGAAACAACTCAACCTAATAATACAAGGGAAAATTCGGTACAAAAAAAACGAGGAAGAGTCCAACGTGACCAAATTCTATCTATGCTAATTATATCTAAGATGTGCATAAATATATGAAATATCTTCTTGTAGTTATTCACATCTAATAACCCGTGCTTTATGTTGCATGTATACCCTCTCTGTCAACTTAGGCTAGGGCTAAGCAGCATCAACCAATGGATGCTCACTCAAGTTTTGGATTGTCATTGAAATGGAAGAAGCCTGAGTAATTAATTAACTAATTTGTCTAGAAAGGAACATATATGGACCACAAAATGGTCATAAGATCGGCAAAATCCAGTAAAATTCACCTGGTTGATTGTTTTTTTAATGCTAATACCACCAAATCGAGAACTTTTAAGGAGTTGACAAGTTTCTGCTGCTGTATGTCTGTCCAATTAAAACAACAATGTTTACAAACTTCTGAAAAAGTTGCACTTTAACTCATCTAACAAAGTAAATCTAAGAGAACACAGCAAAAATCTTCTTAAATAACTTCAGGGTAAGATGGTATGTCTATGAGCCATCTCCTAATGATGCATAATAACAAACAGATAACTGGACTCAGATGCAATTATAATGTCCGTTTCTGTTTTTCCCCATGCCAACAAATATTAATAAGCCCTTAAGAACTTGGGATCTTTTAGACATATAAGTATGACACCACCTCCTTTTCTTTTGAACCATTAATCTCATACTTGTCAAACCTGACGTTACTCGGACACTGTTTCACCTGAATGTACCTTGCAATTATGTCCTTCGAGTTTATACCTCTACCTTCGAGGTTCCTGAGCCTTGTGAGAAATAAACATCCTTTTGAGGTGTTGGCCTCTTGAAATTATGTTTTCCAAAAGTAATCTATACATTATGGGTTATTTTCGAATAGCAATGTATGTTTTCTAAAAAACAGATGCACAAAACATTCTATTATTATAAAAAAAAATATATAGCACTGTACTTCACACCAACCTCATTCCAATTTGAGCCATTTACCACCTCATATTGTAAGCAATTGTATACACTTTGATTTAAGTCATTTTTTTTCTATTTTGATGTATCCCCTCCCTTGTATAGTACCACAGTAAGTATCTACGGAGTTAAATGACCAACCATTAGTGCTAAGGGCCCTCAGTGAATTCAAAATTTTAGAACATGGCCCGAAGGAAATGTTGCGAGGATCAATTTATGACTCGAAACATCTCATAGTATTAAAGGGCACAATTGTGAAACTGATTGGTGATATAAACTTTGCACATACAGCTAACATGTATCGTATGTTATCATGTGATACATGTCTTTTCTAGGTACTATTAGTATGTGTACATGGAATATGTGCAAGATACTTATGATGTTTCTATTTTGCTCGGAACCACTGTTTAGATTTCTGGGAAGAAATCCTTTTGCCTGGGGGTGAGTTATAACACCGTAAACTTATAATATGCCAAAGAGAATTTTAATTATGAATTTAAATGTAAGTCCCTTTGCTATGTACTTGATTAATGGTACATTATAATTAAAGCTCGGTTGGAGTTGTAATATTGAAAACTTTGTGTGATACAAATATATATATTACATATGTAAGGCTTGAGTAAAATTCCATATTTTTGGACCGTCGAGTATAATACCCTTGAATTGGAAATTGTGATGATTTCGCCAATTCTTGGTTATATGAAGTTCTAGAAGTGTTAAATCAACATTCGACATTTATCGTAGATCAAATAGATTTCTCGTTTCAGAGTATTGAAAATATTGGGGGGTAATAACATCTTAAAAATAATGTCTTCCATTTTGCTCCAAATCATTGAATCTATAGTCCTAAGTTACAAGTGTTGAATTCTTGATTTGAGGTAATAACTTGTCAAAAGCTTCAATGAATGAGTCTACTGGTGTCAATAAAGGGGTTGTACTGGGTTCAATGTCTCGTAGATGAATATGCTAAGGGTTGTTTATTCATTTGAAGGCATGAATTATCTATACAACATAAATGCATATTCTAGTGATGAGTTGCAGTTTAGAATCTATCATGGGAGTGTTGTATGATTATAATAGATGTTATTTGTTTACATATTTCACATTAAATGTTTGTGAAAATGGCCAGAAATAATATCTCAATGAGTATAGGATGGCTTATTAATAACAAAATCATTTTCACTATACATACAAGTAGCTGCTGAAAGAAAACTATTTTCCACCAAAAACCATTTCAAGATGTTAAGAATACATGAGTTCCAACTCAAAACCAACGGGTAATAAATGGAGTAACTCATATATCGCTAACAAGACTTTCTAAATTCCTAATGTAGAACATCTTTCAAATTTCCTCTCACATGTGACATTATATAAGTTAAACACGTTGATTGATAATGCGAGGAAATGCGAGTATGCGGGCAGAACAGTCAATCACATGAAAAACCTGCTCTGATACTATGTTAAGAAGTGGGTTCCAACTCAAGACAGGTAACGAGAGTAACTCATGTATCTTATAAGTAGCAAGGCTTATAAATTCCCAATGTGAGACAATTATCAACAGAAAAGACCAACTGGCTGCCTAACAAACCAATACCTACCATGAAAAACATAATTCCCCCACCAATTTAATATGAAGGAAACAACATCAGCAGCAGCTGGACACTAAGTCCAGCGGCAGTTGGGTGATTTGCTCAGATTACAACTAATCTACAATTTTGAATATAAATTTTACAAAAATATAGATTTCGGATAAAAGGGCACTATTCACCCGGCCCTCAAGAAAGCCAACCATTAACGAATTGTAAAATTTGTTATCTTTTGCACCTGTCATCTTCCTCCTCTGCATCCTGGGGTTCTTGAATCACCAGTTGTTGTGGGTCAATATCCTTAGTATCTTCTCGGTCCTGGAATTTCTCAAACTTGGCTTGACATCTCGAAGTGGAAATGAGATTGCGTAGTGAAATCGAAATCCCATCGGACCCACAAGTTTTTGAAGGAAACAGGGATGTAGGTTTGGGAAGATAAGCAATGCAGCCAGCGAGATTTGAATATACCGCGGCCATCTTCTCGCTGCTTGCTTTCACGCACAACCAGAGTGTCTAATTCCCCGCCTTGGTTTTGGATGAGATAACATTACCATAATCATACGCGACAGCCAACTATTCCACCGACCAATAATTGAGTCCCACGTAGGCCTAAATTGGGGTATGTTGGTACGTTATTATTTTTACTAGCGACATCTGCACGCGTTGCGTGCATATATAATCGTTTATTTTTATATAATATATTTTTTATTATAATAAATATTTATAAAAATTATCTTATTTTTAATAATTTTTTTCTTCTATTTATTCAAATTATAAAATAAAAAAAGTTTTTTTTGGTTTTTTTTATTTATTTAAATTGTTTATATTTTTAAATATCAAGGAAGCTTGTGTTTTTAATTCTAGATTGATAAATTTTGTTTTTGTATTGTGGGGTATCCTTGGATTAAAAAAAATTGGCATAGCATAACATGAGGGGCAATACTGGAATTATGAAAAAGGCTTCACCAAAGAAGTTACTCTAGGGTGCTCTTGCATTATAGATAGTATAGATATTTACTTTCTTTTCATTTATTTTAGAAAAACAGAGAATAGATTAACAACAAACAACAACGATAATTATAATATAGTGCTTAAGTAACAATCAATAAACCAATATTATCAGAAGGATTAAGCCAAGTGAAACAACAATAAACAAGCAACACCTTCAGACCGTGGGTATGCACAAAAACACGCCTAGAAAGAACTGTACTAAAAGGTGGAATGGATATGGAATCACAACGAGAACACAAGGTTTTGACCAAAAGGGGTAGAAGCCACCAGAACCAAACCAGATCCTCTCAAACCAAGTATCCTAAGATGCCGACGAGTAAGTGAATTGTCTTCCACAATAGCTGAAGGTACAACATAAAAGAGTCGGGCAGCATAAACTGATAGAAGATCCAAAACCGAACAAGCGCTCACCTCCAAATCCCTAACTGGATCATGGCGCACGAAACCGATAGGCTCAGAAGTCAAAACTCAAGGATGCTCCAGAAATGAAGCATAACCAACAAATCCCCATCACATAGACAAATTATGATCAGGTAAATAGCCATAAAGAATGACTAGATTATCGATGCACACCAAAACAAAACCGACAGCCAACGCAAAAAGTATAGCAATATATAAACAACAACAAACAGAAACCAGACAACACCATAACACATAAGTTGGAGACACATATATTAGGCAAAGATAAATTTGTAGCAAAAAGTGGAAAAGCGTGCAGGGACCACCAAAGCCAACTCATCTAACCTCAAACCATGAAGTCCAGGATGTGCTCGACTACAGGGACTGTCTTCCAATATAGCTGAAGGTACAAATAAGAATGAAAGAGCGGCATAAGCTGATAAAATACAAACAATGGACAAGTCGTCGTATCCGAATCCCACGCTAAGAACCATCGACCAAGAACCAGCACCATATGACGCTCGAAACCAAGAAGCCCAGTAATCAAGACCAAACATTGCCTCGACAGTGAAGTAATAGAAATTAACCACCACCCAAAAGACCAAATAGTGTCACCACAAAAGCACTAAAGATAATATCCCAAAAAGGTTGTGCCACCAACACCGATCAAAATACTAAAGAAAGAGCAGAGCAAAATGGTGGACCAACCAAACATTGACCCCAAACAAACTAAACATCACCAACTCCTTACAATAAGAATTACGATATATCAATATTATTAGAGAGCTAGGTAATATAGAAGTATATAGTATTACCAAAAAAGGAGGTGGCTCACGAAGAGGCGTTCACAAATAGTAGAATGCTCGGGTTCCTCCAAATACCCGAGCACACAACAAAAGAGACTCATGGTGGTTGGTGGGGTTGCCTTGCAACCCCCGCCAAAAAAGAGTTAGATGATGCCTTATAGCCTGAGGACTGAGGAATTCAATCTGGGAGAACTTGACGAAAATGACCCCATAGTTCTTCGCTTAAGCACTTTAAGCACTGGCTTATTCTCAATAGCTGGACCCTGAGGAACATTAGATAAATTTGTTTCGCCAGAAGGCTGGAGATCCAAACAAAGTTTTGTTCCCCCATATTAACTTCGGTTGTCCCCTCCATAGTGACTAGCGAAGACTCACCAACTATATGAGGGATTGGTTCAGGGAGATTTTGCAGAAAGCCACCAATTAAGTTGAGATTATGGAAAGAGCTCAGCTCAAACTCAGCACACATCCAAGGTCGTGTGGCCTATCCATTGGTTTAACGTCCTCAGAAAAAGGATGGGATCCACATTCTCAGGCGACATGACCAAAAACCCACAGTTATAACAATAGTATGGTAGACATTCATATCGAATGGGAATCAAGGTAAGATCTGGTTGGATGCCTAAAGAGATATTGACAGCTCGGCGTATTGGTTTAGTAATATCTTTAACAGACCTAATGCGCATACAAGAACTCAAGGAACGACATTTATTATCAGTGACCACAATGACATCTATACCAAGGGTGTCTCCAATAATCATCCCCATATCAGAAATCATTGCCTCTAAGAGTAGATTGTAAGCCCTAATTCAGAACTGGGTTGACACGATTCACCCATAGAAAATCCTTTAAATGCCTTTTAGAACCAGTAATGAGTGATTAAATGCCCATGGTTCCAAGGCCAAAATACATTTATCAAGACCCTCTTCAAAAGTAGATATGAAATGCTATCAGAGAGGGATTTGAGCTCCATACATTTAGAAACTCGCCAAAGTTTGCGTAGAGAATCGAAGAAAGCCTCCTTATTTGCCATTTTTTTGTGTGAGAAGCTTAACCAATAAACCATGTGGAGCTGAATGACGACCTTTCGCAACAAAAGCCTCATTAACAACAACTTCATCTTTGTCTGGAGTAATGACAAGAGATTTTCATTTACCTCAAATAGAGTCCATGGAAAAGAGAAAAGTGAGGGTGCCAAGTGAGACTTGTATATAGTATTTCCCTTCCCCCATAATCAAAGAAAAAAAATTAATAAAATGTGGTAAATAGACATATTTTCCCTGTAAAATTCTCATATATAAGATTAGTGGTCTCTCGTATATTGATTCACGTAACAAATCTTAAACATTTTAGGACCATCACTAAAAAAATTTGGCTACCATTCATCACCAACTCAAATTATTGTTAGGGTAAATTTCAAAATGGTATGTGTCCTTGAATAGAGGTTTTTTGTAATATTAGTATCAAACTTTTAGGACTAATCAAATACAGTCTAATCGAAATTATTTTTTCTTTATTAAAAAAAGTTTCAAACTTTTATTTTTAACCTAAAGTGGTATCAAATCACCTATTCAATTATGAGACCGATTTTGTTAAAAAATAATTATGTGGTTAAATTTGTTAAAACCATCTATATGAGACTGTTTTCGATTAAAAATAATTTTATATGATTATATTTTATTATTCCTACAAATTTGTGATTAATATTGAAAAATTTCATATTTTATGATGCCAATTTTTTTTGAATTGATCCTTATTATTATATTATATTCATAATAAAAATATCTAATTCCAAAATTAAAATCACACAATCACAATTCTCGATATATTTTAGTAATTATTTATTTTTCTAAAAATTACAAATCAATTCAAACATGCAAGTGATGCAATTTTACCCCATTTAACTTCGGCCAACAAGCTTTTAAACATCTGTATCAGTTTATATGAGTTGTGGGATGATTTTGGAGAGTTTGTAATTCTCGTCTGAAATTTCTAATAAATTGTGTTGCCTCCCGTGGTCATAGGCAATTATCGAACCACGTAAATATTAGTGTTCTTATGAGTATGATTTTTACATTTTATTTTGGTATTCTGGCATAACACATTTAACTTCGAATCTATGCAATTTTTTTTATCTTGCAGAAATCTTTTCACAGTGAGATGTTTTAGGTATAATATGTCAAGCCACAAGGTGCTTCTATGGATGTGTTTTTAAAACTCCTCTTATTTTTCATATCTATACATCTTGATTTAAAGATAGATTTTTAGTAAACAAAAATCATGAAAGGTTGTCATAACTTAAAAAATAGCTATCAAAAAACATAAAATCTTAAATCTATGGATACCATGTTGAAAATGAGTTTTTTTAAAAAAAGAGAAGTTGAAGCAGCAGAATAAATGAATTTGAATCATGAATTACACTTGGATGGATGAATTTGATTTGGAGGAAGATATTTGATTTGATGAGTTATTTGAAGCATGTATTTGAAATAACACTTATCTTGAGTATATCTCAAATCAATCTCAGCCACAATTACGTTCAACAAAATTAACAATGTATTTGAATTCAGCAAATAAATTCATTCAACAAACAATCAAATGAACTCATCTTGGGCATATACGAAAACAATCTCATATGCCACTACATTTAACTAAATTAAGAATGGATTTGAAATCCAACCAATAAGTTCATTCAAACAAGAAAATGATATCATGAATTAATGATCAATCAATCACCTGAAGCCCTCAAAGAAAACTTGATCCGGTTTTCAGGGACCTCTCTTTTAGGACTTAATTCTAGTATTTTCAGTATCTCAATCCAAATGTACCACATAAGGAAACTCACCATCCCCATTTCCCTCCCACTTTTCGTGGGCTGGTCAGCTATGATTTTGTCCACGATTGTGTGTAATTCTTTGAAGTAAGATCCTCCGAGGGATATAGGCCGTCCAACAGAATGATTTTTGCACTAGAGTCCATAATATAGGTTGTGTATGATTATTTATATTCATCATATCCGTAATTTGTGAATCCAACAAGTGACCTTCAAAAATTCAGCAATTGATTTAAGAAAACAGAAAACTGGCTAGCAAACCAGAAATACAATCAATTCACGGAAATTAAAAAGACTTTCTTGTTTGCCTGTTTGCTATAGGCATTATCGAGAGGATAAACTCAGATTCTCCGAGGTGAGAATCGAACCGACATAGGCATCATTGGACGCTGTTTAAGTCCACTCATCATCTTGTTTCCATCACTGCTCTTTTGTACAGATTTTCTCCCCTTCAATGGCGAAACTAGCCTGTTTGCTATCCTCGATGGCGAAAATGATCTACGAAGCTTTGATCCTGCAGACATCTTAAGTGATTTCTTGGCCAAACCCTCTGCTCTTGTGGGAGAAATCGAAAGTGCAGGGCCTTTAATCTTCACTTGAAACTTTGAAGGAGACTTGATCAAGAACTTGTGCGGAGTAGTTGTTTTTCGCCCAATCACCGGGGACTTAGTCTTGCAGAACTTTTGATGATGAGACGTTGGAGACATCGAAAGGAACAACGGATTGGGAAACAACACTGTCTTTCTAGCCCATGGTCTATTCCTCGGGGACACTCGATTTGCTATATACCTACAGTTTTCTTTGTCGCACTCCCTTTTCTGAACCGGTGAAACCTTGAAGTTTATTCGGGATTTCGCCCGTTGAGTATGCGGGACGTTGGATTGGGATCGGCTGGTTTGCAACACGGCTTGTTTCTCTTTCTTTCTCCTTTCATGGATTTTCGAATTGTCTGAATTCGAACTCTGTTTCCTCTTTTCTGTGATTGGAGTTCTTGGGTCATCTTTAATGGCAACTGCTTCCACTATATTCCTTGCAAATTGGCTTGCTTTCATTATTTCTCCTATTGTTTCTCCCAAAAGCATCGCTGGAAGCGACATTCGCTTCCATTCCTCTGTACACCAAGAACTCATTCATTTCATACAACTAACTGAATCAAAGGTCAATCAACATGTTTATCAGAAAATGTCTAAGAACCTGTGTTATCTATCAGCATTTTTCCTGGAGAAGACCTTCGGGAATTCACAATTTTCATCCTTCAAAATTTGATAATCAAACAATAAATCAATGGGTATTGAAAAAGTCTTCTAATTTTTACATTAATGATTACTCAAAATACTAAGTCCCCGATTATTCGTACCTCGCGGAATCCTGTTTACAACGTAGACTAAGATTCACACCTGAAATCACTTTCTTCCCACCATTCACTGCGTATTGAAGCTCTTGTAATCGAGCCATACACTTATCCACCTTCAAAAATCAACACCAAAATCACAAATTCTTCCCCAAATCCTGATTGTTTTAAACATTAGAAAGCAAAACAGAAATGGGTACCTTTTTAACTGTTTCTCTGAGAAGAGTGGGACTGAGAGGCGGCGGCGGCGCCACTATTCTCCGCTGCTGCTTCGGAGGGGTTCTTGCAACCATTTTTTCACAAACTCTCTGTCCGGATTTGCGTGTGTTTGTTATCTCTGAGATGGAAGTACAGTGAAGATTGAAGTGCAAAAGGTCAACAAAAGTTATACCGGAGAAACTCACTTTTGGTGTAACGGATAGGAAGACTTTGTAACGGTCGAATCCTTACCATTAAGATAATATTTCCATTTGACTCTGGTTTTATTTTGTTTAAAGTCCATTTAATGATTGATTAAATTTTCGTTTGTAATTTAAATTTCTTAATCTTAACAGTTTCACCAATTAAAAATATATTTCGAATTCAAAATAACACTATAAAAAACTTAGTGGTGGTTTGTCATTGTTTTTAAAAACAACTTATCTGTTTTAAAAAAAAACATATATTGAGTGTTATATTTCATTGTTTTTTTAAAAAAGCTGAGAAGCAAGCAATAAGATATTTTTCATTGTTTTTATTCGTGTGTGGCAGTTTTGTAAAAAAATGAAGTTCATTAAGCTGTTTTTATTTTATTTTAATAACAAACACTCAATACTTTTAATTAAAAACATATTTTTCCAAGATAAAAGTAACTTAAAAGTTCTTTGAATAAGCATTGCAAACACACGCTTAGAGCTGACCCTAAACCACTCCAAAATCATTTTAAATAATTTGGATTTGATTCAGAAATCAAACTAAAATTTGTAAAATGGCTTAAGAAAGTTTAAATGTAAATAGACTTATTCAATTTTTAATAAATTTTTTTACGAAGATAGTTTCAGGTTTTTTTAAAAAAAAAACAGCCTAAAATATATAATAATTTATTTATTGAAAAATATTAAATTCTTATAATATCAATACAACAAAAAAAAACGTTTACCTTTTTATGTATTAAACGCACTTAATGTCGGGCTAAATTGTTATGTTTTACTGATTTATGCTTAATCTTTGCTTAATTATCTTTCAATATAATTTTTTAATTAAGAGTTATTTATTAATTATATAATTACTATTATAATTGAAAATAATAAGTTGGGCAGCATGACCGTATCCAGTTTGTGTTTTAGAGACTCGATATAATTTCACAAGCTCAAGCATATAGATACTAATTAAGATGTCAAAACGGGTTAACCTGATCCAAACGGGCTTACATGTCCACTCGCTGCGCAAATGGGTTGGGCATGTTTGGTCTCGTCTGCAAGCTGTCTGGAAAACCCCCAACCCAATCCGAGTGGCTCACGGGTTATATTTCGCATATTCGTTTGTGTGGCATACGTAGGTACATTAAATATCGATTTAGTATTCATGTTAAATTGCTAACAATATAGACATCTTAATCTATATAATTAAACTATTGAATTTATATAAATTAATTTTTTTAATAAAAAAACTAAATATTCATAATATTTGTATAATTATTCAGTAATTAATTTCAATTATTTTAACTGACTAGAAAATTAAAATATTGTAAAAAAAAAGTCAAATTTATCGTGGTAATTAATATTTTACCGTATCTCGTCATTGCCGAAGACGAATTAAGGCATGCTTTTTTTTAATTATACTATAGTTAAAATTAATAATAAAATAAAAAAGAAACCACCTGTAGGTATTTTAACAATAGGGAGTAAACCTCCAAGATTATGAGACTTCACAATAAAACCGTATCCAAGTAATTCGATACTTATTTTAGTAACCTTGATATTAACTTTTGAAATGCGTTTATTTATTTTTCAGATAAAAAATATATATTTTAATGTTTAATTTCTTTGCTTTTATTATTGTTTCTTTAATAAAAGCAAGTAAAAGTAGAAATAAAAAATTAAGTCATGAGATACATCTGACTGATTTAAATTGAGTTATAATAATTTTATAATAAATTGAAGTTTATTTAATATGAGCGTAAAGACAATAAGTTGAGGTCATAAGGCTAATAATTTTCAAATCAATCACAATAAATAAATATATATATATATATATATATATATTATATAATCGTACCATCAAGGTAACCTACTGATTATAATAATATTACTCTCAAGTGTGGTGTTGTCGTACGTCTGTCCCTTAACATGAGATGAACAAATTATATAATTTTATAATTGTTCGATTCATACATCTGTATATTAAAAGTGAATATCTTTCTAAAAAATGTATCAAGTTTAATCAATATAAAATTCTAGTTATTAGTAGTTAAGGTTGTTTAACGGGCTGGATCACCAGACCCGACCCAAAATCGGATCGGTTAGTCGGATTTGAAACCGAAACCTGTTTTGAACAGGTCCGAAATCGGTAAATACCGATCCGGATCGATTCTACCATTTCGCAATCGGTATCTTACCGGTTCCGGATTGAATCGGAACTGGATTCGTTAATTTAAAAAAATTAATTTTTTTTGAAAAATTTAGATAAATATATTTGATGTTAGTTTACAAACACAAATGCTCATTAGCTCAATTGGTTAGAGCTTCGGAGTAGAAGATGATGGTAGCGTGTTCGAATTCTCCGAGCAACAATTTCCCTCGATTTTTTGAAGGGAAAAAAATTCAAAAAAAAACCGGACGAACCGGATCCAATCCGGTAACGATTGGTTCAGATTGCCCCATTAAACACTCCTATTAGTAGTCTTCAAATTTAAAACCGAAAAATAATATAAAAATCAAAGTATTGGAAATTAAAATAAAGGAAATATCTTTTAACATCTACACTATTCTGCTCAATTCCAAATCGAACATTGGGAACTTTCTTTATTTCCCCATTTCCGTCAACGTGTCCCCTAGAATCCCCATGCATCACCACGTATCACGCTACGTCCGTGGCCACGAAATTCCTTCCACCACCGATCCATTGGCATGTATATATATATATATATATCTGTGTGTGTGTGTGCTTGTATTCGGTTTAATCAAGCAAACTTTGCATTTAGTTTACATAATTTTCAAGCAACCCATTTTATCATCAATGGCAACCGACGGCCAGAAATTTCCACCACAGAAACAAGAAGGTCAGCCCGGGAGACAGCACATTATGGATCCAACTCCCGAAGCTGCATCTCAACACTACAAACCAGCCAACAAGCTTGTGGTATGCCTACATATGTGTATATGATGATCGATCTTTAACATCTTGTTGTTTGCTTATGATGAATCTCTATTTTCTTTTCAGGGTAAAGTGGCGCTTGTTACCGGCGGCGATTCGGGTATCGGCCAAGCGGTCTGCAACTGCTTCGCGCTGGAGGGTGCAACAGTAGCTTTTACGTACGTGAAGGAACAGGAAGACAAGGATGCAAAGGACACTCTTCAGATGTTGAAGAAGTCTAAAACCGCTGAGGCGAAAGATCCGATAGCGATAGCTGCGGATTTGGGGTACGAGGAGAACTGCAAACGAGTGGTTGATGAAGTGGTTGGCAAGTTTGGGCGGATTGATGTTCTGGTTAACAATGCCGCCGAGCAGTACAAGAGTCTCTCGATTGAAGATATCGACGATGCGGGGCTCGAGAGGGTGTTTAGGACTAATGTTTTCGCCTATTTCTTTGTCACCAAGTAAGTAATTATGATCAAAATACATACCACTGATAGCTACGTATTGAATTATCTCAAGAACAAAAATTATTGGGCTTGTTTTTCTGAATTGATAAGTAAAGATGTCACTAGCCTTTGTTATTGGTTGGATAGGTATGCATTGAAGCACATGAAGGAAGGTAGCTGCATCATCAACACTACTTCAATAAACGCATACAAAGGGAATGCGAAACTACTGGACTACACATCAACAAAAGGGGCAGACTTGGCGTTCACTCGTGGGCTGGCGCTCCAGGTGATGGACAAGGGAATACGGGTGAACGGGGTGGCGCCAGGTCCTATTTGGACACCTCTTATCCCATCTTCTATGACCGAAGAAGAAACCGCAAGTTTCGGGAAACAAGTGCCGATGGGAAGGGCGGGTCAGCCGATTGAGGTGGCGCCGAGTTATGTTTTCCTGGCTTCGAATGCCGATTCCTCGTATATAACGGGGCAGGTGCTGCATCCAAATGGAGGGGTTATTCTGAATACTTGAGTTTAGAGTAACTCTAAATGCGTGTAGTACTGTGTGTTACGGTTGTCTTTATTATGTAATGACATATGGTATGCTGATGTATCAGTGTTTTGAGAAATGTGAACATTTAAATATATTTATATGTATGTGGCCAAAACATAGAATTCATTGAAAACCAAAAGCCTAATCATATTGTACTATCGTCACGTTGAATCGTTCGATCAATGGGTAATTATAGGATTTTTATTGATGGGCAAGTAGATAGAGCAACACTCATCCATTCCGCCCGCCTGGTCGAAATTATAGGGTTTTTGTGTAAACTCTCTATTTTCTATTCTAGAACTTTATAAGTAAACATAGAGAATTTTACTTTAAGACAGCTTAGGCGGACACTCTTTTTTAAAAACTCGGGCGGACACTCTTTTTTGAAAGTAGGAGTTGCTTGCCTCATCCACTAACCACCTTAGCGTTGGAAGTTTTAGCAATTGGAAGTGAAAAAAACTATAGAAAATGCTTATTCATTAGATAAGAGATTGTGAAGACAACTGGATTGGGACGATCAGGTCGGTTGAGGTCAATAGCATACTAATAGGTGTGTACCCTTTGGGTAAAGTGTGGGAGCGTTCTTTTCCTCTCTCCAATACTTATTATTATAAGGGGTGGGGCAACCGGTTCAAACCAAATATCCGACATATACTTTCCAACATGGTTGAACGTCCCTCTATTAATTTATTTAATTTCAGCTTGAATTAATTCATTTATTTCGAACTTAATCCAGGGCTCAGTTGAATCCATATTCATGATCCCACATGAATTCCAAGTACTAATTGTGTGACATAGTTAATTCTCTATAATAAAAGTACAAGAAATGACTCAGTCTTGTGCCAAAGAGAAGGAATACAGAGACATGACAAACTATACAGAAAAATCATTATTGTACGCATTACCAAGTGTGTTTTAGACATGGCCTTTTCAGAGTGAAACTAATATCATCAGAAATTTAATTTAGATACATTTCTTAGGCCTAATTTCGATCCCTTGGATAACGAGACCACTCTTCCAATTACCTTGCTTCACCTCCATCACACTCATCTCTAAATCATCCTCTCCTCCCTTAACAAAATATTCTCCCAATTCAACTTCCATCCACCCATCATCTCTGCGTTTCAACAACTCCGACTCTGCATCAGCATCGACCTCTGTTGCCACATCATCTTGCTGTCTCTGTAGGTGCCATAAGCGATAGAATACCGATCCAGTACGCCGTCTTGGTACAATCTGATACCTTCGACTCTGTACTCCGTCTGGGTCCAAGCAAACGGTACGTTTTGCCATTTCATGTCCCTTGATTCCAACACAAGTTTCGACAGGCTGGTGATCAAATCCATAAACTCTGGATCTAGTCGTGAACACAAGGTAAGCTGCATAGTTTGTGTCAAAAGATAGCATTTTGGTGCTTATAAAGCCATGAATTTCGAACCAGCAAACGTCCAGAAGTTCTGCTACTTCCGAGAACCTGAATCAATGAGGAACTAGCGTCAACAAGAAAATAACCACCACCACTAAATATTCAATCCCAATGAAAACCGTAGAAGAAATCACATCTGTCACGCACATGTGAAGTCTTCTCTAGGAGAAGAAACATGAGAATATGTAGACAAAACTATTTCTCAAGATGTTGTAATTGGTGCAGGAGGATGTTATTACCTGGACTCTGGATGAGATATCCATTGCCAATACTGAGAAGTATCGCCCCACACTATATGGAGGTCTCTTGCAGCCAGCATGTAGCATTTCTTCCCAGTCCATTTCTCCAACTTAAAGCTCTGTATGCCATTTACAATGAAGTAGCATGAGTGGAACAATACCCATTCTAAAAACATTCCATAATTCATGTTCATGAATGTATAATACGTGTTTCCTCTTTATTATATAGATAAATGACAAATAATCTTGTAAAAGAAAGAGCCATTTTAAACTCGTATCCTAACTGTTCCAAAGAAGAATATTGCCACAGGTTTAATTGGAGGAAAATAACAATCGTTTCCATAAAGAAACCAACACTATTTAAACCTCGTGATCATAAATTATTCAAGTTATTAACCTCGAGATTATCGGGAAAATTCCTGCATGGATGTGTGGACCCCATGTTCATGAACTTTTCTAGCCGGCTAGAAAAATATTTAACTCGTATTCAAAATTCGCGAATTCGAGCTGAACTCGAAAACATTGAATCATTCGGCTATTTATTTTCGAGTAATCGTTCAAATATCTCACAATCATATTCGGATCTTTTCGAGCCGAACTCGAGCCAAAGTTTTAACAACTATTCGAATTCAAATCGAACCGATCTTGAATATAACTATTTCGAGTCGAATTCGACCCATATTTGGCTCGATTTATTGGTTTACACCCTATCCGTGCATGCATCCATATATTTATCTACATATATACATACATATATATATACTTATATATATTCTATTGGGATTAAATAGTTAATTATTATTTATATATACTATTTTGTGTGTGTGCATGCTCCCGGATTATCGGATGAGCACTCACTATTGACAAAACTGCTCAAAAAAAAGAAATCAGCATTAATTTAATTATATCAACCAAATCTGTGTATTTTAGTTTATGAACATAATTCATGATAGCCAATCTTCATTAAAAACATTACTAAAACATAGAAAAAATCGCTATATTTAAGACCTTTGTAACCCCGTAGATGCCATGAATTGAAGAAATCGAAATTTATCAAACAGATTCAGAAATCGAAGAATACTGAAATTTATCATCGTTAAAAACCAACATCTCGAAGACGAAAACTCCACTTAATCCCCAAAAAACACACAAAAAAAACAAAAAAAAAGAAAAAAGAAAATTGAAGGAAGAAAATCAGAGACGAGAGATATAAAATTACCTTGACGCCATCGTCTATGAGGATCTGATTATCAGATAGATGAAGATAAAGATCCTTTTTGGACTGAAATTTAAGCAACGAATCGGAGCCGTCAACGGAGCGGGAAATGATGTCGCGATAGTCGGAAGGCAAAAAGCGCTCCCATACGGCGTCGGACTGGGCAGCGGCTCTGAATGTAGAGGCGACGGTAGACAAGCGGCAAGCATCCTTTGGGGTCGTGAGAGATAACGCGTTGGCTATGCAATCTTCAGGCAGGCCATAGATATCACAATTCTCCACCGCCATTTTTCTTCTGTATTTTTCTGAAATGGTTTTGTGTGTTATTTCTAGTTTCAAAAAGGATAATAATCTACTCACCGGTGCAACGTTTGGATGCATGTGTGTGTATATATATCAATGCATACGTGTTATACATATATATATATATATATATATATATATATATATATATATATATATATAAAAGTATGTTTTTATGTGTTCTTCATAATGCCCTTATATACATAACTATCTCCAATATTTTGATTTTCTTCAAATTTTCTAAAAGTATTTATTTCATCTAATTAATAATATATTATATTAGCGTAAAGATTTAAAAGTTTAAAAATATAATAATTATATGTTTATATTGTAATTATATACCATATAATTTTTTTAATAAAATTATATATTACGTGCCAAAAATCGTCAGTATATATGTATAATCGTACTAGCTATTAAAATAACAAAACGTCAAAAACTAGTGTATTAGGATCACTTACAATTTTTAACAAATGATATATAATATTTATATTAATAGATTTGAGAGTATGTTGTGCTAGAACTTTTCAATATGATGATAATTATTAAAAGTTAGAGATGAAATTCAACGTGACATCAATAGCAATAAGAAACAAATGATAATCGAGTCTTCTTAAAATTAATCATAAATATATATTATATTAATGAATTATTAATTTATATATTACATGGAGTTTATGTGAATTATCGTTTATGTATTATCTTATAAATTTAACGAGATATCAATTTAACACGTTATCCCAAGTTGGGACAGCACTTCAAAAGAAAACGATGATTCAAGTTTTTTTACTCTATTAGAATTTTTTTTTTTTTTTTTTATAGAAACGAGTACCATGTATGCCTTTCTATATAATTATTTGTTGTTTTTGTTTTTTTTTTGGTGCCTATATATTTTGTTTTTTACATAATAAAGAAATGCATTACAAAATTTTATAAATATATATTTTTTGTCAGTATGCGTTTCTTACAAATTTTTTAAATATTAACAAACATTTCTATGCGTTTCTTATAAATATTTTTTAAAACATATTTTAAAAAATGAATTATATTTCTTACAATTTTAATCAAAAATTAAAATTTTTAGAAGAGGAATCTTTCATTTTTTTAAAATGCATTATACAAAACCTTTTTCTAGAACAAACAAATTTTATAATTCGGACATAATAAAACACTTCTTTTTTTTAAAAGAAACAATTTTTTAAAAAAACAAAAACCAAATATTTTTTTTAAAAAAAACTTTCTGATAACTTTTCAAACGAATTTTCTATTTTTTTGAAAAGTTTATGACAAATAATTGATACAAGCAAAATTCGAAAATATTGATCCAGGCAACAAATAAATCCGAGCAAAAAATAAATCTACTTACAAATCGCGTTGATAATAACATAAATGTAATATAAAATTATAATTAAAAGAGAAATAGAGTTGATATTGTGAACAGTTTGCAAAATAAAAATAATATATTAATTTCAAATACATAGAGGAACCATGATAATTAAATCGTCTCATTAGAAACGCGGATCAAACTTCACGTAGTTAGGATTGTTAAAAAATAAAAAACAAAAAAGGTGTCCAAACATCTTTCTTTACTTTAGTTTAAATCTATGTTGCACGGATACGGATACACGGATACGTAGATATGCAGATACGGGTACGATTGCACGGGATTTTTGAAATTTGTAGGATACGATATGTCTGGATACGGCAAATTTTATTAATTTATTTATATATATATAAATATATAATTAATAATATTTGTAAGAAATCGAGTTTCAAGCATATAATCAACATTAAACACATTAGAAATCAGAATAAAGTTGCAAACTCACCAACTTCACGACAAATGGTAAAATATTAATCCAGGTCATCTAAAAATTTCAAGCATATAATCGACATTAAACATATTAAGGTGGTTAGATAATAGGGATTAAGTTAAATAATTTGATTTTAATCATAATTTCAACCCTATTTTTAAAAAAATTCCAAAAGTTCCCGTATCTAAGCCGTGTCGGATACGGTCAGCGGCGTATCTTGACCGTATCCGAAATAAAAACTTAATTTTTGTCCCCAGATACGCCACATGGCGTATCCGATACGTATCAGTGTCGTATCCGCGTGTATCTGTATCCCAGAAGTCTCCGATACTTGACCGTGAAATTTTTTGGAGTATCGGTGCAACATATGTTTAAATTTATTTTCATAGAAACGCATACGTATGCAATTTTCTGTTACATAATATGTTATTTTAGGTATTTTTCGCTTGTTTTCTTAAATCAAGCCCTATTTATAGTAATAAAATATTAAGAATATCTTGATATATTACTTAGCGGTGTTGCAAAGTGTGAAACCCACTAATCAAAGAAACAAATTTTGAAGTGGCATTACTTAACATGGTGTTCTTCGCCAAAAAAATGGACCGAAGTTAGCTTAAGGGTGAAGGCTGGTCTTTAGTACTAGTTGTCGATCAAAACGTATCTTATCCTTATTTACTTTATTATTTGTTCTGGTACCACCTACACTCATAATATACACTAGTCCACTTCTGCACGCGTTACGTGTATATATATATTAAAATGATATGATAATTGTAATATTCGTTTTTTATTTTGGTCTGAAATGGTCGGACCACTAAGACCCTCACGTATTATATATAGTATAGATAATATAAATACATTGTCTGACTTTCTTTTTTATTTATATTTATCTACATGTCGATTAAAAATATATTATACAGATGAAAGTGTGACATTTATATAAAGAAAATATGATTTTCAATTTAATATGGTATAGGGAATAAGTGAAAAGTTCAACTTTTTATGGTTAAAGTTTGGATAAAGAGAGAGGACAAAAGAACCATGTGTCTCCAACATTGTAAAAATAATTATAAAAAGAAGATGCTTATTTTATATATATATATGTGTGTATGCAGTTATTCTTCAAAGAATTCATCTATTTTTGTTTAAATTACGGACCAAACATTATAATAGATCTTACTATATATATAAGATTTATTACAAAATTTGATCTCTTAATAGTTCAAAAAAATGGTTGAACCCAAGCTATAACGGGCCGGGTTAATCTGGACCCGGCCCAAACTCGGACCAGTTAGCCCAGTTTGGAATCGGAACCGGGCTAATCGATTCCGAATAGATCCAAAATCGGTAAGCTATCGGGCCGGATCGGTTCTATCGTTCCGAATCTGGTATCTTACCGATTTCAGACCAACCCGATTCTGGGATGAACCTGAACCGGATCGGACCGATTCGAGATTATCGGATCCGAAACCGACCGATTTCGAACCGGATCGATCCGTTAAGCAGCCCTAGGGTGAACCTTGTTAAAAAAACAATGGGCAAACCCTTTGAATAATAGATGCATAATAATATCACACACACACTCTCTCTCTTTATATATATATTGTTGGGTTTTAGGAACCCGAATAATCTTGATTTTGATGTTAACAAAACTTTGTATTGTGTTGCTAACATAATTCATCAAGTGTGCAGTTCATAGATCATGATTAGAAGCTTGATGAATTGCAAAGAAAGGGTTTGAATATATCAAGCTGGACTAAGACTGAAAAGACCAAGACTGATCTATCCAGAAGACTGGTCTAGACCCAAACTGATCTGTCCGGAAGACTGATCCGGCTAGACTGATATGTCCAGAAGACTGATCTAGACCGAAGAATGATCTGTCCAGAAGACTGATCCGGCCAGTCTGATCTGTACAAGACTGATCCGACCAGTCCAGTCCGAATACAAGTACAAGACTGATCCGGTCTGAAATACAAAGAGCCCAGAAATCAAAATATGACGTTTAAAAGCTCGGGAATGACGCAGAACCTTTTCCAACTGGCATATTCTTGTGTCTAACGTATATATCATTGTTTGGGGCTATATATACAAGTCTTGGAAGTTCAATCCAAGCAAACCCACTTGGGATTCAAAATGGGCAGCTTACAAGAAGAGAACATCTTGAAAGATACTAAGCCCATATTTTAAGCACCACTTACCTTTCTATATCAGATCCATTGAGAGATCATTTGTGCTATATATATTCACTCTATTCATTGTATTTGAGAGCTTAATAGATGAGTGAATATCATTGTAACGGTTGATGATTCATCACAACCGATTGAGAGGTCTTTGTATGTGAGACATTAAAGAACATACATAGTTGAATTGCTAGGAGTTCTAGTTGGATAGGGAATGTCCAACTGGATCGGGTTTGTACAAAGAGTTGTATAAATCAAAGTCTTCTAGTGGATCCTTCCATGAGGTGGAAGAAGGGGAGACGTTACACCACCTTCGAACTTCCATAACAAATGATTGTTTATGTACTTTACTTGCATATATTTAAATGTCTTTCAAATGGTTAATCGGTTATAGAGCATGTAATTTCGAGTATCTTTCGCTCGATTTTGTAACCGAACTCGATATAATCTTTCAATGCATCATTTCAAGAACACGAGCTATTGAAGCTCAAGTTAGTTGAACTCGGATGTGGACGGCCACCCACCCCGATCGATCCTGACATATATATATATATATGCAACTGAACTTTATGGTAATTTGTTTAATTTTGATATTTAGTTTGAACAATAACAAATGTATCTATGTAAAATAGATGTATTACAATATCGTTGGACATTAAAACACATAGCTGACGAATAAAATTCGTTAATTTTCAAATTAAAGGATCTATAAGTAACTCTTTTTATATATGTTTATTCTAATATACGATTACCAGAAATAACTCAAGTTTTTATCATGTAATTCATATAATAATTGCTAATAATAATAATTATTATAATGGACATTTGAAAATATGAGTCGAACGTGGCGTATGCGTTCTGGAAGTTAATTAGAAAAAAAAAAGCATTGGACGTGGCAGGAAGGCAACATTACATTATTATTATTATTTCTAAAAACAAAAAATTATAATATGTTTTGTTTTTTAATATTTAAGATAAAGACGAAGAAAACATATATATATATATATATATTAACAAATTTCGTATTTTATATATATGTTTTAATGATTTTTTGAATTTTAGAACTGAAAAATATTTATAACATTGTTTAAATTCTCGAAAAATCTACAATTTGGAATTAGATTCTTAATTTTAAAATATGCATTGAGACACATCTAAGCATTACGTGCTGCAAGATGTGTAAAAGGTCAAACCATACATCGTGACTCAATGATATGTGTCCATATCTATCCGACTTATCAATTATGGACCCAACAAAATGTTTGGATTTTTCAAAAACTCGCGATTTTTAGTATTGTTTCAAACGTCGGTACATCAAGATTGAAATATAGAAAAGTGAATATACAATTTCAGAAAATTCCTCAAGATTTGAATGAGCAAAGTAAATAAAGCCCCAATAGCTCTGTTCTTCAAATGTTTTCTATCAATCGAGTACCGATAGATTATATTTTCAAATCGAACGAAAGACAATCAACAAAACTCTCAAATATTTTTTTTATGTTATTGTGGTTATCCAAATTATCAGGGATATTGCTGTCATTTAGCACATTCGTCATCTTTGTTAGTTGACAACACATATAAGGGTATTATGGTAAGTTTACTTTATGTCATATCACTAACACCCTCACGCGTTATATATAGTATAGATAAGTGTAAGAAAAGACAAGATACAAGTTTTATAGGATTCGAATGTGATGTAATCCTTATACATCTCTCTTTTTCCTGAAAAAAATAAATCTACCAGAAGACTTTGATTTATACTTCTTCGATTTACTATCCACTTTAGTTAGTACAGCATGTTAAACTAAAACTCTCAGCAAAGGCTACATACGTTTATCTGCACCAAAGTACTACAAAGTTGCATATTCTTGTTAGAAATTGGGTTTTGGTCCAACTAAAATTCAAAAAATAATTCGAACGGGTCCATCATATAAAATTAGAAATTTGCCTGAAAATTGCTGAATGATAATTTAATTTTGGCAGTTTATCCATTAATGAGACATAATGTGACATTATTTTTTTTAAAAAAAAAATTCATACTATATACACTTTTATGGCAAGTGTAACTATTTTTATTTGTATGCCAACGAACCCCATTTGGTCAAGGCCGTTTATCCCATAAATTTTCAAAATATACAGTTTATATCCATGTTTTTTTTAAAATGACAGTTTACCCATGTGATTTGTAAATAGGTGCATAATACCTCTCAATGTAAGAGACATTATACTATGTTTTGTAAAACACAAGCGACAAATTGTCTGTTATAAAAACAATATGTGGTAGACTACTTATTTTCAAATTATAGGGATATAAACTGACTATTTTCAAACAACAATGAGAAAATAGTATGGGGGAAGCCATCTATGAGATTAGTTTTGGTGTGGCTTATATATATTTGTTTGTATCTCTGGGTAAGTTAACAGTCCCAACTCCCACAGAAGATATGTTGTTTAGCGTCAAGTTTTTTTATTTGTTTCTCCCCATTTTGCAAGGCATTATTCGTGCAATTTATTTACTTACTCAATTAATTAAATGCATTTTGCATTAAATACAAGTTTTGACTAAATCACTTAGGATATGCCTGATAATTAACAACTAATATTGGATTTCTAATTGGATAATCAACTCGTATTTACATTAATCATTCGGTAACAATGTCAGGCACTAGGTCAAGAAGCACGAGATCAAAGAGAAAAGGGATCATATTATTGTTGTGATGAGAAATTCGCTCTAGGCCATCGTTGCGAACAACCACAAATATTTATGATCAAAGATTTCCCAAGTCCAAGTCTTTATCAAAACAATGCTCAACAAGAACTAGAGATCGGAGAAGTAATGCCTGAAATTTCTTTTCATACAATGGCAAGAACCAATCACCCGCAAACAACATGTGTCCTGGGCAAGATGAAAACGTGCCAATTGTTGGAAAAATTGAATTTAAAATAAAATAGTGTACCAATCGGTAGAATGCGAAATAAGGGTTGAAAAATTGGTGGCCTACCGATTGGCCGGTCTGCTTGGGACCGATCGATCGGCAGACTGCGTGTCTTGGAAAAAGAAGCGACTGATCGATCGGCTCGATGAACCGACCGATCGGTAATGCATTATTTCGTGAAAAAGATGTGTTCTTTGATGTGTAGATGCGTTTTTTAACCATGAGATGCCTCCAAATAGTGTCTTTTGGACACAAACCTTAGTTTAATATAAATAGGACATCCACGCTTGGATTAAACATAGAATTTCGAAATTCTTCATACAATACAAGATCAAATTTTGAGCATTTTGTTTTGTTCATCATCATTCTTCATATTGTGTAAGGACCCCAAGCCCTTAACCCTTGATTAGTGTATTAACCACTATGTGTGGTACATGCTTTCTATAAAAAGTCAATCGGGAAGCTCAGATGATACTTTACCATTGAATGTCAATTACAAAACTTCCTTTAATACTCAATGTTGTAAGATCATCATCCTAACAATAAAAGACTCATATGATTGCCCTTTACCAACCTCTTGGTGCCATTTTTCACATTGTGAACTTTTATACTCAAACCTTTGTGGTTTGAGAGTTTGTTATTTGAAATGCTTCTATCACAAACTATAGTCGTATCTTTGGGAGACAAATTGCCAAAACAAACTGTTAGCACCAAGGCGTGACAATATTGTTTTAAGGACGGTGATTACAAATATCGCATCGACAAAAACTTTGAAGTCATTGTCATTCTTGTTACTACTTCCCAAAAGATACAAATTTCCAGAATAATTTTTCTTACAATATTAAGATAATATCTGTAACTAATGGCTTCATCGAGTGGAACAACGACTACTGTGCATCATGGAGAAGTTCAACGGAATCGACTTCAAAAGATGGCAACAAAAGATGTTCTTTTACTTGACCACACTAAGTTTTACAAGGTTCTTAATCGAGGATTTTCGTACGGTTGAAGATGGAGAAAAAGACATCCAAAAGAGGGATGCACTTGATGCATGGAATCAAAGCGACTTTCTTTGAAAGAACTACATATTAAACGAGTTAGACAATAAATAGTATAATGTTTATTGTCTTATGAAAACATCAAAGGAATTATGGGAATCTATGGAAAAGAAGTGCAAATCCGAGGATGCCAGCATGAAAAAATTTATTGTTGGACAATTCATGGATTTCAAGGTAGTTGACATCAAGCCGGTAATGGCGCAAATGCAAGATCTACAAGTGATCTTGCATGATATTCATTCGAAGGGAATGAGTAAGTGATTCGTTCCACGTGGCTGCACTGATTGAAAAATTACCTACGTGGAAGGACTTCAAGAATTATCTAAAAACAAGCGCAAAGAAATTACTCTTGAAGGCCTTGTGGTTCAAGTAAGAATCGAGGAGGACAATAAAATTTTCGAGAGAAAGGCGGGTAGGCTCCAAATGGAACCAAGGGCTAACCTTGTTGAACAAAGAACGAGAACAAAGCGAAAGTTTGATGGTATGGCCTCCACAAATGGCAAAGCGAAAAAGTTCATAGGTAAATACTATAAATGTGGAAAGCCTAATCACATGACGAAGGATCGTCGTAACAATGACAATCATGGGAAAGCAAAGGATCAAGTCAATGTAACAGAGAATGATCAGATCAAACGACTTGAATGATCTAATGCTAACCGCGGTAATCTTTGAAAACTTGGTAGACAATCATATGGAATGGTTCGTTGATTCCGGTGCAACCTGACATGTGTGCTCAGACAAAGCCATGTTCTCCACATAAACTCCAATAACATGGCGCCAGCTCTACATGGGAAACTCTAATACATCTCCGATAGTTGGATTGGGGAAAGTGGTTTTAAAGATGACCTCAGGAAAGGAATTGACCCGATTGATGTACTCCATGTTTCCGACGTCCGAAAGAACCTGATATCCTGATTTGTACTAGTCAAGGCGGGCTTTAGACTAATTTTAGAATCTGAAAAATTTGTACTATCCAAAATTGAGTTTTTTTGTAGGAAAATGCAAAATGAAAAAAAAAACATTTCAAAATGAATGTAATGACGGTTATTCGTCAATTTAAAAACAATAAAGTTAATGATTCTACTTATTTGATCGATTCTTATGATTTATGGCAATATCATTAGGGTAATGTGACTTATGGTTCACTTAACAAATTAATGAAGTTAGATTTATTGCCTCAAATGAATGTTAATGTAAAACGAAAGTATGAGACTTGTGTGTAGACTAAGTTAACGAAACCGTCATTTCATTCAATCGAAAGAACAACAACACCTCTTGAACTAATTTTTACAGATCTATGTGATCTAAAGTTTGTGTAAACTAGAGGTGGGAAAAAAATACTTCATTTGATAGTACAAGATATAGTTATGTGTATTTGCTAGAAACAAAGACGAGGCCTTGGAAGTGTTAAACCTTACAAGAATGAAGTTGAAAATCAACTAAACAAAAAGGATAAAGAATATTCGAAGTGATAGGGGTGGAGAATATGCTGTTCCATTCATGGAATTATTCACCAAACCACTGCCCCTTATTCACCACAATCAAATGGTATCGCCGAACGTAAAAATCGTACTCTAAATGATATGATGAATGCTATGTTGATAAGTTCTGTATTGCCCCAAAAATTGTGGGGGGAGGCAATCCTGTCAGCTAACTACATTCTAAACAAAATACCACACAAGAAAAAAGGACGAAACTCCCGATGAGTTATGGAAGGGTCACAAATATTCCTACAAATACTTAAAAGTGTGGGGTTGATTGGCTAATGTTGAAGTACCAAAGCCAAAACAACCTGACATTTAAAGGATGCGTGTTGACACAATCTCATTATGTTGAGAAAATACTAGAGAATTTTCTCTCAAATGACATATTGTCAGTGAGAACATCATATGATCCAAATCTACACTTAGTTAAATCAATGGTGACCCTGTCATGCAATTAGAATACACAAGAATAATTGACAGTCTAATGTATCTCATTAACAAGGGTACTTAAATATTTAAGGTACACTTTATGGACTGCATTACATTAAAGTAGTGACTCTATGCCTTGATGATATTAGTTTTACTCTACTTATGACTTGAGTCTTGATGAATGTAGACTTGTTGTGAATATCTTGAGTTGAGTGGACATGTTGAAAATGATGAATAATTTGAGCAAATTGAGTCATGAACTTGTTGATTGCATTTAGAGTAGTGATGGTATGCGTGAACTTGATGACATGTCTTGAGCATCTTAGAGTGATCATAGAACCTATTTGATTATGGCACTTTGAGGCGGAACTCATTATAATTATGAACTTGACTTTTACATGATTTATGTGATTCTTGGAACGTTTGAGCCTTTCAAGCCTACCATGTATATATTTATCACTAGTGTCTACTTTTGAGCCTAGTTGAAAAAGAAACGGTGTATGTTTAACATACAAATAACCCTCATTAGACATTCATTGATAAACTCATTATACCCAACTTTATGAGTCAAAATTGGAAATTATCCTTACCTTAAGAGAGTATAATGAATCCCATTCGATGCACGTGAATTGTTATATCGTGATGAGCTTATTGAAAAATATTGATGAATGAGAAAAGAGCAAAAGAAAATATGTAAAGAAAGAGCCTTGAGATAAAGTAAATGAATAAGACCCAAAGTGGCCAAGACGAGAAAAAAAGAAGAAGAGAAGCTCAATATGTGCTAAAAATGAACTTTATAAGTTACTCTCTTCTTTGCCCTTATCCTACATTTTCTTTGAAAACCGACACCAAAAGGCCTAACATTATAATCTTGAAAAGACCTTTTGATCAAAGTCTAGGAATTAATTACATTAGTGGAGAAGTACTTGAAAAATAGGCATATGGGATGCTCGGTGATAATCTTGACTGTTGTTGATTAACACTGTTTGATCTAGGATGATTGTATGATACTTGTGATTGACAATAACACACGCACACGTTCAAGTTTGAGGCTTGTTACTTGACTTAAAGATTAAACAATCCCTGTCCAAATGGATTCTTGTTGTGGTATGAGTGAAATTCCTGAGATAAACATATTATCACGAAATAATCCATGTCACCTATCATTTGTAAGCAATGTTTTAATTCTATTCTTGCTCGAGGACGATCAAGAGCTAAGTTTGGGGGAGTTGATAAGTTCCATTTTTTGCACTTATATTTGCATATGCTTCTTGCCATTTTTATAGTGATTCTTGGACGATTTTACGCTTTTGGTTGTGTTTTGGTATAATGCCAGGAATCCAGTGAAAGTTCAAGAAATACACGAAAAACCTCACTTTATGGACTGGAAGGTGAATGTGGAACAAAACGAGCCAAGACATTGGAATGAAGGAGAAGAGAGTTGATGTGGCTGAAATTGAAGATGGCGATCGATTTCCATGATGAAGAGATCGATCGCCATGATGCAATGAAGCGTGAATTTTTTTATACAGGAGGCGATCGATCTCCATAATGGAGAAATCAATCGCATCGGGGCAGAAGGTTTAGGCTATCGATAGCCACTCAGACAGACATCGATCGTAATAGAGAGAAAAGTCGAAGAGATCGATCGCCATGGACATAGCGATCGCCAACAGAGTCTTGTGCGAGGAAACTTCTTTTTTAAAGTTACGGGCTATTTTTTGGTCTCAGATTTGGATGGGTTCGGATTTCTCACTATAAAATGGAGTTTTTGCATCAAAGATGAGACTTTTACATCAGATTTTACCCTAAACTTGGGAGAAGCCACCACATACAAGGGAGATTCAAAGCAACGCAGCTAGAGACAGAATATCGGACCAACACGAGTCAACACCTAGCGATTTTCTGTATTTCTAAACTTTGTTTTGGTTTAATTTTCGAGTTTCAATGTTTATTGTGTTGTTTAATATGATAAAACATTGTTCTTGATTTATTATGCTAGGCTAAGTCTTTTATCGAGATTAGGGGATCTTTTGTATGAACCCACAATTTTATTTCTAGTTTTTGATTGAGTTTTTGTTATCTTTGTGTTTGTGCTATGTTTTTAATGCTTTTAAGGGATTATGTACCATTTGAATGATGTTAGTTTACAATTAGATCGAGAGATAAAATTGTAATACGGAACAAATAACACATACCGTGAATTTCAGACCGAGATCGAGAGATGACGTCAAATACATGTGTGATAGCCATAGATATCTAGTAACCGAAGGCTAAGGGTTTTCATAGAGCGTATGAAATACTGATTTGTTAAATAAGTGAACGAGAGTTACTTACTACAAATTGGTGTTAGGTTTAAATAGCTCGAGAGAGTGTATTAGATTAGCCGAAAAACTTGTCACCTTAGATGCATTAATTTTAATTAGAACTAGTAGATGAATTGTGGGGGATTACTCAAGTGAACCGAAGTCTCGATATTTATCTCTACTGTCTACTATATTATCTCTTTGTGGTGTGGTTAATTCCTGAATTTGGGTAATTCATAAAATCTTTCATAACAATTTTGTAGGTTAAATATAGTTAAACTGGTTGAATCTGGTAATTACTACTAGTCCCTGTGTGTACGACATCCCTACTTTCATATCATTATACTAAAACTCGACACCGTACACTTGCAGTATAATTGCGCCACACTAGAAAATAATTGTTTAAAATAATCACGATCAAGTTTTTGCTTGATACCACTTGTCAGGATTGATCGGGTGGGTGGCCAGCCCACATCGAGTTCAACCAACTTGAGCTTCAATAGCTAGTGTTCTTGAAATGATTGCACCGAGAGATTATATCGAGTTTGGTTTCAAAACCGAGCGGAAGACACTCGACATAACCCACTCTAAACCGATTAACCATTTGAAAGATATTTTAAAGATATGCAAGTAAAGTAAATACACAAGCATTTGTTTATGGAAGTTCGAAGGTGGTGTAATCCTTCTACGTCTCCCCTTCTTCCACCACATGGAAGGATTCCACTAGAAGACTTTGATTTTATACAACTCTTTGTACAAACCCGATCCAATTGGGTATTCCCCATCCAACTAGAACTCTTAGCAACTCATTTCACATATTCTTTAATGTCTAATATGCAAAGACCATATGTATACAACAAGTCTCATAGTTACAATTCACTCATCTATTCAAGCTCACTATTACAATGATTAGAGTGAATAAAGATTGCACAAATGATCCCTCAATGGATCTGATACAGCAAGGAAAGTGTGCCTAAGAATCTGGGCTTGTTCTCATTTGAGCTGTTCTTCTTTGTGTTGGGATATGCCCTAAGACAACTCATTAGATGATTGATTTGGCATACAATGCAATTCATTATTATATATTATTCAAATGTCTCTGTAATATGAATATATATATATATATATGTTAATGTCCTTATAATAATATTGTATTATTCTTAAAGATTATCCATAGTCAAGTATAATCATGAATAAGGATAATGATAATGCATTGAGACTAGTATGTATTGATTGATGAATTATTCATGGATATGAGATATCAAATCAACACATGGGTGCATGTTATAGAACAATGTACTGGACAGACCCACCATGAGAATGCTACATGGATAGTTATATGAATGTCATAAGCAATTCTCATAGTGATAATAATGTATGTAATCCTTACGACTTGAGAGCACCAGAGATCCCAACATAAGGAGTCGTGTAACATGAGGAAATGGATGCGTTCAATATGATTGAACATCTGAAGCAACTTTACCAACAACAAGCTAGACAAGAGAGGTATGACGTCTCTAAAGCGTTATTTCAGTGCAGAATGGTATAAGGAACCCTTGTTGGAACTCATGTACTCAAAATGACTGGATACATAGAGAATCTTGAGAAACTAGGTTTTTCCGTTGGACCAAGAGTTGGCCACTGACGCGATCTTGCAATCGTTGCCTGATAGCTACATTCAATTTGTTCTGAATTACAATATGATTGAAATTGAGAAGACTCTGCCACAGTTGCTTGGTATGTTGAGAACTTACGAAGCAAACTCAAAAAAGTCTAAGCCCACAAGTGTTCTTATTGTGAATAAGGGCAAGGGAAATGCTAAAGCAAAAGGCATTAAAAGGAACAAGAAAGTCTTTGTCGAACCTAAGCCTCATGCTGCTGCACTTAAGCCAAAGGGAGGAGTGGCTAAGAAAGGAAATTGTTTCCATTGCGATGAGACCGGACATTGGAAGAGAAACTGCAAGTCATACCTGAAAGATCTTAAGAAGACGAAGGGAAATGCGACTTCTGCTTCAGGTATTTTTGTTATAGAAGTCAATTTATCTACTTCTTCATCTTGGGTATTAGTTACGGATGTGGTTCTCACATTTGTGTTAATGTGCAGGATCTCAAAAGGAGTAGAGTTTTGGCTAAAGGCGAAGTTGACCTCCGAGTGGGAAATGGAGCAAGAGTTGCTGCATTAGCTATAGGAGATTATTCATTAACTCTGCCTTCTGGCTTGATTTTAGATTTACAAGATTGTTACTTTGTGCCGTCAATGACTAGAAACATAATTTCAATTTCTTGTTTGGACAAGATTGGTTTTTCATTTATTATAAAGGACAAATGTTTCTCCATTTATTTGAATGAGATGTTTTATGTTAGTGCACAATTGATTAATGGTATTTATGTTTTAAATCTTGATATGCATGTCTATAACATAAATACGAAAAGGATTAATAATAATGATTCTAATCCAACTTATCTCTGGCATTGTCGCTTGGGCCATATAAGCGAGAATCGCATATCAAAACTTCATAAGGATGGAGCTTTAGATTCATTTGATTTTGAATCATATGAAACATGTGAATCTTGTTTAATGGGCAAGATGACTAAAGACCTTTCAAGGGACATGTTGAAAGGGCAAGTGATTTATTGAGTCTCATATATAGTGATGCATGTGGCCCAATAAGCAGACAAGCTAGAGGTGGTTTTCAATATTTCGTTACATTTACCGATGACTTCAGTAGATATGGGTATGTGTACCTAATGAAACATTAACATGAAACCTTTGAAAAGTTCAAGGATTTCAAGAATGAAGTACAAAACCAGCTTGGCAAAAGTATCAAAATCCTTCGATCAGATCGAGGGGGTGAATACTTAAACCAAGAGTTTCATGACTATCTAAAGGAGTGTGGGATAGTCACACAACTCACACCTCCGTATACTTAAACCAAGATCTTCTGATTTTCTTTTGGGGACATGCTTTAGAAACAACAATATTTATACTGAACCGTGTTCCATCTAAATCAGTTGAAAAGACACCATATGAGATATGGACTAAGAAGCGTCCTAGTATGTCTTTTATGAAGATTTGGGGTTGTGAGGCTTACGTGAGACGTTACGCCTCCAATAAACTTGGACCCAAATCTGATAAGTGTTTATTTGTGGGGTATCCTAAGGAAACGAAATGATACTATTTCTATTATCCCACCGAGAACAAAGTGGTTGTTGCTCGGACATGTGTCTTTCTTGAAAGAGAATTTATTTCTAGAAGAACCAGTGGGAGACAAATAGAACTTAGTGAAGTACAACCACAAGAAAACACTGAACATGATATGGAGATGGAAACCGAGTAGACACCACAAGTTGTTGTGGATGAAATACCTGCTCGAGAGACACAAGCCCAGCGTAGGTCAGTAAGAGTGCACCGGGAGCCACATAGATATGGATTTCTTGTGACTCAACAAGGTGACTTACTACTCATTGATGAGGATGAGCCGTCATCCTATCAAGAAGCTATAATGGGCCCTGATTCTGAGAAATGGCAAGAGTCCATGAAATCTGAGATGAAATCCATATATGTAAACCAGGTATGAACTTTGGTTGACCCACCTGAAGGGGTAAGACCCATTGGGTGCAAATGGATTTTCAATAAAAAGACTGATATGGATGGTAATGTACAAACCTTTAAATGACGACTGGTTGCTAAAGGTTTCAAACAAATTCATGGTATTGACGATGATGTAACTTTTTCGCCAGTTGCCAAGGTTAAATCCATTAGGATCTTACTTGCTATAGCTGTTATTTAACCCATACTGAATCGTCTCATTCCTATAAGCTATCTAAGAGTTATGCCCAACAGACTGATAGTCGCTTGTTGTAACAGCTTGTTGTTTCTTCGCGGTCCAGCTCGATCTTCCAGGCGTTTTTTCTCCTTGATAACATTCGAACTAGCCGATCTGTTATGAGATATGAATTTTAATATTTTGAGTTGGTTGTTCAACCTCTTTTGGAAGCATGCCATTTCGATATCCGAGCTATGAGCTATGATCGAAACAATCCGTTCTGCCAAGATTTCAGTCTTGGTCCAGCTTGAAATTTTCAAGCTATTTCTTTGTAATTCATCAAGATCTTAATCATGATCTATCCATTGCACACTTGATGAATTATGTTAGCAACTTAATAACATGTATTGTTAACATCAAAATCAATATTATTTGAGTTCCCAAAACCCAAAAGATACTTCACTTTTATTCTTCATCGGGGAACGCTTTGTCTATATATTCTTGTCTATGTTGACGATCTAATCTAATTACTGATGTCATTCGCCATCTTAGTTCTCGCTTTGCCATTAAATATCTTGGTGGTCTATCTTACTTCCTTGGGGTTGAAGTCGCTCTTGTCGTGAGGGTTTATTTATCTCTCAGCATATATGCACTCTCGATCGGTTACGCCGTCACCACATGGAGGATTCTAAACCTTTGACAACTCCTATGGCTGCTTCTCCATCCACAAGTAAATGCGATATTGTTTCTGTTAGGATCGGTTCGGAGTGTTTAGAGGGGGGGGGGGGTGAATGAACACTCCTTGTAAAATTTAATCCCTTGTGATTTCTTTCGGATTAGTGAAAGAAATCTGTTTCTTAATCAACTCTTTTATAGAACAGACCACTGAATGTATAAGTGCGGAACGATCTGTTTTTATATTTGTAAGAACGGCTCGATGACTTGAATGAAAGAACGAGTGCAGAAAGATAAGACACAGGATATGTTTCTGGAAGTTCGAAGGTGGTGTAATCCTTCTACGTCTCCCCTTCTTCCAATTAAGGAAGGTTTCTACTAGAAGACTTTGATTTATACAATCCTGTTGTACAAACCCGATTCAGCTGGACCTTGATGAACTTCTATAACACGTTGAGAGAGTGACATGCAGTTGTCAGATAAGTGCTGAAGGGTCCTTGCCAGGGATGGAGGTGCATCAGATAGTCGGCTTGGAGAGTGATCTGATGATGACAATGCATGATCATCTTCTTCAGCAATCGTTATAATTGAAGATACAGCAGCTTGGTGACTTTTGGACCGGATCAAGGTGACCAGAGCCGAAGAAAATGCTTGTATGAAAGCCATATCTTCATCTAATTGAACTGGAGGAGTGCTGGGTCTGGAGGGCTCCTCGATTTGTAGAGCGGCAACAACTGTGGACACCACCAGATCTGGATCGACGAACTCTGGTGCGCCAACTGTTGCAAGTTCTGCGGTTGGACTGATTTGAACGTGGGAGACTAATGATCCCAAAGGAATAGATGTTGTTGGAGAGTCCAACAAGACATTCAATGGTTCATCTTCTGTAGCAGACGGAGCATTAAGCAATGGCTGCTCCGCTGTCTGATCGGCTACTAGTTCTGCAGTCTGATCTGCTGCGCGATCTGCTGGCTGATCTGCTGCGCAATCTGCAGTCTGGTCTGCTGCTCCAGAGGGAATAACCTCAATGAAAGGTTATGCCAGAGTCTTGCTTGCAGAGGGATGATCCGGGCTGGTTACTGGAGTGGATATGCTGATTTTCTGTCGTTGACATCAGACAGCTAAATGGAGAGCATGAATATTCATCTCTAATTGAGCAATAACAGCCCCATCATCTCTGGCAGTTGGAGCATTCGGATCGAAGTTCGCTTTCTTAGCAGCTAAGAGCAGAGTCGCCAGGCTGAATCTTGATTGGTCTTAAATAGCTCTTTGCGCTGCACAGCAATCCGAACATCATCGGTCTCTGTCCCCTTCAGAACTTCTTCTTCCAATTTCTGAAGGCGTCTGAGTTTGCCGAAGAACATCTCAATGTGGTTGATCGTTCTGTACTCGACGTACTCATCAAAAACCACAATGAGCTCCTTCACTTTCTCTTCAACGTCCTCCATAGCAATGTAAATTGTTGTATGCGCTGCAGATTTGGGCTTAGAGGAGAGTGGTTCGGAGAGAATGGCTTTGCCCTTGCCGGTGGAGGAAGGGGACTTGATCCCTGATTGGGTATAGTCTCCCAACTCAGTGATAACAATCCCTTTGACCACGGGAATGGCAGAGGGGACTCGGATGGTTACTTTGGGTGCAGTGGTTGAAGTGGTTGAAATATGGGTTGTAGGTTGGGGTGCAGGGGTGGCTTTTGTTGGAGGCAATATGGGTAGTGTTTTGAAAGGTAGAGTTTTGATTGGTTTGGTAATCTGGGTTCTTGGCCTCTTGGGAAGGGGCTTGGCTGGTGGCGAGGGAGCAGACTGAGTTTCTTCAGAGTCGGTCTGGATAGTTAACTTTTGCTTGACCCGAGGTTTGCGAGCAACAGCCTGTTCTTCTCCCTTCTCAATCTTGACTGCCACCAGATTGGTAGGGGTAGGTGGAGCACTCTTGGACTTCAGCAGTGCTAGCCCTTTGGAGTTGAGAATTTTGAAGGGACTCAGAGCAGACTGCTTCCCCAACTCAATGTCCAAAGTTTCCAGTAGCTTGCTGAGAGGAACAGCAAAGCAGACGGCCTGTTTGGAGGCAATCACTGTTTCCATCAGGACTCCAAATAGAATCACGGACCGGTTCATCTTCTGTCCGGAAACAATAGCAGCCATGGCCCTGAACTTCTCGGCAGTGACGGCGTCAAAACTTCCAGCTTTGCCCAATAATGGCTTGCCCACAATTTCGCACAGCACCTGGAAATGAAAGAGCATTTCATTCTTTTTGAATGAGGGCTGCAGGCGGTGGCCAAATATAGAAATCTTCCCCTGAAGAGCTGTGAGAGAAGCTTGAGGAATCTGCCAAAACTCAGTCAGTCCGGAGTTGGGAAGACCAAAGGTCTTGGCCAGCGTCATCGGCGAGATTTCAAATGTTTTGCCCTTTACAGAGGTAGAGATAGATGTCTTCTGGGATACAGCATTGGCAAACATTTCACGAATCTCTGATTCGTAAACCACCGTGCCACACTCCAGAAAATTCCGTAATCCAGACGATTCCAAAGCTCGGAAAATGGAGACCATCTCTGCATCTTCAGCCCTGTAAATATCATTGAACTCAACGGAGAGAGAGTTGTGAGTTATGGTAGCCATTGGAGTAAAATGGAATAATATACGAAGAGTTTTGAGAGGTTATGAGAGAGTTAGAAAGCAGACAGCGGTAAATGGTAAAAAGTGAATGAAAATGAAATGTTCAGCCCGCTAAATAAGAGAGAGAAGACACGTGTCTTTATCTCGAAGACTGATAATTAAATAATTCAAAATAAACGGTCAGGATAAAAGAAAGATAAGGCGGTTAAAATTTGCAATCAGTCCGGGCTGTTTTCTTTTAAATAAATACAAAATAAAGGATTTATTGTCCAGACAGATCATAGGATAACATCAGATTGACATAGATCGGTCTGAAAGTTCGGACCGGTCTGTGTCTTTCTGAACATTGTATTATCGATCTGTGCCAACAAAAATATTTAAACGCGAAAAGAAGAAAATATCTAAACTATCAAGATAAGTCAATTAAACCAAGAATTTGACGGAAATAATTAAACTTAGCCTCAGGGAGCGGTTTGGTGAAGATGTCTGTTGCTTGCTGCTCTGTTGAGATGTGCTCGATCCGAATCTCCTTTTTGCCAACATGATCTCGAATAAAATGATGTCTTATATCAATATGCTTTGTTCGAGTGTGCAGAACTGGATTATATGTTATAGCGATTGCACTTGTGTTGTCGCAAAATATCGGAGAGTCAACAGCTTGGATGCCATAGTCTTTGAGCTGGTGTTGAATCCAGAGCATTTGAGCGCAACAGCTTCCAGCGGCAAGATATTCTGCTTCAGCTGTAGATGTGGCAATTGATGTTTGCTTCTTGCTGAACCAAGAGATCAATCTTTCACCTAGAAATTGACATGTTCCACTGGTGCTTTTACGATCAATCTTACAGCCAGCGTAGTCTGCGTCTGAATATCCGATCAAGCTGAAGTTAGAATCTTTGGAGTACCAAAGACCAACGTTCTGAGATCCTTTCAAGTATTTCAGAATACGCTTAGCAGCAATAAAATGTGATTGCTTTGGTTCTGACTGAAATCTGGCGCACATACAGACTGAGAACATAATATCAGGCCGGCTCGCTGTAAGATATAAGAGCGATCCGATTAGTCCTCTATACATAGTCACTTCGACTGCCGTTCCCCCTTCGTCTTTGTCTAACTTGATTGTAGGACTCATTGGAGTGGATGCAGTTGAGCATGTTTCCATTCCGAATCTCTTAAGCAGCTCTTTGGTATACTTGGTTTGGTTGATGAAAATACCATTGCTGAGCTGTTTGACTTGGAGACCCAAGAAGAATGAGAGTTCTCCCATCATGCTCATCTCAAACTGTCCCTGCATCAACTTGGAAAATTTCTCGCATAATTTGGGGTTAGTTGACCCAAAGATTATATCATCAACATAAATCTGAGCTAACAGGGTATGTTCCCCCTTAATAAATTTAAAGAGAGTTTTATCTACTGAGCCGATCTGAAAATCATGGTTCAGCAGAAATTGAGATAGAGTGTCATACCAAGCTCTTGGTGCTTGTTTCAGACCATATACTGCTTTATTCAGTAGGTATACATGATTAGGGAATGAGTGGTTCTGAAATCCAGGAGGTTGCTCAATGTAAACTTCCTCCTGAAGCTTACCATTAAGAAAGGCGCTCTTGACGTCCATCTGATATACCTTGAAGTCTTTAAATGCAGCATATGCAAGAAAGATTTTGATTGCTTCAAGTCTGGCGACTGGTGCAAATGATTCATCGAAGTCAATTCCTTCTTCTTGTCGGAATCCTTGTGCCACCAGTCTGGCCTTGTTTCTAACCACAGTTCCATCTGCGTCCAACTTGTTTCTGAAAACCCATCTGGTTCCAATAACAGGCAGATCGCTTGGTCTGGGGGTTAGACTCCAAACTTGATTTTGTTCGAATTGATTAAGCTCTTCTTGCATGGCCTTAATCCAGTTGAAATCAGCTAGAGCTTCATCGATCTTCTTAGGTTCCAGAGTTGAGATGAAGGCAGCATGAGTGAACTCATCCATCATCTGTCCTCTGGTTCTAATCGGTGCAGAGGGACTTCCAATCACTAGATTAGGTGGATGCCTCTTAGTCCATCGATAGCTTGACTCTGGATTGTCTGGTCCAGCCGGATGAGTAGTAGTAGTGGTATGATCAGCATCTGCTATGATATGAGAGTTTGGATCATCCGGATCGGCTCTATCTGAAGAAGCTTCATTGCCTTGATCCGATCTGGCTGTCACTTCAGGTTCTGGTGGATTGTCTCTTGACCTGTTAGCTACAATCTCATCATCACTGTTAGCTTCGAGATGGATGTTTTCCATCTGATTTTGAATTGATTCTTTGTTACCCTCAACACACAAAGATTCATCAAAAACTACATGAACTGATTCTTCTACAGTTAAGGTTCGATTTTTAAAAACTCGATAAGCTTTGCTAGTTGATGAATATCCTAAGAATATTCCATTATCTGACTTAGCTTCAAATGTTGTAAGATGATTCTTACCATTGTTGTGAACGAAGTATTTACAGCCAAATACATGAAGGTGAGAAATAGACGGTCTGTTACCAGTCCATATTTCATATGGAGTGAGATTCAGCTTCTTGTTAATCATAGACCGAGTTTGAGTGTAGCATGCAGTATTTACAGCTTCTGCCGAGAACTTTTGTGAAATTCCAGAATCAGCAAGCATTGTTCTTGCTGCTTCTTTGAGCGTTCTGTTTCTTCGTTCTGCAACTCCATTCTGTTGAGGAGTTCGAGCGGCTGAAAACTCATGCTTAATTCCATGATCTTCTAGAAAGGATTCAAGATTCTGATTTGAAAACTCAGTGCCTTTGTCACTTCGAATCCTGTCTATGCTGGATGATTTCTCATTCTGAGTGCGTTTCAGCAGCTTGATCAACTTCGGACCGGTCTGATCTTTACTGCTCAAAAATATAGTCCATGTAAAGCGCGAGTAATCATCAATAACAACAAGAGTATACCGCATTCCCCCTAAACTTGTTATTGGTATAGTACCAAACAAGTCCATATGCAATAGTTCTAAACAACGGGAGGAGGATTTGGCATTCTTGTTTTTGAAGGATGATCTGATCTGTTTGCCCATTTGGCAAGCTTCGCAGATCTTATCCTTAGCAAAATCGATCTTGGGCAGACCGATAACTAAATCATGTTTACACAGGCTAGAAATAGTCTTAAAATTGATATGATTCAAGCGTTTATGCCATAGCCAGTGTTTATTATCATTGTTAGCGATGAAGCAAGTAGGATTATCAGGTTGAGCATGATTCCAGTTAATCTTATATGTATTTCCATTTCTGATTCCTACAAGCATGGTCATACCATCTGACGATTTAACAGTGCAAGTGTGTTTGTGAAATTCTACAGCATAACCATTATCACAAAGTTGACTTATACTAATCAGATTATAGCACAGATTTTCAACTAACAGCACATCATTGATAATAATGTTACCATGGACAATCTTACCCTTGCCCACGGTCTTACCCTTTGAGTTATCCCCGAAAATGATCTTGGGTCCAGTACATTCTGTAACTTCAGACAGCAGCTCGATGTTTCCAGTCATGTGACGAGAACACCCGCTGTCCAAGTACCAGTCTGATGCAAGTTTCTTCGGTACCTGTCATCAAACATAATTATTGTTGGTACCCAATCCTATTTGGGTCCAGAACGGATTAGCCCTTTGGGAACCCACACCTGTATCAGCTTTAATGGCTTGTGTGTGTGTGGTGTGCTGTGAGCTGGTCTGTTTCGATGTTGTGTGTGATAATGTGTGCGATATGGAAACCTTTGATTCTCATTGGGTAGTCTATATCTTCGTTGAACTGGTTTTGAATTATAGTAATTGTATTGTCTTCCTTGCCTTCGACCTTGCACCCTTAGATTTGGTCTGAAAGACGCAAAGCTTGCTGTTGCCTTTTCTTTGGCTTGGTTGACATATCCAATTCCTTTTCTCAAACCTTGATTCACGAAAGAGACTCCCGTTTGAATCGTAGGTGCTTCAGTCTCATATACTGTGCTGGATTTAACAAATGTCATTTGTTTGATTTTTTTCTTTACCAGCAACAGTTCAGATTCATCTTTGGTGGATTCTTTGGTGTCAAAGCCTATGCCGGTGAAATCACCAACGTTTCTTTGTACCTCTTGTAATTCTTCCAAAGATGTTCTGGATTTTGTCCATGTTTTGAATATATGAGAAAGCTTAGCATTTTGTGTGCTAATTCTCTTATTTTCTTCATGGAGCTGATCATAGGAGATTTTCAGCTTATTCAGCTCGATCTGGAGATTGTTGCACTCACCCTGCTCAGAGCAGCTTGGTTTGTTGTGCTCATCCATTTGATCATTGACTTTAGCTTTATTTTTCTCAAATGATTCAGCTAAGATCCTATAATCATTAGCCATGTCTTGCAGTGCGGACATGAGCTCTTCACGTGTAAAGTCATTTGAGTCAAAATCAAATACCTCGTCTGTCTGACTCATCCCTTCGTCTGCCATTAGACATTGAATATTTTCTTCGCTTTCGCTGGAAGAATATTCGGAGCTTTCTCAATCGGAGTCAGTCTGAGCCCACTTGTTGTTTCCTTCTTCAGCTACTAGGACCTTTTGGGACTTTCCATGATTTTTGTGGTCTTTGTAGTGCTTCTTTTTCCTGTCATCGCGATGCTTCTCCTTCCGTTCTTCTTTCTTCGGTCTGGTGCAATCTGCAATGAAATGTCCGGTCTTACCACAATTGTAGCAAGCCTGATCATTAACAGCATCGTCCTTTCTTGATTTATAATGAGAGGGCTTAAAATTCCTCTTATTTTTAGACATGAATTTACCAAATTTCTTGATAAATAATGACATAGCATCATTACTTATCTGTTCGATAGATCGATCTGATGTGGAGGCGATCTGGTCTGGAATAGCTACCAGTGCTTTGTTTGGTTGAGAGATGAATGGCTCTGCTTCACCTCTGCTTATCAGTTCGAACTCATATGCTTTAAGATCTGCGAACAGATCATGAAGTTCAACCTTGTTCAGATCTTTGGACTCCCTCATTGCAATGGTCTTAACATCCCATTCTTTTGGCAGGGCTCTCATAACTTTCAGAGCGATCTCTCTGTTTGAGTATTCTTTGCCCAGACCATTCAGTTCATTAATGATACCAGTGACTCTTTCATCAACTCATTTAGAGTTTCTCCACTCTTCATCTTTATGCTCTCAAATCTTTGAAGAGCAACAGTCAGCTTGTTTTCTTTGGTCTGGTCGTTGCCTTCACATAGCTGTGCTATCTTCTCCCAAATTTATTTGGCAGTAGAGCACATTTTGATTTTGCTGAACATGTTCTTGTCCAATGTCTTGAACAAGATGTCTTTGGCAACGTTGTCGAGATTTGCTTTCTTTCTTTCCTCATTCGTCGAGAGGGATCTGTCCTTCTCTACCATTTGTGGTTCTCCACCAGTAATGGCGACTGCTGTATTGACTTTCAGAATCTTCATTGGTCCATCAGTGATGACGAACCACATATCGTCATCCTGAGCTGCCAGATGAGCTTGCATTCTGATTCTCCAGTCATCATAGTCTTCTTTTGAGAACATATGAATTTTGTTGAATGATGCCATCAGCTCAAGTGTCTTTGTGCTGATTAAGATAACGTTGCTCTGATACCACTTGTTAGGATCGGTCCGGAGTGTTTAGAGGGGGGGTGAATGAACACTCCTTGTAAAATTTAATCTTGTGATTTCTTTCGGATTAGTGAAAGAAATCTGTTTCTTAATCAACTCTTTTATAGAACAGACCACTGAATGTATAACTGCGGAACGGTCTGTTTTTATATTTGTAAGAACGGCTCGATGGCTTGAATGAAAGGACGAGTGCAGAAAGATAAGACACATGATATGTTTCTGGAAGTTCGAAGGTGGTGTAATCCTTCTACGTCTCCCCTTCTTCCAATTAAGGAAGGTTTCTACTAGAAGACTTTGATTTATACAATCCTGTTGTACAAACCCGATTCAGCTGGAATTACCTCACTACCAGACTGAAACTCCTAGTCACTCGATCTGTTCAGACACTCTCTGTCTGACAGTTACAATTTGTTTCTCACTTCTATTTTTCAATACAGAATACACAAGATGCGCGCAGTGATCCTAAATGATCAAATATTACAATGTAATCGTGCTTAAGAATAATTTCAGCTCGAGAGATTCTGAGCTTGAACGCTTGTGCTGTTTTTTGATTGATCAGCAAGAGTCTTGTATTTATCTGTATTGTTGTTGCATCCTTTTATAGTTGCATGTACCAACGACATTATTTCCCTTAATGTGCAACTCTTGACTCTGCTTAATCTCTGAGTAAGCTACAGTCTTCTTCTTCAGGATACTTGCCGTTCTGGTTCATGCTTTCGGCGACTGTCAGGTAAGCTCTTCTTTGTCTTCTTACCTTTTATGGAAATCTTCAGTCTTTGGTCCTTTGTAGCATTAATTGCGCGACATTAAATGCTACAATAAATAGCCGTTAATGATTCGGATTGAAGAGCCACTCTTTATGCATCCTTGACTGCTCTGATCTGATAAAGATTGAGATCGATCTGAAGCTTCGATCTAGTCAGTCTGATATCTATCGATCCGGTCTGATATGCGATATACCTTATCAGCTTGTTCTGTTTTGAGCTATCGATCTGGTCAGTCTGATTACCCTCGATCCGGTCTGATATGCTTTGTCATCTTATCAGCTTGATCTGTTTTGGGCGATCGATCTGGTCAGTCTGATTTCTCTCGATCCGGTCTGATATGTTTTGTCATCTTTAAAATCTCATCGATAAAGTTCGGAACTAACAGTTTCCCCCATAGAATATCGCCAAGCCATTGGCGGGTTACAGTACTTTGTGCTTGCACGTCCAGACATCGTATTTGCTGTTAATAGACTTGCTCAGTTCATGTCAGCTCTTGAGCCATCTCACTGGTCAGCTGTGAAAAGGATCCTCCGCTATCTCAAAGGCACTATTCATCACGGTCTCCTTTTATGGAGTCAATCTCATCTAACTCTTACCGCATATTCTGATGCCGACTGGGGTGGCGATGTAACTGATGGCAAGTCCACATCTACATACATTTTTTTCTTGGCCCTCCTATCTCTTGCGTTCACAAAAGCAAAAGGTGTCTCCCGATCTTCAACCGAAGCCAAATATCGGTCCTTAGTCGCTTCTGCCTCCGAAGTTTGCTGGATTTTGAATCTATTCACTGAACTCGGGATCATACTTCATACACCACCTCGTATTTGGTGTGACAAAATTAGTGCCACGCGTCTTGCCATACATCCTGTCATGCACACCCGTATGAAACACATCTCACTCGACGTACACTTCGTCCGTGATCTCCTTGCAAGGGCCTTCTCTGTGTCTCCTTTATCCGGACTGGCGATCAATTGGCCGATCTCTCACCAAGCCACTACATCGGACTCGTTTCTAACTTCTGTCCAAAATCTCTGTGGCTGATGGCACCTTGATTTTGCGGGGTGCGTATTAAGGAAATCTCCATTTTGAATTCCTCCTCAAATCATGCTAAATAGATTTGTATAGATTATGACTGATTTGCTTTGACATTTAAAGAGATTTACCATAATCTCTTCATATCTTAAGAGATATTCTTGTAAGCCATATATATGGCCTTGTATACACAGAATAATATATTCATCCAATAACCTATTTTTATAAACACTTCCCCATTATATCGTGACAGCAAAACTTGAATATTGAGTTGTGCTGGTTTCTATTTTTCTGGAAAGTATTTTATGTTAGTGCTTCGTGAGGTGACCACGAGTGAATTGTTGGATTGTAATCTCAATTCTTGGTTATAGTGGAAGATTTGTATGAAGGTCAAAGTGGATTAGGATATTAAATCCGAATTATTGTGTTCTTGTTATTCATTTTATTTCTTGATTTCTTGCTTAAACGAACTTCAAATCTAATTGTAATTTATTTATATTTGACATACTAACCGTCCGAACCCACCCGCACCAGCATTCACCCAAATAGTGCGGTTTTGTATATTTTGTAGTTGTGGTTTAATAATTTAGCAACTCACGTATTGAATTGAGTGATTTTTTTAATACTTACCTCCCAAACCCACTCACGTAAACCCCTGGTCGAATGGATCTTCATTAATTTCAAGTGCCATTGTTATATGAAATTTAGCGATTACAGATGAAGAATTTAGGGAATTTCAGTTGCCGCTTGGTTAGCTTGATTCTTTCTATGCTCTTCCGGGAGTAAAATTTTGCCCACTCTTGTTAGACTTGCGTCATACGAGCATCTATATTTTTATGCGAGGCCCACCATCATGTATTAGAGATAAATTATGATGAAAGTGGAGGTAGTGTTTTTTTTCAGCTTTTTTTTTTGAGTTGAGGAGGGCTAAATAAATTTTTTTGTGTCAAATGCGACTTGAGCTTGAATCTACCCAAAGTGGGTATGACTCTTATCCGTCCCGACAAGACCGATGAGCTCAAGTGGAGGAAGTGTTACTCATGCATTCACCAAATTAGTATTTACCTTATTATACATACAAATTAAACATAAAGACAAATGTTACACTATATTTATCTAAAATGAAGTAAAATTTGTGTTGGATATGAGAAAGACCAGACCCAGTTGAGTGTTGGAACAAAAAATGGGAATACGTGTAATCCTCCATCGTACGAGGGCTGCAGGCAGTTGGGATGACTGCTTTTATGTTTACCTAAGGGTAGTGTCTATGATGTATCTATCATGCATTAAAATATCCCAAATGAAATATTTGTAATATATAGTAAGTTCTATCTCTAACACAATATTCTTAGGATAATATCAATGTAACCTGCTCGGGAACGGTATGGCAAAAAAGGGGAGACAGAGCTTTCATATCAAGATACGTGTCAGGAAGACTGGTTTTTATTGTGGGCCTCATCGAACATTCTTGAAAATTATTTTTTTTATCAGCATTCTGCTACAAAATAAGAAGTCTTGAGACCATTAAATAAAGAAAGCCCGACACTTTTTAATCATAAAATTTCTATAGATACAAGCATTAGTTTGCGTATCGGATTCGGTTTCAAATCAAACTTTGTAAATACGATTGACGTAGTTTGAATGAAGGATGCGACTTGTGAAGCGATGCCTCAGAATTCTGCAATATGGGGCTCGGTCTGCCTTCCCAGTGCATCCAATCTCACCATTTTCAATATCGCTCTAAAAGAATGGGCTAACCTTTCTCATATTACTCTCTCACATCTTTGTTGGGCCCAAATAGCATTCCACACACTCTCCACTACTTTTCCTACAGTATATCTATCTATGAAAAATTTGGCTATCACCATATCTCCTGTAGGAAAGTTGAGTGTCTTGAATATATCATGGGATAAGTAGAAGTTAAAGTAACAAATAACTTTGTTTATGTCGAGGTGAAATTTAATCTCTGTCTTTAAAATGATATTGTCCTCCTTATGTTATTTACAGTTCAACGACAATTCGTTTATCAATATACAACGACTATGACTCGAGAAAGCACTTCAAATCACAAGTACTGCACAAATTTCTTCTTTAGTCTTGTGTTTAATCTTGATTTAATGTGTTTAAACTTTAAAGTTGTTCTTATTATACTAATTTAAAAGACACGACTAAAAAACATCATTTTGATGCAACAATTCGTGAAAATCACATCTGCAAGCAAAACGTGCATCATTTCAGAAAAAACCGAAAATGGGCGCCGGAAATCAGCTCCCGAGCGCCTGCTGCTTCCGGACATACTAACTCGGGCGCTGGCTTTTCCAGTGCCCGTCTTGTTTTTTTCCCGTTTTTCCTTCGTTCAATATTTCAGTTTTTCTATGCTTCAATTCATTAAATATATTTTTCCAACATGTCTTGATCCTCTATCTTCTGAATTCAGTGGCCCGGTGTTATCCCACTCGAGGTGTTTGATGTTTGTTCTATTAGACCCTTGAACTTTTATTTTTCAGTTCAAGCGCTCAAGGTGTTTGATTTTTAACCCGTATGATTTTTTCTCCATTTTTTTTTATCTCCACTGGCACAGTAAATATTGTTTCTTTCTTTGTGTTTTCAGGGAGGCTAGAGGGAAAAATCCTTATTTTGCTCGAGTTTAGTGATCTGTGTTATGAATTTTAACAGACTATACAATTTAAGTAGATATTTACTTGCAAGCATGCCTTTTTCTTTGAACCACCCGGGATCCAACGACACTGTGTCTCCTTTCAAATTCAAAATAGTAATTGCCATGGGGTTTAAACAGAGTGAAGACGGTGGCATCTTTGGACAATTAGTCGAGGATTTGTATATTTAAGTACCACTTTCTTGCAATCTCTTCTCTGTCCCACTTTTTGTGATTTATCGCCATTTTATTGGAAATATCTACAAGACATAGTGTTGAGAGTTGTTGTCTATATCGAGAACTTAAAGTTATATATGCTCCTTATAAAAGATTTTGGGTTACTACACTCATAACCAATTGGTTATGAATGGAAATCCCATGAATTCTTAAGATGATATTAGAGTCAGGTTTTCCATGTGGTTGATTATTCTGCAAAAATAATCACAGTCCCCTACGTTGTCAATCCACGTGTTCGACTTATATAATGCCACACGTGAGGGTGAGGGTGTATGTTGAGAGTTGTTGTTCCACATTATGAACTTGAAAGTTACATATGATCAGTGGCGGAGCTAGGAAATTAGTAAGATGTTGCAAAAAATTTTAAAATACAAAATGTAGGAAAACAATTTTAAGGGGTCAAAAAAAATTTTAATGGGGCAAATTGTAATTTTTGGGGGGGCTATAATACAATTTTTTTTGAAAAAAAATATATATGCTAACAAAATTGTATATGCTCCTTATAAAAGTTTTTGGTTACTCCTCTCATAACCAATTTGTTATAAGTTGGAACCCCATGAATTCTTAACACGTAGTTAATGAATAGTTTATCTATTAACTTGAAGTAGAAGTGGAATCAAGTATCTTAAGTTGTTTTAATAGGAAACAAAAAGCATCTTAAGTTGTCTGTTTTGTTTGATCCTCTGGCAAGAGGACAAACTTGATGTGGAATATTAGCATTTTCATAACAACCTTACATGGAATAATATGATTTATTAAGTTGGTTTAGGCATTAATATTTCTGTTTCTTGAAGTCTTACGCTGATTTTTGCATATTTAATTTATAGGCAGCGACTATTTCATGCCGTCTGAACTTGGTTATTTATATTAAACTAATCTGAATGCTTCCAATGAAATAGTGATAGTAGTTGTGTCTAGTTGATTGCTCTTTTGATTACTTAAATAAGTATGTCTTATTAAATTGACTAATCAATCATCATGTAGAGAGACACAGGAAGGACTTTTTTTTTTTTTTGAGATGGGGGGCCTAAATATTTTTCCGCATGGGACTCGAATTCTAGTCTCTCCAAAGTGGAGATGAGCTATTAACCAGCCGGGCTCAGGAGCTGGACACAGGAAGGATATTTGCAAGTAAAGATGGGGACAAAGGTTTATATTTTGCTCCATACAAAAGTCAATTATATTCATTGAACCTCTGCAGTTATATATCAACCTTACTAAGATTATGGCAACTTTCATTAAACAAATGGCAGCCTCTTTCGATTTCTTACCGCTAATCTTCTCTCTTTCTTTTGTTTTTTCAATTTCTCAAGTTTCTTCTCAATTGCCTAACAATACAGCAGGCACGGACTTCACATGCTCAGCAGGCTCAATGGAATCTTGTGAAACATATCTAACTTACCGAGTAAGAGCCCCTTATTCGGATCTTGGAAGCATCTCTGATCTATTTGGGATCCGCCGAATGGATATAGCTACAACCACCAATCTTACATCGGAGGATGCTAAACTTTTTCCTGAACAGCTCTTGCTGATACCAATCAAATGTTCTTGCAACGGGACACATTATTTTTCCAATGTCACCTATCAAATAAAGAAAGGTGATAGCTTCTATTCCGTTTCAATCAAGCCTTTCGAGAACCTTACGAACTTTTTAGTGGTCCAAGACATGAACCCTTTGTTGAGTCCGACTAACTTGACCATTGGTTTGGATGCTATCTTTCCTTTGCTCTGTAAGTGCCCGGGAAAATTTTACTCAGAAAAAGGAATCCGATACCTTATTACTTATGTATGGCAGCCCGGTGATCTTATATTGCCAGTGAGTGCTATGTTTCAGGCTTCATCGTCGGATATTGTGATGGAGAACAATAACAGGGACTTCGACGCTGCAATATGTCTTCCGGTTTTGGTGCCAGTAAACTCGCCAATCCTTGTGCAACAATATCCTGCTCCACCAAAACATGGTAAGTCCAAACATCACTGGATCATCGTTGCAATTTCGTGTTCGGTTATGGCTCTTTTGATAGTTTTGTTTGGGGTATCTGTATATATCCACTTCTTATACAAGAATAGCAATAGTTCTTTGTTAGAAACTTCCGATCATATTCGAAACAAGAAAGCTTCTAAAGAAGACTCTTTCGAGACAATGACCATTCAGGATAAGATACTTGCTGGAGTATGTGGCTATCTTGGCAAGCCAATTATGTATGATGTGCAAGAGATTATGAAGGCGACTATGAACCTCAGTGAACGGTATAGAATCAGTGGATCGGTGTACGAGGGCATGATAGATGGTCAAGTTTTTGCAATAAAAAAAACAAGAGATGCCTCAAAGGAATTTGAAATATTACAGAGAGTAAACCACGCCAATTTAGTAAGGTTGATGGGTTTCTCCTCAGACAATGGAGGGAATATTCTCTTAGTCTATGAATATGCTGAGAATGGATCACTGGATAAATGGCTGTTTCCAGAAGAATCATCTTCGGTAAGAACCTCAGTCAAATCCCTCACTTGGAACCAACGATTGTTTATAGCTCAAGACGTTGCCAATGGCCTTCAATACATGCACGAGCATGCTCAACCAAGTTTAGTTCACAAGGATATCAGAACAAGCAACATCCTTCTTGACTCAAACTTCAAAGCCAAGATTTCAAATTTCTCCACAGCGAGGCCTGCGACCTCCTCTATCATGCTAAAGATTGATATATTCTCTTTCGGGGTTGTTGTCCTAGAGATGCTTTCGGGGAGGAAAGTCGCCGAGACGAAGAATAATGGGGAAGCCGTGATGTTGTGGAAAGAAATAAAGGACATCTTGGAAATGGAAGATCAGAGGAAAGAGAGGCTAAGTAGATGGATGGATCCGACTTTGAAGGGTTCTTATCCTATCGATGATGCTCTAAGTTTGGCAACTTTGGCAAGAGCTTGCACATCTGAAAATTCTTTGGACAGGCCAAAAATGGCGGAAATTGTCTTCAGCCTCTGTGTTCTAACTAAAGCATCTGCTCAAATGTATGGCAAGTGCCTGCTTCCAAGATTTGACGCTGATGTAGTTCTTCCTGTTGTTAATCAGGTCATAGCTCGTTGATTAAGCAGTCATGAAATGTGATTAGAAGTTTGCAGACAGAATTTCACACATCTGTACAAGTTTCAAACTTAATTTTTGACATGTGAAGAATAGGTATTGTAAAAAAATTTAAGATTTCTGGTCTCATTTTTTTCCACTAGTCAACCTCATCGAACCCTTGCTCTGGTTATATAACAACCATCTTGAAGCAATAGAGGGAAAAAAATCAGAACTTCTTTTATCTTTCAAGCTTTTTTGACCATTTGCTGGAACAAAGAACTGTCTTAAGCTTCATTAGTTGCTCAGCGGCCACAATTTATCCTCTCCCACTTCTGTATACCCGATCTTACAAACCATTTGATATCTAATAGCTAACCCTAATCGAAAAAGAAAACCCAACTGTAATACGTACCAAATTTCGTCGAACCTTTTTCTGGTTCGTTGTTTTCATTGCAGCTTTTGGCCATGTACTCTTCTTTTATTTTGGAGCCATGAAAATTTGTTAGGAGACTATTTCGACAAAATAGAATTGAAAAGTGAGAAAATGGAAAGTGCATCAGACTATTTCGAACAAAATAGAATTGAAAAGTGAGAAAATGGAAAGCTTGCGTTTAGAGAATGAAAGGGATTGCGTTCAAACCGAGAATGGCAGTTTTTTGGTGTTTATTGGGGTGGTTTGGTTATTTTAGCGTAAAACAAACTTAAATGATTAAAAGTTTTTTATATGGACTAGCATGAACAACATTTCTCCAACAGATACATGTCTAAAGTTTCCCCAAGAAAAATCTGTAGAAAATATCCATCATCTTGAGCTAGCAATAGGTCGTGGCCATAGCATATAACCAATCAACTTTATCAAAATACCTTCCTTACAGCGATGTAGGTGAAATTTGATTCTTCTTTTACACGTTATTATTCGAAAATAATATTTTTAATGAATTATTTTTTCCCTAAATCTAACATAAACAAGAACGACTCATGTCAAACGACTTGTAGCACGTTCGCATCCCCTCGCATTACATGCAAAAGCTATTATTTCATTTACGGGCCTCACTACTGCAAATACCAGGTGAAAAAGCAAGACATTGGAAATTTCCAAAACCATAGCCATGACAAATGCTTACCAAGAAATTTACTGATCAAATCTGGTTGGCTATCCTCTAGTTCTCAAGTGTTTTTCAACACCTAAGAGAGTCATGAAATGGTACCAATACTCATTCGATGTTTTAGCATCCCACCACAGTAGCAAAAGTTCGATTTATATCACAGATCCTAGCCAACTCGAAATACGAAATAATTTATCAAAGCACAACCCTTGACCCTCTTCAAAGATCGAAACCGCTACGAAATCAAAAGAAAATGCATTCCTTCTTACACGGCAAGACATTTATGTCGTCTAAAGGCCTATCAAGTTTTGAAGGTCTCCCTAGTCCTCTCCTGGGCTGGTAAAGTTGACTTCCCTTAGCCCCTTTATTCAGCACATTGGCTTTCACTAAGCTGCCACCAGGCACTTCACATTCGAGCAGAATCGTGCTTCCAATAGCAACCTTGTTGCCAACTAGAAATTCATTCCACCCGGCAGTCAGTGCGAATCGGTAACAATTATTTTGCCGGGAAAAGGATTCCACCTGGACAGGCCATAGCCTCGACTTCGAGTCCTGCAAGTTTATCATTCTATCCCCTGCGATTCCATTCGACAGAACAAAAGCTTTGGGGATGTCCTGTTGTGTTCAAGACAGTTTAAAATAAGTAAAATTTGAGTACTGATAAACTGAATATTGAAACTTGGGAAATGACGGAATATTCACCAGTCTGCATGAGTTTTTATGATCCAATTTCTTAAAATATCGTTTAATCTTCCCAGAATGAGATTCAGGATCAATCGCATCTTCATCCTCGCTTTTAATTTTTACATCGAAATTTCCTGCCATTGGAGCATGATTTACTGCAAATCAACAACGAAATCCATATGAATTGGGGTATTTGAAGTGTTTTTGCACACAAAAATTGATTTATTATCTAAGGCCCCAATTGAACCGGCACATAAAAACTAAACAGGAACATTAACAAATAAACCCTAATTAAACAATTGGGAAGCTAACCACAGCTACTGATTTATGCATGCCATCCTAGCCAAACTCACCAGCTTCATCAGGATCGGAAACCTCGACTGGATTATTAACGGCTGTAAATTTCCTTACGCAACCATTTATTCCATATACATAAACATCAAATATGGCCCTTCCAGTATACCAGAACACCACAAATTCTCCAATTGACAGCCCTAAATCTTCACAAAACTTGGCCCACCCTCCGGAAAAGTAATAATTTTGATCCTCCTGTTTCTCCAATTTCACACTCCACATTTCCCCGGAACTAATTCTGAGTTGGGCAAGGAATTGGGGTGAAATTTCTCCCCATGTCTTCACGAAAGCAGGCGGTAACCGCTGCAGCGTAAAATCCGTAAAATCTCGATTATTTCACAATGTCCGTGTAAAAATTACTCAATTAAAGAACGCAAATACTTACGAGCCGGCGATTGAAGTCGTCGTTGATTAAAACCTTGAAAAATGAGGGCATGGATCTTAGTTTCTGGTCCATCGTTCTTGCTATGGATCATAAAATCCGATTCTTTTCTGATACTGATTTGGTCGGAGACTCCAATTTTAGATCCAAAAGCATGACAGTATAATGATTAGGGTTTTTTTAACAATTTAACCTTAATTTTTATTATAGTTATTAAAATAACCGGATTTTTTTTTTTTATAAAAGTAGCCTAAGTCGCCATCTGAGATGGCGACAATAATAAAAATTTATTAATGTCGCCATCTCAGATGGCGACACCAATATCATAATTTTTTTTTTAATATGTCGCCCTCTCAGTTGGCGACATCAAAGAATTTTTTTTTTTTAAACTTATGTCGCCATCTCAGATGACGACATTAATAAAATTTTTTTTTATTGATGTCGCCATCTCAGATGGCGACATCAACACAATAAGAAACCCTACTTCTTCATTTCATACATCGGCCGCCGATTCAGTTCTCTTCAACCGCATTCCACGCTCACTCTCCATAAAATCTTCTTCTCGTTTAATCTACCGTCTAAAAATCAATTTCTCATCTAACTTATTTAAGGTATGTTTTTATTTTTGTTATGTTTTGATTTTAGATAAATCATGATATTTTATTTAGAATCTTTTGTTTGATTTTTGTTATTGTTTAATTTTAGATTAAATATGATTTTGATATGTAAATTGGGAGTATATGTGTTGTGGGTTAATATAGTGACGATAATGATGTTGAAATGTTGGTTCCGGTGGGCGGGGTGCAAAAATAAATATGCCCGGCGGTGGGGTGGCGGCCGGCGAGGTGGCGGCCCGGCGGGGGGTGGCGGTTGTTGACGGTCGTTGTGTGACGACCGTAAGTAGTCGGCGGATATTGTTTGTAATGTTGAGATTAATGTTTTTAATTTTTTGTGTTATATTTCAGGATGGATCAAATGAGGCAACCAGGCCCGATCGACACACATCTTTTGTCATTGCAGCCTTCACATCGATCCGAGGATGTATGGGCAGGTGATATGGATAGCATACTGCGTGGGAGAAACCCACATAGTTATTTTTGGGATTTGTGTCCACTAGATACACGCGTTGTTAATTTGTTGCACGTGATAGGATTTTATGGTATATATAGGTGTGGTAAGATCGAGCTTGACATGCATATGATCACGGCTATAGTTGAGAGATGGCGCCGTGAAACACACACATTTCATCTCAGATTGGGAGAGGCGTCTATCACACTGCAAGACATTGCAGTAATATGGTCATTGCCAGTAGATGTCATCGTAGTGTCGGGGATTGATATTGATAGGAGTCTACCCGATTGGCAAGAATATTGCCATACATATTTAGGTTTCTTACCAGCCATCACAGACCTTAAGGGCGCACGTTTGAAATTAGTTGCTTTGTATAATCATTTGCTGCTCAATCCATTGGATGAAAATAGTACAGCAGATGATGTTGTTAAGTTTACACGGGCTTGTGCATTGTTGATGTTAGGGGGGATTATGTGCCCTGATACATCAGGTAATTTTGTTAGGTTACTGTATGTACAGAAGTTGGAGGATATCGACGCTGCCCATACATATAGTTGGGGTAGTGCTGTGTTGGCGTACTTGTATCTTGAGTTGTGTACGTCATCAGAGAGAGGGAAAAAAGTGATAGGTGGTGCCTTGCAAATCGTACAGGTAAATATGTTTGTTTATTTTAAATAATTAAATATGTTTGTTTATTTTAAATAAATCTAACTTGTATTATTGATGTCATTACAATAAATGAGATTTGGGCATGGTCACGAATCCCAAGTTTGACTCCTCAATTGGGTGTTGAAAGATCTGATTATGGGCCACTAATGATCGGTCCAGATAATGTGTTACCTGCTGCTCCATATGGTGCAAGGTAACACGAATATGTCTTGTTTTATAACTGTTTGTATATGTTAATGCATCTAATCATTTATCTGAATATATACAGGTGGTCATGTCATTTACGATTTACTGAAACTGGGAGTCATTCTATACGTATCATGAGGGACATTCTCGATGAGCAGCCAGTAACTCAAGTAAACACGCTGTTAAATTTGTTTATACAAACAACATTACTTTGATATTTTCTAAAGCAATGTTATTTTGTAGTTTATTTGGCAGCCTTACCCCGATGAGTATACTGAAGGAATTACGGAGTTAGGAACATATAAAGGCCCGTTGATTTTCTTCGATATCGTTGAGATGCAACGATCTGAGAGAATACTCCGACAATTTGGTATGCTACAAGACATACCAGAAGATCCTCAATCGGGGGATGAGGCATTGCATCATATTGGTCGAAGGGGAAACGTCAACAAAGACTGGAGCGCTCGGCATCTCGCATACATACTTTGCTGGGAGATGGCAAATGATCTACGTGTTGAGAGACCACGATTTACTGATGGTGGTTACTACGTTGTTGGCGGATACACCGAGTGGTATGAACAAGTCACACGTAGATAAATTGGACGTGGCCAATATTTTGTACAGACGGGATATCAACATGGTGATGGCCCGGCATGGCAGCACGTGGTACGTGAATTACGTTTAAATTTGTTTTTATAATTGTGATTAGATGTATATATTTTATATTTTATATTTGGACTTTGCAGATTGAGCAGATGGAGCAATTAACTACAAGCTATGACCGACATCTGGCTGATGACTTGCCTATGACGACAGAGTCGATGAGGCAACACAGAAGTATGTTCGAGAATGTGGTGCGAGTGGCTCGTGAACGACGAGATAGAAACTTCCCGGCATACAATGAAATCCAGTCTGTTGATACACATATGCCGGCAGATGTTGCAGGTCCATCTACATGGACAGGGTCGGATATGCAGACAGATATTGCAGGTCCATCTACGTGGACAGAGCCAGATATGTATACAGACTATTATATTCCTGTGCCTGCACCATCAGATGATATATCTCCCTTCACGCCATATCCCTCTATGCCCACCGAAGCCCAGTCTAGCAGCGTGGATACAAATGTAGATATTGGGTTTGCAACATACTCTTCTATGACTTCACCTTTCGATGTCTCTCCAGTTCTATTCCCTCAATTGACTCCATTTCAGCAGCCTGCCAAAACACCCGCGGCAAGGCAAAGAGGCGAGGAAGTCGTTGAGCCACGAAGAGTTAGAAGACAGACAAATCCTCCTCCTTGTGGTACTGGAGGAAAACTTGCTACTCGTCGTCGTCGTTGAAGTCATAATTATGTTGTAAATTGTTACCGATTCTTGTAGTTATAAAATTAAGTTTGAAAAAAATGTTTGTTTTGTGAGCATACAAATAAAAAATTTCGTAACGTACAATAATTTCAGAATAACGTAAATTTATTTACACAATAAACATACAATCAATTACACGCCAAAAATTTATTGATTTCTAGAACTTGAAGCCATTTGTCGTCTTGCTCGGGCTTCTGGCCAATCCATCTCATTTTGGATACGTGTAGTGCGATCACGACCTACCCGTTTGGACGTGCGCAGAGTGGAGTTGTGGAATAACTCGAAGCACGGGGTGTCCCAATACTGCTCTGCCCACAGTGGATTGAATTGCCCTTGATATGTGTTCCAGTACTCAGACATATTATAATACTGGATGACTAATTTTTTCGCATTTAAACCATAATGTCGACACACTTGTATCGCATGTGAACATGGTATGCCAAACTGTTTCCATTTTCCGCAAAAGCATTCCCTTGCTTTGAGGTTGACCACGTGTGTATTGCCGCCACATCCTGCTTGCTCTCTAGTGATTACAGAAGCGGTTAATTGTCTTCGATCGAACATCCGAACATCATGGTGAATGGAATTATGATCAGCACGAGCATATTTTTCAAATACATAATCCGACCAATCTTGATTATTCTGGATCATTCGTTCCGCTTTCTTAAGTCGTTCAAGAAAATAGAGCACACATCGATCAAAAGTTAATTGCAGAATAGCGGTGATTGGAAGGCGACGAGCACCCTTGAAACGGACCACTAAAGCCTGCATTGATGTTATGAATTACCTTGGCCCATATTACAATCATTCATAATTCTAAGCAGCTACGGTTTCAAAATGGTTGTAACACTAGCCGTCACAAACCCTAAGAGTATGAGCGGTCACACACACAAATACACCACACACACATACTTATACATATCGACACACACCAGTGGCTGTAAGGTTCTAAGCAGCCGTCTCCTCTTGGTTGAAATTGCGAGGCTAGCACCTTGATATTTCAATGTCCCTTTATACGGATTGTGTGGATATCGTAGATGTAGAATCGTGAGGTTTTGCTCGTGGCTCGTGGATGCTTCATCAACAGTCAGCTTCAAATACACTGCAAATATATAAGTCTAAATACTTATTGGTCCTACTTCGTATAGATCATCTGCTGGAATCCGAAAATTGTTTTATATTCCACTGCGTATTGCTATTGGATTCCTTTCAATATTGATGTTATGAGTTACCTTGGCCCATATTGCAATCATTCAAAATTCTGGATCTGTTGTATAATCCCAAATCCATGGGTTTTGATAATACCACTAGGCCTAATTGATTTATTGTTTGAAGAACCACTAAAAAATGGATCTGCCAACATTTTATAAACTATAATTTCCCAACCAAATTAAATTTGGTCTCTTACTTGCTAGGAAGATAAGAGACCAAATTCAGGTAATGAGCCACACAAGCCCAAATATCCAACACATATAATACTCATATGCACTATATTTAGTATATATCAACTAGCTATATTTAGTAGATATCAACTTTTATCATCGGTGAGGCTCTAGGTTAGGGGTATAAATGAATCGAGTCGGCTAAAAAAATATTTGATTGGTATTCGAAATTATCGAATTCAAGCCGAAATCGAACATGTACAAACTTCTTTCCTTTTTGTTACTTTGAATTTCATTGGAAGCTGGAATGAGAATATAAACTCCATTTGTTTTGTTAATTCTGGCTTCCCCATTTTATTTGTGAGGTGAAGCTGAGCAGTCCTTGGATTCGAGCTGGAATCGAGCTATCATTTTCAAGCCAAAAAATTAGTAATGGCTCGGAAAAGTTCGAATACAAACTTGAAAATTTCGAATCGAACTCGAATTCGAACTCTATTTTGAATCGAACTCGAGCAAAAAATAATGAAATTTCGAGTTTTGAATCGAGCTTCGCATATGTCTATTCGAACTCGAATACTAAAACTTTCTAAAAATTCGGCTCGATCGATTAGTTTGCACCCATACTCTAGGTACATAGAGTGTGTTTAAAGGCCCAGTTTCTTTTTTTCCTTGTTTTATATCCAACCCCTCTAATAACCTATCATAGATGAAAGCGTACTTCGTGTTGATTTTTATTTTTTAATTAATCCGTACTTGGAAAAGGCTTGTGTTTGGATTGAATCAAATACCACCACACTTGATGTTCTGTCGACACAAGCTGATATTGGAATTGGGTTCCTTCTAATAATTTCTCTGTTCTCGTCAATATCTTCCTCATTTCCTCTGTTCACAAAGTCTAATGATTAAACTCGTCTTCTTTTCTAACTTTTTCTAATTCTGCACATTGTTTTATACCTTGACTTACACGCAGATAATTATTGTCCCATAGTAACAATATCACTCATCTATGTGCAGCTCACCGATACAACATGTAGAGTGTCTTGCGTTGGCACAAATGACATCTTAATAGATTTGACTTGGACTGGTAAGCTGTGCTTGTTTTGTGGTGCTCTCAATCAACTGATATCTATGAAGTTCCACATGGTTTGAATCTCTTCGGGTTCTTGATATTCTTCTTTGCGTGTTGTAAATCTCCGAAGGATTCTATCTCTCTCTTTTTTTCTTTTTCTTTTTTTATCTTCAATCTTCAAGTGTGTGTATATATACTTCAGCTTGATTTGCTCGATAGATACATAAATATGTCAGTTAGAAAGTATCTATACCCTTCTGAATTTCCCAACGATGATATTTACTTTGTTGTTCAGTGTCTGTCCAGCTTGGTCTTCATTTGTTCAGCTGTCTTGTTGTACAGCCAGTCTTCATCTATTCTGCTATATTGATGATCTTGCTGGCATGCATCGATTAAACTCTACCTGCCGGTTTCAACAACTTTGTTGAGTACTTGGCTAGTTTGGTTATCCAACTAGGCTGGGTACATCAGCTTGGTCGGGTAGGTTAAAATCAGCCAGTCAGTCAGCTGTCATATTTTACTCAAGCACCATTTATCCGTGCCCAAATTGATCAATATTGTTGATCGCTCAACTTGTTCGGCTCCAGCTGGTTTGGTTTCCACACTGACTTGGTTGACCAGTTCTGCTGGTCACTTCAACTGTCCTAACTGCTATGATTGTTTTATCATCTGACTACACTGGTGTGCTTTAGGCGATCATCTACCTTACATCACAATTGATAAATATATCAACAACAAAATAACAAATTTTGGTTAAAATCAAAACCAAAATTAATCTAGTTCATATAACTCAACAAAAATCAACCTGCTACAGCCAGAAGAAATACAATATTAGAGGTCGACTTGCTATTGGTAAGCCATATACCTTGGTGCATATTTACAAATCCAACCTCAAGCACACCCTCGGTTCTCAAAGCTAATCAGTCATTGAATATGTCATTGAATATGGTATCAAGCGTGAGATTATCCTATTTAACCAATTTCATAGTCTAATTTTAATGTCATTAATCAAGTTATAGATCAACAAAGTGCTATTTCTAAATAGTAACTTGTTCCTACGACTTCAAATGACCCACACAATACTCATCCGGAGTGATTTCCAATTCACAACCCTATTTTTTTGTCTATTTAACCCAAAATGATGCAACATGTGAAATATCGATTCATTATGCCATACATACATTGGTCCAAGCCATCCATAACAACATACCCATATTGAATGTGAAAATCGAATAGTGAAGTTTTGGTTGAGTACACCATGTTAGTTGAAAAAACATAAGAAACAATAGCTTAATATGATGAAAGTGAGAGGGCTTTAATTATATTTTTTCAACATTCATTTATTACTTATTTACTTATTGTGGAATTAAATTCATTATAAACGAATTACACGAAGAAAGAAATAGAAAAAGACAAAAAGGCAACTCAAGACTTTACAACATTTTACCTCATATCATTAATTTGGCTGACTCGGAATATGATGTCTGCATTAATGGCCTTATGCATAGATTGTGTTTACGTGGCACACTCAACTCCAAGTCCTCCATTCACGACAAACCCTCTTAGTCTAGTTTGTTTTTCACATGCGTCACGTACGTCCATTTTAGATAAGACTTAAGTTTGAGTCTGTAAAAATATATTTGTTTCTCCCGTACTAAAAAACAAATTGCACATACACTAATATGTGCATTTTAATAAGTGAATTTTCTACCGATTTAGACTTCTAAAATGTGACGAGTTCGGTTCATAAATTCAGCTTAGATAACCTTCAACTATATCGACCACGAGTTAAATTTTTTGGAAAAATAAATTTCAAAATAAATCCAATGTACTTGCTGCAATATGATGAGGAGCTATGCTCCGGGAACAAAAGTAAAGTGTCTAGTGTAATCCTCGTACAGTAAAATCTCTATAAATTAATAATTTTAGGATCACAAAATTTATTAATTTAGAGATTATTAATTAATCGAGTATTAAATTAATAATATTGAGACCAATTTGGGATCGAAAAATATATTATTTCAGAGAAGTTATTAATTTACCAAGTATTAATTTATGGAGGTTTTATTGTATATTAAATTAGTATCGATTACACTTTGTTGTCTAATACTCGACCAGCTTATACGTGTACAATTTATGTATTAGTTATTCTATCTTCAATTCACACATGCAATAATGTGTATAAATCTATTGTTTGGGCCCTTTGAGCAACCTGCTCTAAACCTGTAAATTCGGACTTTTGAAAATAATGACTTCAACATCAATCAATAAATCTGACCACGGTTTAGAACTTTTGGCTAGATGATTTGGACCACCAATTAGACGGTTCAAAAAATCTCGACCCTTAACATTAATCTTCCTTAACGGTGTTATGGTTCATGAACTGCCGGTTCCGGTTCCGGTTCTGATTCCGATTACGGTTAACAAATTATTAGGGTTTGACCCTTACTTTTTAATAAAAAAATATTAGTAAAATTTGAAAAAAAGTGTAAAAAAATATTTGAATATGTTTTCCTACATAAGTTAATCATAAAATAACGTGAACTAAACACTTAATCGGACAGCCTATAGACAGACCGATTACGGATCATACTCGTCGAACCGTTGACCACGGGCTGGTTCCGTTGGTCGGGTCTAGCAACCAATATTAGAACTCAAGTGCCCATGGCATCTTGAACTAGTGGCACCCGTTGTCATATTTATTTGGATGGTCTCGGTTCAAGACCCGCTTGTAACAAAAAAAATCCTCCTCCCAATACTCAAATTTTTTTTATTAAAACTTAGGCTAGTTTTTTAATAAACAAAATAAAATAGATTAAAGTATATCAACACATAATGCATCTGTATATACAAATAGGAATATAAATAAGAAAACATCGCAAAGCATAACACGAAAAGATCATAAAAATAAGCCCTTTAGGCCCCGCACTCACGAGTCTAGCTATAAATCAACCTGCATAAAGCCAAGTCCTTCGAAAGCCTTCAGTCTGCCAATCCCTCACCATTCTCTTCAAAATCCTTGGATTTTTCCACATTTCACCTCGCCAATAAATTAATGAGCCCTCAGTTTTGCTCTACAAATTCATCCAATTTTCAAGCAATTTAAAGGGTTCTTAATAATGAAAATGGAGATGAAATTTACAGCACGAAGATCAAAGAAAGGCGTAAATTCAAGCACAAAACTGGGAAAATTCCTGAAAGAACAAAGAGGGAGGCTTTACATAATGAGGAGATGTGTGGAGATGCTTCTTTGCTGGCGAGACTAAGCAAGAATCTACCTTCATGCTGAATTTTATGCATATCATGATTATCTTAAGTATGTAAACTATGAGATAAATATATCATTCGAAATGGAAAATATTATAAGTATTATGGCCAAAGCTCGGTTGTTGTTGTTGTTGTAGTTGTTGTTGTTTCATCTATAAGTAGAAAATGCACTGAGATCATGTCATATTATTAACTCGGTGAACGATTGACTTCGTTTCTCTCTTTTATGCTTATTATTCTTCTTTTTTGAACCTAATAAATTCCTCATTTTGTAATCGCTTAAGCACTTTCTTGTGCTTTTTATAAAAAAAATTGGCTTATTTAAAAAAAGAAAATTGATTTGTTGAAACTTGTTTGATTGTTTTTAATGCGTCTTTTGCATTAGCATGATACTACTTGTGGTATTAAGACTGGCAAAAGAAATTAATAAAGAAAAGGGGAGTTGTCATATTAATTATCATTAGTGTATGCAATTACATATTGTTAACGAGCCTTCGACCATAGCCGGATGGATAAGACGCATGTCCCCTTTTGGGACGATTCAAGTTCGAGTACTATGACTGCTCAACTTTGTCATCAACAGTCCTAACTCTCCAAGTTTCTTTTTGAAATATTTCCAAATAACACTAATTCTTTGTCCGAAGACCACATTTAAACTTACTTTTAGTATAAAGTCTCCTTTTTCAAATTTTGCTATTACAACTAATGAAATCAATTGAAAAGATTCTTTGGTATTACTTAGAGTATGTTTGAACGAGTCGATTCGAAATCGTGAGAAGATTTTAAATCAAAGTATTTGAAATTCTAGTGTTATGAAATATTTTATTTGGATGGAAATGAATTTTTCAAGATTTGGAATGTGCCGACAGAGAGAATGAAAATGAGTATTCAAGATGGAATGTGCCGACAGAGGTTAATGATAGTGGACTTCAAATTCCGTATAAAAAAATAAATAAAGTAATGGTATCAACCAATGATAAGGATTTCAAATATCTTGCCCTTATTTTGCACCAAATCGATAAAATGGATTTGAAATTTCATTTTGAAAAATTAGAAAAAAAAAATGTTGTCGGATGATAAGGACTCATGATGTAGAACTTTAACTCTTAATCTCGTCATTAGTGCATTTATCTTTGGCATGAGTGAATATATTTATAAGATTAGGGAATTCTCATTACATGCTTCGTGATCAGAGGATGTCTTCTATACATTTTGACATAATCTCTCGTCAACCTGATTCCCAACACAACTCAATATGCATATATATATATACCTTATGATGCACTAATCATATCAATTCATTATGCAATTTACTCTCAATTAAATTACATGCAATACTCAAATAAAAGGAGAAATCTAGGAATATTTATACAATCCATATATGCATATCACGATGCTCACAGACGAGCATTAAATAAATCAATGTGTATCTACTTGCATGAATTTTGTTACCCTCTACCCATACTAGTACATCGCTCCTAGGAGCATCATCATTCAATAGCTCGATCTCGTTTTTAGAGCCATTGTCATAATTTGGGGTGAGCATATCAACAACATAATTACAATATCAACGAATACGCAATAGTCAGTTACAGAATATAATTCTGTAAATTAAAGGAATACTTCTTGAATATACCGAAATCATTCTAAGATCTCCCACGATGTTCGTGTTCTCACAATATCCACAATCACCAATTCCAAAGTCAATTAAATCATTCAATCGATGATTTATTGTACTCATACTCTTTTCATCAATTGCACAATCAACAATAACTAAATCATGATAACAATGATTAACTAAAACCAAATACATGTCGGTTATCAATTTATTAATTATAACTCATCATATCACATCGCTCGGTCAACAGACGAGACACTATCATCCATCGCACACTCAATAGCGGCGACACAATAACCATCGCATGCTCAACAACAACGGCATTATAATATATTGCACTCTCAATAACGGCGTCACACTAATTCATGGCACCATTTATTGATGCTTTCAACATTTGTGAACATATTTATCAACAATTATGTTAATAAATATAACATCTCAACTCTTGTACGTCTCTACGTACTATGTCAATCACAACAAGAATATATTATTCATTACACGTAAAAATAATATATGATCGTACGTCGCACGTACCTTAAAGTCGACAGCATGAACTAGACATCATCGACAATCGGAGGCTCCGGTTGTATCTATATTGAATATCAATTCAATATTAATGTCTCATTAATAACCCTCACAATAACGTCATTCATCATATAGACTCGTCATGCCTCCTATCATACTCAGTTACAATTTATCACTCCGTATAGTACACAAACCATCACATTTTATCCTCAATTCATTTGAGTCGTCAATTAATTCGATTGAGTAGTATATTCCTTTCTAATGTTCTACATTTAGCACCTTAATTCATTATTTAAGGTCTTCTTAAAATTATCATAATTATCATTAAAAGCAACCATAAATGCAACATCTCAAATTTTCAAGAAATATCAATTTTTCAACATTTCACTGCTCGCGATCAATCAGCGATAGCCCGCGATCGATCGTGAGCTCAACAAAAATCAATTCCAAGTTTCATCCTCCCGCGATCGATCGTGGAAACCGTTCATCGCCCAGCTTGGGCACGCACTCACGCAATCGATCGTGGCAAATGTCGTGATCGATTGCGCGACCCTTTAATGGCAAAAAATTACGATTTTCCGGCACAAACCCAAATCCGGTACACAAAATACCATCTACCATTTAAAGACATCAATCTACTCCATCAATAACAAGTAACAAGTAATCCACAACCCTCAAATTCATGATTTACCCAAGGCATAACCTTAATGTATCTTGTTTCCTCAATCATCAACCAAAATAATAGCAAAGAGGGGAAAAGAACAAGATAACTAGGTAAACAACACAAAAATCTTTGCTAGCACTAATCAAGTTGAGTCATGGAAGCCAAGTTTTTTCTTTAAGGGAAAAGAAAGAGGCGATAAAAATGGGAGAGGAGAGGGAGAGTCTGACTAGTATGTGTTTGTGTGTGTAGGGGTTGATGATAATATAATCATCATTTTGTAATTTAGTCCTCCAACTATCATCCGCCTCACAAATTATACCTTATAATTATTTATCATACAATTCCATAATTATTGTTCAACTCCAATATTTACTTCCCAATTCATATAATTTATCTCAACCGTTTAGAAATTCAACAATTCTATCTCAATAATAAAATTTCACTACACTCGATTTATCTTAAAACCGAGTTCAAATGCAAAACAATAATTAATCATAATTATCCCTTAATTATCTAATTAACTTAATTATCACGATAATTAGATTTCAGTCATCATACATGTCCTCTTTGCGATGACTCGGGTTCGAATCCGGCAGTGACCCACAAATATTTCCAAAAATTCTCCTCCCCCTTATAAAAAAATTATATCTCCTCCCCCTTATAAAAAAATTATATATATATGTGATATGTGGGTTTGTTCGCTATGCCAATGTAATTTTTTTTTTTACAAGATTATTCCTATGTATTTATGTCCTTGTTTGTGTGAAACCTTGTCTTTCTCGATCATCATGGCTTTGATTATTGTTTTTCTCAAAAAAAAATATATATATATATATATAACATTTCAATATGATTTGACATTTGTAATATGGGTTAGGACTCATTAGGCCAACTTCTTGATTTGATGTGGACGCATCTCCACTTCAAAAAGTCATAGATGTTCAATGATTCAATGACATGTTGTGGTTGAAAAAGAGGATAATTGATTGTTTAACCAAAGGGCGGATCTATGTTGAGGCTCATCTGGACCGTAGGCTGTAGCCCAGTTGAATTTTTTTTTACCTATGTTCAGCCCGGTGAACTTATGCTTCACCAGGAGGAAAGAAAAAGCCGAAAACAAGATGAGCGGCGATTATTTGTGTTGTATGAGTATAGAATTTTCTCCAAGAATCCATTCATGGATTAGCCAAGTTTGGAAGGTCGGAAATTCGGAATTCTTTTTGAATGGGAGTGTGAGTCTTATCTTATCGAATGGCGTCGGTTATGTGCTTGTTTTTTTTCTATATTTTGGTTGTGGGTCACATTTGATTAATATTTGGTAATGGGAGTTGATTGGTTATTACATTCTGCTTTGTCGCGTGAATGAATTTGGGGAAAAGTGGCGATGGACTTATGTTGTTTGACTAAATGGCAATGAGAGGTTGTTATTGTATCATTAAACGAAAATGGGATCCGTTTCCTTTAAGATTCGATGTGTCTTTTTTGATGGATGAAGAATCATAGATAACGTAAATCAAGTTGGAATTTGATGTGCTTGAGTGATGTAAGAGAGGTATAATCTTGGATTTACAATTTTTTGTGATGCACTTCTTGTTATAACAATCTTTATGTTTGTTTCTTACTTAAATATTCTACTTTGTTGGTTCGAACTTCTGTGTTTCGATTCCATTTTTGCTCAAGGTTCGCGTTATGATAATCATTTTGTTTCTATAGGCCCCTTCTCCTTGCATGAACAATCCCTTGAGACAGCATTGGTTTGTCAAATATCAGATTATTAATGAGCTTTGAGTTGTAATTGAATACATAGTCTAAAAGGTATTTGATGCTTTTCCTTATGCTTCTTAATGATTATTGATACCCAACCACATAAAGTTTAATGTATACATACTCTGTGTGTAAGAGATAACAAAAAAGCCAAGCTCTAAATGGTTGCGTGTTATACTTCAAGTAGGGGAATATTGGCCTATGTTAGGTGTAGTGTTGCACTTGGGACATGGTCATCCTAGTTGTTATTGCCCTAATTTGAATTATATCTATAGAGAAGTAAGAGGTAGTTCGTATCAGCAAAGAGATAACATCTCAGTGAAGCACCATTATCGCTTTGATGAATTTCATGCTACAATAAATATCTTGTCATATACTAATGTATTTGCTTTACTTTGTCAATCCAGTGCGAATTCGAATCCAAGATCTGCCTATAATTTCACCTATTCATCATATAAACATCATATAATTAATTACACTATATAAATTTATATATATATATAGTAATTTTTTATTACTCAATTACAGTTCCATATCTTTCTATTATCACATATCATATACCAAACAATACAAATATTCATGCGTCAACTTGCCTAAAAGGACTATTTATAGATACATAAAACAGGGGCAAATCCAATGGGGTTGATAGCCCTCTCTCAAAGTGTATATGAAAATTTTAGATGTTTTAAAAAATTTAAACTATATATATATATATACACACACGTTAAAAAATCAAAATAAGGGTAAAACCTATTATTTTCTTAATAAATTATGAATAGATTTGTAAAACAATATATTTTTTCGTGGATGACTTTCTTCTTTGCTTATAACGGAAATACTTGTACAAATCGTGTGTTTTGTAAAGACCAAGATATATAAATATATATTTACATATATGCATATATTTGTATGTGTAATGATGTTTGTAAGACCGGGTATAGAAATGAGACCGGCTTATGAAAAGAGACGTAAATTTCCATAATGATTACGATACGATTATGGTATGCATGATTACTATAATAAGAAGGTTATTAGAAGAATAATCTCGTGGCTTGAACAATTCATCAATCAATACATACTAGTCTCAATACATTATCATTATCCTAATTCATGATAATACTTGATTATGGACAATCTTTAAGAATAATACAATAAGGATATTAACATATATATATATATATATATATATATATATATATATATATATTCATATACACAGTATATAATAATGAATTACCTTTAATAAAATCATACTACATTTTATGCCAAATCAATCATCTAATGAGTTATCTTAGGGTATATCCCAACAAATAAGACCGGGTATAGAAATGAGATCGGCTTATAAAAAGAGACGTCAATCTCCATAATTGATTACGATACGATTATGGTATGCATGATTACTATAATAAGAAGGTTATTAGAAGAAACCGTTGAATAATCTCGTGGCTTGAACTAGGGAACATAGTAAATTGGAATTGGTAGTAATCCGACACGTGTTTAAAGAAAGTTTTGGTTGGTCAAAACGGCAGCTTTTACAGCACACACGTGCACCAGCTGGACAAGATCTATTTGTAAATTCAATCCCACTTTTTCAAAATTGTGGGTTTGGATTTCTCGCACAAATGGCCCACCCATCTGGTAGCACACACTGACGCACATGTATTCTCACCAATAGGCACAACTTTATGCTTTTTACCAAATGGCATAGCCACAGCCATTAAAGGGATCGAATAGCTTCTAATTTCCAGTTAAATATTAGCTGTAATATATTTGGATTTCTCAAATCCCCAAAAATTCGAGAGAAATAGAAGATGGAACGCTGGAAAGAAAACGACTAGAATATATAGAAAAGCCAAGTCTTTACAAATTAGAAAGCAAACTATGCAGAAATCAGAAAATTTTTGTTGAAATAAACTAGAGCTAATAATATTTTGTAATCTTTTTAAAGTGGAAAGACTACGGTTATGCTACTATGTGCTTTTAACTCGTTAATTTTAAATGATTAAGTTGTGTAGTGGTAAGGGGGTGAGCCTTGACAATGTGGTAAAATTGTTGACATTAGACCTAAATGTCACGGATTCGAGTCGCGGAAATAGCATATTGCATTGCGAGGGAAGGTTGCATGCATTAGGTCTAACGACCTCGACCCCTCCCGGACCCTGCGCATAGCGGGAGCTTCGTACATCGGGTTTATTCTCTTCGTGTAGTGGTAGCATGTTGTTTTCTTTTGGTTTTGTGTGGTTTCTCCAAGCTGGTGTGACAACAATTAACTCATCCGGCAAGAGTCACATGCAGTATAAAATATCTAATGTCGGCAATTGTTGCTAGTTGAATTTAAAGACTCGTTCATTTTCGAAACAACTCTCACGTCTTGGTGAATCCTAGGCTCAGGGCATTATCATTCTTCAAATTTCTTACTCTAAGAGTACTTTCAAAGATACAAAATTAAAATGGTCACCTCTAAGTTGAATGATTGAAGTAAATTATGCTTTCAAATCTAGTGAAATATTCCGATCACAAAATGATGTCTGCCCAGTGAAAAGGACTTCTGCGGTTAACCCTTTACCACTTTTTCTTACAGACAAATCGCAAGAGTTCTCTATTGTCAAAGATGACCTTGTCTACTGATGTGCTTATACTTTTAAAACCTCACCTTTTTCAAAGTTTTCTTTTGAAGGAGAGGCAACGGCAAGAATCACCAAACCAGCTAAAACAACAGTCAAGATACCCAAAGAGTTAATCAGCAGCGCTTCGGTTGAATAGCGTGATATTATCTTATGCACTTGAAGAAATGTTGCCTTCTCAAGAAAACCAGTGGCACATGTAGCCACTGCTAAGGCATAAATGTAAATGCCAAAAAGCGCATGCCATGGCAGCAAACCAGCTCGACTGTTTCTTGAACCACCTGGATACCAAAATGTCACAAATCCAGTAGCCCACTGTAGAATAAATTAAGCATTATCAATTGATGTAAGCTGAAATGGTTGATGTTTCCAGAAATGAGAACAATTTGAAAGTAAATAAATAATTAGGATTTAGGGTGTCAATAATCTGAAATGACTACCTGAATTGCAAAGAAGAAAAGGCAGGCAAGGCCAAGCCAAGAGTGGAGACTATAGAAGTTGTCAACGCCTTTTTCATTGTGAAACTTCCAAGCAGTCCATACTCCAATTACACCAAAACATAGAGCCAAGAATTGCAGAAAAAGATGAACCAATTTTTTGAAGTTTTTGGTTCCTGAGAGAGCTTTATATGCTATCATGGCTACATAATTGAAGAAAGGAAATTCAAAACCTTATTCAAAGTTTTCAGCATTAAAAAGAACACTATGGGGTGTGTGAGTGTGTCTAAAGCCAAGAAAAAAAATTAGTTGTATCCATGCAATATGCAACAAGAGAAAACTCATTCATGGCATGTAAGAAAAGGGCGGCTTCAAACAACAGGAGCTGCTTGTAATATCAATTGCAAGAAATATGCAGTTGATATTATTCATTTCTTCTCCACATCGCCTTTTGTCTGTACAGCCGCAAAATATAACAGACAACTTCAACAAAATCAAAAAACACAGCAAATTGAACTAGTTTCGGTAACATGTCGAACGAACGAAAGAGAGATTATGGCACTACAATATCCATAAAACTGAAATTTTGTAGAGTATCCAGAACATAAGTTTCTCTGACCCAAACTGATGATTCCAATGGAGTGAAACTGCTCTAAAATGATTCAAAATAGTGTGTGAAGTTTCCTATGACTCACAATGTGTGAAGTTTCCTATGACTCACAATACAACAACTGAACCCTCAAATCCTTTCAACTTCTTAAACCTTAACTAATCTAAAGGAACCTCAGAGTTTGTTAAACATGAGCTACAAGTATTCTTAAAAAGAAACTAAACAAGTTTTGAAAATTAATTAGATTATACAAAAGAAGTTAATTATCTACAAAATAGTGGACCCAATTTCTCAGTAGTCCACATTAACATGAACAAAAATAAACCAGAAAGTTATATAGACGAATCAGAGGTCTCTAGTTACAAGTAGTGAGTCCAAACGAAGATGAACTTAGTGCATTCTATCAGATGGATTAAATTTGAACTTTTATTTTTTCAATCTTCAGCGACTGACATACTTGTTACTTCTCCCTGTCTGACCTAGCCAGCACCATACAAGGTAATAACAATGTAATTCTAGTTCGATCAAGTGAAAACCAATGCTTCAATGTATTATCACCGCAATTGGAGCAAACTCTATTCTCCTACACATTGTTTTTACCTTCGCCATTCAGGAGCACAAAGCCAATGAGCATTAAAACGGGATGAACCTGAAAATCATACGAGAAAAATCATCAAAATCAATTAAGCATTTCAATTTAGGTCAAACAAAAAATGAACAATTAATCCTCCCGAATCCATCAACTAACCCAAACCAATAGTACGAAATAACAAAAAGAAAGAAGACAAAGGGAAAAAAGAAGTTACGTTAAAAATGAGAGCCTTATCCTCGGATACGAGAGCCATACCTCCTCTGAAACGCTCGGTCCATATCAGTACAAGTGCGGCCAGTGTGATTCCGATTAACCTCACGAGAGGGAAGATCGGGAAACGAACAACCGGCACCGCCATCGAAGATGGAATTCAGGAAATTCTCACTTGAGTAGAATTTGATTCGGTAATTGATGAGATTTAGAGCTTTGTCTATATCTGTTTCAGATCGAATACGACCACTGAAAAAGAACAGTACGGTTTGGTCTTATTTACGAACAAATTAATTTATACATTTTCTAATTCAAATATATTATATTTTAATATTAAATTGAGATTCAAGTTCAGTCATAACCGATATATATAAATATTCCCCGAGTTCGTAAAAGCTCACATCAATTTTGAAGAGACTCGAATTCAAATCTCATAGTGTGGAGAAGAACATATAGCTCTCAATACAAATGTTGGGTGTTTGTGACGCACAGTTGATCATATATATGATCATATATTTTTATCTACTAAGCTAATATATCTCTTAAGCTCCCTTCTTGGATCGATATTTTCTAATGATATTAACAATGAGTTGTGAGGTGTATGAGATCGTCATATCTCCTATTCTTTATCACCGTGTACTTTCTTCTGACTTGCCCAGCGTTGATATTTGTTTAGTTGGTTATCCGTAGCTTCGCTGGTCTGTTTCTATTCAGTTGAGTCGAACACTCAACTAGTCTAATCTATTCAGTAAAGTTGACTTTGGTTGAATTGAATCTTTTGCTCAACTAGGTATATTGGATTTCCACTGATAAGTTAAATAATAGCTTGTCTTTGTTAAGTACTATAGACTAATATATTGTCCTGACATAGATTAGTTATGCTAATGCTCAGCTATCCAAACTTAGCTGGATTTAAGTCAAACTGGTCTTTTCAGGAATGAATCTCTCATCAATTTTGATGATGCTCTATAAGTGTGACAACTTCACTGTGCGCTCGATAGATTTATTAATAATAACATGAATAATTTATGCTAGTGTTACAAATCGGATAGGATCCTCAGATCTCAACCAAAAAAATAAAAATATATGACACAAATTTCTCATAATTAAGTAATAAATAAAACAAGTCACTATCACATGAAATAATAATTATTATTGTTAAAATTTCTTGCCACTTCTATGTCATTGGGAAAACAAAAAAATACTTTTGAATGATTCTTCATAAATTTTCAATTAAATCTATCATGTTGAAGTTATATTCCATTCATCACAGAACTTAAACGAACTAAAGATTAAAGGAGAAAATTCTTCGAATGACATAAACACGAGGTTAAGCCACTAAAAATCAAAATAAACGATTATAGGGGATAATACATAACAATTAAATGGATTTCAGCCAAAATTATTTTTATTTTTGGCCCATAGGTAAATGGCCAGATTTAACAATATAATATATATGTACATATATGTACTAGCAAACAGAATGCTCCATTTCAGTTTTTTGAAATGCTAGGAAAAGCTGCAAATGAGAAACTTGAAAGACCGATTCAACATCTCTATTACTCCCGTAGTGCCTGTTTCGGGTGTGATCTTCGGTATCGTGGAGGGCTTTTTCTATCTCATCACAAGTATATCATTTATATCCTCAGTCGTCACAAAATGGATGGTGCCAAACCTCTGCCCATAACTACAATGCCACCTTCACCATCTACGACTTCGTTGGTGGATATTACAGCATTTCGTCAAATTATCGGTGACGTGATTTTGCTACGATATCTCGTATTATCACTAGCAATGATCTTGATATATGATATCTCGTATTTCTACCAACCTTGGAGCAAATTTTGCTTTGAATGATTTATGTCATTTCACATATTTTCTTGGTATTAACGTTCTGCGGTGTCGTGGAGGTCTTTTTCGATCTTAGCACAAGTATATCCTTGATATCTTTCTATCTTTCGTCATCACAAAATGGATGGTGCCAAATCTCTGCCTATGGCTACAAATCCACCTTCTCCATCCACGACTTTGTTGGTGGATGTTACAGCCTTCCGTCAGATTATTGGTGCTCTCCGATATCTTTCTCTCATACTGTTATGATCTCTCGATGTAAAAGTATCATACCGTTTTGATATCTTTTTTCAGCTCTTCGAGTGTCAGTACAATATGGTGCTTCTTTTAGTTGAGAAAAAAGGAGTTGAGAAATGTGAAAGAACTATGATGAGCATTTTCATATTTTCTAGCTACTAAATATATTTTGATATTCATCTTTCAAACACTAGGGCTCGGTGGATCCTATGTGATAATCAATAAGATGGATTTTCAATTATACAATTTATACGAGAAAAGTTTATAATACATCGAAGAAAATTCTCAATAATTTGAATGCTCATAGCGAATCTCCGATGGCTGCCTTTGGAAAGAAGTATATAAAGTTTGAACTTTAAAAGGGGCTAACATGATGAGCCAATCTCAACAGAATTTCTGGGACTTTGCGTCTTCTTGGTGAAGCCATGTCATCACTAGCTAGAGCTTCCTTGTCGTCGGCATGTATGAAGGCTACCACATAGTCGAAAAGCTCGTCTTTACCACCTCTAAGAGGATCCTGAATTTTTGATTGGGCATTAGAATTCAGAGACCAGGAATTGCAGAAAACAAAACAGAAACAGAATCATCACTTACTTGGAGGAATAAATCTGTATGAGTTTTCCCATTATATAAAATAAGTTCAGCTCGAGCCCCGGCTTTCCTAAGAGTATCCGCAAATGCTTTACTGTAATCACAACCAAGTTTAGATGGCAAAACAGGGAACATCTGGATTATACAAGAGTTGTTGTGAACTTGGATCGGTTATAACGTAAAGATAGTATCAAAATCATAAATATACGAACCTTTCAGCCGATGGTATGGAATAATCTGAGGTACCATGGAAAAGGATGAAATCAGGCAGCAGCGAAACTGCATTATCTAAGCTTGGACTTTGTGCAATAATTTCAGGAGAAAAGTGTTTCAGTGATTTCTCCCCTTCCATTATACTGTGATGATAAATCATGACGTCAATGAAATAGACATATAAAAACTGTTGCAGGCGACCGGAAAACTACGTACCTTAAAAAGATGGAGCGATACAAGCCTCGACGATGGAAATGATCCACGAGTTTGAGTAAATTGTACCTGTTGATTGATTAATTGGGAGCTAAGATGCCCCTCAACGAGCACAATGCCAATCAATGTGTAATTTATTGACATTATCCCATTTAACTCACCCCCCAGATAAACCAAAATAAGCTCTTATCTGAGACACACTCCAAGAAACATCATCTGCTCTGGATTCTTTGACTGCTTGTTGTAGAAGAGCACATGCAGAAATGTGGGCACCAGCTGATTGACCCATTAAATAGATCCTAAGAAAACATAAGGGCAAACTCGGTATTAGAAGATCAATGGTCGTACCTGATCATCATAAACATTGTGCTGTGGCCTATCACTTGTCACCAGACTGGACATTACGCACAAAAATAGAGCAGAGATAGTTTATTATACATCGTTAATTTTCTTCGTTATGAGACTAAAATTGATGTCGTACTGGTTCCAGCATAATGACTATTGAAATCGGAAAGCGCGGACTGTTAAATTTTGGAATCAACTCATGTTATACAATGTTGATAGGTGTTACATGTAGAAAGATGTTGGATTCTCGTGAGGAAGCATCTTAGAATACCAGAGCTCAGCAAGATCGAGCTCAAGTTTGGTATGTTGAGTCCGAGTCCCAGTAATTGTCAGAGTACTTTTTAACCATATTTTAAATTACTGGGGTATGCCCCGAGTATCTGTATTTTCGTATTCTATTACTGGTTGATTATATATTTGATGCTTATGTGATGAGCAAAATGTTGAATTGGAAAATTGGAATTACATATTTTCAGTATCATTGTATACGTATCATAGAAAAGCAAAACATTTTATGGGCCATTTGTCAAGATATTTGAAAACAAATATTCCGTTGTTTATGTAAATTAATCATTATACGAGAATTAAACACCACAGTAGTATCAGGCCCTCACATTTGGTCCATGAAGGATGATACAGCATGCTATTATTACCTGTAGCAGGATTTGCCATTTGAGCTCTTTCACGCATGTATTTCATTCAATACCAAACTTTCCAATTAAGACAAATGAATAAAATCTAAATAATAGAATAAAATGACTCACTTGTTTGGGTCACCTCCAAAATCAACAACATTGTTACAAACGTAAGAAATCCCCTGAGAAATATCGTCAACCATATCACTGATTGTCCCCTGTGGAAAATTTCTGAATTGTATGCAACTATATTATTAGAACATATGATGTGAAACTCAAAGATTGTTTGCTTATTCCGAAAATACAAATATACAAGGTTACTATAAGAAATAGGATTAACAAATTATAACTCAAAGCATGCCAGATACCTGTAATCAATGCTAGCTACTATGATGTCTCTTTCTGCTAATTGTAGTCCTAGAAGAGAACCCCATGCCTTATACCTGCAAACATAAATCATGGTTATAGTTTTTGGATACAGTTGTTTCATTTGGTTCAGCACAAAAGCCAGTATGTTATTTTTAATGGAGTGCTATGTACACTCTATACATTGTTGATCACACTCCATAGATCATATTCCATTTAGCTTTCACTTCACAATTGACAAACATAACCCTGAATCCTCGACAAACTCTAGATTTTATTTTATCAACTAAAACATTTCCCGTGCCACGATGCAAGTTTCCATATATTAATTGTCTCAAGGATTTATCTTCTTCCGCCTTATTAAGATAAAGTGAAGTGTTTGGTTAGAACCGTGAACAAATATTTGATTTTATTAAGAAGACTATTTAACAGATGCATGCTTTTTGGTCACTAATGAAGTTTTAGTTTAATCGTTGTCTATGTCCACTATTTAGATTACTGACCCTTCATATCTGCTTTTATACATGAATGACAAAAGCCATTGAAGTAGGCATCATTTTACAGGCAAAACACTAAATAGTTAAGTAACTAATGTTGTGAAAGTGTACTGTGTATTAATACAAACTAATAATATAGTTTTGTCAATTTGTAACATAAGAGGTCAATACAATGTATTTAACAAATTGCGGGAATGCGAATAACAATCCTCTATTTTTATTAAACTGTACCAAAAGAACAAGCCTGTTGAAACTTTAAAGTGATATCTCAAATGATATGCTAATAATCAAACTAAGTCCCCTAATGTATACAAATAAATGGGAGGAAATGCCTCTAGCTTACTCACCCGATAATCCAGGCTCCACCAGTTACAAATATCACCATAGGCTTTAGGCCATCATTATTTTTCGGTAAATACAAATCCAATCTGCAAGATTATCTCAAGTTCACAACATGAAAGTAATGGAGTAAGAACAAGAATTGTTATGGTGAAAACCTACCTATTTCTTGGTCTATCTCCATAAACAATACTTCGATGGACTTGGCTCGAAAAAAAGTAACAGAATCCAACTGCAAATAGACAAATTTATTAAAATAAATAAAACTGATCATTCTTAAAACGGTGGGAAGCATTTCAAAAGTATCATGTTCTCTAAGATCTGGCGTTACCAAAACCAGGTTCAGTCAAAATATTTGCAGAAAATCGCATCATATATTCAGCTTAAGATCAGAGAAGACACAAACGGTACAAGTATCAAGTGCAGTTTCAATAATAACCGATGCATAATAACATTCAAAAGAATTTAAATGGTAATATTTGCTTGTTACTTGCTGGTACTCAATATAGTCACACTAACAAAATCCCTTCCGAGATTTCTAAGCTTTGCTTTGTTTTCCTGAATAAAAATATGCACTACACACCCAATTTGCAAAATAATTCAAAGAACACTCGCCTTGGAGAAATCCAGGCAAAAGAAACATGGCATAAAGAGCAAGAGCAAGGAGTCTCGTGATCCATCGGTAGCCTATCCTGAAAACATGAATTATTAGTGAAAATTGTAAACGAAAATACCTCCTTGGAAAATTCCACCTTTATTCTTATTATTTTTAGGAATATACAAGAACTCGTCATTCGAGTCACGTTTCATCTAATACCTAATAATCTCCGAACTTGCACTGAATCATAGTCCATAAATAGAACAGAATTTGAAAATAGCTTACCCAAGATATCTAAGGAGCTTGAAGCTGAGCCTAGTAATCAAATAAGTCTCCGCCGCAGCGTGGCCGACATCACGGCGAAACGACATCTGGCGAGCCAGCAACGACGCCGATTTGCCGCCAGCTCTCCTCCTCCACTGCTGGTTCGGTGAAACAATCGGAAAACTCGCGGTCCTGAACAGAGGATCCGATCCCGGTTCTTGCTCTACGAATTTTTCCAAAGAAAGATTCGGCGGCAAAGACGACGTCATATCCATGTCCGCCGGTGGGTTAGCGCGAATTTCGAACACAGATTCCGATTGCGGCGGTGATAATTATATAGTCTGTCGAAGTATGGGTTATTTACGGGGATTTACGAAAGAATCCAGTGATTCGAAAGGCTTCGACCAAGGCGTAGGATTTGGCATTGGGTTGCGAGATGCAAAATCAATTGATTTATAGACAGATGGAGAAATTCGAAATGGCCAACTGTAAAACAAAAGGGAAGTGTATTACATAAGCATGCGGCGGAGCACTTACTCCGATTATTCCAGTAAAGACTTTTTCGGTTCGTCTCGTTATTATTTTGGTAAATACTTTTTCGATTCGTCTCGGTCTTATTATTCCAGTAAATACTTTTTCGTTTCGTCTCGGTCTTATCTAGTATGATTTATTTGATTAACATATTCTGTAAATTATTGTATCAGTCTGAGAGGTTATACAATGTACACCCCAAAGATAGCGGTCGGAAGCTCCATCGTCGTTTAAAAAAAAGTAAGAATTTTGGCCTAATTGCATTTTTTTTTATAAATTGCAATCTTTTAGTTTCTAAATTCTGTTCTAACATTTCAATATTGGCTATGATAATAGACCAAATAAATGAGGAATGTACATTTATGCCCATGAAATCTACAGAAGATATGTAGTCTTAGACTTATTTTTTATATGTATCTTGAAAAAAAGAATTAATGATTAAATGGTATATTAGTAATTTACCATAAAGTCAGGCCATTATCTCAAACTAAATTAGGCATACTAAACATGGTATTAGAGGTGTCAAACGGGCTGTGCCGTGCCGGCACGTTTCGAAAATGGGCCGTGTCGTGCCGGCCCATTTCCACAAGGGGCCAGGCTCGGCAAGGCCCATAGGCACGGCCCCTACGTGCCATGCTTCGTGCTGTGCCGTGCCGGCATGGCCCATTTCAAGTTTTTTTTTTTTTTATTTTTTGGTGTGGCGATCGATCGCTGCCTAACTGGCGATCGATCTACATGGTATTATCGATCAAGTCTCTTCTTCTATTATAATAATTTATCATGTTGTAATATTACAATAACTGGGTAATTGATTTTTCCAACGGTTCATTTGGTTTTTTTTTAAGTCACCTAACAACTAATTAATTAGAACACTCAGACGGTTTTTCATCTGATACATGAATTTTTGAGTTCAACCATCGGTCCGGACCCATTTTTGAACTTTGCTTTTTTATTTATTAATTATGTTGTTTCTACAAATTTTATGAAAATTGTTGGGGGAAAATGAATTCTCATACCAGTTATTAAACAATAAAAAAAATATTAGTGGATATTCTACCACAGTTCGACAACTATACATATATATATATAAAAGCATATATCACTTTTTGCTCACTCAGTTGTCAAAATATTAGAGGAACAAAACGGACGGTTAAATATTTGCTAGGTAATTAATATATTCATTTGTCAACCCCTAGAATTCCCTAGAAGAATGATAGTTATTTAATGTTAATTACATTGTTATTGCTATTATATTTGTGATAAGACTCACACTTACATGCATAATTTTGAAAGAGAATAACAAATGTATTCCGGGTTTATCTTCTATGCACTTGGTTTTCGCATACTGACATACATATATCTACATACATAATTTATGTGTTTTTGTGTTTGTAAACACAAGGTGCATAGAAGACAAGCCCGTATATTTCGATGAGAAAATCTATTTTTTTTTTTTTTTATAAATAAGATCTTACTTTGAGTAAAAGGAATTGCTCAGTGCTCAATCTCACACACTTTGATTCAAAACTTAAATAATTTCTAATATTTTTTAATTGAGTTTTGTATACGTAAATTACCTTTTCTTAAACTCCAAGTAGTCGACATACTTAACAAAAATATTCATCAACCAAAAATACAGACACCATAGTCGACATACTTAACAAGCGAATATATATATATGAATAATACGTCTGTCAGACTGTCACCTTCTTAAGCCGATTGCCCCAAAAAAATAAATTTTTTTTTACCTTAAATAAAAAAAAAATTTAAAAAAAATTACAATTTCACCTTAAAAAATTGTAATTTCCCCTTAAAAATTACGTCTTGCCCCACCTTAAATTATATTTTGATCCCTAAAATATATTTTGGACTAAAATTTTTATTTTTAGATTATTTTTGCCCTAATTGTTCAAATTAGAAGGAGAAATTTATAATACAAATATCCTGCAAGGGTGACAAAAATCATGCGTCCGCCACTGGTCACCCTTGCAGGATATTTGTATTATAAATTTCTCCTTCTAATTTGAACAATTACATCTACAACCCATTTACAATAGTTGTATTATAATATATAGAAAACATTACAAATATCTGACATAAAATTAAATTAGATAGGGAATTTGTTAATTATGTGTGCGCGCACTCTTAAAACAACAGTATATAAGTGGAGCCGCTTTTGGATTTAAATTATTCCAGAGTCGAGCTCAGATAAATTCATAGCTAGAGCCTATCTTTTCCATTCATAATACTCAAATCCGAGACATTGTTAAAGGGAAATCGAACAACTTACTGCTCTAAACAACCAATGATCGCACACAATAGCCATTTTATCCTAGAGCCAACCATGCAACTCAAGTTCCTAATATGCTTAAAATATGAGTCGGCAACACGACTTTTGATCTAAGAGCAAGATCAACATATATCTTCAAGCCCATATCCTTACAGGTAAAAAAAAAAGTAGGGTTCAAGTTGAGCTCAAAGGTGAACCCCCAAGTGATTGTTATCTGAATTTAGTCATCAATTAGGCAATCACAATTCACATATTCAAAGTATGAGATAATTCTTTTTTCTTGAATCAAGAATCAAGATTACGCCATTTAATATCCTTAAGCAGTGGCGAATCTAAGAAATTTATCGAGGGAGGCAAAAATTATATATGTAAAAATTAAATTAAAAGTTTATGATAAACATCTGAATTCAAAAACTGTAGGTAAAAACCAATATGTAAGTATTACAATGTGATTATTTCGAGAAAGGGGCTGCGTTGATTTCAAGAAATAACATACTAATATTACAATTATTACAATGCTTGACTCATTGATATTCAAGGAAAGAACTTTCTCGATTGCAAGAAAGACGAGAACATGTTCTTTGCATGTTTAAAAGACTCATTTATGGGATAAAGTTAAAAGATTACAGATATGACAATAGAGTACTTTGTGGTAAAAATTTTGGTAATTTATTAATATTTTGTAAATTATTAAACTACTTAAGTATTATTTCGGATTGGAAAAAAATAAATTTAAATCTACATTGTCTCATTCTGAAAAATCAATTCTTTCTTTTATTGACAACAAAAAATTATTGAGAATAAAAAGGAAATTATTAACAAAATAAAAAGTGAGGTTTCACCAAGATTTGAACTTGGTTAGTGAAATCAAAAGTGTGTCACTCACCACTGGCCCAACGGGCGTGAATGGCAAAATTGTGGTAAACATATATAATAAAAGTTGTTTGGGATAGTTAGTTTTATAACCTTCGTCCCTACATTTTTTTGATATATAACCTTAAGTAATTATGTTTTTGAAAAATAACCTTCATTAATAATAAAATTTCCTTTTCTTGACACTACTATCCTTCATTGTTGCCCAACCTCCACCACATGATTCTCTTCTTGTTCTACGGCCATGCCTTAAACCATGGGAGCAAAGCATTCCTCAAAGGCAACAGAAACACATCACGAATCACCCAGAACTATAGATAACAACATATCACAATAACATAGACTTCAATCCAGTAAAAAGTTTCAAAAAAAGCTCAAACCTCAGTTTAAAAAACACCACCAACAACCAAGAAGAAAAGAAGAGGCAAAAAACTTATTTATGAAGGAAGAAGGCACCAATCAAAAAGCCCATCCACGAACCTGCTAGATTTGAAGAATTAGGCAATGGTCATTGTACTGTCATTCCTGACGTAGATGGCTTCAGTGACAGTTAAAGGTGGTAAGCGATATTACAAACTACCCAGGAATAGGCTAAGGATTGGCGGTGAGCTGTGAAGGAGAGGTGGTTGTAATTCAAAAGGGAGATGAAATATAGAACAATAATGTATTTTAACATTATTAATTAAGGGCAAAACAGTATATTTAATAATTTAAAAATGAAGAGGTTATATGGCAAAATTGTGTGCAAAAGGAGGTTAAATCCTTCATTCTCCCTTGTTTTTAAGGTGGGGTAGAGCTATAAAAAGTGAAAGGTTTCACTAAGTTTCGAACTCGGGTTAGTGGTTTCAAAAGACCAGCACTCACCCCTGGACCAAGGGACTGCGATTATGAATGTTGTAGTAATAGTAACAATATCTAATAATAATTTTTTTTTCTGGGGTGGGGGGGGTACATTCGCCCATGTCCCCAAGAGTTAGAAGTGATTTATTTTCCCATGTCTCCGCTTCTTTTCTTCTTCAGACAGAACATTTTTACAGAAACCACCATCTCTGAATGGCAGAAATCGGAGTGCTCAAGAATGGCGTGTACCGTTGCATTAATGGATTCCTGGAACGCCCAATCTTGGCCCATGTATTTTGATGGTAACCAGCAGTAACAGGAGAATGATACATAAGCTTCAAAAGCTGCCACAAAGAAAAAAGTAACAACTGTATAAAACTTCATCTGTGTTTGGAAACTTCAAATGTTTGACATAGGAAGATATATAAACAATCATAGACTTCAAGCAATATATATGTATTGGTCGGGTAATGGACAACATATGCTCTAATAAGATGAGTCCTTTAACAAGACAAAGTGACGGAAATATTAAAGTGGACCAACGGATGGTAATTTGAGACTACCACTAATTCGAGTTCGAGGCCCGCGGTGTGTGGAATAATATTTAGGCCCTGCCCCTCTCAAAAAAAAAAAAAAATTTAGGCTGAAATGATAAGTGAACAAATACAACTTTATATTTTAAAAGAAATACAGTTCAACAAGATTAGATACATGGAAACATCAAATTCAAGCTTCAATTCAAAAGCAACACAAACCTGCCAGTACATGAATGCCTGTATGATATTCCGCTGCCACCTGCATGTAAGTCAAGGTATGAAACATCATTTCTCAATGCAAAGAATTAAAAAAATTACAAAATAATACGAGTTTAATCATAGAGTTTGTGAACAGAGAAAATGAGGAAGATACTGACGAGAAGAGAGAAACTATTAGAAGGAACCCAATTCCAATCTCAGCTTGTGTCGACAGAACATCAAGAGTGGTTGTATTTGATTCAACCCAAACACAATATTTTTCCAAGTACCTCCTGTGAATGAAAATCAATAAAGCCTCAGATAGGAGGAACAAAAATTACACGTTAGGGATCAATAAAAAACATATCAACACGAAGTAGGCTTTCATCTATGATAGATTAATAGAGGTGTTGGATATAAAACAAGGACAAAAAGAAACTGAACCTTCAAGCACCCTTTATGTAACTAGAGCCTCACCGATGATAAAAGTTGATATCTGCTAAATATAATGCACATGAGTATTACAATCTAAAGAATCGCCTTATATTCCATTTTCTCAATAAATATCATTAAACAATTTATAGGTTAAACATATTTTGATGTACAGTCATACCATATATCAAAGAGGAGATTAATGCATATATATAATTCAAAAAACTCTATAAGCACACATATTCCCTGGACATTTTCCAATGATTCGATATAATGTTTATGATAATGTGTCCCAAGAAATATTCAAATATATACTTAATGTTGGATTAATATTATTGGGTTAATAATAAGAGCCCAATAATTATGTTATATTTTGTTAATGAGAACAAAATTATGGTAAGTTATTATGAAAGGTAATTAGGCTAAAGAAATCCCACATTGAGATTATAATACACTTATGGTTTGATTATATTGAGATACAAATCATTAGAGTGTAGTTAAGTAGTAAAGATGGGTGCCCCTCGCGCGCCGTCCGTCCGTCCGCTCGGCTCGGCACGGCACGGCACGTCACGTCACGTCACGTCTCGTCTCGTCTCGCCTCGCCTCGCCTCGCCTCGCCTCGCCGCGCCGCGTCGCGCCGCGCGTGTCGCTGCCGCGAAGGCAGTCCTATCTTTTTACTACACGGATTTCTGAAATGACTTTTCATTTGCCTGACTTTTCATATTCTGCTGAGTATTAAGTTTGAGACTTTTCACCTACCTGCAGAATTGATGTCAGATTTAAGTGTGAGACTTAAATCCGAAATGAATATGATGTTTAAGTGTTGAGACTTTTCATCTACCCCATTAATCTTTACACTTAATTCTGAGACCTTTGGAGTGGTCTGCTGTTCAGCTATATAAGCTGCTTCAGCTTTATGTTTTCTTCATCCCGAAATTGCATTTCATATCATATCATATTATCTTGAGAGTACTACAAATTGTTCAGTGTTCGAGTGAGTCTGTCTGGGTTTCTGCTTCAACCCATACAGAGGTGTTTGGGACGTTGTACCTTGGAACTCTCTTGTCCAGGAGGCCAGAAGTTGTAGGCGGGCAATTTAGAGTTTACGGGCACACGGTTTACTGTGGCCTCGTCCAACAACAAAGTTTCTGCCCAGTTTATTTAAACTGTTTGTTGTAAGTTTCTACTGCTTTCAAGTATTTTCTTTTATTTATAAAACAGTGTATGTCATCTTATGAGTTTTCTCGTCTTCTTCTACAAAAGGAAAATAACCAACAATCGTAAACTCTAAATTCTTGTGTATTTTTCTTTTGTTGTTCTGTCAAACCTAATTGTTTTTCATCTACTGCACTTTAACAAATTGTTACTGTCAATTTTCATATTTAGTTCAGACACTGTTTATGTACTGTTGAAAGGTTAATCCTACTGTTTCAAAAAAAAAAAAAAAAAAAAAAAAAACTGTTTTGATATTATTTGTGCTCTTCTATTTCTGTTCTGTTTTAGCTTATGGCTGACCAGATTCCAAACCGAGTTGCTGAGAATACTGAGATTCCAGTGGTGAAAGCTAGCGGCGCTGAGGTCGTTATGCCAGTTCTGAGAAACCCAATGCCGTTCTCTCAATTTGAGAAACCGGAAAAGTTCAAGGGTTCCAACTTTAAACGTTGGCAACAGAAGATGATGTTCTTCTTGACCACTTTGAACTTGACCAGGTTTCTCAAAGAGGACAAACCAGTGGAGGACAAAGAGGATCCTCAATCTGCTGTGATAGTTGAGTCCTGGATGAGTGCCGACTACCTTTGTCGTAACTACATACTGAATTCTCTTGACGATGCACTTTTTAATGTGTATTCCCCCAAGGAGACTGCTAAGAATCTTTGGGAATCGTTAGAGATAAAGTACAAAGTTGACGACGCAGGCGCAAAGAAATTTGTAGCCGGGCGATTCCATGACTATCGAATGGTAGATGGCAAGAGCGTTGTTGAGCAATGCGAAGAGCTGCAGCTGATATATCATGAACTTGCTGCCGAAGGTATGGGGCTAAATGATGCTCTCCAAGTGGCGATGATGATTGAAAAATTACCGCCATCTTGGAAGGACTTCAAGAGCTACCTAAAGCACAAGCGAAAGATGATGAGTCTAGAGGATCTTATCAGGAGGCTGCGCATCGAGCAAGACAACCGAAAAGTTGACAAGAAATCATTTGGAATGATTTCCAAGGCCAACGTGGTTGAAGTTGGGGACAACTCCCATGGGAATAAGCGCAAACGTACTTTTGAACCCAAGGGAGATACTCAGACAAGGAGGTTCACCGGTGACTGTTATGTGTGTGGTAAGCCTAACCATAAGGCCAAGGATTGCACTCAACGTCAAAACAACTGCACTCAACGTCAAAACAATGACGGTAAGAGGAAGATAGTCCCTTACAAAGGCAAAGGCAAGAGGCCTGCACATGCCCACATTGCTGAGGACAATCTGAGCTCTGACATGGATGACATGCATCTGAGTGCTGTGGTATCGGAGGTGAATCTTGTTGGAGGGAACTCCAAAGAATGGTGGGTGGACACTGGGGCTACTCGCCACATTTGCGCCAACAAATGGATGTTTAAGACCTATCAACCGGTGAATGATGAGAACTGCTATATGGGAAATTCAGCAATCTCAAAAGTTGAAGGCAAAGGGACGGTTGTGCTAAAAATGACTTCCGGAAAAGAGTTGACTCTTACCGAGGTGCTCCACGTGCCAGAGATCCGAAAGAATCTCATCTCCGGAGCAGTGCTGAACAAGAAAGGCTTCCGGCTTGTGTTTGAGTCCGACAAAGTCATTCTGTCCAAGGGTGGTATGTTTGTGGGCAAAGGCTACTTGGCCAATAACCTCTTCAAGATGAATGTAATGACTTTAGCTCCTAAGGCTAAGTCTAGTGTAGATGTTGAGGTTGATGTTAATGCAGCAAATGAGGCTAGCACAAGCAAAAATAATGTAATGACTGTTGCCAATGTGGCTAATAAAACTTTAAAGTTTGATTATTCTTGCGAGTCTTTACATTTGTGGCATGGTAGATTAGGACATGTGAATTATAAGTCCTTACAAAGGCTAATGTCTCTTAATCTATTGCCTAAATTTAACATCAATCATAAACACAAGTGTGAGACTTGTGTAGAGGCCAAATTAGCCAAGTCATCATTCCACTCAATTGAGCGAAGCACCGAACCGTTAAACTTGATTCATACGGATGTATGCGATCTAAAGTATGTACAATCTAGAGGCGGTAAAAATTATTTCATAACATTTATCGATGATTGTACAAGATATTGTTATGTCTACTTAATGAGAAGTAAAGACGAAGCAATTGATATGTTCATTCACTATAAGAATGAAGTTGAGAATCAACTTGATAAAAAGATTAAAATTCTTCGAAGTGATCGAGGCGGTGAATATGAGTCACCATTTGCACAAATATGTGCTGAAAGTGGCATTATTCATCAAACCACTGCGCCTTATTCTCCCGAGCAAAATGGTATTGCTGAAAGGAAGAATAGAACGCTTAAGGATATGATGAATGCAATGCTTATAAGTTCCGACTTACCTACGAATTTGTGGGGAGAAGCTCTGCTTTCTGCCAACTATGTGCTAAACAGAGTACCACATAAAAAGTTGGATAAAACGCCTTATGAATTGTGGAAAGGTCGTGCACCTAGTTACAAGTTTTTAAGGGTTTGGGGCTGTCTAGCAAAGGTACCAATTCCTCCTCCTAAGCGGACTAGGATAGGACCTAAGACAGTAGATTGTGTATTTATCGGATATGCGCAAGATAGTAGTGCCTATCGTTTTCTAGTGCATAAATCAGATAATGCAGAAATGCATGTAAATACTATCATTGAGGCTAGGGATGCTTCGTTCTTTGAGGAAATCTTTCCCCACAAAACTCCGACAATGCCTGAAACCAATGTTGAGAGAAATGTGGGGGATAGAGAATCTCAAAAGAATGTAGAATCGCCTAGACGAAGCAAAAGAGCGAGAAAAGAGAAATCTTTTGGCTCGGATTTTCTAACATATCTGTTGGAAAAAGATCCGACTACTTTCAAGGAAGCAATGTCTTCACAAGACTCTGATCTTTGGAAAGAAGCGGTAAATAGTGAGATAGAATCTATCTTACATAATCATACTTGGGAACTAGTGGATCTTCCTGCAGGTTGTAAACCACTAGGACACAAGTGGATCTTCAAGAGGAAGATGAAAGCTGATGGTACTGTAGATAAGTACAAGGCTAGACTTGTAGTCAAAGGCTACAGACAAACTGAAGGTGTTGATTATTTCGACACATACGCTCCTGTATCCCGGAAAACATCTATAAGGTTGATAATTGCATTTGCTGCATTATATAACCTAGAGATCCATCAAATGGATGTTAAAACGGCTTTTCTAAATGGAGAGTTAGAAGAGGAGGTTTACATGGAACAACCTGAAGGGTTTGTAGTTCCAGGTAAAGAAACGAAGGTGTGTAAACTTGTGAAATCCTTGTATGGATTAAAACAAGCACCTAAACAATGGCACGAAAAATTTGATAGCGTCATGCTTTCAAATGGGTTTAAAACAAACCAATGCGATAAGTGTGTCTACGTGAAAGGAGACAATACAAACTATGTGATAGTATGTCTATACGTAGATGACATGATAATTGTTGGTAATAACGATAACATCAAAATTACCAAGAAAATGTTGTCACGAAATTTTGAGATGAAAGACCTAGGTCTTGCAGATGTGATTCTTGGAATGAAGATCACCAAACATGCAGATGGATATTTTCTCTCCCAGGGTCATTATGTCGAGAAGATACTTGACAAGTTTGACAAGGGAAATAATACCATCGCTAGAACACCTATGGAAGTGGTGTCAAATCTTTGCAAGAATCGCGGAGAAGGTGTGCAACAACTTGAGTACTCTAGAGTCATAGGCAGTCTCATGTACCTCATGGATTGCACTAGACCTGATATAGCTAATTCTGTCAATACATTGAGCAGATATACGAGTAATCCCAGTTATGAGCACTGGAAGGCAGTAGTTCGAGTTCTTAGATATCTAAGATATACTTCTAACTACGGACTACATTATACGAGATACCCAGCAGTAATTGAAGGGTATTCAGATGCGAATTGGATATCAGACTCCAAAAATATAAAATCTACGAGTGGATATATATTTATAATTGGCGGTGCTGCTATTTCATGGAAATCATGCAAACAGACATGCATTGCTAGATCAACTATGGAATCTGAGTTCATAGCTTTAGATCTTGCGGCAGAAGAAGCTGATTGGCTTCGGAGTTTCTTGGAGGATATTCCAATGTGGTCAAAACCAATGCCACCCATTAGTTTGCACTGTGATAGTCAGTCAGCTATGGGAAGAGCACATAACAATGTGTATAATGGGAAATCACGACACATTCGTCGGAGACATAAATCCGTGAGAAATTTACTAAAAACCGGTGTCATTTCTTTAGATTATGTGAAGTCTAAAGAAAACATTGCAGACCCATTTACGAAAGGTCTGACGAGAGACCGAGTAGAGATTTCATCGAGGGGAATGGGGTTGAAGCCCATGAAATTGATTTCCAACCATGATGGCAACCCAACCTGAATTGTAAAATCCAATTTGCAGGTTCAATGGGAAAACCGAATTGTGGGGGGGCATCGAACAAAGCACTCGGGAAATTGAGTTCCTTACCTATTCCTGTGATGAAAGAGTGATAGACCTGTACTTTGGGAAGGCTGAGCTCATGCTCTTAATGATTCTTCTATCTCGAGATGATAAAGTGGGGTATTACAGGATACTCTTTAGGAGAAATCACCTATGTCGAATGTGAAGGGGCCGCTTCTATGAGATGACCTGAGGGCTAAATCTCTAGAGCATTCGATGAAACATCCAAGGCAGTCCAGGGCCAAAATGGACAACAACGAAAGAACCAATAATAGTGTGGAGATGAAGCTGTGTGAGTATTGTTGTCTTGTTATACATAAAACGTCGAACAGTTCAAGGCATCGCGTCCACTGGTTGACAAGTATATCCGATGATATTTTACTAAGGAAGGTTCAAGGTTAATCACCACCTATCCTGATGCAGTGGATTCTCAAAGTACTCTCAAATCTTCATCTAGGTGCATTGTGTAATTTTTTCGCCATATTGCATTCATGTGGGGGATTGTTGGATTAATATTATTGGGTTAATAATAAGAGCCCAATAATTATGTTATATTTTGTTAATGAGAACAAAATTATGGTAAGTTATTATGAAAGGTAATTAGGCTAAAGAAATCCCACATTGAGATTATAATACACTTATGGTTTGATTATATTGAGATACAAATCATTAGAGTGTAGTTAATGTAAGGACCCCAAGCCCTTAAAACCTTGATTAGTGTATTAACCACTATGTGTGGTACATGCTTTCTATAAAATGTCAATCGGGAAGCTCTGATGATACTTAATCATTGCCTGTCAATAAAAGACTCATATGTTTGCCCTTTACCAACCCCTTGGTGCCGCTTTTCACATTGTAAACTTTTACAAAAATTTGGGCAGAGTCTCCCCATAAATAGAGCTATCCCAAAACAGAGTACAACACATAACAAAATTCCCGGCCAGGGAACACATAATACTCAACAGAAAGCAGTAATACAAGTAGATTCCCAGCCAGGGAAGACACCACACATACGTCAACAAAAGTGGGTTCCAACACCCACATAATACACCAATGACTCTCATATCATTCTAGCAATTCAACCTAATTGCATGCAACCTTAAATGAAAGAGAGAAAGGCTCATGCCTTTATATACAATCCATATACAAGTATAATCGTGCTCACATGCGAGCATCATGAATATGAATATGTATAAATCCTCAGGTGTATATATAGGTACTCTATACGATACCGTGCTCCATCAAGCCCTGGTACCACGATCCTGGGAGTACCTCAAATCAACAGCTCGAGCTCAGCTCCATAGCCATCGATGTACCTGTCCACCTGTCCCAACAGAGACAGCCCCCAACGGGGTGAGCATACCAATACACAAAATCCCATAATCATAATAATGAAATTCATAATTTACAACAAAGGTAAATGCTAATGAATTTAAATGATACTCCCTGGATGGCAACATCCTCATCCGGGATTCCGTGTACTGTCCCTGTTCTCACAACATCAAACTCATCAAATCTCATAAATCAGTAAATCAACACATTGATTTACACATCGCATGCCTGATCCTCGAATATCAACATATAGTGATTACAAATTCATTAAACATGCAATTACAGATATCACAATATCTAATACTGATTTCACAACCTTGCTATCAATAACAGATAGCTCAAATGCCTTAGCATTTATTTTACCAATCCTTCATTATACTTAGACATCTCAAGTGTCTTATAATGAATACATGAGTCTACAAACCTAGACATCTCAAATGTCTCATAATGAATACATGATTCTACGAACCTAGACATCTCAAATGTCTTACGAAGAATGCATGATTCTACAAACCTAGACATCTCAAATGTCTCATAATATAGTCATATAAACCCAGTACCCCATATATCATGCAAGAGTCATCCTACTCTAGTGTCACGCACGCTACAAGCGGCGATATCAAGATTTGGGTCATTCCTTGGCTATATCAACATATATGTATAACCATACGCAAAACATTCAATGCAATCAAAAACACCTTATGCATTTCACATATATATAGTAATGCTCGTACGTCGCACGTACCTTAAATTACCGAAGTCCGAGCCAAACCTTGCTCGAGTTCCATGCCCCGAGGAATGATGTGCTAACACGATAAAATAATTCACAATTATTTACGAACATGTAACCTATGCTCAAGCACACCCATATCCCTCACAACATTGTCAATACACGACAATTATCCTCTTAAAAGACCCGGGGCAGGGTACATGCAGGGAAGGAATAAATGAGACAATCGAAATTTGTTCAAGAATGCCCTACAAAAATCGAACCTCAATCTCACAATTTCGAACCCAATAAAATACCATAATTCATCTAAAATGTCAATTAAGCTAACCAAGCAAGAATCAACATCCCTTGACAAAAACTCCCCATTTTCGAACTCAACCCCCATAATTTCGAATCCAAACAAGCCCTTAAATTCAAACCCTTAAAATCCTTCAAATTCGAACCAAAGCTTCTCAATTCAATCTCAATCAAGCATCATAATACTCTTAAAACATGCAATAATCGATCAATTGCACGAAATAATACCCCTGCCAAAAACCCCCAAAAATCGAAATCAAACCCTACAATTTTCGAAAATAATTTCGAACCAAAACCACCGAATTTAGTAGGGAATAACATGAGAGGGATGCAAAAGGGGTAAGGGAGGCTATCCATACGAAATCGGAAGCAAAATCAAACGAAAATCGAAGAACCCTAGAAATTGGGGATCGACGCTTACCAGCAAAATTCGACTTCCACACGCGACGAAACCTCGAATTGATGGAGGGGAAAGAAGCGCCTCGTCGAGACGAAGACGGCGGTAGGTCGCACGCGCCGATCGGCGGCCGGACGGCGGCTGGCGCACCGCTTGAAGCGGCGGGGGTCCTGTAGCAGACGGGAATCGCGTGGACGGGAAAGAGAGAGGAAGGAATTGGGGCTGAAAATGAAATTAATACTAAAATCTCGGGTTCAACTTGTATTTATAGCAAAAATACCCCGAAAAAATAATAGCCCCACAAATACATCATGATTCCTTAAAAATCATCTGTTTTCAAAAACTCTCTCTCTAACTCCAAAACCCTCTACCGGTGCTCACATAGCACCCGAGATTCCGAGACACATCAAAAACCCAACTCTTAGGTTTTACACCGTAATGTGAATACAATCTCAACCTCTGGATCCAACGATCCCAACTGCCCAAATAAACGAGCCCAGAAGGCCCAACACCTCGATTAAATCCCAAATCGCCACGTAAACCACTTTAGGGATTATTAATACTCCGGGATTAACACCTATAATCCCTGGTCATCACAATATCCCCCACTAAAAGAATTTCGTCCTCGAAATTAGCACTGGTGTATCACGTAACACCCAGGCTACACAACAACATGAAGCCATAACCTCGATTCCTGACCATATCAGAATCGTATTAATAAACGCGAGGATACTTACCTCTCATCTAACTCTGAAACAGAGCGACTTACCAAAACCAACATATCACCCAAGAGGTAAAACGTACCTCGATGCGGGTCATCCCAAAAGTCAGCCTCTCATGACTGCAAATCAACCAATACTTACGACTGTAGATCGGACAGTCATCCTTCGTTCTAATACAACAGTACGAACACATCCTGAATGACACCTCAACCGTAAGAACGTTGACCTCGTGTCAAACTCTGGAGTGGAATAGACTTCCAAATCCATCATAACGTCGAAGAGCGTCAGCACAACTCAACGCTAACAGTCCAAAAGCAGTTAGTCAACTGAAACTGCAAGGATTCGAATCGCTCCTGATTCTATCGTAGATATCATTCCATGACATCTCTATCAAGACTCACGATGTCTAACATACATCGTTACGAAGGAAACACTAGTACAACCACGGTGTACACATACCAAACCTGGTTTCCACTTTCAAACCTCCTCCATCGAAGGAGTAGTCGCCTCATTGCAACTTAATTTGGGCAACTCACGGCCACAAATTCAAACAAAAGACATCTCACAAGATGTCCACCTCCGGATGTTCCAAGAATCACGTTCTGATCATAAATAACAACCGAGACTCCGCAGAGTTTAAATTTCTTAAGGGGCATGCAATAAACCCATTGCATCCTCAACGCTTGTGTCGTCAGCGACACTCAACCAATCCGAAATCCTGCCATCCCTTGAAAATCCTCGGATTTAACAATCCAAACTTGGGAAGGCTGTCGCATAACTCGAAGGAAAACACCAATAAGGGAAATACCTTAACCCTCATAAGAAAATCCCTCCTCAAGGGAGTCAACTAACTTCACGATCATTCCTCATAATCATCGTGCCACGGAGATTCCCAATCTCAAGGTGTTCCATATCTCACATCAGAGATTTAACCATCCAAAAATAGCATAACTCTATGCTTAACAGAGAGGAAATCAATAACTGGCATCCGTATACTCACCGGTATACCTGCCTAAGCACTGATGTCGCATGCATACTCAATGCACTCGGCTCGGGTATCTACCACATATCCCTAAGCCCCAAACACAACCGTCAATTCTGAGTCATTCCTTACTCAGTGGAGGATGAAAATCGACGATTAACAATACACGGTGTGATTCCCAAAATCAACACCACTTGTACCAACTTACCGAATCTTTCAAAGTTTCCCAAATAGGTATAATACTACCTCCTTCCTCGCAAGGGAAGTGCCATCGAACTCGAGATCCACAAGTCTCGAACCATCGTTCGGAAAAACTGGATATAATAACACCCATTGTATCCCAATACACGGGTTCCTTTAGATTGAGTCAATAACAACCTGATGACTCTCTTGTTGGTACTCCAACATCCTGAGCTGTCCCAGACAAGTCTCCAAGATTAAACATAAACGTATACACGTTTCAGCGAGGCATGAACAACCTTAACCTCAATGACATGGTGACTACTAGAGTCCACCACAATCCACATCGTATCACCTTACGATTTGCCAAACTTGGTTCCAACGAGCAGTGTAACGGCTCTAGCAAGCCCATCATGGTGCTACACACACGCGGCAGACAAACCAGTCGCTGCCTCTCTAGGTTCACCTCAAACCTACCAACAAGACGGACGTTTCCACATGGTATAACATACTATGGGAGGAAAACTCAATAGAGTAGTGGGTCTTTATCCAACATTCCTCAATGCCGATACACCCGGGGCACTCCAATGTCCCTATGTACTTAACATAACCTGATCCTACTCCCTTAGGACCCATCCTACACCCTCAAGGGTGGTGTGACCATGTCCACCACATGTCACATCGACAGAAAGCGAGTACTTTCCTCCACGATTACTCCTATCGTCAAAAACATGGCCAAAAAGCCAATCCAACGAGCATACTTCTAGGGTATCACCACTCGTAAAATGATCCCCCAATCGTAAGCTGCGGTACAATCACATGTACAGCGCATCTAACCATTCCTCGAGCAACCCGCTCGGTATAAGGGTCACGTCCATCGGTGTCGCACACACCACCTTGTGCTCGGTACTGGCACCCAAGGCATACCACTGAATACGTATACTCAACGCATCGATCATCGTAACGATGATGCATGTCTAATAAGACATCTCCTACACCATCGTCATCGTCATCCCGTGACGACACATGCCAACTCATGGCATCTAAAACATTGCCCACTAGTGACGATACATGTACCTCAGCGTATGTCATCCACTATCATGCTAGTAAAATAGGCATAATAAAACATGTATATCAATGCATGCCAGCTACAATAAAGCTAATAAAATAGCAATATCTCATACCTCATCGCTAGCAATATAGCGTCATACCTGTCTCCGTCGCTCAATAATAGTGCGTAATCAGCACCCATCGCTCGAAGGCGGCAAAATCCTGTGCTGAGTACATAGCGGCAAAATCCCTCGCTATAGAATCGACGGCATGACACCTCATCATATAATAAGTGGCATGAAACCTCGCTATATACCTGAGCATGAATCATCGTCCACATAGTAGCGGAAAGAGGCATCGCTATCAATACGCCTGGCGGAATGAACCATCGCCAATAGATATAACGGAATGAACCATCGCTATCAATACACCTGGCGGAATGAACCATCGCCAATAGATATAGCGGAATGAACCATCGCTATCAATACACCTGGCGGAATGAACCATCGCCAATAGATATAGCGGAATGAACCGTCGCTATAAATACACCTGGCGGAATGAACCATCGCCAATAGATATAGCGGAATGAACCGTCGCTATAAACCGTGTCCTCATAGAGAAATGAATATAAATCGACACAGCGGGACACATCACCGCTATCATCCGTGTCATCACAAAGGAATGAATCATCATCCTAACAAGCGGCATCTCATCCTCGCTTCTTCATACAAGCGGTATATCATCCTCGCTTCGTATGGCATACCCCGCCTCCATGTGCAAGCGAGCATCCCTGCCCGCTCCACATTTTTAGCGGTACAAGCATAAGCTTCTTCATACAAGCGGTATATCATCCTCGCTTCGTATGGAATACCCCGCCTCCATGTGCAAGCGAGCATCCCCGCCCGCTCCACATTTTTAGCGGTCAAGCATAAGTATAAAAATTCTCACTGTCATAAGCAGGACTCCTGGAATGCATAATCATCATTCCTTTTTATACTCCATATTTCCTGTAACCTGCAACCATCAGGGTTAACAACAATAGCCATATACGCTATGCATCCACATTCAATTCATAATAAAAACACATTATGAGAATGTATGGTTTCACAAATAAATGTCATGATATCCTTCTTTAAATCCTTATTTCATCCTGAGCCCTTATCATTAGTACATTTTAATGCTTCTTGCTACTCCAGGAAAGCGGAATTCTTCCTCGCTTCCACTGGACTTTAGCGTTGCTACTCCATGTAAGCGGAACTCTTCATCGCTTCCAATGGACTTTAGCGTTGCTACTCCATATAAGCGGGACTCTTCATCGCTTCATATGGACTTTAGCATAAGCCATTAAAATCCTTACTAAGATAACTTTGACTCAAGACATGCATATGCAAAAACAATGCACAATAACATATATCATAACCTCAATGCACCACTTTGCATTCATCATGTGTCAACAAGACAACGTAAAATACATGTTACCTCGGAAATATCCCTTTATCTGATTTTCTTAAAACCAGCTTCCTTGGCACATAACACACGGAGTGCCAGACATCCCCATAAATGTCATCCTATCGTGTTCCACACGATTCCTGCAACCACAATGGTTAGCAATACCACTTTTCATATCATAAGAGCACATAAACAATTTGCTATGTCATACAACATTAATGCCATCATGCATAAATATGTGCTATCAATAACTTCCTAGGCCCTTAACAGCCCCAATGAGCAACCACTGCTCTGATACCACTAATGTAAGGACCCCAAGCCCTTAAAACCTTGATTAGTGTATTAACCACTATGTGTGGTACATGCTTTCTATAAAATGTCAATCGGGAAGCTCTGATGATACTTAATCATTGCCTGTCAATAAAAGACTCATATGTTTGCCCTTTACCAACCCCTTGGTGCCGCTTTTCACATTGTAAACTTTTACAAAAATTTGGGCAGAGTCTCCCCATAAATAGAGCTATCCCAAAACAGAGTACAACACATAACAAAATTCCCGGCCAGGGAACACATAATACTCAACAGAAAGCAGTAATACAAGTAGATTCCCAGCCAGGGAAGACACCACACATACGTCAACAAAAGTGGGTTCCAACACCCACATAATACACCAATGACTCTCATATCATTCTAGCAATTCAACCTAATTGCATGCAACCTTAAATGAAAGAGAGAAAGGCTCATGCCTTTATATACAATCCATATACAAGTATAATCGTGCTCACATGCGAGCATCATGAATATGAATATGTATAAATCCTCAGGTGTATATATAGGTACTCTATACGATACCGTGCTCCATCAAGCCCTGGTACCACGATCCTGGGAGTACCTCAAATCAACAGCTCGAGCTCAGCTCCATAGCCATCGATGTACCTGTCCACCTGTCCCAACAGAGACAGCCCCCAACGGGGTGAGCATACCAATACACAAAATCCCATAATCATAATAATGAAATTCATAATTTACAACAAAGGTAAATGCTAATGAATTTAAATGATACTCCCTGGATGGCAACATCCTCATCCGGGATTCCGTGTACTGTCCCTGTTCTCACAACATCAAACTCATCAAATCTCATAAATCAGTAAATCAACACATTGATTTACACATCGCATGCCTGATCCTCGAATATCAACATATAGTGATTACAAATTCATTAAACATGCAATTACAGATATCACAATATCTAATACTGATTTCACAACCTTGCTATCAATCACAGATAGCTCAAATGCCTTAGCATTTATTTTACCAATCCTTCATTATACTTAGACATCTCAAGTGTCTTATAATGAATACATGAGTCTACAAACCTAGACATCTCAAATGTCTCATAATGAATACATGATTCTACGAACCTAGACATCTCAAATGTCTTACGAAGAATGCATGATTCTACAAACCTAGACATCTCAAATGTCTCATAATATAGTCATATAAACCCAGTACCCCATATATCATGCAAGAGTCATCCTACTCTAGTGTCACGCACGCTACAAGCGGCGATATCAAGATTTGGGTCATTCCTTGGCTATATCAACATATATGTATAACCATACGCAAAACATTCAATGCAATCAAAAACACCTTATGCATTTCACATATATATAGTAATGCTCGTACGTCGCACGTACCTTAAATTACCGAAGTCCGAGCCAAACCTTGCTCGAGTTCCATGCCCCGAGGAATGATGTGCTAACACGATAAAATAATTCACAATTATTTACGAACATGTAACCTATGCTCAAGCACACCCATATCCCTCACAACATTGTCAATACACGACAATTATCCTCTTAAAAGACCCGGGGCAGGGTACATGCAGGGAAGGAATAAATGAGACAATCGAAATTTGTTCAAGAATGCCCTACAAAAATCGAACCTCAATCTCACAATTTCGAACCCAATAAAATACCATAATTCATCTAAAATGTCAATTAAGCTAACCAAGCAAGAATCAACATCCCTTGACAAAAACTCCCCATTTTCGAACTCAACCCCCATAATTTCGAATCCAAACAAGCCCTTAAATTCAAACCCTTAAAATCCTTCAAATTCGAACCAAAGCTTCTCAATTCAATCTCAATCAAGCATCATAATACTCTTAAAACATGCAATAATCGATCAATTGCACGAAATAATACCCCTGCCAAAAACCCCCAAAAATCGAAATCAAACCCTACAATTTTCGAAAATAATTTCGAACCAAAACCACCGAATTTAGTAGGGAATAACATGAGAGGGATGCAAAAGGGGTAAGGGAGGCTATCCATACGAAATCGGAAGCAAAATCAAACGAAAATCGAAGAACCCTAGAAATTGGGGATCGACGCTTACCAGCAAAATTCGACTTCCACACGCGACGAAACCTCGAATTGATGGAGGGGAAAGAAGCGCCTCGTCGAGACGAAGACGGCGGTAGGTCGCACGCGCCGATCGGCGGCCGGACGGCGGCTGGCGCACCGCTTGAAGCGGCGGGGGTCCTGTAGCAGACGGGAATCGCGTGGACGGGAAAGAGAGAGGAAGGAATTGGGGCTGAAAATGAAATTAATACTAAAATCTCGGGTTCAACTTGTATTTATAGCAAAAATACCCCGAAAAAATAATAGCCCCACAAATACATCATGATTCCTTAAAAATCATCTGTTTTCAAAAACTCTCTCTCTAACTCCAAAACCCTCTACCGGTGCTCACATAGCACCCGAGATTCCGAGACACATCAAAAACCCAACTCTTAGGTTTTACACCGTAATGTGAATACAATCTCAACCTCTGGATCCAACGATCCCAACTGCCCAAATAAACGAGCCCAGAAGGCCCAACACCTCGATTAAATCCCAAATCGCCACGTAAAACCACTTTAGGGATTATTAATACTCCGGGATTAACACCTATAATCCCTGGTCATCACAGTTAAGTAGTAAAGATGGGTGCCCCTCGCGCGCCGTCCGTCCGTCCGCTCGGCTCGGCACGGCACGGCACGTCACGTCACGTCACGTCTCGTCTCGTCTCGTCTCGACTCGACTCGCCTCGCCGCGTCGCGTCGCGTCGCGCGTGTCGCTGCCGCGAAGGCAGTCCTATCTTTTTACTACACGGATTTCTGAAATGACTTTTCATTTGCCTGACTTTTCATATTCTGCTGAGTATTAAGTTTGAGACTTTTCACCTACCTGCAGAATTGATGTCAGATTTAAGTGTGAGACTTAAATCCGAAATGAATATGATGTTTAAGTGTTGAGACTTTTCATCTACCCCATTAATCTTTACACTTAATTCTGAGACCTTTGGAGTGGTCTGCTGTTCAGCTATATAAGCTGCTTCAGCTTTATGTTTTCTTCATCCCGAAATTGCATTTCATATCATATCATATTATCTTGAGAGTACTACAAACTGTTCAGTGTTCGAGTGAGTCTGTCTGGGTTTCTGCTTCAACCCATACAGAGGTGTTTGGGACGTTGTACCTTGGAACTCTCTTGTCCAGGAGGCCAGAAGTTGTAGGCGGGCAATTTAGAGTTTACGGGCACACGGTTTACTGTGGCCTCGTCCAACAACAAAGTTTCTGCCCAGTTTATTTAAACTGTTTGTTGTAAGTTTCTACTGCTTTCAAGTATTTTCTTTTATTTATAAAACAGTGTATGTCATCTTATGAGTTTTCTCGTCTTCTTCTACAAAAGGAAAATAACCAACACTTAAAAGATTTGAAGGGCTGTAATTAGACATAATCAAGAAAAAGAAAAATACATGATGCTCTGGTTAATGTCATCCTCAATTAAGGATTGTGCCGATAAGCAATACCAACTGACGGTAAGTACAATATAAGAATTTAGAAACATTCTGTCATTCCAAACAACAGGTTTCTCACCGGTATTATGTGGAACGGCTAAAGTTATCCCTCAGGAGGTTTGCGACATGCTCAAGTGCCCGGCACAGAATGGGAACTAAAGCAACTGCCAACATTGAAATCAATAACTTATGAATCTCGTGCTTTCAGTAAATGAGACTGAGAAACTAATAAGTGAGCAAGTGATGCTGACATTTGAGGCATGAATTTGAGGAAACAAAGTTAACACGGTACAAGGCATAGAGAAAATCTTTGGTAGCCACCACTGACTGAAACCACACTTGCAAAGCCTGCAAGTTCCATGCTCTCGTTTTCTGCAAACAACAATTAGTTATCATAGGGAGTGGCCCAATAAATAGAACAAAATTATTGCACTGAAACAAACAAAGAAACTAAGTGGCATTATTACCCCATAGAGCGAATATAGAGAATACAGAGAAGAACAAGCAGTTGCGAAGAAGGAAAGCAGATATGCCCGATTGGACAGAATCTTTGGTACAAATGGAAATATTGAAAGAACCCCCACAACAAATACCTGCAGAAGGGCGGAAATAGTTTTAAAGTATCCTGAAACATAAAATCTATTGAAGATAGAAAATACAACCAGCTTAGTATAGATCACTCATTTATTTGACGAACATAATTCATATCCCAACCACATCAAGAGCATGGTAGTAATACGTTTCCTAATTCAATTATGTAACATAATTCACAGATCTAGGTAACCTTGATTATGAGAATCTTTATCAAAATCTACACAAAAAGATTACAAACGACATTGGCCCATCCTTCCTAGCCAAAGGCCCGAACTGTTTAGAAGTAAAATGGGACAAAAAATTGCAGAATATAATAAAAGCTGTGAGCACATTAAAAACATTTAAAGCAGGAATCAAATTATAGATCAATAAAGAAATAGAATATGGCCATAAAACTTGACATTCTTGCACCTGCCACGAAGGAGTTAAACAATAACGTAATTTATAGTGAATTCAACATACCCAAGCATTGACAGCACATTGGATGGTTTGGCTATCCCAACACAATGATGTAGAGTTAGGAGGATGAGCTACAGGTGTCCCTGATGTTCTACTCGCAGACCCTATATGATGAATTCAAGCCAAAATATACCCAGAAACGCAATAAAGAATGAGTAAGAAATGTTTACCAAATCATCACCCCAATCTCTTACAATAAACTAATTCAGACCTGAACTCTGATGACGTGGATTACTGCCAGAAGAAGATGACGACGTTGATAATGGTGAGGGTGCTGAAGGTCTTGCAGGCGTGGTACTGGTAGCCTGGGCTCAACAACTAGATCTGGATCCTGGCATGCAATATACATCAAGCTAGCTGCAAATAATAAGTAACAAGAAGAACCGAATGAACCACGCCCTAGGTGATTGTTTTAATCCATACATGGACAACTATTGTTACATTATTCTTTTTTAAAAACATTCCCTTGCCAAGAGTTCCTTTCAAATACCAAAGTATTTGATCAAGAACACTTACATGTGTATCAGTGGGTGTATGCATGAACTGACTAACTATGCTCATATTGTAGGTAATATCAGGCCTAGTTAGATAGGTGGATTAGCTTTCCGACGAGGTGTTGATATCTTCCCTTATCAGTTGGTGGATCAACCGCACATCCAGATAAGAAAATATAATCGTTTTCTTTGTGAAATTTTGAGGCTAGCACCTTGCACTTTCTTTTATCCCTTTCAGAGATTGAAATGGGAAAAATCAAACTGTCATATGTACCCTCTGAATCACAAAAAGCAGATATTCTCACCAAACCATTCCTTAAAGGGAGAATTTTATAAGAACATATTCGAGTTGGGAATGATCAACATACATTCTGCGATATCATCTTTGATGCAGTGCTAATACACCTGAGAATTCTTAATTGGCTAGTTGTAAATAGCCTCAGGGCTGTGGAGCAAAGGACACATACTATCTTCAATCATTGAAGCCGGATTGAATGAGATCGAGCCAATAAGAGCACAAGCTAGCCCAATAATTGGACAGGTGCCAGAAAGGAAAAGATATATCAAAATCAATATCATAGTTTAGATAGTTACCTAGTTATATTAGGATTATGATTCTCTAATTGTGTTAGAACTTAACTTCTAGTATTAGAGTTCTAATAGGAATATGTTTAAACTCTATAAATAGGACCTATGTAATTCATTCTGGTGGTGAAGTACAATAGAACAAAGAACATAAATACATAATTTTATAACTTTCTTGTTTTCAAAACATTCTTCTAATGACATCTTCACAATAAAAATTACATACTAATATTCACACTGAAAACTTAATCTCTTACTTATACATGCCAACTACGACGATGAGGAAAATCCAGGTAATAATATACATTCAGAATTTATAATGGCAACAGAACAGATCTCAGAGAAAAATCCAATAGAACAGCATTCCCAGATTCCCATGTTCATACTTTCAGCAAGTAGATATCATCTCTTCACCAGCTGCCTTCTAGACCACAAAATTAATCAAGACCCAGATAAAACTCGTTTGACTCGTTCGATATACACCCAAGTAAGCAACCAAAATGACTATTCCACTGAAATGGGAAAAAAAAAATCAAACTTTATAGATGTAGCTAAGATTAAATCTTCAACGCTGAAGAGGGAGTAAAAAAATTAAACCTCGATGCAATTCTTTGCAATCCGCTTCAGCTTCTGCGCATCTTCTCCTTCTCCGCCACCCATTATTTTCTCTCTGCTAAGGAAATTAGTTCGTGAATATGATAGTAGAAACCTTATAACTTGACTTTGGAACCTAAGCCTCACACTCGCACTGTAACAAACTAACGATGCTACACTTCGAAAGATTCACTGTTGTTTCTTGTACTATTTTTTGCTAGTATATTCGGGAATCCAGATACCATCTTGTTTTGCGCCCTACAAATTTTTCCGTTTTGACGTAAAATCGCTTTTGCGAAATTGACGACTTTAACAAAACTACTTACAACAGTTAGATATATTTTTTTCTTTTTAAACTTTCTAGACAAATCAAGCTAAAGGATTATTTAAAATTTTAGAAACCAATGATTTCCAGACTTTATATGGTTCAATATTTTTACTTACATATATAAATTAATTTTACTAAATCAAGTTAATCCACTGGTTTAAATAATATCACTTTCGATTGCGTGTGAAAATAATACTAGTCAAGGCATTGTCTTAATGTTTTGTCACCATATTCTTCTTGTATAGACTCAAGTTCGAGTCTCATTTCCGTACGATGATAACAAACTAATAACTTTTGACAAACTTATTGGTTGCATCTTAATATATATAAAACTATTATAACAAAAAATTAAATTACAAATAAGTATTGAAATCCCATATGCTGCTCAGATGTTCAAAGTAAAAAATCAATGAATTTTGCAAGGATTCATAAAACTTAAACCAAAGAATAGAATATTGATATTGTAACACAGTGATAAACCCCTATGTTTTGAATTTTTAACCAGGTGTATTCAGGTCCCTATCTTGGTGATTGTTGTTTCACGAACCATAGTTGGATGTATTTTAATATTTTTTGTACTATTTTATCTTTAATGCCAAATTACCCATCAAACCCATTTTCACTTTCCATTTTTTCGGTCGGGGAAAAGAAGAGAGCTTTCGCCGAAGGGAGTTATGTGCACTTGAAATTGCTGGTACCAGTGCTATACGACTGAGTCGCACATGATGACCTAGTATCACAGTCTCTTTCTTGTCGGTGTAACTTTTCACCTTGTATTCTTTGTTTGGGTTTTGCTAGGTTTACGCACATCATGAAATTGTTGGTACCAGCACAAAGGGATGTCTTAAATTCAATAATGCTTCTGAATTAGGGAGGTGTTGAGAGATTATAGTGTGAGAGAAGGGCATAAATTAACACTAAAGAAAAGTGAGAGGGCTAGGATTGCAACTGTATGCAACAAGGGATGTAATTGGAGAGTCCATTATTCCAATAGCACTTGCAGTGGTTCCAGTTGAAAATTGAGAAAGTTGGACATGGTTCTTGACAGAGTTGTTGGATGATATTGGTGGGTTGGAGGATAATAGGTGGACATTCATGTCTGATAGGCAGAAGGGACTTATAGAGGCACTCAAAGTGTTATACGGGCATGCACCAATCCTATTCACCATAGATCAAAGTTGTATAATGTAATCTACTTTCATATGATTAATTTAAATAAATTTTTATTTCGGATACGTTTCAGATTCGATCAAGATACGCCGCTGACCGTACGGGTTAAATACGGAACTTTTGGATTTTTTTTTTAAAATAGGGTTGAAACTGTAATTAAAATTAAATTAATTAACTTAATCCCTACTTCCTAACCATCTTAATGTGTTTATGTCGATTATATGCTTGAAATTTTTAGTTGTCCTGGATTAATATTTTACCATTTGTCGTGAAGTTGGTGAGTTTGCAACTTTATTCTGATTTTTATTGTGTTTAATGTTGATTATATGCTTGAAACTTGATTTCTTACAAATATTATTAATTATATATTTATATATATAAATAAATTAATAAAATTTATCGTATCCGGACGTATCGTATCCTATAAATTTCAAAAATCCTGTGTAGTCGTACCCGTATCTGCATATCCACGTATCCGCGTATCTATATCCGTGAAACATAGGGGTTATTAACTCTGAAAATATTACATAAAAGGGCCGGTGCAATTCGCCCAATATAATACAGTATTATATTATATTCCTGGTTAGTCGTGTTGTTCTCGTAATTGATATGAAATATTCCATATCAGTTATACATTAATATGTGTTAACATTAGCCGACGACTTGTAATCTATTTGACATCGTTCACAATTGTGACCTAATGTCTCGTATTCCAACGAAAAACATCAAAATTCTCTAATCCTCTATTTTCAACAACTGTTGCAAGAAGTCGTTCCAAGAATCAATCGGACCAGGCAAACACCAATGCACACAATCATTAGCAAATGATTGATTTACCCCTTGGAAATGCCCATATTTACTCGGATGCCCATCTGGCCTCAACAACATAGGCTTCGTCGCATCAAACAACCTAAACTTCGTCCGTCCATTTCTCCTCCCTTCTTTTCGTGCAATGCGAAGCTCCTCCAACTGTATCAAATACATCTCCAAGCTATAATCCTCCAACGCGGTCTCATTCAACCTAAACGGCGCCGTTCGCCGACAATCGCCACCCTTATCCCACGGCCCGCCCTCGAAATGCGACGGCGCAAAAGTTCTCAAAAACGCGACTCCACCGAAATCGACGGCATCATTTATCGCTCGAAGCGCAGTCCGGAAAGCCCGCCGGTAGCTGAAGCTCGACTTCAGGTGGCTGACGGAGGTCTCCGGGCAGTAAAGGCAGCCGACGAGCTGGCGATTGAGGTAGAAGTAGGTGGGGCGGAAGAACCAGTGGCCGGCGGAGATGATGACGTAATCGTGAAACGCGATTTTAGTTGTCCATTTGAGATTGAATTCGTCGAGATATAGATTGAAAGGGCGCTTTTCGTCGTTGGGATCGCTTCTCTCTGTGTGGACCAAGTAAGGTGACCAGAACATGGAAATGTTGAAATCGTGTTCGTTGAATTCGTAACGTTTGTTTTGATCCAACGGGTGGGACAAGTCTACAGAATTTGACGTCTGAAAATTAAATGAACAAATAAACCAAAATAATAATTAAATTTATGTTATAAAAAAATTAATAATTAAATTAATTACTTCTATTTTTGAGAATAATATTCTGTAATCTTTTCATTAATATCAATGTTAAAATTAATTTACAATAATTTTCCGAGCACATTATTTTTAATTAAACTATATAAACCATGGCAAATGGCCTTTGTGGCCTATTTAAAAGTCATAAGAAAACGAAATTCTCTATATAAAAGCAATCGATGTTTAAAAAAAACTTGCAATTCAATTTTTTAATCATTGAATTATATTCACTTATACATGGATTTCTTATAAAAAAATCAATTCTTATCTATATAAATTGGAAATCCAACAAACAAGATGAAAGACTCTCGATTAGAGCTGTCAATATGGGTCAACTCAACCTGACCCATTAAAACTCGTAATTCAAACGGGTCAGTTCATTTAGGCCCACCTCTATTTTAGTTGGAAAAACCCCAACCTGGCCCAACCCCAGGCAAGTTGCAGGTTAGACGGGTCAACCCACCAAAAAATAAAAATAGATAAAAATAATAATTTTATTAGGTTTTAGTGAATTAAAATTATTAATAATCTATATGTTACCTATAATATTTGAACAAATAATTTAACAATATATCAATAATATAAAAACTTAAAAGTGCATAAATTTAACAAAAGCTAACAAAACTAAAAAAATAATACAGTTTTCCAAAATTCATCAACCATTAATATTATACCATTTTATCTCCTCCTCCTTCTCCAACCTCCTCCCTTTTTTATTTTTTGCAATAATCTCTAGAATATTTGATCCATTATCAGCTAAAGTTGTTTTAATACTTGCATTATCTTCATTATCTACATATAAAATATTATGTATAACTTCTAAGCCTAACCGTGGGTTAACCCAGCTCAATCCATCCCAACCAATAACCCTTTTTACCCACTTTTAAATGGGTTGAGAAAATGTTAACGAAACCAATCAATTTTGTGTTACGAGTTGGACCCGCACGACATGTTGAATCCAAATTGACAGCTCTACACTCAATCTAGGAAAAATTTTGAGAACTGGCCTTAAAACCAAAATTTTTTAAAAGCATTACTCATCCTTTAAAAAAAGTTGTTTTAAGACCACTCTTTTAACTGCCTCATCGATCTAGCATATGTTTACTAAATTTGCAGGTTTAATTCTTCAATGAGCGATGATGTTACCATAAACAAGCATCATATGAAAACTCATAATTCCATTTCAAATTTCCAACAATATTTATATATAAAACTAATATATAATTAAGACTAAATAAATACCACAAAATTGCAAAACTCAAAAAAATTTAGAAAGAAAAAAAATCGAGAAATATTAAAATATTCATAGTTAGATGATGCAGTGTTTATTTAAACCAATAACGTTTGTTTGACTATGATTTTGAAATATAACTTTTTTAGTTTTATTTTTGACATTTGTTTTTTGTACGTGTTTAAATATTATTTTACAAAAAAAATATTTAAAAAGGGTCACATATCAAAAAAAATATTTGATTAATGTTATTTTTCAAACTATCCCGATGCATATGTTAGATGATGCAGTGTTTATTTAAACAAATGACATTTGTTTGACTATGATTTTGAAATATAAACTTTTTAGTTTTATTTTTTATATTTGTTTTACATTTATTTTTTTATATATGTGTTTAAATATTATTTTCCAAAAAAAATCTTTAAAAAGGGTTACATATCAAAAAACGATTTTGATCATTGTTATTTTTCAAATTATCCCATATACATACGTACCCTTGACAAGAGGCAAACCAAAGACTGCATGTGATTTCTTGCCACAGAATCGCCAACAAAAGCTATGGATTTCCCCCTCACCAGTTCCAGAAACTGAACAGGATCAAATATGGGCAGCTCACAGTCATTGGGCTTCCACCTCCATTTCAAGAACCCTGTGTCGGGCCGCCCGAATTTCAAGCAATTCTGATGCTCCTGTATCGCATCACACGTCTCGTTCGTGTAATACGGGCCCTCGGGATTTGGCACCCATTCCCCGGAAAACAGATCGCATTTATCCTCATCCATTACTTTCGATCGTATCATTTCGATCCGATCATCATCGCCGCCGCTTGTGCTGATGGTTGTGAGTTTCTGTTTTGTATTTTCATGATGTACATAATCTTTCCTATGGATAACGTCCCTCTTAGCACGACGGGCTTTCGATCTTCTTCCCTTAACATTTCGTCTCCCAATTGGGCCGGAGACATGGCGGTGAACGACCGTATCATCAACTCCTTCACCATTCTCACACCTCTCCGCGTCACCGGAACAAGGCTGATTGATCTCTTCCTTCACAGAAGGAGCCAAATATTCCAAATGAGATGTCGTTTGTATGGACTCTCCTACTGAATCATCCAACGATTCATAAGCTTTCGATTCTTCTATTAGTTTCTTGGAAGAATCCCGAAACGATTGGTAGTATAAAGGGATTGTCAAAAGTATCGTTAGGGCTATAAGTGGGGCGATCTTTGGAGTTTTTCTTCTTGTTTGTTGGGGTTTCCCTAACGGAAGATCAGAGACTTGTAGCTTCATCGTAATCTATGTTTGTTGTGTTCAAGAGGGATGGGAAAGAGAAAGGGAAAATGGGTGAAGGAGAAAATCGAAGACAGAAGACCAATTCTATACAGCTTTGTAAGGTGGTGATTAGAAAAGTGATGGTTATTACGACAGATGGATAATATCATGGGTAGAGAAATTGCTATATTTCCTTGGATAATATAACATGTATAACAGATATGCACAAATAGCTTTAAGGAAGAGCAATTTTTGCCTCTGCGAAAAGATCACTAAACTGGTAATGGGGGAGCATTATGGGAGAGACGAGTCGTGTTAGGAATTGCTAGGCCACCCAAGAATAGGAGGAAGCTTTCTTGAAAAAAAAAACTGTCAGCTATTTCTTCCCAAATTTCTCGGAGGACAATAACCATTTTTATCCATTTAATTATAAACAAATTTCAAAAGCGAATTATACTGCCGCATCAATAACTTTAACAACTATCACATTTAACAATTTTCAAATCATTTTTATCCCAACAATTCACTTTAATTCAACTAGTAGACGACGCACACGCGTTGCGTGTGTAACGTAATATATAATGCATATGAATTGATTCGTGTAATGAATAAATGAGACATATACATTGGTTAATATTACAATTCAAAAGATGCAACAAAAAACCACAACAAACCATTGGAGGGGGGTAGTTTGGTAAATTCAAATTTGTCATACCAAGGTAGTTATTATAAGGGGCTTATGCATTATAATATAGTAAGATTAGTGAGACACACTCAAAATTTATTCATATTTTAATACATATATTCATATTTATAATAAATTTTAAATATTTTAGGTTTATTTATGATATACCTTTCGTAACTTATTTTTTAAATTAACTTCTAAAATATTTTAAATATAAAAACTTATATTTTCATATTATTTTTGTTAGAATCGAAGTTGTGTTTAGAATAGATAGAATAAACACATGCTAAATTTCAACTTTTTTTGCTCACAGTGAATTCTCAGGTACTACTATTTGATCTCAATTAAATGTATTTCTAATAAAAAGTAATGAGGAAAGAGTGTGCAAGTAGACCTCTGATATGATTAAAGGGAACAAGGTCTACTAAAAAATATAAAGTTTAAATATAAGAAACAAAAATACGATGCAAAAATAAATAATTTATTTCTGGAAGTTCGAATGAAAATCTTCAACGCCTCACAAAGTGCGTTGGACTAGCGGTGGGGGTTGAACTTAGAAATCCCATCAACCCAAGTTCGAATCTTATTGAAGAAAGTTTGGTGAATGTTTGTGTGTATGATTATTTTATTTTTATCATAAAAATAAATTTTGAATAATTAATGATATTTAACTTAAAAAACCTTTGTCCAAGATATTTTTATAAAATCATCCTATTTTTTTGATCAATTAAACAATAAAAATCAATTTTGACTATTTTTTTTTCAAAAAAATACTTATCTATGATAAATCAAAACAAGAAAGAAATTTATGTCAAAAAAAACAAGAAAGAAATTCACCATTACTATTAAATGAATTATCAAATATTTCAATAATTTTTTTGATTTAAAGATTTCAATGCTTGTTAGTTTGTCAAATTAGTTATGAATTTAGAAAAAAAATATTGATTTTAAATGAATATTTTTCATTTGTTAAAGAATAGGATAAATGAGAACCTTTTATGTTTATCACTTGTTAAAGAATACATATGAAAAAAATATAATGAGACTCAGAAACCTAGATATAATATAATTAATTTCGCCCCCTCGATAAATTTCCTAGATTCGCCCCTGATTCTTCCCTTGCAAGAATGATTCAATTTGGTTTACACTCAAAAGTATACAACTCACTTAGGCTAATATCATATAGATAACCTAAACACACAGAATCACAGCTCACACAGAATCACAAAGCTCACACAGATTCAGAAGCAAAGTTGAATGTTAGAATGATTTCGTATCACTCAGTATCTATGAAAGACCGATAAAATAGTGAAGTGTCGAGTGTTTCCTTTGAGCAGCAAATTTGAACCTGGATAATCAAGATACATGAAAGGCCTTTTGCTGCTGAATCTCGTAATAGAGTGATTGATAGTAATGATTGCATGAGTATTGAATCTTCGACATATATATAGTCCGAAAAGTCCAACATATATTTTTTTCTGAATATTGACAAATGTGCGTTGATTCAACAATCATAGGAGTGGCCGACGTTCCTTTTGCCTTCTTTCCAAATGCGTTAACAACGGCTAGTTTTCTGATGTATTTAGTGGCATTGTAGGGTAGTACAATTTTTAGTGCACTATATGTCAGGATTCGTTTGACAACTCTGCTAGATTTCCAAATATCTTAGTCCGCTAGACTAAGTCCTGCTTACTTCTTGAAATGCTTAGTCTCGAAATGCTTCGTCTTGATTACACCGGGATTCAATGGATCTTGATCTTATCGAGTTAGTTCTGCCCTCGGCGGGGGTGATAAGGGTCTGCTGGTTACTTGAAGGCGATGGTCTGCTGAGATAAAGTCCATTGGCCAAAGTCTACTGATCATAACTCTTCTAGCAGACTTTGCTGGGCTTTGATGATAAAGATCTCTATTGGTCAAAATATTTAAGCAATATCAACACAGAACCTCTTAGAATAATTATATTTGTTTTATCTCTAGCTATTTTAGATCTCAATTATTCCTTCTTATATTTATGTCAGAGTTTTTCAAACTTAGGTAGTCAACTCGAAAGAGGAGACCATCAGGTTGGCTTTCAGATGAAAGCAATGTTGCATACTGACAGAGGATGGTGAGCCATCGAGTTTTCGTGAAGCTACTCAAAGCTCGGTTATGTCCCTGTCGATGACAGTCATGCATGAAGAATTGGAAACTTTTTGACAAGAATACAATTTGGGATCTTGTTACATAACCATAAGGAAGGAAAATCTATCGGTAACCGATGAGTCTACAAACTGGACGGGATAATAGTAACCAAGTGGAGTGATATCATCAAGATTGGTGTTGGAAGAAAATGTTCAGAAAGAAGGGATTGACTTCAATGAAATATTTTCTACTGTGGCTGGGCTATAACAGTCGGAGTAGTAGTGGCATTGTGTGCGGTGTTTGACCTACATCTAGGGCAGCTTGATGTGAAAAGATTTGTCTTCATGGAGATTTGGTGTGGTATGGGAATATGTATTGACTAAGGAGGTTTTGTCTAGGAAAATCGATATTTAAGTGAGACCAGTGTGACCCCAACAATTATCTTGGGAATCTTGAAGTTCTGTCTAGGAAAGATCAAAATTCTCTATTTCCTGGGAGCTTACTTAGTTTGTAATATTCAAGTCTACATCAAAAGATCACAAGGCGATGAAGAAGCTTATATGCTCCAACCAGAAGGTTTTGCTGAAAAAAGGCAAAGAGGATTTGGTTTGCAGGTTGAACAAATCTTGGTACGGTCTCAAACAGGCGTAGAGATGTAGGGACAAGAGTTTTGATTCCTATATCATGAGCCTTGAATACAACAGATTTAGTGCAGACCCTTGTGGATATTTCAAGAGGTCTGGAACGATGATTGTATCATTTTGTTGTTGTACATGGACATGTTGGTAGCAGGCCCCAACAAGGGCCGAGTCCAAGAATTGAAGGCACGGTTGGCTAGGAAGTTTGATATGGGACCAGCAGACAAGATCCTAGGGATGCAAGTTCATCGAGACAGAAGTAACATGAAGATTTGACTCATCTTAGGTTGACTTCAAGTTATCCTCCGAAAAGTGCCCTATCAGTAAAGCAGGGAGATAGAGATGTCTCAAGCACAGTATACATCATCAGTGGGATGTTTAATGTTTGTTGTGATTTGTACAATACTAGGCATTGCACAAGCAGTGAGAGTTGTCAATCAGCACATGGCGAATTATGGACGGAAACACGATGTACGGTTAAGAGGATATTTAAGGGTACCGCAACTGCTACATTATGTTACGGAGGATCTGATTTTACACTCAGTGGCTTTGTGGATTCAGAATATGCAGAAGAAAGAGAACATAGATGGTGTTCTGACAAAGCAGGCTAAAACTGATAAGTTCGAGTGGTGAGGATTCTCAAGTGGCCTAGCAGAAACGTAAGCGGCAGGTGCGACTAGATTGAAAGGATGTGTAAAGATATGTTTGGTTTTCAATCAAATCTCCAAGTGGGAGAAATGTCGGCAATCAATGGTCAAATAGTTGAAAAATGCAATAGCAAAAGTGCTGGACGATGGATCCATTTTGTGAAATGTTGCCAGCCATATTTTGACAGGATGTTCAAGGTTTCGCACAAAGATTTTGCATTATAAATATGTTCATTTCTTGTCTATTCCAATCATCCCACAATCTCCAAAAATGTATTCTTTTATCTCATCTCATATATACATTCTAGTTTGAATGTATATGTCTATAATAGTTAGTGATGTATTTTCTCCTATATTGAGAGTGTAACATGGAGATTTGACTCATCTTAGGTTGACTTCAAGTTATCCTCCGAAAAGTGCCCTATCAGTAAAGCAGCGAGATAGAGATGTCTCAAGCACAATATACATCATCACTGGGATGTTTAATGTTTGCTGTGATTTGTACAATACTAGGCATTGCACAAGCAGTGAGAGTTGTCAATCAGTACATGGCGAATTATGGACGGAAGCACGATGTACGGTTAAGAGGATATTTAAGGGTACCGCAACTGCTACATTATGTTACGGAGGATCTGATTTTACACTCAGTGGCTTTGTGGATTCAGAATATGCAGAAGAAAGAGAACATAGATGGTGTTATGACAAAGCATGCTAAAACTGATAAGTTCGAGTGGTGAGGATTCTCAAGTGGCCTAGCAGAAACGTAAGCGGCAGGTGCGACAAGATTGAAAGGATGTGTAAGATATGTTTGGTTTTCAATCAAATCTCCAAGTGGGAGAAGTGTCGGCAATCAATGGTCAAATAGTTGAAAAATGCAATAGCAAAAGTGTTGGACGATGGATCCATTTTGTGAAATGTTGCCAGCCATATTTTGACAGGATGTTCAAGGTTTCGCACAAAGATTTTGCACTATAAATATGTGCATTTCTTGTCTATTCCAATCATCCCACAATCTCCAAAAATGTAGTCTTTTTTATCTCATCTCATATATATACATTCTAGTTTGAATGTATAGGTCTATAATAGTTAGTGATGTATTTTCTCCTATATTGAGAGTGTAGTCTCTTTGAAAGATAGCAAGAGCTTATAACCCACATGAAACTATTATAGTGGAATCTTTCCATCATGCCCATGGTTTTTACTCTAATAATTTTTAGGGGTTTTCCAAGTAAATTGTGGCATCCATTTTATTCTTCATTTTCAGTATTTCTATCTCATGATGCCGCACCTGAGGCCAACATACTCTGTCACTGTCCTGATGAATTTCAATAAAAAGAAATGATGCAGCAACCCCAAAGCATTCATCTAATGTTTTTTAATAATCATCTCAATCAACTCAATGTTATTTCCTATGAATACCAAATCATCAACATAAAGTGCAAGAATGAGTATACCTGACTTCCCTTGCCGTTTGACATACAATGTATGCTCACTCTCTTTTCTCAAAGCCTTTCACATCAAATAGTTATCAATTGCACATCACTAGTCGCCAATCACTTGGTTCATCGGCGATGAATTTACCAGTTATCATTTCGGGATGATGAATATCCCACAAAAATACAATGCTGAGATGGAGGTGCAAGCTTGCTAGTTATATAGGGTTGGAGCCAAGGAAATCATTTCTGTACTTGTTACCTTCCATACCGCATCAGAAGGAGCAGTGGCTTGTAGTGCAATGGGAGTGGGGACAACACAATTTGAAGTCTTGGAGTTGCTTGGCTTGGGATCGGGGTGAGGATCCATAGATGAACCTATATGGGAAGTTTAGGTCGCCAATCACTTGGTGTGGGTGAAAGATGGTGGAACTGTCTCGAAGATTCTTTGTTTCATATTCTATGTAACAGTGTTACCTTCATTTCCTACTTCCTACCGTATACTGATGTATTTTGGGTGAACCTTTTAGATTTTTAAAATAATTTTTCTACACTATCAGTTGTAGTTGGGAACTCAAGTAAAAAAAATGGTAGCATATACATTTGGTACAAAAGATAAGACATTGTTATTTCTACAACCTTGTCTCATGCGGTATTTGGATCGAGCTGTACCAGAACTCAAGTAGGGGTGTTTATCGGGCCGGGTCAATCCGGACCCGGCTCGGAACCGGACCGATTAGTCCTGTCCGAAACCGGAACCGCACTAACCGATTCCGGTTCGCCCCGGAACCGGTATCAAACCGGTCCAGGGCGGTTCCCAGGAACCAAATCGGTAGCACCACCGGTTCCGCACTGGAACCGGTTGATTTAAAAAAAAAATTAAAAGGCTTCTACAATGCAATCTCTCCAAAATATGTTTCAATTGTATTATAATCAACAGGCAAGTGAATCATCGCAACAAAGGCCTCCTGAAGAACAACCCCAAGCTTAAACTAAAGGTGAGAGCATCAATTTGCTTAGGATGCTGGGCAGGAAAAAACTGAAGGGAAAATGACATTCTACCAGCACGTCGACTGAGTTGTAAATTTATCTGAATTATCAATTTGTAACGGAAACTTCGACGTGCTACAATGGTGGAAATCAAATGCAGCACAATTCTCTATCTTAGCAAAATGGCTAGAGACGTGTATGCGGTGCAAGCTTCAAGCGTCGCTTCTGAATCGGCATTCTCAACGTGTGGCTGAATTATTGGAGAATACAGAAGTAGTCTATCTGCTGATTCGTTATGCATGCTCACGTTACTTAAAGATTGGTTTGAAGCAGAATGTAAGAATAGAAGAGATGAGGCGGTTGACGAATTCGTAAATCATTATGACGAGCAAGAAGAAGAGAACGCAAAAACAATACTTATCAATTATGAAGAGTGCTAAATTGTAATATTTTTTTATTTAGATTTTCAATTTGCCATCTCTTTACAATGATTTGTATGCATCTATATTATGAAATGAAGAAGAAATATATTGAATTTGTGATGAATATTGGGGAAACATTTACAACATTAAATAATCCCGACCGGATCGACCCGGAACCGGTTGGAACCGGAACCGGGTCCGATCCGATTCCTTAACGGACAGGACCGGTTCCGTGCTTAACGGATCCAGAACCGACCGGTTCCGGATCGGACCGAACCGGTCCGATCCGTTAAGCACCCCTATTTACAAGCGATTAATTAATGTTTTACTATTTTAAAACACATAACTCAATCAATTACTTTGAGAACCAAACCATAAAAAAAAGATCGTGGATATTTTAAAAATAAAAAATTTATACACCGAACCGAACCGAAACAAACCAAACCGACCCGACCCTTTTCACACCATTGGCTTCAGTTGTGTAAATAACACACACACACACACGCTTTCAGTCAACAAAATAGAGTAATTGAACAAGTTACTAATGGACTTTCGAATGGAAAGGAAGCAACAAGAGCCAAAAAGAAATTAAAATGAGCCACTTTCGGTGTAAAGTAATCTCGAACTGGATCCAACCTTAAAGATTGCGGCTATCCATATGATATGATTTTCATCCCAAAGCTGATCATTATACTGCACTTTTCCTGCAAATCACAGATTTTCAGAGGAAGGGATAACAAATTAACAATCAGCAGTGAACACATGAAGTTAGTTGAGGGAGAAAAGGTCCTCTGATTGGTGCAACTAAAGTGCGTGATTTTATTTAAGTTGCTAATCTCTGCAAATCCTTACAAGCAGTGAACAAATGCCTTAAAATTTATTGACAATGTTGGGCTCTTCTTCATCGCCATAGTCGTCCTCATCATCTCTGCTAAATTGTGTGTATTCATCGAGCGACGAGGCAGGGAATAATTCACCAGCCTTACTGTTGTCTTGGGTTGGTGTTCTCGCCACATTTTTAGATTTTCCTTTGTTCATCTGTTGCATGGACATCGAATGAGCAGTAAACTTCAATTTAAGCATCGCTACTACAATAAATAACAAAATCATAGTTTCCATTTTGTGCTTCACTCCTCGTTTTTTTATTCCTTTCCTCATGCTTTTTGGTAGCAGCATGATTTCCTTTCAGTCTTGCTCTCATCGCTCAAGTCATAAAAAATTCCGTCACAAATAATCTGGTACAAGGCACATTTTCTTACATCAATTCCCAAGAATCACATGGTACCACTATAGCACACATATGCATGGATATACATTCAAGAGGTGCATAATGCATATTTTGGTTTTTCTTCTTATTTTTTCTAAATATGATCATTGTGCACTAATGACAGATTGATATCAGTTGTTCTCAATATATTCCACCAAAACCAATATCAAACACTCCTACATAAAGTCATCTAATCATGGAGTGACAATAAATCCTTACTGAAAGTGCTAGTCTCAACATATTTGCAAAATGTTGAAAATTGCTTCGCACGGAAGCTCTTCTATTTCTATCTTACCCATCACCCAAGGAAAACAACAGATATTGACAAAAACAAGACTAACAAGAAACCAGATCTTCCATTGGGGCGAAACTCGAAGGATAAACTTACAGTTCGCAGCAAAGTTCTCCTTTCCCTCTCCCGAGCATTCTTGATGGCCTATAAGCAGTCAATATTCTGATAAGGTTCTAACGTTACAATCAACAATCATTTTCATAAACTCATAAAATGGAAGACAAGAAAGAAGAGCAAACAAAATTGGTATTCTTATAATCGGTAAAGACAAACCTCCTCTAATGTCTTCTGTTCGGCTTCTACTTCAGAAATATCTCTTCAAGAATACAAAAAAAACAAATATCTTGAACATGCCACATCTAACACTTTACCAATCAATCACTTCAAACAGAGCCTTTTCACATAATCTTCTTCCTTTTACAAGGAAATTCAATTCATCCGCAATATCGAGCTGAATAAAAACTTTCAGAAAAAAAAAATGGAAAATGGGAAGTAAGTTACACCTTCCAATTACATGGTCAGCAGGACGTGAGCATTTGGCACATACATGTTGCTCCTTAGCACAGCCTACACACATTTCTCCCCCCCCCCACGGGGAATCAGAATAAACCTCTTTAGTTAAAAAGATTAAAACTTTCTACACATTTTGAACGATATATTTGGTAAAAATAAGTGCCATAGCCTTTGCCTAAATCATTTAAAAAAAGAAAAGAAAAAAGGAACCATTGCATAGATTGTGGTAAGCTTGTCGAACATTCCTCTTGGAACACTTCTGACTGCAAATATTCATTAAAAAACAGAAGATAACACGCAGCATAAGAATCGATACAGCTAAATTAACTACACAGAAAAAAACTTTTCAAACGTAAAATTACCATTTTGAGGGTTCCATGAGAGGCTTATATTTTCCGTATCTTCTCTTCCATTCAATCTGTTCTTTACAGCGTGAGCAAACCCCCGTCACTTCCGAATACGGCCTGAAACTTCCCCCAACTTCCTGGAACCATCAATCAGTAATCAATTAGATCACAATGTCACAAATGCAATACAAATAGATATAGGTCTATGTTAAAAAGAGAATGATTTCATCATGAAAACAGATGTATACGGTCGGGTTAATCGTTTGGCCGGAGTTCGGTTTCCAGGCGAAGGTGTTATGGTGCTTCGGCGGACCTCTACGGTTGCCGCAGCTCATCTCTAGGCGGCTGTCGTCTCCCTAGACGATGGCTGGGTTTTTAGAATTAAGGCGTCGTACAGTAGTTCAGTGATTCCTTTCTAGTTAGTTTACTGGGCCGGATAGCTAAGCCCATTAGACACCCGTGAGCCCAACGATGTATTATACAAAAAAAGAAAAAAACATAGATAAAATTACAACCAGGTACCGGTTACAAAATATTAATTCAACATAGTCTGGGTAAAAAATGACCTTACTCAATAGTCCACATTACTGAAAACATAATTCACATGAGTCCATTTTTCAAAACTTTAATTTATTAGGTCCTTTTATTTGACAAAAAAACACCCTTCAATTAAAAATCAGGTCAAAATTCTTCAACTTATCCCTCCCACCACCACCATTACATCTGTACTATTTCTTCTCCCCGTAAGAACCAGTTACCCCCAACCCGCATGCACAAACCACCCCCCGAGGAATCAGACGATGAATCAGTAACTGGTGTCGGCGGGCTTCCGTTCGAGCAGGAATTCACCTGTCGACAATTTATTATCTAAAAGGGGGAAAATACCGCACGGTTTTTCCAATACCCAGTGCTGCAAGAAAATCCAAATATCACGACTAAATATGAAATCACGAATGATTAAGCTGTCTCCATTCATCAATAAAATTAAGATTTTTTGGGGCCAAAATCCAGCAGGACTGGACAAAATTTTAAGAAATTTGGAGGCAAAAAAATCGTGAATCGTGGGTAACAATCGTGTATTTGAGATACATTAAAATTGGACATTTGTGCACTAAATTAGACTTTGGTGCACTAAAATTAGACTTTGGATACACTAAAATTGGACGTTGGTGCACTAAAATTGGACATTGTATGTGGGTTCACGATTTTTGTTGCTTGTGGTTGCACGATTATTTGTCTGTGCTTGCACTATTTTTTTGGCATGTGGGTGCACGATCATTTTTTGCATGTGGGTGCACGATTTTTTGGCCTGTGGATGAACAATTTTTTTTGACCTGTGAGTGCACGATTTTGTTTTGCCTATGGGTGCACGATTGTTTGCCCGTGGGTGCATGAGTTTTTTGTCTGTTGGTGCACGATTATTTTGGCCTGTTGGTGCACTATTTTTTTTTGGCCTGTGGGTGCACGATTTTTTGGCTTGTAGGTGCATGTGGAGAGTTCTGAATATTTTCAGAAATGAACACGTTCACAATTGCTTTCATTTTCAAACGTGCACCAATTTACATGTTTAAAAAATACAGACTTGTTGGGGGCAAAATCGTGAAACACTTGACAAAATTTTAAGAATATTTGGGGCAAAATAATAATGCATCATGTGTAAAAATTCCGAAATTCTGAAAATTTCATACATTTGGTGCATTATTTCTTAACCATGTGCGTGCATCAACCTAAAATTGGACATTGGATGCACAAAAATTGGACACTAAAATTGGACATTGATTCACGATTTTTTGGACATTGATGCACGATTTTTGGACATTGATGCATGATTTGTTTGTACACTATATGCATTAAAATTGAACATTGTATGCACTAAAATTGGACCTTGGATGCACACAATTTTACATTTGATGCACTAAAATTGGACATTTGATGAACTAAAATTGGACTTTGGATACACTAAAATTAGACTTTGGTGCACTAAAATTGGACTTTGGATACACTAAAATTGGACGTTGGTGCACTAAAATTGGACATTGTATGCGGGTGCACAATTTTTTTGCTTGTGGGTGCACGATTATTTGCCTGTGGTTGCACGATCTTTTTGGCATGTGGGTGCACGATCATTTTTTGCATGTGGATACACGATTTTTTTGGCCTGTTGGTGAACGATTGTTTGGCCTGTGGTTGCACGATTGTTTTGGCCTGTGGGTGCACGATTTTCTTGGCCTCTGGGTGCACGATTGTATTGGCCTGTGGGTGCACGATTGTTTTAGGCATGTGGGTGCAAGATTGTTTGGCATGTGGGTGCATGATTGTTTTGGCATGTGGATGTACAAGTTTTTTGCCTGTAGGTGCACTATCTTTTTTTATCTGTGGTGCACGATTATTTTGGCATGTAGGTGCATGTGCTATAGTAACCACGCGAGGGTTATGAGAACCCATTCCTAATCAAGTGTTTAATTATCACACAATGATTTTTTTTAAAATTTGTAAACAGCGAAAGATTATTTAAAAGTCCTGCCAACAAATGACTCTAAAAATTTCGTAATGACCTCCCCGAACGAGGGACATACAAAAAAAATGAAAGCACAATAATCCAATGCAGCAAGTAAATACATAATATCATAGCATGCATCATAAGTTTCCAGCACACATTTCATACTCAAAATATTTACATAATACTATCAGCAGTAAGTAAACACTGAATATTAACAATTCAAGACTGAACTGAAATAAACTTAATTTGCATAGTTAAACTATCCAGGGCACACCCTGGTATACTTAACTATCATACGACATGGAAAAAGACAAAAGACATAACCTAATGTAAGACTTCAACGAGTATTCCCTCTTTGGGATCCTGGTTACTTGTAATACCTGACATTGTCCACACACAAAGATAACAACAGCCCCTAGGGGCGAACCAAAGCCCAATATGAAACTATCAAGTAATTACAACATGTATCTATAAAATCTGATAGATGATGCAATGCAATGCATGTCAGGTACACCGAATCGAATCTCAAGATACCGAAATATTGGAGTCCAAAGAAAGGTATTATCAATCAATATCAAGCTCGAGCAGTCGACTCGTTCGTCGCTATGACATCTCTCTTAGTCGAGCCATCGACGGTCCATCACCCCTCGTGTCTGGGCGACGTCGGCACACTCGTAGCTACGGTATCTCATAGCTCACTCTCTCCGCCGAGCCATCGGCGTGCCCATCATCCCCAGCCACGCATCACAGATACCAATGAAAAAGATATGGGTATCAACGAAAGAATCGGTAGGATCAACATGACGTGCTCATTGTCCATGCGTGTCAATGCATCATGCAATATCATAATCTCATATGATGCAACTCAGTATATCCAACATGAAAATCATATATCGATGTACATTTATTGAAAAATAAGTGTGTTAACAAAATATTTATTTTCATACATCGATATATCCACTAGGAATGCTCATAATTCAATTAAAATTACATAGCCAAGTAATTTCACATAAGTCACGTAAGTTCAGCAAATCATGTATCAAATAATATAGATATCTGTCGTATGTTACTGACCGCAACATACCTTACTTATTTTGATCCAAATATTGTTGTTTACGTCATATATGAGATTTCAACACAGAATGTCAATCTTAATAAAACGAATATTCATTTACTTAACTAATTTTTATTTAGTTCAACATCGATTTTTAACTTTGAAATTTCTAGTATTAGTATAAAAGATACTACTCTATCTAATGTATTTTAATTCCTTAGATATATTATTCAATAAAATCATTTCTACTATAATTACTATTGACTGAGGAACAAGCCATGCGATCCGGGCAACATATTAAAGCAGTGATTGAAGTATAACTCATGTATATGAATCACTATGCTATTTAAAGCAGCAGTACACTCCTAATTCGACGACAGGAAACCAAAACTCTCTTAACATTGGTCAAGACTTCGAATAACAAAAATCCCCAACATCATTGCGCCAGACCATCGGCCCAAATCCAAAACTGACATTGAAGTTTCATAAAATCCTTTTATACTTGATAAATCAAGCTAAACATGATTTAAACTCTTATACTGACACATGCAAGAAAACCCGATTGTCATTCCCCCAAAACAACACCAAACTCGAAACAGTCCAACAAAATAACATTTAAATATATGCATTTCCCTCATTTCTAATTAATCATGCTAAAACATGGTTTTAAATGAGTTAAAATCGATTAAGACCATAATGTACGAATTTACACCTCAAACACTGTAAGTCAATCGTCCATAACCTCGCATGCGTCGTCTAAACCAAACCAACTCCACATGCAAAGCAAGAAATTCAAACAACTTAATCTCAAATCTGTCCAACTATACCAATTTGTCAAAATAACTTCAAATGCATCAAAACCAACAGATAAAAAGGCTGGAATTTCGAACTCAAGCTTACCCCCCAAACCGAGAACAGTAACCGCGGCCATTCCTACGAAATTACGGCGACTCCAACGGCTGCATGGGCGGCGACTGGAGGGGAACGTCGATCATGATGAGGTTGAGAGCTTGCACAACTGAATTCGAACAAAGTTATAGTTAAAAGGAAGAAATCGAACCAAAACTACATGAACCCTAAAAATCGCAAAACAAACTTTTCTGGCAAAAAATCAAACGGGATCATAAACTCTCACCACGAATTCTTGGTGTGGAAAGTGGCCTCTGAGAGTGAGGAACACGGTGGTAGGTCGGATGCACCTGAGGTGGCCGGACTGCGGCGAGCGCGCGACGTGGTAGGTCGGATGCACCGTGAGGTGGCCGGACGGCGGCGTGCGCGCGACGTTTACAGGAGGAGGTCGGGCTGCACGCGAGAGAGAAGGGAAGAGAGATTCAGATCTGATGTGTGTGCATTTTCATATGTTTAGTGTGTGAACATTTAGTTGAATACATTTTAATATATGTTTTCAGTCCAGTTATGTACATCAGAGTATCGCTAGTGTATTGATATATTAAATGTACAAATAACACTTGGGATTTATATCCACTAATATACTTACAAAATTAAATTCTTCAGTTTAATAATTTATCTTTAAAATATTATCAAAATTTATTTTACCATTTCAAAAAAATTGTCATGTTCCGATTAAATTGTCATTTGACATTCATATTGTCAATTTCACATCTAATTAATTAATTCCAAATTAATTATTAATAAATTTCCAAATTATATTCAATTAACAGTGATCAAATCTCGGGGCCTTACAAGGGTTATCAATGTCATTTCGACAGTAAATGGACATAAGCGAATTGATTTTTTTTGGTAGACTAAGTTGAATTATTGTTGATCAAGTGATACCGGCTTGTAAGTGCCCCAAAAAGTATCAAATTCGTCCTTTCGGTCTATTTATTTTTGGTTTTTTGTTGTTTAATTAGTCAAAATGACATATTAATCCTTTAAATTGAGTTTTTTGGCTTCTAAACACGTACCATCGGAAATTGCCGACGTGCCAACAGACACGTCAACACTCTAGCATAATACGACCAAAATCCAAAAAAAGAAGAAAAGAAAAGTAAACCAACATAGATTCTTAAGACACAATTTTAAATTGGGTTTTTTGTTTCAAAGATATACCACCGGAAATTGCCGATGTGCCAACAAATATGTCAACACCCTAGCAGAATATGACCAAAATCCAAAAAAAAAAAAAAAAACCAACTTAGATTCTTAAGACACAATTTTAAATTGGGTTTTTTGGCTTTTAAAGATATACCACCGAAAATTGCCGACGTGCCAACAAACATGTCAACAACCTAGCAGAATATGACCAAAATCCAAAAAAAAAAAAACCCAACAACTTAGATTCTTAAGACACAATTTTAAATTGGGTATTTTGGCTTTTAAAGATATACCGCCGGAAATTGCCGACGTGCCAACAAACATGTCAACAACCTAGCACAGAATATGACCAAAAAAAAAAAAAAAAACCAACTTAGATTCTTAAGAGACAATTTTAAAATGGGTTTTTTGGCTTTTAAGCATATATCTCCGGAAATTGCCGATGTGCAGGCACATCAACGCTCAAGCAAAATATGACCCAAAAAAAACCCAACTTGGATTCCTAAAACACAATTTTTTACAACAGAGATGACCAGAATTTAATATATAACTTGAAGGACTATTTTGCTAATTTTACCTACAAACTACAAAAATATATCAAGAGATTAGACGAATCTCATAAAAATGACGATTGGATACATGAGGGACAAAATCATGTGTGCTTCATCTTGTACAATAATTTACTTTCTATACACATGTATTCGTGTTTCATTCCACCAAAATCATCCCATAATTTTTAAGTATGCTTTTTTCAATTTCAATTATTTGTATTTATAAGGTTATGGGATGATTTTGACGGGATGAGCCACTGTTACTTTTTAATAATTTAAATAATTTCGCCCCAATATCTTTGACTAAATTTGTGGCACATAATTGTTTATTTTTAACTCTTCATTTTGTTTTAACAAGGGGAGAGACAAATTTTTTTGCGCATAACGTAACTCAAACTCGAGTCATCTCCATAAAAAAAAATGAACTTTAATCACTTCGGCTAAAGCCGTAAACTCAACTCTTCGTTTCTAATAGATGCCACTACTAATATGCATAAACAAGAAATATTATATGGGAACATAACTAACAGCTTGAAGAGAAAATGACTAATTTAGTGCGTAACTAACAATGGGTAGTGAACCCAGTTGTCGGGTGCATCTTACGGAACTCACCAACTTCTTTTGTGAAAGTTTGAAGGGTGATGTTGTAATTGTCACGCCGTCGGCCCAGATCCACACAAGCTCGACTGCACAATGGGCTCATTTAGCAAGTTCTTCGTATCCGTTATCGCTCTACGAAATGTTAACCCGAGTCGCTATAGTAGTCCACTGTAAGCCATTATAAACCATTTAAAATTTCATCCACAACCAATATCGGACAAGGGTATTACAATCACCATTCATGTAAACGCAATGTCCTCGTCGCGACCTAACTCATCGATCCACCAGCATCGGGAATCTAGAGGTAGCTCCCGTCATGTTGTATTTTGCCCCGCAGGTTCAACAGGTGGCTCCCACACACGTGGAGCCCCGCACAGGTTTAAGAGGTGGCCCCCGTTGTGTAGCACTTTACCCTTTAGGCTCAAGAGGCGACTCTCATGCACGTAGCACTTTAACATGCAAAGCACTTATCTCCCGGTGTTTCATGCTTTTGACCGGTGTTGATACCATTATGTCACGCCACGGGCCCAGGCGCGACAACACAATGGACTCATATATCAACTACTTCGTATTCGTCATCGCTCTACGAAAATGATTAACCCAAGTTGTTATAGTAGTCCAGTATAAGTCATTATAAACTATTTTTAAACTTTCATCTACAACAACAAGGGTATTACAATAATGCTTTGTATGCTGAATAAGAATGTTTTTTTTTAATGAGATATATTGAGAGAGATTGGATTTCCTTTTCACCTTTTAATTATAATTTGTTGGTATTTTTGTTACTCTTGGGCAATAAATTGGGTATGAATAAAATAACTCGATGTCGATGTAAGGGTTTAACTCTTTCTCCTTAAAATGATATTGTCACACTACGATGCTCATATTTTGACGACAGTTTCTCAAGATTTCGAGTTGGAAGCACTTCGAAACTCGAATTCTAGAAACCACATAATTAAAGCAATCTCTAAAAGTTTATGCTGGAAAATATGAAAATGTAAGTGTATTTTGATTCCTATTTTTCTAAGTCTATGTTGTTAATCAACATATATTTCAATGCTTTTTTAATCCACATGGCTAATTTTTATATATAAATACTTGAGGCATTATCAAAATACTCCATTTGAAGATTATTTCAGAAAAAAAAGTCATATTGTTACGTGAAATATTGCCAAAGGTTAAGCACACGTTAAACTTCTAAAAATTAGACCAGGAGGTGCCTAAGCACCGAAATTCAGTCCAGGAGGTGCCTTAACTTATTGGTGAACTTATAGTTTTGAAATATTTAATTGTTGATGTAAATCTAAACAATTGAATCCACGTTATATCAGTCCTCACCTTTGATTCGGTCTTCACGATTGTTTTCATTTCGACATGGGACAATGCTTGGTCGCATACTTGTTTGTCATTTTGAAATAGTCGTACTTCACACTTACATATATATTCTCATATAAGATATCCTACTATACTCCATGATATTTGAGTAACATTATTAGGAATCATTAAAGACGTTAGTCTAGCCTTGTACTGGCTTGTGTAGACAATACATTTATATCCTAGGAACGAGAAGATGTTTTATTTGGTATTTTTCCAAATATATACTTTGTTTGTCCATCTTGAACTTGATATTCAGATCTCTAGTCAATTGGGTTGAGTATCTAGTGCAAATTTTAATTTATGGATTTGAATCACATTCTCATTGATGGACAATATCCTCTTAATGTAAAAGAATTGAAACTTGGATAAATTATCGAATTCGATTCACAATTTATATTTTGAGAGTACAAATCTTAGAAACTCGAATTTAAGATTTATTTTTTTGCAAATGCGAGCTTTAAGCATAAAATATTTAGAGAACTTGAATAGAATCAAATGAAAGAGAGAATAAAATATAGTAAGAACAATTGCAGCGTGTTGCACCAGTATCGAGCCACAAATTTTTTTTGAATTGCAAAATAAAATAACAGTGAAGTCTCTTTCCATATCCGCTGCAAAATTCATTTGCTTAATTGGTTTTCAACATCATACTTGTAGTATTTAAACACTTCTATTATCTCGTCTTAACTTTGTACCAAATAGATGTAATATTATCTTGTGCAATCATCGATAAAAGTAATGAAATACTTTTTATCACATCTAATTTGCACATACTTTAAATTACAAATATCATCATGAATTAATTTAGATGTATTATTTTTTCTTTTAACCAAATGAAATGACATTTTTATCAACTTAACATCTACACAAGTCTCATACTTATGGTTTATATTGACATAAACAGAAGATAATAAATTTAAATTATTAATTTGCATAGTGAATTGTAACTTATATGTCATAAACGATCATGCCACAAATCACACTCAACCATATAAGTAGAATATAAATTTTGTACTTTAGTCGGTTTGGGTATATCGACTTATATATATAATTAACTCTTAAAATTATACATTACAATTACGTTAATAACAGGTTGGCTTCGTTTTTGTCCTTCTAAATCTTAAATCATATCAATTTGTTCGATTTAGTAGATTGTAGAAACTGATTCAGGCCATAATGAATTAAAATCAAAGTAAAAAGTACAATCTCGGTTTAATTCAATTTTTCATTCAAACTCATGATATCCTAGCAAAGCCGCAAGAACAGAAGACATATCTGGTCGGTCTTCTGGTCGGAAATGGGTGCATAAAAGAGCAATTTTAATGTATCTCATCACCTCCTCATTTGACAAATACGCATCCATCGATGCGTGCACCAGATCTAAGGCTGTCCCTTCACTGCACAGCTCCCGTGCCTGAAAATCATGCATTGGTGAATGCAGTAAATTTTATGTCCACTGAGAAAATTAAACTTATATTTAAAAGAATTATGTATCTTGGAAAATTGACTTCCATCACTTTAATGTTTCTATTGTTTACTTGTCACTGTAGTAAAAATTATTCACTAAAGCACCGTCCGCTGCAGTATCTTTGAGGGTTTGATTTGAGTTCTACGATAATTTAAGTTAGAAAAAACTATGATATCCTTATCTTTCAATTTATTATCCACATATCTTTATCATCTCATCCGACAAGACAAAATGGTGCCTAAATTGCTACCTTTTTGGGATTGCATAAAAATGATAAGACTTACGAAATCAATCAGGTTTATTTCAGAATTGTTATGTTTCCTTCCGCTCAGCATCTCCAGGACTATAATTCCAAAGCTATAAATGTCTGCTACAAATCTCTGGTTAGCCTCATAACCTTCCGGAGGGACATAGCTGCTGCACACATAAATTAACGAAAATAACATCGATATTAACATTTTCTTTGACCAAGAGAGTGAAGAAAGTAAACTAGAATGGATCTTGAAACTCAAACTCACCTTGTGCTGATTGCCGTATTGGTTTCAGTTTTACAATAGTCGATTGCTATTTTAGGATTCATGTTAATATCCAAGAAAACATTGCAGGGTTCGAGCTTGCAGTAAATGAATCTCAAGTCTTTATTTTCATGAAGAAAGCTAACTCCTTGAGCAATCCCAATGATGACATTGAAGTAAAGTGGCCAAGGAAACTGATCACGTCTTTCTATTTGTGAAAGCAAGGTAATTAATGCCAAACCATGAAATAAATTTTTGAAAGTCAGTAGGTTATTCATCAAATTAACAAGTACTATGTGGAAAGGGTTGGGCCAAAATAGTGTAAAGATTCTGTACTAACCAAATAAAATAGCATGGAGACTCGTGTTTTCCATGAACTCGTATACGAGTATTTTTTCTTCTCCATGTCTGAAATTCCCCAGTAGTTTCATGATGTTTGGGTGCTTATACTTTGATGGATAGTAACTCTCAGGTTCTGACTCAATGCTCCAGTCCGAAATTTTGGTCCGTTTAACGGCAACTAACTGTCTTGTATGTAACACAGCCTATGTGAAACCAGAACAAAGTACTTTTAATACAAGGATGGTTATGGTGAAATTTAATCCACTATCTTGAGGTTAAGTAGAGGGAAATAATTGAGTTGTTAGCGTTGAATAGTCACCTTGTAAAATGTACCTCCTCGCCCTTTGCCTATAATTCGTGAATCAGAGAATCCATCTGTGGCAACTTCAACTGTTGCCCAATCAAACTTGGTATCTTCGACATCTGTTGCATAATCTTCTGCAAGATTGTTCCTCCTCTCATTAAAGAGTTCATTTTTGTAAAATACAAAGATTAATTTTCCAGAAGCCAGCTTTTGCTGCTGCTACTGTATGTTTACTTTCTTGTGCCAAGCTAGGCTTCTCTCAATGTTGGTTAAAAATTTGGTAAAATCCCTTGGCTAGAAACAATGTTCAGGAATCTGGTTGAAATAATTTTTCTAGATCTGACAGCTGTAAATCTGTTTTATGAGTCTTGTTCAAATAATTAGAAAATTGCATGTAGCTTGGACAATAAAGAATATAAGTTTGACTGAGGGATTGATGGGATAAATTCATGACAACGATAAAAGTGGATCTTTGACTGTTGCAAAAATTTGCATAATGGCTAAAGTTCGAGGAATTAAGACATGTTTCTTTGAATTGATCTAAGACATGAAGATGATTTTAGACACCACCATTAGTTATTGGGAGGAAATTCAAAATGTTTCTCAAAGTTAAGAAAGCTGCATGATTACCTGATGTTGACTCTTTCCCATCATTTTTATTGGATGGTTTTGCTGATTGCAAAGTTGCATCCCATTGTAAGCCATTAGCAGTACTTGTCTCTCTAGATACCAAAGAATTTGGCTTCCTCTGTAGGTCAAGTGCAAACTCAAGTCGTGTTACAACTTGAGCCATTTTTGGTCGTTTCTTTGGTTCGTCATCTAAGCAACTTACAGCAATTCTCACGATTGCCTTCAAGCAATCTGGTAAGATTTCTCCCCTGATATTCGAACTTATAATCTTTTCAATATCTCCTTTTCTAATGTGTTCTTGAGCCCATGTGGCCAAACTGCGCTGATCTTCTGCAAGCCTAGGATCTAGAGCATGTCTCCAACACAATACTTCTAATAACACCACACCGAAGGCATATACATCACTTCTCCTTGTTAGTTTACGAGTTCTAATATAATATGGGTCGAAGTACCCATGTGTTCCCTTAACAGTTGTGCTAACATGGCTTTGTGACTCGCCTATGTTTTCAGGTTTGGCCAAGCCAAAATCTGAAACCTTAGCTACGAAATTTTCACCCAACAGGATGTTTGAAGCCTTTACATCACGATGTATGATGTGGTGTGTGTGAAGAAACTCTAGTCCTCGGCTTGCTCCAATGCAGATTTTGAGGCATTGGTTCCAGGAGAGAGGAGAACGATTATTACCCATAGCCTGTTTGAAGAGGTGATCAGCCAGTGTTCCATGGATCATATACTCATAAACGAGAATCATCTCCAGTTGCTCATTGCAGTAGCCAATCAACGACACAAGATTAACATGTCGCAGCCGAGAAAGTATTTCAATTTCTGTCCAAAATTCACGTGCTCCTTGATTGGAGCTGTACTTTAATCTCTTTATGGCCACAGTCTCTTGTTCACTGTCAATAATCCCCTTGTAAACTTTACCAAATCCACCATTTCCGATGACAAATGCATGGTTGAAGTTTTGAGTGGCTGCTTTCATCTCAGCTAGTGAAAAATGACGGCAGAGTTGTCCTGCCCTGTTTGATGACTTCTTTCCATCTTCCATATGGTTATCTTTCCAATGTTTTTGCAGTTTATAAACAACTACATTTACTAGAGTCATTATAGTTACCACAGCAGTCGCAATCATATTTTGTTCCCCACAAAGTTTGAGTAAATTCTTGATAATTAGGAATGGTGAATCTCGTGCTGATGGCAATGGATTTGGGCTGGCAAGACTGTTGTCAATGTTACTTAATTTTAATATTTCAAATCCTTTAAAGGGTCCATTGTTATCCATGAGTTCATCATCCGACCTTACGCCTAAGGAAATCAATAGATTGTGCTTCCCATCCTGTTTTCGTCCTTGTATTATGGTCATGTAGTCCCTATATCGGACAAACTGATTGTTATCCCTTATTTCGACTAATTGAGTATTACAGTCTACTCTGATTTCATTAATGAGGATTTGACAAATCATGTTCTCTTCCTTTCCCATCTTGAATCCTAACTCGCAGAAATGAATTCTGACCAAGTACCTGAATCCCACATCCACACCTATTTTCCAAGTAATATCATCGAACTTGTTTACTTTATGCTTCGGGATTACTTTTCTTACCATGAACATGTTAAAAAAATCATCACTCGATTTCATACTTTGTCGGTGGATATTTCAAGAGCAGTGTGGTCATAATTATAGATGTGAACCAAAGACTTAAGGCCAACCACTTGAACTCCATTACGAAAATAAGAAAGATGTGTGGGCACAGAGATTATCTCAATACCATTGATGAAAGCATATGTACCAATACCATCTTGTGATGGAATATTTTGTTCAGGATAGAAAATAATATCGAATCGTTGGTTTTTTTCTATTTTAATGCAGAATTCCTTAGCAAAAGATCGCCCATCCCCCCCAAGGGCATCAGCAGTTAGTGAAGCACTAAAGTTACCAAGCAGAATATAAGGACCGGCTTCAACGGTGAATAAATCCTGGAATCCTTTAAATCCCTTGTACGAAACTGGATTAAAGTGAAGACATATGAACTTCTGACCTGGATTGAGATAAAATGTATATGAGAACCGAGATCGTGAAATCCGCGCTGTCTTGTACTGAGCCAGATCAGAAGAGACTACTGATCCACCTGCAATACTTGAGCTGGTTGATGAGCCTGTTCTTCGCACGGAGGAGGAAATTTTTTTGTGTCTATCTCCAATCCATTCTCGGCCTTCAACCAAAGCGACATTTTCAGTTGAGCCGCAATTTATAGAAACATCGCCTTTGGCTGTGATTGTTATAAAAAAGAAGCTGATAATAAAGGGAGCTGATAAAATTGAGAAGAAATTCATGATTTTGATGAATCCCAACTTTCTTCTAATTTTTCGATAGATTTCTGATTTTCTTCGTCTTCGTCTTCGTCTTCGTCTTCGTCTTTTTCTTGTCGTCTCTTCGATGAAGGGAATAATACATGTATATTTCAAAGTTAAAAAATGCGCGAATAAAAAATCAAAAAACAGTGTGAGAAGAAATTAGGAAGAAGGGTGAAAATCTCACTAAATTTGTCGGCCTAGCCCCTATCACTTTCTATATAACTAGCAATTTTTAGCACGTATTACGTTGCACAATTTTTTTTTAATTGTTTTTTTAATATTTTTTTTAGATTTAATTACAAATATTATGTGATGTGATAATATTATAATTGATAATATTATTTATGACATTTCAAGAATATAATAAATTAAGATAAATTGAAATTATTAAGTCTTAGGGATATTTCAATCATTTTGTATGTTGGTATACTATTTCTGATTAGTAAAAAAAATTTAAGGGTATTTTGATAATTGCATAACCATACCAAGAGACCATGGTAATGTCTATAGCCACCTCTCTCTTTATAATATAGTAAAGATATAAATAATAATATTGTCTTTATTGTAATTAATGAACTTTTTTTTTTTTTTTAATGAGAAATGAACTTTTATGTTCTAATATTAAGTAAATGATTTCTTTAAAATTTGAATTTTTTAAGATTCGGATTTGACCATAATCACTGCTACTGATACTATTATTATCGGTTGTTATCATTATTATTATTATTACTATCTGTATTATGAAAGATACGACCCATTTGACATCTATATACCTAGATTATGCTCATATGCTTAAATAAAATTTGGGAAGATTATTTGTTTTTACCATTTCTTATTATATTTCTATATAAAAATTTATAATAGTAAATAAAAAAAACTCTTTAATTTTGATTTTTTAAAAATTATAATATTTAATTAAATTTAGCCCCAATACACCCCGATTTATCAGTGTAAACCGGCCTCCGCCATTGGTTTTTTTTTTAACGGTAAAATAGAAATATCTATACTATACTATATAATAAAGGGAGAACAACACATAATAACTACATTGGTCTCTTGGTATGCTTTTACGTGTTCTTTCTAAAATACTCTTAGATAAATAAATACCTTCCATTTTGATTTTCTTCAAAGTTTCTAAAATCATTTATTTCATCTAATTATTAATAATATACCATGTTAGTTTTAATATTTAGAATTTTAAAAATAGACAATATTACATATTTATGTTGTAATTATATACCATATAAAAATTTTAAAAAAATTGACATAAAATTATACGTGCACACATCGGCTGCCAAAAATCGCTAGTTAATAATAAGTTGTTGTATGTCTAAGATATGAGTCGAGAAGCTAAAAATTTTGTGGGCACGAAAAAACTCTACTTTTACTGGTCATGTGATTCCACATATCAGTACTAAACAAAACCACGAATAAATAACAAAATTGAGCAAATGAATCGTAGCTAAATAGAAATCTAAACTTGGGCAGGAAAACAAAAAATCAACAATAATAGTGGGCCAACAGGGATAAACGCAAGACATATTAAATATATATTTTATAAGAAAACATGATAATATATTTGATAGAGGAATGATAAATAAAACGTAAATATTAAAACGCAGATGTAATAAGCATGTGTCGTATATCGGGACTCCACCTACCATAGGAAATACCAGCAGGACCTTCGTCTATTTTGCATGGCTATGAAAGGCGGACACGGGAAAAAAAGTAAGGGTGGCAAAAAAATATTTGTAAGGGGTCAAAAAAAATTTAAGAGGGGGCAAAACGTTATTTTTTAAGGATAAGTTGTAAATTTTTTTGAGTTAAAATATATTATTTTTTTTTAAAAAAAAAATTATATGGTAAAATTTTTTTTGGCAAGAGGGATATTTACTCCCATTGTAGGTAGGTCCGTCTATAGCTATGACAACGACCATGCTTGTATCGGTTTGTTTGATGATGTCTTTAATGGTAGTGTCCTTAGGGGCATCATCACCATTCATTTGGAATCTTTTTTTAAAAAACAAAAAAAAAATTCCACGTGGATGGTGGATGATGCCCCTGAGCGCAGTGCCCTACAGGGCAGCAACAATGTTTCTACTTGTATCATAGGTCTTTTATATTGACCACACAGTATATATTCAGAATGATTGGCCCATTCAATGTACGTTATTTTGTACAATCATGAAAATAATTGCACAAGCTTTAAATCAAGTTTATCACCAGCAAAACCAGATTAACTCTGAACCCTGAAAAGCCAAGGATTTCGTGCTATGAATGGATTTACAGAGACCCATAGCGTCGAAGCAAAACTAAATACAATTTTTTTTTTCCAACTCAAAAATATTATTATATTGGACAACCAACATCAAAAGTAAATATTAGTTAATTCAATACTTACCACAACTCAGAAAATATTTGCAATTGCTTATTCAAAGTATTTTATGTTGCTTTAACTTAAAGTTGGAAAAAACTTAAAGTTGGAAAAAGTTATTTTAAAGCAAAATCATTGAATGCTTGATATTAAAATAAAAAAGCAGCTTAGTGTACTTCAAATCATTACAAAATTGCCACCACACAAGTAAAAGCAGTGAAAAACATCTCATGACTTGCTTTTTACATGCTTATTTTTAGACTAGAAATAAAATAAAACACTCAAGATCTAATTTTTTGGTAAGGAAAACGGATAAATAATTTTGAAAAGCAATCGCAAACACCCCTTAGTACTGAAAACAAATCATACTCACCGAAATCGGACAACCAATAACAACATTAAATTAAGGTAAACATATCTTGAAAGCCAAAAGAATAAACTATCCAACAAATAATGCACAAAATCATAGACAGCCATCAGATCACAACAGTAGCAGCTGCAGCTTCAACAGCATGGACATTAGCAGTTAGTTGCTGTATAAAAAATAGCGGCGACAAGTTCTTCAACAACATCAGCAACAACCTCAGCAGCCTCTGAAGTTAACTGACGTGTAGTGAATTGAGTTTGGATAGGAGCAGTTGAAGCTGATTCTTCCATAATAACTTATTGGAGTGGTTTGGCTGGAGCTAGCTGTTCTGTACTAATAGCTAGTTGGACTGAAGTTTCGGGAGCATGCTGTTCTGGTACTTCAACAGTAGGCTCAATAATCATAAGCTCATCAAAACTATCATCCTCAGTAACATCTGGGATGTTCAAATCCTTGAGGACAGAAGATATAACATCCTCCACGTTCATCAAATCAACTTCCGGGTGTTTGGGGAGGAAGGATATGTACTTCTTCCATTACATGAGCGGAGTCTATTGGAGGAGTCTGCTCTGGAACAGCATGGGAGTCTGCTGTACTCATGTGTTCTGCTTCTAGAGCAGATTGACCTTCCCGTTGCTCCTCATCTGAGCTGGAAGAAGATATTCCTAGTCTCTGTCTTTGAAGAATAAGGCCACTAAGTCCATGTCCAGCTGATCAATCTCTGTTTTGGCAGCCGACTTTGGTTTGTTTGTCAGCAGCAGACCCTTGCCCTTTCCTTCTGCAGAAGGCTCTGTTAGGCCTGATCTAGTGTACTCTACTGAAGAATCCCTGATAAAAATTCCTTTCTGCTTAGGTGCAGCAGGGACAACAAAGATTGGCACAGGGGCCAGCACAGTTGGTTGAGCTGCAGCAGGGACAATGGCTGTGGTAGAAATAGCAGCAGCAGACTTAGTCTTGGTTATTCTGGTCTTATGTATAACTTATATACATGTACTGTGTGACATTATATATTACGTTTTGACACATATGTTTTTATTATAAAATTAAACAATCAGTAATATCATTAGTTTAAATTATACATGAGATAATATGCGAGATTAAATTTAGCTAAATTATGAATTATATCGTAGTGAAAAAAGGAGATGATTTATGAATGTATTATATGAAGTTTGTTAGATGAATAGATAAAGTTGATTCTTTATAGTTGAAAATGTCCCTATATTTTTTCCGAACGCTTAAAATATATAACATGTTGGCTACATGAATAATAGAGAGAATTAAGTTGGGTTGGACACATGCGACAGTCTTCTCCAAGCGAATCTGTCGGTCAGGATATCATCTTTAATCCCATTGAATTTCGAGTCTTTACGTATAATTTCGAGTCATGTCTTCTTTTGTCATCCTCTCGCTCTCGTGAAATGACCGAAATTCATGGATTCCATTCGATGCACAGGTGCATTGCTGGGCCTAGCAATATTAGTTATTTACATGTTTTCCATAAAAATGTAGATTTGATAAAATGAATTTAAATTCATTCATACATCATTATCAATTATAATTCATATTGTAAAATGTGATAGATATAATGAACCAAAATTAACTTATTTATAGTATAAAGGGAAGGAGAAATCAGTCAATGATTGAGTAATAGCTTGCAAATGATTAATCAACCAATCAATAATAAAGAAAACACATAATTCATCTAAAAAAACACATAATATATGTTTCAATAAGACATACAAAATGGTTGGGGAGTTATTAACAATTTTTAAATTTTTTTTGAACAAATTTTTAATTTAGATATTAAAAAATTTATTAGATGCATAATAATTTTATTATGCACTAATTTCGTCCAGTTTGCAATAAATGTTTTTATTAATATTAGCAAAATATACATTTTTTTAATATTTAACGAAGTATAATATTTAAAACAAGACAGCTATTTTAGGCAAACTTTTTAGTGGCCAAGACCCAAGGTAGTTACTGAACGCCACTATTTCTTGACGACTAGTTAGTTGCCTACGCACACACGATGTGTGACCATAAAATTATATATTTATTATAATTTTATCATCATATATAATTAATTTAAATTGAATGAAAAAAATAACATAAATATAAAATATTTATAATTATTAATTATTAAATAATTTAGTTAATTAAAAAAATCTCCATACATATATACAATTACGAAATGAGATGTCAATTACGTATTATAATATAGTGTAGATAGTATAAATTTAGAATAAATAAACTAATTTAACGAAAATATTAGATTTTTTTAGGAATGTTTTTTAAAAAAATATTTGTAGAATTTCGTTGATTCGAATACTTGGAATACAGCCGTCATATTTATGGGTAAGCACTAAGTTAATTGCCACGTAATCAGACCGTTGTACCATATTTTGACTTGGCCAAATCGCCCGGCTACTCGCTGGCTCCAGCTAACAATTCCCCAGTTACTAAAACTTAACGCCCCCACTCTCACCGGTATCTCCCGGTAACCCTTCCGCAATACACCTAACAATGCTACCGTTATAACTCCTTCCCTCTCTTCAGGTAGAAACGAACAAGAAACAGAAGAGAGAGAGAAAATTAGGGTTAGCAGAAGATCAATATTCGATTCTCGTAGAATCGAGAATCAAATTTCTGCAGCCAAAAAGAAATCGAAGATTAAAGGCCATCTTTTTCTTTTGGTGTCCTCTTTTCTCCTCTCTTCAATCGATACATCTATCAGCCATGGCCGCTCTACAAGCGCAGGCCACCACAGATTTTTCCCCGGAGGACTCCGATTCCAGCGATGAATTACAGGAAACCGCATTCTTCAGCCGAGGATGCTGCTGCTTCTGGAATTTCCCTCGTTTCCGATCACGCGAATCAAACAACTGGGAGCGGATTTCGACATCGGAGAAGGAACCGGAGAATAAAATTGTCAGCCATTGGTGGGATAAAGGTTCGAATGCGTTGAAGAAGGTGAGAGAATGGTCGGAGCTTGTGGCCGGTCCGAAGTGGAAGACGTTCATCCGCCGGTTTAGTAAGACGTCCGGCAGGGCCAAGCCGGGGAAATTCCAATACGATCCTTTCAGTTATGCATTGAATTTCGACGATGGACCGGGGCAGAACGGCCAATTCGAGGACGACCGATTGTTCCGTGACTTTTCGTCACGGTATGGGCTGAGTAAAGGGTCCATGGATATGGGGAAGGACGCTCCGGCGTTCCAGTGACGATAATCTACCATTCGATGCACATAATTGATGGGATGCAATTTGAGGGTAGAAGATTGTGTTTTTTATTAATAGAATGTTCTGTGAGGGGCACACAATTGCTTTCATTATTCGGGTGAATCTATGCTTCTTAAAACCATTTTTTCCGCTACGGTGCTCATAGTTTCGACAATACTTCGTTTCCTAAGATACAACGACTGCGATTCGTGATAGTAGCACTGCAAACGACGAAGCCTACAAACCGAGCATAGAAAAGAAAAGAGTTTTATTTTGGGGTATAGCTTATATATATACTAGTTAATTGGCACCGCGCAAGGCGCGGTGCCAGTAAGTTTATAATCTGGTCTATATGTCCAACAAAACGTTCGACACAAGTTCAACAGACAGTTCAAGAGAATAAAAAGATGGTTCATACGCATTGAACATACATAATCGTTCGTATAGAAAATCAAATAGGTTAGAGTAAACAAAAGTCTTTTAAGATCAATTCATATAAAAATTATTATTAAAGTTTGCAATGACTAAAATCTATTTTGAACTTCTTATTTTTTTTAAAAATCAATTCATACTTGACAAAATCAACAAGTTTTTTTCTATAAAAAAAAAAGAAAACATTTTGAATTTTAAAAATTGAGATAGGGATGCACAGTTGGGTCAATGGTCAAATCTTTTCAAACAAATCAGTACTCATGCAAAAAAATAATAAATAACAAAATAAAGAAAATAGGATTGACGTTTTCTTCACGGGACCAATACCCGATATAAAAAATAATAAATAACAAAAATAAAAGAAAAAACAAAAGAAATAAGAAATAAAAAAATAAAAAAATTTTAAAAAAAGAATTGGAACTCGTAGTTCCTACGGTGTGGAGATGATGGGGTTCCCTACCTCGGTGTTCAAAATCAATTCATACTTGACAAAATCAATAAGTTTTTTTCTAAAAAAAAAAAAGAAAACATTTTGAATTTTAAAAATTGAGATAAGAGGGATGCATATTTGGGTCAAAGGTCAAATCTTTCCAAACAAATCAGTACCCATGCAACAAAATAATAAATAACAAAAATAAAAGAAAATAGGCCTGACGTTTATTGTTCACGAGAACAGCACCCGATAAATAACAAAAATAAAAGAAAATAGGACTGACGTTTATTTTTCACGAGAACATTACCCGATATATAAAATAAAAATAACAAAAACAAAAGAAAAAACAAAAGAAATAAAAAAAATTTAAAAAAAAAACGAAAAATGATATAAGTTAAAATAAAAATAACAAAAACAAAATAAAAAACAAAATAAAAAAGAAATTAAATTAAAAAAAAAAAAAATAATGACGTAGGAGTTACTGTTCATTGGAACAGTAACTCCTACGCCTCTTATATATATTGTCTAATGTCTAATTCATTGCTGTTGATTGTGTGATTTTTCTTGGTTTGGAGGTTCTTGTCATTTTGTTGACTGAATTCTTGACTATATACGCATTGTTGAGTGAGCGTGCTTAAAATTTTCTTTTCACGGCTTATATTTTCTTTAAGAAAAATCAAGCAATGGGGTTGATGTTAAACTACATCAGCAGGTTGGATTTTGGGGCATTAAGGGTCACTTCGAATCAATTCAAAGTTGTAAACTACAATTCACGAGTAAAAGTTGTAAATGCATTTACATGTTTCAGAGGTTAGTTGTAATTACTATAACATTATCATTATAGTCAATTAAGAGACGAGTAGTATAGATCACTTTTGAGGCAAAAAGTTCGAACTTGACTTGATTGGCATTGATGCTTTCAAAAGATGTCATCACTCTTTTTCATCCCTATGTGATGTAGGGATTTTTCTACCTAATCTCATGGGTATTACCCAATGTATGAAATAATTGACCAAAATTTAATTCTCATTCCCAAATTAAATTTGGGCCACCCAAATACCCAATGTGATAATACCCTATGGGTAGCATAAATATGATGAACAAATCGGTTAGCGGACTCTAGGAGTTCTCTCGGCGTGATCCCTCCAATGCCTCAGTAAGAAAAGGGAATGCTAAAAGAAAAAAAGTGGGGAATCCATGAGGAAAAAGAAGTATGGAGGGGAGGGTGGTCTGGTAGCGTTTATCATGTACACCCAAATACATTCTCAAGTCAATAACAATAAATATGTAGTAGCGAGAGTATGTATGTATATCACGAGGAAGAGCGTAATCTTTGTGCTAACAAATGCAAAACAACTAAAATAAAGGTGGGGGATGATTTTCACGCATTTACTACTAAGAACTTGATCTAATTGCTATAACAAGATTTAAAACTAAGATGGATTAAACTATTGATTAAAAGACAATTCTTGGTATCCGATCGACTATACAATTTCGATTCACTATCTTAATCATCATTTTCCACAGAAGATTCAATCTTTTAGATGAATATCCACTTTAAAAACTTAATTCAACACGTGATCTATTCTAACCCTTATCAATCAATCAAAATACACGTGATTTTAATTGATGACAGCATTCACAATTAGTGAGAAAGATGAAGCTAAACAATATAATCCAGGCATATATATTTTAGTTAGTTAATTATTTTCCCTAAGAATTTAATAATCTCGCACGCGCAAAATTATTAATCTTAATTGCTTCATTTATATCGAGTATTAGATTGCATGCAAATAACTGGTGATCAATCTAACAATCAAACACAATTCATAATAATAAAACCGGGAAAATTATCAATATTCAATCAAAATTGATAAATAAGAACAAGAATCTCCTAAGAATTATGAATCTCAATGTATTATCTTCCTCAACCAAGAATAAAAGTAAATTAGGCAATAATAACTAAATTAAAAACAACAAATTTAGTCTAGATTGCATGAAATAAAATCTAAGGAAAGAGTTACTAAAGAATAGTACAATTCCGAAGCGTCAACTTCATCTTCGTGCCTTGAAATCTTCGAGTTCTTCTTCAACAATTGAGAGAAATTAATAAAAACTATCACTAAAACTAGTTATGTCCTGAATAATGGGTAGATGTCTCGAATATATGGGCTGGAGACTGAATAAGTAGGGTAGAATCCTCATTGGATAGAAAGAAATCGAGTTTCCTTATTTTTTCAGACTCGTCGACCGATTGATCGGTACTTTCCTACCGATCGGTGGTAGCTCTGATTTTATTTTTTTCAACTCTCGTGCGCTATCGATTGATCAATGGCTTTTCTACCGATCGATCGGTAGATCAGAAATTTTGCTTTTCAATCTTCGCACATGCCTATCAATCTGCAGCTCTTTGGCCATCGGTTGGGACTTCAGACTTGCTTTGTCCACGTTCTTGATCTACTTCGATTCTTCTTGATCTTAATTCATCGTTGTTAGCTTGTTTCTTCATCTTCACCTAAATACAATAAATATGTTTAGGTAACATATGTATCAAATTAACAATCAAAATATACCTAATAGTTAACAATTAAAAGCACTAAATGTGTCTATTTTTAGACACATCAAACCCCCTCATACTTGAACTTTGATCGTCCTCGAGTAAAACAGAACAAAACTAACTAAACTTTTTGTGGCTCATAGTTTCACAACGAATAAACATTGTCCTCACTTTGGTGCCTCAATAATTATAAACCTGCATATTAAAGAAAGATGTTGAAAAGCTAACAATGGAACAAGTTCAATCCCCAAACATTTCATACTTAACAAAGTAGTGAACATGCGTGTGTGGTCATAAACAAGTGTTATGCACATATTATAGCTCAAATTAGTGTAAATCACACAATAGCTCAAGTTGCACAGTAACACAAGTATAAGTTCTCTTGCATACCCTTCTCCACCATCATATCCATTTGCAAACACAAATCAAGTAGGTCTTTTGTTATTTACCTTGGCCTAGGTATTTGTAACTTTTGCAAGGTTTATTTCATTTTTTTTTTGTGTCTTGGCACCCCTTGATCTCAATTTTTTTTCTTTTTTAAAGGCATCTCCTTTTATTTCATGCATTCCATTCTTCTGACATTATATCTCAACAACATATGATTCAAGATAATACAAGTGCATGTGAAGTAAACATTGAAGCTCAAATGGACACTAGGGTTGATTTTGTTTACATGGTAAGCTTGAAAGACTCAAATACATAAAAAATGCCTATTCATTTTATGCTCGCAAGTAGTCTATATTTACGTCTCAAAGAATATGTAGTTAAGTTCTAACATGTATCAGCAACTTCTTAGGACTACCACAAAGTTCACACAACCTTCATTATGCTATGCACAATTCTCAGGCTCACGACAATTTCATGCTTAAAATATTCGACAACTATGTCAAGCATAATTTGCGTTAGAGTTCAAACTATGTCAAGCATAATTTGCGTTAGAGTTCAAAGTGTTCAAAAGTTAGTAATTCATATATTTTCAAGAGTAAGCATGCTATCGATTATGTATCATCTTGGGCTAGTGAGCCAAAAAGTCTATGTTCTTTGCAATAATAATAATAAAAACAAACTACTAATTCCCCCCCACCCCCATCATACTTAATTCCTACATTGTCCCCAATGTAAGGTACAAGAAAATAGAAAATTAAACTAAAAATGCAATAAAAGGAAAGTGAAAACTAACTCCCATTGGGTTACCTCCCAAGCAACACCTCTATTTATCATTGGTGGCCCGACTCCATTGCTTCCTTATGCTTATGGTCGTTCATGTGGGTTTGCTCTGTCCTTCCTGATCCACCATGATATCTTTTTAACTAATCGAAGCCTCGGTCTATTTGCCTAGCTCTTCTTGGAGATGTCAATCTCGTGACTTGATCCTCCTCATTCAAATAATTACTGCTTTGGTTGATCCAGATGTCGTTTCATTGCAGTTGTAGAATCCTGCAATGAGAAAGGAGAGGAGAAATAGTATAAGGAGTAGATAAAGTAGCAAGTGTGTGTAAAGTATCACTAGACTCAATTTGTACCTCCTTTGTAAACAAGACTTTCAGTAACCTTTTCAAACTCACACAAATCATTACTTTCAAAATTATCTTGTTGCAAGTGATCAATGGTGTCAATAGTGCAAACATTGTGTTCATTTTGTGGAGAAATCATGGTATCATAAATATTAAACTTAGCAAGCTCAACATCAAATTCCATAGCCAAAGTACAACTATTGACATCTATTATAAATTTAGAGGTTTTCAAGAATGGACTTCCTAATAGAATTGGACTATGTGGATAACCATTTTCCATGTCAAACACATAAAGACCAGCAGTGAATACTAGACTCTCAACTTGCACACGAATTTCTTCAACTACTCCCCTAGGGTGAACAATGGACATATCAACCACAGTTCCAGTTATATTCAAAGGTTCAAGTTTCAAAGATGCATAAATTGAGTAAGGCATAACATCGATGGATGCTCCTAAGTCTAGGCCATCTAGATTTTGCATCGTCTATCATGCAAGGGATAGAAAACATACACGGGTCCTTGCCTTTTGTGGGAATATTTCTTTGGATGACCACATAAGAATTCTCTCTTAGTTCAAACTTATGACACCCCTTCAGTTTTCGACTTCTCTTCAGAGTACACAGTTCCTTTAAATTTTTTGCATAACAATATACTTGTTTGATAGCATCAAGTGGTGGGATGTTTACCTCACATTGTCAAAAAGTGTCGTAGAGTCCCTTGATGCTCTTGTCTTTCATGTCCTCCTTCAAAGCAATGGGGAATATGGGTACATATGTATACTCATATAAGGGGGGAAACTTTCTTGTTGTTACCTCATTCTTCGTAGGCTCTTTGCTTCTCACTTTGGTCTCTTACACATCTTCTTGCTTGGGTGGTGTCAATACCACCTTCTCCGGAGTCTCCACTTCCTTGCTGCTCCTCAATGTGACGCACTCGCATTCTCTCTTGGGTTCATTATTGGTTGTGAGGGAAAGCTACTTGATCCTTGAGCCTCTAGGCGATTGATTGATGTGGCTACTTGCCCCACTAAGTGTTCAAGTTTTGGATACTTGCTCTTGTCCCTGTTGAAATTTCAAAGTATTATTAGCAAGGTCCTTACCAATATTTTCTAGAAACTCACAAGGGATAGGAATTTGAGGTTGTTGTGGCCTCTGAAATGGAGGTCATAGGATGGCGGATTAGACAACATTTGAGGTCCAGACTGATTCATCGATTGGTTGCCATAACCCAAGTATGGATAATCCAGCCAGCCTGGATTATAAGTGCTCAAAAGGGGGTCATATTTCATTTGTGGTTGTCTCAAAAATCCATCCGCTGCATTCACTTGCTCAGCAGGTGTCTCTTGAAGTGTGAAACATGCATCAGTAGTATGATCCGACAGTGCACATATTACACATACATTTGCACTTTGTCCATTCACAATTGCAATTTATCGTACCAGAGAGGTTAACCTAATAAGTTGTTATTCTAAGCTAGAAACATTTACCTTGCTTTGCTTCCTAGGCATATGATCAGGTCGAGCGGCTCCAAACTGTTGTGAGTTAGCAACTATGTTTGCTATCAAATTCCTTGCCTCTTCCGGTGTCTTGTCTACAAAAAGACTCTTAGCTTAATTTGCTCGTCAGTAATTCCAGTTGGTTTCATCGTACTGCAAGAATGCAATACTAGAAAACTTTTGTTATATACAACCCACTTAGACTAAGGTCACTTTTATAGCCTAAACTCCTAGATTTCCTCACAAACAGAACAACTCTGTTTTTACAAAATATTTCACTCTTGTGATGATAAGAACTCTTTGAATATCTTCAAATGATTCTTGAGGCAGCACTGTTTAAACTTTCAATGTTTAAATATTGGAGTAAGATGTTCTTCTCTTTAGCTTTCTCCAGAAATATGTTTAGATTTTGTCAATGTAAACAAGTGAAAGCTTTTCAGAGAATGTCTGAATAGTTCATGCATAGATTTTTTTTAAACATCCAGTCTCTGAGCTACTTATGGAGAAGCCCTGCAACGTATATGTTGCCTCTTTTGTCCATCGGGTATAGTTTAGTTGCGATAGTATAGGTTCCTGACATTCCTTTTGTTTTATAGACAAATTCATTATTATCTGCTCTTTACTAATGGCATGATTTAGGCTCTGCAGAATAGTACAAGAATAGTAGAATTGACAGTGTACTATCTGCAAGTTTTGACTGATCTGGGCTAACGAGCATGCTGGACTAGTCTCAAACTCTGCTGGGACAGAAGTGAGCTGCTTGAACAGTAAGCTGGTCTAAACTGACATGTCTAAAACTCTGCTGGTAATCAACTGAGCTGTTTGGACCTGAGCTAGTAGCTGCATTGATCTTTTATGCGGATAGCAATCTTCGAAGTTCAACTATTTTGCAATCTCCAAAACATGAAATATTCCATCTTTTTATGATGAGGACTAGAAAAAGCTTCTTCGATAATGTTTGCCTGCAAGATGGTGAGATTGTATCTCGGTCAGTTTCAGAAGAAGATTTCTAGAAGACCCTCGGTCTTCCAACTGCAAGCATGTTCTCGCCAACAGGCATTGCTATCAAATATATAGTAGCTTGAGTAGGTATCAATCCCATGAGGAGGTGAATTTTTATGCTAAAGAAAATAAGAAAACAAAACAATAAAATAAGATAGGGTTGTATGAACGAATTATCAACTAATGAGATTAAAAGTTATTTATGAAATCAACTATTGAAAGTGATTTTTGGTATCAGTCGACTTTAAACTAAGATATTATTATCTCGTTCTTTGATTATAAAAAAAGATTCAATTCCTCCCTCACCAAAGAATGTGGCCGTACGAGAATTCAACTGTTATAGGTTTCAGCTACGTTCTAATGATGCCACAAATATACTATGCGTTGGCCGACTCATCCAACAATACCAGATCGACATGTATGTAAAAACTGAAACCCGACGATTGAATTATTTACGAACCGCACAAGGACAGAACAAAATTTGCTTGGAATCATTTCAAGGCGTTGTGGATAGCATGACCTGCGATGGTGTTACCTACAACAGATCCATCAGTCAGCGTACAGTTCTACCAGCTTCGTTCTTGGGTGGGCCCCGTGATCTTCGCCAGTGCTATATGAATGCTCTTGACGACATTTGGCCGGCCTAATCTTTTCCTAACCATGACATGCAACCCAAATTGGCCGAAAATACAAAATGTCTTATTGCAAGGCGAACATTGCTAGCAAGAGTCTTCAAAGCAAAGAATGAGGTGTTGAAGGATGAATTTGTCCACAAATAAATCTTTGGCAAAGTGGCTGCATACCTGTACGTCATTGAGTTCCAACTGAGGGGCCTTTCACATGTCCATTGGTTGGTTATTATGAAGAATAAATACAAGATCACTTCCATTGAATCTTATGATCAGTTCGTCTCGGCAGAAATACCTAACCCTGTGTTATGTCCTCACTTGCATACTTGTGTCTCCAAACACATGTTTCATGGCACATGTGGAGATTTGAACCCAACAAATTTATGCATGAGATCGGGCTTTTTGTAAAAATCGTTACCCAATAGATTTTGTTGAAACCACCACCCATCGCAACGATTCTTATCCATCCTATATGCGTAGTGGCAATGGTAGGACATTCATTGCCCGTAAACAAACACTTGATAATCGTTTGGTTATTCCATACAACCCTTACCTTTAAGCAAAATTTAACTGCCACATTAATGTCGAGATTTGCGCTGATGTTAATGTCGTAAAATATCTATACAAATATGTTTGCAAAGGAAACGATAAAGTTGCATACAATGTCGTGGACGCTCTGTCGGTTGAAAACATGGATGAGATTCGTGACTTCCAATCTGCACATTGACTTTGCGCTCCTGAGGCTATGTGGCGGATATACGGGTACACACTTTATGAAATGAGCCATGTTGTTGTTCAACTACATGTCCATCTACCAAATTCTCATTATATCTTCTTACACGCTTCACGCTCTTTGGAAAGTATATTATCCAATCCAAACAACTTGAAGACTCGGCTGACTCAATTCTTCTCAATGAATGGTGTTGATACAGAGACGCGAACCTTAAATCTCCTTTATCGTGATTTTCCTAAGTATTTTGTCTGGAAAAGTACACAAAAGAAATGGATCAAGCGCAAGCAAGCAACAACCATAGGTCATCTCGTCACCGTCGGCCCTATGGAAATCGAGAGATATTATTTGAGATTGCTGTTGAACCACTGAAAAGCACCCATCTCTTTTGAATGTTTGCAAACTTACATATGTGTTGTCTTTGCCAGCTTTCGAGAATCCGCTTTGCAACGAGGCCTTTTGGATGCCGACAACGACATTCATGTGTCCTTAGAAGAGGCTTCGACCTATCAGGTCCCATATACTTTGCGTCGTCTCTTTGGCACTATCCATAATTATAATTTGCCTTCTGACCCTGCATCTTTGTGGGTCGAATTCAAATTCCATATTTCTGAGGATTTTCTTAAAGATATATCCATGCCTCAGAAGACAGCATTCGACCATGCTCTTCGCTCAATAGACGTTTTACTTCAGTCTATGGGTAAAACGGCCGATGACTTCAATCTAGTTTCGTTTAAAACTTGGGTTAGCGAGGATGAAATCCGCAGCAAGGAATATGAAGATGAGCTAAACATTCATGTATCACAAGAAGATTTGAACTTCATGGACAAGTTGAATTTCCAACAACGAGCAGCATTTGATAGCATCATGCAATGTGTAGACGATCCAAATGGGGGCGCTTTTTTCATTGACGACCCTGGAGGGACTAGTAAAATGTTCCTTTACAGGGCGTTGCTGGCAGTCATTAGAACCACTCGTGGTGTTGCTCTTGCAGTTGCATCTTTCGACGTTGTTGCGTCCTTGCTTCCCGGTGGTAGAACCGCACATTCTAGGTTTAAATTGCTAGCCATGTTTGATCAAACAATGGCATGTGCACTAAAAAAACAAAGCGGCCATGCACGGTTTATTTTATCATCAAAATTAATTATCTGGGATGAGGCAATAATGACAAATAGTAGATGCGTCAAAGCACTTGATTCCTTTTTGCGGGATCTTACTGAAAACCCAATTTTGTTTGGGGGACAAGACAGTTGTGCTCGGTGGCAATTTTAGACAAATTATTCCGATATTTGTTGGTTGTTCTCGCGAAGATGCTGTTGATTCATGCCTTGTCAATTCATGCTTGTGGCCTTCTGTTATAAAATTTCACCTAATCAAAAACATTCGGGCACGAGAGGATCCTGTCTTTACATAGTATTTATTACGCATTGGAGATGGAACAGAACCAACAATTTTCGGAGATAATATCATGTTACCTGAAGGATATGTGTGTGCCTTATGTTGATATTGAGGAACCTTTAGACCACCTCATCGAACAAATCTTTCTGTGCTTCCAAGACTATTTCACTAATCCTTAGCCATTATGTTGGAATCGAAGAGGGGGGTGAATGAGATTCCTTGGCTACTTTAGCGTTTTAAAATGAGTTTGTAAAAATAAAATATTTTGCGCTTGCGGAAGCCTTTAGTCAATCGATAAATGAAAGAATAAAATAAATAAATGCGTAAAGGAAATAAAGCAATAAATAACAAAGGATTTGTTATAGAAGTTCGGCGATGAATCGCCTACGTCTCCTCTTCCCTGTTAGATAACCTCCAACCGAGGTTCCACTAGAATAAACGATCTTGGCCTTGAGGGCTCCAAGTTAGCCACACAACAACTCTTCCCGAGTTTACAATGCTCTTCCCGAGCACACTACTCTTCCCGAGTACACAAAGCTCTTCACGAGCTACCAACACTCTTCACGAGTCTTCTTGGCCTTAAGGGCTCCAAGGATAGCCACACACTTGCACCAACTAGACTTGTTGATGACTTTACAATTTTCCAACTTGCTTTGGTGTTGGAGGACCTTTACAATAACTCAACACACACCTTCACGGTGTACCAACACGAAGTGAACAAGACTCATACACAATAGAAGAATTGCAAGCTCCAATACAATAACAATGTATGGAGATTGCAAAGCTTAATTCAAATAATAATTATCAAGACTTTTGTATAAGTTGTAGGCTTGTTCCTTAGCTTCAAAATGCTCCAAAGCATCCATATTTATAGTGTAGGAGGCCCCCTAGGCTCCTACTAGCCGTTGCTTCAAATAAAGCTTGAATCACTCCTCGATCGCCTCAGAAATCGCCTCGCGCGATTGCCATCGCCGCGCCCCAACGGTCAGCAAAAATCACGGATCGCCTCAGGCGATCCAAATTAAATCCCAATGCCGTAGCTTCAGCAGCCTGAAATCTTGCATCGCCTCGGGCGAAGTCCACATCGCCTCAGGCGTTCCAGCCATCACCTCGGGCGTTCAGCCCATCGCCTCGGGCGATCTTCCCTGCGCGCATGCCCGCGCATGTCTCGGCGTCGCTTCAGTCGATGTGCGGGGGCGAAGTCCCTGTGGCTGCCATCGCCTCAGGCGTTGGTCACCATCGCCTGGGGCGATCTTCCTCGCATGCTCGCCTAGCCATCGCCTCTGTCGATGTGCGTGGCGATGCCCCTCCTGGCACCCATCGCCTGGGGCGATGATCACCATCGCCTGGGGCGATCTAGGCCAGAATATGCACATTCGATTTTATTCATTCCAAACAACTTTTCATCACTTAATCTGCACACTAAGTAAATGCATTAGTATAACAAACACAAGTTTTGTTGATCATCAAAACTCAAAGATTGACCGGGGATAATTTAACGCATTAAACGCAACCATGCGTTTAAGGCTCAACAATCTTCCCCTTTTTGATGATCACAAAACTTGATAAACTTGAATAAGTAATATGCATGTAATGTGAGTAAAAAACGACTCCCCCTTAACAATTGCATAACACATACAAGTTAAACAAGTAAATCATTAAACAAATAACTCTCCCCCTCAAACCATGCATACATAAGCTCTCCCCCTTAAACTATGCATGTATTAAGGTTCAAGTTTATCACAAAATTCTCCCCCTTTTTGTGATAATCAAAAAGCATAAAATTTAAATAAGCATTACTCAAATATGTTGACACATAGCCATATTTTAACAATTTTACACATGGTCCTCACCAAGCATGTAATAGCCATTAGATTAAATCAATTAGAGGGAAACACATGCATTTAAGGCACTCAACAATAAATTCTAAATGTTGCAATGTGTGCATATGTTCATGCATTCATGCCCAATAAACAGTAAAATTATCAAAGCATTATAACACATCATATAATTGCACATTTTCACATAGCATATTCAAATTTGAATGCATCATGCATTAAACAAATTATGCTAAGGGGTTATGCATTTTACTCCAATGAATATTGAGCTTCAATATTTATTGATCACAATTGATTTGTGCCAATGAATTTTTGAATTGCTCTTTTAAAATGAATCAAATAAATTTTACCCTTGATGACAAGAGTTAGTTCTTGTCATAGGTCCAACGCCTCTCGCCTCTTCTATGGTGGTGAATAGAATAAGCTCATCCTTTGAGTTGCTTGGTCCTTCATCCTTCAATCCATGGTTGTCCCTACAAGACAAATTAACAATAGAAGGATCTTTGGTACCCATTTGATTTTTGGGTCCTTGTGGGTTAACTTTCAATGGCACTTTTGGAATCCATTTCCACCTCTTATTAGGTTGATATTGGATTTTAGCATACCTACATTTGTTCTTGGTATGACCATTTTTGCAACAATAATTACAAGTAGTAGAGTCATGCTTTGCTTTGTCCAACAAGCTAGAAAAGGATTTTGATTTGCTTGAGTAGCCTAACCCGGCTTTGTCAAAGCTACAACGTTGTAAGCCAAGCAATTCATTCATCTTTAAACTACTATCACTAAACTTGGCAAGATAAGTCTTTAAAAATCAAGCACTTGGTTTTTCAAAATAATATTTTCTTTTTCCTTCTTGTCCAAGTCTAGCTTAAGCACTTTGTTGCTCTTCTTGGTTTTACCAAGACAATCAATGAGTTCATTATAAGCATCTAATAATTCATCATACGATGGTACCTCATTGTCTCTTTCATCTCCTTCATCTCCAAGAGCCATTAAACAAAGATTTGTGGCTTCTTCTTCATCGGAGTCGCTATCACTCCATGTGGCTATAAACGTCTTCTTCTTCCCTTTGTCCTCATTCTTCTTCCTAGGACATTTGTTAGCATAATGGCCTTTATCTTGACAATTATAACAAGTTACCTCATTTTTGGATTCTTGTTTGGTAGCATTGGAGGTCTTTGACTTGCTATGTTTGTTGAAGAACTTCTTGAACTTCTTTGTGAACAAGATCATCTCTTCATCATCATCGTCTTCTTCATCATCGGAATGGTCTTTCCTTCCAACCAAGGCGATCCCCTTTCTCATAGATCTATCATCCTCATTTATTCCTTTTCTTGTAGATACTTCAAGTTCATGGGTCACCAATGTGCCATGAAGCTCATCAATGTCATAAGATGCGTTCTCCCCTTTGTTGGACTCGATGATGGCCGTCCTCTTGGCATCCCATTCCTTTGGTAAGGCTCTTAGTGCTCTCCTCCATATTTACTTTGGAGGATACTTCTCTCCAAGTTGAGCAAGCTCGTTGATAATTTGGGTGAGCCTTCTAAACATTGAATCCACCTCTTCTCCGGACTCCATCTCAAATGTCTCATATTTGAGTTGTAGGAGATCAATCTTGGTCTCCTTCACTTGATTTGTTCCTTCATGACAAATTTGTAATTTGTCCCATATCTCCTTAGCGGTTGAGCACATTGAAATCCGGTTGTACTCCTTCATATCTAAAGCACAATGCAAACTATTAATAGCTTTAGCATTTTGAGATATTAAAATCATATCCGCTCTAGTGAAATCGTCCATATCTTTGGGAACACTAATTCCCCCAACTTCCTTTAAAGGAATATGTGGACCTTTCACTATGATCTTCCAAAGGTCATAATCCACGGATTGGATGTATAGTTATATTCTATTTTTTCAATAGCCGTAATTATCACCCGTGAAGAGCGGAGGTCTATTTGTCGATTGACCTTGAGCAAACTCATTTGCTAGATTAGCCATATAAAAGATTTGATTTAAAAACAAAAATCAAATGGCTCTGATACCACTTGTTGGAATCGAAGAGGGGGGGTGAATGAGATTCCTTGGCTACTTTAGCGTTTTAAAATGAGTTTGTAAAAATAAAATATTTTGCGCTTGCGGAAGCCTTTAGTCAATCGATAAATGCAAAGAATAAAATAAATAAATGCGTAAAGGAAATAAAGCAATAAATAACGAAAGGATTTGTTATAGAAGTTCGGCGATTAATCGCCTACGTCTCCTCTTCCCAGTTAGATAACCTCCAACCGAGGTTCCACTAGAATAAACGATCTTGGCCTTGAGGGCTCCAAGTTAGCCACACAACAACTCTTCCCGAGTTTACAATGCTCTTCCCGAGCACACTACTCTTCCCGAGTACACAAAGCTCTTCACGAGCTACCAACACTCTTCACGAGTCTTCTTGGCCTTAAGGGCTCCAAGGATAGCCACACACTTGCACCAACTAGACTTGTTGATGACTTTACAATTTACCAACTTGCTTTGGTGTTGGAGGACCTTTACAATAACTCAACACACACCTTCACGGTGTACCAACACGAAGTGAACAAGACTCACACACAATAGAAGAATTGCAAGCTCCAATACAATAACAATGTATGGAGATTGCAAAGCTTAATTCAAATAATAATTATCAAGACTTTTGTATAAGTTGTAGGCTTGTTCCTTAGCTTCAAAATGCTCCAAAGCATCCATATTTATAGTGTAGCAGGCCCCCTAGGCTCCTACTAGCCGTTGCTTCAAATAAGGCTTGAATCACTCCTCGATCGCCTAGGAAATCACCTCGGGCGATTGCCATCGCCGCGCCCCAACGGTCAGCAAAAATCACGGATCGCCTCAGGCGATCCAAATTAAATCCCAATGCCGTAGCTTCAGCAGCCTGAAATCTTGCATCGCCTCGGGCGAAGTCCACATCGCCTCAGGCGTTCCAGCCATCGCCTCGGGCTTTCAGCCCATCGCCTCGGGCGATCTTCCCTGCGCGCATGCCCGCGCATGTCTCGGCGTCGCTTCAGTCGATGTGCGGGGGCGAAGTCCCTGTGGCTGCCATCGCCTCAGGATTTGGTCACCATCGCCTGGGGCGATCTTCCTCGCATGCTCGCCTAGCCATCGCCTCTATCGATGTGCGTGGCGATGCCCCTCCTGGCACCCATCGCCTGGGGCGATCCAGGCCAGAATATGCACATTTGATTTTATTCATTCCAAACCACTTTTCATCACTTAATCTGTACACTAAGTAAATGCATTAGTATAACAAACACAAGTTTTGTTGATCATCAAAACTCAAAGATTGACCGGGGATAATTTAACGCATTAAACGCAACCATGCGTTTAAGGCTCAACACATAATCAATCGAGCAATTCTTACGCCCAAAAACGACTGCATGGGTATAAATGATGCCATGATTGTTAAGTTCTCAGGAACACTTGTTGAATATGTGAGCAACGATGTTACAAAAAAATCCGCACCAACAATGTCAATATCAAGATTTCTTAAATGATGTTTATGCTCCAGGTTTGCCCCCACATATCCTCCGTTAGAAAAGAATATCCCTATAATGCTTTTGCGAAATATCAACCCTTCTGAAGGGCTGTGCAATGGCATGCGCCTCATTTGTCGCGATCTAGGAAAAACTGTTATTGGTGCGGTCATTGCATCCGGTGAGTACACGGGAAAATATGTATTCGTACTGAGGATCCCTTTAGAGGCATCAGATAATCTAAAATGCCCCATACCTTTTAAGAGGCACTAATTTCCAATCCTCCTTTGTTTTGCCATGAGAATTAACAAATCACAGGAACAGACACTCGATAGAGTTGGCCTTTATTTACCGCAACCAGTTTTCTCACAAGGCCAACTATATGTCGCACTTTCCCGGGTTCAGAAGTCCAGCTCCGTTAGAGTTTTGGTCAAACCACCTACTGCATTGTTCTCGGTCCATTGTCAAACAAGAAACGTTGTTTATAGAGAGATTTTGGGATGATGCCTTCTGATGACTCCATTACATGCTCCCGCCTTTTATGCTCAATAAATATTTTTTCCTCCACTATTTTTTCCTGAGTGCCATTTCCACTACGCTTTAATCTTCTCTTTTATATGACACTCCTATCAGCTTGATATGTTCAACTAAATCTTTCCTATGCACCATGTTATTCATATTTTTCCTATATAACAGTTTTACATGTGTAAATGTTTATGAACATAAAATGTTATATGCTTCTGTGTATATTATTTGCTCCTGATCCATATCTCTTTTTGTTCGGTTTATTCAGCAGCTTGAATTAAACTTACTTCGTTGTTCACTCTTGAGTTATCTTTGGTCAGGCATAAATGGATCAGAAAATTCTTCATCTTAGTGAAATCACCGATGGAACTAAGAATTGTTCTACAAATGTCCGAGTTGTCACCAAACTCCCTGTTAAAACAACCATTAAATCTCCGACAAAATACCAGAAATTGATCATCACTGACGAAATGGTAACGATGTTACGTACTTTCGTTCCGTATTCTGTTCTAATTGTTTGTAGTTAAATTTTTAGCTGTTTACTTACCAATGTTTTGCTTACAAGCAGGGAAACACTGTTGAAGCCGTTATGTTCAACTCTAATGTTGACTTGTACCGAAACAACCTTGAGGAATCTAAAACGTCTAAGGTTTCAAATGCATCCGTTTCTAAAGTCGATGATATGTATCGCAACGCTTTAGTCAGTAGTCCTTATCATGGACTATCAGCTCTAGCACCTCAGTGATTCCTGTTGACAAAGATACTATCTCTTGCTCATCATTCCACCCTGACTTTGTTCGTTTCAGCAAATTTGCTTCATTCCTAAATTCAACAAACCAATATGTGAGTCATGCTTATAGTTTTCTACGCTTTTTATATGACTTGCGCTTTTAATGGCATCATAATTTCGCCATGTCTCAAATTTCCTATCTTGAGGCATGCACTGGTTGTGTAATCATTGAGAAAACAACCCCAGGAAGGTCATGCCTAATGGAAAACCACAAATTCTCCATGAATGCGCAACAATTGATCAGGAGTACGTACATGCATCTATATCTTTCATAACACATATTGTCTTATGTCGTACGAGATATATTATCCTTATGTTTTTACTTCCAGCATGACTCCATTCATGGTTAGTCTATGGAGTGATGTTGTCTCTAAAGGGATATGTGCTATCATGAATGCCACTCACAATCGATTGGTTCTTGCTCTATTGAATTTCGTTGTGAAAAGATATTATGGTAATCATTTATAATCTATGACTTACAAAGTTAAACCTATTATTACGCCATTGTTGAGCACGATAAATTCATGCCTTAAGGTTTATCCATTAGTTCAAACTCATCTTCTGTTGTTTTGACTGAAATGGACAAGCATTTATTTGTGGCCATGTGTGCATGGTAGGACTCTCTCTCTATACATATTTTTCCTTAACAAATGCTTACAATATCCTTTTAAACAATAGGCGTGTTGAACAAAGGTTATTCATAGAAGAGGTTATTGAGGTGTGGTTTTTTTTAGGACAAGATTGGAGTTCAAACATGAATGACGATTCCAATAAACACTGTCTTGGAAGTTCTACATGCAATCAAGGTATTTTTTTGATTGTTGTATCTCTGAAACAAACTATCTGTGTGCTAATACTTGTAAGATATGTGTCTCCCACAATTCTTTTGGTTTAGGTTGGCATATTCAATATAAAGACAAAAACAATTCTTGACAGTGAGACCCAAAGTTTTATCTATATGTGCTGAGAGGAATGCCGATTCAGGATCAATGTTGATTGTAATTCGCTATTTAAATGCAACAAGTGTGGGCTTAACAGAATCGCCAAACCTAGGTTTTCAATCTGACCAATGTTCTTGTTGTGTATTGTTCCATGAAATGTATCTTCATCCAACATTTATATTATTTTCATTTTTTTGGTAGATTTTGCTTTCGTCTTAGTGCTTTTGACGATACTGGCAAGTTGGAGGTTACGATCTTCAGCAAAGAGGAGGAAGTGATTTTGGGCATGGCTGCGCAATTTTTCTATGAACAAACCTTAAAGGTAGCATATCATCAAGTTTTGTTTTGATCTCAATGACCTTTTTGATCCCATTTCCCAAAACATGTTAGTTATAAGCTGATCAATTTATTTACCAGGAAGGGATAGCCCCTGTCAGTACTATTAGATTAAAGGAGGTCGTTCTGTTCAAGAAAATCAAATCAAGTCTTTTCAAAGGCCATAATGGCAAAGAGACAACTGTGTACAACCTTCTTTCCATGGAATTTGCTGATGGTTACACCGATTTTGATGTTCAACCAACACCAACAGAAAAGAACCAACTGTCTAATCACCTTGTGAATGCCCACATATTAGAAGGTATATGCAACAACTGAATTGCCATTAATGATGATTGCATTTTACCTCATCATATACATGATCCTTTGTTCTCCTAGGCATAGATAAATCAAAACAAAAACTGGATTTCGGGTCCTCGCCCATCTCAATAGATGAGGAATCTGTTCGGTCTGATTTCAAACAACCAACGAATGATCATGTCATAAGTAAGTTATTCGCTTATTTCTCATCTTCCACATTAAACATCAACAAAAACTAATTGTTGACATCGAGCTACACTAACCAATGTTGCAATATGATGTACATGCGATGTGCTGGTCAAAATACATCTTGTAGCCAAGGGGAAGTTCAAAAAGGGCAAAGCAAATATCGCAAGCAAGTCGGGTTAGTAGTTCCATATAAAAACATATCGATACTTTATCTAATATGGTATTTTCTATCCAATTTAGCTGTGAAACTATGATACGAAAAAATGAGGCATTTGATATATATCATAGATATTGTCGCTCAATCTGAGGAGTCCACATTTTATTCCATCGTTTCATTTGGAGAAGATTCAGGCAATGACAATATGACACTTTCATGTGATTGTTAGCTTACCATTTTTATTCTTAATCCTCTACAAAGTAATATACAAAAAAAAATATATACTCACACATAATGTTTGTAACATATTATTTAATTTAAATAATGGTTTTACATATGCAGAGCTTGCAACATCAACAAAAGGCCGTCGTTCGTCCAAAAAGTCAGCTGCCATTTTCCAAAACACAAGCCAACATAACTATCATGCATACAATGATGATATTTTGAGCGGAGGTACATCATTTATAAAGTTTCATCTTTTGCTATTATCGTACTCACTGAATAAATCAATAGAATTTCCATCTTCTCATTTGCACAATGTGCTTTCATATGCTTGTTTTATATAAATAGTTAAGTAGCAAACAAATGTATAGTGCTATCATCAAAAGGAAATATTGTGCATCTCAGTACAAAAAAGATAAAAAAATTCCATACACAATCCTTTTATCTTTGTTGCTTTTTTTTACATTTTTAACATGCAACGTCCCTTAAGTTTTGGTTATCACTATCTATATGACACAACTTTTAAATATATTAGCAGTGGGCAAGACCATAAAAACAAAATTGAAGAAGCGGACTTTGCGGCATATTGTCCTTGATGTTAGCACATCCCAAGATGACCTTGATGCGGCCGTTGAATGCTTTCCACGGAAAACTCATGTGCAAGGTTTTTCCTTGCAATAAATATAATGAATATGATCTATGTGTTTTACTTATTGTTTCTACTTGTCAAGAATGAACATTTTTTTCCTTGGTTTTATGTTGCAGCTCCTGCTGAAACAATGAAGGTAAAGACATCCACAACAGGCAACATGAAGGGTGATAAAGCCCAAAAAAAAATTTAGCGATACTACTTCAATCCCCTCATGTCCAATCTCGATAGCCAATTATCGTGGCTAACTGCTGCATAATTTTTGTGCCTTTTTGTTGGACTGTGCTTTTTCTACCAAGATACTTACTTCATGGAATAACTATATCCCCTACTCCTTTTAAAACATGCAACACTTTTTGGGAAGAACTCAATCAAGCTACATCTCCTCCTTCTGCGTGTGCCACGCTTTTGGGAAATCCTGTTTTGTCCAGAAATTATTTTGTCCACGACTCTTTAAATTTTATATCTAACTAATCATGTATGACTTTTTCAATCTCTTCATATGCAGCAGTCTTTTGACCTGCTTGGTTTTATGTTTTATATTATTTGTTATATCTCTGTTCATGAATGATTATGTATGTGATATGTATGAACCACTTTTTCAATTTCTCTTCTTGTTCAACAAGTTTTTCATCGGCTTGGTTTTATGTTTTATATTACTTTTTCTATTTTTTCACCAGCTTGGTTTTATGTTTTATATTACTTTTTATATCTCTGTTCATGAATGATTGATTGCATATCAAGCTAAATTGCAGTATGAATGCTCAACTAATACGATCACAAGCACTGCGTATTGCGCGATGCTAATAACTAGTATTAATATAACTGGTAAATCTGTATAAAATCATCAAATTTTGATAAAATGTGATGATGATTATTATTGGTTCTTATCTGTAAAATACTTTTCGTACATGTGAATGAAGGTCATGTTTTAAAAGGAATCAATAGAAAAATAATGTAAATAAGAGTATTTAGCTACCCGGGCTTTACAAGCGCATGTAGATTTTGAAATCAAACCACATAATATTTTATGTCATTTTTTTCTTTTCCCACTCTCTATTTTTATTATTATTATAAAAAAAATTGAAGTAAATACAGAATCGCACAAGCTAAAAATATAAGGGAGAAATGTGAATTACTAATAAATGAATTGATTAAATATTTAAGCCATCGTGCATAAATTGTCTCCGGAAGAACAATGATACATTTCAAAACGACCTCTGAATTGATTAGAGAAAAATTTGAGTATAATCAAGTATAGATTAAGGCTACCGTTTGGATGATGATCACTGTATTAATATTATATTATATATATATATTTTTATGATTATTATATATATATTAATTTATATATATATTTTTATTATTATGGGTCTTATTATGATTTATTTATTTTATTAATATTATATATATTTTATTATTATATTATATGTTAATAAATATATTATTAGTACATATTATATATACTATTATATTATATATATACATTACGTATATATATATATTATTCTATAATATTATATTTTATTATTAATGTATAATACTATAAATTTATTACTCTATATATATATCTATTCTTTATTATTATTATTTATACATACATACGTGGATATATATATATATTATAATTAATGTTATATTTTATTATTATGATTATAATAATGAGGGTATTTTTGTCATTTATCAAATAATATCCTTATCAACCATCTACCCTCCTCCAATCAAACATATATAATTTATCACATACTATTTTTACAAATCATTTCACAACTTTTTAATCATTACATTACTTATCATATCCATCACTTCAAACGGTACCTTATAAACATCAACATACATACAACATATATGATGTGATCCCGTATTTTCGCTATTCGTAGAGTAAACGCAATAGAAAAAATAAATAGGACATCATGATTTTTTACGTGGAAAACCCTCCAAAACGAAGGGAAAAACAACGGGACCTAGTCCAGTATAAAACTCCACTATAAATGTTTATCATTTACAATGTATTCTTTTACAAGATATAGACATGAAAAATGAAAAGAAGAATTTGATCCTCTTTTCCTCATCCCTAGCCGAGAGCTCTTTTTTGTTTCTGTCAAGAAATAATCAATAAATAGGAAAAATATCATCCCTTAACTGTAGCTCCTTTCTTCCCACTTCTCCACTAATTACTCAATCATTTCCACTAACTTATCCCATTATGTCCACTAACTTGGCCACTAATTGTTCCTTTTGTTTATGCATATTCTATTTAAAATATGTCCGGAAAATGCGGGTTGATTAACCGCTATGATCGGGTCTTATGCCACCGTTTGACCACGTGGGACCGAGCAGAGTATCATCTTCTTCGGGTATTTCCTGTTCGGGCACTTTCTTGTTCGGCAATGATTTTACCCGATGTTGTATAATTTCCCCACCACATCAATATACATACATATTTATGTATCTTAGTATTTACAAACACCCGATCCATATATATATTTTCCTCGTGTATAAACATGTTGGCCGGATGGCGACCAGAAAACAATTATGAAGAAATTATGTTCATATTATAGCCCATATATAGCATGTTTAAGGTATATTTAATTTCTTTAATACCAACTTTTGTCCACAATTTTTTTTAGCACCTATTACAATTACTGAGAAATGTGTTGGAAATGATGTTCGAACCCGAGATTACAAGCTTTCTTATTGGAGTTGGTGTCAGATAGACCACAAGACCATCGCTAATATTCATTTGTAATCTCGACAATCTCACAAATAACTATTATATTAAATTTATTTCCCTCCATAAAACAAAATTCTTTGATTTCCACACCACCTCGTATTGATTGTTACATTTATAACGGTAATCAAACCGTATCTACTCGAATCCGCGACAATCAACCGTTAATAATCGCTCAAATATCCAATCTATAAATCCAACGCCGCAAAACCCATCGCCACCGTACTAGCCGTTATATACCGAAGATCTATGCGTTCTTTTTTTTTTTCCTCTCCGCGCTCACGCTGTAAACCCTGAATCAAATAATCGCAAAGTGTTGAAATTCCTATTCGTTTTCCACTCCATTAATCCCAAGTTCCTCTGGGTTTTGAAATGTATTCGGGTTTAAAATCTTCAAGAGCGGTTACTCGGGTAAATAAAACTGCCAATTTTAATGGATCAAGATTTAATGAGGCATGTGAATACTCGGAGAATTTGAATCCAAATGTATCGACAGCTGGATTGAAGCTGTATTATTCGTCATCGATCAAGTTTGGGAATAGTACCAAAAAATCTGATTCCAGAAACCCTGATAATAACACAGTGGATTCGCCTTCGGGTGAGAAGAAGATACGAGGGAGGAAGTTTACGATCGCGAAGATGGAATCTTGTAGCATGGAACTGAATTCTTGGAAGGAAACAGTTGCTTGCAGCAAATGTAAGGAGAGTGGGAATCCCAAATGCTTGTGTATGACGTATGAGAGCCTGGGGGCTCGTCCTCAAGACTCTTCAAACTGTAGCATCGTTGTGGGATCGGAGGAAGTAGAGAGGCATTATGATTTGTCTCAGATTAATGGCGAAAATGAGAATTGCACAGAGAAGAATAGGTGTAGGCATAGACTATTGGAAGAAGCGAGAGAGAGCGTGCCAGGGCCGGAAGAAGGGAGGGTGATGCACTTGGTGAAGGAATTTGAAAAACTACTTTCAATTCACAATGTGGAAAATGAACCGCAACAGCTTCCAAAGGTTTACGAAACGCAGGATTCTTCTTCTTTATGTCTATCGGAATTTTACGTGGCATTGGAGAGCTTGTGTTCAGATTCACGCCGATCTTGTTCACTGGATAGCAGCCAAGAAAGGTTGGTATGGATCACATTATATGCTGGATGAATCAAATTATCAAGTTTTGGGTCTGAAGGGATTTTCTGCCTTTCAAATTGCAGCATTTTAACTCAAACTTCTGCTGGCAGCAGAAGAAGAGGGCTAAGAGTGAGAGTGATCCACCAAAATTTATCTTCTGCAAAATGGTTTTTCTTTTAGGTATCTCATCCATTTTTCACTTCTGTAGAGCCCCGAACCCGTTGAATCTTTTTCTAGACGAGACCGGAGGAGCAGGCCTAGAACAACTTCGCCAAAGCCCTTCATGCTCCGAACTGAGGTATGTGTTTCAAGATATTAAGCATGCTTGAGATGTGAAGTTTGGTTGGTGGCCATTTAGTCTGGAGCTATTATTTGCACAAGTGCAGACCGGCTTAAATTTTGTATGTTTTGTTTGAATAATGCATATATTCCAATGATTAATTATTAGCATTGGGAAAAATTATAGACCCTTTATTCTTGTTAATTATGGTACTCTAAGTTGAAATGCACCAAAATTCTGAAAGTACTCTACGTGCAGCAAAGAGGAAAAACCAAAGAGAGGGAATTCATGAAGAAAAAGCAACAGATGATGGAGGACGAGGAGAAGTTGCGGATGCCGATTGCTCAAGATCTTCCTTGGACAACAGAGGAGCCAGAGGTAACTCATACGAAAGCTTTGTTCAAATTGAGGCTCTACTTATCAGCCAAACCAGAACCTTCATTTTCGTTTAAGACGTCTTAATCAGTTTTATCATGATAATGAAGTATATGCCATAATTGAGCGCCTAAAACCTTTTTCGGTAACTATGGGTCATCTTGTCAAGTACTCTTGACTAGAATTTCCCTAATATCAAGTCAGTTTGCAGTTTTCTTTTTCTATCTTTAAAGGGGTAATTCTGAGGCTTCATGCATATTTGAAAAGAAGTTGATTCTTTTTCTTGTATCTCAGCGTGTGGAGAAGCCTTCAGTCAAAGAGCATACAAGGCCTATTGATTTGGTACTGCATACTGGTACTAGGGCAGTGGAGCGTGCTGGATTCAATCATCAGGTACAATCTTCACATACCAAGCTTACTCTGTTGCCTTTCTTTTCACTAAGCTACATATATGGATCAAAGGCACGTAATATTTGGGGCAGAAAAGTTGCTATTGGTTTCAAATATATGGGATACGTAAGTGTACTTTTGTTTGTAAATTACAATATCCGTAGCTTATTTGGAGTTCGAACACATTTTAAACCAAAGTGGACTCATTCAAATGAAAAAAAAAACCTTATGGTACCGTTTGGTACATTGATAATGGTGGGATGATACAATGATCGGTTTATTCTTTGGTAAAACTTTAACCACAAAATTTTTCATTGTGCCTTTTCTTGATCACAATATTGTGTCTGTCAAGGTGGCCAAGAAAATTAGCCTACTTGAGCACTACCGGATGGAAGTAGATAAACAGAAGAAGGTAACTAAACCTCAGCACACTTCGACAACATAATGGCACTATTTTCACATTCTCAAAGCTCAAATTTCTGTTGCAGCTATTCGAAGAAGAAGAAATCCGGAGACTAAGGAGAGAGCTTGTTCCAAAAGCTCTACCGATGCCATATTTCGATAGACCCTTCGTACCCAAAAGGTAATACTAACTGTATATCAGAACTTAATCTAAGCTGTATGCTGCTGGAGCAGAATCAAAAGACTTCACAATGGTTAACTGCATAAATTTTTAAAGATTTACTTATCCGAATTTAGGAGAAAAATATCCTGATCGCTTGCATTGAACTGCCACAATTAAACTCGAGCTAGATGTAACATAATGAGAAGCTATCTTTGGTTTTTGCAGGTCCATAAAGCAAACAACTATACCAAGAGAAACAAAGTTCCAAATATCTCTAAACAAGAAGATGAAGTCTCTCATACCTTTGGATGGCTTATGTTTGCACTAGTGAATTGCAAAAGATTCAGAATTTATTCTTATTTGATTGATCATTTTTACATCCATTACCTTTGTGGATTCGTTGCATTAAGGTTATTACATACTCAAAGTTTTGCTAAACATAACCTATTTATCACAAAATTTTTTTTTTTTTGAGCATAAACAATGAATATATTAATAAGACAATGATTACACAGAGGATCCATCCAAAGATTACCAAATGGCACGACCAAACCAACTAGATAAAATATATATATGACGAGCTGTCAACGACTAACACAACATAACAAGCACACTGCAAGCCAGATAGAGATGTAAACAGCCGTAGTACCACAGCACGGATGGAAGGAAGCAGGGACCCACAAATCCAACTAGGCCCCCTCAATCCAAGCAGAAGATGATATTGTCTAACAACGGAACTGCCTTGAAAAATTTAGAAGGAAACAATGAGGATTAGCGGGAGACATAAACTGATAAAGGACACCAAAAGATCAAACTCCCGTATCCAGAACCCGCAACTGAGAGACATCGTCCCAAAAAAATCCTACATGAAGCACGAAAACTAGAGTCCCAGGGGTCAAGACCAAACCAGCCACCATCAGTAGCAAAGCCCATGAGCTTCGCATACAATGTTATTATGTGGTAAGACGCCACGTGGGTAAGATGCCCATATGGTAAGATGCCATACAATGATATTATGTGGTAAGACGCCACGGGGTAAGATGCCCATATGGTAAGAGGCTATACAATGTTATTATGTGGTAAGACGCCACGGGGTAAGATGCCCATATGGTAAGAGGCCATACGATGTTATTATGTGATAAGATGCCACAGGGTAAGATGCCCATGTGCATGAATATGAACCAGGGAAAATGAAAAGAAGTTAATGAATAACCAGCAAGCTTACTCAACTATGATTTCGTACATTTACTGTTATAGCTATAAGATGATGATGTATAAGATGATGATGCTATGAGATGATGATGCTTATAAGATGATGATTTATAAGATGATGATGTATAAGATGATGATGCTATAAGATGATGATGTATAAGATGATGATGCTATGAGATGATGATGCTTATATGATGATGATGTATAAGATGATGATGCTATAAGATGACGATGCTTATGTGATGATGATGTTATAAGATGATGATATTTATGAAATGATGATGCTCATATGATGAAGATGTTATAAGATGGTGATAATTATAAGATGATGATTTTAATCATTCATGTCAAGAATTAATGACTATATGCATGGCTAAGAAACAGGGACATTGGAGTGTCCAGGGTGTATAGGCATTAGAGGAATGTTGGGTAAAGACCCACTACTCTATTGATTTTCTTCCCACAGTATGGTATGCCGTGCGGGAACGTCCATCTTATTGGTAGGTTTGAGGTGAACCTAGAGAGGCAGCGACTAGTTTGTCTGCCGTATGTGTGCAGCACCAAGAGGGGCTTGTTAGAGCCGTTATACTGCTCGTAGGAACCAAGTGTGGCAAATCGTAAGGTGATACGATGTGGATTGTGGTGTACTCTAGTAGTCACCATGTCATCGATGTTGAGGTTGTGCATGCCTCACTGAAACGTGTATACGTTTATGTTTAAATCTTGGTGAGACTTGTCTGGGACAGCTCATGATGTTGAAGTACCAACAAGAAAGTCATCAAGTCGTCGTTGATTCGATCTGGGAATCCATGTATTTGGGATGCAATGGGTTTATTGCATGCCCTTTCAAATTTGAAACTCTGAGGAGTCTCGATTGTTTCTTTATGACCAGGATGTGGTTCTTGGGTTATCCGGAGGTGGACATCTTATGAGATATCTTTCGTGTGAATCTATGGCCGTGAGTTGCCCAACTTGAGTTGCAATGATGCGACTGCTCCTTCGATAGAGGAGGTTTGGAAGTGGAAACCAAGTTTGGTATGTGTACACCGTGGTGTACTGATGTTTCCCTTGTAACGATGTATGTTAGACATCGTGAGTCATGATAAGAGATGTCAATGGATGATATCTACGATGGAATCGGGAGTGATTCGAATCCTTGCAGTTTCAGTTGACTAACAGCTTTTGGATTATTAGCGTTGAGTTGTGCTGACGCTCTTTGACGTTATGATGGATTTGGAAGTCTATTCCACTCCAGAGTTTGACACGAGGTCAACGTTCTCACGGTTGAGGTGTCATTTAGGATGCGTTCATACTAATTGTATTAGAACTAAGGATGACTGTCCGACCTACAGCCGTAAGTATTGGTTGTTTTGCAGTCATGAAAGGCTGACTTTTAGGATGACCCGCATTGAGGTACGTTTTGCCTCTTGGGTGATATGTTGGTTTTGGTATGTCGCTCTGTTTCAGAGTTTGATGTGAGGTAAGTATCCTCGCGTTTATTAATACGATTCTGATATGGTCAAGAATCGAAGTTATGGCTTCATGTTGTTGTGTAGCCTGAGTGTTATGTGATACACCGGTGCTAATTTCGAGGACGAAATTCTTTTAGTGGGGGATATTATGATGACCAGGGATTATATATGTTAATCCCGTAGTGTTAAAAATCCCTAAAGTTGTTTTACGTGGCGATTTGGAGTTTAATCGCGATGTTGGGCCTTCTGGGCTCGTTTATTTGGGTAATTGGGATCGTTGGATCCCGAGGTTGAGATTGTATTCACATTACGGTGTAAAACCTAAGAGTTGGGTTTTTGATGTGTCTCGGAATCTCGGGTGCTAGTGTGAGCACCGGTAGGGGGTTTTGGTGTTAGAGAGAGAATTTTTGAAAACAGATGATTTTTAATGAATCACGATGTATTTGTGGGGCTATTAGTTTTTCGGGGTATTTTGCTATAAATACCATTTGAACCCGAGATTTAATTAAAAATCTCATTTCAGCCCTCCAAACCAGCCCCTTTCTCTCTCCCCGCCGAACCCGTCTGCCCAGCCCCCATCCGCGCGCAAAAACGCTTCGCCTGCCGTCGTCCCGCCGCCGTTCGGCGCGTGCGACCCGCCGCCGGCTTCGTCTCGTCGAGGCGCAGCTATCCCCTCCGGCAATTCGAAGTTTCGTCGCGTTTTGAAGTCGGATTTTGCAGATGAACGCCGATCCCCAAATTCTAGGGTTCTTCGATTTCGGTCGATTTTACTTCCGATTTTCGATTGGGTAACGTTCTTTACCTCTTTTTCGTCCCTATCATGTTATTCCCTACTAAATTTGGAGGTATTGTGTTCGAATGTAAGGATTGTGTTCGAATTTGTGGAGTTTGATTCGAATTTCATGATGTTTGAGGGGTCTATGTTCGATTTTGGGGGTTTTTGGCATGAGGATGATGATTCTTGTTGTTATTCGATTTATTCATGTTTAAATGAATTATGATGCTTAATTAGGTTCGAATCGAGTTGTTATGGTTCGAATTTTGCCCTAATTTGGTGAGGGTTTGATTTCGAATTTTGGGGGTTTTGGCTATGGGTTGATGATTCATGTTAGGGATCGTTTATTACATGTTTTAGATGATTTATGATGCTTGGTTGGGTTCGAATTGTGATGCTAGGGTTCGAATTATTGAAGGTGTTCTTGAGCAATTTTTCGATATGTCGCATTCGTTTTCCCTCCCTGCATATACCCTGCCCCAGGTCTTTTAAATGATTTATTGTCGTGTGTTGACAATATTTTGAGGGTTATGGATGTACTTGAGCATGTGTCACATGTTCGTAAATAATTGTGAATTATTTATCATGTTAGCACATCGTTCCTCGGGGCATGGAACTCGAGCAAGGTTTGGCTCGGACTTCGAGGATTTAAGGTACGTTTAGCGTACGAGCATAGCTTAAATGATGTTTTACAAGTATGATGCATGAATTAAATACATGAAATGCCGCTATGAAGCGACAAATGATGGGTGTGGTCGCTACGGAGCGAACACCAGTAGTATGACGCTACTTTGAAGTAAGAAATGAAAATGTGGTATTGATTAGATATCTAGGATATCTGTATTTTATTCCCTATTGGTAATGAATAGGAACAGAGACGTAGTTAATCAGAGAAGTGATTAACTAGTATCGGAAGTTAAGGAAATCTCATTATGATATCTAGAATTACGATAATTGCTAGATAAAGAAAGATGTTATGAAATGTTGTTAATTCGAAACTGGTTAGGGTTAACCAATATGATGATTAACTGCATATTCAGGATTTGATGATTTATCTGTTTTGAGAACAGGGTTATTACAGGAGTACGCTAGGATGAGGATGATACCATCCAGGAAGTGTCACATATGTTCCACAATATTTACATTTTTGTAAATTATGTATTATGTCATTATGATTATGAAATTGTGGAATTGGTATGCTCACCCCGTTGGGGGCTGTCTCTGTTGGGGGCAGGTGAACATGTACATCGATGGCTTTGGAGATGAGCTCGAGCTGTTGATTGGATGTACTCTCAGGATCGTGGTACCAGGGCTTGATGGAGCACGGTATCTTATAGAGTACCTACATATATATATACCCATGATGGTTATACACATATTTATGATGCTCGCATGTGAGCACGATTATACTTGTTTATGGGTTGTATATAAAGGCATGAGCATTTCTCTCTTTCATTCTATGTTGCATGCAATTAGAGGTAGAATTGCTAAAGATTATGAGAGTCATTGGTGTATTGTGGGCGTTGAAACCCACTTTTGTTGCCATATGTGTGGTGTCTTCCCTGGCTGGGAATTTACTTGATATTGCTGCATTCTGATGAGTATTATGTTTTCCCTGGCCGGGAATTATGTTATGTGTTGTACTTTTATTTCGGGATAGCTCTATTTATGGGGAGACTCTGCCCAAATTTTTATAAAAGTCCACAATGCAAAAAGTGATGTAATGGGCGAACTCTATGAGTCTCTTGTTATTAGGATGATGAACTTATAACATTGTTTGTTAAAGAAAACTTTGTAATTGCCATTCAATGGTAAAGTATCATCTGAGTTCCCGAATGATTTTATGGAAAGCATGTGCCACACATAATGATTAATACACTAATCAAGGGTTAAGTATATGGGGTCCTTACAACATAAACAGACAGCTAAAACAAAGTAAAATCCAAAAAAGCAGACGTGACCACGTGCAGACCAAAAGCGAGCATTCCACCAGAGCCAAACCCACCAAACCAAAAAGGGGATGTCTTGACCAAAACGGGCATTGAACCATAGCCCTACACAAAAGTTTGTAAAAAGATGTAGCCCACAAGTGCAGCGCTTACACACCGATGGACCCTTGCCAACCCTATCAGGCGACGGGAAAAGTGCCTCCACGGCGGTGAGGAAGGAAGAAAGAATCGGCTGATTCCGAGCCAGAGTCCACTGCCCAGAGGGTTGACAATCCGCAACAAATGAGTGACTATGGATAATAAAGGACAACGAGCTCCGCCTTGTGACAGTCGCTGGTGGAAAAACACCATGGTCGTAGGAAAAGGGGCAGAAACTAAAGGAAGATGGTGAAAATAGCAACAATGTGAAACGAGTGAGGGTGAGCGACGAGCGCAAAAGGTGAGCAAACAAGCTCAAATGGAAGTTGATAGCAAGATGGAGGAAAGACAAGCGCTGGAATAGGCCGATACCGCCTAAGTTTTCTGCAGAAAATTTTTAACTAAGAAGAAAGTGAATAGGAACACTCATTGGAGAGAGAATCAAGAAGAGAGTGAGTCTTTCTCTTCACTTTTCTTCTATTTATCATAGTTTTTACATATTTGTCACTAATAAATATTCTTTCATTTTCAATAGTTTAACTTATTGATGCTACTAAAACAAGAAGAAAGTAACAATCAGAGTTCAAAAGTACATGATGCCTACTATTTCAAAAGTTGTTTAATGGATCAATCAAACTGTAAGGAAGCTAAAAATAAATTTGATATAGTGGCAACACCGAGCCTGCTATACTCCAACATCACATCGTCATTGGACCCATCATATATATAATCAATATAGTGACAATATCGAGCCTAATATACCCTAACACCGCATCATCATGCGACCCAACATATACATAATCAATATAGTGGTGATACCGATCCTATTATACCCCAACATTGCATCATCATACATCAATATCCACAATATATAGTTCAATACCAACTATATTCTTTAGGTAGTCTCAATAACAATTTACCTCCATTTTATAGCAGGACAATTCATATTGCAATAACATTGTATATGTCCTGTACAATCTTAATTACACTTCATGAGTTCATCCCCATGAATTAATCATTAAGACAATCACCGAGAAATCATGAAAATAAGCAATCATTAAATAGAGACAATAGATCAACATTTAACAATTATCTAATATAATCAACCAACTATGGACATCATAACGTCCTCAACTATTTATGTCTCAGTCACAGCTCAATATGGTCCAAGAACAATCACATCTGCGCTTACAAACACATTATCTCTACAAAATAATATATGTAGTGTATCTACCTCTTGGTATAGCCACCTCGACAGACACATACGTGGCGTAAGTTACTCATGGCATAGCCACATCATTAGATATATACTCATCATTGGTAATCACCTACAGAAATCAAGATCAATAATAATTAAACAAGAATATTTCGATGAAATGAATCATCAAATATTCTTTTGACATACTTCACCACATTTTTATATTCATAGTGGTACGATTCCTCACTAGTAACACCATAATCCATCATGGATTTATTTTTATCACACAAAAAACATCAACATTTCTCAACTTCCACCTTTTAACAATATTAATATAACATCTTGGTCCAAAATCTCATGTACCCAAGGAACAACACAAAACAGTTAAAACGCTACATCAGGATCATTAACCATCAAAGTTTCTCAAAAGATTGAAATACCAACTGTACATTCGTATATTAAACACTACAACATAAACAGTAATTAATCGTTTATCTCCCTCTTTCGCAAGAGTAAAATATCCTTCAGCATCAGTCATCACAAACTGACAGCGTACTATATAGGAAGTGAACAGACGGAGGTTTACACAATAAAACCTCACTCTATCATATTCCTTACTGTTCAGTTGTCATCCTGAAAACACAACCTTTACAATAACATAATAACACATGTTTTGTGATTCACAGTTGAAAGTTTGCACGTATATTTTATTCTCTTTTATTTAGTTTTTATGTTAGTATTGGAGCGAAATTATGTCATTTTTTTTCTTGTTTTTGTTATTTTATAAGAATTCAAGAAATGAGATATTGTAAGATGAAAAGTGCATAAGAGTGAAAATGTCCCAATTTGAGGCTTGAAAAGATGGAATTTGGAGTATTTAAGCAGTACACTGGACGCTAGGGCGCTGAGTGAATGTAGCGCCCCAAAGCTAAAAAGTGGAAATAAACAATTGGAGGCAGTGTACATGGCACTAAGGCATGTTTATTAGAGTTAGTTGTTAATGATTATGTGAGTTTCAATGGTTAATTTGATGTTTATAGTTCCTAATAATATAATTGGTTGGATATAGGTAAAAGTGAAGAAATCGAGCTAAAACGAAGAATGAAGGTCAAAAAAATAAGTTAGAGATGAAGAGGAATCGAAAGAACGAAAATAACTCAAAAAATTAAGTTATTCTTCCTCACTATTGAGATTAAAAGGTCTCCAAATGTCAATGTGAACCAAGTCAAAAGAACTATCACAAATCAAGTTGTTTGGAATAAAATGTCTACACCTTTGTGTAGAAAGATGGCATATCGAATAATTCAATAATGAATCTCGTTTTATTGCAAATAAAGGTAATCATTTTCCTACTTCATACAATCTAGACATAGAAGGATGACTCATTTGAAAATGTAAAAGTTCACAGTCAATACAAGAAACATTACAGAAAGGTGATGAAAACTTTGAAAGGTTCAATGAAAGGTTCAACATACATAGATCTTCAATCCTGCTACCAGTCTCAATTGTCTTGTTCGTAGTGAGGCCCTGAATTGAACAAAAATCAGAGAGAAAAGAAACCGAGCACACTAAATGTTTTGTCAAGAACTAATTCAGATCAAATGAAGTGAAAGTTAGGCACGAACAACACATTATTTAAAATCAAATCATTAGATAGGTGAACAGAACCAATATGTGTTACAGGAGTTGTGGGAGTATTTGGCAGTTTAACAGTATAACAGAAAGATTTATATGAACAAATAATGATAAGGAGCAACTAATATGATGAGTAGCATCGGTTTCTAAGACCCAACTAGATGTAAGGAGTCTAGGAGCACAAGATAATACAAGTGAAGCATGACACATGAGGATCTTTATGTTGTGTGTCTGTTGTGTTTCCATTGCCAAGATAGAGCAATGAGCTGAGTACAATAAGAAGTTGTTTGTACTGCTTTTGACTCAATTTACAAGCAATATTGTTCGGCTTATCAACGGTTCCCTGAGCTTGATTGACAAGAACATTGGTTTCATTATGATTTCGATTGTACTTAGTATATCCAGCAATAACCATGAAGTTTGCAGCACTTGTCTATGGTATGACCTTTAAAATTGCAAATAAAACATGTCAACTTGTCATATTTTCTCATTTTCCACCCTTGATAGCAGTAGCTATAGCAGTAGGAGATAATTTTGGCGACATGAAAGAATGTTCCTTTGATGCTCTAGGAGTATCCTTGCAAATAGATCGTTGCCACTCCTCTTGAGTTACCAATGAGAAAACTTTTTGAGATTGTTGCCAATAGATCCATTATCAAGATCGGAGCACGAACTTGAGAATTGATTCACTTTATCCCATTAACATTACTGACTACTTCATCAATTCCTTCATTGAACCACAGTTGCATACAGAGATCGGCTGAAAATCTCATCCCACAACGCACTAATATCTATTGAACCTTGATGTAACGCAGTTAAAATCTTTGTAATTTGAAACATTCTCGGAGCATTGCTTTGATGGAACCGATCTCGCAAAATCTAACAAAATATCATGTGTGGTGGACACATACATCAAACCATCTGCGATATTACATGAGATCACCATACTATTACATCGTATCCAAGCACCACACAACAGATTATCAAATGAAGGTCGGTTAAATGATCCGTCAACAAATCCTTATTTATTCTCAGCAGTTAAAGTCATGGACATGACATGAAACCAGGTATTATAGTTGGTACTTGTGAGCAGGGGCGAATCTAAGGATTTTATCGAGGGGGCAAAAATTAATTACATAAAAATTAAACCAAAAATTCATGATAAACATCGTTAAGACTAGGTAAATAATTACAATGCGATTATTTCAAGAAATGGACTTGCTTGATTTCAAGAATTTAATTGTAATAATACAATAATTAGAATGCTCGGTTCATTGATATTTAAGGAAGAGACTTGCTCAAATTCAAAAACGACGAGAACATGCTATTTACATGTTTAAGATATCCGTTCTTTTTTGGGAGAGAGATATAAGAGTGTAGATGTGACAATGTAGTATTTTATGGTGATATGTTTTTTACAATTTATTGATATCATATTTGTCCATTGGTGAATTGTAGATTATTACACTACTAAGTGTTAATTGGAAGAAAATGAATAGAAAATATGTATTGTGTCATGCTAAGAAATCATTTATTTTATAGATAATAAAAAATTGTTGGGGATTTTTATTCATTTTTTTAAGAAAAATAATTATATTAAACTAAGTTTAATAGGAAAAAGCATTATATTAAATAAGTTTGGCTTAAATTACTTGGTAACAAAATATATAAATCCTTCCCTCAAAACAAAAAAATTAAAATATATATATATAATAATAATATATATATATAATAATAATAATAATCATTTTTTAAGAAAAAATTAATTTAAATTGCTTAGTAATACAAAATATATAACACAACAAAGAATTGGCCCAAATTGTTGCAAGCGAGAATCGAATCGAACTCTGGAAAGCGAGCTCAAAGTCCTATGCCATCACCATTACAACACAGCAAGTCAACTGTCATTCTTTGTAACAAATTTTGTAATAACAAATATATTTGAGGGGGGGCAGCTGCCCCCCTCAAGCTCAAGTAGATTCGCCCCTGCTTGTGAGTAGATGAGATACAAGCATGTGACCAGGATGATCACCATTTTGGAAGTAGAATGGACTTCTCGAATCTTCAAGAATAGTTCAATTACCAGCCTAAAAACTAGAAGCCTGTGCATTCAAATTTTGAACTCCTTTGGACATGGAAGAAAATCAGAACTGCGATCACATTTAGCTATCCGAGACCATATTAGCAGTTGACAAAAAATAAAAAGGAAGAGAACTTCATTGATCAACGAAAGAAACAATGAATCTTATTCCAGAAAATTATGAAATCAGTCTGTACAAAATGACTCCTATTTATACTTATGCCCTTCTAATGAATACATCGAGTTAGCACAAATATCTAAGGTTGTATTTGAAGTGAGTGTAAAGATACGAATCTCATAATTGTTTTGATAATAAGAAAAAGTTATACCACCATATTTATCACGTAATAAAATGATTAATATATCATTTTCCTGACTTTTTTACAATTTCAAAATTTGAAATTGCTTCAAAAAAATTCAATTTACTTCAAATAACAATCTCAAAATTTTAAATTTTGAAACTCCCGTCGAAATTTTAAATTCAAATTTCATTCAAATTGAAATATATGGCGATGAATAGAAACTTAAGAAACAAACTTGGTACGTGGGAAAAGTTATGTTAGGTATTATTTAGAGTTGGTTTCAAATTATTTAAAAATCGTATTATTCCAAAAAACACATAAATATGAAACAAAGTTTGGCGAAGAAAATCAAATGACTAGGCACAGTCCAACCTGTAGTCACAGTAGTCCAGCTGATGACCAAAAAATAATCTCTGAATGGTTAGCTCAATATATATATACTAGTACATCTTGGCGCGGTGCAAGGTACCAGATTATTGGACAGCTGAATAGAAATAAAAAGGTTATTTTCTAACCAATTACTTTTTCCCACGATTGCATGATTAAACTATCTGAATTTGACGAAGAAATGCTAGTTTTCCGAGGAAATGACATGAGAAAAATGATTGTACAATTGAGTAGTATCCAGTATTCTGCATCCACGATAGTATTTGCAGACATAATGAAAGAATCCACTAATAGAGGGAAATAGCATCACCATGATCTAAAAATACAAGCACAATCTAAAAATACAACTGAAAAGTTATCGAGGAAAAATGACCAAAAGCTTTAAAAAAAAGATGCACCAAAATCATCATCAAACTTCTCAGTCCAAAATTAGAGTTTATCAAACCCAATCCATGCATTATTGTTATAAGTGAAATCTATTTCTTAATCAACTTCTGAGCAGAACAGACCACTGAATATGAAAGTGCGGAACGGTCTGTTCTTGACTAGTAAGAACGGCTTGATGGCTTAATAAGTGTAACTCAATACGAAATGAAAATAGACAGGATATGTTTCTGGAAGTTCGAAGGAGAATCCTTCTACGTCTCCCATTATTCCAACCAAGGAAGGATTCACTAGAAGATTTTGAGTAATACAACCACTTGTACAACCCCGATTCAGCTTGATTTATCCCACTACAAGACTGAAACTCCTAGCTCTCGATCTGTTCAGACACAAACTGTCTGACAGTTACAATTGAATCTCACTCTTCTATCTTAGTACAAATACAAAAGACAGAATGATTTTGTCTATGCACACAAAGATCCTATGAAGATCAAATATTACAAGATGTTGTGCTTATGAGAACTTTGAGCAGACTGGTAAGATGAATATCTTTTAATAACTGTTCTGCTCAATAATGTCTTGACTTGTAAGCTTGTGCTGTTTGTTTGTTTCTTGATTGATCAGTCCTCTGTCTTCGAGCACTCTAGTTGCATCCTTATATAGTCGTTTATACCAATGACACTATTTTCTTCTCTGTGCAACTCTTGACTCTGTTCATTCTCTGAACAAGCTTCAGTCTTCTTCTTTTAGGCACTTTCCCTTCTGGTTTGTGCTTTCGGCATCTGTCAGGTAGACTCTCCTTTGTCTACTTACCTTTTAAGGTAATCTTCAGTCCTTGGTCTTTTTCAACTTTAATTGCATCATTAAATGCTTCAATAAATAGCCGTTAATGATTCGGACTAAAGAACGAAGCTTATCCAACTTTGTCTGCTCTGATCTGATCTTCATTGAGCTGGTCTCGTGCTTTGATCTGGTTAGACTGGTTTGCATCGATCCGTTCTGATTTTGTGATAGACCATATCGGTATGATCTGCTACATGGTTCATGGCTTGATCGGTCTGATCTGTTTTGTCATCTTTAAAATCCGGAACTAACAAATTCCCCTTTTTGATGATGACAAAACCTAGCTTCTATGTCCTCTTATACAGTCTTTTAAAAGCTTTGAAGAGTTATTCTTACTGATCAATTAAATCTTCTCGTTCAAATAAATGAACACTGTAAGTTGTAGTTCAGATCGATCAAGTCATTTTGTTCAAAATAAATGAACTATTCAAAATAAATGAATAAGACTTAGATAAGTGATTGAAAGACTCTGATTTTATTGATAAGTCTGATGAATACATTTACATGTCAGACTCATACATACATCTACTTCTTCGCTGAGGACTGCTGAGCTGGCTTGAAATCCTTTTTCTTTTCCCCCTTTTTGTCAGCAGCAATCTCCTGAAGGAAATCTACGATCTGCGTGAGCTGAGCGCAAATAGCATCCAGACGAGTGTCTTGAGCAAGGAGGGATTTAGCGACGGAAGTCCTAACTTTAGTAGCCAGCTCGATCTGTTCTTTTCTCAGGCTGTTTTTGTATGCAGCTTGCTGAGAGAAAATGCCATTCGGTCCACGCTGAATACCGCTTATGCTAGCCGTCATCTTGTCTCTGAATGATTCAAAGTCCAAATGTGTGGACCTTTGACTTTGATGAACTTCTCTTACTCTTTGAGAGAGAAAGAGACAGTTGTCAGAGAGTTGTTGAAGAGACTTGGCGAGAGATGAGGCTTCATCAGTGAGATGGTCCGGAGAGTGATCAGAAGGTGACGCAGTCAGATCAACTTCTGCCTCAACTGGTACGAGTGTGGAAACAGCAGATTGGCGTATATCGGATTGGATCATTTTAAATAAATCCATAGAGAATTCTTGCATAAATGCCAAATCTGCAGCAGGCTGATCTGGAGGAGTGATAGGTCTAGTAGGCTCCTCATCCTGTATAGCTGCAACTATTGTTGACACCACTAGATCCGGATCAACGGAATCTGGCGAGACAACTGTTGGAGGTGCCTCTTGTGGACCGGTCTGAATATGGGAGACTGAGGATGCCAGAGGAATGGAAGTTGTTGGAGAATCCAGCAAGACATCCATTGCTTCAGTCTCTGCTGCAGACGGAGCATTGGTCAGTTGCTGCTCCGTTGTTTCAGAAATAAGTGGCTCGGAGAGTGGTTCTGCCACAGTCTTGCTTGCGGTGGGGTGATCTGGGCTGGGAACGGGTGTGGATATGTTGAGATGCTGTCGTTGAAAGCGAACAGCCATGTGGAGAGTATGAATGTCCATCTCCAGCTGAGCAATGATAGCGCCGTCATCTTTGGCAGTCGGGCTGGTAGCATCAAAATTCGTCTTTTTGGCTGTAATAAGCAAATTTGTCAGCCTTAGCCTGTGATTAGGACTTCTTGTTCCATTTTGTGGTGCCGCTTGAGCTTGCCGAAGAACATACCAAAGTGGTTGACCGTTCTGTATTCGACCCATTCATCGAATAGAACAGTAAGCTCCTTCACTTTGTCTTCGACATCCTCCATGGCAATGTCAATTGCTGTTTGAGCGGCTGATTTGGGTTTGGAAGAGACGGGCTCAGCTAGGATCGTTTTCCTTTTCCAACGGTAGTCGATGGCTTAATCCCTGATTGGGTGTGGTGCCCCAATTCTTTTATAACAATTCCCTTGACCACAGGGGTAGTTGAGGGGACGCGGATGGTGACCCTGGGTATAGTGGTTGGAGCTTTGGAAGGTTGAGTTTTAGAAGGTTGTGGTGGAGCTTGGGTTGCAGGGGTGGCTTTTGTGGAGGGTAAGATGGATATGGGTTTGGGATTTAAGGTCGACAATGGCTTGGTGATCTGGGTTCTTGGCTTCTTTGGAAGAGGTTTGGCTGTGGATGAAGTAGTAGAAGCAAACTGAGTTTCGTTTGAATCAGTCTGGACTGTCAGTTTGCGCTTGACTCCGGTTTTTCTTTCATCAGCCTGTTCCTGTCCCATTTCGATTTTCACAGCCATCAGATCAGAGGGAGTGGGTGGAGCACCTTTGGACTTGAGCAATGCCAGACCCTTGGGGTTAAGAATCTTGAAGGGATTGAGTGCTGAAGCCCCGGAAATTTGCCTAATCAATTGCCTTTCATAATCATGAGAGTCATTCATTGACTTGCTAAAGTCATAACACTAGTCATTCAAGGTCATGCAATTGTATCACTCAATCATGCCACCATTTAATCTCATTCAACCCTATCAAATGTTATCATTCAATCTCATTAATGACATTTAGTACCTTGCTCAAATTGTGTCATTAAAGGGCATAAGTTTTGGTATTGGTCAAATAATTCTCCTACATTAAACACTCAAAAATCCTTTATTCATTTTGCCTCATTATTGACTCATTCAAGTGCCATGCCCAAATCTTGGTATCCATTTAATTGCATGATCAAATCATGACATTACCATTCATTTATCTTATTCAATCATATTGCCAAAGTTTAGGGATCCAAATTAAAATCCTCCTACATTGAATCACCTTACTCCTAATTGTATTCCCACTTAATTGCCACACCATTAACATCAATTCATTACCTTGATGACACCCAATTATTGGTTGGCTCAAATCATGACTCTAATGGCCAAATTTTAGGAACCTTAAAACCCATTATATATCATGCCATAAGAAAGAAAAAAAGTCATCTATTATACAATTAGCTTTTCGAAAATATCACACACTACACACACACACAAGAATTCGAAACTTGCAAGGAAGAGAAAAGGAGATTTTCATCATTTTCTCAACCCGGATCTCATCTCAACATGCTTCAATTATCCAACGACGGTAAGTGGGTTTTTGCTACAACTTGATTTCGTTTTCTAAACATTATTTATGATTTAAACTCTCGATTGAACAACCCTATGAAAAGTATGTTTTTAAATCTAAACAAGTATGTGACATGACCATGAATGAAGGACCTTGCGGAGCAAAGTGCTGCGTGTGTATGATACACCACTTGATTCGGCGGGGCAAAGTGCTACATGATGTGGGCGTGCCACATGCATGGGAGTCACCTCTTGATTCTTAAGAGCAAAGTGCTATACCACGGGAGCCACCTCTTGAATCCAATAAGTCGATATGTGAATATGTTGAGATATGTGTTTATGAGTAAGAAATGTGTTTATTTGCCAATATCTATGGATTTGACAAAGAAATGTTTAAAATGATTTCTGCTATGAAAATATATGTGTTTTTACTATGTTCAATCGGCCCCTACCTGCTGAGTATTTTCCCAAATACTCACCCCTTACCTCCCCTCCCAGACAAAGACGAAAAGTAGAGATCGAAGAAGAATTACAAGAACAATTTTGGAGATTATGATCCACGAAGAACCTTCAAGAATTTATTTGTTTTATTTACGCTTCCGCATATTTGATTTAATCCGAGACAATTGTATTTTGTAATATCAATTGTAAAAGACGATTATTATTTTCTATGGAATAAATAGACTGGTTTTTATCATAGATCTGGACACGAGGTTTGTTGATTTTGAATTAATGTTTGGAATCAACACCGATGTTATCGACCCCGGTTTCGGGGCGTGACATTTTAGTGGTATCAGAGCAAAATCAGGTTCAATGATTCCGCTGGGAAAAGATTTTTGGTTGATATAAATCAACCGGATTATAAATCCCGGATCTAATAGACCAACTGAGTAAATCGAAAACAACTTGGGAATCATAAAATTACAAGCTGAAAATTAAAAAAAAAAATTCGAAACCCTAGAATTAAGGTTTTCACCGCCGCCACCTCGCCACCACTGGAGAAACGACGGCCGACCAACCACCAAGATCGCCACCTCTCAACGACCACACTTCCCAACTTTCAGACCATTTGGACCTCGATTGGGAGATCAATTTATCGATCGAAAAAAAAAAATACGAACACCTGTTTCGCGATCCCGCAACCGTCGACCGCTGATCCACAAATCTGAAATGTTATGGTAACGAAGATACAAATACGACCAGAAGCCCTCTTCCAATTTAATATTTCAATCATCGTACGATGATCAATTACAAATCGCATTTCATGTCCAAGAACCCTATTTACCCAAAAGTTTAGCCATCGATTCCTCCCATTTCCGAACACCATTCCGAAATTAAATCTGGGTTTTTTAATCATTGAAACACGTTGATCCAAAGCCCTCTATTTTATTGAATTCATAAGCGACGTAAGACGATCAATTTCAAGGCGAACTTCACGCCTCAGGAACCCTAAAATCCGAAACTTTGGCCTCGATTTCCGCAATCATTCGAACACAAAAATCCAATTAATTTCGGGATCTTACTCAAAATCATGCCAGTAATAAAAGCCCTATGATTTCGTCGGATTACAGACAAGGAAGGGACGCCAATTTGGAACCATAATTCACGCCCCTTAGAACCCTAACTGGCGAAAATTTCGACCAACGAATTCTCCATCAATCCGAACATCAATTTCAAATTAATTCTGGGTTTATGATCCTTATATCAAACAAAAGCCCTATATCCAATCGAAATCACAAACAATGAAAGATGCTCAATTTCGGATCGAGATTCTCGCCCAAGAACCCTAAAATTGCAAAAAGTTCGGACCTTGATTTCTCCCAACTCCGAATGCTTTTTTAAAATTAAATCTGGGTTATGAATCCTCATAACATGTATATTAATAGCCCTCAAACAATTTTGAAATTTCAAATCTCGAGTGATCGAATTCTTGAAGCCCAATCCGCGCCTATTAAACCCTAATATCTCAAATACTTGCCCTCGATTTTTGAATCACCAAAGCAGATTATTCCAATACGAATTGTGTTATTTATCCTCACATCATTTCCAAGAAAAAAATCATTTGTCAATTTCGAAATTCAGCAACCGAAAGGTAACCAATTGAGGATTTAATTTTCCACCTCGAAGAACTCTAACCCACGAAATCTCATCCTTCGATTTCACATCCACCTTAGCATACTCTTCAATACGACATAGGCTACGATGACTCACGCTCAAACTTGTTCGATCCAAATGACGGAACATGATATAACTGAATTTAAAATATTCCAAGACAAGGAGATGCGAGACAAGACCGAGTTGTTGGAGTTAATAAGTCACTTCCGTTACAAGGCCCAAAGGATGACCTACCACCATCATCGTGCCGAAGAGCGACTTACAAAAGCAATCGAGGACAACAAAACACTTATGAAAGTCCACTTTAATAAATGCCAACAGTTGGAACACTTCGAGCAGGAGTTCAATGAGAATCGGGAGAACATGTGGACTCAAATTCAAGCCCTCGTGAATTAGAAGAATGAATTGGCATAGGAAGTCGCCTACAAGCAGTCTTTGATCAATTTCATGATGGAAGAGGAAAATCCTATGGTACTGGAAGATGTTGAAGAGGATTTAGGAGACGGAGAAGCAATAGACTAGTTTTTCTAGTATGCAAAGTCATAAGGACAATTAGAAATATTTCTTTGGTATTCTAGTAATGAATTTCTTTGTTTAGGATTTTGTCGTGAACCTCTCGGTTTAATTAATAAATTTTAGTTTATTCTCTGAGCGTATCCCGAATTGTGTTATTCCTCGGTTACGTTTCTACGCAACAACTTTAAACCCTTGCTATTATTATTTTGAAAAGTTATATCCCTATGTTTGTAATCACTATGAACTCAATCCACTCGTATTACGCCCAATTTCTTGAATTTATATTCTTGGGCTAACTTCGAGAATTTTCGTTCTCAAACCACTCAATAAATTCGAATTCATATTTTATTAGATTCATCATGGAGATTGTTTTGAAATTTTTCACCCAATTCCAAGAAACTTCATCTCAAGTGAAAACTCGGGCTAACTCGCATAGTCGACGACATGTCCTCCTTATTCTTATTGAGATCCTTATAGCCTAATTACATCATGTGATATTGGGACACATAATTTAAGATATATATATATCTCCATAACTTGGGTATATATTATAACACTTTGGGTTCAAATTGATATAATCATTTGGGTGAAATCAGATATAATAGATTAGTCCCTCAAACTTTTAGGGTATTAGAAATCTATTTCCCACATTTCAAAATTCGATAAAAATTCATTTCGATCAATGAAACCATTTGTCTTCCTTCAAATTTGCTAATGATATCCTCTTGAACTCATATTTCATTTGGCAAACCTATATAACACCATACTATTTCATTAGAAGAATTATTCAATCTACTCATTGTACCTTCAAATTGCTTTCGTTGATAACCTCATTGTACAAATACTTATCCAACTATTGATCCATCTTGGAATTATTCTTACATCACATCTACTTTAAATAGTCGGGATTCGTTTGAAACATACCTTACTTGTGAAACAATCATTCAATGATTTTTAGTACTTTTGACATTCATAGTAAATTGTTGTTTCATTATTACCCAATTATTCTTTGGTTAATGTGGTTATCGTTCTTCATTAAAATTTCGGTACATCATTCGTTTATTAATTCATTTTTGAGACCACATGATTGCTTGAGTTTGATATGGCCTTGATCTTCTTCATATCAAACAAATATTTTTCGACTATCATCTTGCAAAACTTATTTTAAGTTGATGCACAAAAGTACATACATTTTCTATCTTTCCACCTTCTTGGAATTTTCATTTCATCTCTTTCATGAGATTGTATCCTAGAATAATGTATGTCATCCTTGCAAATTCTTGTAGTATTCAACAATTGTTTTGATCGTTTCAACTCGTAAAAGTTGATCATTCACTTTGCATCCCCTTAAGAAATTTTTTGATTGTATTGAACAACCTTTATAAGAGACTTTTCTCCTATCATTGATCATTTTGACAAAGAAAACTCATTCAACTAGAAACTCTTTTATTCGCTTTCTTAAAGCTAAGATAATCTCATTAGAGTACATGACGGAAGTTCAATAGAAGAAATACTTGTAGATTTGGTTCTTGGTTCGACTAGGTAAGAGCTCAGACGAAACATTAAACCAACGAATGTAGGAAAGCCAGTCTCGTCAGCTTCTAACAGAGACCCACAATTTGTGTCGCGACTTTGAGAGCTTTCAATAACCGATAAGTACTCTTGTGACTTTTACTACCGTATATTACCTTCAAATCGATGGTCAGACCAAAAGGGCAACTCAAACCCTAGAGGATATGCTACACGTTTGAGCCTCGACTTCAATAAGAAATTTGGAGCAAACTTCTTGCCCTAAGTGATTTACTTTCAACAATGACGGTCCCAACAGAATCATAATAGCGCTCGCTCGAAGCCTATCCAAAAATCATAATATTTTCCTCGTACCACGACTGCGGAGATATTCATTGCCAATCCGAACCATGTAGAACCTTTAGTTGTCGAAAGAAGCATGAATGAACCTATGAAGTACGAAGAAATTCCAATCTTAAACGTGGACTCAAAGGATCAAGTACTGTGATGAACCATTCCATACGTCAAGTCCAAAGGTCAAACCATATGGAGAAAGATGCCACTTTGGACCTAAAGGGAAGACGCGAGAGAAATATAAATGTCTCATCAAGATCGAGCCGACTCAAGTTTCGAGGACGAAACTTCCAATAAGGAGGGAGGGATGTGAAGCCCCAAAAATTTGCCTAATCAATTGCCTTTCCAAATCATGAGAGTCATTCATTGACTTGCTAAAGTCATAACACTAATCATTCAAGGTCATGCAATTGTATCACTCAATCATGCCACCATTTAATCGCATTCAACCCTATCAAATGCTATCATTCAATCCCATTAATGACATTTAGTACCTTGCTCAAATTGTGTCATTAAATGTCATAAGTTTTGGTATTGGTCAAATAATTCTCCTACATTAAACACTCAAAAATCCTTTATTCATTTTGCCTCATTATTGACTCATTCAAGTGCCATGCCCAAATCTTGGTATCCATTTAATTGCATGATCAAATCATGACATTACCATTCATTTATCTTATTCAATCATATGGCCAAAGTTTAGGGATCCAAATTAAAATCCTCCTACATTGAATCACCTTACTCCTAATTGTATTCCCACTTAATTGCCACACCATTAACATCAATTCATTACCTTGATGACACCCAATTATTGGTTGGCTCAAATCATGACTCTAATGGCCAAATTTTAGGACATTAAAACCCATTATATATCATGTCATAAGAAAGAAAAAAAGTCATTTATTATACAATTAGCTTTTCGAAAATATCACACACTACACACACACACAAGAATTCGAAACTTGCAAGGAAGAGAGGAGGAGATTTTCACCATTTTCTCAACCCGGATCTCATCTCAACATGCTTCAATTATCCAACGACGGTGACTGGTTTTTTGCTACAACTTCATTTCGTTTTCTAAACATTATTTATGATTTAAATTTCGATTGAAAAACATTATGAAAAGTATGTTTTTAAATCTAAACAAGTATGTGACATGACCATGAATGAAGGACCTTGCGGAGCAAAGTGCTACGTGTGTATGAGACACCACTTGATTTGGCGGGGTAAAGTGCTACATGATGTGGGCGTGCCATATGCATGGGAGTCACCTCTTGATCCTTAAGAGCAAAGTGCTATACCACGGGAGCCACCTCTTGAATCCAATAAGTCGATATGTGAATATGTGGAGATATGTGTTTATGAGTAAGAAATGTGTTTATTTGCCAATATCTATGGATTTGACAAAGAAATGTTTAAAATGATTTCTGCTATGAAAATATATGTGTTTTTACTATGTTCAATCGGCCCCTACCTGCTGAGTATTTTCCCAAATACTCACCCCTTACCTCCCCTCCCAGACAAAGACGAAAAGTAGAGATCGAAGAAGAATTACAAGAACAATTTTGGAGATTATGATCCACGAAGAACCTTCAAGAATTTATTTGTTTTATTTACGCTTCCGCATATTTGATTTAATCCGAGACAATTGTATTTTGTAATATCAATTGTAAAAGACGATTATTATTTTCTATAGAATAAATAGACTGGTTTTTATCATAGATCTGGACACGAGGTTTGTTGATTTTGAATTAATGTTTGGAATCAACACCGGTGTTATCGACCCCGGTTTCGGGGAATGAAAGAAGGCTTCCCTAGCTCGATGTCCATTGTCTCCAAGAGCTTGCTGAGAGGAACAGCAAAGCAGACAACCTGTTTTGCTGCAATGACTGTTTCCAGCAGGACTCCAAACAAGATAGCGGACCAGTTTATCTTCTGTCCGGAATGAATAGCAGACATGGCCCTGAATTTTTCTGAAGTTACTGCATCATAGCTTCCGGCTTTCCCAGCAGTGGCTTGCCAACAATATCACATAAGACTTGAAAATGGAACAACATTTCTTTCTTCTTGAAAGATGGCTGCAGATTCTTGCCAAAGATGGATACTCTGCCCTGAAAACTTTCAAGGGTGGCCTGAGGGATGTGGCCAAAATCAGACAGTCCGATGGTATGAAGGCCAAAGGTCTTTGACAGCGTTGTCTGAGAAATGTCGATAGATTTGACCTTGACGGAGGTGGAAATGAACGTCTTGTGAGAAACAGCATTGACGAACAACTCTCTATTCTCCGACTCGTAAACCACCGTTCCACATTCCAGAAAATTCCTTAGCCCTGAGGATTCCAATGATTTGAACATAGATACCATTTTTGGATCTTCAGCCCTGTAAATCGCATCAAACTCAACAGATAGAGAGTTGTGAGTGATAGTTGCCATTTGAGAAAGTATAGAGAATGTAGAGAAGATCGAAGGATTTGGAAGATATAAATAGACATCAGTAATTTGTAAAAAATGAAATGTAAGTGAGATGTACAGCCTGCTAAATATGAGATATAGGACACGTGTCTGTATCTCTATGACTGATATTTAAATAATTCAAATTTAACGGACAAGATGAGAGAATAGTAAGGCAGTTAAATTTCGATCAGTCCGGGCTGTTAAAAAGTATTACTATGTTAAAGACTTGTCGTGTTTTTGAACAAACAGATCATAGGATAATATCAGATTGACAGAGATCGGTCTGAAAGTCCGGACCGGTCTGTGTCTTTCTGACTATTGCATTATCGATCTGTGCTAACACTAAGTCTTTAAAACAAAATTAATAAAATGCCGGATATACTAAGATAAGTCATTAAGCCAAGAATTTGACGAAAATAATTAAACTTAGCCTCAGGGAGTGGTTTAGTGAAGATGTCTGCTGCTTGCTGGTCTGTTGGTATATGCTCAATCCGAATCTCCTTTTTGTCAACATGATCTCGAATAAAATGATGTCTGATATCAATATGCTTTGTTCGAGAGTGCAAAACTGGATTATACGTTATAGCAATTGCACTTGTGTTGTCACAAAAGATCGGAGACTCAGCAGCTTGAATGCCATAGTCTCTGAGCTGATGTTGAACCCAGAGCATTTGAGCGCAACAGCTTCCAGCGGCAAGATATTCCCCCTCAGTTGTAGATGTGGCAATGGATGTTTGCTTATTGCTAAACCACGAGAGCAATCTTTCACCTAGAAATTTACAAGTTCCACTGGTGCTCTTGCGATCTATCTTACATCCTGCATAGTCAGCGTCTGAATATCCAATTAAACTAAAATTTGAATCTTTGGGATACCAGAGAACAACGTTCTGAGATCCTTTTAGGTATTTAAGAATGCGCTTAGCGGCAATAAAGTGGGATTGCTTGGGATCAGACTGAAATCGAGCGCACATGTAAACTGAAAACATAATATCAGGCCGGCTCGCTATAAGATATAATAGTGATCTGATCAGACCTCGATACATTGTTACGTCAAATGCTGTTCCCCCTTCATCTTTATCTAGCTTGATTGAAGGACCCATTGGAGTTGATGCAGTTGAACAAGTCTCCATTCCGAATCTTTTGAGTAGCTCTTTGGTATACTTGGTTTGATTGATGAAAATACCATTGCTGGGCTGTTTGACTTGGAGACCCAAGAAGAATGACAGTTCTCCCATCATACTCATCTCAAACTGTCTCTGCATTAACTTAGAGAATTTCTCGCAGAGTTTGGGGTTAGTTGACCCAAAAATAATATCGTCAACATAGATTTGAACTAACAAAGTATGTTCCCCCTTAATAAATTTAAATAAAGTTTTATCCACTGAACCGATCTGAAAATCGTGGTCCAAAGAAATTGAGACAGAGTATCATACCATGCTCTTGGAGCTTGTTTCAGTCCATATACTGATTTATTCAGTAGGTATACATGATCTGGAAACGAGTGGTTTTGAAATCCAGAAGGTTGCTTAATGTAGACTTCCTCCTGAAGTTTACCATTTAAAAATGCACTCTTTACGTCCATTTGATATACTTTGAAGTCTTTAAAAGCAGCGAATGTGAGAAATATTCGGATGGCTTCAAGTCTGGCGACTGGTGCAAAAGATTCATCGAAGTCGATTCCTTCTTCTTGTCTGAAGCCTTGTGCCACCAGTCTGGCCTTGTTTCTAACCACCACACCATCGGCGTCTAGCTTGTTTGTGAAGACCCATCTGGTTCCAATAACAGGCAGACCACTTAGCCTGGGGGTTAATCTCCAGACTTGATTTTGTTCAAATTGGTTAAGCTCTTCTTGCATGGCATCTATCCAGTTATAATCAGTCAAAGCTTCATTTATCTGTTTGGGTTCCAGATTAGATATAAAAGCGGCGTGAGTGAACTCATCCATCATCTGTCATCTGGTTCTTACGGGTGCAGAAGGACTTCCAATCACTAGATCAGGTGGATGCCTCTTTGTCCATCGATAACTTGATTCTGGAGTATCTGGTCCATATGGATTAGCAGTTGTGACATTGTCAGCATCTGCCTTAACATTAGAGTTCAAAACCTCCGGATCGGCTCGATCTAGAAAAACTTCAGTGCCTTGATCCGGTCTATCTGGTACTTCAGGTTCCGGTGGATTGTCTCTTGATCTGTTAGCTACAATCTCATCATCACTATTAGCTTTGAGATGGATATTTTCCATCTGATTTTGAATTAATTCATTGTTGTCCTTAATACACAATGATTCATCAAACACTACATGAATTGATTCCTCTACAGTCAAGGTTCGATTATTGAAGACACGAAAAACTTTACTAATAGATGAATATCCTATGAATATTCCATTATCTGACTTAGCTTCGAAAGCTGTAAGATGATTCTTACCATTATTGTGAATGAAACATTTGCAGCCAAATACATGAGAGTGAGAGATAGACAGTCTGTTACCTGTCCATACTTCATATGATGTTAGATTTAACTTCTTGTTAATCATGGATCGGTTTTGAGTATAGCATGCAGTATTTACAGCCTCTGCCCAGAACTTTTGGGAAATTCCAGAATCTGCAAGCATTGTCCTTGCTGCCTCCTTAAGCGTTCTGTTCCTTCGTTCTGCAACTCCATTTTGTTGAGGAGTTCGAGCGGCTGAGAATTCATGCTTAATTCCTTGGTCTTCTAGAAAGGATTCAAGATTCTGATTTGAGAATTCAGTGTCTTTGTCACTTCGAATTCTATCTATACCAGATGATCTCTCATTCTGAGCGCGTTTCAGCAGCTTGATCAACTTCGGACCGGTCTGATCTTTACTGCTAAAAAATATAGTCCATGTGAAGCGTGAGTAATCATCAATAACAACAAGAGTATACCGCATTCCCCCTAAACTTGTTATTGGTATAGGACCAAACAAGTCCATATGTAATAGTTCTAAGCAACGTGAGGAGGATTTGGCATTTCTTGTTCTTGAAGGATGATCTGATCTGTTTGCCCATTTGGCAAGCTTCACAGATCTTATCTTTGGCAAAATCGATCTTGGGCAGACCGACAACTAAATCATGTTTACACAGGCTAGAGATAGTCTTAAAGTTGAGATGATTCAAATGTTTATGCCATAGTCAGTGCTTATTATCATTATTCGCGATGAAGCAAGTAGGATTATCAGGTTGGGCGAAGTTCCAGTTAATCTTATAAGTATTGTCATTTCTGATTCCTACAAGCATGGTCATACCATCTGATGATTTTACAGTGCAGATGTGTTTTTTAAATTCTACAGCATAACCATTATCACATAATTGACTTATGCTAATCAGATTATAGCATAGATTTTCAACTAATAGCACGTCATTGATAATGATATTACCATGGACAATCTTACCCTTACCCACAGTCTTACCCTTTGAGTTATCCCCGAAGGTAATCTTTGGACCAGCACATTCTGTGATTTCGGACAGCAGCTCGTGTTTCCTGTCATGTGTCGAGAACACCCACTGTCTAAGTACCAGTCCGACACTTGTTTCTTCAGTACCTGTCATCAAAACAATTACTATTGGTACCCAATCCTACTTGGGTCCAGAACGGATTAGCCCTTTGGGAACCCACACCTGAATCAGCTTTAATGGCTTGTGTGTGTCTGGTGTGATGTGTGCTGATCTGTTTCGATGTTGTGTGTGATGATGTGTGCGATATGGAAGCCTTTGATTCTTATAGGGTAACCTATATCTTCGTTGAACTGGTTGTGAGTTATGGTAGTTGGATAGTCTTCCTTGCCTTAGATCTTGCACCTTTGGGTTTGGTCTTATAGACACAAAGTTTGCTAGTGCCTTTTCCTTGGCTTGGTTAACGTACCCAATCCATTTTCTCAAACCTTGATCCCTGAAGGAGACTTCAGTTTGAATTGTAGGCACTTCGGATTCATATATTGTGCTGGATCTAACAAATGTCATTTGTTTGATTTTGTTCTTTTCCAGCAACAACTCAGATTCATCTTTGGTGCATTCATTGGTGCCAAAGCCCATGCCAGTGATGTCACCGATGTTAGGAATCCGATCAAGCAATACGCAGCGGAAAATAAAACTGGATTCCTACCATGGACCTATACAAAGTAATCATATCGAGATTGAATAGAATCATACCCTTGTAGCGTGTTTGAAGCAGATTCCTCGTTGCAACACCACGAGTCACGAACAAATATTTGCATCTTTATCTCTACGGTACCCACACGATCAAATCGAAAATGGCGTTCAAGAACAAGTTGCTAGACTCGTTCTTAAACCGAAACAAAACTCACGGTTTGAAACCGATCAACGACGGCCATAAAAACAACCATTATTCACGACGGCAGCCGTGAGGTTGTAGGGTGAGAGTGAGGTGGCCGAGAGTTCCTTTTGGCTACAAGGTTTTAAGAAAATAATTAACTCTTAATCCAAAACCTTGTTAGCTTATTATCTTATATTAGATTTAGTTAAAGGCTTTCAAAAAGCCTTATTGGCCCAAACCCAATATCTTAATTAAATCCATATATCTAATATTTGTAATTAAGACTCTTCTTAATTAACTAATTCATCCAATGAATTTTATCTCCCTTTATTGATTTAATCTTTTGTGCGACCCGGTAGGATCTTGCAATGTTGGCAGAGACATAAAATCTAATTTTATGTCACAAGCAATGAGCGGTATCTAGCAACACATCAAGGCTACCCAAATTACAAGAATGTCATTGACTCGACATAACCTATGGACTGTGATAATATTAACCATGTAGCTTAATCCCTTTGTCCAATGTGTTTAGATTGAACATGAGTCTTGGAATAGTCATACTCGTATATTCAATCTTTTATTTCTTGATCCCCAAGTAGAACTAGAATAAACGAATAAGCTCGATATCACATATCGACTCATTCGAGCATGGCCATGCATTTCAGTCTCACTTGATCAAGGGCCCAAACACTTCTCCTGTTATATAGGAGAGACAAATCCTATATTGATCAATCAACATCCCTCTACATAATTCGTAGTATATCCAATAGTTGTCTTTATAGTTTACCCTGTTACAGGTAACGTTTGAAAATATCAAGATATAACTCCTTATGTTGGGATCTCAGATGATCTCAAGCCGTAAGGATTACATACACTATTATCACTATGAGAATTGCTTATGACATTCATATAACTATCCATGTAGCATTCTCACGGTGGGTCTGTCTGGTACAGTATTCTCTTAACATGTACCCATGTGTTGATTTTATATCTTATATCTATGAACAATTCATCAATCAAAACATACTCGTCTCAATGCATTATCATTATCCCGATTCATGATAATACTTGACTAGGGACAATATTTAAGAGCAATACAATATTATTCTAAGGACATTAACTTATATATTAATTTATATTACACAGATACTCGATTAATATATAATAATGAATTGCCATTAATAAAACCATAATACATTGTACGTCATAAGCAATCATCTAATGAGTTGTCTTAGGGCATATCCTAACAAATGACACTTCTTTGTACCTCTTGCAACTCTTCCAATGATGCTCTTGATTTTGTCCATGTTTTGAAAATGTGAGAAAGTTTAGCATTTTGTGTGCTAATTCTCTCATTTTATTCATGGAGTTGTTCGTAAGATATTTTTAGCTTATCCAGCTCGATCTTTAGATTATTGCATTCACCTAGCTCAGAATAGCTTGGTTTGATATGCTCATCTGTTTGATCTTTGGCTTCAGCTTTAGTTTTCTCAAGCGATTCAGCTAATATTCTATAATCATTAGCCATGTCTTGCAGGGCCGACATGAGCTCTTCTCGTGTAAATTCATTTGAGTCAAGATTGAATACCTCGTCCATTTGACTCATTTCCTCGTCTACCATTAAGCATTGGATTTCCTCCTGCTTTCACTGGATGAACATTCTGAGCTCTCTGATTCTGAGTCAGTCTGAGCCCACTTGATGTTACCTTCCTCTGCTACCAGAACGTTTTGGGACTTCCCATGATGATTTTTATGATCTTTGTAATGCTTCTTTTTCTTGTCATCATGATGCCTTTCTTTTCTTTCATCTTTCTTTTGTCTGGTGCAGTCTGCAATAAAATGTCCGGTCTTACCACAATTGTAGCAAGCCTGATCGTTAACAGCATCATCTTTTCTCGATTTATAGTGATGAGAAGGTTTGAAATTAAGTTTGTTCTTAGACATGAATTTACCAAATTTCTTGATAAATAATGACATAGCATCATTACTTATATGTTCGATAGATCGGTCTATTGAAGGAGTGGTTTGGTCTGGAATTGTTGCAAGTGCTTTGTTTGGTTGATAGGTGAATGGCTCTGCTTCACCTCTGGTGATCAGTTCAAACTCACACGCCTTAAGATCTACGAACAGATCATGGAGTTCAACTTTGTTCAGGTCTTTAGACTCCCTCATTGCAATTGTCTTGACATCCCATTCCTTTGGCAATGCTCTCATTACCTTCAGAGCAATCTCTCTGTTAGAATAGTCCTTGCCCAGACCATTCAGTTCATTGATAATGCCAGTGACTCTTTCATCAAACTCATTTAGAGTTCTCCAAGCTTCATTTTTATGCTCTCAAATCTTTGTAGAGCTACAGTCAGCTTGTTTTCCTTAGTCTAGTCGTTCCCTTCACATAGCTGTGTTATCTTCTCCCAAATTTCTTTGGCAATTGAGCATATTTTGATCTTACTGAACATGTTCTTGTCCAACATTTTGAACATGATGTCTTTGGCTACGTTGTCTAGATTGGCTTTCTTCCTTTCTTCATTTGTCCAGGTGGCCCTCTCTTTCTCGATCATCTGAGGTTCGCCACTTAATCCTCCTAGTGCAGGATTCACTTTTAATATTTTCATTGGTCCGTCTGTTATGACGTACCACATATCGTCATCCTGTGCTGCCAGGTGAGCTTGCATTCTGATTCTCCAATCATCATAATCTTCTTTTAAGAACATGAGAATCTTGTTGAATGATACCATCAGTCCAAGTATATTTGATGATTAAGACGACCTGCTCTGATACCACTTGTTAGGATCGGTCTGGAGTGTTTAGAGGGGGGGTGAATGAACACTCCTTTAAAATTAATCCTTATTGATTTCTCTCGGGTTAGTAAGTGAAATCTATTTCTTAATCAACTTCTGAGCTGAACAGATCACTGAATATGAAAGTGCGGAACGGTCTGTTCTTGACTAATAAGAACGGCTTGATGGCTTAATAAGTGTAACTCAATACGGAATGAAAATTGACAGGATATGTTTTTGGAAGTTCGAATGAGAATCCTTCTACGTCTCCCCTTCTTCCAATCAAGGAAAGATTCACTAGAAGACTTTCAGTAATACAACCACTTGTACAACCCCGATTCAGCTGGATTTATCCCACTACCAGACTGAAACTCCTAGTCTCTCGATCTATTCAGACACAAACTGTCTGACAGTTACAATTGAATCTCACTCTTCTATCTTAGTACAAATACAAAAGACAGAATGATTTTGTCTATGCACACAAAGATCCTATGAAGATCAAATATTACAATATGATGTGCTAATGAGAACTTTGAGCAGACTGGTAAGATGAATATATTTTAATAACTGTTCTGCTCAAGAATGTCTTGACTTGTAAGCTTGTGTTGTTTGTTTGTTTCTTGATTGATCAGTCCTCTGTCTTCGAGCACTCTAGTTGCATCCTTATATAGTCGTTTATACCAACGACACTATTTTCTTTTCTGTGCAACTCTTGACTCTGTTCATTCTCTGAACAAGCTTCAGTCTTCTTCTTTTAGGCACTTTCCCTTCTCGTTTGTGCTTTCGGCGTCTGTCAGGTAGACTCTCCTTTGTCTACTTACCTTTTAAGATAATCTTCAGTCCTGTCTTTTTCAGCATTAATTGCATCATTAAATGATTCAATAAATAGCCGTTAATGATTCGGACTGAAGAACGAAGCTTATCCAACTTTGTCTGCTCTGATCTGATCTTCATTGAGCTGATCTCGTGCTTCGATCTGGTTAGACTGGTTTGCATCGATCCTTTCTGATTTTGCGATAGACCATATCGGTCTGATCTGCTTTGACATGGTTTCGTGGCTTGATCGGCCATCTTTAAAATCCGGAACTAACAAAGTTATTATTAGATGACAAGATAGGATATATCTAGTCAATCCTAATAGAACACATCACTGGTTCAAGATCGAGGTCATTAGCTGCCTTCAGAAACAGATTTACAAACCAATGCAATCAAAAATAAATCAATTATATATGAGTAATCCCGAGCAAGATACATCTAAGGATGAGTTAATCATGATACAGCTTAAGATCCGATGCATTTTAATTCATATGCTACAGGGGAAAATGTAATATTACAATTTTATTCCACTTTCTCGGTACTAAATAGTCCTAATTTCTTTACCTCTGCAGATTACAAGCACAACCTCAATAATCTGTTGCGACAACAAATATTTATCAAAGTTAGACTTAAGGAGGGGCAAATAAACTAAAACTTAGAGAGAGAGTACCATCAAGAGTTTGAATCACTGCCTCTGCGGGGCTATTGGAAAAAGCAACAAATGATGGTAGCGAAAAGGTAATGCTAGAAATGAGGATCAAATATTATTGCGAGTCATGACTCATGACTAACATTTCATCACACCAATAAAAAAAAATCAATAAAAAATAGCATCTTCACATCCAAGAGGATTGCAACAATCTGAAATTTCACGTTATCAACACGAAAATGCCGTAGCATGGTGTGCGTGCATCAATGCCAGAGTTGAATACATGCAAAACCAATATTCCAGAGGCCAACTTTATGGTTTGTCTGAATACAGAAATTCGCTTATATTTTGAAAACTTTAAAACGATGGCATTTTTACTTTCTACAATATTACATGTTTGTGAGAATAAGTTTAAGTTTTTTGATTGGAATAGAGTGAGGCAATTGTTACATACCATAATAGAGAAAATGGAGATGACAGATCAAGAGAAGGATAAGGCCACCTGTTTCAGGAGAAAAAAATTCTTGTTACAAATTCATGCTCATATAAAACGTTTTTCATTCAAAACAAGTAGAGAAGATATAAAAAAAAATTAACAAATTGAGATGCACGCATGTACAATCCGTTGGAAGACAACACCAACTTCTATCCAGAGGAAAAAAATTGCCAGTCATGACTCGTCTTTGTTGCGGGTCGTGCCGGGCCGGCACAGAATATTGCCGGGCGGCAATTATCTGGTCGTGCTGGGCCGATACGACCCGTTTGATATAACTAGGAAAAGGCATGAAATGTCTGAAACGAAAGGAAGGTCTGAAATAAATGAGGGGTCCGAAATCAATTAATAAGTTATATATTTCCAAGCCCAGACCAGGTGTATATCCAATAACATTTCCAAGCCCAATTCAGGTGTACATCCAAGTTCAAAACAAATGCTCTGGCACTGAAAATTGAACAATAAATTTTGGAGAGAGATAGACACGGATTACTGTATTAACAGTTAGACTCTTATAATATTGCCCAATTCAGATCTACATCCAAGTTCAATCCAAGTGCTATGGCATGTTCATTGAACAGTAAATTTTGGAGAGGGATAGACATGGATTACCGTTTAAACAGTTAGACTCTTATAATGTTGTATGTATATATATATATATAGTAAACAAATAAAAAGTAAAAGTAAATACAAAAGAAGACCAAAATACACGGGATAATACATGATATGACCCATCTTGTTTGCACACATTCCTGATTTAGTCCCTACTGTTTGCAATGACTCGATTTAGTCCTTTTAGTTTCTAATTTGTCCCAAATCAGTCATAAAGTTAAACACGCTGTTAAATCTAACGGAGAGAGACTGAATCGGGTCACTTAAAAGTTCAGGGACTGAAATTGTAGCAAACATTAGGGACTGATTCGGTTAAAAATATTGGGTGACTTAATTCTTTTTTTTAATTATTATAATAATTATTATGGATACTATATTTATAATTTTGATAATTTTTTTGTAAAATTATTTTATTTGTGATAAATTAAATAATTTTTTTGATAAATTAAATAATTTTTTTATAAATTGATGATATTTTTTATAATTATTTAATTTATCTTATGAAAATTGGTTTTTTTTTAGAATTTAACATATTATTATAATTTAAATAATTATAAAAATCATCAATTTATAAAAAGAATTATTTATTTTATCAAAAATAAAAAAAATTCAGTAAATTGATGACATGTTTGATAGACATAATTTAATGCAGTCGAAAATATATCTTGTTTAATAAGTAAACTAGCCATCAAATTATATATTTTATATTAATATGCTATTGTTTTTCTTTTGTTTTGTTTGAGTAAAAAATGGTTTTACGTAGAAATAATATATTATATCATTATTTAATTAAAGTAATTTTAAAAAAAAATTATCAAATTATAAATATAATATCCATAATAATTAAAAATTTAAAGAATTAACTTACTCAATTTTTTTAAAGGATCCGAATCAGTCACTAATATTTACATCAATTTCTAATTCAGTCCCTGAAGTTTTAAGTGACCCAATTTAATCCTTCTCAGTTAGTTTTAATAGTTATTTAACGTTTACGATTGATTTATGATAAATTAGAAAATTAAAGGGATTAAATCGAGTCAGTGTAAATGATAATGATTAAATTGGGAATAAGTGTAAATAAGAGGGACTATTATCCCAAAATACACAGAAATAATGATCAAATGCAAAGCAAAGCGTTTTGTCAAAGGAGAACAAACAGAGCAACCCCACTGTTTCCTCCTCCCCCTCCCCCTTCTCTTCTCTCTTTGCTCTCTCCGTGGACTCCGTTTCACGAGTCACGACTATAATTTAAAGCAAAAGCTGATTTTTTGAATTAGGGTTAGGGTTCTTACGGAACTCCATTACCTGCTTCCAAGAAAGAGGGGACAAGAGAGGGTCCGAGCTTTTCTCGGGGCTTTTTGAGGACCCTTTGACTATTCGGAAATGGGTTGTCTTTCTTTTCTTATGATATCGCATCATCTTCACAAGCCGTTGAAGGTTTTGGTTTTTGTTTTCTTGTTTACAGCTGAAAATGGTGCTGTTTGGGGCTCCTATTCGGATAAATCTGTGCTATTGGAGTTGAAGGATCCGCTTTCGGACCCTTCTGGTGTGCTGAGCAGCTGGAATTTGGATAGCCCGGATCACTGTTCTTGGACCGGGGTTTCTTGTGATTCGGGTTCTCGGGTCGTGGCGTTGAATGTATCAGGTGGAGGTAATTCTTTGTCTTGTGCTAGAATTGCTCAATTTCGTTTGTATGGGTTTGGAATTAGAAGGCCTTGTTTGAAAAGTAAAGTTAAAATTTTGGGTAAACTGATCCCTGCTATTGCGAAGCTTACTGGATTAAAGGTTTTATCCCTGCCCTTCAATGAGTTGAGTGGTGAGATTCCGGCGGATATTTGGGGTATGGTGAATCTTGAGGTTCTTGATCTTGTAGGGAATTTGATCTCAAGCTCTTTGCCTGATCAATTTAATGGGTTGAAAAATTTGAAAGTTCTTAACTTGGGATTTAATGAGATTTCTGGGGGGATTCCTAGCTCTCTATCCACCTGTGTTGCTCTTCAAATATTATTTAGCTGGGAATCAGATTAACGGATCAATTCCGGCGTTTATTGGTAATTTTAAAGATTTAAGGGGACTTTACCTGTCGTATAATGTACTCAGTGGGTCAATTCCTTTCAAGATTGGGGATAACTGTGGGAAGCTTGAATATTTGGAGCTTTCGGGGAATTACTTGTCTGAAGGTATTCCTAAAAGTCTTGGAAACTGTAGTGGATTGAAGACCCTTGTGCTGTTCTCAAATATGTTGGAAGATGTTATTCCGGGTGAACTTGGTCAGCTGAGTCACCTTGAAGTGCTGGATGTGTCGAGAAACAGTTTTGGTGGCGCCCTACCATCTGAGCTTGGGAAGTGCTCAAAGTTATCTGTCCTTGTGTTGTCAAGCTTATGGGATCCTCTTCCGAATGTTGCTAGTCTTGGAAGTGAGTTTTCCATGGAAAAGTTGGCAAATACTGATGATGAATATAATTTTTACCAAGGTACAATTCCAACCGAAATTACTAGTCTCTCAAGCTTGAGGGTGGTGTGGGCACCACGAACAATGCTTGAAGGAAGGTTGCCTGTTAGTTGGGGTTCTTGTGACAACTTGGAGATGTTGAATTTGGCTCAAAACTTTTACTCTGGACAAGTCTCCGGGGGGTTTAGCAGTTGCAAGAAACTGCATTTTGTTGATTTGAGCTCAAATAGACTTAGTGGTGAGATCTTTGACAAAATTCATGTTCCTTGTATGATTCGGTTTGATATTAGTGGGAATTCTTTAACTGGTTCAATCCCCAGATTTAATGGAACTTGTGCTCCGGTGCAATCATCGTACCAGGAATCCCAAGGGCCTTATGATCCATCTTCTGCGTATACATCTTATTTTGGATATAGAAGTCAGATTGAAACTTCTTTGCCATTTTTTGGAGATGCTGGTACTTTCCCCGTGATCCATAACTTTGGTTCTAACAACTTCACAGGCCTTGTGCAGTCAATGCCTATTGCATCTGAAAGATTGGGAAAGCAAACAGTTTATGCATTTCTTGCTGGCGGCAACAAGATTACTGGATCGTTCCCTGGAAGTTTTTTTGAAAAGTGTGATCAAGTGAGGGGTATGATTGTTAATGTCTCTGACAATTTGTTATCTAGTCAAATTCCGGTAGATATTGGCACAATGTGCAAGTCTCTGATCCTCCTAGATGCTTCGACTAATCAACTAATGGGGAGTCTTCCTCCCAGCATAAGTGACTTGGTGTCACTTGATGTTCTTAACTTCAGTTGGAACCGTTTGCGGGGGCTGATACCTAGCAACCTTGGCCAGATGAAGGATCTCCGAAGCCTTTCTTTAGCTGGAAATTACCTGAATGGTTCCATCCCTGCAGGCTTGGCACAGCTACACTCTCTGGAAGTTCTTGACCTGTCTTCAAACTCTCTATCCGGTGAAATTCCGAAAGATCTTGAGAATTTGAGGAGCTTGAAGGTCCTCCTCCTGAATAATAACAAATTTTCTGGCCAGATACCTGCAGAGGTGGCAAATATAATCACTCTGTTGACATTTAATGTGTCATTCAATACTTTTTCTGGACCTCTGCCTCTGAATAATAATTCCACCAAATGCAACGGTATCCTTGGGAACTCTTTTCTCCAGCCTTGCTCATCGTCCTTGTTAGTTTCGTCATCTGCTGATCAACACAGAAACCCGCAAAATGATGCTACTTCTCCATCGTCAAGCCCAAACGAAACCAGTGAACATGGAGGAGGTTTCAACTCAATCGAGATTGCTTCTATAACATCAGCAGCAGCTACTGTGTCAATACTTCTTGCTCTTATTGTTCTTTTCTTTTACACGAGAATGTGGAAACCACGGTCCCGAGTAAGTGGAACTGCCTGGAAGGAAGTGATCATCTTTACCGACATTGGTGTTCCACTAACATTCGATAATGTGGTGCATGCCACAGCAAGTTTTAATGCAAGCAACTGCATTGGCAGCGGAGGTTTTGGAGCAACATACAAAGCTGAGGTTGCTCCAGGTATCCTGGTTGCTGTGAAACGCCTGGCATTGTGACGTTTCCAAGGTGTTCAACAATTTGATGCAGAAATCAAAATCCTGGGGAGGCTTCGCCATCGAAACCTTGTGACTTTGATAGGTTATCATGCCAGTGAAACCCAGATGTTTCTTATTTACAATTATTTACCAGGTGGCAATCTTGAAAAGTTTATTCAAGAAAGATCCACGAGAGCTGTTGATTGGAGAATGCTACACAAGATTGCATTAGACATTGCCCGGGCACTCGCTTACCTTCACGACCAATGTGTCCCACGTGTTCTTCATCGTGACGTGAAGCCAAGCAATATTCTACTGGATGAGGATTATAATGCCTATCTATCTGATTTTAGACTAGCTAGGCTACTGGGGACCTCAGAAACTCATGCCACAACAGGTGTGGCAGGAACTTTCGGGTACGTAGCTCCAGAGTACGCCATGACTTGCCGTGTCTCTGACAAGGCCGATGTATATAGCTATGGGGTTGTGTTGCTTGAGTTGATTTCCGACAAAAAAGCTCTGGATGCCTCCTTCTCTTCCTATGGGAACGGTTTCAACATAGTCGGTTGGGCGTGCATGCTTTTACGGCAAGGGCATGCTAAGGAATTCTTTACTGCTGGATTGTGGGATTCGAGCCCGCACGACGATTTGGTCGAAGTTTTGCATTTGGCAATCGTTTGTACTGTCGACTCACTGTCGAGCAGGCCAACAATGACGCAGGTAGTAAGACGGCTTAAACAACTTCAACCTCCATCCTGTTAGCAATACACAAGAATCTCACTTCTTTGACATAGAATGTTAAAAATTCAATTGGAATCTGTGACCCAGACACTTTTATGGGAGAAGTGGTTTTGGGCGTCTTACAGGGCTACTGTTAGCCTTTGATTTTAGCTATTTGTATATTATAGTGTAGCTTTTACCTTTACCTCATATTTTTTTTCCCATGCCGAGTCTTAGATTAAGGGGGTCCATTTACTATTGTTCTGCGTAATGAAGCAGGTTTTTTTTTTTTTTTTTGGGTGCTGTATATTTGTATTTCGTTTCTATTTTTTATGTAGTTCACGGCAAATAACTAAGATTAGTGTTTCGGGAGAATGAAGAGTAAGGTTTTTTGATTATTTAATTAATATTACATATCATCAAGGAAAGTAGATTTTAAAGACAAATTAGTTAAGGATGTATCAAGAAATCCTCCTAATATCATGCTGTGTAAATTTGTATAGATTAGCTTTATTTACTACCATAATTTAGGAGATTGATAGTAATCACATGATATCATTCAAGCTTCTTGTAATGCCATTTATATATGGCCTTGTACTTACAAAGAAATACAACAATTATTCCTACAATTACAATAGCCTTGTATGGTATCAGTAACGAGATTTCCTTTCCATATTCGATCCTCATGGCAGCATCTTCCTCGGCCACTTCTTCCGATGGAAATCTTCCACATATCACTGTCATACAGGGCGACGATGCAAACCCGCCAACCAACACTGCCCCAAATCCTATTATACCATTAACTGCCACCAACGCCTCCCTTTGTGCCTCATCTCCTCCAATTTCCCATCCTGGCGTACACAGGTTGTCGCCCACTTCAATGGGTACAATGTTACTGGATGCCTTGATGATCCAGAGCTAAAATTAAAGTTGGATGAACTAACAAGCTAAACTAGGAAGAACTGAAATTTACATCCTAAAATGATAAAGATTGAGCTAAATCTAAAAGCTAAAATTGCAGAGTGATTTGAGTGATATTTTGTCGTTGATTGTCGAGAGCCTTAAAAATTGCCTTCCATCTCTATTTTTTGTTTCGGTTTTCTTCAGCAGTTCCATTTCCACTATGCATGGTTATCTTCGCACGCTTCCATCTGCATGCAAGAATGGGATAGTGCTCTGACAGTTAATCAAGTCTTGCTCAATTCCTCTATTTAGCACTTCTTTGGGCCATTAAAATACCATTTTGCCAATAATCTTTCACACCCATTTAATCATATGTGGCTGCCCAAAATATTCATTTTACGGGCTAACATATAGTGAATACTATTTTACAATACTGCACGGAAATTACAAAGATGTCCATCAAAATCCTTTTACAAATACTGTCTTCTACGGTACTTGAAAATCCTGTCTTTTACGGTACTTGAAAATCCTTTTGCAAATCCAGTCAGTCATGACCGATCGGATGGGTGGCCAGTCCACATCCAAATTCAACCAACTTAAGCTTCAAAAGCTCGTGTTCTTAAAATGATTACGAGTTATTATATCGAGTTCGTTTCTAAATCGAGCAGAAGACACTCAATATAACCAACGTAAAACAGATTAACAATTTCAAAATCATTTTAAAGGTATGCAAGTAAAATATATAAAAATAGTTTGGTTGGAGCGTTTTATCAAACACTTAAAATGAATATTAGTAAATGCACATAGATTTGTCTCTAGAAGTTTGAATATGGTATAATCCTTCTATATCTCTCATTCTTCCACCTCATGAAAGGATTCAACTAGAAGACTTTGATTAGTACAACTCTATGTACAAACACATCAAAGGTGAGATCACGTTGACACCTTAGATTCTTAGCAACTCATCTCAATCTGTGTACACCTTGTCTCACAGTTATAATAACACTCATCTGCTTTGGCACAAATATTCCTAAATATGATATGTACAGCAAGGTAAGAAGTGTCTTTTTTTTCTTGAGGAGAGAAGTGTCTTAAGTATTAGGGTTGGCTATTTATTTCAGCACGATTACTCTTTGAAGCTCCCCACTTCGAATATCCTTTGGAGTGGGTTGGATTCTAACTTAGAATCACGTTCTAAATCAAATTAGATGTACAGTGAGGTTAATACCCGTAAATCAATGGCTACTATTGGCACAAACACGTGGGGTCCATGCTTGACCCCACATGAAAAAATTTAGGCCAATGGTGGCCAGTGGAGTAACCTGAGGGTAATAGCAGGAACTCAACCATGTTGCTCCATTTCCTTGGGTCTTCTCTATATTCAATCAATCACTCACTAAATCGCCTAGCGCTACGAGCATGTTGCAAAATTTCCTTGCGCAACACAATTAAAAACCAAAGAGATACTCAAGAAGACCATCACAAATATTATAGCTCATGCTTCTGTGGAGAATTACCTAGTGTTATGATTATTTCATGCCAATTCTATAGTTGAGATTACAAAATGCTTAACCCAACATAGTTAATACAATTAGACAAGCCAACTCCATGCAGGGCAATAAAAGAGTAAAAATAAGGAATATAGCTTACTATCTTCAGGGGACAAGTAAAACAGCTTAAACTTTCTATACATCCAAGTTTTCACCCTATAAATACATTACAAGGCTACAAGCTACCCCGGTCAGGTACCTGAATTCACCCCGGAACCTTGAAACTAGCCAGCCACAGACAGAAACTATGTAAACCTTTGTAAATTCAACACTATAAATTAAAGATAGAATCAAATCATCAAAAAACCCAGTTTCAAAATCCAATTTTTAAGAATCCATAACATTAATAAAAACCGCCAAGAGTCTTGCTTCATAAAACATAGAACTATCTATTTCATTCAATTATAACATCAAATCCGAAGAGGAGACAAAAACACAATCTTAAACAGGGGAAAGTAACATATAAAACGAAGACGCTCAGAAGCCGAGCTTGGTGCGGCGCCAATGGCGGCGCTTGGCGTTGTAGCGGATTGTGTTATCAGTACGCATACGGATCCAGTACGGGATGGGCCTGTTCTGCCTCTGCTTCTTCGCCAATTTCTTTTTTATCATGAACGTTTTGTGTGACGGCTGCTCATACAATTGCGTACACAAACTTACAAAATTTTGAAGGACATTAAAATTGAAGCAAATACACAGATATGCATGTATATGCGTAATCGAGAAAGAGAAAAATATAACTGTACCATCTTGATTTCCGGTGGCAGGAAGCTCTCCGTTAGGGATTCTGCTGCGCTAAAATTGATTTTTGAAGTGCTGCTGTGCGCGGCGGGCTATATAAACCCTAATTTAGGTACAATACTATAAAAAAACAAAATAAATATTATATTTAATATATCTATTTGTACTTTATAATTATATTATAATAAAATCTTCAAAAATTAATACTCAATAAACTAATTTTCTTTTTAAAATAATATTTTTTTTAAAATAATATTTTTTTCGATCCTAACATGGACTCAATATTATTAATTTAATTATTATTAAATTAATAATTTCTCTAAATTAATAAAATTTTATGATTTAAACGTTATTAATTTATAAAAGTTTTAATGTATTATATTATTATTATTATTTTATAATGCTTGAACCCATGTAACATGGAACCAAATTTTTTCTCCCCAATTTTACCCTAATATCGTATTTGACACTAAGATAGTCTTTATACTAATTTTAATATCGCCGGTCAGTAATCTTAGTACGAAAAAACCAATATAAATCACGATAGTAAGATAAAATACCATGTGATGCATGACATGCATGAATGTAATGCATTTACTGGCACACTAATCTCAGATATTAAAATCTCGGGAGTCCCAAAGAATGATCATCAACAATATAAAGCTCGAGCTAGGATGGTGACACACTCGGCGCTACGACAACTCCCTCCATCGACCATCGATGTGCCCGCCATCCTCTCGTGTATAGGCGATGACGACACACTCGTCGCTACATTTACTACCTAAACCGAGTCAGTGATATGCCCATCATCGCCATTATCTCATACCATAGATATCAATAAGAATCATACAAGTATCAAAGAATCGCTATGATCAACATGATATGTCCAATAATGACTTGGATCCATATTAGTTTGAAAGATAACTCTAGTAACATTTCATATGATTAACACTTTCCCAAATTCGTTCATTAACCGTATCTAAAGAGAAGCCTAAACATAATTCAAAAACACACAAGAAGTGGTAATATTTCCAGCTCGACCCATTTTAGTAGAAAAATAATGATTAATTCATATGATATCGAAAACACCTGATTTTAATGGAAAATTCAAGATAACTCAACATACTACATTTCATATTTTCTGAGTATAAGCTAATTTATTCATCTTAAGAGGGATATGTAGCTAATACATTCGAATTCTAGAATTGATTCCACATTGTTTTTCCAGATTGAGAAGATGTAGCAAAACTTGCTTAACTTTTTCATAGGAACTCCAAATTGAGTGATTGTGGTGGCCAATTAAAGAAAGTTCATATCACTAAAACTTTCATTCAGATCTTAAGTCTAAGTTCGTAGCCGAAAATGCCCATAAAGTATATGAACTCACTGCATGTTCAACCCACATAGATGCATGTTCCAGATTGTACATCTTATTGAATAATTGGCATAACGCATGCATAACAACTCCAAATTGAATGATTCTGTTGGCCAATTAAATCTAACTCAGAGCACTACAACTTTTATTCAGTCAATATCATGAAATGCGAAACACATAAATCATAGTAATTCGATGAAGACATTGCATGCACATTGATTTGCTACAGAATACATTTGACAACTTTTCACTAAAATTCTCATGGATTTGCATAATAATTCGACCCTCTAACACAAGTCCAAGTTTCTAAAACTGAAGAATGATGTTATACCTTCGGTTAATCTTCAAGAGTTGAAGCGTAATCATCCATCAAAACGTCCAGTGCTTTCGAATTACGACATACTGCTGCTGTTTCGCTCACACTTTGGTTCTTGCTCTTTTCTTGCTGGAATCATTGCTTCTCTAAAAATAAGCAGAAAAAAGCAGAAGCAGAGAAGCAGGTCATGACATGCTTTTGACTGCTTTAAGTTGTTTTGTGGCAATTTCGTAATTAATTTAAGCTTATTAAGCTGTTTTTTATTTAAATAACAAACACTCAATGCTTTTGCTTAAAATCAACTTTTTCCAACTTTAAGCAAAAGAAACATAGAAGTGCTTTGAATAAGCAATCACAAACACACCATAAGTCATAATCTATAATTTAATCATCCGGGTTTCGTGCAATTATCATTGATCTTGATTAATTAGCGATTGGGCCTTACAAATACAATATATATATATATATATATATATATATATATATATATATATATATATATATATATATATATATATATATGTGTGTGTGTGTGATTTTATCATACACACGTTGTATGCTCATACGCTGGTGGATAATAAAATAAAAATTCAAGTAGTAAGTCTTGGCACACATTGCATGTATGTAAGTTACTTTTTAATAATATAAGATATAATTTTGTATCAGTTTGGCATTAAAAAAATTGCATTAGCGTGCAAGGTACAAAATATATCAAAACGAAATCTATCTTCTAAATCAAACTTATATGAATCATCGATTTGGCTGTTAGTTATAGAATGACTAAAAACGAAAAGGAATATTATTAAGTTGACATGAACACTTGATTATGGCATTAACAAAAAAATCGAACAATTTTACGATGAGGATTGCGACATGAAAGTTTAAAGATTTAGAGCTAATAAATACAAAGGTAATGAGCAGAAATTGAACTTGAATCTACTTAAAACATGAACACTAGATTGAAACTGAAAATTATAATTTGCTAAAATATGCAGATTTCATTTTGATTGATGATTTGTTGACTGAATTGTGTGAGAGAGTCCATTCATTCTCTCAGGCCTCATTTATTGTCTGGTCTTTTTTCAACTTCCCCACTCATTAAACGTCCAGTAGTGGCTTAGATAGAGGTGAAAGACTTGGTCAAATCTCATTTGTTATACATGTCAGAGTTCAAGTCTTGCCAGCTTTCTTGGGCCAAAAATATTTTATTTTTGGCACAACAAATGTCGCAGACAATTGGGCAATTTGCTTATGTATTTTTAAAAGCATTGTCCAATTCGTACATTCTGACACTTTGTCCAACGTCAAACCCAAAATTCCTACACAATTATCATGAACTTGCAAGCAAAGTAGCCTATTAGTGCTGATTGTAAGAATTGTGATATATATTTTTCCGTTCAATCTATTGCATGGTTATGCGGATCTAAGGGGATATGCTATATGCGGCCCTCGAGTGTTAATTCTTGCATTCACCTCAAGTGTCCCATGAACCACTGCCTTCTCATATATTATGTATTGCATTTGTGTTGATCACATAACCTATCTGTTGAGCCTTAAACGCATGGTTGTGTTTAATGCATTAATTTATCTCCGGTTTATTTTTGAGTTTTGATGATCAACAAAACTTGTGTTTGTTATTCTAATGTGTGTACTTAGTGTGCAGATTAAGTGATTAAAAGTGGATTGGAATGAAGAAAATCGAGTGTGCTCAATCTGGCGTGGATCGCCCTAGGCGATGGTGATCATTGCCCCAGGCGATGGCAGCCAGGCAGGGCATCGCCACGCACATCGACTGGAGCGACGTCAAGGCATGCGCGCGGGGGAGTTCGCCCGAGGCGATGGCATGAACGCCTGAAGCGATGGCTCGAACGCCTAAGGCGATGGACGGATCGTTTGAGGCGATGGAAGGATTTGAGCTGCTGAGGCTAAGGCCTTGATTTTAGTTTTTGATCGCCTGAGGCGATCGACCGATCGCCTGAGGCGATGCGTGATTTTTGGTGACCGTTGAGGTGCGACGATGGAGATCGTTTGAGGCGATGGCTGAGGCGATCGAGGATTTATTTCAGCCTTATGTGTAACAACGGCTAGTAGGAGCCTAGGGGGCCTCCTACACTATAAATATTGATGCTTTGAAGCATTTTGAAGCTAAGAAACAAGCCTACAAACTTCTACAAAGCTGCATAATTCAAATTTATTATAGCATTGCATACTCCATACATTGTTGTTGTATTGGAGCTTGTAATTGTTTTCTTTTGATAGAGTCTTGTTGTCTTCGTGTGAGTACACCGTGAATGTGTTAGTTGGTTTATTGTAAAGGTCCTCCAACACCAAAGCAAGTTGGTAAATTGTAAAGTCGCCAACAAGTAAAGTTGGTGCATGTGTTGTGGCTATCCTTGGAGCCCTTAAGGCCAAGAAGACTCGTGAAGAGTGTTGGTAGCTCGTGAAGAGCTTTGTGTACTCGTGAAGAGTATTGTGCTCGGGAAGAGCTTTGTGTACTCGGGAAGAGTATTGTGCTCGGGAAGAGCTTTGTAAACTCTGGAAGAGTTAGGTTGTGGCTAACTTGGAGTCCTCAAGGCCAATATCATTTATTCTAGTGGAACCTCGGTTGGAGGTTATCTAACCGGGAAGAAGAGACGTAGGCGATTCATCGCCGAACTTCTATAACAAATCTTTGTGTCTTTTATTGCTTTAATTTTCATTACGCATTTATTTACTTATTCTTGTTTTTTATCGATTGACGTAAGGCTTTCGCAAGCGCAAACTCTTTTAGTTTTGCAAACTCATTTTAAAACGCTAAAGTAGCCAAGGAATCTCATTCACCCCCCCCTCTTCGATTCCAACAAGTGGTATCAGAGCCATTTGATTTTTGTTTTTAAATCAAACTCTTTTATGGCTAATCTAGCAAATGAGTTTGCTCAAGGTCAATCGACAAATAGACCTCCGCTCTTCACGGGTGATAACTATGGGTATTGGAAAAATAGAATTTCTCTATACATCCAATCCATAGATTATGACTTATGGAAGATCATTGTGAAAGGTCCACACATTCCTTTAAAGGAAGTTGGGGGAATAAGTATCCCTAAAGAAATGGACGATTTCACAAGAGCGGATATGATATTAATTTCACAAAATGCTAAAGCTATTAATATTTTGTATTGTGCGTTAGATATAAAAGAGTACAACCGGATCTCGATGTGCTCAACCGCAAAGGAGATATGAGACAAATTGCAAATTTGTCATGAAGGAACCAACCATAAAAGAGACAAAGATAGACCTACTACAACTCAAATATGAGACATTTGAGATAGAGTCCAGTGAAGAGGTTGACTCAATGTTTAGGAGGCTCACTCAAATCATAAACGAGCTTGCCCAACTTGGAGAGAATTATCCTCCAAAGCAAATATGGAGGAGAGCACTAAGAGCCTTACCAAAAGAATGGGATGCCAAGAGAACGGCCATCATCGAGTCCAACAAAGGAGAGAACGCATCCTATGACCTTGATGAGCTTCATGGCACATTGGTGACCCATGAACTTGAAGTAGCTACAAGAAAAGGAATAAAGGAGGATGATAGATCTATGAGAAAGGGGATCGCCTTGGTTGGAAGAAAAGATCAATCCGAGGATGAAGATGATGATGAGGATGAAGAGATGATCTTGTTCACTAGGAAATTCAAGAAGTTCTTCAACAAACATAGCAAGCCAAAGGCCTCTAGTGCTACCAAACAAGAATCCAAACATGAGGTAACTTGTTATAATTGTCAAGAAAAAGTTCATTATGCTAACAAGTGTCATAGGAAGAAGAATGAAGACAAAGGCAAGAAGAAGGCCCTAATAGCTACATGGAGCGATAGTGACTCCGATGAAGAAGAAACCAACCTTTGTCTTATGGCCAAAGACGACATAAATGATGAAGGAGATGAAAGCGATGATGAGGTACCTTCGTTTGATGAATTACTAGATTCTTATCTTGAGCTTATAGATGTTCTTGGCAAAACCAAGATGAATAACAAATTACTCAAACTTGAGGTTGCCAAGAAAGATGAAGAAAATAATTAATTGAAAAATGAATTAGATTCTTTAAAAATATCTTTTTGCAAATTTAGTGAAAGTAGTCTAAAGATGAATGAGTTGCTTGGCTTGCAACGTTGTAGCTTTGATAAAGCCGGGTTAGGCTTTCAAGCAAATCAAAAACTTTTTCAAGCTTGTTGGCTAAAGCAAAGCATGATTCTCCTACTTGTAACTATTGTTGTAAAAGTGGTCGCACTAAAAACAAGTGTAGGTTTGCTAGAATCCAATACCAACCTAACAAAAGGTGTAAATGGATTCCAAAGGTGCCAAATGAAGCTAACCCTCAAGGACCCAAAAATCAAATTGGTACCAAAGATCCCCCTATTGTAAACTTGTTTTGTAGGGACAACAATGGGATGGAGGATGAAGGCACAAGCAACTCAAAGGAGGAGTTTGTATTATTCACCACTATAGAATAGGCGCGAGACATAAGACCAATGACAAGAACGCATTTATTTTATACATTTTAAATGAGCAATTCAAAATTAATTGGCACAAATTAATTGTGACCGATAAATTATGAAGCTCAATATTCATTGGTAGTAAAATGCATAACCCCTTAGCATATGCACATATAAATTGTTTTGTTGCATGATGTATGCCTATCCTTTTATAGTAAGTGCATTGAATTCAAATTTGAATATGCCATGTGATATTATGTGATTAAGCATGCTATAAATGTTTAGATGCTATATCTTTGATATAATACTTTCATGATCTTAATAAATTTATCAAATGTTGGTTTGAGAATTCTATTGTGTATTGGACATGAGTGCATGAACTCTTGGTAGAACATATGCACACATTGCAACATTTAGAATTTATTGTTAATTGCCTTAAACGCATGTTTATATTCCTCTAAATGATTTAATCTTAGGCTTGTTATGCTTATTACATGCTTGATGAGGAATATGTGTAAAGTGTTAAAATATGGATATGTGGCAACATATAATTATGCTATGTTTATTTAAATTTTGTGCTTTTTGATTATCACAAAAAGGGGGAGAATGTTGTGATAAACTTGAAGCCTAACTTGAAACTTAACTCATGCATAGTTTAAGGGGGAGAGCTTGTGTATGCATGGTTTGAGGGGGAGAGTTGTTGGGCATATGATTTACTTGGTAATCTTGTATGTGCTATGCAATTGTTAAGGGGGAGTCATGTTTACTCACATTTTATGCATAATTACATATTCAAGTTTATCAAGTTTTGTGATCATCAAAAAGGGGGAGATTGTTGAGCCTTAAACGCATGGTTGTGTTTAATGCGTTAATTTATCTCTGGTTTATTTTTGAGTTTTGATGATCAACAAAACTTGTGTTTGTTATTCTAATGTGTGTACTTAGTGTGCAGATTAAGTGATTAAAAGTGGATTGGGATGAAGAAAATCGAGTGTGCTCAATCTGGCGTGGATCGCCCCGGGCGATGGTGATCATTGCCCCAGGCGTTGGCAGCCAGGCAGGGCATCGCCACGCACATCGACTGGAGCGACGCCGAGGCATGCGCGCGGGGGAGTTCGCATGAATGCCTGAAGCGATGGCTCGAACGCCTGAGGCGATGGACGGATCGTTTGAGGCGATGGAAGGATTTGAGCTGCTGAGGCTACGGCCTTGATTTTAGCTTTTGATCGCCTAAGGCGATCGAGCGATCGCCTTAGGCGATGCGTGATTTTTGGTGACCGTTGAGGCGCGGCGATGGAGATCGTTTGAGGCGATGGCTGAGGCGATCGAGGAGTGATTTCAGCCTTATTTGTAGCAACGGCTAGTAGGAGCCTATGGGACCTCCTACACTATAAATATTGATGCTTTGAAGCATTTTGAAGCTAAGAAACAAGCCTACAAACTTCTACAAAGCTGCATAATTCAAATTTATTATAGCATTGAAAACTCCATACATTGTTGTTGTATTGGAGCTTGTAATTGTTTTCTTTGATAGAGTCTTGTTGTCTTCGTGTGAGTACACCGTGAAGGTGTTAGTTGGTTTATTGTAAAGGTCCTCCAACACCAAAGCAAGTTGGTAAATTGTAAAGTCGCCAACAAGTAAAGTTGGTGCATGTATTGTGGCTATCCTTGGAGCCCTTAAGGCCAAGAAGACTCGTGAAGAGTGTTGGTAGCTCGTGAAGAGCTTTGTGTACTCGTGAAGAGTATTGTGCTCGGGAAGAGCTTTGTGTACTCGGGAAGAGTATTGTGCTCGGGAAGAGCTTTGTAAACTCGGGAAGAGTTGGGTTGTGGCTAACTTGGAGCCCTCAAGGCCAAGATCATTTATTCTAGTGGAACCTCGGTTGGAGGTTATCTAACCGGGAAGAAGAGACGTAGGCGATTCATCGCCGAACTTCTATAACAAATCTTTGTGTCTTTTATTGCTTTAATTTTCATTACGCATTTATTTACTTATTCTTGTTATTTATCGATTGACGTAAAGCTTCCGCAAGCGCAAACTCTTTTAGTTTTGCAAACTCATTTTAAAACGCTAAAGTAGCCAAGGAATCTCATTCACCCACCCTCTTCGATTCCAACACTTTCTGGTAAGGAATTGAAGTGACTAGTTGTGACTTTCACCGATCTATGTTTTGGAAGCATATTGTTCTCTTGACTAATAATGACTGGAGTCTACGCGGGAATCAAGAAATAATAGATTGAACTATATGAGTGTGACGCATTACCTGACTCGTGTTCAATTAAACACATAGGACAAATGAATTAAATTACATAGTAAATATTGTCACAGACCATAGGTAATGTTGAGTCAAAAACATTCTCGTAACTTGGGTTGTTTTGATATGTTGCTAGATAAATTACATAGTAAATATTAAATTCAGAAGTTGTTCGTGTGTTCCATCGAAATTCGAGCCTAGCACCTTGAAAGTTTTGGTACCATTTATATTATTTGATTGTGTGCCGTAGAGGCAGAATCGTGAGATTTCTGCTCATGACTCGTGGATGTTTCCATTGACCGTCTGCTTCAAACATGCTACAAATGTATAACTCTAAACACCGATTGATTCTGCTTCATATAGATCCTCTGGTTAAATCCAAAAATTATTTTATTTTTTGTTGCGTATCTATCGGATTCCTTTCAATTTTTTAGGTGCAAAGTACCATATGTTATTCAAAATAGCTAGATTACCGTTTTATATCATTATTTAGGTGCAATTTACCTCTTAATGGTACAATTGATCTTTTAACATGTAATTTCAAGTAAATCATACACAACGTGGATATATTGCACATATTCACAAACCAATGAGGGTATTGCATATTTTCATATGACATGAGAGTGTCTATTTGGTGAACCACAAAAGGTTGTATGCCAAAACCCCTTATTTTGCACCGATAGTTTATGGCTAATATTATCATGCAAATATTGATAATTGTAGAACTAATTCATGGATTTTTATATTCTTGTGTATGAATTGGAAATTTGTGGTTTATGTTGATTTAATTTTGAAAATTGATAATGAGCAGGTTGATTTAGGAAAAAAAACACTTAAATTTTTGACATTTTTTTTTTCAAATTTAGGTGTAATTTACCCCATGTGCTATTGTTTATATGCAGATTAACCTCTATGTTATTCAAAATAGATAGATTGATCTATGCGTTATTCAAAATAGACAAATTAGGTGATTATTTAGGTGTAATTTACCTCAAGGGTATAACTGGCCCTTAAACAAGTAATTTCAAAGCTCATATGCAAGATATGACGTGTGTAACACAAATCATACACGAATGGAGTATCTTAGGCCAATTTTTGTGATATCCGAAAATTATCGTGTTAATCCATGAGTGATTATAATCCCTAAATGGATTTTAATTGTGGCAATTATGAGATAATTACGATGTTGAGACTCCCGATGATTTTAATCCGATATCGGGATTGTTGAATCCGATAGTTGAGATTTCTCATTGATGTATTAAACATTAGAATTGTATTGGTAGTGGGATCTGGAGTCTAGAAAACTTTGGATTGAGATTTGTGATGTAATAAAGTGAGTGGGAGATAATTATTGAACAAGTATGATTTTTAATGAGTTATGATGCGAGTATTTGAGACTCGCGTTTTTGGAACCTTGGTAATATATATACCAAGTGGACTCGATATTTAACCATTCTCCACTTCACTTCCCTCTTACCTCTCTCCCGCCTCTCTCCCCCTTTCATTTTCCCTCTTTATCTCATGGAAGATGATCGAGCAAGGCTCGAGTTTGGAGCGGAATCTCGTGAAGATAATTGGGTATTATTATTCCCCTCGCTTTTATCTTCATTTCGATTGTAGTTTTGTAGAGTTTGGTTGTGTGTGGTGATAGATTTGGGTTTTGGGAATTTTTGGTAGAATTTATTAAAGTGATGTTTTTAGTGTTTTATTGAGTTTAAATGGAGTATTTGAAGTGTTGAGAGTGTTGGGAGTGTTGGATTTGAGTTTGGGTGTGAAAAACACCATTGAAACAATTTGTTTTTAGAAAATCGCAGGTCGCAATTGATCGCGGCGTTGGCGACGATCGATCGCAACTTATCACTGATATTTGAAGACAATAAGCAGTGATGGCGATCGATCGCCCAAAACTGCCGATCGATCATGATAGGTCTGATAATCTATCGCGGGGTCTCGGCGATCGATCGTGGAAGAGTTAAGCTTGACAGTGGGTTTGCATGAGCGATCACGGGGAGACGGTGATCGATCGCGGCTCGTGGTCCTTTGTTTTTTTCAAATTTTGATAAATATTGAGATTTTGGTATTGGGGTATGTATAGTGGATTTTCATGATGATGTCTACATTCCAATGAAAATATTACATTTTAAAATGATGTGGCATGAGTTGAATTGTAGTCGGTTAGGTACTACTCGATAGAGTTAATTGATAACTCAATGAACATGGAATAAAATGGGATGCCTTGAGTAGTATAAAGAGTTTTTTTTTTGTGATTAATCATCATGATAGGATGATGTATATGGAGGTTGAGTACGTGCTTGAGTATGTGATTTTGTGCACGTAATTGATTGTGAGTTTTTAACTGTGTATAGCGAATAATTCACTGGATCTCGGGGCACAGTCAATGATTGGCTCTTACTATTGGATTATCATGTTTATGAATAATATGTTGTTGCAATTAATTGATGCGTTAAGAATCATGGTGATGCCGCTATTGAGCGAGCAATGAGTATAATGATTTCGCTGTTGAGCGAGCATTGATTATGATGCCGCCGCTATTGAGCGTGCGAGATGTTAGAATGCCGCCGCTGTTGAGCGAGCGATGTGATACGATGTGATGAGATGATGAAATCATTAATTGAAATATATTAGATTTCTGTAAATCATTATTACAATGATTTAGCTATAATTGACTATGGAATGGACGGTTGGAGCATGTGTATAATTAATCAATGTAATGATTAACTGATTTTAAAGTTTGATGATTTTGGTTATTGTGAGAACAGGAACAGCATGAGAGATCACATATGGTGATGGTACTATACATAGAGTTTCTTTTAAAATTACAGATTTATATTCGGTAGATTATGAATTGTGAGAATGATGTTATTGAGATTGTGTGATTGGTATGCTCACCCCGTGTGGTGGATGTTTCTGTTGAAATGGGTAGAACATGTGCAACATTGGCTTTGGAGATGAGTTCGAGCTGTTGATTGGGAATGCTCCTGTAAGGCCCCGTTGTTAATTATTTATGATTATTCCGATTATCGACGATTAAGCAAAACCGGACGATTAAAAGTATAGAGTACAAATTAAGGTGTTCTGTATCATGACGTCTTGCATTCGATTGGGATAAAATACATAGTAATACATGTGTGTAAACACACACACACACACACACACACATATATATATATATATACACACACACACATGTCTTTGCCAGACGTCATGATAAAACTCATTTAAACATACATCAGACCAAAGCTAATCTACCGAGTACTCATCGAATTAACCCCGTAATCTATTAACCTGGTCATGTAAATTCAAAAATGACACTGTGTTCAAGTAGTGCATTAAATCAAATTCAACTTCTAAGTATTAACACCTAGGGATTTTCTTAAATTATCAGCTTTACCCATTTTCGTAGAAAAATCTCTATAAATCATACGACATCAAAACGACTCGATTCTAGTGCTCAAAGTTCAAAAACTCAAAATACTACATTTCATCTATTATGATGTCAAGTTGGTTTCTCCATCTGAAAGGGGTTTGAACACTAAACACGTAGCATTTAAAAACTTGTTTTCCAGCTTGAGCAGTGTTAGTAAAAATACATTACTTTTTTCGTTTCAAATTCAAATTGAGTGATTTTAGTGGCAAATTACAGCCAACTTGAAGTACTCAAATTTTTATTTCTAGACATTTTCCGAAATTCCTAGCCAAAAATGCTCAGGAACCCAAAGAACACACTGCATAAGTGTTCTTTTGAAGACCGTCATCAAATTCGAAAGGTAAAATGGTCATACGTTTTCGGTATTCTACATTGCATGTACAATTACAGTACATGCAGAGCCCAATCTGACATACCATAGTAAAATGAGCATATCTCACTCATTTTAAGTTCAAATCGTCTCAAATTTCGACCACAGTAAGAAAACCTAAATATCTAAAACTTTATATTATGCTCAAAGTCAGATTCAAAGATTAAAATTCTCAAAAATACAAAGTAACAGACTGACAGAAATATTTTGTTCTACAGATTCTGTTTAGGCAAAAACAACTCGAAATCTTAAAGTTTCTACCTAGATTTTGATTTTATACAACCAAGACCAACTAAAATTAATTTAAAAGAGAGGTCATACTCTTGTAGTTCAGAATGAATTCACCACCAATCCAACTCCAAGCTCTTAATCTTCAAAACTCTTGAAGAATCTAAGTTTCGTTTCTCCTACCTTCTTCAAGCTAAGCTTGCATGTAAGATTCTCACCATTTATCTCTAAATTTTTGGGATGGGTTTTTTCGAAAATGGGGAGAGCAATCTGATGGTTTTGAAGATGGAAAGGACAATTTCATGCCTTAAAAAATAGTGAAGTCGGCGATGGAAACAAGGGGAGAAAAGGCAGGACAGTGAGATTTCTGTATATTTTATTGTTTGTTAATTCCAAGTGTCAAAAGGTATCACAATTCAAGCATGTGTAATTTGTAGGATTAGTTTAGTGCTTGTCTTGCATGGTACAAATTGCATGGTATATATATATATATATATATATATATATATATATATATATATATATATATATATATATATATATATATATATATATATATATATATATATATATATATATATGTGTGTGTGTGTGTGGCCGTGTGTATGTGTATATATATACACATGTATTATGATGTATTTTATCCCAATCGAATGCAAGGCGTCATGATACTGAACACCTTAATTCGTACTCTATACTTTTAATCGTCCGTTTTACTTAATCGTCGATAATCCGGATTAATCATAATTAATTAGCAACGGTGCCTTACAGCTCCCGGGACTAAGGTACCAATATTGGTACTGGGTAACACGATTATACAATAAATACACATTTACTTATCCAATGCTCGTCTGCGAGCATTATGAAATGTGTATATGGTTTGTATAAGGGTTGTCAGATTTCTCTTTTCATTTATGTTTTGCATGCAATTAATTAAGGGGAATTGCATGATAAATTGAGAATGTGAGATTGGTAAATTGTATAGTGTATACTTATGATAGTTGAATTATATTGGGAATTAAGTAAGAAAAAGATTAATGTCACAAATTTTATAGACAACATGTCTTGCTATAGAAGCATGTATAAGAATTCCCTAATAACATGAATGTATACACTAATATATGTGATAATGCACTAATAGCGGGTTAAGGTAGCGAGGCCTCACAATTTTCAATCACATGGGATAAACTAAATAGCCGCTTACGAGCTATTGAATAAAATAAGAGATCGAATTAGCTTAAAAAGTTTGAACATATTGGAGTTTGACTCAAATTAAATAACTTCGAGTACGGATTAAAAAAAATTCGAGCCAACTCGAGAAGCTCGTTTGTTGGCTCGATTTGTTTACACCCAATAACTAGATGTTTACTTCGAAGATCCCATTTTATTATCGGATAGAACATATATCATACATTCGTTGCGACATTACAAATACAAGTCTTAACATTACTCCAAGCCATATTTTCTTAGATTAGGAAGTTAATTGTTCTATTAACTAATAACATAAGAATGATAGTGCCCATTTTCTAAATTAAGTCCAGATAAACCAGCCGATCAGCTCCCCATCTTCTTGGGGTTGCTGCTGCTCCGCGGCGGGGAAAACATATCCGAAATAGCTGCCACCATTGTCCTCCTCGGCAGCCACGATGGAATCGGGATATTGATTGTTGGGGAAGTAGGAGTCGCCACTGTCAAGAAGATGAGGGCCATTGTCGTCGACTACAGCGCTACCATCACTGCCGATGCTTTGCCGGTCTTCCACCTTCATCGTGAGTTGGAGACATGGCGACACGTCTATTGGGACTGGATTTGATACATGGTGTGCCGGTGATTCTCCCGTGGCCGCCTCTTCTTTCGCTTTCACCTTCTCCATCAAGGAAAGGACCTGTATTGGAATCATCGTTAATTCCACAAACAGAAAGTAAATTACACCAATATTTGAAATCCATTATAATTAACGACCAAACCAGTTGTCAAATGGCCTGTAACTCTCTCCCTCTTATATGTACCCTATAGATAGGTTGAAAAAAAAATTCCATTGAACAGTAAATTGGCAGGGCAAATTTGAAATTTCTTTAGGTTATGTTTGGATGTATGTATTTCATTTGAATGAACGAATTTGATTTAATAATGTATTTGAAATTTGGGTTTGAAATAACACATATACGTGCATTTCAATTCCATCATACTTACCATTACATTTACATAAATTATTAAATGTGTGGGTCAAAATATAACCAATATAAATTCATCCAACAATTAAATAAATTTGAAATCAATGATATGAAATCAAAAGTCTTAGTTCTATTGCTTGACGGGGAGTAGTAGAGATGATTGAGCTTAAGGCACCTCTCATCACAGCACGTCGAAAGCATGCCATCCAATTCACCTGGCTAAAGGCCTTCCCAAGTTTCACTCTCCCACCAAACACTCTTAATAAGAAGCTTTAGTTGGTATGTGTCTATGCTCCCCATCACGCTCATATCCATTAATGTAGGAATTAGGTTCATTTTTCTACTTCTTCTTCCATGTGCAGGATAACCCCAATGGGTTATTAAATATGTGGGTTTAAGATACACATAATATAAATTCATCTAAACAATTAAATAAATTTGAAATAAATGATATAAACTCAAAAGATGCAAATCCCTCAATCTAAATGCACCCTTAATTGAAATTATCCAAACTAAAATATTTTTGAAATCATGGATTTAAAATTCGATCTTCAGATGACTCAATCAAAACACATCATGAGATTAAAGTGTGGGATTAACAAATTGAGAGGAATCTATATCTTTAACAAGTTTTATACATTGACTTGAGTTTAGTACTAAGAAGGTATATTTGCTTTTAAGAATTGAAATTTCATCTTTATTTAAATCAGTGGGGTAGAAAATAGAATAGATGCTATTTTAATCCATGAAAGGATAAAATTTCAGGGTTCAGTGAATATCAGAGAAACGCATCTTATTCTTTGGACTCAGCCAAACATGTCCTTATCATTTGTGAGATAACGCTAATGTAACAATCCATACATATAATTTTGGTGAAATACTATAAAATTTATTCAGAAATGTACAAATTTTATATTCTTAAAAAAGAATTATACCCATTCCGAAACAGTAGTTCCATGTTGAAAAATCGACAATTTTTGTTAAAAAAAAATGTTTATACCCGTTCCGAAACGGCCGTTCAGGACCAAGCTCAACTTAACTGCAATGATAATACTGTAAATAAATGAAGTAAAAAATTTGTGATTCGATTAATTTACCTCAGCTTGTAGTTTGTCGTTTTCCTTGGAAATGGAGTCGTAATCGGAAACGAGTGAATCGTAGGAGGATTTGAGCTGATCGTAATCCCTCTCAAGCTGTTTAGTCTTCCACCGTGCGCGGCGGTTCTGGAACCAAACCGCCACCTGCCTCGGTTGCAACCCCAGCTCCTTCGCCAGCTGAGTCTTCCTCTCCGGCTCCAGCTTGTTCTCAACCTCGAAGCTCTTCTCCAGAGAGTGCACCTGCTCCGTAGTCAAACGGCGCTTCTTCTCCGGCAACTGATCGTCGTAAAATTCTTCATCGTAAAGTTCCTCCACCGTGCTAAAAAAGGGCCGCCTCCTTGAGGTTTCCTCCATGTTCATCACTGGTCGTCCTCCTGTTATTGAACATTCAACAAACAGATTGAAATTTGTTTGCAAATAGAAAAGAAATCATGTGATTGTCATGTATATGGACCATAGTTCGCGGCACGGTCGTGGAACGAAACAGCGCCGATTGAAACGATATTGGGATTTCTGTTTTCAAATTTTATGCATGTTAAATATCAATGAAATTGGAAAACCAGCCTACTCAACGCCCTTTACCCGCAAACGATTATATGAACAGCATATCAAGGTAACATGGAAACAGGAGTAAATTACCTATAGATTGCGTACCTCGAAAAATGGAGTCACCATTTCCGAGAAAAAGCATGTTTCCGTGGCATGAAGGGTCGAAGAAAATACGACCAGATTCCATTTCGTTTACACAGATCTCCGGAGATCTAAAGCAAACGTCGTCCTGCTCAATATATTCACACACACACACACTCAAAGTTTCCCGGAGAAAATTTAAGATATATATAGATGTATGAGATGATTTATAACTGGAGATTTGAAGAGAACTCTTTCAAGAATTTTAGAATAACATGAGTTTGTGACGGAAGAAGCTAGTGCTCCACAGCAACCTCGCCGGAGTTTCCAACGGACAGATGCAGAAACCCATCATGCGAAGCACAAATTTTCCCAGATCCGTCGAGGAGAATTCCTGATATCGGATTCCGATCAACGGCGGAGAAATTCTGAACCAGAGACCCCGACGAGGGATAACTTCGTAATTGGGAAAACACTCCGTCTCAAATCGGCCCTTCGGTGGTAAAGTTGATTGGATTGAGAATTGTGTCTTTTATAGTGGTATTCATATGGCGAACTTACTATTTTAGACAAGTGGACTTTGGTATATTGTGTGTTGTTGTGCAATGACTTATGAGGGGTATATTGGGAATTCTAAGTGGGTTATGCGTTTTACTAAGTGAGGTTGACTAACCTGCGCCAGGGGAAGGATGGGACTATGGTGCTTACGTGGACGAGATCCTAACCGTTGGAAAAAATCAAGAACCAGAACAATATGACAGTGCCAGATTAGTATGGAGAGAGTAAAATTCTTTAAAAGTATTCCATACTCGGCTGTCGGGGAATTGTCGGTCGCCATCTAAATTTCTAACATTCATTTTCAAATTTCGCACTCGTTACAATTATCCTCGAATTTTTAAAATAATTTATAGATGATTTTCACCATACAAATATCATTCCCCATTAGCAGAATTAACCCGACTTGATGTGGCGAATATATGTGAACAGATAGCCGGTTCAACTGGATCTGGACGGTATGATAAAACATTTAAGTGTGGAACATAAACATAGGGTTTGTTTATGGAATTTTGAATGTCCAATCCTTCTACATTTCACATTATTTCTTCTCAGAAAGGATTCACGAGAAAACTTTGATTTGTATAGTCATTCTAGTACAAACATACTCATTAGGGAATTCACATCCAATCGAAACTCTTAATTACCCATACATATTATTTAAAGTCTATATGCAAATACTCTCCTTTAGTTCTGAAGACTTACCAAAAACTGTTACAACTTCACTCTGCCAAACATTTAAGTATTTTTACAAATACGAGAGTGAATTGGTATGTCGCAACAATCAATTGATGTTAACACTATGGCGCATTGGTCCTTGATTTGATATGATATTCTTTGAAAGTGGTGCCGAATCCTAAGACTTCTTACAAACATTTAAAATACTAGTGCATTTTAAAGCATCTATTGTAAGTCTTCAGACTTTCTACTTTAAGTCTAAAGACTATCTTGGCAGATACAGTCTAATCTTGTTAAATGTCACTCAGAATAACGTATCTTGGGTCGTCGGTGTCACGCCTCGAAATCGGGATCGATAACATCGGCGTTGCTTTCAAGCATAAAACATAAATTCAAAAACAATAAGTCATATATAATACAAAATTTAATAATAAAAAATCTTTTATTCCATAAAAATAGAATTCTTATATTTACAATTTTAAATTATTTAATAAAATTGGTTACATAATTGTTCTAAAAATCAAATACGTCAGCGGAAGTTTAAGTAAATTAATGAGAACGGAATCTTGAACAACAGCAACTAAATAAGTATCTCCGATACTTATTTTGATCTTCTTCGATTTCTGATTCGCTTTATCTGGGAAGGGGAGGTAAGTGGTGAATTGCATGGGAAATATTCTGCAAGTGGGGGTCAATCAAATATGACAAAAACATATATAATCATAATAATTTTCGAAACATCATTTAAAAATCATAACAGAATCTGATACTCAAACTAAACTAGAACTTAATAGAATTTCTCTTATCAAAGAATAGAACATATCATATCAGAAACATAACTCATATAACTTAAACACAACATTGATCCATTAACACTGAAAATCTAGAGTGGCTTCCATAGATTCAAGTGGTGGCTCATGTATAAGTATCATTTTGTCCCGCATGTTTAAAAGGTGGCTCCAATGTACGTGACACTTTGCCCAATGGTTCAAAAAATGGGCCCCATCATGTAGCAATTTGCTCATTGAATACAAGAGGTGTCGAACATCACACGTAGCGCTTTACTCAGTATAGCACTTATTACTCGGTGATCAAAAATTTCTCAGAACATCATAGTTTGAAAATACTTCACATATTCGACTTAATTATAAAGCATATATAAAATTTAAAATGAAAAAAAACACATTAAACAAGCCCACTTACAGAAATCAGCAACAATTCGTAAACGGATTTGGGTTGCTTAAAAATGGTGAAATTCCTTCTTTTCCTTGGCTGAATCTTTCGAATCTTCATGTGTTCTCTAGTGTCTGTTTTTCAAAAATATGGTAGAATGATGAAAGAACTTTAAGTTGCCTATAATGTAGGATACTCTTATATTTATAGAGTGTGCAACTCGAGATTCTCGATTACTACGACTTCAGTGACCCAATCATATCTTTCGGATTATGATAAGATATTTCAACATTATCTATTATCTTTCAAATATTATCTATACTCAGTATTTGGTTTTAACATCAAGTTGTTCGCTTGACAAAATGACTCTAATTACACACTCCTCCCTCCATATTGGAAGTTTCATACTCGAACTTGAGTGAGTTTGTTCATGAAAAAGATTATTGTATTTCTCTCGCATTGTTTCTTCTTGTTCCAAAGCAGCTTCTCTTTCGATATGGTTGGACCATCGAACATTGACACAGTGAATAGTCTTCATCTTAACACTTGAGCATCTTAATCTACGATTTGAGTCGAGATTTCTTCGCAGTTCAGATTTTAGTTACGTGGAATATCCGAAGTATATAGTTCATTAAGCGTATTAACCTACGAATATTGGAGAACAATATGCAAATATCTAAGGTTGATATTACAAATTCTCAAAATTCTAATATCCTTATTAATTATAAGCGACTAGTCTATTCTTGTTCGAACCAAATATATTAAAGTATGTGCATGATTTGTCATAATTTATACCCAAAATCAATTCCTAATAATTACTGATGATAAGGTATGTAGCGATGTACGAGCTTAATTAAATGTTTTTCACTGCATTGTTTGAAACGATGTGTCGTTATTGTACATTATGAAATAAAGTGTCCAGTCTTGCCATAATTAAAGCAAAAGTAGTCAGGGTTAGCAAAATAATACATTCTTGGTTTGTGACCTATAGAGGAGTAGTTTCAATTGTTCTTTTTCATAAATTTACTAAATCTTCTAACAAATAGTGACATGACATTGTTACTTATCTGTTTAGCAGATTTCTCTGTAGTGGCAACCAGCACCTTGTTAGAATGGGAAGTAGTTGGCTCCTCCTCTACAAGGATTCCAAGCTCAAACTCATAGGCTTTCAGATTTGAAAACAAATCATGAAGTTCAATCTTTTAAGATCCTTTGATTCCATAATTGCAACAGTCTTTATATCCCACTCCTTCGGAAGAGCATGCATCACTTTCAGAGCCAACTCACTGTTACCATAAGATTTATCAAGAGCATTTATTTCAATAACTATGCTGGTAAATATTGCATCAAATTTACTCAGGGTTTCTCCAGGTTTTATTTTTATATTATCGACTTTTTTAGAGGGACAGTAAGATTATTATTTTTAGTTTGTTCATTTCCTTCACATAATTGTGTTAGTTTCTAACAGATTTTCTTAGCAGGAGAGCACATTTTTATCTTACTAAACATGTTTTTTATCTAGAGTTTTAAAAGGATATCTTTCACAACGTTATCCAAATTGGCATTCCTTTTGTCTTCTATAGTACATTTTGCTCCGGGTTTTTTCAACCATATGTGAAGCTCCTGTTAGGATCAGGGTAGTGTTTAGAGGGGTAGAATAACCACTAGAATCAGGTTTATCGACTCTTCAAAATACAGCAGACTGTTAGTACTGCAGTAATATCTCAATTGATTGCAAGTCAGTATACAACTAAAAATAGTGCGGAAGGTATCTACCGAACTTGTGAATTTAGAACTGATTGGTTAAACACAAAGAAACAGTAAGGTAAGCTGCAGAAAGTAAATGACAGAGGAGTTGTTTCTGGAAGTCCCACCAATGTTTGCCTCGATCTTTCCTTATTTGTGCATCCTTCTTGTGCAAGCTGTTGTCCAAGAAATATGCAACTATCCTTGCTACAAAGGCTTTCGATGCGAAGGGGTCGTTTACCATGTCGTTGTACTGAGAAACATAGAATGAAGACAGCCATCCTTCTCCTAGAGCGGCTGGAACACACTTCAATCTCATTTCACATGTCCCTTTTATAAACACTATCTCCCATTTAAATTTTTTCTCTCTCCAAAAAACAACTCAAATATTTCAAATTGTAAACAAATAATTGAAACATTAAATAACCATTAAAAAAAACTATTTTTCTAACGTTCAACGCTTCCATGTCTCCCCTTCTTCATTTGTAGGAAGGTTACATTAGAAGACTTTGGTTCACTTTTCAGTATACAACCTATTTAGGCACCCACACAGATTTGCCTAAACTCCTAGCAATACAATAATCACAAATATTACAAAGTGATTTTACAACACTCTCACAAAATATGATCTTCCTTGAGTCTTCTTCAGCAGTAGACTAGAATATTTAGATTTTCAAGATCTCAATAAAGCTTGGATACTGCTCTGCAAAACTTCAGAATATTTCAATAAGTGTTTTGAATGTTTTGCTTGTTTTTTGAATGAAGTGTATTCAAGATTTTCGAGTGTTGAGAGCTTTCTTCATTGTACTCTTCGACGTATTTATATACTTTAAAGTCTAACGACATCTGTTCTTCAAATGGAAAGAACCAAGCAAAATCAGCTTCCTGATTGTCATCCAAATTCCTTTTGTCTTCTTTCCTATTTCGTTAACCAACGGCTAGTTCATTCTGACGAGATTGGTGGCGCTGATATGGTAGTGCAGGCGCTCTGTTGTACTTTTGTCAGAGTGAATCTGTTCAAATTTTGTCATTTTGCCTTATACGTCTGCTGACTTCACCTTGAGGAGTTTAGTCTGCTGGACTAAAGACAACTGCTGTCTTTTCCATCGTCTGCTGGTTACTCATTAGTTACTTAGTCTGTTGGACTAAGGTCAACTAATGCCTTCGACTGTCTGCTGGTATCTCCTAGAGATTTACTCAGTGGACTATGATACTCTGTTCCAGTAGACCTCTATTCTCTCCATTCGGTAGATGATGTCTTCTACTCTTTGTTCCCGATAGACGATATCTTCTAATCTTTGTTCCAGGTAGACGATATCTTCTACTCTTGTTCCCAGTAGATGATATCTTCCGGTAGATCTTTGTAGAGTAGCTTCTTTGATACAGTAGATATTCCAAGCAGTAGATGTTTGTTATCACCGAAACTTTAGAAATGTTTTCCCAACAATTTTCCCTATTTTTGGTGATGACAAAACTTGGCAGTGAAGACTTTGCTTGAACATCGATCAGCAGATATATCTGTTAAGACTTGAAAAAATAGCAGTGGAGAGTAACTAAATAAATAAGCAGATTACGAGTAGTAAACAAATTGAACATTTAAAAAGAACGTCATTTTTATATAAAATGAGCTCTACTTCAATCCTTACAACAATCTACTCATAATAAGAAAACCAACTTGAGAAACATCGCCAGTAGAGCGTAAACCAGAACTGGCTAGTTTCAGGATAATTACAATGGGGGAGAAAAAGTACAATACAGAAAATCTTACAAAGAGAACCTAAGTAAAAACATAAGTTGTTTTCAAAGTAATCATCTGCTCAATATAACATGTCTTCTCCCTTTTTGAAATCACACCGAGTTCCACTAAAAGACTTTGAATGCTACAACAACTCGTAAACTCCCACTTCAGCTGAGTAAACCCCCAATTTGCTGAAACTCCTAGAAACAACTACGCTATTTTCAAATCTGTTGAGATAATTTATATGACAGTTACAATGTCTACTCTTCAATTTAAGCTCACAAAATTAAAAATAGAGTGAAACAAATTTGTATTAATGGGTTCTACAACCTATTCCTCGATCAGCAGGATGACCTGATTTCTGCATAAAGTGTTCAGTCTGTTGAATAAATTTTTGAATGCTTCACTCATATACTTCATGTTTCATCCATCTTTCTTGATACGAACTAGCTGAATTGAATATATGTAGCATTAAGGTTGATTCAGCTGAGTTGAGACCTCCCTCCCCCTGCCCCTCCTCCCATATATAGGATTGTATAATGTACTAAAAAATAAAATAAAATGAGTTGACATAAATTTGGGCAATTGTAAATTATTTAATTTAGAATAAAGTTTATATAGTGAGTGCATGCCACTGTTCCTACATTTTCTTCAGCATCCAGCACTAGCAGTGTTGCACCAGGGGACCCATGCCATGGAATCGTTCTTTCTTTTTGTGGTGGGTTGAAATGAATGATCATAAACAAGAGTATAAAGTACTTCAGTGGGAATTAATAGTAGCATTACGTTTGAGAATGAAATGGATGAGTACAAGTTTGTGGGTTTCTTCTAAAGCAGTAGAAAGATTCCATTTTCGAATTTGGGTAGTTTTGTAAGGCTCGATTTGGATGAAAGAGTTCTGAATTGAGTAAATATTTGAAATTAGTTGTTCTGAAAGAGGCACAGATATACCATGGAGACAGCATGGTGTTCGTTCTGTGTATCAGAATATTTTTTTTTTACCTTAAAATCTTTTTTTACAACTTTTTTTTTTTTTGCAATTTTACCCTAAAATTTGTAGTTTGACCATTAAAATTTATATTTGCCTAAAATATTTATTTTATATTTTTTTTTGCCCCCTTCTCAAAAATGTTGCGTCCGCCATTGTGTTCAAACCATAGAAAATTAATGGAGGTGTTCTATGCGCCTGTGGGTTCATGTTATAACCATATAGATTATGGGAATACACTCGGACAAGGGAGCAATTTTTTTTAAAATAGGTCTAATGTTTTTTCTTAAAAAGGTAGGACTCTCCCTATCCCCAGACTTGCCGGACGAATCTAGCTTTGATGTTGAGAGGGGACAAAATTATAGAATTTTTGTTGAGAAGACAAAAAATGTAGGTTTTTTTTAAATATGAGGGCAAAATTACATTGTATATATATATAAATTTTAATATAATATATATTAAATATATTTATTTAAAAAAATATTTGAGGGGGGTAATGCATTCGCACCTGTGAACGTGTGAGCCTAGTGGACTAGCCACAGATCTGTGGCAATATGAATATATGTAGCCACGATGATGATCACACGAAGCTGTATATCTTCTAAAGAATATGATTCTGGGTTGGACATTAGGCCACATGGACTCGTGAATCAGTGTAGTAAATCAAAATTTCAAATTTTGTGAACATTAACGAAACAACATCATGAAGCATAAATGTCATCAGGGAATGATTGTTTAGTTTTAACCATACAACTTTTTTTTCTTACAAAAATATAAAAATAGATCCTCTTAAGAAGTGGTTTTCTTTGTTGTAGTATGTAAGAAATGTCACCTAAAATGAACTCCAAATCTAAGTCACGTAATATGGACGTATGGGTAGATGCGATGTAAGTGTGCATGCATGAGTGTGTCAATTTTCAAAAAAAATTGAGTGCGGTGCGCTTTTTTTATAAGCTTACATTATTCTTATATTATTTGCAAATGTATAATATAAAATTCTTAATAAAATTGGTGTCTGCGGCTTTATCATTATTAAAAAGCATTAAAATTAGATCATATATGTAGTATCTAACATTTACAGCTTTGCAAAAAATTATAATCAGTTATAACAATGTAATTCAAATCTTTTATTCGACTGCTCTCCTAGTATGAATAATTATTGTTCTCCGAAAAATATAGTTTTGTCGCCAAAAGTTGTACATAAATTTTAATAAAAATTATTCTTAAACTAATGTTTTAAAACATTTCATTATTTGCATCTAATACGAATGTTTTGACCTTAAAAGATAAAATTTCTGAAAGGATATATATTTGAAGATGTATGCCAGTAACTTTTATATTAAATATTAAAAATTAAATATAAATTATTCTCATATACAAGCTCTATTTAATTTAAAATTTAACGTAATTACAGTATATTTTAGATAGATTTTATGCTTTGTTTAAATTTATTTATTATTTGAATATATTTTTATAATCTATTTATATTTATAATAATTTATTTTCAAGATATTTATATTAAAGTAAGGTATTTTGTTAAGGATCAGTGGTGGTTTAACTCAGTTGCTATAACAAATAAAACCAATAAGCGTAGTAATCTGCCAAGCTAAACTAAGTTGTAATAGTTCTAGTTTTTGAAATTAATGCATCAAGAGATTAGATCGAGTTTGGGTTAAAAAATCAAGTGGAAAACCCCTGAACTAACCTGCTATTAACGGATTGAACAAAATATAACATCATAGTAAAAAAAATTCAAATAAACTGCAAATGAAAGCAGAAATAAAATAGACACAAATTTGTTTGTGCAAATTCGAATGTGATGTAAGCATTATACGTATCTCATTCTTCCACCGAATGGAAGGATGCACCAGAAGTGTTTGATTTATACATTCGGGTGTACAAACCCACTTCAGCTGAATATCCCCCACTCTGCTTAAACTCCTAGTTAAACTGTCATTAAACTCATCTTCACACTCACTCTGTCCAGACACCATGTCTGGCAATTACAAGTTACTCGAGACATTTAAGCTTACTGAGTGCTAGAGTATTTGTATCACACGATGATCCTATGGTTGATCTCTTCAGAATATATTGTGTTCTTGAAATCACACCTCTTTTTTCTTTCTCCAATCTTTGAAGTGTTTATAAAGTCTTTGATATTGATATGTCTGTTAGATACATTAATATTCTTGTTAACTCTGGTTCGTCTTGTACTTTATATATCTCTTCAACAGTCATCTTTACTTAGTTGGCTCTCTGCAACTCTGCTGTTTGTTGACCTTGCCGATAAACCTTCTAATTATGAGAGTTTGGCCGTGATAAGACAATGCTGATTGTCACCAAGTAGATTTCTGTCTTTTTTACGATTACTGAGCTGGTCTTTGTTTGTATCGGTTGAATATAATACTCAACTGATTTTTCAGTTGTAGTCTATTACATGAAAATCTTTATTCTATAATTTAAGCAACTTCTTCACGCCAAGATTTGAGAGGGTTGCCAATTTTCGGTAGAGGAATAAAATGAACCTCATCATGACTTAATTATACCAAACGGACGGCTTGTCTATGCTAAACCGGGAGAATCGATACCAACATAAAATGGATAAAGCTGGATCTATGGATCCCGATATATAATATAAATATGAAAGACCCGTTTCATATAAGAATTCAACCTGTAGACAACACCGGCTTTGCTTGGCGGATTGTCACCTTGTGCTCTCGTGGACTGATTCACGTTCGAGTCTATGTTGTTACAAATAATTAACCTGTAAAGCATAGGAGGATAAGAAAAGGATGCATGCCTCGAGAATAATTTTTTAGGCAAAAAGATGATTATACATTTGCACAACTTTATAAGTCTAAAATTTCCATGAATAAAGCATCATTAGTCTTACTCATTCTTTGGAAATTAGTGGAATCAGGGACAACCCATAATGTTTTTTGTCTTCTAATGCTTTAATTTATACCCTACCGAGACCATTACAATTTAATAATATTTAATTCCAACAATATTTTTTTTTTAAATATTTTGCAGCATTTATTACCCAATAAAATGTGAGAAAATTAAAATAAATAGCTAATGATCTTGCGCGTGTATTGCATATTATTACACCATTCTTTAGAATTAAATAGGATATTTAATTTTATTTTAATAATTTATGTTAATTTTTAATTATTTAAATCAGTTATATTTTAAAAGTTTATTATAATTTTTAATACCTTAGAAAATTTTGTGAATTTTCAAACTAAGAGCGCCATTTCAGTTGGATTAAAAACTGAAAATCTGATAATGTACATGTAAAGTAAACATACATAAAGCTGATGACAAATAACATAAATATGAAAACTTATCGGAGTTTGTTTATGGAAGTTCGAAAGAAAATTCTTCTATATTTCATCTTCTTCCTTTGCGGTGTTCAATAGAAAACTTTGAGAAATACAATACACGTGTACAATCTTACTTCAACCATGTCTATTGCTCGGCTGAAACTCCTAGTAGCTCCATTTTACAACAAATTAGTTTAGTGAATATAAAAATAGCACAAAAGATCTTTAATGATCAGACTGAACAAACCGGTTGTTCTTGTTGTGTTAGGATCGGTTGGGGGTGGTTGCAGTCCACACCCAAGTTAAATTAACTTGAGCTGCAATAGCTCGTACCTTTGAAATTATTTACACCGAGTGATTAGTTCAAGTTTGCTTTAAGAAACCAAGCGGATGTATCTTGAACTAATATGGTCAGAAACTGATTAAATATTTGCAAAATTCTGAATAAGAGTATGCAAGTTTAATTACGATAGAAAGTAAAAACACTTAGGATTTGGTTTCTGAAAGTTAAAAAGAAGTTGTTTATATTTTAAAAAAGCAATATTAACAAAAACAAACGACGGTTCAGATTAGTGGACGGATGCTTTTTTTTTCCTTTTTTTTTTTTCTTTTTCTCGGTTTTCAATTCCTTATTTGCTAAGTTAAGATATAGCATCAATTTGACTGGAAGTGGATTTCAAAGTTTTGAAAATAAATTCTCTTTTTTTGTCGTTGGATTAGTAGCTTTACATAAAGGTGAGTATAAGATACATACTCCACATACGACCATGACAATAGAGTATTGGTTAGTCACTTATAGACTCGACCAATGGGTTATAAATGACCCTGAATAGTCTCGGAACCGGCTCGTGGCCAACGGCTAGACGGTCGGACCCGTCAAACAAATATATCTTATTCATTTATGTCACGTTATTTTTTGATTAATCCATGGAGGAAAACACATTCAAGTGATTTATACACTTTGTTTTCAAATTTAATAATATTTTTAACTTTTTAAAAAAACAAAGGTCAAACTTGCGGTTCCGAACCATGATCAGGTCTAGTCACTCAGATATCTTTGTAATGATTCGAGTTAGGATTGTTATCCCATAGTGAGGATTGTTCAAAAAAAAGAAGAAGTTGCATACTCCACAAGCTAAACCCTAATTGGAAGCCAGCTAGCCAAGGCTAAAAAACCCAATATTTAGTTGAGAAATTAAAATTTCACTTATACCGGACTTTGGACAAGTTCCGGTGCATCCAAAGCAGAAACCGGATCCGGTTTCTGATTGAATTGTTTCCAATTCCATGGGTTGGAACCACACAAAATAGGTGTCAAAAATAATGTTGAAGGATTTGGAATTTAAGTTATGAAGATCTACCATTTACCAACTAGAAATTATAAATATTGAAATCAAATCTACTATCTAGAATTTGCATGAAGTTTGTCGAGAATTTTTTTGTTCATTCATTGTGTCCTCTAAAGTGGCCTGATCATCTCCTTTTCACCTCGTCCCTTCGGCAGTTTTTCGTCCCTCCTCTAGTTCCTCCCGATCGTGGGTTAGTGGGTAAGATATTGGCCTTTAACTTGGTCAATCATTTTCCTTGTCAAGTAACTATCTCCACATCCTTCAGCTTGCATGGTTCAATATCGGATTCGACCTAGTAATCTCGTCCCAATTGGTTCTCGTCCATAGCATATTTTTCGGACCTGGATTAAGGATTTGCTTAGGGACCATGACTTGGTCAAATTTTAAATCTTTGTACATCTTATCGTTTGAAATTCGGGATTGGTCTACCATATGAAAGCACCTGAGAAGGAACAATGCTTGCTATTGTGGATTGGCAAGGAGCTTCTTAGTGCTGCTTTTTGTGCCTTTAGGAAGTGGGGATGATGATATATATGCTTCGATATAGAATGACTTTCCGTAACAACGTCTTCTTGTTTTTATTTTCTCATGTCATCATCAATTTGACCACTAATTTAACTTATACTCGACACTTATTCACCAGTTTTTTTTTTTTTTTTTGGATTTTAGCATATTGTGTAAGATGCCGATAATTAGAATCGAGTTTTTTTTTTTTTTAAATTTAAGGTCGCATTATTATGCAACTTATTTCATTGCATTAAATTAAACACGTTACAAGGAAGTGGATTAGACCAAACCTCCTAATAACGTAAAACATGAGTGACAGCAACAGTCTGTTCTTCTGGATTGCTCCTTCATTACTCTTTTTGATATAGCTTTTTTCCATCCTTGGTTATTGCCATGTCTCTCTAAGTGCTTCGGCAGACCTAATTTAAAATTAATGGCCTTAATTATGGGCTCAACAAATAATTCAATAAATATAAAGCCCAAAAATTGAGTTGATTGAAGATGAAATTACATAAATATACTACTTTCTAAAATATCTTTCAACTAAATTTTCAAAAAAATCTTCTTACAAATTAAATCTACATTCTTGAAAACTTCTTTCAAATAAGGAGTTTCTGAAACCTTAATCTAATTAGTCAAATATCATAACTAAATTACCCTTGTTAGATGAAACATAACTGCCACTGCTTCCTGCTTCCTGAAACAGAAACAAAATTGCACACCAATTGAGATGGAAAAAAACCAGACTCGATTACGCGATTGAGAAAAACAACATACTGTGGCTAGGTGTAATATTTTAATTTGTGAATCAGTGTGATCGACAGATAAAGTACCAATGAATTACACAAGTTGGCGTGAATTATCGATGGAGATATTTGTTGCATTAAAAGAACTTGGAGGAGAGAGGAGGTGGAGGTGGTGGGCTCGTGGATACAGTTGAATAAGGGAGGACGTGGTGGTGGTGTTACATATAAAATGAAGAGACAGAGATTGTACGTATGAATAAAATAGATGTGATATTTTAAGTGCACCGATTGTGTCTATCTGTGCATGTAATTAGTGGTATTTTAAGTGCACCGTTCGTGTCTACCGATCCATGTAATTTACATGTACCGCTATATTCATGCAGTTCATTTGACTCATGTGGTACATGCACCGCTATATTCATGCGGTTCATGTGACTCATGCGGTGCATGTAAATATAATATACATGCACCGATAGACTCATGCGATGTATGTGACTCATATGGTGCATGTAAATATAATATACATGCACCACTAGACACAAGCGATGCATGCAAATTACATGCACCACCAGACTCATACGATGCATGTAAATATAATATAATACAAAATTAGATTTTTTATAATACAAAAGAAAACAAGTTACTCTAAGAACTAATTTGGACTAATTAGATAATTAATATCCAATTGTGGCTAACTTAAATTACCAATTTTATTTAATATCCTTGTTTATTGTAGATACCCAAATGCTAATTTAGGATAATATTCCGCCTCCAAAATACATTTGCAAAAACAAAAGGGTTAATTCTTTAATCTAAATAAAGGCCGAAACCCTATCAAATTTGGGAGTATATTATGCAATTTCAAAAAACATTAGGATCGTTTTGAAATTCAGAAAATAATTTTAAATTCTCTGCAATTTCCAAAATTCTTTTATCATTGGATGTGCCGATGTGGCAAGGAAAATGTAAATCTAATAATCCCATAGCATTTGCACGTAATTGCATGCACATGATATTTTGGTCATTTTGACCTAAAATGGACATAGTTGAAAAAGAAATAGTTCGATATATTGGGTTGAAAAAACTTTCTCCTCCTAATACCGGCCCAATATTTAGGAAAAATTACAATTTTGTTATAGTAACTTTATCCATTTTTTAGTCATGTGAGCTTTTGAGTCGCAGTTTTATCCAATAAATTGATTATTATTTTCATTTTTATTAATTTTTAATAAAAAATTTGATGTGGCGAAATATTATGTCATCATTAATGACACAACTTAGTATAAAATATGACATCATTAATGATTACTGCTATAATTTTACATGAGCTCGAATTTTACATGCACGTAGTTACATAATTATTTATATATCAGAGACAGGGTTGAAATCAGGATTTCGTACTTAATTATTCTAAATTAAATGTAAATAAAAAATTGTTTTATAGGACAAAACTAATATGACAAGATACAATATATTTAATTTCAAATATTGTCTTCCTCATATTTTTTACCTAGAGAAATTATAAAAACCTTAACCATATCCGAATTAATATTTTCTCAACGAAAAAACTATCCGCTCGTTACAATTTTAAATATAAAAAAAACATAAAGTATTTTAAAATCTCGTATCGTTGAAATAAATAAGTCAGAAAATTATTAGAACTTAAAAAGTAATTGATTGTCAAAATTTTAATTCAAAAAACAGTATATACTTCACAATTTAAATTTTTTGAATTATATACAAAAAATCTAAAAGATATTCCCAGCTAATAACTCTTAAAATCTAAATATAAGTTTCCAATATCATAAAATTCAATAAAACTCAATTCTCTATCCACAACTTAAAATTATTAGAATATATAATCATTTCTAATTTATTCAAATTACTCAAATTATATATAAAATAATTCAAAACATTCCATGTTACTTGTTAATAGATAAAGCTTCACATCATTTTAACAAAAGATAGATCATTTCATAAGGGGGAAAAACACATTTAATTCACATATTCGGTTCCACACACCATAAATAACAATGTGAAATGTGAAATCAATAAATATTTCAGAGATTAAATTAAAAAGGGTGTAAAAGTTAAATAGAGTAAATATAAAAAATAAAAAATAAAATTGACTAGTCATAGAAGATAATTATTTTAGCAAAAGTATAATATGTAATCAAATAATTAATAATTGAATGAATCAATTAAGAAAATGTATTAGACAAGAAAATGGGACGGAATGCTGCGCACCCAAAAGGAATAACGTCCAAAGGATGAGTTTGTCAGAGATGCATATGATCCGTTGGATGTGTGGTAAGATCAGAAGCAATAAAATAAAGAATGAAAATATTCGAATTGAAGTATGTGTAGCTTGTACAGAAGATAAGATGCAAATAAGTCATTTTCGTTGGTTTGATCACATACGGCGTAGGCTCAGTAATGCACATGTTTGTCGAGTAGAGTCCATAAATTTCGGCCATATCACGAGAGCAAGAGGACGGCTGGAAAAAATGCTCGGAGTTATGTACAATTTTTGGAATCCAATTGATTAACGAAGATTGTCTGACTGAATGAAGCACTTAGAGAAGACTGATGTATGTGCAACCCGACTTGATTTATGATATGGTTCATGTAGTCTACCTCAAACTATTGAGATTAAAAGCTTAATTATTGTTGTTATATTAGACAAGAATATATAGTTAAAAAAGGAAAAAAGGGAAAGTTGAGCTAATCTCAAGCCTATAAGGCGACAAACACAAGGATTTGCTTAAGTTAATCCATTAAAGAATAAGGGCAACGATTTAAAATGACAATTTGAGCCGAAGCCCATGAAGGGGTAAACACATTGGCTAGCATGGGCATGTGTAGTTTCGCCGGTGATTAGAGGTACACGGTCATAGATTCAAAACTTTTGGTACTCTAAAAACTTGTCATTTCATAAATAATTAGCGACCGACGCACACGCATTGTGTGTATAATAAAATTTTAAATTTTTATATATTGTATATGTATACTAAATTTTTATATTTGAAATATATGATTTAAAAATGATATTTAATGTGGAATAAAAAAACTGCGAGACACATATTTTCGGAAGGAAAAAAAACTGATGAAAAAGTGAGAACTAAATTGGAAAGTTAATAAGTGATCTTCCGATGTTATCCCTTTTATCTCATGGTCATGGCTATTACTAAAGCAAATAGAGGGTATTTTTAGAATTTCACAATGGTCATACCAAAGTGGCTACTCTATAATGCTCACACATTATAATATAGTATAGATTATTGAGAGATTGATTACGTTACCTATTAACCAACCAACCCAACCCACAAAGGGTTGCGGGTTAAGCTGGCCAACCCACAAATAAATAAAAAATATCTATAATCTTATTAAATTTTAATGACTAAAATTATTAAATAAATTATTAATAATTCATATTTTAATTAATTAATTCAAAATTTATTATTAATTAATTAATTTCCCCAATCCACGCCGAACCCGCCCCAACCCGTACGGGTTGCCCCGTTTAGGCCTGTTTGGCCCGATCCGTCTATTTGGTAGGTCAGGTTGAACCAAAATGTCGGACTAAACCTATTTTGACAGAGCTATTGATAAAGAATTAAATTAAAAATTGATGGAGAAATATTTTAATGGGCATTGAGTTATTAATGATGTGGTATTGTCGTTATCCTTGGCCCAATTAAATTATTTGGATGATTCAATAAATAGGGCCTCAGTATTAGGCGGATTTTAAACAAGATAATAGAGCCAACATTCTAGAGATTTATATAACCGCCCGATGCGATTGAATTAGCTTTTCAGTGGGACTCCAACGATTCCTGGAATTTTTTTTTTATATATACACATGTACATAACAATTGTTTTCCCAATTCGAGCTTTTTCAAATTCTCTCTCAGAATATTAGTTTCTGGCGGTTAGGGTTCTTACGTGTAAGTTGATCTTGAAGATGACGCACGCAGGAGAAGCTGTTGCACGCACGGTTATCGGCATCATTGGTTCGTACCGTTTTCATGCTTTCTTCTTCTCGGCCGCCGCTTGTATGGAGTTTTATGAATGCATTGTCTTCTTACTAAAAAATACTCGTCAAAACGATTTCTCGTTGCATTGTTGAATTTTTTTTGTCTTTGGTAATGTTTTGTTCTTGGGTTTCAATCTCTGGTTCTTAAATGCACTGCCTTCTGTAAATGAATCTTGAAGAGTGAAGTGCGTATGTGTTTTGTAGGTGTATTGTGTGTATTTTGTACGAGTAATGTACGTTCGTCTCTACACAGTTGTGTGTTTTTAGTAGGTGTATTGTGTGTTTGTTACAGATTTTGTTGCAATCTGTTACGTGCACTGACACAGGCACAATATGTGAATATATGCAGGAAGTTTGAAAGCCATTAAATTGGTGAGAGGACGGTCCTAATCATATGGTTAATGATTACACAATAAGTATTTAAATGTAAATAACGGAAGATTATGAAATTCCAAAAAAATCCTCTACTTGCTTTAGTAATAGCAATGAGACCATGATATAAAGTGATAATATCGGAAGATACTTCCCAACTTAGTTTCTAAATTTTCACCAGTTTTTTTTCCTTCCGCAAATATTTGCGGCAGTTTTTTTCTCTTCCTTCATAAAATATCATATTTAAGTCATATATTTCAAATTTAAAAATTTAGTATATATATACAATATATAAAATTTTAAATTTTATTATTTCTGTTTCAAATATCAAAATTTCGATAGGATTATTTTTGTTTCAAATATCAAAATTCCAATGTTAGTTTACTTGTTTGAATTTATGAGCAGTTACGTTTCCAAAAAACGTTGGAAGTGATGCGTCTTTTTAGTGGAATTCTTATCCTCTTTTAGTATCTCCGAGGACATGGGAAGGCATGAATTAACTTAACTAGTCGTCCCGACGCACATGTTTTACGTGAACATAAAATTATATACGTATATAATTTTATGATCTATATTGAATGAAAAGAATATAACAAAAATATACAAATATTAATAACTATGAAGTATTAAATAATTTAGTTAATTAAAAAATTCTTCATACTATATACAATTATGATATGAGAAGTTAATTGGATGGGAAAATGGTGAGAAGTTAATAGATAATAAATAGGAAATTAATAGATAATTATCAGGGTTATAAATGTAAATTTCATTTATTGAAGTCAATCTTACCTAAGCTAGTTTTTCTAAGGGTTCACACATTATTATATAATATAATATAATATAAAAATTATTTAAATTTTCAATAGAATTATACTTGAACTATAGAAATTTAAATTTTATTTACTTTATTGGGTTTTTTGAAATATAAAAAATCAAGCCATGAGGATTCTGTTGTCTATATTATGTTCATCCTTTTATATTTTCTTCATTTTTAGTATGTTGATGTTGTGTTTTTTCTAGGAGAAGGTTGTGTATTATAGTAGGACTTTTGTAACTCTCGGGTTTGAGAGCCCCTAATGCTCATTTAATATAACTTTTTCTTTCCGGGAAAAATATATTTTCTTCATATACGTGGACTGATTTTCACAATTTCTTTTTCAGGCAATGTCATATCATTTGGCCTCTTCATCTCTCCAGCGTAATCTCCCTCTCTCTATCACTTGTATTAGTTTTCAACAATTTCCATACATAAAACATGTACTACATATGGCAAAAATACCTTAGGTTGGTGAATATAACGTACTCTATTACATATATAGACACTATGATTACATGAATAACATATCATGTCTTGGCCTAATTGGTGTAAAAGCTCTCAGGTTCGAGTCATCCACCCTCCCTACAATATTTATTTTAAAAAAAAGAAGTCAAAAATCAAATCATTGAGCGATAATTTTTTATATTTTTAAAAATGGCTTGTGACATCAATCGTCAATCTCTTTTTCTCTCTTGAATATATTTTTCTTTTGCACACTTGATAGGCAAATGTCATATAGGTCTCCAAATTTTGATAAAATTTAAAATAAAAAAGTTCCAAATATAAAAAGAATTATATGCAAACTATAAAATTTCCTACAAAAAAAATTGATTTTTTTTTATGATTTGAGTTGATGGGCATGTGTGGCTAGTTAAATGCATTGTAAGGAAAATATTTATGACTGTCTATAATGTATGATTATGGGTTATTTCTTGGCTATTCCATGAGTAGATCAATTGCTCAAATTTACTAATGTATTGGGTTCCATATGAAAAAATTGGACATTATAAATATGTGTGATTGATTCAACATTTGAGGTAATGCAAGATAGCCAATAACAATTTATGATTATGATTCTCAGAAAGGCGCTAATCTGTAGTGTTAAACTATGATATAAGCCGAGCTCTCCGGCCTTGCAGGAATGTATTAGATCTCATGCCCGTTTTGGATAGAGTCTCGAGATGCGTAAATAAATTGATTTAGCACATTCCCCCGCTCAAAAAAAAAATTATGATATAAGCATGTTATGAATTAAAATTCAAAGCTGTCTTGACTAAGCATGTGGTTCAATTTCTTAAAGTAATGGACGATTTTAATCTGTGTAGGCCAACTTTCAAGAGAATATGGCAAAAGAAGACCACTGAGGAGTTCCACCCATACCCGTATCTTCTCTGTGTTTTGAACTGTTTATTCTGGATTTTCTATGGATTACCTATTGTTCATCCCGATAGCACGCTCGTCATAACGATCAACAGCGTAGGCTTGGTTTTGGAGTTAATCTACCTCTCCATTTTCTTCGTGTTCACCAGTAAGAAGAATAAGGTAAATGATTCTACATGAACCCAATTGGAAATTTAATTTATTCTACAAAAAAAATTTATGGTCAACTGTTTATTCTACTAAATTCTTTATCTGAATTTACGATCATATTCAGGCAATCATATTCTTTTTCTTATTTGGAGAAGCGGTGCTGGTTGGGATAATAGCAGTTATAACACTTGTCTGCTTTCACACACACACCACAAGATCAATGTTCGTGGGGATTATTTGTGTGTTTGCTGGTATTTTAATGTATGGCTCTCCTCTCTCCATCATTGTAAGTTCTTCCTTCCTTTTGCTTTCAATTCTTTGTTCATCAAACTTCAACTCGTGAAGAAGAATTAAATGAAGGTACCTCTGCCTCGTACAATAATTATGTTACAAATTTCTCCTACATCTACACCACCCCTCGTAAAATAGCTATATTAGATACAGAAATACACGGAGTTGGTTGTTCAAACTGGATAGACTAAAATGATAATTACGAAAACTAACCCTTTTTTTTTATCACTTTAACTTAACAGAGAAAGGTTGTCCAAACAAAGAGCGTGGAATTTTTGCCATTTTGGTTGTGCTTGGCTGGTTTTACAAACGGAATAGTGTGGTTCACCTACGCTAATCTCAAGTCCTTTGATCCATATATCGCGGTACGTTTTATTCCATATTCTAAATATTTGTATACGAAAATAAGTTGTTATTAAGCAAAAATAAGTATTTATAATTGGTATAGAGTGGAAATGGAATTGGAGCATTATTGGGACTTGTGCAACTCTCGGTATACGCTTATTACAGCTTATATGGCAAACCAACAGTGCAAGATGATGATATCAAGCCAGCAGCAGGAGAGGTGCAACTTCAGAACACCGCAACACACCAAAATATGTCGTCTCTGCCGGTTTAAAATAAGATGTTTTTCTAGGTTTTGCAGAGATTTTTCCTATTACAGTTAGCTTTCGTCAGGTGGATTTTGATGAGACTGGATGATGTTTCGTTAATGAATATATATATTTTGTGTCTATTGCTTATTTGTTTCTACCTGTCGCTAAATAAATTTTAATTCCTCCTGAAAATTCCTCTTTTTTTGTGTCGTAACCTAAAAAAAAAGACTTATCTGTATTATGTCAATTAGATCCTTAGAAAATTTGTATTCTCTTTATTATGTCAATTAGATCCTTAGAAAAAAGATTAACTGAACTTTTGCCCACCCGATTATGAACTTTTGGTCACATCCCTGTCCATCACGCTAGGTAAATGGAGATATAGTGGGGAATCCTTGGCCTATGGACCGGTGAACCAACACTACTCTAAATTATCTTCACATTGGAGGCTAAGGGACCATGGTCATCTAGGGCTGCTTACGGATCGGTTCGGTCCGGTCTGGAACCGACCGATCCGTTAAGGAACCGGATTGGATCCGGTTTCGGTCCAACCGGTTGCGGGTTGGACTGGTTCCAACGCGGAACCGATTTTTTGTTTTTTTATTTTTTTTCAAAAAAAGTAAAAAACAAGGATAACTTTATCTAAATAAATTTTATTTTATTTTTTTAAAAAACGGATCCGGTTCAACCCGGAACCAGATTCGTTTGGTCCGGAACCTGTAAGATACCGGATCCGAAAAGGTAGAACCGATCCGGTCCGATATCTTACCGGTTCCAGACCGGTTCGGATCCGGTTAGTCCGGTTCCAATTTCAAACAGGGCTAACCGGTCTGGTTTTGGGCCGGGTCCGGATTGACCCGGCCCGTTAAGCACCCCTATGGTCATCCAACGAAATCAGTGCCTTTTTGTTTGAGGAGCCAACATTTTCCTCAACTATCTCAAATTAGAGGATTTTGTTTCTTGCAACATTACACGGGGATGATCAGTAACCACAAAATGCAGAGTCCTTTGGAAGGAATTAGAACCCAAAAAATGGTTAGCAATGAAAGGAGTCATGAAAGTCCATTCAATTACTCATGGTGTGAGAAAGAATATAGGTCGATACATTATATATAAATCAGGCAAATCGACCACAAGCCAATTGCCTGCTGGGGCAATTATTAGGCACAAAAATTAAATTTTGGCCCTAGCAATTCATAGAAACAGTTGAATTTTTGACTAGGTAGTTGGGCAATGATTTGGCCACTAAAGTATGTCATTGATCGTGCATAGAGGGTAGACTAACTTCTTGGGGATCAACCGCAAGGATCAATCAATTCAAATAAAAAGGGCCAATGAGCAATTCAAGGACTCTATACAATCACCAATCAAACAACTTCTAGCAAAATGTTATCTATAAAAATTTCATAATTTGTAGTTAATCTGGCATGTTTATTTCCCGTTTTCTAATATAACGCTCCTTAGTTTTAGTCTCTTTATTACAACTTTTCAGCTTTCAGTCTATATTTACCGTTTATAAAAATGTTTCTTTTCGTTCCTAGTGATATAATCGAGTATTCACGTCGTTTGAAGAATTTTCTTTTCCATTTTCTATGGTTTCTTTAAATTATCTATAATTTTTCGATTGAAATGGATATTAGAACAAAAAATTGAATCGGGACTCACTCGTTTGTTTTTAGAAGTTAGATTTTCACATTTCGACACGTGTTTGTGTCTGACATGCCCTTGCAAGTTTTCACATCAAACATCTATATATATGTATGTAATTTATAATGAACCACCGGTATTTAAACTAGTTACTATATCTTGGTGCATTTTAAAGTAATCTTTAATAAACTTTATACACAATAAAACAATTATATTTTTTCCATATAATTTTTCAAAGAATAATTATTTATTAACATATAAACATTTTACTACCTTAACTTGAAAATTATATATAGTTATCTTGACAAATTGCATTCATCATTCTTGTAAAAATTTAAAAAATATATAGTAGTTTCTATATGACATCACTAATATTTTAAAGTCATGTGCAAATAGAATAAACATGCTTAATTTTTTTAAAATAAAGGATTTTAAAAATACAAAATTTTAAAAAATAAACTAATTTTATATTAGATGTTGTTGAGCAAAATGCATTTTGGTACCTTAACTTTCATTACTCCGCATTATATGTCCTCACGGTTTTAAATCCGTGATTTTGGTCCTCTATTTTCTCGTCAGCAATTTCGATCCTTTATCTTTTATCCCAACAATTTTAATCCATTAATTATCAAAATCCCCACTTTTCATCCTTCCCCACCTATAAGTGATGTGGCTATTGAATCAAATATCTGATAGCTTTATTAGCCAAATGTTCTCACTCTTCTGTAACAACGCAAAAAGGAGATTTCAGATTTCTCCCAAATATCATAGCCGATTTCTCTGAAAACCCTAGCTTTCTCCCAAAAATATACCCGATTTCTCCAAAGGAAAAATGATTGAAAATCACTAAAACCATTACTATTTCCTACTGACCGAAGGAACATGGTGATTATAAGGATGAAAAAGAGCTTCATTTGCCTCCACCATTTTATAGTGAGTACATGTTTTTGGGTACTTTACCAATAATTCATGCTAATACAATTATTAATTGTTTAGTAAGTGTTAGTTAATTATTTATAGTGATCTAAACATTGTTTATTGTGGGCAATATAATAGTTATTGGGTGATCACTTTGTGCATTGAATATGAATACGAGTTTGTATTTTTTATTGTAAAAGAGAATCTTGATGCCTTTTTTATTGTTGATATATTCAACTTGTGAAACTTGTTGAGTTTTTTGTGGTTCTCTTTTTTCACGAGTAGACGAAACCTCAAAAGATCAAAAACACTGTCTTATAAATAAAATGCTTGAAAACAGTAGAAACTTACAACAACAGTTTAAATATAATGTGCAGAAGCTTTGTTGTGTAGTATCTGAAATGAACGAGGGCACAGTAAACCGTGTGCCCGTAAACTCTAAATTGTCCACCTACAATTTCTGGCCTCCTGGACAAGAGAGTTCCAAGGTACAAAAATGCAATTTCGGGATGAACTAAAGAATGAGGCTGAAACAGCTTATATAGCTGCAACAGCAGACCTACCAAAGGTCAAAACATAAATGACAATGCATAGTGGGGTAGCTGAGAAGCCTCAACATAAATATCAGATTTAAGTCTCACTTAAATCCATTAACTCTCAGCAATCAAGGTAGGATATCAAAACCGATGAGTAGGTGAAAGGTCAATCTTCTAGAAAAAACATGTAGCAAAAAGATAGGGCTGCTTGCCTTCGCGACAGCGACACGCGCGACGAGCGGACGGACGGACTGACGGCGCGCGAGGAGCACCCCTCTTTCCCACTAGACTACACTTAATTTGTTTCTCAATATAAATAAATCTTTATTGGTTTAAAATCCCAATGTGGGATTTCTAGCCCATTGACCATTCAAACCAAATTTGTTCTCAATAACCAACTTGGACCCAATCTTAATTTGGGCTCACCAAAAATTCCTACATTTTTAACTCCATAAAATTTAAATTTTCATTTTTTTCTATATATTAGGTACAATTTTTCTATGATGATTAGACCTTAGTCAGTTGATTTTTGTGGCCATGATAACTGTTGGTTGCCCATTCATTGCTAATTTGGATATTAGTTGCATTTATATGCCGATACTTGTGATCAGATTATGTTTTTTTTTTTTTGGCAAGAATATGATGTTGGTTAAAAAAACATCATTTTTAGAATATCTTTACAAGCCCCTGCTAATATTCTTCTAAAGTATGCTTGAATATGTTGGAGAAGCCATGAGAATTAAGTGTTTCTTATCATTATGTGGGAAAAAATGGTTTCATGTTTTTGGCCTTAGATAAAAAAGTAATGAATTGAGATGGAGAAGGATTTTAAAAAGGGTATTTTAGGATTATAAAATATTTAATAAACAATATTATTTTTAAAAATTCAATCTTGTCATGGACTAAAATAATTAATTCCCTTTTTTCTATATTTCTTTACCTTCTCAAGCTTAGCTTAGCTCATTTTTCTCTTTGTTATTCTTCCGATTTCTTATTCGACAAATCTGAGTTGTCCATTCGGTATGCACAAATATATATATTTTTTAACATAAATTATGGATTATATTAATAGATGAAACGGGTTACAACAAGAAACAAGACAGACACGACTAAATATCTTAGAGACACCAGACAGAACAACCACCAAATTAAGGTACTGACAAATAGACAACGAGGAAATAAGTGAGTAAATAACGGTCGAGTAACAGTAAACAATGAAAACCACCCGGTCATGACTAAGATAGTGTCGAAACGCTTCGAGTCCATCAAAATCCCCTCAAACCTTGCAATCCCGATGACGGTATGCACAAATATTAATTTAGCTTAGTTGTATCACACTGTCAAATCGGTGTTTATAATGATATTTGCTTGAATTGAAATAACAAAAAGATTAATTAAAATGGCATAGACCTATATTTATGCTACTTGAAATTATTGGATTACTTGCAAATATAATTTTTAATCTCATAAGTGATCAAACGAGCTCTAAATTCAGTATTTGTCAGGAAATGATTGAAAATTGAAATGGATGAAGTTATTTTAATATTTATTTTCATTAGAGGATGCAAATTGCAAATAATAAAACATATCAGATTAAAATTACTGAATGGTAATAATTAAAGGATTTTAATTGCAGAGGATAAAAGATAAAATATAGAGGACCAAAATCACGGATTTAAAACTATGAGGATGAATAATGCGGAGGAATGAAAGTTCAGGGACCATAAATGAATTTTGCTCTATAGAAAATGCTTATTTTAGCCTATCTTAATAGATTATTTTTAAAAATAACTCTTTTTTACGCAATATTATTATATTATTTAAATATCATAAAATACCATTTCTATTCACCCTCACCTCCACCTTCAATAAATAAATATCTGCAAAACCCAAAATATTTTACTCTTTGCATTGAGAAATCTAGTGTATTTTTAGATAATTGAAAATTTATTTACATAAAAAACTTATAAATTGCATTACGAAATTTATAAATAAAAATACAACATATAACTCAACACAAGATCATCACAGTTAATGTTATTTTCACTAAAGAACCAAAACTTCACTATCGAAAATTGCATGAATCAAAAGCTCAGAAATTTTCAAAACACTTCCGCCAGACGTGACGTGGAGTTGCTGATCTTATCCCGTCAATTTATTTAAAAAATGCAAAAGACTTATTATATCTTTGATTTCATCATGATTTTTTTTATAGTTTGCTTCATAAAATTGGTGTTATCTTTGTTTTATACAACTCATTCAAAATTGCGAGCTTTACATAATTCGTTCAAAAAAATCGACGATCTGCGAACAAAAAAATAAAATCAATGTTGAATTGATAGGACGTGATTTTGGAAAATCCATCTTGTTTTAATTTTAACTTTAGTGTAAAACTGTAAATCCAAATAATATATTGGCGAAGGTAGAAAAGGAACTCATGGCAGAATGACTCTTTGCGGTTTGCGTTTCTGGAAAACGAAAAGGTAAAAGAAAGAAGTCTTCTGCAGCTTAAAAACCCGCAGCTTACTATAAAGCCAAACGCCACCGGCCCACCGCCATGATCGTAGCTGCTGGAACTCTATCATCTCCCTCGTTTCTCTCGTTCAAGAACCCTAGTTTACTAATCCTTTCGAATTCAAAACTTTACACCGGAATGTCGTTCAACAACCACCGCGCCTCAATTCGCTGTTTTTTCAGCCGCTGTCAGTAAAATCCGTGTTCAGAACCCTATCGTCGAAATGGACGGTATTTTTTTCGATTTCTATTATTAATTATCGGATACTATTGGATATTCTCGATGATTAATCGGTGTTTTTGATCGTTATGTTGTGTAGGCGATGAGATGACGCGAGTCATCTGGAAAACGATCAAACACAAGGTATGAATTACTGCACTATTTGGTTTTTGGTTTTTTGTACCTTTTTCATTTTTCAGTTGTATGATTTATTCGTGTATGTAATGATGACTAGTTGTTTGATGTTGATTATCAGTTGATATTTCCGTACCTGGAATTGGATATAAAGTATTTCGATTTAGGTATATTGAATCGTGATGCTACCGATGACAATGTTACAGTGGAGAGTGCGGAAGCTTCTCTTAAGTAAGTCTGCATATGTTCCTATTTTGTTGTTGGGAGTTCAATTTTATGGAGCATACTGCGTTGTATTCAGTTTGTGTTAAGTTAATACAATATGTGGAAATTAGGTTATGATGAGTGTGATAGTACACTATTTTTTATTGATGCTTAAGGTCCATATCTTTGAAGACATCCGTCATATTGAGTACTATGGTCATGAAGGGTGAAGCCGAAATGAACAGTAATGTCCGAACAATCATAAATACAATCAAAGATTCTAGATTGACTGGAAGCTTCATGTTATAAAATCTATTAGATAAACAGTTACTCTTCAGTATTAAGGATTTTGTATTTGCATTATAAAACAGACAAACATTGCTATGGTGTGTGCGACTAAGACAACCTGAGTTCCTTTTTGTTTGTCTTTAGGTACAATGTTGCCGTAAAATGTGCTACAATCACTCCAGGTTTAGAATTCTGTTACAGATTCTATGTGTCTATTGGTATGTTTAAAGGTGATTTTAAATTGAAAAGGTTTGACTTTGTTCAGATGAAACCAGAGTCAAGGAATTCGGACTAAAAGAAATGTGGAGGAGTCCCAATGGCACAATCAGAAATATATTAAATGGTCTGGATGTAAAAACATGCTTTTATGTTCTCTATCATCGCGGCATCTTGTTTCTTGTCCTATGACAGCCACAATGTATCTTACTGATTTAGAGTGTTCGCGATACTTTTGTTTTCTAGGAACTGTTTTCCGTGAGCCTATTTTGTGCCAAAACATTCCTAGAATTGTTCCTGGTAAGATATTTCTTTTATTCCATGGAAAAAAGTGTAAGGTTCTGAACTATTATGATAACGTTTACCCATTTTGCAGGTTGGAAAAAACCCATTTGTATTGGTAGGCATGCCTTTGGTGATCAATATCGTGCTACCGACACAGTTATTAAAGGACCTGGAAAGCTTAAAATGGTTTTTTGTGAGTTGATTATGCAGTAGTTATAATGAAACCTATCAAATGCTGAATTTCGAGAGTAAGTCGAGTTGAAACTTTTTCTGTTTGGTGATTAGTGCCTGAAAACGGTGATGGACCATTAGAACTGGTTGTACATGACTTCAAAGGTCCAGGCGTTGCCCTTTCTATGTATAATGTCGATGAGGTACATCTTTCTATTGGTTTTCTTGAGAATAACATGCTATCTTTTCCAAAGGGACGTGCAAATTCAGCTCCGTTATCTAAATGTCTTTAATTAATTTTCAGTCTGTTCGAGCATTCGCTGAATCATCCATGGCAATGGCCTTCGATAAAAAGTGGCCTCTCTACTTGAGTACAAAAAATACCATTCTTAAGAAGTATGATGGCAGGTATTTGAAAATCTTAGAATAATTTTTCAACATTTTTAACTCGTAAAAAAAATCACTGTATTCACTTACGTTTTAACCATGTCAGGTTCAAAGATATATTTCAGGAGGTATTCGAAGAAAAGTGGAAGGAAAAATTTGAAGAGCATTCAATATGGTTGCTTTATCTCTCTTTAGGGCATTTCATTGGCCTATCTTTATTGTTCTCTGTAATATTTAATGAAGACTGGCTCTTGCATAGGTATGAACATCGGTTGATTGATGATATGGTTGCTTATGTAATGAAGAGCGAAGGTGGATATGTTTGGGCTTGCAAAAATTACGATGGAGATGTCCAAAGTGATTTACTGGCGCAAGGTGATATCATCTTAAAGAACAATAAATATCATATTATTTTTTGCCATATTTCCTATGTGTGTGCAATATTGTTGGAGTGCTAGTTAAATCAACGGTCACTGAAAAATAATAGGTCTCTCGATTTTAGTAGAATCAAGTTATTTATCATCTGCTGGTGCTTAAAGACTTTCTCAATCATAAAATTAAGCTCTCTCACTTATGTGCATCCCTATAGAGTCGATAAATGTCTCCGACATTACAACCTTGATAAAATCTATATAAAAGTGCTGTAGATTCCACTGAAGTGATACACTTTGATTTCCTAATTTTAAGTTTTTGGATAGGATGGAGTTTTTTTTTTATTTTTATTTTTGGTACGATAATCCGCTTTTATTTGAAACAGTTTGAAGTTATTCAGGTTCTTGTACCATCTCAATCTCCTACGATTTGATATTTGCATTGGTGGTGTTTCCCTTGATATGCTTCATTTAAATCTCAGCTGGGTCAGTCCCCCACCTTTCTTAAGGAGCAAACAAATCAATACGTATATTTTGCTCAGAAGTTGAAATAAAAAATCCGAAATATTTTTTTGGTCATTGCATGTTCTTTGTTTTGTCAAGTCGTGATTGTGTTTTGCAAGCTTTAGCATGGCATAAAATAGCGTAAATATTGGAAGATTTACTGAGTCCATTTACTGTGCAGGATTTGGTTCATTAGGACTCATGACGTCTGTTCTGGTAGTCCTGATTTGGCATAAGTTATAGTACCTCATGATATCTATTGTTTTAGTCATTCAGATACATCTATGATATCTGCCTTGCAGTTATCTGGTGATGGTAAAACATTAGAAGCAGAGGCTGCTCATGGGACTGTGACCCGGCATTTTAGGTTGCATCAGAAGGGTCAAGAAACCAGCACAAATAGTATTGCATCCATATTTGCATGGACACGGGGCTTAGAGCATCGGTTAGTTTAGTTCTGAAACCCTGCTGATCTGCCACCGCGTAATTCGTTTCCTGTTTCAGCCAGAGGGTTGCGGTTGGATGCAGTTATTGTTTCTGTTTCATTTTACTTCTGATTAAACCCTGAAACCAGGTTTAAAACTTGAAAAACATTCTAGGAAGCATGTGATAGACAAATGCCTTGTGTATTATTAATTCAACTACTGAACTAAATATGGTTTTGTTTTTTTACATCTCTACCAGTGCCAAGCTCGATGGCAATGAGAAGCTGTTAGATTTTGCTCACAAGTTAGAAGCAGCATGCGTTGAGACGGTGGAATCTGGAAAGATGACTAAAGATCTCGCCATTTTGAGTCATGGCCCAAAGTAAGTTGTTCTTTCTAATAACATATACTCATAGATTCATCGACTCTCTTTTGCTACTGACAAAAATATTGGTTGGTATTTTTTTTCTCTTGGTGTTACAGTTATCAGTCATTGTTATTATACAAATCGAACAGTCAACTTTTAGCACTCTCTGTGAGAAAACATGGATGCAGTTGCTTAATGCTACTAGCACGCACACTAATACGATCAATTTTTTTAGCTTTACCTTTGTTGAGAAATATATCTTCTTACAGTGCCTCATGCTCTGGTTTTTTGTTCAGGGTGTCAAGACAGATGTATTTGAACACGGAAGAATTCATCGACGCTGTCGCGCAGAGTCTCAACTCAAAGCTTCGTGATCTGGTGTCCGTTTAAAATACGGAGTTGATTTATAGAGCATATTGAGTTAGAAGAGGGTTTTACAGTTCCTGTTTGCTTCTGAAGAGATGTACGTGGATTTTAGGCTTGCAGCCTTAACCTCGCCTGATATGTATCCAATGAATAGTTATGAGATTCTTAGGTGAAGGGGCTTTTGATAGATCCAGAATCTACTGTGTTGTGAACTCTAGAGAGGCGCAAAAACGAAGGATAAGATGAGAATTTTGTTGCATGAGATTTTAATAATTTTGATATATATTCACAAAAATATTGTTGAGTGGTCGATCCACATCCAACTTCAACTAACTTGACTACAATGTCTCGTGTTATTAAAATAATTGCAGACATTAGATCGAGTTTGGTTTTCAAACGTAGTCGAAGATACTCGACCTGAAATAATCTGTTCTGAAACTAATTAAACGAAGTAAAATCACTCAATTTGGAGTTTAGATGAAAACGTTAATGTTAATTTTATCCGATTGTACACAATCTTGAAAGTTTGTACGCCCGATTTCTGAAACTCGGAATGTAATGCTGTGGATCTAGTAACAGATGAGCTTAAACACAAAAATATGAACTATAATATATCGAGTTACTTGTATTTCCAAGTGGAATCACTTGATTTTGATTATGTATGTGTAAGTAATGAATTTTATACCAAACTGTGCAAAATTGAAAAATGCAGTTGCTGTGTTTTGCATATTAGTTAAGTTTCGACCTAATTTACTCAAGACAAATGAACGAATTTTAAAATGTTCTGAAAAGATGAAATGTTACAATTTGAGTAAGTTTTAAACTAAACTGGAAGCATGTAAATCGATTAGGTTTTGGTAAAGTTATAGATCAACTTTTGAAAGTATGTCATGCTGGAATTTCAGAATATGTTATAGATCAAATGTTCGAAAATTAGTTTGATAATCTGAACGATTTTAGGATAAAATTGAAATATAAATGATTCCTTCGAAAATATTTACAGTCTTTAAAGTTTAAAGTCATTGGTTTAAGTTTTATCGAAGTCATAGTAATTTATAAATTAAGTTTTGATGTTTAAGAGCTATAATTAAATGATTTTTTGTATGTAGTTAAAATGTTTTTTGACAAATATAAACTCTTCTTCTTATAAGGTATTTTTGGGATATTTTGGTTAAATTAAGTATTGATAATAATTTAATGTTAAATACGTTGAGAATTGGATCGTTAGGTTAGGAATTTGATAAGTTGATTAAGTAAGAGATAAATTCATGGAACATTTACGAATATGCGAAATTATAGAATTAAATCATAATTTTGTTATATTTTTTGTTTACATAGATTGTATGAGAATATTTTTGAGTCAAATAATAATCTAAGGACACAATTTATGACTTACTATGCAAGTATCTAAACTTTACATAGGATTGGATGAGTTAAGTGTGATTATGTGTTTTATGTGATATTTATGTGTCTACGTGGTATTTATGTGCTTACGTGGATTTTATTTTGTTACTTTAATTTGCTTTACATGATATATTATGACATTCATGCATCTGCATTTTGAGCCTCATCGTTCGTTCCTTCGCATCGTGTGATCACGTTAGGCTTCCTACGATTATGGGATCAGGGCTTTTTAGTTGTGATATCCTTTTACGGTGCATAGACTTGATCTAAGGCATCCTTTTGTGTTGCATGGCGTGTCCGGCGTCATGACATCCAGGGCTGGCTATTTTATCTGTTCTATGCTGATAGTTGAGTTTTCCACCCATATGTATGTGAACGTACTGTATCTCAAATCTTAAGCAAGAGCATTTTGTACGTTTGTTCGAACCCAGTATGCATCCGAATGTGTATACGATTCACGAGCATCATGTTAGTATGTTATATTTTGATTTTTGTTATGTCGTATTGACCATGTGTTATGTGGTGCATATTTGAGACTATGGATTGATTATTCGCTTGAATAGTAAGAACCAATATGTAGTTCTTCCCCAGGAAACTCACCACCCTCACCAACCATTCCAGGTCACGAGCAGGGATACAAGTTCAGATAGATGATTGAAATTGTAGGTTATGAGAATGCTTATGATGTTGAAAATGTTTAATTATTAGTTTTGGAACTTTAGTGAGCAATTTGATTTTAGGGCATTGGGTTGAAGTTTATGAGCTTATGGGACTTCGATACTTAAATTATTTGGATATGTATATTTATGTAATGCCAGAGAGCTTGTCTCTGTGCACTTACTTTTTTATGTTTTACTTGTTTGCTTGTGAATCAAATAATCAATGTTTATTTTGATTAACTAAGTCGTCGTTATTGTTAAAGTGTTGTACGTGATTTTACTCTTAAAAAAATAATATTGTTAGGATGGGCTCATTACATAGAAACAAACATGTTTTTTTTTTAATTTCAAATTGACTAATTAAATCGCTTCTGCTGGTATGTTCATTTCTGTGAGATCAATGGCCCTACAGATACAAGTATAAGACTTTGATTATTACAACTCTCATTTAGTTGGGCATTCCATCCAGCAAAAAATCATAGCACTCAACTCATTCTACAAACGTGTCTCACAATTCTGCTGAAACTCCTAGGACTTAACTCAACCTGTGAACAACATGTCTCACAGTTACAACAAACTTTACTCTTTTATTTAAGCTCATTTATACAATTAATAGAGTGAATAAAGTTGGCATAATGAACTAATGTCAGCCTTGTAAACGATGCCTGAAATCTTGGGGTTGCTCTCAATTTAACCGAGTATATCTTAGAAGCTCCCCAAGTTGAATAGCCTTTGGAATTGGATTCTAACTTGAGTCACATTTTTTATCTTCAAGGAGTTGTATTTATGTTCCCAACAATGATTTGAACGTTAGCCACAAGAATATGGCCATTGGCAAATGTTATGCACGATTTCTGACATTGTAATGCTCATATTTGCTTTCAAGTTCAGCTAGGTACATCGCTGGTACGTTTCAGCAACCACAATTTCTTGAGCATGATTCGTTGATTTTCTTGGCAAAGTGATTAACATGATAGTTATAACCCATTTGTTTTGGCTTTTTAGAGAATTAAGAATTACTCAATTTCGACATTAGTGTGTTGCTTGAAATATGAGACTGTGCCCAAAACCTGCAGACAAGTGTTCACTATCTTAAACTCCGATTCAGCTTTTGACATCTTCTTTTTAGTTTTTCAACCCATACTTCTATTCGATAACCGAGCTGAGAGTTATGACCAACTAAGATTCAAGATGATTCTCATATTGAACATTCGAAACAACTTGCTAATATGAAATATGACTTTTAGAAAATTGTATTGGTTGTCCAATCGCTTCGGAATCACATCATTTGGATGTGAGCGATTACATATGACTGAAAGAGTCAGTCGCACTAAGATTTCAGCGATGTTGGAATCTTGTTTTAGAAATGTGCCTTTCTTTGCAAGTCAAGTTCTAAAATATCTATGAACTTCATACTTAATAAAATAATATGTCAGCAACATAAGAAATGTCAACAAACTTATTTGTTTTATTCACTCTTATGGAACAAAATGTGTATATATTTTTTAAGCTTTGCCAAACTTCTATTGTTTATAAAAGTGTAATTATACCACTCTTTTTGCGAAATGATGTTGCTTGCCAAAATATAAAATTTTATTCTATTTAAAGTCACTTTTAAATTTTATATTTAAAAAATATAATATTAGTGTACAATGTGTGTACCACATGTACAAGCGACAAAATTATATTATATAATATTTATTTTAGTTAATATTTTCGAAATAAAAATTAGTTAATTTCTTGAGATCAAATACTAGTATTATAACTCGCCAACAGCTCGCCAGTTGAGCAGCTAGAGCTCGAGCTACTCAAACTCGGTATAAACCAAGCTCGAGTCAAGTCTTGGCCGAATTGCTCGTTCAACAGCTCGAGCTCGACTCAGTTGAAATACTAGTTGGTGTTGCATAATTTGGAACATAACGGAATATCGGCCACAACAACAGTGAACATGTTAAGAAATCCCACCACGTTTGTCAACCTTCTGTCTAGGGGTGTTTATTGGCCTGGACCGGTCCGGTCCGGACCGGAACCGGCCGGTTCCGGGGCCGTTAAGGTCGAAAGCGGTCCGGTCCGGTAAGGAACCAGATCGGTCCCGGTTTCGGTTCCAACCGGTTCCGGGCCGAACCGGTCCGTTTGGTTTTTTTTTTTCCGTATTTTTTTTTTCCGTATATAACCTTGGTGCACGAAAATATAACCTTGGTGCACGAAAATCATAAAAAGTGATTGGTACACTAAAATCATAAAATGTAACTGGTGCACGAAAATATAACATTGGTGCACGAAAATCATAAAAAATAACTGGTACACGAAATGATTAAAAAGTAACTGGTGCACGAAAATTATAAAACAATAACTGGTGCACGAAAATGATAAAAAGTAACTGGTGTACGAAAATATATTGGTGCACTAAAATATAACACTGATGCACGAAAATACAACACTGGTGCACGAAAATATAACATTGGTGCAATAAAATATAACACTGATGCACGAACATACAACCTTGGTGCACTAAAATATAACACTGATGCACGAAAATTAACACTGGTGCACGAAAATCATAAAATGTAACTGGTGCACGAAAATATAACATTGGTGCACGAAAATCATAAAAAATAACTGGTACACGAAATGATTAAAAAGTAACTGGTGCACGAAAATTATAAAACAATAACTTGGAACATAACGGAATATCGGCCACAACAACAGTGAACATGTTAAGAAATCCCACCACGTTTGTCAACCTTCTGTCTAGGGGTGTTTATTGGCCTGAACCGGTCCGGTCCGGACCGGAAATGGCCGGTTCCGGGGCCGTTAAGGTCGAAAGCGGTCCGGTCCGGTCCGGTAAGGAACCAGATCGGTCCCGGTTTCGGTTCCAACCGGTTCCGGGCCGAACCGGTCCGTTTGGTTTTTTTTTTCCGTATATAACCTTGGTGCACGAAAATATAACCTTGGTGCACGAAAATCATAAAAAGTAATTGGTACACTAAAATCATAAAATGTAACTGGTGCACGAAAATATAACATTGGTGCACGAAAATCATAAAAAATAACTGGTACACGAAATGATTAAAAAATAACTGGTGCACGAAAATTATAAAACAATAACTGGTGCACGAAAATGATAAAAAGTAACTGGTGTACGAAAATATAACCTTGGTGCACTAAAATATAACACTGATGCACGAAAATACAACACTGGTGCACGAAAATATAACATTGGTGCACTAAAATATAACACTGATGCACGAACATACAACCTTGGTGCACTAAAATATAACACTGATGCACGAAAATTAACACTGGTGCACGAAATCATAAAATGTAACTGGTGCACGAAAATATAACATTGGTGCACGAAAATCATAAAAAATAACTGGTGCACGAAATGATTAAAAAGTAACTGGTGCACGAAAATTATAAAACAATAACTGGTGCACGAAAATATAACACTTGTGCACAAAAATTAACACTGGTGCACGAAAATATAACACTGGTGCACTAAAATATAACACTGATGCACGAAAATACAACACTGGTGCACGAAAATATAACATTGGTGCACTAAAATATAACACTGATGCACGAACATACAACCTTGGTGCACTAAAATATAACACTGATGCACGAAAATTAACACCGGTGTACGAAAATCATAAAATGTAATTGGTGCACGAAATTATAACATTGGTGCACGAAAATAAATACTATCATCGCTATCAGGCATTTGATATGAATTATAAAATGGAGTTAAAATATCTTTGTAAGGTAACATAGCATTCAACAAATTGTACAATGAATTCCACCTAGTTTCTATTGGTGATGGAAAAAGAAGATGCTTTAAACCATTAGATAAACATAATTGTTTCCAATCGCGCTTTACACGGCTCGTGCGTAACCATTTAGCGCAGTATTTCATTTTCTCAATACATGTTGAGTGATTGTCCTCATAACCAACTTTAACAGCCAAATTAATCACATGACATGCACATCTAACATGAAAAAAACACCATCAAGCATTGGTTTCAGATAGGTCTTTAATTCACCCATCGCAGCATTGCTATTCGCTGCATTGTCTAATGTGATCGAAAATACCTTATCCTGAATTCCATAATGTCTACAAGTGTTGAATACATATTTAGCAATTACATAACCACTATGTGCACAATCTAACTCATCTAAAGACAAAATCCGTTTTTGCATACACCAATTATCATCAATCCAATGACAAGTGACAACAAGTTATGAATCTCCAAATATCGGTTGTTAAGCTAACCCTACAAGGCAAACTAGAAAGATGTTCAAACAATGTATTTCTATATTCAACAAATACGTCCATACAATTTCTTTTTAGTGTGTGCCTGGAAATATGTTTAAATATGAGTTGTATAGACGAAGCAAATTCAATAAAACCAGCATGTTCAGCTTGTATAAAAGGTAGTTCACATCTAATCACATATCTAACAAGTGACCTACAGTTAATTTCAGCAGTTAAAATAAAATTCGTGCCAGTGAGAACATTAATTTGTGCTTGTGTTGCTTCTCGACCTAATGGTTGTAATGTTATCTCATCAAAATTATGTTTTTTTACTAAGTGTTTTTTAAATATTCTAGTGCCTCCACTGGAACCACCAGCTTTATATGAATATTGCATTTTACATAGTTTACATATTGCAACAGATTCGTTAGTACATTCTTTTTGACCGAATTCAAAGTGATCCCATATCTTACTTCTTTTGGCACGAGTCGGTTGTCTACTCGCTGCTCTAGTGGCTTCGGATGACTCCACTTGTTGTCTCTCTTGGGCTTGGGCAGCAGGAGGTTCGACAGGTTGCTCGAGTTGTTGTGGTTCGACATTCATAGAGGAACCACCAACATTGAGGTCAGCAAAAAAATCATAACTTTCATTTAACTCAGGTATTGGTACGGGCAAATTCATTGCCGGAGATGAACTCAGTGATAGACGACCCGAGACGAGACCCCGACTACGACCCCGGCTACGACCAGCGCCGCTGCTAGATGAAGATACCATTATTATATATAAATTGTAGATTACACAATCGAGAGGAAAATATGAGATTGAAGTATAGAATTGTGAGAAGAATGGATTGTGAAAAGAATGAATTGTGAGGAAAATAATGAAAAATATGCACATATTTATAGATTTCAAAAAAAAAAAAAATTAAATAAAATTAAAAAAAAAAAATTGAACGTTGGCAACGGCTTTATAGCCATTGCCAACGTTCAGCATGGCAACGGCTTGCCACGCTGAACAAAAAAAAAATTATTTATTTTTTTTTTAAATGTTAGCGGTTCCGGTTCCAAACCGGTAGTACCGGAACCGGTGGTGCTACCGGCTTGGATTTAAAAAATCGCCCTGGACCAGTTCGATACCGGTTCCGGGGCGGAACGGAACCGGTTAGTCCGGTTCCGGTTTCGGACCGGGCTAACCGGTCCGGTTTTGGACCGGGTCCGGATCGACCCGGTCCGATAAACACCCCTACTTCTGTCTATGGTAAGCAAGAGTACAACAAATAATTCATAATAATGTTTTAAGTTGATCAATGTAGTCAAACACAATTACAGTCTACCCCAAGTATTCAATCCGATTTGTCTATCAATTTTCCCGGGGAGCTATTAAGGTGACATAGTACCTTCCTCCCTTTCTTCTCTGTAATAGGGGTGGTTTAATCCTGTTTACCCTGTGGTTTGCCTGGAGGGTAAAGTTCATTCACGATCTTGTCCTCACACCGATGATTCGTGAAATCTGCGTGGGGCTGAAGAGGGAGCTGAAGCAGAGCCCTACTGAATCTCTCAATGCTAAGGCTGCGAGACCTGCCATGACTCTAGCTCCATCTCGACTTCCTGTTTGGGCTTCTACTGCGACTTCTGCCTCTTCTATTTTCATCAGTCATTTTGCCATTGTTGTATGGCTCCCAGACGCACCATTTCTGCAGTTTATCACAGAAGCTTATCATGTCACAAGTTCGAGATACAGGACCAAGATTCATGAACCATTCAATTATAACATACTTTTCACGTTGTCCGTGGTAAGAATCACGGCCACCGTCCCTATTATCTGTTGATACTGCCATTCCATAAGCACTCCTTGCCCCGTTTCTTTCACCATGGGTAGAATCATTATGCCTACCTCGATCATCATCATGCACGCTAGGGCGTGAACCCCACCGACACATGGACTTTCCTGCTGCAACACCCAGTGAGGCCAAATCATTCATTTCAACTGAGACATGTTGATTTGCTCCTTCCAAAAGTTTGACTAAATTAGCCGCATGCTTAGCATCATGACTACAGAAGACAGTATAAGCCACTCCCGTGGCAGCTGCACGTCCGGTTCTTCCTATTCTGTGAACATAGTCCTCTATTCCGTTTGGGAAGTCATAATTTATCACCACCCTGTGACAATAAATATCAGGATCTATCGGCCAAGCTTTTCAAAAATCCACAAAATATCCTCTGTATCTTGGTTAATTGGTTTCAGCTGTCTGCATTGTTAGCAGTTACTATGCATGTACATATGTTTAATTGCGAACATATAATTATTATCCAAATAATGTCCCCAAAAAACAAATACTTATATTGTATTCGTTGCCAAAATAAACAAAAATTATAAGATCAAATTAACAGCCACCTACCTGATATTCTTAATATCCAGACCACGAGCAGCGACATCAGTGGCTACAAGCACAGGGGTCCGTCCTGTGCGAAACTGACTCAACACATGATCCCTCTCACCCTGAGATTTGTCTCCGTGTATTGCCGCAGCTACAAATTGTTGGCCTAGAGCACCAGCAAGATGGTTGCACCTTTTCTTTGTAGAGCAGAAAATAATAATCTTCGACCCCGGTTCTTGAGATCTTAGTATCTGTTCTAGGCGCCAGGACTTATCCCCTGATGACAGAACTTCCACATGCTGTGGCAGAGACAAAAAATAATACATCAATGATATGTAAACAAAAATGTCAGCTAAAAGAAAATATCTGATCATAAAGTTCTACTCTTTCGGTCAAAAGGTAAACTCACAGAATGGAAATTACAAGTCAGTCAAATATGGACCTGAGTTATTGCATTGTTTGCAACAAGTTCGTCAGCACTGCCAGTTTTAACCTGGACATGGTTAACCAATAGATCAGCAGCAATTCCGCGCACCTCCTTTGGCCATGTAGCAGTGAACATCAGGGTCTGCCTGCGAGAAGGAACTTCCTTCACGATTTTCCTTATCTGGGGTTCAAATCCCATGTCCAGCATTCGGTCTGCCTCATCTAACACCAAATATGAAACTTCACGGAGACTAACTTTCCTTGATTCTAAAAGATCATTCAAGCGACCAGGAGTAGCCACCACAATATCTACACCCCTGCCTAGGTCTCTCAGCTGAGGACCTTTTTGAGCACCTACATACAAGCACTTCGCCGGTAGAAAATCAAAACTAAAATCAGCAACAAACTCGAGGAAAAGTGGACTCACTCGATCATGAATTTACAACATCGGACGTATTTGAAGTTAAAATCAAAAACTAAAAGAAAATGTGGTCATTATTGAAGATCAAAAGACAGTTTCATTCTTGACAAGATGTGAGTTTCCTTGATAAATGGCAAAAAGAACAGTAATCTAAAGAGTTTTACAGACGTTAAAAAATGCAAAGTGATATGCTACCTCAAAATAGCAAAAGCACGCACGTCTAGCAAACTACATACTAGTAAGAAAATCATTCCAACTGAACAGAAGTCGACGAGAAAATGTATAACCACACATACCATGCAAAATATCTTCGATGATCTGGAAAACTTCACAGCTTCATCTAGTATCTGAGTCGCCAACTCTCTTGTTGGAGATAACACCAAAACTGTTGGCCCTAATTTAGGATTATTAATTAACTGCTTCAGATGAATAAAACCTGGAATCAAGTAACCCAAAGTTTTTCCGGAGCCTGTCTTGGCAATGGCTACTATATCGCGACCTTGCAGAGCAATAGGCCATGACTGTGCCTGGATTGGAGTAGGCACAGAAAAACCAGCATGTACCTGAAAATGAAATGAGGGAGTGGGAAGATTCCAGTAATCAGAGCTATTGCCTCAAATTTTCAAACTGGTTTCTTGTGACTTTATACAAGTGGCTAAAGAAGAAGCATCATCCCTCAGAAGAGGCATGCACTGCTTGCTGAACCCAACAAGAATATAACACATCTCCTTCTCTTCGTACCAAGGGGCAGACTGAATCATTTCCGACAGAAGTCGCAGCCATACTTGGGGTGATTAAAAAATTCCTAAAAATTGGTCAAACTAAAGAGGTGCACCATCACAGGTACTACTTCAAATTTTCTGACTGGTTTTGTTTGGACTTATGCAACTGGCCAAGGCAAGAAGAGGCATCATTCCTCAGTGTAGAAATTCACTGCATTCTGATGCCAACACTAAAAGAACACCTCTTCTCTCTTCAGACCAAGGGGCTGGACTTATCGGAATGCCCTTCACAAACGTGGTCCACCGATAAGGGAGCTCGGAACACATGCAACCCCCCACACAGTGTACGACATTTGGCTCCTTCCTGGAGCCAATATCGCACCTGCGATAAAAAAGGACATATGGTTTGAGCATGGATTCTTTTATCTCCACGATGGAGATAAAAACAACAAATAATCTATAGTTTAAGCATATCTGGTAAAAACAACAGTAACAAAATACACTAAGGTAAAGAACAACCTCGGCGGCGGCACGGGTCGACGGCGGGTAGGCAGTGGCGGCAATGAATCCTCAAGAATCTATTAAATTAACGACTAAATCCTAATAAAATTATAGCCAAAACCTAATAACCCTAATAAAATAATAGCATGGGCTTTTAAGGGTTGGGCTTTTAAGGGTTGGGGTTGTTTTTAATTTATACTTTGCAACCAAAATCCAACGTAAACTCAACGCTTTCTTCAAGCTCTCGTCTGGTCTCATCAGCGACAAGCCTAAAGTGTTGCTTAGGCTCCGCCTCTTGAAGGTGTGGCGCCTGTGCCGCACTTGAGTCGGTTTCTGGTCGCCTGCCCCCGCTCCCCGCCTAGGCGAGCCAGGCGAGGCGACAACTTTTAATAACACTGATTGTAATCTAGTGAAATTTATTTGAACTTTTATTTGAGAGTGTTGAACTTTGTTTTAAACATAAAGCTGTCTTTTGGCTTAATAAATCGAGATCAATAGCTTGTGTCCTTTGGTTAATACTACTGGTATTTTTTTTCCAAAATAGTTCGGTCATATTTACGGTATTATGGATATGAAGAAACAATTCAGTTATTTGGCATGGCTACACCTCACACTTTGGTACAAGAAAATGGGTCCAATGAGGAAGACATCATGTACACATTAAATCAAAGGAAGATGATTTGACAGGTATAAGCTAAAGCTTTTATTATATAACTGTAAGTTTTAGAGTGCTGATTTTCTGGATTCCCTTGACAGCAGACTGGAAGAAAATGATAGTATAACTCTCACCTTTTTAATTTGATTTTACTGGTTCACTTATATTTTCTAAATGGTAGAGGCGCTACATTGGTAAACTTAACATGTAATATTTGATTTCTCTCGATGGTCAAGTATTTTATGATTTGATTTTCTTGCACTGTAAATTCGTTGGAGATTGTATACTGCTCCTGTTAAAATTGACATTTATTTCCGTGGAGATATTTGAAACTAATTTCCTACTGTTGGATGTGGAAAAAAAGGAGAATGTTGCGACACATTCATCAGGTTTATTTGATTAAGGAAACATAGTGAATTATATATAATCACCTTTTGCATAATAATATAAGTTCAGTGCTGATAAGATTGTTAATTTGCAGAGTATGGTGATCTGCCAGGATCCAAATGAGAAAAGAGTATCTAGACAAGTTTAGGAGCTCGCTTGGTGGTGCAAATGCACAAGGTGGAGAGGGAGGAGAAGAAGAAAATGGAGAGGGGGAGGGTGAAGTATGGAAGAAGAAAATGGAGAGGGATTTGGATTACGAGGATTTAAAGCACATATGAAAATACCAAGCAGGGTAGACAATTTCTTTTTTATATTAACTTTGACGACTGCTTGGGTTATTACATGTTTGCAGAGAAATTGACCGACAATTATACTTGAAAAGATGATGACGATCACCACGATTGGGAGACTCATCCATTATGGCCTTGGAAATGTTTTAGGATGTAGTATTTTTGAACTAGAAATATGAGTCTGAGTCCATTGGAATTGAGTTGGGAAGAATTCAAACATGTACTTGAACAAATAGAGGTGAGAAGAGAAGAAGATGGTGATCGTATCCCCATCATATTTGGAGATGACGTCGAGCAACCATTTCTACAAAAACTTCTTATGGTTATCCAGCAGATTCACTCGAGCCCTTCACTATGCATGGACAATTAGGAGAAAAATTAATCGCTTCCCTAATTCTGAACTTAATTTATCAAATACTGCTCCAGATTGCATTGTTCAATACTTGGACATAAATAATAATGTTTTGCTTCCAATTCCTAATATTTTAAATGCTAGGAATTAGCATAGTTTCAGTGCTGAGCTATCTTGTATAATAATATACTAGCTTAAACAATCTCACTGATATTCTGAATTTACATATTTTTGTTTTTGCTATATTTCTTTCATTTCACGTATCAATTTGAACATTAGTTTTCATTCATAGCTTTCAATTTGTGTTTTGTTTGAAGTAACTTCAAACATTTTCCAAGCCTGGACTCTCTCTATGAGAGAACTTATATCCAGCCACATTGTTTACATTCAATTTATCAAAACAAGAAAAGTGGCATACGAAGCACAATCCCATCATAGGAATGAAAACTAATGTTCAAATTGATACATGAAATGAAAAAATATAGCGGACAAAAATATGTACAATCAGAATATCAGTAATCTCAGAATGTTTAAGTTATTATATACAAGATAGCTCAGCACAGAAACCATGTCAATTCCTAGGATTGAAAATGTTAGTAATTGGAAGCATAACATTATTGTTTACGTCAAAGTATTGAACAGTGATAAATGAAGCTCAGAAATAGAGAAGGGATTAATTTCTCTCCTAATTGTCCATGCATAGTGAAGGGCTCGAGTGAATCTACTGGAAAACCATAAGATTTTTTTTCGTAGAAATGACGTACCGCCGTCATCTCCAAATATGATGGGGATATGATCACCATCTTCTTCTCTTGTCACCTCTATTCTTTCTAGTAAAGGTTTGAATTCCTTCCAACTCAATCCTAATGGACTCATACTCATATTTCCAGTTCCAAAATATTGCCTCTTAAAACCTTTCCAAGACCATAAAGAATGTGTCTCTCAATCGTGGTGATCATCATCATCTTTTCAAGGATAGTTGCCGATCAACTTCTATGCAAACATGTAACACCCAAAGTAGTAGTCAAATTAATATAAAAAAGAAATTTTCCACCGTGCTTGGTATTCTAATATACTTCAACTCCCCGTAATCCAAATTCCTCTTCCCCTTCCTCTTCATTTTCTTCTTCCTATCCTCTCTCTGCCCCTCCCTCTCCATTTCTTCTTTTTTTCCTTCATCTCCATCTCCAGTTCCCCCTCCCTATACCTCTACCTATCCATCTCCCTCTCCCTCTCCTCCTTGTGCATCTGCACCAACAAGCGAGTTCCTAAACTCGTTTAGATACTCTTTTATCTCGTTTGGATCCTTGTTTGGATCCTAGCAGGTAAGGCTGCTTATCGGACCCACCGGTTCCGGAACCTTAGAACCAGCCTGGACCGGTATCTTACCGGGGCTGGACCGGTTAGCCAGGTTCCGGTTCCGGGCCAGGGTCCGGATTGACCCGGCCCGTTAAACAGCCCTACTGACAGGTCAACATAATCTACAAATTAACAATCTTATCAGTATTAAAACTGTATTATTATGCAAAAAATGATTATATATAATTCATTATTTTCCTTAATCACGTAACCTAATGAATGTGTAGTTACAATTAGATATCTAAAAAAAGGATAACTATATTTCTTTCGAAAAAGCAGCATGCACAACGTGCACTTAGGAGATAAATCTTGAAAAGGAGAATTTGCAATTATATACATCACAAGGCACGTGCACAGAGGGAGAATTGTTTTGGCTTTTCATCTCCACCCTCCCACACGTGAACTTACACAGATTTTTGAAGTGAACTCTGAAAAATTATGAGGCCAGAAGTAAACTAAGAATAACAAGAATAAAGTTTAAATGCAAGAAATTGTGGCAAAAAAAGCATCATATACTATGTTGGTTGTCTACAGCAACTTGGAGAGACCACACTTAAGCCTCTATCAAGATAATAACATCATTTCTAATCCAATTAGAAGCAAGCTCAGTAAAGGAAAGGGAATGATTAACCAGCTACTCCAAGAGGCAGAAATTAAGTACATCCCATTAAAAACTAAAGGACAAACCGACAAAAAGCAATGTTTATACTTCATAAACGTACTCTGCATGGCTGCTCGAAGTAACATCAATAAACACCGTTATAAACATTGTAATCAAGGTTAATCATGAGCAAATCAACAATTACGACAAGATGAAGGAACAAATAATCATGCCATGGTCAATAGAAGCATAGAACACAAGGACATAGGCAAGTCCCGCAAACAATAAAAAAGGTAGAGATTGGAGTCCTTAAACTGGCGCCAACAAAAAAAAATTTGGAATGAAGGGAAGCATAGCTTGATGTGATTTATTTTGGGGTGGCAAAATAAATAATCTCGACAGTAGGTCTAGCACCACCCATGAGAGAACCAAGCTCGTAAATAATCAAAACTTAGATGCTTACAATAACTGTAATCTCATGATGGTGGCGAAAAGACTCAGCGGACAAACTGCTATCAGCACCATTAGAACCATATGATCCATGTCCAGCACTGGTTTTCCCGTTTGAGTAATCTTGCCAATAATCTGATTTGCTCCTGGCAGTCTAGTACAAAGAAGCAAATATAGGGAGCTATCCAACAGAGCAAGATGGTTTCATAAAAGATGTAAACTGTTAGCAGAAAACATAATGGGAGGAAAATTATCTTATTAATCATCAATGGCACACACACACATATATATACATATATATTTATTAATCCTATGTAAGGAAACTAGACTAGCCCTATAATTAATTCCTATAATCAATCCCTACAATTAATCCCTATAATCAATCCCTATTTCTATTTATACAATCTGTAATACAAGACAAAAAAAGGAACTCCAAGTTGTAAGCGTTTTTTTTTTACAGACCAAATACACAGATAGATCGCCAATATCGAGTCACATATACATGGTCATTGAGTAAGTATACTTATTTACTGTAAAAATGAATAAACATCCCAACTACATTGTAACTAAAACATAGACCGCAGCAGAAGTGAAAACAGTGAACAAGAGCTTTTATTTTTCACTTTACGGATCATAAACATGGATTTTTAGCATCAAAAACTGAATCTGATAACAAAATATATTCTCCTCATAGCCTACCCAATAGGCAGGTATGAAAGTTTTAAGAACTGAGTTAAGCTAGCTATCAAAACTGCCAACATCTAAGTCGGCATGTTCAGTTTCGTTGTTAAAGAAAACACCGATATGAGTATAAAGAACAGATCCTTGCGAATAAACCGATCCATTTCTAACATGAAAGTCAATTACAAATATAATAGTGTCTTCATCGGAATGATTAGTAAACTATGAACACGTTCATCAACCTCATCACGTCAATGAATTAGAAAAACTCAAAATATACATAGAAAGTAGACATAGCTGAATATTAGATACTTCATGATGTTTATATAGTACCGAAAAAAGTTTGGGAACATGACAGACCATGACAAATAATGGATAACTAAAAATGTGACTGACTAGATCTATCATGGACATATTGACTTGACTGATGCCATAACTCAAACAGGACAATCCCCCTCTAAATTGTCAATAACACAAGGCTTGGCTGAATTGGAAAATCCATCCTTCGTACTGCCTTCAATATATAAAGATAAAGATAAATACAACATGAATGATGTCTTAAAATAGCAACCTTCCTATCTAAGAATGCATTATACAAGGTAATACAATGATTTATGCATGTTTCCAAATGTAACGTAATATTTCCTTCTAACATAAACAAGGGGGTCAAAAAATATTAGTTACCAAACCGAAATTACAAGGCATGTACATTGAAACACAACCACTCGATATACCTGATAACTTCCAGAGGTGCAGGCATTTTATATCGACCCACCATTGCCAACTTTTACATATAAACCGTCACCACCCCATTTTTGCAATTGACATGGGTAGATTTTTCAACTGACAAACTCAAAGATTTTTGAGATGGAGAAGATGTTGCAGGCGAAGAGCTACAGGCTATTGAGTTACATCAGTCTCTGTATTCCAAAAGTAAACATAACCTGTGCTACCATCAACCAAACCTCTCCATGGTTTTGGGAGAGTAGGATCTTCTGGCGCATATTGTATACCAGCTGATGAGGCAGTCGCAGAGGATGCCATATCAAACTTTCCTTTTTAAGTATCCTTTAACATTAACAAATGCAGATACTCAGAAATTTAAAGGGAGGAAAAGGTGAGAGAAACAAACACAGACCTCTAGCCTTCATAGATTGAATTATATCACATATCACTCCAATTAGTACTCATTGCTGTGTTTCAAACTCTCTAAAATAAAAACAATAAAAACCACAAATCTAGAAGGCAAGATCAAGCAAATACTTAAAAATAAGGCAGAACAAGAAAAGACACAATTAATTACAAGATTTTATAATAATGGCAGACAGAACTACCGAACCCAAATTCTATGCAGTTGTAGTCACCAAATTATTGTAAGAACAGAACGAGAGAACATGTATAGAGGCATTCGTGCTAGCTAAGATAATCAAACAACTTATATAAATAACATTTCTCAGGGTATAAATCATAAATATATAAAGAAACTTTAGCATCAGTACACATCTATAGCAGATACGAATCGGAGTAAAAAGAAATGGGCATCACACCAATAAAACCACAAGACCAAAACAAACAAGAAAAATAAAACCGATAAATCCCAAAAAGAAGAACTAAACATGCAGCATGTTCTATTTCAGAATAACATGAAAAACCTGACCTGAAACCCTAAATATCTTATCGCACACATATCCAATGAAGTAACATGCATACATGAAACATTAAACTCAGGTCTAAAAACACAACAATCACAATAGCTTATTAGGGCAAATCTAGGGCGGCGTAGGAAGCAAGAACCTTACCTTACGACGTCGCTTTTACCAAACAAAAGGAGGAAACAAGGTGCTCCTTTTCCAGCGGCGCTCCTCTAAAAATAGAGGTGATTCTACCTAATTTACATACGTATATCTACAGTATGACAGTGAATTGCGTGTTTCTGTGAGAGAAATAAAAGGGAAGAAAAGCCACGCTTCCCAGAATTGAGAATCCTCCAAACGAAGAGGACTTTTTTAGGGCGTGGTGAGCTGGGTATTTATAGCAGAAGGTGGAGAGGAAAACTGCGAGTTTAGTACTTTATTTTACTGTGCTCCGTTGCACCGCGTCGCATTGATATATAATATTTATTTTATAAATTAACGTGGTATTAATAAATTTAATTTTTAATTTTGATTTTTGGAATGTACTAAATTTTTTTTAATTTTGATTTTTGGGATGTAATAAAATTTTTTTAATTGATTTTGTAGTTTAATATCCTTCCAAATATTTTTTTTGATCTAAATTAGCAAGAGTCTTGCGATCATTTAGTACATTAGTCATCTTTGTTATTTGACAACACATGTGAGGGTATTATGAGTTCACTTTAGGTCATACTACTAATATCCTCACATATTATATATAGTTTTTTTTTTAAATAGAGGCTATTTTTTTCACAATAATTATGCCAAAAATGATTACTCTAAGGTGCTCACATTGTTCGTATGGCTTTATATTAATAATTTCAAACCTTTTATTTTAGTCATTTAAAAAATATAAGCTTATAAACTAGTTATTTAATAATAAAATAATAACTACAATATGAAATAAGCTATTAGAAATAAGAATAATACATATATATATACACACACACACGTGCATAATATAATAATTATTATTATTATTATGAATAATAAAAATAATTATAAAAATAATAGAATTTGTATTTAGGTCTTGGCGAACATGATAATCATTCAAACATGTGATATGTGCAGATCACATGCTTACACACATAAAGGCAATCCGATTTTTGTAAAAACGGATTATAATAAGAATAATTATAATAATAATAATAATTATTATTATTATAAAAATATTAAATCATGGGGCATGTGCTGCCTAATATCATGGCCGACGAGCTGGTAACGAGGCGCCATTAGAGGTTGCCCTTGGCACGGGGAGCACTCCCTCTACTCGTGGATTATTATTATTATTATTATTATTATTATATCAGTGCAGAGCACAACAACCAATTACGAACATGTGTATCTCGAGCTAGTGTTTTCAAAATCGGGCTGGACATAAAATCGGTAACATTTTAGACCAATGTTTAATTACATTCATGCCACTGCAATCTAAAATATTATCATCACACATGTCATCTATGCCAATAATTTACGTTATGCACTTCCCAATCTTACAAATTATTATCACACCTACTATATAAATTACTAAATTACCATAAAAAAATTATTAAAAGTCACAAAAAATTAAATAAAAAATACAGTATATATCAATTCATATAAATTAAAAAACTAAAATCAAATAAAAAAAGGACATCACAATTATCACATCATTTTTATAATAATAATATTTTTATTAATTATTTTTATTTTTATTATAATTATTATTATTTTTATTTATTTTTATAATAATAATTATTATTTTTATTTATTTTTATAATAATAATAATTTGAATGTGATGTAAAATATGAGTTACATCATTACAATATGTGATGTAAAATATGAGTTGCATCATTACAATGTGTTACGTTGAATAATAATTATAAATCTGGGATATGATATGCCCACGATCATGGCCGGTCCAACTGATAACTTTTTTGTTCGATATACGCCGTCTTTCCCAAATTACATGTAATATTAATAATTCTAATTATATATAATTTTACGCATACATACGTATAAGGATATATTAATATAGTTTTCAGCATTTTTTAATATTACATTATAATTATTATTGCATAGTCAAAATTATTGCGTAAAATTGGATATGTTACCATCTCGTTGGATCATGATGGTGATATTATATTATAATAATATTATTATAGTTATTAATATAATAATATATTATTAATATAATAATACATGCAAAGTTGAATTCGTTACATTGTGTAACGAATTCAACTTTCAATGTAACGAATTCAACTTTTTAAAAGTTGAATTTGTTACCAATGTAACACATTCACCTTTTGGTGAAATTTTTTTTTTATTTCTTTTTGCTAAAAAACTAATTTTTTTTAGAAATCGTTTCTTCATTTACCTTAAAAAGCTAAAACAATTTCAACTCACGGTAATTTGATAAATATTTTTATTTTCTACAATAATATAAAAAATGGGCCATAATATTAGCCATACGTTATATTTTAATGTATTCAGTGTGGCCCGAATGTAAGGGTGTTTATCGGGTCGGGTCTGACCCGGCTCGAAACGGAACCGGTTAACCCGGTTCGAAATCGAACCGGTTAACCCGATTCGGAACCGAAACCGTGATAACCGATTCCGAATCGGCCCGAAACCGGTCCGGGGCGGTTCCGGGAATCCAAACCGGTACCAAAACCGATTAATTTCAAAAAAATAAAAAATAAAAAATTTTGAAATGTCAGCAAGGCAACGGCTATAAGCCATTGCCTTGCTGAAAGTTTGGCAACGGCTCTTTAGCCTTTGCCAACGTTTTATAAAAAAAAAACTATAAATAGGTGTGTTGTGCTTTGTAAATCCTCACAATTCATTCTTGCAAAGTTGTATACTTCAATCTCATATTTTTTTCTCCATTGTGTTATCTACAATTTACTTATATAATAATGACATCTCCATCTAGTAGTGCGCGCTGGCCGTAGTCAGGGTCGTAGTAAGGGTCTCGTCCCGGGTCGTCTATCACTGAAGTTCATCTTCGGCAATGAATTGCCTGTGTCAATTCCTGAGTTAAATGAAAGTTATGATTTTTTTGCTGACCTCAATGTTGGTGGTTCATCTATGAACGTCGAACCACAACAACCCGAACAACCTGCCGAACCTCCTGCTGCTCAAGCCCAAGAGAGACAACAAGTGGAGTCATTCGAAGCCGCTACAGCAGAGAGTAGGCAACCGACTCGTGCCAAAAGAAGTAAGATATATGATCACTTTGAACTCTCTCAAAATGAATGTACTAATGAATCTTTTGCAATATGTAAATTATGTAAGATATAATATTCTTATAAAGGTGGTGGTTCCAGTGGAGGCACCGGAACATTTAAAAATCACTTAATAAAAAAACATAATTTTGATGAGACAACATTACAACCATTAGGTCGAGAAGCAACACAAGAACAAATTAATGTTCTCATTGGCACGAATTTTATTTAACTGCTGAAATTAACCGTAAGACACTTGTTACATATGTGATTGAATGTGAACTACCTTTTATACAAGCTGAACATGCTGGTTTTATTGAATTTGCTTCGTCTATACAACCCATGTTTAAACATATGTCTAAGCACACACTAAAAAGAAATTGTATGGACTGTATTTGTTGAATATAGAAATACATTGTTTCAACATCTTTCTAGTTTGCCTTGTAGGGTTAGCTTAACAACCGATATTTGGACAAATGTAAATTCGGATTCATATCTTGTTGTCACTTGTCATTGGATTGATGATAAATGGTGTATGCAAAAACGGATTTTGTTTTTAGATGAGTTAGATTGTGCACATACTGGTTATGTAATTGCTAAATATATATTCAACACTTGTAGACATTATGAAATTCGGGATAAGGTATTTTCAATCACATTAGACAACGCTGTGAATAACAATGCTGCGATGCGTGATTTAAAGACCTATCTGAAACCAATGCTTGATGGTTTTTGTTGGGTTTTAGGAACTCGAATAATCTTAATTTTGATATTAACAAAACTTGTTATTGTGTTGCTACATATTTAATCAAGTGTGCAGTTCATAGATCATAATTAAGAGCTTGATGAATTACAAAGAAGTAGATTGAAAATATCAAGCTGGACCAAGACTGAAATCCTGGCAGAGCGGATTGTTTCAATCATATCTCATATCTCGGATATCGAAATGGCGTGCTTTCAAAGAGGTTGAACATCCAACTCAAAATACTAAAAGTCATATTTCACAACAGATCGGCTAGTTCGAATGTTATTAAGGAGAAAAGATGCCTCCAAGATCGAGCTGTACGGCGAAGAAACATCAAGCAACTGTCAATTTGTTGGGCATAACTCTTAGCTTGCTTATCGAAACGAGATGATTCATTATGGGTTGGAAAAGCTAAGAAAAAGACCTACAAGTCATCTTTGGAAGTCAAAGACAGAATCGGAGGTTAAGATGGCCAAAAAGCTTCTGCAAGTCACGCTATGTGCTGCTGCATCCAACAAACATACAGCAGGACCATCACCTCGTATTTCGAGATTAACTCTCTTATACAAACTCAAATCGAGTGAGTCTTGATTACGTGGAAAGCTAAGAGAAAGGGCTGCAACTTTCCTGTGGATCACTTTGCCCAGAAATCAAAAAATCAAGAGCTACAAGCAACAGATCGGAAGAGCAAGTTTATCAAGCTGTTTTTGTATCAAGCTTGTCTTGCACCAGACTGATCTGTCCAGAAGACTGATCTGGCCAGACTGATCTGTACAAAACTGATCCGGCTAGTCCGGTCCAAAATACAAAGAGCCCAAAAACCAGAATATGAACGTTGCAAGCTCGGGAATGGTGCAGAACTTTTTCCAACGGGCATATTCTTGTGTCTAAAGTATATATCATTGTTTGGGGCTATATATACAAGTCTTGGAAGGTAAGGACCCTAGTTCCTTAAGTGCGGATTAAAGGCGTAAATAAAAATTTCCATGCATAAACAGAGTATAACGGTTGTGTTGATGCCCTGAGCTATTAAATTACAGTGCCAAAATAAAGTTCAAAAGGGATTAATTACATTCCCAACCAATGAATGCTAATCATATAGCTTTACACTACTCCTAGAGTAGATACTATACAAAAGAATCAAGCCTGCTACCAAGAGCACTCCTCACTAGCTCACCGCATCAACCCGCCTTAGCCCCTTCCGCCCAAAAGTACCTACAGGAACAACCCCAAAACCATGAGCATGTATATAAATCATATCCACAATAATATGATCATAATTCAATGCATAAACCGTAAATGCAATTCACTTCCTGTATTTAACACATTTAAAAGCTCCCTTGGTTGTCCCTGTACCACAATAATAATCAAAGGATTATAATGCCAATATGCATGTCATGACATGTATCCATTCCGTGTATATCAATGGCCAATTTCCAGTCTTATTATATCAGTGGCATAATACCCCTTGCGTTTATATGACAGCGGCATTAATACCCCTCGCTTTGACATATTAGCGGCATAATATCCATCGCATCAATATGACAGCGGCATTATCCTTCGCTTCGACATATTTGCGGCAAATATTCTTCATCGCTAAATATGACAGCGGCAAGTATTTTATCATCGCTTCGACAAGACAGCGGCAAGTATTATATCACCACTGCAATATAATCTCGACTCACAATATATATGCAACTGTAATGCATATCCAACCATGTATGCAACCATAATGCATAGCCAACCATATATGCAACCATAATGCATATCCAATCATGTATGCAACCATAATGCATAATTAAGACCATGTATGCAACCATAATGCATAGCCAATCAAAGCGTAATAAATACGTTTTACCGTCCGATGCTCGTACGTCTCACTACGTACCTTAGTTCCAAAGTGGAGATATTGTGGAACTTTATCTCCTTTGATGTGTGGCTACCTGGGATGGTTCTACACAATCACATGAATCCATATTAGAAGCCAATAAATGAACCATTACCAAAAACATCATCATTTAGAACAAAATCCCAAAACCACATTTTTATGCCTTGCGATCGATCGGTCCCCAAGCCCCGATCGATCGCTAAGTGAAGAAAAATAGGCATCCAAGTACTGCCTCCACCGATCGATCGAAACTTTTTATCGATCGATCGAGACGTCACACCGATCGATCGGAACAAAATTTCGATCGATCGGTAAGCTCATTTCACGCCTTGTTCAGGCTCTGTTCTGCTCGATCGATCGGACCCATTTCTCGATCGATCGGGCAGCCCTGTTCCTGCGAGAAACTTCCAAGTATGAGCTTCCAACAACACCTAAACTCATATACAACCAAGATCAACCACCATTCTCAACATTTATCCACAAAACAACCTTAAAATACATCCCCCAAACATAAACAACATGTTGGACCAAGATCCACCATTTTAACCCCAAAAACAAGCTACAAACCCAACCAAAATCAACAAAACTCTACCATAATGGAAGCTTACCACTTGAGCTCCAAGTTTTTAGCAAGAAATCACAAAAGACTCCTTTTTCAAAGCTTTCCCTTCTCCTCTAGTTTCAGAAACGAAAATGGAGGTTCTAAGATGAAAGGAGAGGGATTTGGGGACATAAAGTTGATAGGGAGGGGGTGATGGGATGTAAAGATGCAAGTGGCTCCCTTGCCAACTCACATGAGATTTAAATGTGTAACCAAAACACAAGCATGGTATATAGAATACCCCAACATGATATTTTTAAAGCATTTTACTACAATGCACCAAAATCACTATTAAAATTATGCTTTACCAAAATTACAAACCAACACATTTAAACCATTATGACACCCAATTTCCCAACATGTATAACATGCACCCTGAAATGCTCTACCTGGTCACGCCTACCATGTGACAAGCATTTTACCAAGATAATTAGTCCCAACACATAATCTAATTATCAACATAAGATCACATAAACATAATTAATGCCCAAATTGCAATTAATTATTTCGGGGATATCACAATACTCCCCTACTTATAAGATTTTGCCCTCGAAATCGCATGCACTTACCCAAATCGAAACTAAACATAAATCACATACCAGAGAAAAGTTTCGGGTAGTGCTGCACCATATGCTGCTCCGTCTCCCACGTGGCCTCCTTGACACCCCTGCGATCCCATTGTACCTTTACCATTGGTATCACTTTGTTCCGAAGCCTGCGATCAGCCCTATCCAGAATCCTGACTGGCCGTTCCTCATTGGATATATCAGAATCTAATCGAACCTCAGAAGGCTGCAATACATGCGACGGATCCGGCTCATACTTCCGCAGCATAGATACATGAAACACGTCGTGAATACCAGACAACGACGGTGGCAGTGCCAAATGGTAAGCCAAGGTACCGATGCGCTGTAAAATCTCATACGGTCCTACATACCTCGGAGACAATTTACCACGCATTCCAAACCGAACCACACCCCTGAAAGGTGAAATCTTCAGAAAGACCCTGTCTCCTAATTGAAACTCCAACGGTCTCCGCCGTTTATTCGCATAGGCTGCCTGCCTGTCCTGGGCTGCCTTCATTTTCTGACGGATAATCTTTACCTTATTCTCCATCTCCCGAATCAGTTCGGGTCCTCCCACTGCTTTACTGGTCAAGTCATCCCAGTACAATGGCGACCTACAACGCCTACCATACAAAGCCTCAAACGGTGCCATCTGAATACTCGCCTGATAGCTGTTGTTGTAAGAAAACTCTACCAAGGGCAAAGACTCTTGCCATGAGGCATTAAACTCCAACACACAAGCTCGTAGCATGTCCTCGAGCGTCTGTATATTACGCTCAGTCTGCCCGTCCGTCTGTGGATGATATGCCGTACTCAATCTCACCTCAGTACCCAATGCTGACTGAAGACCTCCCCAGAAATGAGATGTGAACCGCGGGTCTCTGTCCGACACAATGGACACTGGAATCCCATGCAGTCTCACTATGTCCCGGACATACAACTGAGCCATCCTCAAGTATGTGTACGTCATACAGTAGGGGATGAAGTGAGCTACCTTTGTCAGCCTGTCAATGATCACCCAAATGGCATCACAACCCGAAATAGTCCTCGGCAGGTGGGTCACAAAATCCATAGATATATGCTCCCACTTCCACTCCGGTATCTCTAAGCTCCTTAGCTCGCCACCGGGTCTCTGCCTCTCTGCCTTAACCTGCTGGCAGATCAAACACCTCTTGACAAAAGAGATCACATCACGTTTCATCCGCTTCCACCAGAACTGATCACACAAGTCCTTATACATTTTCCTCCCTCCTGGGTGGATGCTAAATCGGCTACTATGAGCTCGTTCCAAAATTCCTCTGCGCAACTCTGGCGTACATGGAACTACCCATCGGCTACAGAGTCTCAAAGAACCATCCTCAGCCACTCTAAACTTTGATGGCTGCCCCTGAAGTGCCAATGATGACCATCTCTGAGTCTCATCATCTGTCCTCTGAGCTCTCCTGATATGCTCATAGATATCTGGCTCAGCCAATAAGGTCGATACATGCACACACGATGTATCTACGTCGAAGTCATAGCCCAGATGGCAATATGAAGTCATCATAGCCGACAAATGCATGACCTCCTCAGCAGTACTCTTCACCTTCCGACTCAAGGCGTCTGCTGTCAAGTTCGCCTTCCTCGGATGGTACTCAATCTCACAGTCATAGTCCTTGAGCGAATCCATCCATCTCCTCTGACGCATATTCAACTCTGCCCGAGTAAACAAGAATTTTAGGCTCTTATGATCCGTATATATGGTAAAAGATGTACCATACAGATAGTGCCTCCAAATCTTCAGGGCAAAGATAATAGCTGCCAACTCCAAATCATGAACTGGGTATCTAGCCTCATGCGGCTTCAACTGCCTCGATGCATAAGCTACCACGTGCTTATCTTGCATCAGTACACATCCCAAGCCCTGAAGTGATGCGTCAGTATATAGAACAAACCTCTTGTTCTCCGTAGGAATCACCAATACCGGTGCCGTCGTCAATCGGTACTTCAACTCTTGAAAGCTCTCCTCGCAAGCCTCCGACCAAAAGAATGGTACTCCCTTTTGGGTCAACTGCGTCAGTGGCTTAGCAATCTTAGAAAATCCCTCGACGAAGCGTCGGTAATACCCAGCCAAACCAAGGAAACTCCGAATCTCGGGCACAGAAGTGGGTGCAGCCCACTCCATCACAGCCTCAATCTTCCTGGGGTCCACTGAAATCCCACTGCTAGATATGACATGCCCCAGAAAACACTACACTGCTCAACCAAAACTCACACTTGCTGAGCTTGGCATATAATTGGTGATCTCTGAGGATCTGGAGCACCGTCCTCAAGTGTTGCACATGTTCTTCCTCGCTCCGGGAGTAGATGAGGATATCGTCAATAAACACAATGACGAACTGATCTAGATAGGGTTGAAACACCCGATTCATCAGGCTCATAAAGACAGCCGGGGCGTTCGTCACACCGAACGGCATTACCAAGAACTCGTAGTGCCCATACCGAGTCCTAAATGCTGTCTTCTGCACATCCTCCTCCCTGACCCGTATATGATGGTACCCGGATCTCAAATCAATCTTACTATACAGCTTCGTGCCTTGCAACTGGTCAAACAAGTCGTCGATCCTTGGAAGAGGATACTTATTCTTCACCGTGGCCTTGTTCAGTTGCCGGTAATCGATGCACAACCGCATCGAACCATCTTTCTTCTTCACAAAAAGAACCGGTGCGCCCCAAGGCAACACGCTAGGGCGTATATATCCTTTGTCAAGGAGCTCCTGCAACTGCTCTTTCAATTCCCTCAACTCTGCCGGTGCCATCCGGTAAGGGGCACGAGAAATAGCGGATGTCCCCGGTAATAACTCAATTCCAAACTCGACTTCCCTAGCCGGTGGGAATCCTGGAATCTCCTCCGGGAACACATCAGCAAATTCTGCTACCACAGGCACATCCTCAACTTTTAACTCTTTACCCTTTCCTGACGTGTCCACTGCATAGATGAGGTAGTCCGTGTGTCCACGTTCCAATAATTGGGACATTTTCATTGCCGAAATCAACGGAATCTTCGCACGAGAACCGTTGCCATAGAAAATCCACTGAACTCCCAAATGAGATCTGAACCGTACTGTCCTCTGTCAACAATCTACTACTGCCTGATATCTGTTCAGAATGTCAATGCCCACAATGCAGTCGAAATCTGACATACCCAAAACAATCAAATCTGCCTTGATCTCATTGCCCTCAAAATAAATGAGGCAGTCCATCAGAAACTGATCAACAACAACTTTCCTCCCAGTGGGTGTCGAGACCAATAGAGACGTGGGTAACGGAGACGTGCACATATGATGTCTCGCCACAAAGTCCGCATACACAAAAGAGTGCGAAGCACCTGTGTCTATCAAAATAAAGGTGGAATACGTAAATAAAAGGCACGTACCCGCTATCACCTCCTCTGGAGCTGCATCGGCCTGCTCCCTGGTCAATGCATAGACCTGTCCCTGAGGTGGCCCCATCGCCTGTCCTCCCACATGTCGAGGTACCATCGGTGGCCTCTGCTGAACTGTACCACTAGAAAATCTCCCTCGACCTTCCCTGAGATCCGTCTGACCTTCCCGATTAGGGCAACGCCAAGCAATGTGGCCCGACTTGCCACATATGTAGCATGCAGAACAATCACGCATCAAATGCGGCCCTCCGCAAAAGTGGCACTTAACCTCTCCAACTCTACCAGGTCCTCCAAAAGTAGATGCACCACCTCTCCGGCCACCTTGTTTCCGGCCATCCGGTCGCTTTCCGCTAAAACGGGAAGAAGAAGAAGTCCCTCGTGACTTAAAAGATCCTCCCCGCGGCCTCAGATTCTCTGATGTAGATCTCTGTTGTTAGTTCCGGATCTTATCGATGAGATTTTAAAGATGACAAAACATATCAGACCGGATCGAGTGAAATCAGACTGACCAGAACGATCGCCCAAAACAGATCAAGCTGATAAGATGACAAAGCATATCAGACCGGATCGATGGACTTCAGACTGACTAGATCGATGCTTCAGATCGATCTCAATCTCTATCAGATCAGAGCAGTCAATGATACATAAAGAATGGCTCCTCAGTCCGAATCATTAACGGCTATTTATTGTAGCATTTAATGTCGTAATTAATGCTACAAAGGACCAAAGACTGAAGATTGCCATATAAGGAAAGAAGACAAAGAAGAACCTATCTGACAATCGCCGAAAGTATGAACCAGAACGGCAAGTATCCTGAAGAAGAAGACTGTAGCTTACTCAGAGCTCAAGCAGAGTCAAAGTTGCACATTAAGGGAAATAATGTCGTTGGTACTTACAACTATAAAAGGATGCAACAAAAGGAATATAGAGGACTCTCGCTGATCAATTGAAAAACGCACAAGAAAGCAAAACAGCACAAGCTTACAAGCTCAGAAGCTCTCGAGCTGAAATTATTCTTAAGCACGTTTACTTTGTAACATTTGATCATTTAGGATCACTGTGCGCATCTTGTGTTTTCTGTGTTGAAAAATAGAAGTGAGAAACATATTGTAATTGTCAGACAAAGTGTGTCTGAGCAGATCGAGTGACTAGGAGTTTCAGACTGGTAGTGAGGTAAATCCAGCCTGAATCGGGTTTGTACAACAGGATTGTATAAATCAAAGTCTTCTAGTATAAACCTTCCTTAATTGGAAGAAGGGGAGACGTAGAAGGATTACACCACCTTCGAACTTCCAGAAACATATCCTGTGTATTATCTTTCTGCACTTATTCTTTCATACTAGCCATCGAGCCGTTCTTACATATACAAGAACAGACCGTTCCGCACTATACTTTCAGTGGTCTGTTCTGTACAAGAGTTGATTAAGAAACAGATTTCTTTCACTACTCCGAAAGAAATCACAAGGGATTAATTTTTAGAAGGAGTGTTCATTCACCCCCCCTCTAAACACTCCGGACCGATCCTAACAAGTGGTATCAGAGCAGGTCATCTTAATCAGCACATAGACACTTGAGCTGATGGCATCTTTCAACAAAATTCCTATGTTCTCAAAAGAAGACTATGATGACTGGAGAATCAGAATGCAAGCTCATCTGGTAGCTCAGGATGACGATATGTGGTTCGTCATCACTGATGGACCAATGAAGATTCTGAAAGTCAATACAGTAGTCGCCATTACTGATGGTGAACCACAAATGGTAGAAAAGGACAGATCCCTCTGGACGAATGAGGAAAGAAAGAAAGCAAATCTCGATAATGTGGCCAAAGACATCTTGTTCAAGACATTGGACAAGAACATGTTCAGCAAAATCAAAATGTGCTCTACTGCCAAAGAAATTTGGGAGAAGATAGCACAGCTATGTGAAGGCAACGGCCAGACCAAAGAAAACAAGCTGACTGTTGCTCTTCAAAGATTTGAGGGCATAAAAATGAATAGTGGAGAAACTCTAAATGAGTTTGATGAAAGAGTCACTGGCATCATAAATGAACTGAATGGTCTGGGGAAGGAATATTCTAACAGAGAGATCGCTCTGAAAGTTATGAGAGCTCTGCCAAAGGAATGGGATGTTAAGACCATTGCCATGAGGGAATCAAAAGATCTTAACAATGTTGAACTTCATGATCTGTTTGCAGATCTTAAGGCCTATGAGTTTGAACTGATAAGCAGAGGTGAAGCAGAGCCATTCATCTCTCAACCAAACAAGGCCCTGGCAGCCATTCCAGACCAGATCGCCTCAACATCAGACCGATCCGCTGAACAGATAAGTAATGATGCTATGTCATTATTTATCAAGAAATTCGGTAAATTTATGTCTAAGAATAAGAGGAACTTCAAACCCTCTCATCATTATAAATCAAGAAAAGATGATGCTGTTAACGATCAGGCTTGCTACAATTGTGGTAAGACCGGACATTTTATTGCAGATTGCACCAGGCCGAAGAAAGAAGAACGGAAAGAGAAGCATCGTGATGATAGGAAGAAGAAGCACTACAAAGACCGCAAGAATCATGGAAAATCCCAAAAAGTCCTAGTAGCTGAAGAAGGAAACAACAAATGGGCTCAGACAGACTCAGACTCGGAAAGCTCTGAATATTCTTCCAGCGAAAGCGAAGAAGATATTCAATGTCTCATGGCAGACGAAGAGATGAGTCAGACAGACGAGGTATATGATCTTGACTCAAATGAATTTACACGAGAAGAGCTCATGTCCGCACTGCAAGACATGGCTAATGATTATAGGATCTTAGCTGAATCATTTGAGAAAAATAAAGCTAAAGCCAGTAATCAAATAGATGAGCACAATAAACCAAGATGCTCTGAGCAGGGTGAGTGCAATAATCTAAAGATCGAGCTGAATAAGCTGAAAATCTCATATGATCAGCTCCATGAAGAAAATAAGAGAATTAGCACACAAAATGCTAAGCTTTCTCATATATTCAAAACATGGACAAAATCTAGAACATCTTTGGAAGAATTACAAGAGGTTCAAAGAAACGTCGATGATTTCACCGGCATAGGCTTTGACACCAAAGAATGCACCAAAGATGAGTCTGAGCTGTTGTGGTAAAGAACCAAGTCAAACAAATGACATTTGTTAAATCCAGCACAGTATATGAGACTGAAGCACCTAAGATTCAAACAGGAGTCTCTTACGTGAATCAAAATCTGAGAAAAGGGATTGGTTATGTTGACCAAGCCAAAGAAAAGGCACCAGCAAGATTTGTGTCTATCAGACCAAATCCAAAGGTGCAAGATCGAAGGCAAGGAAGACAATACAATTACTATAATTCAAAACCGATTCAACGAAGATATAGACTACCTTATGAGAATCAAAGGTTTTCACAGCGCACACATTATCACACTCAACATCAAAACAGACCAGCACACAGCACACCTTACACACACAAAAGCCATTGAAGCTGATACAGGTGTGGGTTCCCAAAGGGCTAATCCGTTCTGGACCCAAATAGGATTGGGTACCAACAATAATTATATTTGATGACATGTACCGAAGAAGCTCGCATCAGACTGGTATTTGGACAGTGGGTGTTCCCGTCACATGACTGGAAACATCGAGCTGCTGTCTGAAGTCACAGAATGTACTGGACCCAAGATCATCTTCGGAGATAACTCAAAGGATAAGACCGTGGGCAAGGGTAAGATTGTCCATGGTAACATCATTATCAATGATGTGCTGTTAGTTGAAAATCTGTGCTATAATCTGATTAGCATAAGTCAACTCTGTGATAATGGTTATGCTGTAGAATTTCACAAACACACTTGCACTGTTAAATCATCAGACGGTATAACCATGCTTGTAGGAATCAGGAATGGAAATACATATAAGATTAACTGGAATCATGCTCAACCTGACAATCCTACTTGCTTCATCGCTAACAATGATAATAAACATTGGCTGTGGCATAAGCGCTTGAATCATATAAACTTTAAGACCATTTCCAGCCTGTGTAAACATGATTTAGTTATCGGTCTGCCCAAGATCGATTTTGCTAAGGATAAGATCTGCGAAGCTTGCCAAATGGGCAAACAGATCAGATCATCCTTCAAAAACAAGAATGCCAAATCCTCCTCCCGCTGTTTAGAATTATTGCATATGGACTTGTTTGGTCCTATACCAATAACAAGTTTAGGGGGAATGCGGTATACTCTTGTTGTTATTGATGATTACTCACGCTTTACATGGACTATATTTTTTAGCAGTAAAGATCAGACCGGTCCGAAGTTGATCAAGCTGCTGAAACGCACTCAGAACGAGAAATCATCCAGCATAGACAGGATTCGTAGTGACAAAGGCACTGAGTTTTCAAATCAGAATCTTGAATCCTTTCTAGAAGATCATGGAATCAAGCATGAGTTTTCAGCCGCTCAAACTCCTCAACAGAATGGAGTTGCAGAACGAAGAAACAGAACGCTTAAGGAAGCAGCAAGAACAATGCTTGCTGATTCTGGAATTTCGCAAAAGTTCTGGGCAGAAGCTGTAAACACTGCTTGCTACACTCAAAATCGGTCTATGATCAACAAGAAGCTGAACCTTACCCCATATGAAATATGGACTGGTAACAGACCATCTATTTCTCACTTACATGTTTTTGGCTGCAAATGCTTCGTTCATAACAATGGTAAGAATTATCTTACAGCATTTGAAGCTAAGTCAGATAATGGAATATTTTTTAGGATATTCATCAACTAGCAAAGCTTATCGAATTTTTAATAATCGAACCTTAACTGTAGAAGAATCTGTTCATGTAGTTTTTGATGAATCTTTATGTGTTGAGGGCAACAAAGAATCAATTCAAAATTAGATGGAAAATATCCATCTCGAAGCTAACAGTGATGATGAGATTGTAGCTAACAGGTCAAGAGACAATCCACCAGAACCAGAAGTACCAGACATGCCGGATCAAGGTATTGAAGCTTCTTCAGATCGAGCTGATCCGGATGTTCTTCACTCAAATGTTAAAGCAGATGCTGATCATGCTGCTAATACTCATCCGACCGGACCAGATAATCCAGAGTCAAGCTATCGATGGACTAAGAAGCATCCACCCAATCTAGTGATTGGTAGTCCCTCTGCACCGATCAGAACCAGAGGACAGATGATGGATGAGTTCACTCATGCTGCCTTCATCTCAACTCTGGAACCTAAGAAGATCGATGAAGCTCTGACTGATTTCAACTGGATTAAAGCAATGCAAGAAGAGCTTAATCAATTCGAACAAAATCAAGTTTGGAGTCTAACTTCCAGACCAAGCGATCAGCCTGTTATTGGAACCAGATGGGTCTTCAGAAATAAGCTGGACGCAGATGGAACTGTGGTTAGAAACAAAGCCAGACTGGTGGCACAAGGATTCAGACAAGAAGAAGGAATCGACTTCGATGAATCATTTGCACCAGTCGCCAGACTTGAAGCTTATCCGAATCTTTCTTGCATATGCTGCCTTTAAAGACTTCAAAGTATATCAGATGGACGTCAAGAGCGCCTTTCTTAATGGAAAGCTTCAGGAAGAAGTCTACATTGAGCAACCACCTGGATTTCAAAACCATTTGTATCCCAATCATGTGTATCTACTGAATAAAGCAGTGTATGGTGTGAAACAAGCTCCGAGAGCCTGGTATGACACTCTATCTCAATTTCTGCTGAACCATGATTTTCAGATCGGCTCAGTAGATAAAACTCTCTTTAAATTTATTAAGGGGGAACATACCCTATTAGTTCAGATTTACGTTGATGACATAATCTTTGGGTCAACTAACCCCAAATTGTGCGAGAAATTTTCTAAGTTAATGCAGGGACAGTTTGAGATGAGCATGATGGGAGAACTTTCATTCTTTTTAGGTCTCCAAGTAAAACAGCTCAACAATGGTATTTTCATCAACCAGACCAAGTATACCAAAGAGCTCCTCAAGAGATTTGGAATGGAAACATGCTCAACTGCACCAACTCCAATGAGTCCAACAATCAAGTTAGAAAAAGATGAAGGGGGAACGGCAGTTGAAGTAACCATGTATAGAGGACTAATTGGATCGCTATTGTATCTTACAGCGAGCCGGCCTGATATTATGTTCTCAGTCTGTATGTGCGCCAGATTTCAGTCAGAACCAATTCAATCACACTTTATTGCTGCCAAGCGTATTCTGAAATACTTAAAAGGATCTCAGAACGTTGGTCTTTGGTACTCCTAAAGATTCAAACTTCAGCTTGATCGGATATTCAGACGAAGACTACGCTGGGTGTAAGATTGATCGTAAAAGCACCAGTGGAACATGTCAATTTCTAGGTGAAAGATTGATCTCTTGGTTCAGTAAAAAGCAGACATCGATTGCCACATCTACAGCTGAAGCAGAGTATCTAGCCGCTGGAAGCTGTTGCGCTCAAATGCTGTGGATTCAACACCAGCTCAAAGACTATGGCATCCAAGCTGTTGACTCTCCGATATTTTGCGACAACACAAGTGCAATCGCTATAACGTATAATCCAGTTCTGCACTCTCGAACAAAGCACATTGATATACGACATCATTTTATTCGAGATCATGTTGGCAAAAAGGAAATTCGGATCGAGCACATCTCAACAGAGCAGCAAGCAGCTGACATCTTCACCAAACCGCTCCCAGAGGCTAAGTTTAATTATTTCCGTCAAATTCTTGGTTTAATTGACTTATCTTAATAGTTTAGATACTTTCTTACTTTCGCACTTAAGGATTGTTGTTGCCACAGATCGATAATACAATGTTCAAGAAAGACACAGACCGGTCCGAACTTTCAGACCGATCCATGTCAATCTGATGTTATCCCATGATCTGTCTGGTCAATACATCTTTTGTACAAAAACAGCCCGGACTGATCGCACTTTAACCGCCTTAAACTATCTGTTATCCTGACCGTTTATTTTGAATTTCTTTTCATCAGTCATCGAGATAAAGACACGTGTCTTCTCTCTCCTATTTAGCGGGCTGAACATTTCATCTTCCTTCACTTTTTACAATTTACCGCTATCTGTTTCTTATTCTCTCACTCTCCTAAATCTTCGCACTCTTTTACCTTCATTCCAATGGCTACCATTACTCACAACTCTCTCTCCGTTGAGTTTAATGATATTTACAGGGCAGAAGATGCAGAGATGGTGACCATCTTTCGAGCTTTGGAATCATCTGGTCTGAAAAACTTTCTGGAGTGCGGCACAGTTGTTTATGAATCAGAAATCCGCGAACTATTCGCCAATGCCGTCTCCCAGAAGACATCAATATCCATTACTGTCAAGGGCAAATCATTTGAGATCTCGCCGATGACGCTGGCCAAAACCTTTGGCCTCCCCAATTCGGACTGACAGAATTTGGACAGATTCCTCAAGCGTCACTCTCAGATCTTCAAGGGAAGATCTCTATTTTTGGCCACCTCCTGCAACCCTCGTTTAAGAAGAAGGAAATGCTCTTTCATTTCCAGGTGCTGTGCGAAATCGTTGGCAAACCTCTTCTGGGCAAAGCAGGAAGTTTTGACGCTGTAACCGCAGAGAAGTTCAGGGCCATGGCGGCTATAATATCCGGACAGAAGATGAACTTGTCCGTGATTCTTTTTGGCGTTCTGATGGAAACGATGATTGCATCCAAACAGGCCGTATGCTTTGCTGTTCCTCTCAGCAAGCTACTGGAGTCCTTAGACATCGAGCTGGGAAAGCAGTCCGCTCTCAGTCCCTTCAAGATTCTAAACTCCAAAGGGCTCGCACTGCTGAAGTCCAAGGGTGCTCCGCCTACTCCTGCCACTCTGGCTGCAGTCAAGATTGAGAAGGGCGAAGAACAAGCTGTTGCGCGCAAACCTCGCGTCAAGCAGCAAGCTGACCATCCAGACTGATTCTGAAGAAACTCAGTCTGCTCCCTCGCCACCAACCAAGCCACTTCCCAAGAAGCCAAGAACCCAGATTACCAAACCAATCAAAACTCTACCCCTACCCATTTTGCCACCAACTAAAGTCACCCCTGCACCCCAATCTTCAAAACAAATTTCAACCACTTCAACCCCTGCACCTCAACATTCAACCCAAACTTCAACCCCTGCACCCCAAGTCACTATCCGACTCCCCTCTGCCATTCACGTGGTGAAAGGGATTGTTATCACTGAGTTGAGCGACTATACCCAATCAGGGATCAAGTCCCCTTCCTCCACCGGCAAGGGAAAAGCCATTCTCTCCGAACCAATCTCCTCTAAACCCAAATCGGCAGCGTAGACAGCCATCGACATTGCTATGGAGGATGTTGATGAGAAGGTGAATGCACTCATTGTGGTCTTTGATGAGTACGTCGAGTACCGGACTGTCAACCATATTGAGATGTTCTTCGGAAATCTGAACAGACTGAAGAAGATGGAAGAGGAAGTTCTAAAAGGAACAGAGACCGATGATGTTCGGCTTGCCGTGCAGCGCAAAGAACTATTTACGGCAAATCAAAGATTCAGTCTGGCCACTCTGCTCCTAGCTGCTAAGAAAGAGAACTTTGATCCGATTGCTCCAACTGCCAGAGATGATGGGGCCGTTATTGCTCAATTAGAGATGGATGTTCATGCTCTTCACTTAGCTGTCCGTTTTCAACGACAGAAGCTCAGTGTATCCACTCCCGCAACCAGCCCGGATCATCCCTCTGCAAGCAAGACTCTGGCAGAACCTTTCGTTGAGGTTATTCATTCTGATGCAGCAGAACAGACAGCTGAGCAAGCAGCGGATCAGACTGCAGAGCAAGTACCAGACCAGACAGTGGAGCAGCCATTGCCTAATGCTCCGTCTGCGACAGATGATGAACCATTGAATGTCTTGTTGGACTCTCCAACAACATCTATTCCTTTGGGGTCATCAGTCTCCCACGTTCAAATCAGTCCAACAGCAGAACTTGCAACAGTTGGCGCTCCAGAGTTCGTCGATCCGGATCTGGTGGTGTCCACCGTTGTTGCAGCTCTCCAGATTGAGGAGCCCTCCAGACCAAGCACTCTTCCAATCCATTTAGATGAAGATATGGCTTTCATTCAAACATTTTCTTTGGATATGGTCACCTTGATCCGGTCTGAAAGTCACCAAGCTGCTGTATCTTCACTTGTCCCGTTTGCTGAAGACGATGAACAGGCCTTGTCCTCATCAGATTCGCTCTCCCAGCCGACTATCTGATGCACCTCCATCTCTGGCAAGGACCCTTCAGCACTTATCTGACAACTGCCTGTCTCTCTCTCAGCGTGTTCTAGAGGTTCATCAAGGCCCAGCGGGTTACATCTCTGGACTTTGATTCATTTAAAGAGAAGATGACAGCCAGTATCGGTAGCCTTCAGCGAGGCATAAATGATCTGTTTTCTCAGCAAGCCACTTATAAGAACAGCCTGAGAAAATAGCAGATCGAGCTAGCCACTGAAGTCAGAGCATCTGTTGCCAATTCCCTCCGCGCTCAAGACGTTCGTGTTGACGCTATCAGCGCGCAGCTCGCACAAGTTGTTGATTTTCTTCAAGAGATTGCTGCTGACAAAAAGGGGGAAAAGAAGAAAGACTTCAAGCCGCCTCCAACTTCAAGAAGATAGCAGTCTCGTTGATTAAATTTTTTAGACTGACTGTATGCGAGATTTTTTATCAATAAAAATCTTTCTTTATTAAGTCCTTGTTCATTTATTTTGAACTTCAATAAAGGCTTAATCGATCCAACTTAATAATGTTCATTTATTTTGAACAAAAAGAAAGTAATCGATCCGAAAGTTTTCGCTTCAGAGTTCTTATCAGACTGGTTAAAAAGACTTAGAAGCTAGGTTTTGTCATCATCAAAAAGGGGGAATTCGTTAGTTCCGGATCTTATCGATGAGATTTTAAAGATGACAAAACATATCAGACCGGATCGAGTGAAATCAGACTGACCAGAACGATCGCCCAAAACAGATCAAGCTGATAAGATGACAAACCATATCAGACCGGATCGATGGACTTCAGACTGACTAGATCGATGCTTCAGATCGATCTCAATCTCTATCAGATCAGAGCAGTCAAGGATACATAAAGAATGGCTCCTCAGTCCGAATCATTAACGGCTATTTATTGTACCATTTAATGTCGTAATTAATGCTACAAAGGACCAAAGACTGAAGATTGACATATAAGGAAAGAATACAAAGAAAAACCTATCTGACAATCGCCGAAAGTATGAACCAGAACGGCAAGTATCCTGAAGAAGAAGACTGTAGCTTACTCAGAGCTCAAGCAGAGTCAAAGTTGCACATTAAGGGAAATAATGTCGTTGGTACTTACAAGTATAAAAGGATGCAACAAAAGGAATATAGAGGACTCTCGCTGATCAATTGAAAAACGCACAAGAAAGCAAAACAGCACAAGCTTACAAGCTCAGAAGCTCTCGAGCTGAAATTATTCTTAAGCACGTTTACTTTGTAACATTTGATCATTTAGGATCACTGTGTGCATCTTGTGTTTTCTGTGTTGAAAAATAGAAGTGAGAAACATATTGTAACTGTCAGACAAAGTGTGTCTGAGCAGATCGAGTGACTAGGAGTTTCAGACTGGTAGTGAGGTAAATCCAGCCTGAATCGGGTTTGTACAACAGGATTGTATAAATCAAAGTCTTCTAGTATAAACCTTCCTTAATTGGAAGAAGGGGAGACATAGAAGGATTACACCACCTTCGAACTTCCAGAAACATATCCTGTGTATTATCTTTCTGCACTTATTCTTTCATACTAGCCATCGAGCCGTTCTTACATATACAAGAACAGACCGTTCCGCACTTATACTTTCAGTGGTCTGTTCTGTACAAGAGTTGATTAAGAAACAGATTTCTTTCACTAATCCGAAAGAAATCACAAGGGATTAATTTTTAGAAGGAGTGTTCATTCACCCCCCTCTAAACACTCCGGACCGATCCTAACATCTGTGATGAGGCTGGTGGGGGTGCGGTATCAGTATAAGCACTCACCCCAATCTCTGCCAACTCCGCTCTTACAAGTGCATCATCAAAGGATGTCGGGTTGTTAGAAATCACCCGATCAAATAGTTCCGGTCGCAACCCCTTCAAAAAGTTCCTCATCTTTGCATGTCCATTGGTGGCAATGTGTGGAACATACCTCAACAAGGACGAGTAGTGCATGGCATAGTCCGAAACTGTCATGCTCCCTTGTTTCAAGTTTGTAAACTCATCCTCCTTTGATTGTCTAGCCGCAGCCGAGAAGTATCGGTTCAAAAACCGAGTTCTGAATAGAGTCCAGTCGACCACCATGCCTTGAGCCCTCAGCTCCATCACAGTCGTCTTCCACCACATAGAAGACTTCTTCGCCAATTGAAATTCCGCCAATCTCAACCATGCCGTCCTAGCACACGGCGCAGATACAAAGATTTGTTCCAATCTCTCTAGCCACTCTTCGGCCTCTTCCCCTGTTTCTGTTCCCTCAAACATAGGTGGGTGGAAGGTCAGAAACTGTGTCAGGCTAAGCTCCCCTGGTAGTAGCAACTGAGCAACCGGTTCCATGCCCACAGCAGCTGGGGGTAAAGGATTTGCCTGACCGATGCTAGCGTTCACGCTCCCAACATCACCAACCTCTTCATTAAGGTTCCCCGCATTCATAGCAGTCATGCTGTAATACAAAGGTTAACAATAATTCCAAACAATATACATGTTATGCCGTTAGATAACATGAACGATAATAAGCATGTTAGTATAACAGTTTATACACCAATATGCGCCACATGCATAAACATGCTCAAATGTAAACACTTAGCTAACCATGCTAAGGCTACCCTTCACTCATTCCCGGGTTCTCTAACCACTGCTCTGATACCACTGATGTAAGGACCCTAGTTCCTTAAGTGCGGATTAAAGGCGTAAATAAAAATTTTCATGCATAAACAGAGTATAACGGTTGTGTTGATGCCCTGAGCTATTAAATTACAGTGCCAAAATAAAGTTCAAAAGGGATTAGTTACATTCCCAACCAATGAATGATAATCCTATAGCTTTACACTACTCCTAGAGTAGATACTATACAAAAGAATCAAGCCTGCTACCAAGAGCACTCCTCACTAGCTCACCGCATCAACCCGCCTTAGCCCCTTCCGCCCAAAAGTACCTACAGGAACAACCCCAAAACCATGAGCATGTATATAAATCATATCCACAATAATATGATCATAATTCAATGCATAAACCGTAAATGCAATTCACTTCCTGTATTTAACACATTTAAAAGCTCCCTTGGTTGTCCCTGTACCACAATAATAATCAAAGGATTATAATGCCAATATGCATGTCATGACATGTATCCATTCCGTGTATATCAATGGCCAATTTCCAGTCTTATTATATCAGTGGCATAATACCCCTTGCGTTTATATGACAGCGGCATTAATACCCCTCGCTTTGACATATTAGCGGCATAATATCCATCGCATCAATATGACAGCGGCATTATCCTTCGCTTCGACATATTTGCGGCAAATATTCTTCATCGCTAAATATGACAGCGGCAAGTATTTTATCATCGCTTCGACAAGACAGCGGCAAGTATTCTATCACCACTGCAATATAATCTCGACTCACAATATATATGCAACCGTAATGCATATTCAACCATGTATGCAACCATAATGCATAGCCAACCATATATGCAACCATAATGCATATCCAATCATGTATGCAACCATAATGCATAATTAAGACCATGTATGCAACCATAATGCATAACCAATCAAAGCGTAATAAGTACGTTTTACCGTCCGATGCTCGTACGTCTCACTACGTACCTTAGTTCCAAAAGTGGAGATATTGTGGAACTTTATCTCCTTTGATGTGTGGCTACCTGGGATGGTTCTACACAATCACATGAATCCATATTAGAAGCCAATAAATGAACCATTACCAAAAACATCATCATTTAGAACAAAATCCCAAAACCACATTTTTATGCCTTGCGATCGATCGGTCCCCAAGCCCCGATCGATCGCTAAGTGAAGAAAAATAGGCATCCAAGTACTGCCTCCACCGATCGATCGAAACTTTTTATCGATCGATCGAGACGTCACACCGATCGATCGGAACAAAAGTTCGATCGATCGGTAAGCTCATTTCACGCCTTGTTCAGGCTCTGTTCTGCTCGATCGATCGGACCCATTTCTCGATCGATCGGGCAGCCCTGTTCCTGCGAGAAACTTCCAAGTATGAGCTTCCAACAACACCTAAACTCATATACAACCAAGATCAACCACCATTCTCAACATTTATCCACAAAACAACCTTAAAATACATCCCCCAAACATAAACAACATGTTGGACCAAGATCCACCATTTTAACCCCAAAAACAAGCTACAAACCCAACCAAAACTCAACAAAACTCTACCATAATGGAAGCTTACCACTTGAGCTCCAAGTTTTTAGCAAGAAATCACAAAAGACTCCTTTTTCAAAGCTTTCCCTTCTCCTCTAGTTTCAGAAACGAAAATGGAGGTTCTAAGATGAAAGGAGAGGGATTTGGGGACATGAAGTTGATAGGGAGGGGGTGATGGGATGTAAAGACTGCAAGTGGCTCCCTTGCCAACTCACATGAGATTTAAATGTGTAACCAAAACACAAGCATGGTATATAGAATACCCCAACATGATATTTTTAAAGCATTTTACTACAATGCACCAAAATCACCTATTAAAATCATGCTTTACCAAAATTACAAACCAACACATTTAAACCATTATGACACCCAATTTCCCAACATGTATAACATGCACCCTGAAATGCTCTACCGGGTCACGCCTACCATGTGACAAGCATTTTACTAAGATAATTAGTCCCAACACATAATCTAATTATCACCCAGATCACATAAACATAATTAATGCCCAAATTGTAATTAATTATTTCGGGGATATCACATGGAAGCTCAAATAAGGTGATTGACATTCAATCCAAGCAAGATCAAAGCAAACCCACTTGGGATTCAAAATGGGCAACTTACAAGAAGAAAACAACTTGTAAGAGAGCAAGCCCAGATTTTAGGCACCACTTACATTGCTATATCAGCTCTAGTTAGAGACCATTTGTGCCATATACATTCACTCTATTCATTGTATTTGAGAGCTTAATAGATGAAGTGAATATCATTGTAACGGTTGATGATTCATCACAACCGATTGAGAGGTCTTTGTATGTGAGGCATTAAAGAACATACATAGTTGAGTTGCTAGGAGTTCTAGTTGGATGGGGAATTCCCAACCGGATCGGGTTTGTACAACGGGATTGTATAAATCAAAGTCTTCTAGTGGAATCCTTCCATGAGGTGGAAGAAGGGGAGACGTAGAAGGATTACACCACCTTCAAACTTCCATAAACAAATACTTGTTTATTTACTTTACTTGCATATCTCTAAAATATCTTTCAAATGGTTAATCGGTTATAGAGCATGTTATTTTGAGTGTCTTCCGCTCGATTTTGTAACCGAACTTGATATAATCTATCGGTGCAATTATTTCAAGAACACGAGCTATTGAAGCTCAAGTTGGTTGAACTCGGGTGTGGACTGGCCACCCACCCCGATCGATCCTGGCAAGTGGTATCAGAGCAGGTTGTTCTTGAAAGCATTTTAACCGATTTTAGACGGAAATCTTTTAAAGAAAATTTCTCATGAGCATGAAATCAATTTCATTGCATTCATTTTGCACGAAAATAATTTTAAAATCTATTTTAAAGGTTTAATTTTTGTTCAATCTGTTCTTGACTCGTTTTTAAGTTTGAAATTGTTATTTTGAGATTTGTTTAAACAATTTTTGAAGTATTTCAGCTTTTCTGGCAGCCTGCAGCGACTTTGGGAAATATGACAAAACTTCTTGCTCGGATGTCCAAATGACAAACCGCTTTTTGCGTTGTAAACTAGACTCATAGAGGATCGTAGCGTTATAGGGCTTGCAGCCTGATTATGCACTAGGAAATGCAGTGTATTCTGCAAAGATGAGCCATGTGTGCTGCCACAAGAATTGATGAATGAACATTGTTGGAGTTTTGTGAAGAAAATCATGGTTGTTGTGCTAGCTATAAAAAGAGGTTATTTTTGTTCAAATTTTTCTGTGCACTGCATAGTTTTTGTTTAAAAATATATATATATATATATTTGAAATCGATCCTCTCATCTCTCCTTATTTGCCATTTTCATTTATTCAAATTTTAAGGGGGAGAATTAATTCAATCCTTGAGGGGGAGTAAATTTTATTTGTCTTCTTTTTTTATTCACACAAAAGGGGGAGAAATATGCTGTTTTTTAAAAATATAATTTCTTGTTATGCAACATTGTGCTTTAATGTTCAAATTTTTATCCGAGTTTTGTGATCATCAAAAAGGGGTAGATTGTTGGGTTTTAGGAACCCGAATAATCTTGGTTTTGATGTTAACAAAACTTATTATTGTATTGCTAACATATTTCATCAAATGTGCAGTTCATAGATCATAATTAAGAGCTTGATGGATTACAAAGAAGTAGCTTGAAAATATCAAGCTGGACCAAGACTGAAATCCTGGCAGGGCGGATTGTTTCGATCATATCTCATAGCTCAGTTATCAAAATGGCGTGCTTCCAAAGAGGTTGAACATCCAACTAAAAATACTAAAGTCATACTTCACAACAGATCAGCTAGTTTGAATGTGATCAAGGAGAAAAGACGCCTGCAAGATCGAGCTGTACCACGAAGAAACAGCAAGCTGTTACAGCAAGCAACTGTCAGTCTGTTGGGCATAACTCTTAGCTTGCTTATCGAAATGAGATGATTTTGTATGGGTTGGAAAGCTAAGACAAAGATTCACAAGTCATCTTGGAAGTCAAAGACTGAATCGGACGTTAAAATGGCCAAAAAGCTTTTGCAAGTCACGCCATATGCTGCTGCATCCAGCAAACATACAGCAGGACCATCGCCTCGTATTTCGAGCTTAACTCTCTCATATGAACTTGAAATCGAGGGATTATTGATTCTATGGAAATCTAAGAGAAAGGGCTACAACTTTCATGTAGATCACTTTGCCAAGATATCAAAAAATCAAGAGCTACAAGCAACAGATCGAAAGAGCAAGTTTATCAAGATGTTTTTGTACCAAGGTTGTCTTGCACCAGACTGATCTGTCCAGAAGACTGATCCGGCCAGACTGATATATCCAAGCTGATCCGGCAAGACTGATCTGTACAAGACTGATTCGGCCCATCCGGTCCGAAATATAAAGAGCATAGAAACAAAAATATGACTGTTGCAAGCTCGGAAATGGTGCAGAACCTTTTCCAACGGGCATATTCTTGTGTCTAACGTATATATCATTGTTTGGGGCTATATATACAAGTCTTGGAAGCTCAAATAAGGTGATTGAAGATCAATCCAAGCAAGATCAAAGCAAACCCACTTGGGATTCAAAATGGGCAACTTACAAGAAGAAAACAACTTGAAAGATAGCAAGCCCAGATTTTAGACACAACTTACCTTGTTATATCAGATCTAGTTAGAGATCATTTGTGCCATATAAATTCACTCTATTCATTGTATTTGAGAGCTTAATAGATGAGTGAATATCATTTTAACGGTTGATGATTCATCATAACTGATTGAGAGGTCTTTGTATGTGAGACATTAAAGAACATACATAGTTGAGTTTCTAGGAGTTCTAGTTGGATGGGGAATTCCCAACTGGATCGGGTTTGTACAATGGGATTGTATAAATCAAAGTCTTCTAGTTGAATCCTTCCATGAGGTGGAAGAAGGGGGGACATAGAAGGATTACATAACCTTCGAACTTCTATAAACAAATGCTTGTTTATTTACCTTACTTGCATATCTTTAAATATCTTTCAAATGGTTAATCGGTTATAGAGCAGATTATTTTGAGTGTCTTCCGCTCGGTTTTGTAACCGAACTCGATATAATCTCTCGGTGCAATTATTTCAAGAACACGAGCTATTGAAGCTCAAGTTGGTTGAACTCGGGTGTGGACTGGCCACCCACCCCGATCGTTCCTGACAAGTGGTATTAGAGCATGTTGTTCTTGGAAAGCATTTTAACCGATTTTAGACGGAAATCTTTTAAAGAAAATAATTTTATGCTCATGAGCAATTTTCAGGATAATTTCTCGCGCAAACCAGTTATAATTGCAGAGTATGCTTTCCATTCCAAACAACAATAATTTTACCCTATATAATAAGTGTCCTAAATTTACAATTGTGAGGAATAGTAATGAATAGTATTTACGAAAATATTGACCAATATACGGGTACGTGGTGCGGTGCCAAAAAAAAAAAACTAGTAATACTAATAAAGAAAGAAAAGAAAGGGAGAATGAGATTGATGAGAAGTAGTTGTGATCATAGATATTACACATGGATTGTTGGTTTTTGCGAAAGAAGAAAGATCTGAAATGTTTAGGTCTGCACAGTTTGTATTTGATGTTGTCTATTTTGGCCATTTTGACTGAAAATAATCGAAGCTTCAGCCCTGCTGATCTTATGTTTCTTCCTCTAGCGAGCTACCTTCAGCATTGAAGCATGCATAACACTTTTGGCTGCACAGAAATTGTCACGCCTCGAGTCCGGAGCGCGTGACACTGGCGTTGAATCCAAATATGAAATTTGAATACAACAAGCCTCGTGTACAGATCTATGATAAAACCAATTGTGTCGGATTAAATCAAAGATGCGGAAGCGTAAATAAAACTAATAAATTTTCTTGAAAGTTCTTCGTGGATCATTATCTCCAAAATTGTTCTTGTTCTTCTTCCTCGATCTCTTCTTTTTGCCTTTGTCTGAGAGGGGAGGTAAGGGAAGGTGAGTGTTTGGGAACACTCAGCAAGTAGGGGCCGATTGAACATGGTAAAAATATATATATATATATTCATAGCAAAAATCCTTTAAATATTTCTTTGTCAAATCACATAGATCTAAGCATATAAACACATTTGTTACTCATAAACACATAAATTCCACATATTCACATAACGACTTATTTGATTCAAAATGTGGCTCCGCAAGTCATTTCATTCATAATCATGCCACATACTTGTTATATATAAAACAAATTCTTCACAATTGATGTTCAATCGAAAGTTTAAACATATATATTGTTTTGAAAAACGAAATGGTAATGTAGCAAAAACCCACTTATAGTTGAATAATCGAAGAACGTTGAGATGAGATCCTAGTTGAGAAAAATGGTGCAAACTATTCCTCTCTTGCCTTGAAGTGCTCGAAAATGAGTGGGTGCATGTGAGATGATTTTCAACAAAATGCAAAGTGTAGAGTAATCCCTTCTTGGTATGGTGTAATGTGGTTTTAATGTGGGGAGGAATGTCCAATTTAGATCCACTATTTTGGCTCCCAATTGGCAAGACTTTAGTGTATGATGTGTGGATGTTGCTAATATGATTGGGAGGCAATTAAATGGGATTGAGTGATGTGATTTTAATTATGAGGAATTTAAACCGGGTTCCTTAACTTTGGTCATTTAGTGTCATGATTTGGCGAGTAAATGAATGTAAATATGCATCTTGTAGGATAATCTTTTCTTTGGTATGGTATAATATGATATAATGTAGGACACTTAATTGCATCCCATAATTTTGGTCTCCTAATGACAAGATTTGGGTCAAGATGAATGTGGTCAATAATTGGTAATGTAGAAGAATTTATTGACAATTACAAAACTTTGACCATCTAATGACATGATTTAAGCAAACTATTAAATATCTTTATATTAGAATAAATGGGATTGAAAGATTGAATGGTGGCAAGACTTGGGTTAGACACTTAAATGTCATTGAATGACTTATGACAAGGTTTGGACAAGACCATTGAATGGTTTAATTATGCACTTTCAAAACTCTAGTAGGTGAAAGTGGAGCCTCATTGGGTGCCTTTTTATGTAGTCTTAGTTAGGAATTATAGTCCATAACTTTTATTCATTCATTGCAAGATTTAAGATTAGTTATTATTATCATTATTATTTTTCAATGATTTCTTAATTATCTACAAACTTAGAATTATTTAAAGTCTACAAGCTAAAATCATATAACATTGGTATTATCTCCTACACAAACTCTAATAAGTTAACTACTAAGTTATTTAAAGTCCACAAGATTGAGTAATACAATTCAATCCAACATAATGCAAATCTATTATTTTTATTTACTTTTCAATGTTATATCGGTATCACGTAATTTGTTCGACCAAAATTCCGGGTCTTCACATCCCTCGCTCCTTATTGGAAATTTCGTCCTCAAAACTTGAGTCGGCTTCAGAAATACATCACATAATCACGTAACACATATCTCATGGCTTCTTTGGGTTCAAGAGGTGGCTTCCATGCGCATAGCACTTTGCTCATTGGATTCAAGAGGTGGCCCCCGTTATGTGTAGCACTTTGCCCCGTCGGTTCAAGAGGTGGCTCCCACATAACGTGGCACTTTGCTCCTCCGATTCAAGTGGTGGCTCCTACACACGTAGCACTTTGCCCGCCAAGCCTTTACTTGTACATTTACACAAAATCTCACAACGACTTATTGGATTCAAGAGGTGGCTCCCATGCGCATAGCACTTTGCTCATTGGATTCAAGAGGTGGCCCTCGTTATGTGTAGCGCTTTGCCCCGTCGGTTCAAGAGGTGGCTCCCACATACCGTGGCACTTTGCTCCTCCGATTCAAGTGGTGGCTCCTACACATGTAGCACTTTGCTCCGCCAAGTTCTTACTTTTACATAAACACATCTTATGCATAGAACTGTCAAAATGGGCTAGGCCCGCGGGCCTGGCCCAACCCAACCCGCCAAATAGGCGGGTTGGGCAAGCATTTTTATGGCGGGCCAACCCGCGGGTTGGCCCCATTTTTTAAAAAAAAAAAATTTTGTTATTTCTTTTTTTTAGGCTCAATTCATAGATAAAAACTCAATATCACATTGAAGCATTCGATCTACTATATATTTTTCACTTGATCTTGCTTGAAAGTTGCAACAAGTATTTCAAAAATGAGTAAAATACTGATTCACTAATAAATTTTTTTTAGTAGCAGTGTTAATATCTAGATAAAAGCTGAAACAAGTTTAAGTATTCTTCTACCATCAGTTTCAGTTTCGACAAGTTTAGTTGGGAATATTTTTTTGAAGTTTCTTAAAAAAAAAAATTAAATTTTTTTTTTAAAAAAAAACTAAAAGTAAAAAAAAAATATTTCGGCGGGCCAGCCTGCCCCAACCCGCGGCCCGCTTCGGGTCGGGTTGGGTTGGGGTTTTCCCAACCCGCCTGGAGGCGGGCCCAAACGGGTTGGGCCCGTTTGGGCCGCGGGTTGGGCGGGCCAGCCCGTTTGGGTCGGGCTGGCCCGTTCTGACAGCTCTACTTATGCATAATCACATGGCAACTTATTGGATTCAAGAGGTGGCCCCCATTATGTGTAGCACTTTGCCCCGTCGGTTCAAGAGGTGTCTCCCACATAACGTGGCACTTTGCTCCACCAAGTCTTTACTTTCACATAAACATATTACAACTTATTGGATTCAAGAGGTGGATCCCGCGTGCATAGCACTTTGCTCTTATGGATCAAGAGGTGGCTCCCATGCATGTGGCACGCCCACATCATGTAGCACTTTGCCCCGCCGAATCAAGTGGTGACTCCTACACACGTAGCATTTTGCTTCGCCAAGTCCTTACTTTTACATAAACATATGACAACTTATTGGGTTCAAGAGGTGGCTCCCACGTGCATAGCACTTTGCTCTTAAGGATCACGAGGTGGTTACCATGCATGTGGCACGCCCACATCATGTAGCACTTTGCCCCGCCGAATCAAGTGGTGACCCCTACACACGTAGCACTTTGCTCCGCCAAGTCCTTAATTTCACATAAACATATTTTACACTTAATCGCATGACAATTTATTGGATTCAAGAGGTGGCTCCCGTGCGCATAGCACTTTGCTCATTGAATTCAGAGGTGGCCCCCGTTATGTGTAGCACTTTGCCTCGTCGGTTCAAGAGGTGGCTCCCACACAGCGTGGCACTTTGCTCCTCCGATTCAAGTGGTGGCTCCTACACACGTAGCACTTTGCTCCGCCAAGTTCGTACTTTCACATACACATATCTCTTAATTTTTCAGTTTAAATCATACTAAAACTTTTTAGAATTCAAACCACACACATACTTTCCATATTCGTGTGAATCTTTAAAGCATACTAAATGATTTCGAAAACAAAGAATGATGTATCTTAACTTTAGAAAAGTGAGCAAATAGAGTTCCGAGTTTCCACTTGGAATGAAGGTTTAAATTTGTTGCGTAGGAATAACCATGGAATAACACAAATCCAGATACACTCGGAGAGTAAATTAAAATTTTACTAATTAAACTGAGAGGTTCACCACGAAATCCTAAACAAAGAAAATCATCACTTGATACCCAAGATATATTCTTTATTATCCTTAAGATATTGCATACTAGAAAAAATTAGTCTATTGTTTCTCCGTCTCCTAAATCCCTTTCAACATCTTCCAGTGTCATATGATCTTCATCTTCCATCAGGAAATTTATCATAGACTGCTTGTAGGCGACTTCCTGTGCCAATTCATTCCTCTCATTTACGAGGGCTTGAATTTGAGTCCACATGTTCTCCCGATGCTCATTGAACTCCTGCTCGAAGCGTTTCAACTGTTGGCACTTATTAATGTGGACTTTCATAAGTGTTTTGTTGTCCTCTATCGCTTTTATAAGTCGCTCTTCGGCACGATGATGGTGGTAGGTCATCCTTTGGGCCTTGTAATGGTAGTAATTGATTATCTCCAACAACTCTGTCTTGTCTCGCATCTCCTTGTCTTGGAATATTTTAAATTCGGTTATCTCATGCTCCTTCTTTTGGATCAAACTATTTTGAGCATGAGTCATCGTAGCCTACGTCGTATCGAAAAAAATGTTATGGTGGATGAGGAATTGAAGGATGAGATTTCGTGAGTTAGAATTCTTTGAGGAGAAAAAATTAGATCATCAATTGGTTCCGTTTCGGTTGCTGAATTTTGAAATTGACAAATGATTTTTCTTAGAAATGATGTGAGGGTAAATAACACGATTTTGATTGGAATAAACTGCTTCGGTGGTTCAAAAATCAAGGGCAAGAATTTGAGATATTATGATTTAAAAGGCGTGGATTGGGGCTTCAAGAAGTTCGATCACTCAAGGTTTGGAATTTCGAAATTGTTTGAGGGCTAATAATATACATGTTATGAGGATTCATAACCCAAATTTAATTTGAATTTGGTATTCCGAGTTGTGTGAAATCGATGCCCAAAATTTTCGCAGATTAGGGTTCTTAGGGCGAGAAACACGATCCAAAATTGAGCATCTTCCCTTGTTTGTGATTTTGATTGGATAGAGGGTTTTTGTTAGGAATTGAATATAGATCATAAACCCGAAATTAATTTGAAATCGTTTTTCGGATTGATGATGAAATTGAATCCAAATTTTTCCGTGACCTAGGGTTCTAAGAGGCGTGGATTGCGGCTCAAAATTGGAAGTTTTTCCTTGTTCATTATTTCAATTGGATAGAGGGCTTTTATTTGTTGTATGATAATGAGTGATATCCCGAAATTAATTGGGTTTTCATTTTTGAATGGTGGATCAAATCGACAGTTGAAATTTTCAAAAATTAGGGTTTAAGGGCAAAATTCTCGGTCCGAAAATTGAGTATTTCCTTGTTTGTGATTTCAATTGGATGCAGAGATTTTAATGAGAATGATCTTAGGATTAATACTCCAGATTTATATCGGATTTTATGTGGAGAAATCAATATGGAATTTCTAAAAAATTTAGGGTTCATATGCGTGAATTGTGGCTCGAAATTGGCCATCTTCCATTGTTTGGGAGTCAGATTTGATAAGGGGCTTTTGATCATAGTGCTACGTTTATTAAACACCTAGATTTAATTTTGAAATGGTGTTCAGATTGATTGGTTAAACGGATTAGAAACTTTCGGAAATTAGGGTTCTTGGTTGGGAAATGCATTCGGTAATCTGTGATTGAGACTTGAAATTAGTTTAGGGATTTTGTTCTATAAGTGAAGACGATCACGTTGATGGGTCGCATGTTCCGATACATTGCCCGAGGGGCGAGATCGGGAAGTAAAATTTTCGAACGGTTTTAAGCTTTTGGTCGCAATTTGGCGGAAAACGACGTCTGTTGGAGCTGATACTTTGACTGGAGAGTCGAGGGGGTGCGACGATTCTTGTCGTGGATATACCGTAGCTTTTCCGGCAGTGGTGAGGCGGCCGCGGTGGAGAAGCTAGATCTAGGGTTTATCGATTTTTAAAATTAAATTTTTTTTTAATAAAAAAAACAGAAGTTAATTCGATTTTCCCCAACTGATTTTTCGATTTTAATTAGTTGCCTATTAGGTTCGGGATTCATAATTTGGTTGTTTTATATCAACCAAAACTCTTTCCCAGTGGGATCATGGAACCTGGTTTTGCTCTGATACCACTAAAATGTCACGCCCCGAGTCCGGAGCGCGTGACACCGGCCTTGAATCCAAATATGAAATTCGAATACAACAAGCCTCGTGTACAGATCTATGATAAAACCAGTGTATTTATTCCAAAATCAATAAATCGTCATTACAATTGATATTACAAAATACAATTGTGTCGGATTAAATCAAAGATGCGGAAGCGTAATAAAACTAATAAATTTTCTTGAAGGTTCTTCGTGGATCATTATCTCCAAAATTGTTCTTATTCTTCTTCCTTGATCTCTTCTTTTCGCCTTTGTCTGGGAGGGGAGGTAAGGGGGTGAGTGTTTGGGAAAAACACACAGCAAGTAGGTGCCGATTGAACATGGTAAAAAGATATATATATATATATATATATATATATTCATAGCAAAAATCCTTTAAATATTTCTTTGTCAAATCACATAAATCTAGGCATATAAAAACACATTTCTTACTCATAAACACATAAATTCCACATATTCACATAACGACTTATTTGATTCAAAAGGTGGCTCCGCAAAGTCATTTCATTCATAATCATGTCTCATGCTTGTTATATATAAAACATATTCTTCATAATTGATGTTCAATCGAAAGTTTAAACATATATATAGTTTTGAAAAACGAAATGGTAATGTAGCAAAAACCCACTTACAGTTGAATAATCGAAGAACGTTGAGATGAGATCCTAGTTGAGAAAAATGGTGCAAACTATTCCTCTCTTGCCTTGAAGTGTTCGAAAATGAGTGGGTGCATGTGAGAGGATTTTCAACAAAATGCAAAGTGTAGAGTAATCCTTTCTTGGTATTGTGTAATGTAGTTTTAATGTGGGGAGGAGTGTCTAATTTAGATCCACTATTTTGGCTTCCAATTGGCAAGACTTTAGTGTATGATGTGTGGATGTTGCTAATGTGATTGGGAGGCAATTAAATGGGATTGAGTGAGGTGATTTTAATTAGGAGTAATTTAAATTGGGTTCCTTAACTTTGGTCATTTAGTGTCATGATTTGGCAAGTCAATGAATGTAAATATGCATCTTGGTAGGATAATCTTTTCTTTGGTATGATATAATATGATATAATGTAGGAGACTTAATTGCATCCCATAATTTTGGTCTCCTAATGACAAGATTTGAGTCAAGTAATGAATGTGGTCAATAATTGGTAATGTAGAAGAATTTATTGACAATTACAAAACTTTGACCATCTAATGACATAATTTAAGCAAACTATTAAATATCTTTATATTAGAATAAATGGGATTGAATTGTGGTTGTAAGGGATTGAATGATGGCAAGACTTGGGTTAGGTACTTAAATGTCATTGAATGACTTATGACAAGGTTTGGACAAGACCATTGAATGGTTTAACTATGCACTTTCAAAATTCTAGTAGGTGAAAGTGGAGCCTCAATGGGTGCCTTTTTATGTAGTCTTAGTGTAGGAATTATAGTCCATAACTTTTATCCATTCATTGCAAGATTTAAGATTAGTTTTATTATCATTATTATTTTTCAATGAGTTCTTAATTATCTACAAACTTAGAATTATTTAAAATCTACAAGCTAAAATCATATAACATTGGTATTATCTCATACACAAACTCTAATAAGTTAACTACTAGGTTATTTAAAGTCCACAAGATTGAGTAATACAATTCAATCCAACATAATGCAAATCTATTATTTTTATTTATTTTTCAATGTTATCTCGGTATCACGTAATTTGTTTGACCAAAATTCTGGATCTTCACAGAAATACTGAAAAGATCAATAGGCCGAGCTGAAATACTTGGATTATAAGTTTCTAGGTGAAGACAAAACACTTGGGTTTCTGTACCCCGACGCCAGATCCAAACGCAGCGGAAATAATACAATAAACAGATCTGACACGGGGACGGTCGATCGCGCCTGATTCATATATAAACATGCAAATATCATAAAATAATGCACGAAAAGGGATTACCGATAACAGCGAAATCAATCTGATGACGGTGATCCTCGAGTCCAATCAACCTGACCAGATCTACAAGCCCGGCACCAGTGCTAGTGTGATGCCGGCTTTTCTATGAGGATGAGTGTATTGAATGGAATCTAAATCACCAAACTTAGAGAATGACTGGCATATTTATAGTTGTCTAGTTGGGCTAGGGTTCATTAAGCCCAGCAGGCCAACCATTGGCCCATTGGCTTGAAGGGCATTGCTAACAATCTCCCACTTGCCCAAAAGATAAAACAAAACTACAAACTCATAATCCAAGCAACTCAATCCAATTGAATAACTTGATGTACTACTAATGTACATAATTATGAGACATAAATATATCAAACGTTTTAATTTAGAACTTTCTATAGATGAAACATTTTCAAATATAGAAACTCCACTAACGTGAGGAGCTTTCAAAAATTAAATGCATCTCTTCTAAATCACTCAATTTGAGCACTTAACATTTAAGTCTCAATTCTCATCAGTAGATCGGGGGCCGGTTGATTGTGACCCAACGAGGCTCAAGTGTATCATAGCAGTAGGATCACAACCTTTGTGATTTTAGAAGTCAAACACTTCTTTGGGCTTACCCTGAATGCCTCATTGCCAATTAAACTCCTTTAATAGACAATGGCCGAAATACAATTTCAGCAACAACCTACCGATCGTGGGTAGCGCCTAGCATCTACGCTTCACGAAGACCTAGATACAAATGACTAGCAACATACGAGAACCTGTCAGCCATAGTTAGCGTGCAGTACATTCCTTTCACTCAATATGTCCCGATTGAATCAAGGGCATTGGTTGATCGAGACCCATTATGATTTCAATAACTATGTATTTGTTTCACGTTATATGATTCCTTGTGTGCGTATATGAAAAACTCATTTTTCACAAGCACTACCCACTCTGGCCAGAGATTCCTCGAATCATATATAGAAAAACACATAGGACATCCTGGTTCATCAAGACCAGTGGTGAATCCCCAACGACAATCATAGGTCTCTGACAGCATCACTGAATACCCAAAATAATGACTTTATGACCCACATGTGATCAGTCATTAAATCAAAGTACACAGCTATCTATCAAGACCTCAATGACGCCTCGGGCCATGAGGAGTAATGGTGCACAACTATGACTAGAAATTCTATACTCGACAAATGGTAACCACTTATAGAATTCCGAGTAGGGTCGTTCAGTGAACTCATTCCTAATGAGCACCTATTCATGTGTGCTGACTTCTCCAAGCCGAACGCCGATGAAACGCGGCGCACTACACTAGACACATCATGAATACCAATCTCTAACGAGCATATATCGATATCCCATTCTCGAAGGCTCATCGACCAGGAACATTTAGAAATCGTAGTCGAGAATGTATTTCATGGTCACCATCATATGCGTAACCACATTCTATGGACTATAGCAATCTCAAGGACTTCATCAACACATCAAGATGCATGGGTAAACAGATGAAGAAGTGCCATATATATTAATATTCAAACAAAGATTTGTCATAATAAGATTACAAGTACAATCAATCAACTATTGATTTACTTAATCATGTATAACAACAATATCTTTCACTTTCCCAAAGCCAACTACTCATGTGTCTTAAGACCATCTTCCCAAGATGTCTAACAGACACCAATCCTTGTAAAGGCTTTGTCAGTGGATTCACTATATTTTTCTGTTGAAGCGATTCTCGCGATAATAATGGCGCGTCTACCATCTCTCTCATTAGATGGTATTTTCTCAATATAAGTTTGGATACTGATGAGATCTTGGCTATTCATAATAGCTCAGATGTTGTCATAGTACACAGAGACTGTGTCAACTGCACTAGAAATTACACCCAACTCTTGGATGAAATTTCTTATCCAAACTGCCTCTTTGCTGCATCGTATGCTGCAATGTATTCAGCTTCAGTGGTGGAATCCAATGTGGTGTCTTGCTTGGAACGTTTTCAAGAGACATCACCATCATTGAGCTTAAATACAAATCCGAACATCGATATGGTATCATCTACATCCAATTTAAAAACCAGCATCAGCTTAGCCTTCAACTTTTATTTCTCCACTTACAGATCCAAAAACCATGAACATATCATAAGTTCTTCATAAGAACTTGAGGATTATTTTCACAGTTTTCCAGTGACCTTCACCGGGATCTGTCTGATGTCTGCCCATTACTCTAAGAACATACATCATGCCAAGTACAGACCATAGCATACAATATGCTATTAAAAGTAGAAATATAAGGTACAAATGTCATCTTTTCTCTCTCCTCATCAATCTTACGTCCCATTGACTCGAGAGATGAATACTATGACATAATATGAAGTAACTCATTTTTCGACTATTTTATGCTAAACCCTTTTAGCACTAGTGTTTATGTACGTAGATTGAGAGATCTCAAGCATCCTTTAGATCTATCCCTATAGATCCTTATGCTAAGCACGTATGACGCTTCTCCCAATCTTACATGGAGAAATTAGTAGATAATCATGCTTTAATTGATTAATCCAATACCATTCACAATGAGCATGATATAATCGACTGAAAGCATCACAAATGTAACCATGCTCCCACTAACCCTTTTGCACACACATGTCACTTCCGGATTTTTAACAAAACCAAACACTTTGATGATGTTATCAAAACGGAAGTTCAAACTTCGAGATGCCTTCTTAGGCCCATAAATGGACCTCTGGAGTTTGAAAACATTTTTCTCACTCCAAGAAGTTGTAAACATATTTGGCTGCTACATTTCTACCTCAATGCCACCACTGAGAAATGTTGTGTTCACATCCATTACTCATATCTCATATTCATAATATAAAGATATAACTAATAAAATCTAAATAGACTATAGCATCATAACCGATGAAAATTTTCTCATAAACAACTATTTGCCTATGAGAATAACCTTTTCTCACCAGTCAAGCTTTGAAGGTCACTACCTTCCCATCCACTCCAAGCTTTCACTTGTAAATCCATGCAGCCAATGGGAACAATTCCCAAAGATGATCTACTAAGGCCCATACCTTATTGGAGTACATGGATTCCATTTCAGATTTCATGGCATCTTGCCAATGTCCCGAATCAATATCTGACATCGCCTCCTTGAAAGTCCAAGGATCATATCCATGGTCTATTTCTTGACTACTTTTAAGGAGTAGATTCATTCTATCAGGAGCTCTTGAAACAATTTCAAATCTCCTTGGTGTGTGTAAATCAAAGGTTGTGATTAACTAAATTAATTTCACCGTTTTCACTTTTCTAGTGGTTTGTGGTTCTTGAACCCTTTCAAGTTATATTATTTTGTCATCCTTTCTAATAGAAACATTTTCTCTAGAAAGATTGCACTTGCGAAACAAACTCTTTGCCTGCAATTGATAATATAATTTCCACAAAATAACATAAGATGGATCAACTATCCAACTCATCTCCCACTGGCTGCTTCACATAAGCAGAACAATCTCAAAATAAAAATTTTGATTATTTTTCAGTCCATATCGTATATGGAGTTTTGGTCACTGCATTGGTATGAATTATATTCAACAAATATGTACATTTAGAGAGTTACTCAGAGAGAATCACATTCTCTTTAAGATAACTCAACATCATCTTGCACTAACATTTAGTGCTCCACATACGTCCATATGAATCAAATTCATTGGACATTCAGCATATGCTAAATATATGTTGGATTTAAGTTATCATTCTTTTTATATTCTTTAAATATAATCATACTAATCATTCATAAGTTCACCAGATTCAATAAAACATGCATTCTTAAAAATACTGCAAATCACATTCGCATATTTAAAAGAATATCATTATCTATCAAAATAGGAACAATGTTCATGATTAAATCTAGAACAAATGAATAATTGCTCAAACCAGTTCCTAACAAGTTCAAGATTTTATATTAAATAAATGTTTCAAATAGCCTTTGCAACAACTATTGCTACAATGCTTAGCCTCAGGTAGGTTTCACCTTCCTAGGGCTCTCTACTTCTTCACATCACATGCAACTCTTTGCAAAAATGCGAGCACAACTGGCATCATATACCAAAGAAGTAGAACCAATAGAAACATTTAATTTTAATATAAAACATACCCTTTCTAGAACGCTTCTAGTCTAGGTATTTCTTACAATTTTGCGCCAGTGACCAGCAGTGAAAACATAGATGCCTCTCCTTTCATAGTTGCTACTATATCATTTTTCATCTTTTGAGGTTGGGAATCATTTCTCTTCCTCTTCTTTATCCTTGAAATACCATTGGTAGAAGATTCAATAAGAAGAACACGTTTCTCCTTTGAATCAAGGATACATGAGTTTCCAACATTTTGACTATAAGATCAAATCTACAGCCAATTAATGAGGATTTGTCACATTCAGATTTTCCAATTTCTCAACAAGAGATATTTTTCTTACACTATGCTCATAGACCGAAGCCCTATCTCGCATGTGAAATGAAAATAGCTCTTTTGAAATCGCGAGTCTCAGTAATCGCGTCTATTCACCAAACAACATTTGTAGGTGTTGGAAAATATCAGCAATGTGAACGAATTTCTCATATCTGTGTTGAAACTCATTGGTGACATTGATACTATCATATAGCACCTAGTCTAGAGACCATCGTCCCATCACTTCTCAAGTGTGGCAATCTCTTCATGAGACGAACCGGGAGACACTTCAACAGGAGGCTCTCACCAAGGGTATATAGCAACCTTTTAGAAGCAAGCACTATTTTAAAATTAATAGTCAATCAAAATAATTTGGTGCGGTTACTTTGTTTGTATCGAGAATTGATGCAATCGGATTCACGGCAATCACAATACTGAGAATAAACAGAAAATACATGCAAACCGTTTGATTATTAATTAATTCAAAAACTATGGACTTTAATTATTCGTCTCGTGATTGACATAACCCTACGGAGGCAGGCCAATTATGCCTTCTCACGTCAAACTAACCCACCCCACGGATGGTAATGTTCGCCAATAAGACCCCACGAGGGTGAGCAATCTTAAAGGTTAGCAGAACCCTATCCATAATTAAGTGGCAGTTAAACACACAGCTTTCCCATGCCAGATGCCCCCCACGAGGGTGAGACAAGACACCTGACACAAGTAGCGTCTCATGGCTTAACTGTTGATGGAAGACAGGAAACAACAAACTCCTTTGAGCTCCCTTTACAGTTTGATATTAAAATTTTTGAATCATATTCAAAAGAGGGATTTAATAATTTTCAAATCTCATCAAGTACTTGTTTGTTTGATTGCCGGACTCATGCAACTATGTTTTATTCATGCAGTCATATGTACTAATAAAACATACAAACAAACATTTATCATACATCACATGCTTAATAAAAATAAATATGGACGATTCGGCCTTTTCCTAATTGATCCACGTGAGCCATACGTGGATCACAAGTCTGTCTAAGGTGATGCAGGTATGTAATGCAATCCTATTACATTTTTGCTTCCATTATGCATGTCTTGATCTTGGTGCTCCGTCTTCAATCTCGATCTCCCACTAATTCTAAAGATTTTACATTTAAATCGTGCAAACAAGAGAATAGGGATACAAATCCGGGGTGGAATACATCAGAAAATAGAGAGAGCAGACTTGCAGGCCTGATAACCAAAAATCACAATAATAATGAAACAATAAAAACCTAAACATTCACCTAAACACATTGGTCAAGGCTCGTAATCATCCATCATGCATTTACAACATATGTAATTAAACATTAAACTAAACAATTACATCATATGTAATTGTACTAATTACATCACATGTAATTAGAGCACAATAATTAATTTATTCTATCATTTTCCACTAATCGCATCATTAATTGAAAATAATATTAACAAATTAAATAAAACAATTTTATTTAATTTCTAATTAATTAATTTTCATTTAGTTGGTAAAATCACTATTTTACCATTTAACCATCATATTAATCGAAAATAAAATTAACAAACTAAATGAACTACTTTCATTTAATTTCTAATTAATTAAATTATCAATTAATTGGTAAAATCACTATTTTACCTCAAATCATAATATTAGTCAAAAATAAAATTAATAAATTAAATGAAACATTTTCATTCAATTTTCAACTAATTAAATTTTCAACTAATTGTAAAATCTCCATTTTACATTTAATAAATTAAAAATCACATTTTTAATAAATTAAGTATTATGATTTATTATTTCAAAAATAATATCCGGATAAAACATCTAAAATGACCCAAAATAATTTATGGACTCCAAACAATTTGGATCCAAAATTAGAAAATCTAATTCAACCCAAAATATCCTATTTTCGGATTTAATAAAATTAATTTTTTTTTTTAAAATCGAAAATTAGTGCAAAATGTACTGTTCATCTTCATAAAATTGAAGAACCCTAGCCGCCGCCTACTTACATCCATCTGCACAGACAAATCGCGCCTCCATCTCCACCCACACTGCGCCGCCGCTTCTGCTACTGTTGGTCGGAGACGTGAACGCACAAGCCGATTCGCGTCCCCTTCCCTTCGCACATCTTCGCGCAGAAACAGAGTGGTGCGTGAACGATCTGCAACGCTTGCATGTGTTCGGCGATTCTGTACAAATCAAATTGCGAGAAATTGCGACTCAATCTGCAACGATTGCAGAAGGCGCCTGTGCTCCGCCGTGAACGCCGCCGCAAGTGATGAATTTTCCGGCGGAGGGCGTAGGAAACAGTTTCCAGCGTTCATGAAAATCGGGTCTGATTTAAAATTTTTCTATGTTTTTCCGGATTATAATTTTTTTGAAAACTCAAACACGATTAGAATCGATGGAAAACAATCTAATAAATTTAATTATTGAATATATGAATCAAAACACAACCTGGCTCTGATACCACTGTTGGGTTTCTGTACCCCGACGCCAGATCCAAACGCAGCGAAAATAATACAATAAACAGATCTGACACGGGGACGGTCGATCGCGCCTGATTCATATATAAACATGCAAATATCATAAAATAATGCACGAAAAGGGATTACCGATAACAGCGAAATCAATCTGATGACGGTGATCCTCGAGTCCAATCAACCTGACCAGATCTACAAGCCCGGCACCAGTGCTAGTGTGATGCCGGCTTTTCTATGAGGATGAGTGTATTGAATGTAATCTAAATCACCAAACTTAGAGAATGACTGGCATATTTATAGTTGTCTAGTTGGGCTAGGGTTCATTAAGCCCAGCAGGCCAACCATTGGCCCATTGGCTTGAAGGGCATTGCTAACAAAAACTAACAGCTCTTCTCTGAAATTAATATCTACATTGTTCTGCCCGAAGTAGCACAAGAAGGCCTCGGTCAACAGTTTGGAGGAATTAAAAGACTGATCTCCTAGAACTTGCATGACCTCGGCGTACCTCTTGCTCTTTTTGTACTTTTTGGAAGAAGTTGGAGGCCGGGAAAAGAGTCATGCCACGCAGCACAAATGGTCCAAGACCGTGGAGGTTTGACAAAGAAAAAATGGTGCTTCCAGTCCTTGATGGAAGATGTGTAACCTTCTACTAACTGACAATCACATCGGCCAGAAAGGTACCAAGATTGTAACAATCAAGGTGAAGACCGAGAGATCGGAAAATAATGACTAAACTGCACAGGAGTCAAAAAGAATTGGGGAAGAACTGACTCAGGTTCAAATGGAATTAATTACAGAAATATTGGAGGAACTCAAGGCACAGGGAACCAAATACACCCCTCCAGCTGGTCCCGATAGAAGGTATAATATCCCTCTGGAGGTCGGTCCTCGGGGGAAGGGATGATGAAGTCATAAGCGGGATTTGCGAACCTGGATAATTTTGGTTTTTATGATCACAAAACTTTAACAGCTTGCCTTGATATATGGCTAGAATAAAATGTGCAGAATATAAAGAACACAATATTTGTTTCTCAAGTTGGTTATCTAATGTGGTCTGGCTACGGACCCCAGATCGCTCCGGACAAGTGATATCATGATGGGTTGTTCTTGAAAGTGTATTTTAACCAATCTTTAGGCGGAAATCATTGTATATTTTTCAAAATATGGTGTAAAATATTTTTGAACATGAAACCTATTTTTATTGTATTTTGTACAAAAACTATTTTACTTTAAATATTTTTTTACAAAATTCAAAATTTTCATTCAACATTTCAAATGACTCATTTCAAGTTTAAAAATGCATTTTGGAATATTTTCTAACAAGTTTCGAAACATTTGAGCTTTTCAAGCAACTTGCAGCACTCTTGGAAAAAATAGCATAGCTTCTTTCTCGAGTGTCCAAATGATGAGCTACTTTTGTGTTGCAAACTAGACTCGTAGATGATCACAACGGGACAGGTCTTGCAACCAAAAATTGCAAGAGAAAAAACGGTTTATTCATCAAAGACAAGTCTTGTGTGCTGTTGCAGCTTTAGTGGATGGATGAACATTGTTGGAGTTTTGTGAAGATAACCAAGGTTGTTGTGCAAACTACCAATAGAGGCAACTTTCTTTCATTTTTTTAAATTAATGTTATTCGATATTTTAAAATATTACGCTTATCCCACATACCCCTAATTTGCTATCATTAAACATTTAAAAATTAACGGGGAGAGTTTATCTCAAACCTTGAGGGGAAGAAACTTTTCAACATTTTTGTTTGTCTTCCTTTTTTTATTTACACAAAAAAGAGGAGAAATATATTTATACAAATATGGCTTCTTGTTACTCAACACGATGTGCTTTAATGCTCATATTTTTATTCAAGTTTTGTGATCATAAAAAAGAGTGAGATTGTTGGGTTTTGTGAACCTGAATAATCATGGTTTTGATGTTGACAAAACTTGTTATTGTGTTGCTAACATATTTTATCAAGTGTGTAGTTCATATATGATATTTTACAGCTTGATGATGTGCTAAGAAATGTCTTTGAGTTTGGTTGCTGAATGAGAAGTTCAAGCTTGCTGGATCCCGAGCGCAGTAGATTAAATCGATCACATCTCATTGCTTGGATATTGAAACGACCTGATTCCAAAGAGGTTAAACAACCAACTAAAAAAGCTACAAGTTATACTTCAGACCACCAGACTTAATTCGAATGTCTACTAGAAGAAAAAGTGTATGTAATACTCTGCTGGTACGAAGTGTAATAGCATGCTGCTACAGTAGACTAGCTCTTGTATTTTGGCCATAACTCCTAGTTTGGTTATTAAAAATGGAGTAATTCAGTATGTAGTAAAGCTAAGACAAAAGTCTACAAATCGTCTTCAGACTGAATAAGAGTCTAAATGGTCAAAAGATATCTGCAAGCAGCGCATGTTCTCGTATTTTGGACAACATGCTCACTTACAAAGTTATAATGTTGAAATCGAGTGATTCTTGATTCTATAGAAAACCAACACAAAGGGCTACAAATTTGATGTCCATCACTTTGCCCAAAAATCAACGAATCAAGAGTTATTGTCTAGAAACCACGGCCTACTGGAATGAAACTTCATAGCAGACTTCGAACAGCATCAAACTTCGGGCAGCATATCTTACAATTCCTTGAGCTCGTAATTTCATCACATGTTTTAGATAGTTATTTTCTTTTAGATTGAATTAGAACAGGGTTGATCAGCAAATAGCTAAGATATACAATAAATTGTAAGAAAATGTGAAAGGATGATGACCAATAACCGGTTTTACATATCGATTACCTCTTCCGCAACTGAATCTCTAGATTTCCTCCACATTCTACTGCAACGGAGCCTAACTGAAAGCATATACAGCAAAAATCTACTGCAAAATCTTTAGATCGGTAGTCTTGAAAAGTATTTTGAAGATATGATTGAGATTGAAAAGTGGGATCCAAGGGGGCAGCAACCTTTGGATAATCTCATCCAATAGTTTCATGTGCCCGTAAGAGCGGGAGCATCAAACATACCATACCGGAGCATTTAAGTCCTTGAAGCCAACTGAAACTGATTGAGCTGAAGCTATTGCAACATTTATCAGCTCTCAAAAGCATTCAAGGGAATCAATATTCTCAAATCATCATTAGAACAATATCAGATTACTTTTATTCTTGAGAAGATGTGTGTAAAGGCTTTTCATTGCTCTTAAAAATGTTTTAGGCACACTCAGAAGGATATTTCGGAAGACAGTACTTGAGTTATTACAATTCTTCTTTAACCAGTAATCTAAAATCTTTAACGGTATCTTCAACGGTCAGGTTTTTCAACAAAAATTTAAAATGGTTATTCTGCCGCACCAATCATAATTATTATTACTATATAATAAGTCAGGAACGGTTACTGTTCCAATGAACAGTAACCGTTCCTGAGAACAGTAACATTCTTGTTTTATTTCGTTCTTTTTATTTGGTTTTTTAGTTTTATTTTTTCTTTTATTTTTGCTAATTCATTTTCATTTATTTTTGTTATTTTTTCAATTGGATACTGTTCCATGAACCGTAAATGTTCATCTTAAATACTGATTTGTTTGAAAAGATTTGACTCTTGACCCAACAGTTCATCCATTTTATCTCAATTTTTTAAATTTAAAATGTTCTTTTTTTTTTTAGAAAAAAACTTGTTGTTTTTGTCAAGTATGAATTGATTTTAAAAAAATTGAGATTAAATTGGGTTTTCGTCGTGGTAAATTTTAATAATAAATTTTTATATGAATTGATTTAAAAATTAGACCATATATATATAAGCCTCGTATGGTTACTGTTCCAATGAACAGTAACCATACGTTTTTTTCTTTTTTATTTTTTTATTTCCTTTTTCTTTTGTTTTTTCTCTTTTTTTTTGTTATTTATTATTTTTTTGCATCGGGTACTGTTCCTATGAACAGTAAACATCTATCCTATTTTCTTTTATTTTTGTTATTTATTATTATTTTGTATAAATACGGATTTGTTTGGAAAGATTTGATCTTTTGCCCCAATAGTGCATCCCTCTTATCTCAATTTTTTTTCTTTTGTTTTTTTCTTTTATTTTTGTTATTTATTGCTTTTTTGCATCGGGTATAAACAGTAAACGTCCATCATATTTTCTTTTATTTTTGTTATTTATTATTATTTTGTATAAATACGGATTTGTTTGGAAAGATTTGATCTTTGCCCAATGTGCATCCCTCTCATCTTAATTGTTTTAGATTTAAAATGTTTTCTTTTTTTTAGAAAAAAACTTGTTGATATTTTGTCAAGTATGAATTGATTTTTTAAAAAAACAGAGAGTTTAAAACATGTTTTCGTCGTGGCAAACTTTAATAATAATTTTTTATATGAGCTGACTTAAAAAAACAGAGAGTTCAAAATATGTTTTCATCGTGACAAACTTTAATAATGATTTTTATAAATATTCGGCATGATAAATTTTTGGTAGATTACAGGTCGTTAGTTTTGCTTGTTTGTATACATTTTGATTTTTGGCTTACCTATGACATATTGCTAATATGTGCTTGTTCTCGACTAACTATATATTATAATAATAATAATAATAATAACTATATAATAAGTGTGTAAGAGTTTGGAATAGTACTATTGCAAGGAATAGTAATGAATAGTATTTCACTATTTATTACAGTTATTTTTCTAAAAAAATGTTTTTTTTTCAAAAAATTATTTTTGTTGATGTGCGGGTTTAACCTGAACCGACATGAAAAAAAATATATTAATCGATTGTTGATACGCGCAACTTCAATTTATAGTAAGATGAACATCATGTTTTTTTTAAAAAAGTTAGAGTCGGTCCTTTGGTTATTTTTTTCATTCAATTACAGTAGCATGCTCGCTTTAATTTTTTTTTTGTTGATGACCGGATTTGGCCTAAACCAACTAGGAAAAAAAATCTTAATCGGTTGTTCATGCGCACAACTTCAAATATTTTTTTTTTTTCAGTTTTTAGTGAGATGAGCATCATTTTTTTTAAAAAAAAAGTTAGAGCAAGTCCTTTGGTTATTTTTTTCCAATTCAATTACAGTAGCATTGTCGTTTTTTTTAAAAAATATTTGTTAAAATAAGTTATTTGAAATGTTATTTTCGATCAATTTAAGAAAAAATTGATCAACATGTTGGTACCTGGCACCGCGCCTTGTGCGGTGCTAATAAACTAGTAGAAATATTCAACAGAACAAACAAATAGTGTAGAAAGTTTGTAATTAATACCTAACAAAATAAGAAGGAAACATAAGTTATATTTTCATATAAATTGTATATATTAAAATCGCCGTTTTAAACCAAAAAAAAAAAAATTCTGAACTCTAGCACATTAAATACATAAACCAAGCGATTGGGAGGGAAAAAGTACAGAAATAGAAAAAGTGGGTGTGGTGTTCTTCTTCTACAATGAGTTAATGTCATCATCTTTACATATATATTGGATGTTTATCACAAATTATCACCTTTATTCGTACTTAACTTCCTTCATATCAGGCCAGAGCGGCTCGAGCTAAAGAATATTCGAGCAATTTATTTAAGATCCGAGCAAAAATTGGTGCAACGCTCAATGAGTGAACGAAAAAAAGCTCGAGAAACAAGCTAGCACCCTTGTTGGAGCTCCCCCAAGAAGTTTTAGCCCATGAAAGTTTCATGCAGCCCTTATCCTTACCATAAGCATGATCAACATTCTTTGAACCTATGAATCACAAATCTGCAGAAACTACAGCAATATGAAGGTCTAATAGAGAAAGAAAACTCGGGTTTCTTACTAGATGCAATACCATGTAGGATTAGAACAATTTAATGTAAGGAGGCAACTTAATATATTTTGGGGTCTGTCATGATGGCGTAGCTTTCATACCTTTGTAAAACCGGGATCTATGAAGAGTTTGTCGAGTTTGTCTTTGCTGCATTGAATCTATTTCTTGAGACTGATGAATCAAAGGCCCTGAATATCCAGTCCTGCCTTTCTTCTTCTTGTTAAGATTATAGTCCTATTGAGATTGAGGGAAATTAATTTAGGAGTATCAGAAATTCAACATGTACACGGTAGCGTGCATTGTCTCTGGACAGTGTCAGATTCACAAATTTGAGAGGGGGGCAAAAATCCTGGATTGTCATAAAAATCATGACAGTTTCAGAACTTTTTCCCATGTGTGGAGGTTCACCGTCCCCCTCATGCCCTCCCTCTGCTGCACCTGCCTTCGGACCTTCCACCACACACGTCTCCATGAAAGGATAAAGAGACAAAAAACAGAGTGAAAGCGTAGCTGCGACTATTATTATCCTATGGCCTTACCAATGATAATTCCTGTGGATCATAGCTATCAGATGGGTCAAAAGAATCGCGATGACGATGAAGTTGCACTCTTTCCCTGAAAGCACGCTTGCCTGCTGAATCACCGTGAATCTTATCTGAAAAATCATTGGAATCTAGCATATCTGAGTCCAAATAATCTTGTGCATAAAGTACACTGGATGGCTCTAATGCATTGGACTTTTGACTTCTTGAACTGGGACGCTGGCTATGTAATCTTTCAAATACATCCTGCTGCTTTTGCCCTTTGCCCGATGTGAAACCATTGGATCCAGTAGCATGAACAGGTACAGAACGGATGCTGGATCCTTGAGAGTCATGTGTCATCTGAGAAGCTTCAGACAAGGCCTCTGATTTTGTATCATATGATAAGTTCAGTGACATCCTAGGATCGATTCCACCTCTTCTACGATGTATATTCGTGTTGCCACTGTGGTTCCCACAAGCACCGTGCATGTTGGCCTCGACCTTCTTCGAAACAAAAAGAAAAGTTAGTACAAATAGCCATCTCAAAGTGTTTTTTTTTATCAGGAGCCATCTCAAAGTGTGCAAAATCACATGCCCAGAATGGGAGAGAACCTCTGTCGGAACAACTCTGCAGAAATCGCTTGGTTCTTGCAGAGTTTTGCGCACCCTTCTTGAATTTCTTGATCCAGCTGAGGCTCGAGCTGTGGTGCCCCTCTTCTTTCTGAAAATATACAAACTTTAGCTTAAGATAGAAATGGTCCTCGTAAATGGTTTATGAAGAATGTCACAGAACTTAGCCGATCTTTTTCTTGCTATTAGTAATCTCCAACTATGGTTAACTTAATCTTGAGCACCCGTATTTTGAATAAAATCTGACAATTTACTGCAGAAAGAAACATATTTTTCACCTCCGTGCTTCTTCACGGAGTTTCGCATCAATCTCCTTGTTCGGTTGGAACTTAGGCAAGCTTGATGGATCACATGCATAAGGTTTTGTATTGAAATACTGAAAAAAAAAATGATGAAGCCATAATTAAGAGCTTGTTATAATAAAGTAAACATTTTCAGTTGTTGGTTAAAAATCATACCACAGAATCAAGAGCAGATGCAGCAGTTCCACGCTTGAAAGGTTCAATGGAAAGAAATGTCTCTATAAGTCTAACTGCACTCTTTGGAAATTCTTTACATCTTTCTCGAAGTGAACTTTCATAAGGATTCTGAGGTTTAAACATTGTCGCAAGAGGAAGTCTTGATGTTTTCCAGTACTCATCCGGCGGAGAACCACAAAGTTTGAAGATTTTATGCAATTGCTCAACCTGCAGAAGCAAAAGATTAAGCACTTCCCTAAATTTCTATCGAATCAAACGCCATATCGAGAACATTCGAACCTCGTTCCTGCCCTTAAAGAGAGGCCTTCCAAGAAAAAGCTCAGCAAAAACACAGCCTACGCTCCACAGATCAACCGATTCTCCGTAACTCGTTGAACCCAAAAGGAGTTCAGGTGGGCGGTACCACAGAGTCACCACCCGACTGGTCAAGGGTTGCTTTTTTTTCGATTGCAGAAAATTTGCCAGACCAAAATCAGCAATCTTCAGAATCCCTTCATTGTTTACCAAGAGATTGGATACTTTAATATCGCGATGCATCACTCCCCGAGAATGGCAATGCTCTAATCCACACAACAGTTGTTTCATGAAGCACTTAATCTACTTCCATAACAAAAACTTCAATCAGAATACAGAATTGTGCTTATTGATAATCATAAGATCACCAAAACAATTCATGGTTGCACAAAAACCATATGCACCAGAAAACCAAAGTTGCTTATAACAATCAAGAGCTAAAAATGCTACACACTAACCTGTGAATCAGTGAATTTTATGTCAGGGCATGACAACAACCCGGAAAGGTCGTGTTCCATATATTCGAAAACGAGATATATACTGCACGACAATCGGGAAGTGATGACACCCTCTAGCTTAATGATATTCGGATGATCAAGCTTGCGTAGGTTCATGATTTCTCGAGCCATGAATCTCACGCTCTCGGGTTGAAAATTGTCGACCCGAACTTTTTTTAGTGCGAAGATCTTACCAGTCTCCACATCACGAGCTCGGTAAACACTGCTATATGTGCCTTGTCCAATCTACATGTACACAAAGCAGAAAGTATATCAATCCTGATCAGAAATATATCAAACTTCCATGAATATAGATTGTCACCAAAGCCATTACATTACCTTCTCTAATCTTTGGAATTTGTTTGATTGCAAAGGAAGCCATCCCTCAATAGCTTCACCAGCCACAGCCGAGAGCCATGCCGGCCATCCAGCTGCCGCGTGCTCTCCTTCTATCAACCTTCCGAATTTAATGCTAAAAACAACTTTTTTCTCAGAGGACCCTTTCTTTAATGCCTTCAACTTTCCAGAGGAATCAAGATAACCGCGTTTTGTTTTCCCGGATTCCTCCTCCTCCTCATCATCCTCCTCCTCCTCCTCGGGCTCCTCCTTTATCTTCTCCAATGGCCCAAATCCTGGTTTGACATGTAAAGGTCCAGAAGAACTCAACCGTCCCGGTCGATGGCTCGGGATGGCCGCTCCGATTACGGCAGTGACAGAGGCTGAATCATCAAATTCAGGAGAATTGGACTTTATATTCTTGGAGCTAACGCAACCCATGACCCACTAAAACCCATTAAAAGAACCCGACAAAGCTAACATCCAAACCGATCAGGATGGAATTAATGGGCCAAATTGTGAAAGGGTTGAACGGAAAAAGATTCACCCCTAAATCAACATCATGCGGTTACGTTGGATAAGAATTTTCCCAGGAAAATAATGAGAAAATTCTTCAAGAACAGAACTTTTCAGCGGAGGGGTGACGAGGGAGAGAGAGAAAGGGAGCGTCCAAGATTTTCTTGCCATTATTATTCTTTGTAACATCTGAGTGTTTTTGTTGCGAAATATGCGGAGACAAGGGGTGGAAATTTGCATTTCGTGTGTACAATGATTGGATCATGGTTTCTTTTGACGCTCGTTCCTGGTTTTGTGACCTGTAACGGCCAAAGAGTAAAGATGAAATGTGAAAGTTGAGTTCCAAATTCTGTTGGTCGCGGGAAATTTCGGGCAGAATCTTCTTTCAAACGTGGCCATGCATGATTTAAATGAGGGAAAAATAATATTTTAGTCACTATATTTACGGTTTAAATATTTTTACTTCTTAATATTTTTCATTATAGTCATATAGTCATATGTGTTTTGAATTGCTTATTCAAAAACTTATATATAGTTTTTACTTATAATTGGAAAAAAATACTTTTAGACAAAAGAATTAGGTGTTTGATATTAACATAAAAAAAATAGCTTAATGAAATTCAATTTATTACAAAATTATCATCATAAGCACTCAAAACCATCTTATGACTTTCTTCACTGCTTCTGCTTCTTCTTACTTATTTTTAGAGAAGCAATAGCAGAAACAGAGAAATAAAACACAAAACATGTTTTTTTATCTGAAAAGCGAATAAGCATTTTTAAGAAGCAATCTAAACAAACTCCTAGTCCTTAATATTTACTAGTGAACTATGTTCATGCGTTGTGTGTGTAAAATAATGAGCACAATTCATATAAGCCAAAAGATAATATTGTATTGATTTACATTAACACAGACCACATAGGATTCCCTGGATGGAAGACTCAAAATTTGCAAAATTTTCAAATAACATATTTTAGAGCCAAGTGATAACCATAATTGATTAATTAATTAATTGATGCATCAGGTTCAAATATCAATTGAAGACCAATGTCAGGAAAGACAAAACAATATATTGAAATTTTATATAACTGAACCACACAACTAGTCAAATGAAGTACATGTATAAAATCGTTAGAATTCATTTATGACAGTTCTTTCCTTGTACGAATAATGTGTGTGAATAAGAAATTTGCTTCCATCCACTAAACAATCTGCTTTTGCACGTTTCATCGAACAGGTTGAAGGTAGTTCTCCGAGTAACTTTGAAAAGCAAAAAAGGATGATTAGGAGAAAGTTTTGAGCTTTCGATCTTAGCTGGATGGTAAAGACATGTATCTCTCTTTAGGATGTGTTGAGTTTGAGTCCGGGATTGAAGCTGTTTTCCTTTGCCAGTGCTCACAGAACAACGAATTCAATGATTTTTTCTCCATTTTTGTTGTTGTTGGCCCCACGTGCGGCAACATGAGATAGAAAATAGCAAAATTGAAGAATAAAATGGACATCAGAATATATGTGAAAAACCCCTAAAATTATTTGGGTAAAAACCACGAGCAAGATGAAAAGATTCCACTATAATATTTTGTAGGTTACAACCTCTCGCTATCTTTCAAAGAGAACAACACTCTCAATATAGGAGAAAAACTACCTCACAAATATTATAGAATACACACTCAAATGTAGAGATATGAAAGAACACTATGAAATGAGATGAATGAAATGAATCAAAAGAGTTCTATTTATAGGGATGAAAGTGTGCAATAAATGCACAACTCCCAATGCCCGCTACCCAACAACCACCCACCACCCTAAATGTGCCAACCTTGTTTGACTAAGTATTGCCGACATTTCTCCCACCTGGAGATTTGTTTAATGATGAAACACATCTCCACATCTCCTTTCAATCTTGCCAACCATTGCTGCTCACTTTCTGCTAGGCCACTTGAGGATCTACACAACTCAAATTTATCAGTATTAACTGGCTTTGTAAGAATATCAGTTAGGTTCTCCTCCGTATGAATTTTCTGCATATCCACACTTTTTGCTTCTACCACTTCCCGCACAAAGTGAAATTGTACCCCAATGTGTTTAGTACTGGAATGAAAGGCTGGATTCCTTGCAATGTGTAAGGCACTTTGACTGTCACAAAACAAAGAAACTTTCTCTTGTTTGTGCCCAATCTCCTCCAGTAACCTTTGAATCCATATCGTCTCCTTGCAAGCCTGAGCAGCTGCCATATATTCTTGCCCAGTTGTAGATAATGTAACTGTTGGAATCGAAGAGGGGGGGGTGAATGAGATTCCTTGGCTACTTTAGCGTTTTAAAATGAGTTTGTAAAATAAAAATATTTTGCGCTTGCGGAAGCCTTTAGTCAATCGATAAATGCAAAGAATAAAATAAATAAATGCGTATATGAAATAAAGCAATAAATAACAAAAGGATTTGTTATAGAAGTTCGGCGATGAATCGCCTACGTCTCCTCTTCCCGGTTAGATAACCTCCAACCGAGGTTCCACTAGAACAATTTGTCTTGGCCTTGAGGGCTCCAAGTTAGCCACACAACAACTCTTCCCGAGTTACAACGCTCTTCCTGAGCACACTACTCTTCCCGAGTACACAAGCTCTTCCCGAGCACAATACTCTTCCCGAGTATACAAAGCTCTTCCCGAGCTACCAACACTCTTCACGAGTCTTCTTGGCCTTAAGGGCTCCAAGGATAGCCACACACTTGCACCACCTTCACTTGACGGCGACTTTACAATTTTCCAACTTGCTTTGGTGTTGGAGGACCTTTACAAGAAATCAAACCAAAAAACACCTTCACGGTGTACTCACACGAAGACAACAAGACTTAACAAATAAAAACAATTACTAGCTCCAATACAACAACAATGTATGGAGTTTGTAATGCTATTCAAGAATTTAATAATCAAAGCTTTGGTATAGTTTGTAGACTTGTTTCTTAGCTTCAAAATGCTCCAAAGCATCCATATTTATAGTGTAGAAGGCCTCCAAGGCTCCTACTAGCCGTTGCACCACAAAAGGCTGAAATCACTCCTCGATCGCCTCAGCCATCGCCTCAGGCGATCTCCATCGCTGCGCCCCAACGGTCACCAAAAATCACGCATCGCCTCAGGCGATCCAAGTCAAATCCCAATGCCGTAGCTTCAGCAGCCTGAAATCATGCATCGCCTCAAACGATCTCCACATCGCCTCAGGCGTTCCAGCCCATCGCCTCAGGCGTTCGTGTCATCGCCTCGGGCGATCTCCCTACGCGCATGCCCGCGCCAAGCCTCGGCGTCGCTTCAGTCGATGTGCTGGGGCGAAGTCCTTGTGGCTGCCATCGCCTCAGGCGTTGGTCACCATCGCCTGGGGCGATCTTCCTCGCATGCTCGCCTAGCCATCGCTTCTGTCGATGTGCGTGGTGATGCCTGGCCTGACACCCATCGCCTGGGGCGATGATCACCATCGCCTGGGGCGATCCAAACCAGATTGCACACACTTGAAAATCATCATTCCAATCCACTTTTCATCACTTAATCTGCACACTAAGTAGATGCATTAGTATAACAAACACAAGTTTTGTTGATCATCAAAACTCAAAGATTGACCGGGGATAATTTAACGCATTAAACGCAACCATGCGTTTAAGGCTCAACAATCTCCCCCTTTTTGATGATCACAAAACTTGATAAACTTGAATAAGTAATATGCATGAAATGTGAGTAAAAATAACTCCCCCTTAACAATTGCATAACACATACAAGTTATCAAGTAAATTATTAAATAAATAACTCTCCCCCTCAAACCATGCATACATAAGCTCTCCCCCTTAAACTATGCATATATTAAGGTTCAAGTTTATCACAAAATTCTCCCCCTTTTTGTGATAATCAAAAAGCATAAAATTTAAATAAACATGGCATAATTTATATGTTGACATATAGCTTTAAATTACACATGTTCCTCATCAAACAAGATTAAATCATATAGAGGCACTCAACAATTAATTCTAAAAGTTGCAATGTGTGCATATGTTCATGCATTCATGCCCAATAAACAATAAAGTAATCAAAACATTATAACAAATCATATAATTGCACATTTTCACATAGCATATTCAAATTTGAATGCAAAGCATATCTAGCTACTTACTATAAAAAGATAAGCATACATCATGCACTTAACAATTATGCTAAGGGGTTATGCATTTTACTCCAATGAATATTGAGCTTCAATATTTATTGATCACAATTGATTTGTGCCAATGAATTTTTTAATTGCTCTTTAAAAAAGAATCAAATAAATTTTACCCTTGATGACAAGAGTTAGTTCTTGTCATAGGTCCAACGCCTATCGTTTCTTCTATGGTGGTGAATAGAATAAACTCCTCCTTTGAGTTGCTTGGTCCTTCATCCTCCAATCCATGGTTGTCCCTACAAGACAAATTAATAATGGAAGGATCTTTGGTACCCATTTGATTTTTGGGTCCTTGATGGTTAGCTTCCTTAGGCACTTTTGGAATCCATTTCCACCTTTTGTTAGGTTGGTATTGGATTCTAGCAAATCTACATTTGTTCTTGGTATGACCATTTTTGCAACAATAATTGCAAGTAGTAGAGTCATGCTTTGCTTTGGCCAACAAGCTAGAAAAGGATTTTGATTTGCTTGAGTAGCCTAACCCGGCTTTGTCAAAGCTACAACGTTGTAAGCCAAGCAATTCATTCATCTTTAAACTACTATCACTAAACTTGGCAAGAGAAGTCTTTAAATCAAGCACTTGGTTTTTCAAAATAATATTTTCTTCTTCCTTCTTAGCCAAGTCTAGTTTAAGCACTTTGTTGCTCTTCTTGGTTTTACCAAGACAATCAATGAGTTCATTATAAGCATCTAATAATTCATCATAAGATGGTACCTCATCATCATCCTCTTCATCTACATCTCCAAGAGCCATTAGACAAAGATTTTTGGCTTCTTCTTCATCGGAGTCGCTATCACTGCATGTGGCTATGAACGCTTTCTTCTTCCCTATGTCCTCATTCTTCTTCCTAGGACATTTGTTAGCATAATGGCCTATTTCTTGACAATTGTAACAAGTTACCTCATTTTTGGATTCTTGTTTGGTAGCATTGGAGGTCTTTGACTTGCTATGTTTGTTGAAGAGCTTCTTGAACTTCTTTGTGAACAACCTCATCTCTTCATCATCATCATCTTTTTCATCATCGGAATGGTCTTTCCTTCCAACCAAGGCAATCCCATTTCTTTTGGATCTATCCTCCTCCTTCACTTCTCTCCTTGTGGCAACTTCAAGCTCATGGGTCACCAAGGTGCCATGGAGCTCATCAAGATCATAAGATGCGTTCTCCCCTTTGTTGGACTCGATGATGGCCGTCCTCTTTGCATCCCATTCTTTAGGTAAGGCCCTTAATGCTCTCCTCCATATTTGCTTTGGAGGGTACTTCTCTCCAAGTTGGGCAAGCTCATTTATGATAAGGGTGAGCCTCCTAAACATGGAATCCACATCTTCTCCGGAATCCATCTCAAATGTCTCATATTTGAGTTGAAGGAGGTCTATCTTTGTCTCCTTCACTTGGTTGGTTCCTTCATGACAAATTTTCAATTTGTCCCATATCTCCTTAGCGGTTGAGCACATTGAAATCCGGTTGTACTCCTTCATATCTAAAGCACAATGCAAGATATTAATCGCTTTAGCATTTTGAGATATTAACATCATATCCGCTTTTGTGAAGTCGTCCATTTCTTTGGGAACATTAATTCCCCCAACATCCTTTAAAGGAGTATGTGGACCTTTCACAATGATTTTCCATAGATCATAATCTACGGATTGGATATATAGAGAAATTCTATTTTTCCAATACCCGTAGTTATCACCCGTGAAAAGCGGAGGGCGATTCGTCGATTGACCTTGAGCAAACTCATTTGCTAGATTAGCCATAAAAATATTTTGATTTAAAACAAAAATCAAATGGCTCTGATACCACTTGTTGGAATCGAAGAGGGGGGTGAATGAGATTCCTTGGCTACTTTAGCGTTTTAAAATGAGTTTGTAAAATAAAAATATTTTGCGCTTGCGGAAGCCTTTAGTCAATCGATAAATGCAAAGAATAAAATAAATAAATGCGTATATGAAATAAAGCAATAAATAACAAAAGGATTTGTTATAGAAGTTCGGCGATGAATCGCCTACGTCTCCTCTTCCCGGTTAGATAACCTCCAACCGAGGTTCCACTAGAACAATTTGTCTTGGCCTTGAGGGCTCCAAGTTAGCCACACAACAACTCTTCCCGAGTTACAACGCTCTTCCTGAGCACACTACTCTTCCCGAGTACACAAGCTCTTCCCGAGCACAATACTCTTCCCGAGTATACAAAGCTCTTCCCGAGCTACCAACACTCTTCACGAGTCTTCTTGGCCTTAAGGGCTCCAAGGATAGCCACACACTTGCACCACCTTCACTTGACGGCGACTTTACAATTTTCCAACTTGCTTTGGTGTTGGAGGACCTTTACAAGAAATCAAACCAAAAAACACCTTCACGGTGTACTCACACGAAGACAACAAGACTTAACAAATAAAAACAATTACTAGCTCCAATACAACAACAATGTATGGAGTTTGTAATGCTATTCAAGAATTTAATAATCAAAGCTTTGGTATAGTTTGTAGACTTGTTTCTTAGCTTCAAAATGCTCCAAAGCATCCATATTTATAGTGTAGAAGGCCTCCAAGGCTCCTACTAGCCGTTGCACCACAAAAGGCTGAAATCACTCCTCGATCGCCTCAGCCATCGCCTCAGGCGATCTCCATCGCTGCGCCCCAACGGTCACCAAAAATCACGCATCGCCTCAGGCGATCCAAGTCAAATCCCAATGCCGTAGCTTCAGCAGCCTGAAATCATGCATCGCCTCAAACGATCTCCACATCGCCTCAGGCGTTCCAGCCCATCGCCTCAGGCGTTCGTGTCATCGCCTCGGGCGATCTCCCTGCGCGCATGCCCGCGCCAAGCCTCGGCGTCGCTTCAGTCGATGTGCTGGGGCGAAGTCCTTGTGGCTGCCATCGCCTCAGGCGTTGGTGACCATCGCCTGGGGCGATCTTCCCCGCATGCTCGCCTAGCCATCGCTTCTGTCGATGTGCGTGGCGATGCCTGGCCTGACACCCATCGCCTGGGGCGATGATCACCATCGCCTGGGGCGATCCAGACCAGATTGCACACACTTGAAAATCATCACCAATCCACTTTTCATCACTTAATCTGCACACTAAGTAGATGCATTAGTATAATAAACACAAGTTTTGTTGATCATCAAAACTCAAATATTGACCGGGGATAATTTAACGCATTAAACGCAACCATGCGTTTAAGGCTCAACAGTAACAATTGTTTGTAGTTTTTGAAACCCAGCTTACTTGCTCTTGTTCATCGTGCTCTGGTAATATCTCAGAAGAAACTTGATCTTCGTCTGTCTTATTTTCCACCTGAATTGTAGTAGTATGAATTCAGTGTGCCTTTGTCTCCCTTCACTTTATCTTCCTCGAAGATAACATCCATGCTGATAATAAGTTTGTAGGCAATGGGATCCCACAAACGATACCCCTTTACACCATCAGCATAACCCAAGAAAACGCACTTTCTGGATTTTGAATCCAACTTTGATCTTTCTTGTTCGTTGTACAAAACGTATACCGGACTTTCAAATGTGTGTAACCGAGAATAATCAACCGGCTTGCCAGTCCACACCTCCATCGGAGTCTTCAGATCAATCGCCACTGATGGAGCACGATTGATAATATAACTGGCGGTCTTGACTGGTTCTGCCCAAAATGACTTGGCTAGACCTGCAGTCTTCAACATGGCTCTTGTTCTGTCCAACAATGTTCTGTTCATCCGCTCTGCCACTCCATTTTGCTAAGGCGGGTAAGCCATTGTGAATTGTCTGTTGATGCCCTTTCTTTGGCAGAATGCATCAAATTCATCACTTGTATACTCTCCTCCATTGTTAGTCCTCAAACACTTGATCTTCTTTTCAGAGTCAAGTTCAACCCGCGCTTTTAACACCTTGAAAAATGAAAAAAAACATCTGATTTCTTCTTGATTGGGTACACCCAACATCTTCTAGAGAAATCATCAATGAACGAAACAAAGTATCTCGCTCCTCCTAGAGATACAACCGGTGCTTGCCAAATATCAGAATGAATCAGCCCCAAAATGCTGCTGCTCTTGGCAGTAGATGTGCCAAACTTTAGTCTGTGCTGTTTACTGGTAACACAATGCTAACAAAAGTGAAGGGTAGAGTCACTTTTGTAAGCCCCGGCAGCAGCTTCCGTTCTGAGAAAACCTTCAACCCCCGTTCTGACATATGCCCGAGCTTTCTATGCCATAACACTTGTGATGTCCGGAATAATTATTAATTGTTAAATTGATTTAATAATGATATTTATATGATGTGTCGGGATTTAATTCTTGAGTATCGGATTTTGGAGCTAAGTTGGGATAAATGATTCCAGGATTGAATTTAGAATGTTAGTGATTCTTAAATTCTTGGGAATTAAATTAGAAAGGAATTGGAGAGAATGATAGTAACTAGTCTACTACCTTTATTAAAATTCAAAAAAAAAATAATATAAATGATGGGAATTGGATGGTCAATATTTAACCATGGGTTAGGTTAAAATAAACAAGAAATCCTCTCATCCCTCTCACTTACACTTCACGCCTCCCTCATTATTTCCCCCTCTCCCCTTTATTTCGATCGATCTAGCTTGATGAACTGGGCGATTCTTTCCAGAAAATTTTGTTAGCAAACTCATGAAGGTTTGTGTGTATAATGTTACATTATTCTTTAATCGTTCATTCCCTTGAAAACCCAAGCCTTGGTTCGATTTTTCTGCTATTGTTTGGGGGATTTATGAATCGTTTTCTTCATGTCTGTCCATGGAGTTCGATTATTGTTTAATCATTTAGTACATCATTTGGTTCTTGTGTCATTAAATCATTAATTGGATAGTTGTACAGATTTCCATCACATTTCACTTCTCCAATGCCCTGTTGATCGAGAATTGCTTCGGTTTTGGGGGAACTTGATGCTGCTATGTTTTACATTTTTGTAAATGTATTTGTTCCCATGGTTGTTGATTATTATGTTGAGGATTTGTGCTAAGTGGTGAGTGTGTGTTAGGCGTGAGGTAGTGTGAACGTGTGTGTGTGTTTTGAAGTGCAGAGTGTGTGCTTGTGGGTGCTGGACGTTTGTATGTGTGTGCATGTATGTGCTGAATACACCTATAAGTGTGGGTATTAGTGTGTGTAGATGATGGTTATGCAAGTAGTTATGTGTTCTTACATGTATTGAAGTGTATATGTGTTAAGTATACACATTTGTGTGAGTATTTCAGCATGTAACTATGGGCTTATGTTGTGGTTTGTGGCTAGATGAAGTATTGTAAAGGAGAATGTTAATTGATTGGTGTAGTGGGTTGAGTCGTTTATGTGACGAAATGCAAGTACAAACATTATAATTGGATAACATGAGAAATGTCATGAGTGTTGGAATTCAATTATAACTCACCTTGTTGAATGGTCTATTGTTGATTTGTGCACTGACTAGTATCATTGTTGGTTAAAATACGAAGACTAAAATCATGCATGTAAGGTGTTTGTTAATATGCTTAAATGTGATTTAAATGGGTTTAAGTCTTGTTATGCTAGTAGTTATTGTAATATTTGGTGGGTGTTGGGCTATGGTATGGAATGTGTTACCTTTGGAAGCATGTGTAGTGTGTGAATAAATGGGTTAGATACATGGTAGTGTGTGTTATAACATGGAATAAAGATTTTGGTGATGTATATGCTTGAATGGCATCATATGAGTTTTAAATTAAGTATTATGAAACTCAATGCATGTTTAATTTGTTTAAGTTGAATTCAAACAAATAAAGGACTTTATATTGTGATTAAGGGGTTTGGACATAAATAGTAGAATATTTTATATCCATGGATTCTTTCTTTCATAACTTGTTGTTTGAAGCATCTCGGTGTTGGGTTGGGTGTATGTAACATGCTAGTTGATTAAATTGAGTTTTGTTGTTGAGAAGTTGGATTGTGTGAGACTATGTTTATCAAGTATTAGTTATGAGTTGACCCTTAAACTTTTGAGTTCATGTAGAGCCTTCTTGAGCTCTGGGACAACGAGGAGGATGGCTTGACATTAAAAACATAGATTATAAGGTACGTGGTGACGTACGAGTAGGTATACCCAATATTGATATATTCATGTATACATGTATTTTGAATGAGATGTTTAAGGCTAAGTGTTTGAGTTTGGTAATTGAGTTTAAAATACGTGGAATGGTGGATACGTAGATGTACGTGATCCGGGTATACGAGTTGAATATTGATGCATTTGGCATGATCGATATTAGAAATGGTTGAGAATGAGATTAATTGATAGGCATGGTTGCCTTGGATATAAGATTCGTTGTGATTGAGCGTAAAATGTTGAATTGTGAATATATTGAATTTATTGCATTGATGAGTACCATATTTTGAATAATGATACTGAACTTGATGTTTATGAAAGTGTATAAGATTGAACAGGAACAGTTCTATGCCGGTTTGGAATTGTACAGGGAGTATATTTTATAGATTTTCAATAACCTTAAATTGTTGCATTACAATTTCGTATATTGATTTGTGAATGAATATTGAGTTGGAGTATGCTCACCGGTGTGGGGGCTATTTCTGTTGAAACAGGTACAACAGGTACTAAGCTACTTTGGGATATTGGTTCGAGTTCGTTGGATCATGCCGCTTCCAGAAACGTATATGAGTGTGGGTAAATAGGATGCGCTATTTATTCAGTTAGATTGGTATTCATTTATTTGTTGCTCGTATGTGAGCAACTGGAAGCACGTATATTGACTGTATAAGGGTGTTGAAACCCACTTTTGATGTCTTCGTAGTATGGTGTTTTCCCTGGCTGGGAACTTATTTAGGGTTTTGTTTTCTTTTAAGTATTGTGTTTGTCCCTGGTCGGGAGTTATTTTGGTGATGTGTTTTATTTGGGGTAGCTTAATTTGTGGGGAGACTCTGCCCAAATTTTTGTAAAAACCCACAATGAAAAAGTGGTGCAAGGGTGATGATAATGGGTGAACCTTGAGTTTTATTGCTGGTAGAATTGATCATTCCTTACTGTTATTATTTATGTCATGGAGAACATAGAAGCATGTAATGATTCTTTTAGAGAATGGAAAAATTTTATACTCATACGACGTCATAATTGCTTAAAAGTCGTCTTTAAGAGTTGGGGCCTTACAACACTGTTATGTCTTCTCCCGAACTAGTCGATGCAACAGGTAGTTCTGCCTCTTTCTGTGTTCCCCCAAAAGTATATACAGATTTGTAGCAATCTTTTCCTCCTTCATTACTACAAGCGCTCCTCTCACGATCTTCATGATCCCATTTTCGATACGAGTCTTGCACCCGATATCATCAAGTTGTCCCAAAGACAAACTTTGTCAGGCCCTTCACATGTCGTATCCCTTGTATGGTGCGAATAGTACTATCAAAATTTTTTTATTTGATGGTTCCAACCCCAGCGATTTTCAAGGCATGATCATTTCCCATGAATACAGATCCTCCTGAGACTGGTTCATATTGATCGAACCATTCTCTCCGAGATGTCATGTGCCACGTCGCTCCTGAGCCCATTATCCATGTATCACAAAGCTTTCGTCTGCCTTCCACAAAAGCTGCTTCATTGAATATTATTTCTCCACCGTCTGAGGTACTGTCAATGTTTCTGTTAGTTCCGGATTTTTAAAGATGTCAAAACAAATCAGAACGGATCGATAGAAATCAGACTGACCAGATCAATTGCTCAACATAGATCAAGCTGATATGGTATATCGCAAAATCAGAACGTATCGATGAACATCAGCCTGACCAGATCGAAGCTTCAGAACAGCTCAACTATTATCAGATCAGAGCAGACAAGGTTGTATAAGCTTCGCTCTTCAGCCCGAATTATTAACGGCTATTTATTGAAGCATTTAATGTTGCAATTAATGCTGAAAAAGACCAAGGACTGAAGATTACCATAAAAGGTAAGAAGACAAAGAAGAGCTCATTTGACAGTCGCCGAAAGCATGAACCAGAATGGCAAGTGCCCAAAAGAATAAGACTGTAGCTTACTCAGAATTTGAGCAGAGTCAAAAGTTGCACATAAAGGGAAATAATGTCGTTGGTACATGCAACTATATAAGGATGCAACAGAAGAGCTCAAGATAGAGGCCGATCAATCGAAAAACGCAAAAAGAAAACAAAACAGCACAAGCTTACAAGCTCAGACATCCTCGAGCCGAAAGTTTTCATAAGCACAAGCATATTGTAATATTTGATCATCTTAGGATCATTGTGTGCATAGACTAGTCTATCTTTTGTATTCTGTTGTAAGATAGAGAAGTGAGAATCAATTGTAACTGTCAGACAGAGTGTGTCTGAACAGATCGAGAGACTAGGAGTTTCAGTCTGGTAGTGAGGTAAATCCAGCTGAATCGGGTTTGTACAACAGGATTGTATAAATCAAAGTCTTCTAGTGGAATCCTTCCTTAATTGGAAGAAGGGGAGACGTAGAAGGATTACACCACCTTCGAACTTTCAGAAACATATTATGTCTTTTATCATTCTGCACTCGTTATACTATTCAAGCCATCGAGCCGTTCTTACTAGTCTAAGAACAGACCGTTCCGCACTAAAATATTCAGTGGTCTGTTCTGCAGATAAGTTGATTAAGAAATAGATTTCTTTCACTAATCCGAAGAAATCACAAAGGATTATTTTTATTAGGAGTGTTCATTCACCCCCCCCTCTAAACACTCCGGACCGATCCTAACAAGTGGTATCAGAGCAGGTCGTCTTAATCATCACAAAGATACTTGAGCTGATGGCTGTTGGGATATGCCCTAAGACAAGTCATTAGATGATTGTTTAAGACATACAATGTTTATGGTTTTATGAATGGCAATTCATTATTATATATTATTCTTTTAACTGTGCATTGTGAATTAATATATGTGTTAATGTCCTTAGAATAATATTGTATTATTCTTAAAGATGTCCCTAGTCAAGTATTATCATGAAAAGGGATAATGATAATACGTAGAGACTAGTATATGTTGATCGATGAATTGTTCATTGATATGAGATATCAAATCAACATATGGGTACATGTTAGAGAACGATGTATTGGACAGACCCACCATGAGAATGCAACATGGATAGTTATATGATCGTCATATGCAATTCTCATAGTGATAATAATGTATGTAATCCTTACGACTTGTGATCATCAGAGATCCCAACATAAGGAGTTATGTATCTTGATATCGTCAAACGTTACCCGTAACAGGGTAAACTATAAAGGCGACTATTGGATACACTACGAATTATGTAGAGGGATGTTGACTGATCGAGATAGGATTTGTCCCTCCTATATAACAGGAGATGTGTTTGGCCCTTGATCAAGTGAGAACTAAATGCATGGCCATGCTCGAATGAGTCGATATGAGATATCGAGCTTATTCGTTTATTCTAGTTCTACTTGGGGATCAAGAAATAAAGATTGGATATACGAGTATGACTATTCCATGACTCGTGTTCAATCTAAACACAAAGGACAAAGGGATTAAGTTACATGATTAATATTATCACAAGTTCTAAAGGTTATGTCGAGTCATTGACATTCTCGTAATTTGGGTAGCACCGATGTGTTGCTAGATACCGCTCGATGCTTGCGACATAAAATGAGATTTTATGTCACTGCCAACATTACGAGATCCTATCGGGTCGCACAAAAGATTAAATCGAGAAGGGAAATTAAATTCATGGGATGAATTAAATAATTAAGAGGAGTCTTAATTAATAATCATAAGGATTAATTAAATCATGGGCTTAAGCCCATGAAGCTTTAAGAAAGCCTTTAATTAATCATATATAATTTGTTAACAAGGTTTAATTAGATTAAGACTTACAAGACAAATTGAATAACAAAAACCCTACACCAAGCAAGAGCACACGGCCGCACCATCCAATTCCTCTCGGCCTTCACAAGTCGAAGGGATTCTTGGTGGTTTTGAGCCATCTTCGATTGTGAATCGAGCTTGCTTCGTGTATTGGTTTAAGAACTTGTCTAGCAACTTGTTCTTAAACTATTCCTTCGTTCGATTCGATCGTGTGGATACCGTTGAGGCAAAACCATTCGAGTTTTGCTAAGTGACTCTGAGAAGGCGTAGGACGTGGTGCAGCTCCGTGGATTCTGCTTCAAACACTGCTACAAGGGTAAGACACTTGTAATTCTCTAATCCGATATGAATCCCTATGTATAGATCCGGTGTTAGTAATCCCAAAATTTTATTCCGCTGCGTTGTATGCTCATGGGGTTACTTACAGTGGTATCAGAGCCGTGTACAAGGCTCATATCGGATTTATGTGATTAAATTGTGTTAATCATATTAGAGCTTATATTGCATGCTATTTAAAACTGTATTTTCATATATGATATGGATTAAATCAAGTTTGCGAAAATCATCGTATGATATTATATATGATATAATTGACGGATCGAAATATATGATAATTGGTGATCAAATGCGTTAAAATGGCTCACGGCCGAGACCACCTAAGGGCTAGGGTTTCGAACACTAGTCACCATGGCTCGGCCGCCGCTTGCAAAAGGCTAGGGTTTCGAACCCTAGTCATCATGGCTCATGGCCGCCGCATGTTGCTAGGGTTTCGAACCCATTGGCTCGTGCATGGCCAAGCAGCCGCCGCTTAAGGGCTAGGGTTCAGACCCTGGCTCGAGCATGAGCCGAGCCGCCGCAAAATTAGGGTTTTTGAACCCATTGGCTCGTGACGGCTAACTCATGAGGGTTTCGAACCCTAGCAGCCGTGCATGGGCTCGCCGCCACCGCTCGAACATGGCTCGGCCATGGGCTAGGGTTTCGAACCCTAGGCCCACTATTGGTCCAGCCGTGTGCTTCATGGTTCGAACCATGGTGGTTCGAGTCTTAGTCGCTTTAGTTCGTGGCATGTGATGTCCCGAGCGTACGATATTTTTTCAAAAAATTATTTTACAGTTTTAATTAGAATTAAATTTAAAATGTTTAGAATTTAATTAATTAAATGTTAATGCATGCTTTATGTGTTGTTTGAGCATGGTGCGTGGTTATAGCCCTTTGACCTATTAGATAGGATTTGTGGATGTTTGTAATTTATAATACGACCTGCGTGTCGTGCCTTTCTCTATTTCATTCTAAATGTAATCCCTCCCCTATGTTCCCCTCGAATGTGAATCGAGGAATTCTATATCTTGTAAATAGTGTAGTTTATTTTATTGATGGTGATCAATAAAGATGGAGCATCGTGCCGGGATGAGGAGGCCATTCACAAATTGGAGCCAAGGAAGGTGCTTGTGAAGTTACCTTAGGTTGACTCATAGGATTTTCTCATTGGCTTGAGAAAATCTATAGTAGGGGCTATAACCATGTCACGTTTAATTATGTATGTTGATGCATGATTTATCTTATGTTTTAGTTTGATAATAGTATTACACATATATGTAGATATGTATACAACTATATGTAGTGGACATATTTTAAATTATCAAATTAATCATGAGATCAATAAATCCCTCTAAAATATTAAGTTTTAGATGCCTTCCAAAATAAAAGTACTCGTCAATAACTTCGATTGTACATGTGTGGGTTTGCCAAAGCAAAGCACCGTGGCAATCTTAGTAAGGCGCGAAAGGATAAAAGTGATATCCGTTATACTTTAATTGGGTACGACTTAACTAGGTTATCTCAATAGGATTGGGAACCTAGAGGCATGGGTTGGATTTTAATTCATTTGATGAATTGAACAAAGCGTTGTTCGTCCAACTATCCAAGAATTATATGTGATATAATTGACAAAGTGTTGTCTACCTAAATAACCGAGTCTTGGACGATTAGCCAAAGCTAACTCAAGATTAAGTGAAATATGGATCTTGGCCCACTAAAGATTTCGAGGGTTGATATTTTTCAAACAAAATAGTGGGAGTATCATTTAATATAAGACCATGTTAAATGATTAAATCATAAACTTATTTTGCATATTTATATTGTAGATATCCATGGCAACTAACAACGTTACTAGCACTTTATCACTGCGATCGGTCCTTGAGAAGGACAAATTAAATGGGACGAATTTCCTAGACTGGCATAGGAACTTGAGGATAGTCCTCAAACAAGAAAAGAAATAATATGTCCTAGAGGAACCCTTACCCGCTGAGGAACCTCCCCTAACGGCTACAAGAACCGAAAAAGATGCTTACAAGAAGCATCAGAGTGACGCACTTGATGTTGGGTGCCTCATGCTTGCCACCATGAACTCTGAGCTTCAGAAGCAACATGAGGAAATGGAGGCGTTCGATATGATCGAACACTTAAAGCAGTTGTACCAACAGCAAGCTAGACAAGAGAGGTATGACGTCTCTAAAGCGTTATTCCAGTGCAGGATGGTAGAAGGAAGCTTGGTTGGAACTCATGTACTCAAGATGATTGGGTACATTGAGAATCTGGACAAGCTGGGTTTTCCATTGGACCAAGAGTTGGCCACCGATGTGATCTTGCAATCGTTGCCTGAAAGCTTCAGTCAATTTGTAGTAAATTACAATATGACTGACATGGAAAAGACTCTACCACAGTTGCTTGGTATGTTGAGAACATATGAAGCAAATACTAAGAAGACTAAGGCCACAAATGTCCTTATTGTGAATAAGGGCAAAGGAAGGGCCAAAGCTAAAGGCAACAAGAAAGCAAAGAAGGTCTTTGCTAAATCTAAGCCAAAGTCTCATGCACTGAAACCAAAGGGAGGGATAGCAAAGGAAGGGAACTGTTTCCATTGCGGTGAGACCGGCCATTGGAAAAGGAACTGCAAAGTATATCTGGAGGATCTAAAGAAAGGAAGTGTGACTTTCGCTTCAGGTATTTTTGTTATAGAAGTCAATTTATCTACTTCTTCATCATGGGTATTAGATACTGGATGTGGATCTCACATTTGTGTAAATGTGCAGGATCTCAAAAGGAGTAGGACATTGGCGAAAGGTGAAGTTGATCTCCGAGTTGGAAATGGAGCAAGCTGCATTAGCTATAGGAGATTATCATTTAGCTTTACCTTCTGGTTTATCACTGATTTTAAAAGACTGTTATTTTGTGCCTTCAATTACTAAAAACATTATTTCTATTTCTTGTTTAGACAAGTATGGTTTTTCATTTATAATAAAGGACAATTGTTGTTCTATTTATTTAAATGATATGTTTTATGCTAGTGCACAAATGGTGAATGGTCTTTATGTATTAAATCTTGATATGCCTATCTATAACATAAATACTAAAAGGATTAAAAATAATGATTGTAATCCGACTTATCTCTGGCACTGTCGCTTGGGCCACATAAACGAGAACCGCATATCTAAACTTCATAAGGATGGAGTATTAGATTCATTTGATTTTGAATCATATGAAACATGCGAATCTTGTTTAATGGGCAAGATGACAAAAGCCCCTTTCAAGGGACATGTTGAAAGGGCAAATGTTTTATTGGGACTAATACATAGTGATGTATGTGGACCAATAAGTACGCAAGCTAGAGGTGGTTTTCAATACTTCGTTACATTTACTGATGACCTCAGTAGATATGGGTATGTGTACCTAATGAAACATAAACATGAAACCTTTGAAAAGTTCAAAGATTTCAAGAATGAAGTGCAAAACCAACTTGGCAAAAGTATCAAAATCCTTCGATCAGATCGAGGAGGAGAATACTTAAGCCAAGAGTTTCATGACTATCTAAAGGAGTGTGGGATAGTCCCACAACTCACTCCTCCGTATACTCCACAATGGAATGGTGTATCCGAGAGGAGAAATCGAACCTTGTTAGACATGGTTAGATCAATGATGAGTCATGCAGATCTTCCGATATCGTTTTGGGGACACGCTCTAGAAACAGCAATTTTCTTACTGAACCGTGTTCCATCTAAATCAGTGGAAAAGACACCATATGAGATATGGACTGGGAAGCGTCCTAGTATGTCTTTTATGAAGATTTGGGGTTGTGAGGCTTTCGTTAGACGTCACGCCACTAACAAACTTGGACCCAAATCTGATAAGTGTTTATTTGTGGGGTATTCTAAGGAAACGAAAGGGTACTATTTCTATTATCCCACCGAGAACAAAGTAGTTGTTGCTCGGACTGGTGTATTTCTTGAAAGAGAATTTATTTCTAGAAAAACCAGTGGGAGAAAAATAGAACTTAGTGAAGTTCAACCACAAGAAAACACTGAACCTGAGATTGAGATGGAAACAGAGCAGGCACCACAAGCTGTTGTGGAAGAAGTACCTGCTCAAGAGACACAAGCCCAGCGTAGGTCTGTAAGAGAACACCGGGAGCCACAGAGATATGGATTTCTTGTGACTCAACAAGGTGACTTACTACTTATTGATGAGGATGAGCCGTCATCTTATCAACAAGCTATTATGGGCAATGATTCTGAGAAATGGCAAGAGGCCATGAAATCTGAGATGGAATCCATGTATGCAAACCAAGTATGGACTTTGGTTGATCCACCTGAAGGGGTACGACCCATTAGGGTGCAAATGGATTTTCAAGAAAAAGACCGATATGGATGGTAACGTACAAACCTATAAAGGTCGGCTGGTTGCAAAAGGATTCAAACAAATTCATGGTATTGACTATGATGAAACGTTTTCACCAGTGGCCATGGTTAAATCCATAAGGATCTTACTTGCAATAGCTGCATTTCATGATTATGAAATCTGGCAGATGGATGTCAAAACAGCTTTCCTTAATGGAAATCTGCTCGAGGATGTGTACATGACACAGCCCGAGGGTTTTGTCGATCCAAAGGATGCTGGAAAGATATGCAAGCTACAACGATCCATTTATGGATTGAAGCAAGCTTCTCGGAGTTGGAATCTTCGTTTTGATGATGCAATCAAAGAGTTTGGTTTTATCAAAAATGAAGATGAACCTTGTGTCTACAAGAAGGTCAGTGGGAGCGTAATCATTTTCCTAGTGTTGTATGTAGATGACATACTTCTTATTGGAAATGATATCCCTGCCTTTCAATCTGTAAAGATTTGGCTAGGGAATTGCTTTTCGATGAAAGACTTAGGAGAAGCCACCTATGTATTAGGAATCAAGATCTATAGAGATAGATCGAGAAGGCTTCTTGGTCTAAGTCAAAGTACATACATAGACAAAGTGCTTAAAAGGTTTAGCATGCAAGAATCCAAGAAAGGATTCGTGCCTATGACACATGGTATTTATCTCTCGAAGGAACAGTGTCCTTCAACACCAGATGAGAGACAACGCATGAGTAAGATTCCATACGCGTCAGCTATTGGATCTATCATGTATGCCATGATATGTACTCGTCCCGATGTATCGTATGCTTTGAGCATGACGAGCAAATATCAAGTTGATCCAGGTGAAGGTCACTGGATTGCTGTCAAGAATATCCTGAAGTACTTGAGAAGGACTAAGGATACATTCTTGATTTATGGAGGTGAGGAAGAGCTCAATGTAATGGGTTACACTGATGCTAGCTTCCAAACCGACAAAGATGATTTTCGATCGCAATCTGGATATGTGTATTGCCTAAATGGGGGTGCTGTGAGCTGGAAGAGTTCAAAGCAAGAAACAGTAGCCGATTCTACAACGGAAGCTGAGTATATTGCTGCCTCGGATGCAGCAAAGGAAGCTGTTTGGATGAGGAAGTTCATTTCTGAACTTGGAGTGGTGCCTAGCATTAAAGATCCGATCGAACTCTATTGTGACAACAATGGAGCGATCGCATTGGCTAAGGAACCAAGATCTCACCAAAGATCCAAGCACATACTTAGGCGTTTCCATTTCATTCGAGAAATCGTTGAAAGGGGAGATGTTAAAATATGCAAAGTACCAACAGATGATAATGTATCTGACCCATTGACGAAGCCGCTGTCACAGCAGAAGCATGATCGTCATACTAGATCTCTAGGCATTAGGTATATGTCTGAGTGGTCTTAGTGCAAGTGGGAGATTTGTTGGGATATGCCCTAAGACAAGTCATTAGATGATTGTTTAAGACATACAATGTTATGGTTTTATGAATGGCAATTCATTATTATATATTATTCTTTTAACTGTGCATTGTGAATTAATATATGTGTTAATGTCCTTAGAATAATATTGTATTATTCTTAAAGATGTCCCTAGTCAAGTATTATCATGAAAAGGGATAATGATAATACGTAGAGACTAGTATATGTTGATCGATGAATTGTTCATTGATATGAGATATCAAATCAACATATGGGTACATGTTAGAGAACGATGTACTGGACAGACCCACCATGAGAATGCAACATGGATAGTTATATGATCGTCATATGCAATTCTCATAGTGATAATAATGTATGTAATCCTTACGACTTGTGATCATCAGAGATCCCAACATAAGGAGTTATGTATCTTGATATCGTCAAACGTTACCCGTAACAGGGTAAACTATAAAGGCGACTATTGGATACACTACGAATTATGTAGAGGGATGTTGACTGATCGAGATAGGATTTGTCCCTCCTATATAACAGGAGATGTGTTTGGCCCTTGATCAAGTGAGAACTAAATGCATGGCCATGCTCGAATGAGTCGATATGAGATATCGAGCTTATTCGTTTATTCTAGTTCTACTTGGGGATCAAGAAATAAAGATTGGATATACGAGTATGACTATTCCATGACTCGTGTTCAATCTAAACACAAAGGACAAAGGGATTAAGTTACATGATTAATATTATCACAAGTTCTAAAGGTTATGTCGAGTCATTGACATTCTCGTAATTTGGGTAGCACCGATGTGTTGCTAGATACCGCTCGATGCTTGCGACATAAAATGAGATTTTATGTCACTGCCAACATTACGAGATCCTATCGGGTCGCACAAAAGATTAAATCGAGAAGGGAAATTAAACTCATGGGATGAATTAAATAATTAAGAGGAGTCTTAATTAATAATCATAAGGATTAATTAAATCATGGGCTTAAGCCCATGAAGCTTTAAGAAAGCCTTTAATTAATCATATATAATTTGTTAACAAGGTTTAATTAGATTAAGACTTACAAGACAAATTGAATAACAAAAACCCTACACCAAGCAAGAGCACACGGCCGCACCATCCAATTCCTCTCGGCCTTCACAAGTCGAAGGGATTCTTGGTGGTTTTGAGCCATCTTCGATTGTGAATCGAGCTTGCTTCGTGTATTGGTTTAAGAACTTGTCTAGCAACTTGTTCTTAAACTATTCCTTCGTTCGATTCGATCGTGTGGATACCGTTGAGGCAAAACCATTCGAGTTTTGCTAAGTGACTCTGAGAAGGCGTAGGACGTGGTGCAGCTCCGTGGATTCTGCTTCAAACACGCTACAAGGGTAAGACACTTGTAATTCTCTAATCCGATATGAATCCCTATGTATAGATCCGGTGTTAGTAATCCCAAAATTTTATTCCGCTGCGTTGTATGCTCATGGGGTTACTTACAATGGCATCATTTAACAAGATTCCTATGTTCTCAAAAGAAGACTATGATGATTGGAGAATTAGAATGCAAGCTCATCTGGCAGCACAGGATGACGATATGTGGTTCGTCATCACTGATGGACCAATGAAAATTCTGAAAGTCAATACAGCAGCCTCCATTACTGGTGGTGAACCCCAAATGGTCGAGAAGGACAGATCCCTCTGGACGAATGAAGAAAGAAAGAAAGCAAATCTAGACAACGTTGCCAAAGACATCTTGTTCAAGACGTTGGACAAAAATATGTTCAGTAAAATCAAAATGTGCTCTACTGCTAATGAAATTTGGGAGAAGATAGCACAGCTATGCGAAGGGAACGACCAGACTAAGGAAAACAAGCTGACTGTTGCTATTCAAAGATTTGAGAGCATAAAAATGAAGATTGGAGAAACTCTAAACGAGTTTGATGAAAGAGTTACTGGTATTATCAATGAACCTAAATGGTCTGGCAAGGAATACTCTAACAGAGAGATTGCTCTGAAAGTAATGAGAGCTCTGCTAAAAGAATGGGATGTATAGACCATTGCAATGAGGGAGTCTAAAGATCTGAACAAAGTTGAACTTCATGATCTGTTCACAGATCTTAAGGCATATGAGTTCGAACTGATCCCCAGAGGTGAAGCAGAGCCATTCATCTCTCAACCAAACAAAGCACTGGCAGCCATTCCAGACCAGACCACCCCCACAACAGATCGATCTATCGAACAGAATAGTAATGATGATATGTCACTGTTTATCAAGAAATTTGGTAAATTCATGTCTAAGAATAAAAGGAATTTTAAACCTTCTCATCACTATAAATCGAGAAAAGACGATGTTGTTAATGATCAGGCTTGGTACAATTGTGGTAAGACCGGACACTTTATTGCAGATTGCACCAGACCGAAGAAAGAAGAACGTAAAGAAAAGCATCGTGATGACAAGAAAAAGAAGCACTACAGAGATCGTAAAAGTCATCATGGGAAGTCCCAAAAGGTCCTAGTAGCAGAGGAAGGAAACAGCAAGTGGGCTCAGACTGACTCAGATTCAGAAAGCTCCGAATATTCTTCTAGCGAAAGCGAAGAAGATATTCAATGTCTAATGGCAGACGAAGAAATGAGTCAAACAGACGAGGTATTCGATCTTGACTCAAATGAATTCACATGTGAATAGCTTATGTCCGCACTGCAAGACATGGCTAATGATTATAGAATTTTAGCTGAATCATTTGAGAAAACTAAAGCTAAAGCCAATGATCAAATAGATGAGCACATCAAACCAAGCTGCTCTGAGCTAGGTGAGTGCAATAATCTACAGATCGAGCTGAATAAGCTGAAAATCTCTTACGACCAGCTTCATGAAGAAAATAAGAGAATTAGCACACAAAATGCTAAGCTTTCTCATATCTTCAAAACATGGACAAAATCAATAGCATCACTGGAAGAACTGCAAGAGGTACAAAGAAATGCCGGTGATGTCACCGGCATAGCTTTGATATCAAATACTGCACCAAAGATGAATCTGAACTGTTGCTGTTAAAGAACAAAATCAAACAAATGACATTTGTTAGATCCAGCACAGTATATGAAACTGAAGCGCCTACAATTCAAACGGGAGTCTCCTTCGGGGATCAAGGTTTGAGAAGAAAAATTGGGTACGTTAACCAAGCCAAAGAAAAGGCACCAGCAAGCTTTGTGTCTTTCAGACCAAATCTAAAGATGCAAGATCTAAGGCAATGAAGACCATCCAACTACTATAACTCAAAACCAGTTCAACGAAGATATAGATTACCTCATAAGAATCAAAGGTTTCCATATCGCACACATTATCACATACAACATCGAAACAGATCAGCTCACATCACACCAAACACACACAAGCCATTAAAGCTGATACAGGTTTGGGTTCCTAAAGGGCTAATCCGTTCTGGACCCAAGTAGGATTGGGTACCAACAGTAATTATGTTTGATGACAGGTACCGAAGAATCTAGTATCATACTGGTACTTAGACAGTGGGTGTTCTCGTCACATGACAGGAAACGTCGAGCTGCTGTCTGAAGTCACAGAATGTACTGGACCCAAGATCATCTTCGGGGATAACTCAAAGGGTAAGACTGTGGGCAAGGGTAAGATTGTACATGGTAATATTACTATCAATGATGTGCTGTTAGTTGAAAATTTATGCTATAATCTGATCAGTATAAGTCAACTATGTGATAATGGTTATGCTGTAGAATTTCACAAACACACTTGCACTGTTAAATCGTCAGATGGTATGACCATGCTTGTAGGAATCAGAAATGGAAATACATATAAGATTAACTGGAATTTTGCTCAACCTGATAATCCTACTTGCTTCATCGCGAATAATGATAATAAACACTGGCTATGGCATAAACGCTTGAATCATCTCAACTTTACGACTATTTCTAGCCTGTGTAAACATGATTTAGTTGTCGGTCTGCCCAAGATCGATTCTGCTAAGGATAAGATCTGCGAAGCTTGCCAAATGGGCAAACAGATCAGATCATCCTTCAAAAACAAGAATGTCAAATCCTCATCACGCTGCTTAGAACTATTACATATGGACTTGTTTGGACCTATACCAATAACAAGTTTAGGGGGAATGCGGTATACTCTTGTCGTTATTGATGATTACTCACGATTTACATGGACTATATTCTTCAGCAGTAAAGATCAGACCGGTCCGAAGTTGATTAAGCTGCTGAAACGCACTCAGAATGAGAAATCATCAAGCATAGATATGATTCGAAGTGACAAAGGCACTGAATTCTCAAATCAGAATCTTGAATCATTTCTAGAAGATCGAGGAATTAAGCATGAATTCTCAGCTGCTCGAACCCCTCAACAAAATGGAGTTGCAGAACGAAGGAACAGAACGAAGGAAGAGGCAGCAAGGACAATGCTTGCAGATTCTGGAATTTCACAAAAGTTCTGGACAGAAGCTGTAAATACTGCTTGCTACACTCAAAATCGGTCTATGATTAACAAGAAGTAGAATCTTACTCCATATGAAATATGGACTGGTAACAGACCGTCTATCTCTCACTTTCATGTATTTGGATGCAAATGCTTTGTTCACAATAATGGTAAGAATCACCTTACAGCATTCGAAGCTAAGTCAGATAATGGGATATTCTTAGGATATTCATCCAATAGTAAAGCTTTTCGCATCTTCAATAATCGCACTTTAACTGTAGAAGAATCAGTTCATGTAGTGTTTGATGAATCTTTATGTATTGAGGGTAACAAGGAATCAATTCAAAATCAGATGGAAAATATCCATCTCGAAGCTAACAGTGATGATGAGATTGTAGCTAACAGGTCAAGAGACAATCCACCGGAACCTGAAGTACCAGATAGACCGGATCAAGGCAATGAAGCTCCTCCAGCTCGAGCTGATCAAGAGGATCTAAACTCTAATGTTAAGGCAGATGCTGATAATGTTGCTACTACTCATCCTTCTGGACCAGATAATCCAAAATCGAGCTATCGATGGATAAAGAGGCATCCACCTGATCTAGTAATTGGAAGTCCTTCTGCACCTATAAGAACCAGAGGACAGATGATGGATGAATTCACTCATGCCGCTTTTATATCTAATCTGGAACCGAAAAAGATTGATGAAGCTTTGACTGATTACAACTGGATTAAAGCCATGCAAGAAGAGCTTAATCAATTTGAACAAAATCAAGTCTGGAATCTAACCCCCAGGCCAAGTGGTCTGCCTGTTATTGGAACCAGATGGGTTTTCAGAAACAAGCTAGACGCAGATGGAGTTGTGGTCAGAAACAAGGCCAGACTGGTGGCTCAAGGATTCCGACAAGAAGAAGGAATTGACTTCGATGAATCTTTTGCACCAGTCACCAGACTTGAAGCAATCCGAATCTTTCTTGCTTATGCTGCTTTTAAAGACTTCAAAGTATATCAAATGGACGTTAAGAGTGCTTTTTCTTAATGGTAAGCTTCAGGAGGAAGTCTACATTGAGCAACCTCCTGGATTTCAGAACCACTCATTTCCAGATCATGTATATCTACTGAATAAAGCAGTATATGGACTGAAACTGTTGGGATATGCCCTAAGACAAGTCATTAGATGATTGTTTAAGACATACAATGTTTATGGATTTATGAATGGCAATTCATTATTATATATTATTCTTTTAACTGTGCATTGTGAATTAATATATATGTTAATGTCCTTAGAATAATATTGTATTATTCTTAAAGAAGTTCCTAGTCAAGTATTATCATGAAAGGGATAATGATAATACGTATAGACTAGTATATGTTGATCGATGAATTGTTCATTGATATGAGATATCAAATCAACATATGGGTACATGTTAGAGAACGATGTACTGAACAGACCCACCATGAGAATGCAACATGGATAGTTATATGATCGTCATATGCAATTCTCATAGTGATAATAATGTATGTAATCCTTACGACTTGTGATCATCAGAGATCCCAACATAAGGAGTTATGTATCTTGATATCGTCAAACGTTACCCGTAACAGGGTATACTATAAAGGCGACTATTGGATACACTACGAATTATGTAGAGGGATGTTGACTGATCGAGATAGGATTTGTCCCTCCTATATAACAGGAGATGTGTTTGGCCCTTGATCAAGTGAGAACTAAAATGCATGGCCATGCTCGAATGAGTCGATATGAGATATCGAGCTTATTCGTTTATTCTAGTTCTACTTGGGGATCAAGAAATAGAGATTGAATATACGAGTATGACTATTCCATGACTCGTGTTCAATCTAAACACAAAGGACAAAGGGATTAAGTACATGATTAATATTATCACAAGTTCTAAAGGTTATGTCGAGTCATTGACATTCTCGTAATTTGGGTAGCATCGATGTGTTGCTAGATACCGCTCGATGCTTGCGACATAAAATGAGATTTTATGTCACTGCCAACATTACGAGATCCTATCGGGTCGCACAAAAGATTAAATCGAGAAGGGAAATTAAATTCATGGGATGAATTAAATAATTAAGAGGAGTCTTAATTAATAATCATAAGGATTAATTAAATCATGGGCTTAAGCCCATGAAGCTTTAAGAAAGCCTTTAATTAATCATATTTAATATGATTGCAAGGTTTTTAATTGTAAGACAAGATCAAAAAGAACAAAACCTAGCCACCCAAAGGAAGCTCTCGGCCGCACCAAGTTGAACTCTCGGCTCTATCATAGCCGTGTGGTTCTTGGTGGTTTTTCGTGCCATCTTCGATTGTGAATCGAGTTAGCTTCGTGTATCGGATTAATAACTTGTCTAGCAACGTGTTATTAATCCATCCCTTCACCCGATTTGATCGTGTGGATACCGTTGAGGCAAAACCAATCGAGTTTTGCTTAGTGACTCGGAGAAGGCGTAGGACGTGGTGCAGCTCCGTGGATTCTGCTTCAAACGCGCTACAAGGGTAAGACACTTGTAATTCTCTAATCCGATATGAATCCCTATGTATAGATCGCTGGTTTGTAATCCCAAAATTTTATTCCGCTGCGTTGTATGCTCATGGGGTTACTTACAGTGGTATCAGAGCCGTGTACAAGGCTCATATCGGATTTATGTGGTTAAATAGTTTAATCATGTTAGAATTTATATTGCATGCTATTTAAAACTGTATTTTCATATATGATATGGAAAAATCGATTTTGTGAAAATCATCGTATGATAATATATATGATATAATTGACGGATCGAAATATATGATAATTCGTGATCAAAAACCGGAACATTAGCTCGAGTATGGCTCACGGCCGACGCCACCTAGGTGCTAGGGTTTCGAACCCTAGTCACCATGGCTCGGCCGCCGCTTCCAATAGGCTAGGGTTTTGAACCCTAGTCACATAAGCCTCTCGGCCGCCGCTTAAGGGCTAGGGTTCGGACCCTGGCTCGAGCATGGGTCAAGCCGTCGCACTATCTAGGGTTTTGAACTCTATTGGCTCGATAAAGTATTGAAAAGGTGCAAGTTGGCTCGATAGAATCAACATGGTGCAAGGCGGCTAGGGTTTGGAACCCTAGCAGCGCCGCACCCAAGCCGCCGCATGGACCATGGCTCGGCCATGGGCTAGGGTTTCGAACCCTAGGCCCACTATTGGTCCAGCCGTGGGTTTTGGTTCGAACCATGGTGGTTCGTGTTTTAGTCGCTTTAGTTCGTGGCATGTGATGTCCCGAGCGTACGATAATTTTTCAAAAATTATATTACAGTTTTAATTAAAATTAAATTTAAAATGTTTAGAATTTAATTAATTAAATGTTAATGCATGCTTTATGTGTTGTTTGAGCATGGTGCGTGGTTATAGCCCTTTGACCTATTAGATAGGATTTGTGAATGATTGTAATTTATAATACGACCTGCGAGTCGTGCCTTTCTCTATTTTATTCTAAATGTAATCCCTCCCCTATGTTCCCCTCGAATGTGAATCGAGGAATTCTATATCTTGTAAATAGTATAGTTTATTTTATTGATGGTGATCAATGAAGATGGAGCATCGTGCCGGGATGAGGAGTCCATTCACAAATTGGAGCCAAAGGAAGGAGCTTATGAAGTTACCTTAGGTTGACTCATAGGAGTTTCTCATTGGCTTGAGAAACTCATTAGTAGGGGCTATAACCATGTCACATTTTAATTATGTATGTTGATGCATGATTTATCTTATGTTTTAGTTTGATAATAGTATTACACATATATGTAGATATGTATACAACTATATGTAGTGGACATATTTTAAATTATCAAATTAATCATGAGATCAATAAATCCCTCTAAAATATTAAGTTTTAGATGCCTTCCAAATAAAAGTACTCGTCAATAACTTCGATTGTACATGTGTGGGTTTGCCAAAGCAAAGCACCGTGGCAATCTTAGTAAGGCGCGAAAGGATAAAAGTGATATCCGTTATACTTTAATTGGGTACGACTTAACTAGGTTATCTCAATAGGATTGGGAACCTAGAGGCATGGGTTGGATTTTAATTCATTTGATGAATTGAACAAAGCGTTGTTCGTCCAACTATCCAAGAATTATATGTGATGTAATTGACAAAGTGTTGTCTACCTAAATAACCGAGTCTTGGGCGATTAGCCAAAGCTAACTCAAGATTAAGTGAAATATGGATCTTGGCCCACTAAAGATTTCGAGGGTTGATATTTTTCAAACAAAATAGTGGGAGTATCATTTAATATAAGACCATGTTAAATGATTTAAATCATAAACTTATTTTGCATATTTATATTGTAGATATCCATGGCAACTAACAACGTTACTAGCACTTTATCACTGCGATCGGTCCTTGAGAAGGACAAATTAAATGGGACGAATTTCCTAGACTGGCATAGGAACTTGAGGATAGTCCTCAAACAAGAAAAGAAACAATATGTCCTAGAGGAACCCTTACTCGCTGAAGAACCTCCCCTAACAGCTACAAGAGCTGAAAAAGATGCTTACAAGAAGCATCAGAGTGACGCACTTGATGTTGGGTGCCTCATGCTTGCCACCATGAACTCTGAGCTTCAGAAGCAACATGAGGAAATGGAGGCGTTCGATATGATCGAACACTTAAAGCAGTTGTACCAACGGCAAGCTAGACAAGAGAGGTATGACGTCTCTAAAGCGTTATTCCAGTGCAGGATGGTAGAGGGAAGCTTAGTTGGAACTCATGTGCTCAAGATGATTGGGTACATTGAGAATCTGGACAAGCTAGGTTTTCCATTGGACCAAGAGTTGGCCACCGATGTAATCTTGCAATCGTTGCGGGAGAGCTTCAGTCAATTTGTAGTAAATTACAATATGACTGATATGGAAAAGACTCTGCCCCAGTTGCTTGGTATGTTGAGAACATATGAAGCAAATACTAAGAAGACTAAGGCCACAAATGTCCTTATTGTGAATAAAGGCAAAGGAAGGGCCAAAGCTAAAGGCAACAAGAAAGCAAAGAAGGTCTTTGCTAAATCTAAGCCAAAGTCTTATGCACTGAAACCAAAGGGAGGGATAGCAAAGGAAGGGAACTGTTTCCATTGCGGTGAGACCGGCCATTGGAAAAGGAACTGCAAAGTATATCTGGAGGATCTAAAGAAAGGAAGTGTGACTTCCGCTTCAGGTATTTTTGTTATAGAAGTCAATTTATCTACTTCTTCATCATGGGTATTAGATACTGGATGTGGATCTCACATTTGTGTAAATGTGCAGGATCTCAAAAGGAGTAGGACATTGGCAAAAGGTGAAGTTGATCTCCGAGTTGGAAATGGAGCAAGAGTTGCTGCATTAGCTATAGGAGATTATCATTAGCTTTACCTTCTGGTTTATCGTTGATTTTAAAAGACTGTTATTTTGTGCCTTCAATTACTAAAAACATTATTTCTATTTCTTGTTTAGACAAGTATGGTTTTTCATTTATAATAAAGGACAATTGTTGTTCTATTTATTTAAATGATATGTTTTATGCTAGTGCACAAATGGTGAATGGTCTTTATGTATTAAATCTTGATATGCCTATCTATAACATAAATACTAAAAGGATTAAAAATAATGATTGTAATCCGACTTATCTCTGGCACTGTCGCTTGGGCCACATAAACGAGAACCGCATATCTAAACTTCATAAGGATGGAGTATTAGATTCATTTGATTTTGAATCATATGAAACATGCGAATCTTGTTTAATGGGCAAGATGACTAAAGCCCCTTTCAAGGGACATGTTGAAAGGGCAAATGTTTTATTGGGACTAATACATAGTGATGTATGTGGACCAATAAGTACGCAAGCTAGAGGTGGTTTTCAATACTTCGTTACATTTACTGATGACCTCAGTAGATATGGGTATGTGTACCTAATGAAACATAAACATGAAACCTTTGAAAAGTTCAAAGATTTCAAGAATGAAGTACAAAACCAACTTGGCAAAAGTATCAAAATCCTTCGATCAGATCGAGGAGGTGAATACTTAAGCCAAGAGTTTCATGACTATCTAAAGGAGTGTGGGATAGTCCCACAACTCACTCCTCCGTATACTCCACAATGGAATGGTGTATCCGAGAGGAGAAATCGAACCTTGTTAGACATGGTTAGATCAATGATGAGTCATGCAGATCTTCCGATATCGTTTTGGGGACACGCTCTAGAAACAGCGATTTTCTTACTGAACCGTGTTCCATCTAAATCAGTGGAAAAGACACCATATGAGATATGGACTGGGAAGCGTCCTAGTATGTCTTTTATGAAGATTTGGGGTTGTGAGGCTTTCGTTAGACGTCACGCCACTAACAAACTTGGACCCAAATCTGATAAGTGTTTATTTGTGGGGTATCCTAAGGAAACGAAAGGGTACGATTTCTATTATCCCACCGAGAACAAAGTAGTTGTTGCTCGGACTGGTGTATTTCTTGAAAGAGAATTTATTTCTAGAAAAACCAGTGGGAGAAAAATAGAACTTAGTGAAGTTCAACCACAAGAAAACACTGAACCTAAGATTGAGATGGAAACAGAGCAGGCACCACAAGCTGTTGTGGAAGAAGTACCTGCTCAAGAGACACAAGCCCAGCGTAGGTCTGTAAGAGAACACCGGGAGCCACAGAGATATGGATTTCTTGTGACTCAACAAGGTGACTTACTACTTATTGATGAGGATGAGCCGTCATCTTATCAACAAGCTATGATGGGCAATGATTCTGAGAAATGGCAAGAGGCCATGAAATCTGAGATGGAATCCATGTATGCAAACCAAGTATGGACTTTGGTTGATCCACCTGAAGGGGTACGACCCATAGGGTGCAAATGGATTTTCAAGAAAAAGACCGATATGGATGGTAACGTACAAACCTATAAAGGTCGGCTGGTTGCAAAAGGATTCAAACAAATTCATGGTATTGACTATGATGAAACGTTTTCACCAGTGGCCATGGTTAAATCCATAAGGATCTTACTTGCAATAGCTGCATTTCATGATTATGAAATCTGGCAGATGGATGTCAAAACAGCTTTCCTTAATGGAAATCTGCTCGAGGATGTGTACATGACACAGCCCGAGGGTTTTGTCGATCCAAAGGATGCTGGAAAGATATGCAAGCTACAACGATCCATTTATGGATTGAAGCAAGCTTCTCGGAGTTGGAATCTTCGTTTTGATGATGCAATCAAAGAGTTTGGTTTTATCAAAAACGAAGATGAACCTTGTGTCTACAAGAAGGTCAGTGGGAGCGTAATCATTTTCCTAGTGTTGTATGTAGATGACATACTTCTTATTGGAAATGATATCCCTACCTTGCAATCTGTAAAGATTTGGCTAGGGAACTGCTTTTCGATGAAAGACTTAGGAGAAGCCACCTATGTATTAGGAATCAAGATCTATAGAGATAGATCGAGAAGGCTTCTTGGTCTAAGTCAAAGTACATACATAGACAAGGTGCTTAAAAGGTTTAGCATGCAAGAATCCAAGAAAGGATTCGTGCCTATGACACATGGTATTTATCTCTCGAAGGAACAGTGTCCTTCAACACCAGATGAGAGACAACGCATGAGCAAGATTCCATACGCGTCAGCTATTGGATCTATCATGTATGCCATGATATGTACTCGTCCCGATGTATCGTATGCTTTGAGCATGACGAGCAGATATCAAGTTGATCCAGGTGAAGGTCACTGGATTGCTGTCAAGAATATCCTGAAGTACTTGAGAAGGACTAAGGATACATTCTTGATTTATGGAGGTGAGGAAGAGCTCAATGTAATGGGTTACACTGATGCAAGCTTCCAAACCGACAAAGATGATTTTCGATCGCAATCTGGATATGTGTATTGCCTAAATGGAGGTGCTGTGAGCTGGAAGAGTTCAAAGCAAGAAACAGTAGCCGATTCTACAACGGAAGCTGAGTATATTGCTGCCTCGGATGCAGCAAAGGAAGCTGTTTGGATGAGGAAGTTCATTTCTGAACTTGGAGTGGTGCCTAGCATTAAAGATCCGATAGAACTCTATTGTGACAACAATGGAGCGATCGCATTGGCTAAGGAACCAAGATCTCACCAAAGATCCAAACACATACTTAGGCGTTTCCATTTCATTCGAGAAATCGTTGAAAGGGGAGATGTTAAAATATGCAAAGTACCAACAGATGATAATGTATCTGACCCATTGACGAAGCCGCTGTCACAGCAGAAGCATGATCGTCATACTAGATCTCTAGGCATTAGGTATATGTCTGAGTGGTCTTAGTGCAAGTGGGAGATTTGTTGGGATATGCCCTAAGACAAGTCATTAGATGATTGTTTAAGACATACAATGTTTATGGATTTATGAATGGCAATTCATTATTATATATTATTCTTTTAACTGTGCATTGTGAATTAATATATATGTTAATGTCCTTAGAATAATATTGTATTATTCTTAAAGAAGTTCCTAGTCAAGTATTATCATGAAAGGGATAATGATAATACGTATAGACTAGTATATGTTGATCGATGAATTGTTCATTGATATGAGATATCAAATCAACATATGGGTACATGTTAGAGAACGATGTACTGAACAGACCCACCATGAGAATGCAACATGGATAGTTATATGATCGTCATATGCAATTCTCATAGTGATAATAATGTATGTAATCCTTACGACTTGTGATCATCAGAGATCCCAACATAAGGAGTTATGTATCTTGATATCGTCAAACGTTACACGTAACAGGGTATACTATAAAGGCGACTATTGTATACACTACGAATTATGTAGAGGGATGTTGACTGATCGAGATAGGATTTGTCCCTCCTATATAACAGGAGATGTGTTTGGCCCTTGATCAAGTGAGAACTAAAATGCATGGCCATGCTCGAATGAGTCGATATGAGATATCGAGCTTATTCGTTTATTCTAGTTCTACTTGGGGATCAAGAAATAGAGATTGAATATACGAGTATGACTATGCCATGACTCGTGTTCAATCTAAACACAAAGGACAAAGGGATTAAGTACATGATTAATATTATCACAAGTTCTAAAGGTTATGTCGAGTCATTGACATTCTCGTAATTTGGGTAGCATCGATGTGTTGCTAGATACCGCTCGATGCTTGCGACATAAAATGAGATTTTATGTCACTGCCAACATTACGAGATCCTATCGGGTCGCACAAAAGATTAAATCGAGAAGGGAAATTAAATTCATGGGATGAATTAAATAATTAAGAGGAGTCTTAATTAATAATCATAAGGATTAATTAAATCATGGGCTTAAGCCCATGAAGCTTTAAGAAAGCCTTTAATTAATCATATTTAATATGATTGCAAGGTTTTTAATTGTAAGACAAGATCAAAAAGAACAAAACCTAGCCACCCAAAGGAAGCTCTCGGCCGCACCAAGTTGAACTCTCGGCTCTATCATAGCCGTGTGGTTCTTGGTGGTTTTTCGTGCCATCTTCGATTGTGAATCGAGTTAGCTTCATGTATCGGATTAATAACTTGTCTAGCAACGTGTTATTAATCCATCCCTTCACCCGATTTGATCGTGTGGATACCGTTGAGGCAAAACCAATCGAGTTTTGCTTAGTGACTCGGAGAAGGCGTAGGACGTGGTGCAGCTCCGTGGATTCTGCTTCAAACGCGCTACAAGGGTAAGACACTTGTAATTCTCTAATCCGATATGAATCCCTATGTATAGATCGCTGGTTTGTAATCCCAAAATTTTATTCCGCTGCGTTGTATGCTCATGGGGTTACTTACAGTGGTATCAGAGCCGTGTACAAGGCTCATATCGGATTTATGTGGTTAAATAGTTTAATCATGTTAGAATTTATATTGCATGCTATTTAAAACTGTATTTTCATATATGATATGGAAAAATCGATTTTGTGAAAATCATCGTATGATAATATATATGATATAATTGACGGATCGAAATATATGATAATTCGTGATCAAAAACCGGAACATTAGCTCGAGTATGGCTCACGGCCGACGCCACCTAGGTGCTAGGGTTTCGAACCCTAGTCACCATGGCTCGGCCGCCGTTTCCAATAGGCTAGGGTTTTGAACCCTAGTCACATAAGCCTCTCGGCCGCCGCTTAAGGGCTAGGGTTCGGACCCTGGCTCGAGCATGGGTCAAGCCGTCGCACTATCTAGGGTTTTGAACTCTATTGGCTCGATAAAGTATTGAAAAGGTGCAAGTTGGCTCGATAGAATCAACATGGTGCAAGGCGGCTAGGGTTTGGAACCCTAGCAGCGCCGCACCCAAGCCGCCGCATGGACCATGGCTCGGCCATGGGCTAGGGTTTCGAACCCTAGGCCCACTATTGGTCCAGCCGTGGGTTTTGGTTCGAACCATGGTGGTTCGTGTTTTAGTCGCTTTAGTTCGTGGCATGTGATGTCCCGAGCGTACGATAATTTTTCAAAAATTATATTACAGTTTTAATTAAAATTAAATTTAAAATGTTTAGAATTTAATTAATTAAATGTTAATGCATGCTTTATGTGTTGTTTGAGCATGGTGCGTGGTTATAGCCCTTTGACCTATTAGATAGGATTTGTGAATGATTGTAATTTATAATACGACCTGCGAGTCGTGCCTTTCTCTATTTTATTCTAAATGTAATCCCTCCCCTATGTTCCCCTCGAATGTGAATCGAGGAATTCTATATCTTGTAAATAGTATAGTTTATTTTATTGATGGTGATCAATGAAGATGGAGCATCGTGCCGGGATGAGGAGTCCATTCACAAATTGGAGCCAAAGGAAGGAGCTTATGAAGTTACCTTAGGTTGACTCATAGGAGTTTCTCATTGGCTTGAGAAACTCATTAGTAGGGGCTATAACCATGTCACATTTTAATTATGTATGTTGATGCATGATTTATCTTATGTTTTAGTTTGATAATAGTATTACACATATATGTAGATATGTATACAACTATATGTAGTGGACATATTTTAAATTATCAAATTAATCATGAGATCAATAAATCCCTCTAAAATATTAAGTTTTAGATGCCTTCCAAATAAAAGTACTCGTCAATAACTTCGATTGTACATGTGTGGGTTTGCCAAAGCAAAGCACCGTGGCAATCTTAGTAAGGCGCGAAAGGATAAAAGTGATATCCGTTATACTTTAATTGGGTACGACTTAACTAGGTTATCTCAATAGGATTGGGAACCTAGAGGCATGGGTTGGATTTTAATTCATTTGATGAATTGAACAAAGCGTTGTTCGTCCAACTATCCAAGAATTATATGTGATGTAATTGACAAAGTGTTGTCTACCTAAATAACCGAGTCTTGGGCGATTAGCCAAAGCTAACTCAAGATTAAGTGAAATATGGATCTTGGCCCACTAAAGATTTCGAGGGTTGATATTTTTCAAACAAAATAGTGGGAGTATCATTTAATATAAGACCATGTTAAATGATTTAAATCATAAACTTATTTTGCATATTTATATTGTAGATATCCATGGCAACTAACAACGTTACTAGCACTTTATCACTGCGATCGGTCCTTGAGAAGGACAAATTAAATGGGACGAATTTCCTAGACTGGCATAGGAACTTGAGGATAGTCCTCAAACAAGAAAAGAAACAATATGTCCTAGAGGAACCCTTACTCGCTGAAGAACCTCCCCTAACAGCTACAAGAGCTGAAAAAGATGCTTACAAGAAGCATCAGAGTGACGCACTTGATGTTGGGTGCCTCATGCTTGCCACCATGAACTCTGAGCTTCAGAAGCAACATGAGGAAATGGAGGCGTTCGATATGATCGAACACTTAAAGCAGTTGTACCAACGGCAAGCTAGACAAGAGAGGTATGACGTCTCTAAAGCGTTATTCCAGTGCAGGATGGTAGAGGGAAGCTTAGTTGGAACTCATGTGCTCAAGATGATTGGGTACATTGAGAATCTGGACAAGCTAGGTTTTCCATTGGACCAAGAGTTGGCCACCGATGTAATCTTGCAATCGTTGCGGGAGAGCTTCAGTCAATTTGTAGTAAATTACAATATGACTGATATGGAAAAGACTCTGCCCCAGTTGCTTGGTATGTTGAGAACATATGAAGCAAATACTAAGAAGACTAAGGCCACAAATGTCCTTATTGTGAATAAAGGCAAAGGAAGGGCCAAAGCTAAAGGCAACAAGAAAGCAAAGAAGGTCTTTGCTAAATCTAAGCCAAAGTCTTATGCACTGAAACCAAAGGGAGGGATAGCAAAGGAAGGGAACTGTTTCCATTGCGGTGAGACCGGCCATTGGAAAAGGAACTGCAAAGTATATCTGGAGGATCTAAAGAAAGGAAGTGTGACTTCCGCTTCAGGTATTTTTGTTATAGAAGTCAATTTATCTACTTCTTCATCATGGGTATTAGATACTGGATGTGGATCTCACATTTGTGTAAATGTGCAGGATCTCAAAAGGAGTAGGACATTGGCAAAAGGTGAAGTTGATCTCCGAGTTGGAAATGGAGCAAGAGTTGCTGCATTAGCTATAGGAGATTATCATTAGCTTTACCTTCTGGTTTATCGTTGATTTTAAAAGACTGTTATTTTGTGCCTTCAATTACTAAAAACATTATTTCTATTTCTTGTTTAGACAAGTATGGTTTTTCATTTATAATAAAGGACAATTGTTGTTCTATTTATTTAAATGATATGTTTTATGCTAGTGCACAAATGGTGAATGGTCTTTATGTATTAAATCTTGATATGCCTATCTATAACATAAATACTAAAAGGATTAAAAATAATGATTGTAATCCGACTTATCTCTGGCACTGTCGCTTGGGCCACATAAACAAGAACCGCATATCTAAACTTCATAAGGATGGAGTATTAGATTCATTTGATTTTGAATCATATGAAACATGCGAATCTTGTTTAATGGGCAAGATGACTAAAGCCCCTTTCAAGGGACATGTTGAAAGGGCAAATGTTTTATTGGGACTAATACATAGTGATGTATGTGGACCAATAAGTACGCAAGCTAGAGGTGGTTTTCAATACTTCGTTACATTTACTGATGACCTCAGTAGATATGGGTATGTGTACCTAATGAAACATAAACATGAAACCTTTGAAAAGTTCAAAGATTTCAAGAATGAAGTACAAAACCAACTTGGCAAAAGTATCAAAATCCTTCGATCAGATCGAGGAGGTGAATACTTAAGCCAAGAGTTTCATGACTATCTAAAGGAGTGTGGGATAGTCCCACAACTCACTCCTCCGTATACTCCACAATGGAATGGTGTATCCGAGAGGAGAAATCGAACCTTGTTAGACATGGTTAGATCAATGATGAGTCATGCAGATCTTCCGATATCGTTTTGGGGACACGCTCTAGAAACAGCGATTTTCTTACTGAACCGTGTTCCATCTAAATCAGTGGAAAAGACACCATATGAGATATGGACTGGGAAGCGTCCTAGTATGTCTTTTATGAAGATTTGGGGTTGTGAGGCTTTCGTTAGACGTCACGCCACTAACAAACTTGGACCCAAATCTGATAAGTGTTTATTTGTGGGGTATCCTAAGGAAACGAAAGGGTACGATTTCTATTATCCCACCGAGAACAAAGTAGTTGTTGCTCGGACTGGTGTATTTCTTGAAAGAGAATTTATTTCTAGAAAAACCAGTGGGAGAAAAATAGAACTAAGTGAAGTTCAACCACAAGAAAACACTGAACCTAAGATTGAGATGGAAACAGAGCAGGCACCACAAGCTGTTGTGGAAGAAGTACCTGCTCAAGAGACACAAGCCCAGCGTAGGTCTGTAAGAGAACACCGGGAGCCACAGAGATATGGATTTCTTGTGACTCAACAAGGTGACTTACTACTTATTGATGAGGATGAGCCGTCATCTTATCAACAAGCTATGATGGGCAATGATTCTGAGAAATGGCAAGAGGCCATGAAATCTGAGATGGAATCCATGTATGCAAACCAAGTATGGACTTTGGTTGATCCACCTGAAGGGGTACAACCCATAGGGTGCAAATGGATTTTCAAGAAAAAGACCGATATGGATGGTAACGTACAAACCTATAAAGGTCGGCTGGTTGCAAAAGGATTCAAACAAATTCATGGTATTGACTATGATGAAACCTTTTCACCAGTGGCCATGGTTAAATCCATAAGGATCTTACTTGCAATAGCTGCATTTCATGATTATGAAATCTGGCAGATGGATGTCAAAACAGCTTTCCTTAATGGAAATCTGCTCGAGGATGTGTACATGACACAGCCCGAGGGTTTTGTCGATCCAAAGGATGCTGGAAAGATATGCAAGCTACAACGATCCATTTATGGATTGAAGCAAGCTTCTCGGAGTTGGAATCTTCGTTTTGATGATGCAATCAAAGAGTTTGGTTTTATCAAAAACGAAGATGAACCTTGTGTCTACAAGAAGGTCAGTGGGAGCGTAATCATTTTCCTAGTGTTGTATGTAGATGACATACTTCTTATTGGAAATGATATCCCTACCTTGCAATCTGTAAAGATTTGGCTAGGGAACTGCTTTTCGATGAAAGACTTAGGAGAAGCCACCTATGTATTAGGAATCAAGATCTATAGAGATAGATCGAGAAGGCTTCTTGGTCTAAGTCAAAGTACATACATAGACAAGGTGCTTAAAAGGTTTAGCATGCAAGAATCCAAGAAAGGATTCGTGCCTATGACACATGGTATTTATCTCTCGAAGGAACAGTGTCCTTCAACACCAGATGAGAGACAACGCATGAGCAAGATTCCATACGCGTCAGCTATTGGATCTATCATGTATGCCATGATATGTACTCGTCCCGATGTATCGTATGCTTTGAGCATGACGAGCAGATATCAAGTTGATCCAGGTGAAGGTCACTGGATTGCTGTCAAGAATATCCTGAAGTACTTGAGAAGGACTAAGGATACATTCTTGATTTATGGAGGTGAGGAAGAGCTCAATGTAATGGGTTACACTGATGCAAGCTTCCAAACCGACAAAGATGATTTTCGATCGCAATCTGGATATGTGTATTGCCTAAATGGAGGTGCTGTGAGCTGGAAGAGTTCAAAGCAAGAAACAGTAGCCGATTCTACAACGGAAGCTGAGTATATTGCTGCCTCGGATGCAGCAAAGGAAGCTGTTTGGATGAGGAAGTTCATTTCTGAACTTGGAGTGGTGCCTAGCATTAAAGATCCGATAGAACTCTATTGTGACAACAATGGAGCGATCGCATTGGCTAAGGAACCAAGATCTCACCAAAGATCCAAACACATACTTAGGCGTTTCCATTTCATTCGAGAAATCGTTGAAAGGGGAGATGTTAAAATATGCAAAGTACCAACAGATGATAATGTATCTGACCCATTGACGAAGCCGCTGTCACAGCAGAAGCATGATCGTCATACTAGATCTCTAGGCATTAGGTATATGTCTGAGTGGTCTTAGTGCAAGTGGGAGATTTGTTGGGATATGCCCTAAGACAAGTCATTAGATGATTGTTTAAGACATACAATGTTTATGGATTTATGAATGGCAATTCATTATTATATATTATTCTTTTAACTGTGCATTGTGAATTAATATATATGTTAATGTCCTTAGAATAATATTGTATTATTCTTAAAGAAGTTCCTAGTCAAGTATTATCATGAAAGGGATAATGATAATACGTATAGACTAGTATATGTTGATCGATGAATTGTTCATTGATATGAGATATCAAATCAACATATGGGTACATGTTAGAGAACGATGTACTGAACAGACCCACCATGAGAATGCAACATGGATAGTTATATGATCGTCATATGCAATTCTCATAGTGATAATAATGTATGTAATCCTTACGACTTGTGATCATCAGAGATCCCAACATAAGGAGTTATGTATCTTGATATCGTCAAACGTTACACGTAACAGGGTATACTATAAAGGCGACTATTGTATACACTACGAATTATGTAGAGGGATGTTGACTGATCGAGATAGGATTTGTCCCTCCTATATAACAGGAGATGTGTTTGGCCCTTGATCAAGTGAGAACTAAAATGCATGGCCATGCTCGAATGAGTCGATATGAGATATCGAGCTTATTCGTTTATTCTAGTTCTACTTGGGGATCAAGAAATAGAGATTGAATATACGAGTATGACTATTCCATGACTCGTGTTCAATCTAAACACAAAGGACAAAGGGATTAAGTACATGATTAATATTATCACAAGTTCTAAAGGTTATGTCGAGTCATTGACATTCTCGTAATTTGGGTAGCATCGATGTGTTGCTAGATACCGCTCGATGCTTGCGACATAAAATGAGATTTTATGTCACTGCCAACATTACGAGATCCTATCGGGTCGCACAAAAGATTAAATCGAGAAGGGAAATTAAATTCATGGGATGAATTAAATAATTAAGAGGAGTCTTAATTAATAATCATAAGGATTAATTAAATCATGGGCTTAAGCCCATGAAGCTTTAAGAAAGCCTTTAATTAATCATATTTAATATGATTGCAAGGTTTTTAATTGTAAGACAAGATCAAAAAGAACAAAACCTAGCCACCCAAAGGAAGCTCTCGGCCGCACCAAGTTGAACTCTCGGCTCTATCATAGCCGTGTGGTTCTTGGTGGTTTTTCGTGCCATCTTCGATTGTGAATCGAGTTAGCTTCGTGTATCGGATTAATAACTTGTCTAGCAACGTGTTATTAATCCATCCCTTCACCCGATTTGATCGTGTGGATACCTTTGAGGCAAAACCAATCGAGTTTTGCTTAGTGACTCGGAGAAGGCGTAGGACGTGGTGCAGCTCCGTGGATTCTGCTTCAAACGCGCTACAAGGGTAAGACACTTGTAATTCTCTAATCCGATATGAATCCCTATGTATAGATCGCTGGTTTGTAATCCCAAAATTTTATTCCGCTGCGTTGTATGCTCATGGGGTTACTTACAGAAACAAGCTCCAAGAGCCTGGTATGACACTCTGTCTCAATTTCTGCTGGACCACGATTTTCAGATCGGCTCAGTGGATAAAACTCTATTTAAATTTATTAAGGGGAACATACCTTATTAGTTCAAATCTATGTTGACGATATCATTTTTGGGTCAACTACCCCTAAATTATGCGAGAAATTCTCTAAGTTAATGCAGGGACAGTTTGAGATGAGTATGATGGGAGAACTTTCATTCTTTCTGGGTCTCCAAGTCAAATAGTTCAGCAATGACATTTTCATAAATCAGACCAAGTATACCAAAGAGCTTCTCAAAAGGTTCGGAATGGAAACTTGTTCAACTGCATCAACTCCAATGAGTCCTTCAATCAAGCTAGATAAAGACGAAGAGGGAACAACAGTGGAACTAACAATGTATCGAGGACTGATCGGATCGCTTTTGTATCTTACAGCGAGCCGGCCTGATATAATGTTCTCAGTCTGCATGTGCGCTAGATTTCAGTCAGATCCAAAGCAATCACACTTTATTGCTGCTAAACGCATTCTTAAATACTTAAAAGGATCTCAGAACGTTGGTCTTTGGTACTCCAAAGAGTCAAATTTCAGTTTAGCTGGATATTCAGACGCTGACTATGTTGGGTGTAAGATTGATCGCAACAGCACCAGTGGAACATGTCAATTCTTAGGGGAAAGATTGATATCATGGTTTAGCAAGAAGCAAACATCAATCGCCACATCTACAGCTGAGGCAGAATATCTTGCCGCTGGAAGCTGTTGCGCTCAAATGCTCTGGATTCAACATCAACTCAGAGACTATGACATTCAAGCTGTTGAATCTCCGATATTTTGTGACAACACCAATGCAATCGCTATAACGTATAATCCAGTTTTGCACTCTCGAACAAAGCATATAGATATCATACATCATTTTATTCAAGATCATGTTGGCAAAAAGGAAATTCGGATCGAGCATATTTCAACAGACCAGCAAGCAGCAGATATCTTCACCAAACCACTTCCTGATGCTAAGTTTAATTATTTCCGTCAAATTCTTGGTTTAATAGACTTATCTTGATATTTTAGACATATCTTTCTTTTCGCTTTTAAAGATTATATGCTGGCACAGATCTGTTGGAATCGAAGAGGGGGGGTGAATGAGATTCCTTGGCTACTTTAGCTTTTTAAAATGAGTTTGTAAAATAAAAATATTTTGCGCTTTGCGGAAGCCTTGAGTCAATCGATAAATAAAAGAACGAAATAAATAAATGCGTAAAGGAAATAATGCGGTAAATAACAAAAGGATTTGTTATAGAAGTTCGGCGATGAATCGCCTACGTCTCCTCTTCCCGGTTAGATAACCTCCAACCGAGGTTCCACTAGAATAAATGTTCTTGGCCTTGAGGGCTCCAAGTAAGCCACAACACAACTCTTCCCGAGTTACAACGCTCTTCCCGAGCACACTACTCTTCCCGAGTACACAAGCTCTTCCCGAGCACAATACTCTTCCCGAGTATACAAAGCTCTTCCCGAGCTACCAACACTCTTCACGAGTCTTCTTGGCCTTAAGGGCTCCAAGGATAGCCACACAATTGCACCAACAAGACTTGTTGATGTCTTTACAATATTCCAACTTGCTTTGGTGTTGGAGGACCTTTACAATGAATTGAACCAACAAAAACACCTTCACGGTGTACTCACACGAAGACAACAAGACTCAACAAATGAAAACAATCACAAGCTCCAATACAACAACAATGTATGGAGAGTATGATATAATTTGAACCAACAATTGATCAACACTTTGTATGAGTTGTAGACTTGTTCCTTAGCTTCAAAATGCTCCAAAGCATCCATATTTATAGAGTAGAAGGCCCCCTAGGCTCATACTAGCCGTTGCACTTCATATGGCTGAAATCACTCCTGGATCGCCTCGGACATCGCCTCGGGCGATCACCCATCGCCGCGTTCCAACGGTCAAAATTGCACAGATCGCCTCAGGCGATCGCTGGATCGCCTCAGGCGATCACTGGCTAAAATCAAGGCCGTAGCTTCAGCACCTTCAAAATTTGCATCGCCTCAAACGATCTCCACATCGCCTCAGGCGTTCCAGCCCATCGCCTCGGGCGTTCGTGCCATCGCCTCGGGCGATCCCCTGCGCGCATGCCCGCGCCAAGCTCGGCGTCGCTTCAGTCGATGTGCTGGGGCGAAGTCCCTGTGGCTGCCATCAGCCTCAGGCGTTGGTCACCATCGCCTGGGGCGATCTTCCCCGCGTGCTCGCCTAGCCATCGCCTCTGTCGATGTGCGTGGCGATGCCCCTCCTGGCACCCATCGCCTGGGGCGATGATCACCATCGCCTGGGGCGATCTTGACCAGATTGCACACACTTGAAAACCTTCATTGCAATCAACTTTACACCACTTAATCTGCACACTAAGTAGATGCATTAGTATAACAAACACAAGTTTTGTTGATCATCAAAACTCAAAGATTGATCGGGGATAATTTACCGCTTTAAACGCAACCATGCGTTTAAGGCTCAACAATCTCCCCCTTTTTGATGATCACAAAACTTGATAAACTTGAATAAGTGATATGCATGAAATGTGAGTAAAAATAACTCCCCCTTAACAATTGCATAACACATACAAGTTATCAAGTAAATCAATAGACAGATACTCTCCCCCTCAAACCATGCATACATAAGCTCTCCCCCTTAAACTATGCATATATTAAGGTTCAAGTTTATCACAAAATTCTCCCCCTTTTTGTGATAATCAAAAAGCATAAAAAAAATAATCATGGCATAATTATAACAACTTTCACATGTCCATCATCAAGCATATAATAGGCATAGCAATCCTAAGATTAAATTATAGAGATGATTTATAACCATGTGTTTAAGGCACACAACAATTAATTCTAAAAGTTGCAAAGTGTGCATATGTTCATGCATTCAAGCCCAAAACAAAATAATAGGAATATTAATGCATTAGAACAAATCATATACTGCACATTTTCAAATAGCCTATTCAAATTTGAATGCAAAGCATATCAAGCACTTACTATAAAAAGATAGCATACTTCATGCACTTAACAATTGTGCTAAGGGGTTATGCATTTTACTCAAATTAATATTGAGCTTCAATATTTATTGATCACAATTGATTTGTGTCAATGAATTTTGAAATTGCTCTTTTAACAATTGAAAAATAAATTTTACCCTTTATGACAAGAGTTAGTTCTTGTCATAGGTCCAATGCCTCTTGCTTCTTCTATGGTTGTGAACAAAACAAACTCCTCCTTTGAGTTGCTTGGCCCTTCATCCTCCAATTCATGGTTGTCCCTACAAAATAAATTAACAATAGGGGGGTCTTTGGTACCCATTTGATTTTTGGGTCCATGATGGTTAGCTACCTTAGGCACCTTTGGGATCCATTTCCACCTTTTGTTAGGTTGGTATTGGATTCTAGCATACCTACATTTGTTCTTGGTATGACCATTTTTGCAACAATAGTGACAAGTAGTAGATTCATGCTTTGCTTTGGCCAACAAGCTAGAAAAGAATTTTGATTTGCTTGAATAGCCTAACCCGGCTTTGTCAAAGCTACAACGTTGTAAGCCAAGCAATTCATTCATCTTTAAACTACTATCACTAAACTTGGCAAGAGAAGTCTTTAAATCAAGCACTTGATTTTTCAAAATAGTATTTTCTTCTTGTTTCTTAGCCAAGTCTAGCTTAAGTACTTTGTTGCTCTTTTTGGTTTTACCAAGGCAATCAATGATATCATTATAAGCATCTAATAAATCATCATAAGAAGGTACCTCATCATCCTCCTCTTCATCTTCATCTCCAAGAGCCATTAGACATAGATTTTTGGCTTCTTCTTCATCGGAGTCGCTATCACTCCATGTTGCTATGAACGCCTTCTTCTTGCCTTTGTCCTCATTCTTCTTCCTAGGACACTTGTTAGCATAATGGCCTAATTCTTGACAATTATAACAAGTTACCTCATTTTTGGAATCTTGTTTAGTAGCATTTGATGTTTTTGACTTGCTATGCTTGGTGAAGAGCTTCTTGAACTTCTTTGTAAATAGCCTCATCTCTTCATCATCATCATCTTCTTCATCATCGGATTGGTCTTTCCTACCAACCAAGGCGATCCCATTCCTTTTGGATCTATCCTCCTCCTTCACTTCTTTCCTTGTGGCAACTTCAAGCTCATGGGTCACTAAGGTGCCATGGAGCTCATCAAGATCATAGGAAGCACTCTCCCCTTTGTTGGACTCTATAATTGCCGTCCTCTTTGCATCCCATTCTTTAGGTAAGGCCCTTAGAGCTCTCCTCCATATTTGCTTTGGAGGGTATTTCTCTCCAAGTTGGGCAAGCTCATTGATAATTTGGGTGAGCCTCCTAAACATGGAATCCACATCTTCTCCGGAATCCATCTCAAAAGTTTCATACTTGAGTTGCAATAGATCAATCTTGGTCTCCTTCACTTGATTAGTGCCCTCATGACAAATTTGCAATTTGTCCCAAATTTCCTTTGCGGTTGAGCACATCGAGATCCGGTTGTACTCCTTCATATCTAAAGCACAATGTAAAATATTAATTGCTTTAGCATTTTGAGAAATTAATATCATATCCGCTCTAGTGAAATCGTCCATCTCTTTGGGAACACTAATTCCCCCAATTTCCTTTAAAGGAATATGTGGACCTTTCACTATGATTTTCCATAGATCATAATCTACGGATTGGATGTATAGAGAAATTCTATTCTTCCAATAACCGTAGTTATCACCCGTGAAAAGCGGAGGGCGATTCGTCGATTGACCTTGAGCAAACTCATTTGCTAGATTAGCCATAAAAAGATTTTGATTTAAAACAAAAATCAAATGGCTCTGATACCACTTGTTGGAATCGAAGAGGGGGGGTGAATGAGATTCCTTGGCTACTTTAGCTTTTTAAAATGAGTTTGTAAAATAAAAATATTTTGCGCTTTGCGGAAGCCTTGAGTCAATCGATAAATAAAAGAACGAAATAAATAAATGCGTAAAGGAAATAATGCGGTAAATAACAAAAGGATTTGTTATAGAAGTTCGGCGATGAATCGCCTACGTCTCCTCTTCCCGGTTAGATAACCTCCAACCGAGGTTCCACTAGAATAAATGTTCTTGGCCTTGAGGGCTCCAAGTAAGCCACAACACAACTCTTCCCGAGTTACAACGCTCTTCCCGAGCACACTACTCTTCCCGAGTACACAAGCTCTTCCCGAGCACAATACTCTTCCCGAGTATACAAAGCTCTTCCCGAGCTACCAACACTCTTCACGAGTCTTCTTGGCCTTAAGGGCTCCAAGGATAGCCACACAATTGCACCAACAAGACTTGTTGATGTCTTTACAATATTCCAACTTGCTTTGGTGTTGGAGGACCTTTACAATGAATTGAACCAACAAAAACACCTTCACGGTGTACTCACACGAAGACAACAAGACTCAACAAATGAAAACAATCACAAGCTCCAATACAACAACAATGTATGGAGAGTATGATATAATTTGAACCAACAATTGATCAACACTTTGTATGAGTTGTAGACTTGTTCCTTAGCTTCAAAATGCTCCAAAGCATCCATATTTATAGAGTAGAAGGCCCCCTAGGCTCATACTAGCCGTTGCACTTCATATGGCTGAAATCACTCCTGGATCGCCTCGGACATCGCCTCGGGCGATCACCCATCGCCGCGTTCCAACGGTCAAAATTGCACAGATCGCCTCAGGCGATCGCTGGATCGCCTCAGGCGATCACTGGCTAAAATCAAGGCCGTAGCTTCAGCACCTTCAAAATTTGCATCGCCTCAAACGATCTCCACATCGCCTCAGGCGTTCCAGCCCATCGCCTCGGGCGTTCGTGCCATCGCCTCGGGCGATCCCCTGCGCGCATGCCCGCGCCAAGCTCGGCGTCGCTTCAGTCGATGTGCTGGGGCGAAGTCCCTGTGGCTGCCATCGCCTCAGGCGTTGGTCACCATCGCCTGGGGCGATCTTCCCCGCGTGCTCGCCTAGCCATCGCCTCTGTCGATGTGCGTGGCGATGCCCCTCCTGGCACCCATCGCCTGGGGCGATGATCACCATCGCCTGGGGCGATCTTGACCAGATTGCACACACTTAAAAACCTTCATTCCAATCAACTTTACACCACTTAATCTGCACACTAAGTAGATGCATTAGTATAACAAACACAAGTTTTGTTGATCATCAAAACTCAAATATTGATCGGGGATAATTTACCGCTTTAAACGCAACCATGCGTTTAAGGCTCAACAAGATCGATAATACAATGATCAGAAAGACACAGACCGGTCCGAACTTTCAGACCGATCTATGTCAAATCTGATGTTATCCCATGATCTGTCTGGTTAACAAATCTTTAAATAAAGTAATTATTTAAAACAACCCGGACTGATTGCAATTTTAACCGCCTTATCTATCTATCATCCTGTCCGTTTATTTTGAATTATTTAAGTATCAGTCATCGAGATACAGACACGTGTCTTCTCTATCCTATTTAGCGGGCTGAACACTTCACTTTCATTTCATTTTTTACAAATTACTGCTGTCTGTTTTCTAACTCTCAAATATTTTTCAATTTCTCTGTATTCTTCATTACGCTCAAATGGCTACTATCACTCACAATTCTCTATCTGTTGAGTTCAATGAAATCTACAGGGCTGAAGATCCAGAAATGGTCTCCATGTTCAAATCCTTGGAGTCTTCTGGATTAAGGAACTTTCTGGAATGCGGAACGGTGGTTTACGAGTCGGAGATTCGAGAATTGTTTGCCAATGCTGTGTCTCAGAAGACGTTCATCTCCACCACCGTCAAGGGCAAATCATTTGACATTTCTCAGTCGACGTTGTCAAAAACCTTTGGTCTTCCCAACACCGGATTGACGGAGTTTGGCCACATTCCTCAGGCCACTATCACTGATCTTCAGGGGAAGGTATCCATTTTTGGCCACCGACTGCAGCCCTCATTCAAGAAGAAGGAAATGCTCTTTCATTTCCAAGTTCTATGCGAGATTGTTGGCAAGCCACTATTGGGCAAAGCCGGAAGCTATGACGCCGTCACTGCAGAGAAATTCCGGGCCATGGCCGCTATTCACTCCGGCCAGAAGATGAACTGGTCCGCGATCTTGTTTGGAGTTTTGCTTGAAACGGTCATCGCATCCAAACAGGTTGTATGCTTTGCAGTTCCCCTCAGCAAGCTTTTGGAGACTTTGAATATCGAGCTTGGGAAGCCGTCTGCCTTGAGCCCTTTTAAAATTCTCAACCCCAAGGGTTTGGCACTACTAAGGTCCAAAAGTGCTCCACCTACTTCTTCCGATCTGGTGGCTGTCAAAATTGAACAAGGAGAAGAACAGGCTGCTAGAGAAACTCGAGTCAAGCGCAAACTGACTATCCAGACTGACTCAGAGGAAACTCAGTCTGCTCCTTCATCTCCAGCCAAGCCCCCTCCTAAGAAGCCAAGAACCCAGATCACCAAGTCCATCAAAACCTTACCTCTCAAAACCTTACCTATATTGCCTTCCACAAAAGCCACCCTTGCACCCCAAACTACAACCCAACCTTCAACAGCTCCAACCACTATACCCAAAGTCAACATCCGAGTCCCTTCTGCCGTCCCTATGGTCAAAGGCATTGTTATCACCGAGTTGGGAGACTACACCCAATCGGGAATCAAGACCTCATCTCCCACCGGCAAAGGCAAGACAATCCTCACTGAACCCCTCTCTTCAAAACCCAAATCAGCCGCTCAAACAGCCATCGACATCGCCATGGAAGATGTTGAAGAAAAGGTAAAGGAGCTCACTGTGGTATTTGACGAATATGATACAGAACGATCAACCACATTGATCTGTTCTTCGGAAAGCTGCGAAGACTCCAAAAGATGGAACAAGAAGTCCTTAAGGGGACAGAGACTGATGACGTCAGAATTGCTGTGCATCGCAAAGATCTGTTCCAGGCTAACCAAAGATTCAGGCTGGCAAACTTGCTCATTGCAGCTAAGAAGGCGAATTTTGATCCGAGCAATCCGACTGCCAAAGATGATGGTGCCGTCATTGCTCAGCTGGAAATGGATGTTCATGCTCTTCACTTGGCTGTTCGTTTTCAACGATAGAAGCTCAACATACCCACTCCAGTTCCCAGCCCGAATCACCCATCTGCGAGCAAGACATTGGCCGAACCATTCATTGAGCCAATTCCTTCTGATTCAGCGGAGCAGACAGCGAAGCAGACAGCGGAGCAGCCACTGACTAATGCTCCGTCTGCAGATGAGACTGAAGCAATGGATGTCTTGTTGGACTCTCCAACAACTTCCATCCCCGTTGGACCCTCAGTCTCCCAAATTCAGCACAGTCCAACCGCCAAACATACAACAGTCATCTCCCCAGACTTCGTCGATCCGGATCTGGTGGTGTCAACTGTTGTTGCCGCATTACAGGTTGAGGAGCCTACCAGACCTATCACTCCTCCGGATCAGTCTGCTGAAGATATGGCATTTTTAGAAGAATTTTCATTGACCTTGATCACCTTGATCCGGTCCGAAACACGCCAATCTGCTATGACTTCACTTATACCAATTGCCGCAAAAGTTGATCATGCATTGTCGTCATCTGATCACTCTCCAAGCCGTTCATCTGATGAAGCTCCATCTCTGGCCAAGTCCCTTCAACACCTTTCGGATAACTGTCTATCTCTCTCTCAACGAGTCATAGAAGTTCATCAAAGTGAGAGGACTACATTCTTGGATTTTGAATCTTTCAAAGAGAAGATGACAGCCAACATTAGCAGCATTCAGCGCGGACTGAATGATCTGTTCTCTCAGCAAGCTACATATAAAAACAGTCTGAGAAAAGAACAGATCGAGCTGGCCACTGAAGTTCGAGCCTCCGTCGCCAAGTCCCTTCTTGCTCAAGACACTCGTCTTGATGCTATCAGCGCTCAGCTCGCCCAGATTGTCGATTTTCTTCAAGAGATTGCTGCTGACAAAAAGGGGGAAAAGAGAAAGGACTTCAAGCCACCTCAGTCTTCATCAAGGAAGTAGCGGTCTAAATATAAGTCAGACTTGTCTATAATTGTATATAAGATTTTTGCTCAATAAAAATCAAAGTTCTTAGTTAAGTCATCGTTCATTTATTTTGAACTAAATGGCTTAATCAATCCAAACTTCAACTTAAATGTGTTCATTTATTTTGAACAAGAAGAAGTAACTGATCCGCAAGTATACACTTCAGAGTTCTTAAAACACTGAATAAAAAGATTTAGAAGCTAGGTTTTGTCATCATCAAAAAGGGGGAATTTGTTAGTTCCGGATTTTAAAGATGATAAAACAAATCAGAACGGATCGATAGAAATCAGACTGACCAGATCAATTGCTCAAAACAGATCAAGCTGATATGGTATATCGCAAAATCAGAACGGATCGATGAACATCAGCCTGACCAGATCGAAGCTTCAGAACAGCTCAACTATTATCAGATCAGAGCAGATAAGGTTGTATAAGCTTCGCTCTTCAGTCCGAATCATTAACGGCTATTTATTGAAGCATTTAATGTTGCAATTAATGCTGAAAAAGACCAAGGACTGAAGATTACCATAAAAGGTAAGAAGACAAAGAAGAGCTCATCTGACAGTCGCCGAAAGCATGAACCAGAATGGCAAGTGCCCAAAAGAATAAGACTGTAGCTTACTCAGAGTTTGAGCAGAGTCAAAAGTTGCACATAAAGGGAAATAATGTCGTTGGTACATGCAACTATATAAGGATGCAACAGAAGAGCTCAAGATAGAGGCTGATCAATCAAAAAACGTAAAAAGAAAACAAAACAACACAAGCTTACAAGCTCAGACATCCTCGAGCCGAAAGTTTTCATAAGCACAAGCATATTGTAATATTTGATCATCTTAGGATCATTGTGTGCATAGACTAAATTAGTCTATCTTTTGTATTCTGTTGTAAGATAGAGAAGTGAGAATCAATTGTAACTGTCAGACAGAGTGTGTCTGAACAGATCGAGAGACTAGGAGTTTCAGTCTGGTAGTGAGGTAAATCCAGCTGAATCGGGTTTGTACAACAGTATTGTATAAATCAAAGTCTTCTAGTGGAATCCTTCCTTAATTGGAAGAAGGGGAGACGTAGAAGGATTACATCACCTTCGAACTTTCAGAAACATATTCTGTCTTTTATCATTCTGCACTCGTTATACTATTCAAGCCATCGAGTCGTTCTTACTAGTCTAAGAACAGACCGTTCCGCACTAAAATATTCAGTGGTCTGTTCTGCAGATAAGCTGATTAAGAAATAGATTTATTTCACTAATCCGAAAGAAATCACAAAGGATTATTTTTATTAGGAGTGTTCATCCACCCCCCCTCTTAACACTCCGGACCGATCCTAACAGTTTCCTTGAGAATATTTTTCAAGACTCTTCTTACTTGTACAATCTTTCTTGAAGTGCCATTTACTACCACATTTATAGCAGTAAAAATTATTCTTCTTACTTATGAATTTGGATCTACCATACTTGTGGCTCCCATTGGAGTCACACTCCTTCGATCTTCCTCTCATCATCGGCAAAGCCTCGGCATGCTTCAAACTTGCCAACATGTCTTCCTTGTTCTTGCACCTACTTTCTTCTTCAAGAACTGCGACTGCAACGTTCTGGAAGACTAACATATCAGTAGTGATATTGTTAGTCAGATTGATGATGAGTTGATCGTATGAATCTGGTAAACTATCACTCGCCTGACATATCCTATGGAGTCCAACAAGTTAGTCAGTGCATGCACTCTCAACATCTACACCTTGCTGCAGTTCAACACATCATTCTCTATTTACATGGCTCTTCTTCTAAGGGGTTATTCTTTCCCACCTCGTCTCCACTGCACCTTCAGGTCTATAGTTATGCTGACTGGGCCGGATGTCCAGATATTTATCGTTCTGTTGCTGGATGGTGTATGTTTCTCGGACCTTCTCTGATCTCGTGGGAAAGTAAGAAATAGGCTCGTGTTTCCAAATCTTCAAATGAATTTGAATATCGTGCTATGTCCGCCGCCTGCCCTGAAGTTATGTGGCTATGGGGTCTCCTAGATGAATTGGGTTTTACTAAAAAAAACCCCACACCCCTTCATGGAGACAACATCAACGCTATTCAAATCGCAACAAATCCTGTTTTTCATGAACGCACGAAACATATTGAGGTCGATTGTCATTCTATTCGAGAGTCTGTGGAAAGCAGTACGATCACTCTTCCTCATGTTTCTAGTGATCTTCAACTTGTTGATATCTTTACAAAACCAATGACTCGACAACTTCATCAGTTCCTAATTGGCAAATTGTTGTTTCTTGACCATCCCGCGTCAATTTGAGGGGGAATGTTAGCCCTAGTCATCACCAGTAATTAGGGATTATTGTAATTATAGAAAGTATATCTTCATCAATTAAGACATCATTATATTTACGGAATGTAGTACCTTCTATACTTAGAGATGAATAGTAAGGAAAGTACATACTGTAATTGTATAACAAACAACTCTCTAGGAAATATACCAAGTCATGCTGATGTCTTAGAACAATTAGTAAAATGGACAACCGAGCTAGGAGAGTATGACATACAGTACGAACCCCTCACAACTATCAAAGGTCAGGCTTTAGCAGATTTCATTGCGGAAACCATGCATTCTGAGAAAGAAGAGTTATGGAAGGCATTGGTTGATGGCTCCTCTTGAATGAGGGAAGTGGAATAGAGGTTGTGCTAATATCTCCTAGTGGAGATAAGGTCCAACTGGCAGTACGATTGGACTTTCGACCCTCCAATAATGAAGCAGAACATGAGGTAGCATTAACCGGGTTGAGGACTGCTCGGAATATTGGAGCTAAGCGCATACATGTCTTCTCTGATTCCCAACTAGTAGCTCAACAGATGAATGAAGTGTACGAGGTTAAGAATGAAAAGTTAATTCAATATGCCAGTTCCATAGAGAAGATCAAAGAGGAATTTCTAGAGGTAGTGCTCAAACAAATCCCAATAGTAGAGAATAGAAAAGCAGACAGTTTGGCTAGAATGGCTAGTGCTCTTCGCACTTGACAGAATAGAGATGTGGTGTTTCAAATTTAGTTAACGGCCAGTCAAGATAATCCATCTGAATCTGTTGGGTTTTGGAAACCCGAATAATCTTGGTTTTGATGTTAACAAAACTTGTTATTGTGTTGCTAACATATTTCATCAAGTGTGCAGTTCATAGATCATAATTTAGAGCTTGATGAATTACAAAGAAGTAGCTTGAAAATATCAAGCTGGACCAAGTCTGAAATCCTGGCAGAGCGGATTGTTTCGATCATATCTCATAGCTCGGATATCGAAATGGCGTGCTTCCAAAGAGATTGAACAGCCAACTCAAAATACTAAAAGTCATATCTCACAACAGATCGGCTAGTTCAAATGTTATCAAGGAGAAAAGACGCCTGCAAGATCGAGCTGTACCGCGAAGAAACAGCAAGCTGTTTCAGCAAGCAACTGTCAGTCTGGTGGCCATAACTCTCAGCTCGCTTATTGGAACGGAACGATTCAGTATGGGTTGCAAAGCTAAGACAAAGATCTACAAGTCATCTTTGGAAGTGAAATACTGAATCGGACGTTAAGCTGTCCAAAAAGCTTCTGCAAGTCACGCCATGTGACGCCTGTAAGATCGAGCTGTTACAGCAACCAACTGTCAGTCTGGTGGACATAACCCTTAGCTCGCGTATCGGAACGGAACAATTCAGTATGATTTGGAAAGCTAATACAAATATCTAGAAGTCATCTTTGGTAGTGAAAGACTGAATCGGACGTTAAGATGGCCAAAAAGCTTCTGCAAGTAACGTCATGTGCTGCTGCATCCAGGAAACAGACAGCAGGAGCATCACCTCGTATTTCGAGCATAACTTTCTCATACAAACTCAAAATCAAGCGATTCTTGATTCCGTGGAAAGCTAAGAGAAAGGGCTACAACTTACATGTAGATCACTGTGCCCAGAAATCAAAGAATCAAGAGTTACAAGCAACAGATCGAAGAGCAAGTTTATCAATCTGTTTTTGTATCAAGCTGATTGTCCAGACTGATCTGGACCAGACTGATCTGCCCGTGCTGATCCGGACCAGACTGATATGTCCGTGCTGATCTGCCAGACTGATCTACTGTGCTGATCCAGCCAGACTGATCTGTCCAAGCTGATCCGGCCCATCCGGTCCGAAATACAAAGAGCCCAGAAACCAGAATATGACCGTTGCAAGCTCGGGAATGGTGCAGAATCTTTTCCAACGGGCATATTCTTGTGTCTAACGTATATATCATTACTTGGGGCTATATATACATGATTTGGAAGCTCAATAACAGCTGATTGAAGATCAATCCAAGCCTTCCAAAGCAAACCCACTTGGGATTCAATTGAGGAACTTAAAAGATAAAAGTTGCTAAATGAAGAGCACTCCTCAAACCTTTGGTACCACTTACCTTGCTATATCAGATCTAGTTAGAGATCATTTGTGCCATATATATTCACTCTATTCATTGTATATGAGAGCTTCATAGATGAGTGAATATCATTGTAACGGTTGATGATTTATCACAACCAATGAGAGGTCTTTGTATGTGAGACATTAAAGAACATACATAGTTGAGTTGCTAGGAGTTCTAGTTGGATGGGGAATTCCCAACTGGATCGGGTTTGTACAACGGGATTGTATAAATCAAAGTCTTCTAGTGGAATCCTTCCATGAGGTGGAAGAAGGGGAGACGTAGAAGGATTACACCACCTTTGAACTTCCATAAACAAATGCTTGTTTATTTACTTTATTTGCATATCTTTAAAATATCTTTCAAATAGTTAATCGGTTTAGAGCGGGTTATGTCGAGTGTCTTCCGCTCGATTTTGTAATCGAACTCGATATAATCTCTCGGTGCATTAATTCAAGAACACGAGCTATTGAAGCTCAAGTTGGTTGAACTCGGGTGTGGAATGGCAACCCACCCCCGGAATCGATCCTGACAGAATCTCTTGAAGAAAATGATTGGAGAGCAGATCTCTTAGACTACCTTAACAATGCTAAGCTTCCAGGTGATCCCAAAAATGCCTACAGGCTCAAGCAGAGGAGTCAGAGATTCATACTCGTCGAATGAATCTTGTATAAGAGGTCTTTTGCTTGACCACTTTTGCCTTGTCTAGGACCAAAAGAATCAGAATATGTATTGGGAGAAATCCATGAGGGATGCTGTGGAAACCATCTAGGAGCATATTTCCTGGCAAAGAAGGTACTCCTTGCTGGGTATTTTTGGCTTGCAATTCAGAAAGACTCTACAGCTATGGTTATGTCATGTGATAGTTGTCAGAGACATTCTAGACTTCAGCATCAACCCACCACGATGATGAAAGCAATTGTGGCAGCGTGCCCGTTTGATCAGTGTGTATTGATATAGTAGGACACTTTCCAACAGCTAGAGCTTAGAAGTGGTTTTTGCTTGTAACTATTGATTATTTCTCCATATGGGTCGAAGCTGAGCCATTAACAAGAATCACGGAGAAAGAGGTCATCAACTTCATCCGGAAAAAACATTGTCTGCCGATACGGGGTCCTGAGGAAGATTATATATGATAATGGAAGACAATTTCAAGGGGTTTTACTCAAGACATGGTGTGAAGAATTGAAGATTCATCAGGCATTTACGTCTGTCGCCTACCCTCAAAGCAATGGTCAAGTAGAGGTCACTAATAGGTCTCTGGTACAGAGCATTAAAGCTAGGCTTGGGAGAGTAAAAAGAAATTGGGTGAAAGAACTACCCAATGTCATGTGGTCCTATCGAACTACACCAAGGATGGGAACATGCGAAACACCATTTAATATGGTCTATGGAAATGAGGCTGTACTTCCAGCCAAGATTGGGGCATAATCAGCAAGAGTGCATTTCTATGATGAACAGAACAGTGAGAGAAGAGCTGCTGATCTTGATCTAATTGAACAAAAAGGGAAGTTGCCGCCATCAGTATGGAAGCCTATCGTAGCCCCATTGCACGAATGTATAACCGATGAGTTATTCAGAAGAGTTTCCAGGTCGGAGACCTAGTACTGAGAAAGGTGCAAGAGGTGCAAGTGGGCAAGCTAGCTCCTAAATAGGATGGTCCCTTTAAGATAGTAGAGAAGTTGTGCTCATGAGCATACTACCTAGAACGCCTTGATGGGAAAACATTAAAAAGGTCTTGGAACGCATATCACCTCCGCAAATATTATTCTTAGTTTACGTCTTTTTGTTTTCTTTTGTTTCAAGATTGTGTTTTTGGACGATTGACTCTTTTATGGTTGGATTGCAATTTGAGAAATTTCTATAATTTGTTTACATAATGCAAGTACCAGGTTTTCACCCGATCTCAGGAGCACGTTTACGACGAGCTCACATCAAACCCTGGTTACGCCAGGCCCAAGGTTTTTTACCCAATCTCAGGAACACGTTTACAACGAGCTCACCTAAATCATGGTTACACGGGCCCAAGGGTTGTCACCCGATCTCAGGAGCACGTTTACGATGAGCTCACCCCAACCTTGGTTACGTCAGGCCCAAGGGTTTTCACCCGATCTCAGGAGCACGTTTATGACGAGCTCACCTCAACCCTGGTTACGCCAAGCCCAAGGGTATTCACCTGATCTTAGAAGCACGTTTACGACGAGCTCACCTCAACCCTGGTTGCGCCAGGAGCAACGATTTTCACCCAATCTCAAAAGCACAGTTACGACAAACTCACCTCATTTGGTCCTATATGTTTACTTTGCCCTTCCGGGGTAAATAATTACTATGACTGAGCTGATTACGTGCTTGGTCATATCTGTTATTACTTTGCCCTTCCGGGGTAAATATACGGTGGCCGAGTTGCTTACGTGCCTGGTCCTGTCTATTATTACTTTGCTCTTCCGGGGTAAATAATGACTATGGCCGAGCTGATTGCGTGTTTGGTCCTCTCTGTTATTACTTTGCCCTTCCGCCGAGATGATTGCATGTTTGGTTATATACTTATTACTTTGCCCTTCCGGGGTAAATAATGACTATGGCTGAGCTGATTGCGTGCTTGGTCCTATATGTTATTACTTTGCCCTTTTGGGGTAAATAATTACTATGGCCGAGCTGATTACGTGACTGGTCCTATATGTTATTACTTTGCCCTTCCGTGGTAAATAATGACTATGGCCAAGATGATTGCGTGTTTGGTCCTATATGTTATTACTTCGCCCTTCCGGGGTAAATAATTACTATGGCCGAGCTGATTACGTGGTTGGTCCTATCTGTTATTACGTTGCCCTTCCGGGGTAAATAATTACTATGGCCATGGCCGAGCTGATTTCGTGGTTGGTCCTATCTGTTATTATTTTGTCCTTCCGGGGTAAATAATTACTATGGCCGAGCTGATTACGTGCTTGGTCCTATCTGTTATTACCTTGCCCTTCTGTAGTAAATAATTACGATGGTCGAGCTGATTACGTGTTTGGTCCTATCTGTTATTAGTTTGCCCTTCCTGGATAAATAATTACGATGGCCGAGTTGATTACATGATTGGTCCTATATGTTATTACTTTGCCCTTATGGGTAAATAATTACTATGGCTGAGCTGATTACGTGACTGATCCTATCTGTTATTACTTTGTCCTTCCATGGTAATTAATTAATAGAGTCAAATTAATTATGCATGTTCCTATCTGATTTTACTTGTTCATTAATATACAAAATGTTCAGTTGTTAAAGCGGAGCTCGTGAGAAATTGCAAAGCATTTCTATTAAAATCAGGGGGTGAGATCGCAAAAACTAATACAAGAGGGTAATGAGGAAATGTGAGCTTAAAAGGGGAGTTCATATCTCTATAGTTCAGTAGGAAGAGTGGCAACTGCTTTCTCTACATCCAGAAATTCCAAGGAAACGTCAGGTAGGAGACAGACCAGCTCTTTGAGTTGGCTTACACATCCTTTCAAACCAGTCTCAATGAAAGTAAGGAGCTTCTCCCCGACCTGTTCTTCAGATTTTTGTTTCTCCTCCGCCGCTTCCTTCTGAGCCTTGGCAAGATCATGTTCAGCAGAGTCAGCTGCCCCCTTGGCCAGTGCCAAATCGTAACGAAGCTCCCGCAGATTAGTTTCATACTTCTGTTTTTGCTCCTCAATCAAAGAGCGGGCCTCATCTTCCATAACTGACTTTCTGTCGATCTGAGATTTAAGCTCAACCACTTCTTTCTCATGCAGAGATTTGGCCTCGGCCAGGGTGTCCTGCATGACCTCATAAACTTTGGTGTCCTTAAGAGATTGTCTTCGGATCAACGTAGCCCGAGATGCAAACTCCCCCATCAAAAGCATGGCCTGAGGAGAAAAACATGTAAAAAATAATAATAATAATAATAATAATAATAATAAGCATCCTCGGTAAAGGCAACGGTGCTCGCCTGTCCTTACCGTAGTAAGACTGCTACCAGTTTGGGTGACGAGATCACCCCAGTTCATTTGGCTAATGTAAAGAGCATCCTCAGTATTAGCCAGATCACGAGCCACAGCCAAGGCAACTGTGATCGGCCCTTCGCCAACAGCTGCATGAGGACTCTCAGCCATCACATCCACAATATTCACCCCTCACCTGTTTGGGATTGTTGGATTAGCTTTTGCTTCCTCCTCTCAAGAGCCTTTTGAACTAATGAACTCATTACTATGTCCACTGAATTGCAAAACAGATAAGAGGTAAGCAAAACCAAGCAAAAAATACTTGGAAGTTTAAAATACTTATTGAGCCTGCTTAAAACAAGTACCGGCTCTCCCCCTTAATGTTTCAGCCGAACTCAGCCCAGAAAAACAAAGGAGCTCCTCCACCAACAGCTTTGATGAATTGAAGCAGTGGCCCCCCAATAGCTTTCATTACATCTAAGTAGGGGGGTTCTTTTTGAAATTTTTGGGTGGAGAGGGGAGAACCGGAAGATAATCTACCCAGTCGGTACAACGTACCCATGGTTGATGAGGTTTAACAAAAAAATAGTAATTTTTTCAATCCTTAATCTTACTAGGATACTCTCCACAAAAGCGTAGCCAGATCAGCTAGTGACATACCAAGGCCCCTCATCCGATCTCTTGATTTGGAAAAAATAAGAAAGTGAGGGGTTGTCATAAGGTAACCCAAACACCCTAAAAATAACTACCAGACTGCACATAATACGTTAAGAGTTGGGGGAAATTGACTGAGGTTAAGTTGATAAAATGTGTTGAGCTCTTGAAAGAACTGGGGTAAAGGAAAATGTAGACCCCCCTCTAGCTGCCCACGGTAAAAGGTGTAATAACCCTCATGAGGTTGTTGGTTCGACCTTTGTGTTGAAGAAGGAAACACGAATTCATACTCGAGTGTGGCTTGGCTAAGCTTGCGGATCTGGGGTTCATCTAAATCATCTAAAGCAGGAACAAACAGTTCATACCAGGGATAATTGCCAGAAGGGGATTCCGACCTGTGCTGGGAGCTAGCCTCAACTATCAGAAGTTCATTCCCGGCCGAGACCCCAGCCTCCTGGGTGTTCTCAGCTCAGACAACTTCCTCAGGTATTACAACCCCCACACGATAAAAGGAACCACACTGATTTACAGTGCTGAGAGTCTCTTCGATCAGAGGGGAAGGAAATAATTTATCAGAAGAAGAAGAAGGCATTCTTAATAAAACAGCTAAGAGCAGCGTACCTAAGAGTTTTCAGAAAGAGAGTAGAATGGAAAAAGATGCAAGTGAAAGAGGTCGGAGCCGACCTGTTTCAATCGTTGCAAAATAAGATAATGGGGGACTAGAACATGGTATATATATAGGGGGCCTTCTCGAATCCTGACCGTTGATCTCTGATTCATTGAACGACTGGGATTTGCCTCGAGAGCCGAACAGACTTCCCAACGGTCAGAATTTTGAATTCAAAATTTGAACTGGTTAGCAGTTGGATTCTCGCTAAATCTTCAAAGGATAGAAGGGCTAGCTCATATTTAAATCAGGTCGGCTACATACATACGAACTTCTAGTCTACGACATCAGCTCGACTGGGATGAGGGATTGTGATACCCCCTTAAATATAGTCACCACCTAATTGGCTGACCTGTTGCCTTTGCATCCTGGTGATCTTACTTCAGAAGACCTAGTCTCCTTCTCTGACCTCTTTGGTGGTTACCCACCTATTTGGCCGACGTGTTTTATCTTACCTGTTCGCCCTCCTCCAAATATTCTGGCGACCTCTTTTCGTGTCCGAGCTCCTTGGCCGAAGGGAACTGTATCTCTTAAGCTCGGCAAGTGCAAGATATACGGAGCAATATCAGGGATTTGATTGTATTCACAAGATCTTATCATATCCTGAGAAGATTTGGATAAACATGGAATGAGTCGTTGATTTATGGTAACTCTTAGTCATCTGCCTATAAATACAAGGTCCAATCTGCATGTTTGATTATTCATAATCCTTTCACTTTACAAATATATATTCCCGTATCCTCTCGCCAGACTTGAGCATTGGAGGGGACACGCCAGAAAAACCTTCGGCCTCATTCTCACGTTTATTACGTGATTTCAGGTTTCTAAGGCGAAGACTCTAAGCCATATTGACATTGTTCTTTCCATTGAAGAACATGGAGGTATTTTCTTACCTCTTATTGATATCAGAAGGTAATAACACTTTTTGGTGATATCACTATCTTTGCAAAAAATTTCAGAAAATTCTGAAAATTTACCCTTTCTGCGAGGCTGTGACTATTTGTGACTTAAACCATTTTCGATATAATGGGGTTGGGACATTTTAAGAGGATCTGCTTCATTATGGTACAGGATCATCAATTCAAATACGGTCATATTTCTTGGGAGGGAATGATATCTGAATCTCCAAGGGACAAAAAATTTCATTCTTTTTGGTGGAATGATATTAGGAAGATATTATTTAATGCCAATAATAAGTGGTTTGTTCAAGGTATGGTTAAAATTGTGGGCAACGGTGTTAACACGAACTTCTGGAAAGATGTTTGGGTGGGCACGGAGAGCCTAAGAATGCAATTTCCTAGATTAGCTTCGATAGCTAGATCTCATGGATTATCAGTCAGTCAGATAGGAATTTGGAGGGAGTGTGTTTGGCAGTGGGTTTGGGATTGGCGTCGGGGTTTGTTCTTCAGAGAGGAAGAGATATTTAAGGATTTTCTGGACTGCATTGACAGGGTTACCAGGATCCAGGACAAGGAGGATGGCTGGGAATGGCGTCATGATATCTCTAAACATTTCTAGGTGGCTTCGGCTTATTCTTTACTACAAGAATCGGTATCCCCAGATTCTTCGACTTTGGTGATGTCGGAAGCTTATGAGCATATTTGGAAGAGTTCTGCCCCGAACAGAGTGATTACTTTGATATGGAGGATTTTGAGAGATCGCGTTCCAACAAAAGTTAACCTGAGGAAAAGGAACATTTTAACGGGCGATCCGCTCAATCTATGTGTTTTTTGCAATTCTGCCGAGGAATCAACAATGCATTTGTTTTTCGGTTGTGGGGAATCTTATATGATATGGATGCAATGTTACAAATGGCTAGGTTTCTCAGTGGTGCTTCATCAGGAAACTCAAACTCACATGAATCACCATATTGGATTATGGAATCAGAATAGGGGACTTAAAGAATGGATAACAATTTGGCAGACGGTTATATGGACAATATGGCTGGCAAGAAACAAAATAGTTTTCAGATCTACTGAGGAGGGGGGTGATGATAGTTTGGAATTAATCCGATTTCGGAGTTGGTTTTGGATCAAAAATCTTAGACATTTCTCTTATTCACTGTCTGATTGGATTAGGGAGCCGATGTTTTGTTTGATGAATTAGATTTTTAATAGTTTGATGGGTGTAATACTTTTTATTTGTTTTTTCTTAACTTTTGTTGTAAATTTCGGAGTACTCCTAGTACTCTTTTTAATAAAATTATTTGCCTGATCAAAAAAAAAAAAACCATTGTCTTCCGTAGCATGTCTACAGAGTTTATTTTTGCCTACTGCATTTTTATCCTCTTCGATCCTCTTTTGGGCGACTTTCTCTCTTTACCATCGTCTCTTTTGAGTTCTAGATCGCTGCTGTGGAAATTTGTGATGCTCCACTACCTGCCATTCTCCATTCATCCGCGAAGGTGGAATTATGAACCTTGTATTTCTTACATTCACATTTAAGAAATATTCATTGTTCCTACTTGAAAATATTGACCATAGATCCCCCAATATTCCTCGAAGTCTTGCATTTATTCCATGTACTTTTCTTGTTATTGTTCTGATCCTCTTTGTTCCATCTCCTTCAAAATTTGGTCCTTGCGTACCCAGTATTTCTATATTGTCTTCTTTGGGTCTAAAGGTATATCTACTACTTTATATTTCCTCATTTCGTTCAACAAATTCGATAAATCTATGACATTGGCATTATTAGATTTTGCCACTGGGAATGGATCCTCATCAATTGCCATGGTCTTTTTCTTGTCATGAAATTTCAGAATCCCCTTGTTAATTCTCTCATATAACTCATTTTTGAATGTCCAACACAAATTATCCGAATGATTGAAATAATTATGGTACTTACAGTAATCTTTTTCTCGAAGCTCTTCCTTGCTTGGCAACTTTGGTAAAAAGAAACATGATAAATTTTCATCTTACTGCTATTACTAAATGGTGTGCTTGAGGTAGAGATTTCCCAGCTCACTATTAATTATTACATAGTACAAATGTTCAAGACTTCGATCTCCCAACAAAGTACACTGTCACTGGGGAGTGACAACACAACAGTTTACTCAGGCAATAGCAGTAAAAGAAACATTGATTAATTGAAACTAACTAAAACTCCACAATTGAAGAGTATAAAATTAATCAAAGAAACTACAAAGCACACATTTGACGAGTATGGAGTTAATCAAACAAAGAGACACTCTCAATCCATGACTATACATTCCCTAAAAAAGCAACAAAGGTTCAAATAGTTCTTGATCATTTGCTAAACGTCACTTTCATCTTTAAATAGAGATTTTGAATGAATAAAATGAAAATGAGCAGCAACATATCCGGTCTCACACGATACCTCCATGAATATTCCACTGCCACACTTTCATCTCCTCCACCCAGGCTGAAGCACCTTGTCTGAAAAGTGACACCCGAATGAGAAATCACGCTTAAATTACAGAAAACAAGAAGGAATCGGAGTCAGTGTGCATATTTATGGCTGATTATACAAAGCCAAAGAATAGCAAAACTAAGAACAAGGGATCACAAAGATATATTTAAAAATAATGTATTGAATTAGTTTATTGTGATTGAAGTGTACCAAAATTATGTAATCTACATTTATATTTACAAGCTTCTCATCCTAACAAATAGGATAGTTGCATCACAAAGTAGGCTTGCAGGAATTGACATATTTTCAATTCTTACCATCTCTGGAGGTGGTCAATGATCGGTTAGTTTTGGTGCCTCCCTTTCCATTAGCTTGCACTGGCTTCTGTATCCGAGGTGACATCGAGGTCAATTTGCCATTGGTGGAGCCTGGCAGAGAATGACGGCGGACATATCTATAATCAGCCACATCCTCATCAAATTTAGTAGATCCTTGAGCTCTAACCTTTGCTTTCGCCGATTCAGTGGCAGCCATATAACTTGGTTGATTTGGGGAGTTCTGCGAGATATTTTCAGGATACTCCGGCTTTACAGGAAGGGATCTCCTTTTCTTGATTTTCTGATTTGCTTTGCCACTCTGTTCTTCCTTAAAGTTTGATTCCTCGTTCAAAGTTGAGGCAGTCTCTATCTTCCCACCATTTTCCAACGAGTGAAGCTCAACAGCAGTATGATCATCTTGTGGCACAGCTGCTGGCTCATACATTATTATTGTCTTTGAAGGACTTTCAACTAAAGACAGTTCATCAGCTACAATGTCTGGATTGCTTGGGTTTTCAGAAGGTATTACGTTTTTCTGCTCGGGTACATCAGGAGTAGCATAAGAGAACACTGTTTTCATATTCTGCAAGGGGTGTGGCTTCTTGATTTCCATATCTGGCTTTTCAGATTCCACCACTGCGGATGCAGAAACCTTTCTCAAATTGAGTTTGACCCTCTCAAGTTCACTTTGGGGTTCATGCACTGGATCTGTTTGGTGACTTGTGACTTTGCTAGAGTTGCGTTTTGACTTGTCAATTTCAGCAGAAGCTAAAGCACCAGCTTCCCCATTAACTGTTGTTGAAAGCTTTCTGATACTTCTTTTTGACTTTCCAGCTATGGTCTCAACAATTTGTGAGCCTCCTTGATTTCTCTGAGGCTTAGTGTTTAAAGAATTTTTCGCCCGCACAGGTGGTTCCCAAAAATGACATAATGACCAACGTTCAAGCCAGTTCCAAGCTGAATTTGGTTCAGCTTGATTGTAATGCAGACTCAAAGGCACAGCAGCCGGCAGCAATACGACAAGCTAAAAGTAAAGAAAGTCCGTAAATCAGGTCCTTACTTCAAGAGAATCAAACTGCATTGGTATGTAAATGGCTTTATTATATCATGCTTCTTTCAACATCACAGAACAGGCTTAATATAGTGTGACTTTCATGTAAGGTTTCAGCTTGGAATGGAGCAAATAGATAATCAGAGATAGGACCTCCAAATTTCGTGAATTTCGCTAAAAGCAAACCCGACTGTGGGGACTGATAGAAGGGTATCAGTAATGACAAATCATTACGTTACGAATAAGTAAAAGAAAAACCCTTTGAAAAGCATACAATCTAAGACCTTAATATATGAAAGGGTCTGGAGGTAATTGTTCAACTTCTATGTAAAAGATAAGGCACCGACAAGTTCCAACAACTCTAAATGAATAAATCGAATTCATCAGGGTATTAGGGGATCATTGATTTAGTTATCTTGCATTGAAGAGATGACAACCATGAAAAGAAAGTCCAACAAAAAGATTAAGTCTAAACTGCTGGATTCTGAGATGGCTAGGTTCTTTGCAAGTGAGTGATACAAAGGATAACATTCACTCTCATAAACTGATCCTTATTAGGTCAACCAACAATATTTCACAACGCATGAAAAGGAAGAATAAGGTAATGTTCTTCGGTTTGCTCAAATAACACCATTGAATGAACACCAGAGATGTTTTAGCACTTTAAGGTGTTGACGAAAATCAATACCTTACGAATATATATATTTGTTGCTTCTCCAATGTCCACATGTTTAGAATCCTGATGGAGTACATAAGGATAAATATTAAATACGAGCACCAAGAACCTTGAAAAATGTACCACAAGATCACAAATACTTGATACAAAAAATTATGTTGACATATCATCATACGGTAAAAAAAAAAAAGGAATTTAGCCAAAAAAACATACGGTGAAGATGTTAAAACAGATTATGGAATCAGGCATTAAATGTGCTAAGTAATCAAAATCTAAAGGGACTATCTAAAATGATACAGAAATCTCCCCACCAAACACTAGAAGCTTGGTGGCGAAGAGATGGGAGAAAAAACAGAGGCAAAAAAGAAGAGAGTTCCATGTTCTTAGGGTCAGGGAACGAACTAAGGCAAGACATTTTTTTCGTATAGAACCTCCGGTTCCAAGAGTCGCGGAGGCCAGACTAACTCCGAGTCAAGTTGGATGGAACCATGACAGGGAAGTTCTCCCATAGCCTATTTCTTCATTTACAAGAGTTGAAAATAAATTGCGTTAAACAGGTCAGAGTTGAAAATAAATTGCGTTAAACAGGTCAGAGTTACCTGATGCTTTGCAACGCTGTACTTTTTAAACTTTTCAAGTCTGGTATCCAAAAATCTAACTCTTTGTCCACGAGCCAGAGCCTGGATCTTAACAATTGCCTTCATGCAACGAAAAGTGGCAACTGCCTGTCTCCTAATCAAATGTCCTCTAATAAGAGCTTGCAGCCTTATGATACCCTTGAGAGCCCAAAATGCACGGCGAGCCTATGGTTGAAATACAATCACAAGATGCTAAGAAGTTGAAATACAATCACAAGAAAAGAAAGAATCATATGCATAGCTCAGGCAGGACAGCTCCGTGGCAATATCCATGTGCAAGTTAGGGTGCGTTACCAAGTATCCCCTAAAGGCTGCTTGTGCTATTGTGGCAGCATGTTCTTGCCTCCTCATCTCAGCATCGTCTACTGGAACTGGTAAAATACTTGGTGAATCCACACCTTCATTCCCCAAATCAATGCGGGTGGCATCGGATGGAGCACCAGATGTGCCATTCGCAATTTCCATATCTTCGTTATTTCTATCAGTCAACTGGGGGGGCAGATTAGTAATGACTGCAGACTTACCAGCCTGATTCCCCACTGAGGAGTTTGCAGCAGCCTTTTCATGAGGAGTCACGTTGTGACACCCACAGCAATATCAATCAGTATATAAATTTTAATACCAAGCCAAACTATTATTGAAAGAAATAAAATCCTAACTTAAAACAGACAACCATCCATGGATCTAAACAATCAGGAAAGTAGAGTTAAATAATTCAAGACATTGAGTTTAAAATATAATTTAAACTTGCGGCATATCCAGCAGACACAAACATATATGTACATCCATATAATTGAATTCTGCAGAATGAAATTAGGTCTATGGCACAGAAAAGGTAATTCTGGTCATGGATGGGTTCTAGATAACGATGACAAGTATGCAAAGGAAGCATCAAAAGATGGTGAAGACATAAAAACAATGTCAGCTACTAATGCATAAATTACTAAGAAACGCTACAGTATGTTAAAAGTGGATAAAATGTCCACATATATTTCACCATAAGTAGATCCAACATGCATACAACACTTACTGAACTGTGGCCTTATCTAAAAAAACAAAAATGTAACTGCGGAAAACGTGGAATTGAAGGTGGAACATTGATGACTCGGTTGAACCACAGCAACCACTCCAAATTCTGGAATTATATTTATATGAGATCAAGAATTGGGCATATTAAAAAAACCCAGTTATGTATCCTGAGAAGGTATATGCAGTAATTCTTTGATGGAATACTGGACACAGGAAAACCAAACAAAGGAACGTCATTAGCAGAAAATTGAATTAAGAGAAGGCAAGGCAAAACTTTAGTCAAAACAACAACAAGAAACTTTCATAGCACGTGACAAAGTGCAATAATAGCTCAGTCAACAAGTATCTTACCTTGCTTAAATTAGATTTCGAATTCTTCTTCCCGAAGAGCACAGTCTTGATCCATTTCCCAGGAGACTTCCCCATTGTAGAACAATACTTTGATATCTCAATTCAAATCCTGCAACATTTCATTAAGAGAAATCATTATGAACAAATGTTGCTAAAATAAATCAAACGTAAAGAAAAAAAGCCATCAGTTGGGAAATAAACAGATTTTTCCGCCATTCCCGGAACTAGCAGCAGACGGGCGGGAGAATAAAGCCTGTTACACTTCCAATTGCCCATCAAAAAAGTTACGTTTTTTAAGTTAAAAGGTGAAAAACATTAGACTCAAAGAACAGATGATTCACCACAATTTTGCCACAACTGCAAACATAAAACAAGAATCAGAAAGCATAAAAATACAGCTAAATAAAAGTGGGATTCACTGCAATGCCGCTCAGATCTGTGATTTTCTATACCTGAAAAACGAAGGGTTTATCTTACATCAGAATCCACAGCTATAAATCCCAGAAAAAATCCACATCCCTTTTAAGAAGGAACCCAGTAAATAAAAAAGCACGCATAAATGAAGGAAAATCCACAGCAAAAAAATAGTCAAGGAGGTAAACTTCAGGTGAAAGATTGACTAATGTTAAAGTTAAAGAACAAAAAAAACTGAAATGTAAAGATAAATAAAAGTATCAAAAGCCCGTAATAAAAGTATCAAGACAGAGCTTCTTCACTATTTCTGGAGTATATATTCATTTTTCTCTCTGTAAAGCCTGTGTACACTTACTCAAAGTCTTCAAACAGAAGTGATGAAGGTAATTATACATACAGTAGAATTTATGTATGTATATCTATCTGTATGTATATTAATGGAGGACAGCGAGTGGGTATACAGTCGCTTTTAGTAGAAATTGGTGAGTGGATCCTAGGCGCTGATTGGAGAAGAATTTGAAATTTTTTGGGGACGGGATACGACGTCGTCTAAACATTTTGCCCCAATTTAAAATTTTATGTTTTTTATGCTTGTTGTTCAACGTCCTAGTCTGTCTAGTTATTATAGAAAAAAATAACAGGTTAACTCATTTTAATTTTTTTTTAGCGGATGAGATGCTAAATAGTTTCACACACATTATGGGACTTGAACTCGAGTTTCTCTAAAATCGATGTGAACTTTTGCCAGATGGGCTAGATACATAAGCTCATCAGATTAACTCATTTGATATTGATTAATAGATACTCACATGATTCCACAACTTCACTTATTATATCATATGTTTGGTTCAAGTATAATTTATTATCACAATGGCCCGATGGGCCCATAAGTGGCCCGCACCGTAGAGTTTATTTGTATATGATTTGCTTGATAATTTTTTCATCCTCAATTGTTTGACGTGTAGTGATGGTTGTATTTTATTATCAATATATCATCTGAATAAAAAAAAAAAAATATATTTACCTTCCGAATTATTATTACTTATTTTTTGTTATTAACATATTAATTATAATACAATTATCATTATTATTATTATTATTAATTTAATTATCAAGACATATATTTGTTGTCCAGTGTACCAATAGTCATTCAATCATTCGAATGAACAAAATAGTGATGAACACGGTAATAAGACAATATGATCAATGAACTGTTGTGATGCACAATATGATAACATATATGAAAAGTATGGTAATGAATAAACATATAATGTAAGTTCCAGACCAAAAGCCAAAAAATGCTATATTGAAAGAAATCGGTAGTGCACCTCACCTCACTAGCTTACGATATTTTACTGGAGTGACTCAATTTTGAACTCAGTTGCCAATGAAATTCCTATAAACATAATATAATTAATTTATAGTGATTAGCGACCCAAATTCACTGTTTAACATTCTTAAACATCATTTTTGTATAAAACTTGTTCAGGTAATTTTGAATAAGACTTAAAAAAAATCATGATGATTCAATCATTAGTCGAAATATCATGAAACTTTCCAGAAATGGCTAAGACTAGTACACGTGTCACCGCGCCGGCACATGGCTGTGCTCCGACGATCACGTACGGTCGAGTTTTCCACGGTTTGTTCGTCCCGATGAGATCTACAAATTTTGTTTACCACATATTTTAAATTCATATCCCACTTTTCCCCAGATTATGATTTTATACAACGGTTAACATCATAATTTGGCTACAAGAAAATGGTACGTATGTTGACATTTTTGGTGATCGGCCGACATTCCTGAAAACTAGAACACTTTTTAAACAATCTTCATTTTTATTTAAGACTTAAAACAGTTTAAATAAGCAAGAAACAAAGGATGGACATACTACCTCTAGTGAACTTTTTGGACCGATTTTCTTACATGTTCTTCACGGTTCAGAAGGTTTTTAGAAATTTTCCTTGATGATTTTGCTTCACCACCCACACACGTTTATTTCTAGGTTGATAAGGAAGGTTGGGTAAAATTTTCGGAATTTTTAGAGAGTTCTTGGATAATTTTATGAATTTTGACATATTTTTGGCCTAAAATTCTAACATTTTCTTTGACATTTTTTCTAAGGAATTTTGGGCGATTTTTTCTACTGAAAGTGATGGATTTGGAGTGTATTTATAGGTAATATTTAGGCAGATGAATTACATGCATGATGACATTTGTCATGCTTAAAAAAAATTATTATAATTTTAGGAACTTATTATTATTATTATTATTTACTTATTTATTTATTTATAAAAAAAGAGTGTTACAAGTAAGAAGTGGCATGGTATATGAATTAAATAGCAACTCACATACCTCAATTAATTCTATGAAATATTATAATAAAAATAAATAAATTAAATTATTAATGTATTAAAATCTATAATTATTTATATAAATTTTCTAAATTCGAATTATACTAACTGAATTAAATAAAAATAATAATAGTAAAAATAATGAGATATAATATGGCTCTGGGTACGAAGCACGTTTTACATACCGGTTTGAAGAAAAATGTAGATTTCATCCTTTCCAATTGCACTATCTTGACCCAACAGCTAGATTTTTTAATGTGTCACCATAAAAACCTTGGAGAGTTTGGCTAATATTTTCAGTCAATTTAGAATAGGATTTTTTTTTAAAACAGGAATAGGATATTTGTAATGAAGTCACGCACCAGTTATTACACGATTTACCCACAAACAACAAATCATAAACAAACTGAAGTTATTCAAGAAAAGATTTAACCGCTGAGTATTCTATCCAACTGTGTTTAAACTCTTCCGAGCTCTTTCCACTTGATGGTCGACAACTTTTCCGTGCCTTGTCAATGCAAGTAACGCTTCTTCGAGACTGTGCATTGTATATGTCAAACCAGTAAGTGCGCTTAACAGGATACATGACTCTTACTCCTGAGAGTACACGACAGCTCTTAGGGTGTGTTTGCGATTGCTTATTCAAATCACTTCTATGTTGCTTTTGCTTAAAGTTGGAAAAAGTTGATTTTAAGCAAAAGTATTGAGTGTTTGTTATTTAAATAAAAAAGCAGCTTAATAAACTTAACTTAATTACGAAATTGCTACAAAACAACTTAAAGCAGTAAAAAGCATGTCATGACCTGCTTCTGCTTTTTTCTGCTTATTTTTAGAGAAGCAATAGCAGAAGCAAACAAATAAAACACCCAAAAATGCTTTTTTTACCTGAAAAGCAGATAAACAGTTTTCATAAGCAATTGCAAACACCTATTTAATCTAGGCAACCGAGTTGCAAGTTCCAAAGTCGTCCGCTTCCAACAGATTGACCATAGAGGATGATAACATCTTCCTGTTTGGTTAGTTCTCCTCAGCACACTTAAACACAGCGTCAATATCTCCACAAGTATTCTGCTCACTGGGCTACAAACAGGATAACCACATTGTAGATTTTATGCTGGGGTTCGGCTAGTAAACTACATCGTATGTTCCCAAAACTGCAAAAAAATTGAATGACGTAATACACACCTTCCCAGATGACTGGCCATATCCGGAGTAGTCATACCTAAACAAATTACAGAAGCATCACAAATGTAATCTGTTTTCAGCTCAAAAACCAGCTTTTAAGGAAATGATATTCATGAAATGCAAAGGATGGGGACAATTCAGGAGTATATCTCTCAAATGTAAAGACTGTTAACAAGCAGCCACAAGATTTCACACTCACAACATGATGAAGAATAAATAGTTATGCATGTGATAATGTGTCAAGAATGTGCTTTCGAGTTGGCTTGCAGTGGGCAATAAATAAAAAATGCAAAATGGGATCAATTCGGTACCAGCGGATCAATTGAGCTTCCAAGCGATAGGGCCATAAATAATAAATGCACAACCAATTATGGTTTCCATCGAGTAGATAGAAAAAGAACTCTCCTGGCATAGTTTTTTTTTTATATTTGATGATGCACAGAACATGTTTGTATTATTGTCCATGCCAGAATCCAAAAGGACTTGAGTAGAAGGAAAAGCTGCCCAAAATTCTTCTCCATGGTTTTATTTTCTTTTGCGGGTCTGGTTGCCGTTGTGCCTCACATTTCAAATTCACTATCTTTTTTATTTTACTTGATTTTTTTATTCATAACCGTGATAAAAAAAAAATACATAGTTGTTAATAAAAAAAAAACACATAAATTCTAATTATATGATAATATTTAAAATTGAAATGGGCATATAAACATATTGTCCAACTAGTGAGATAATATTGAAAAAATGAGGTAAATGCAGTCAATTTTTAAAATTGAAATTTGTGGAGAGTCATCTATCAAAATTTTCCTGCTTGTTGATTGCACATATGTGATTAGCTAAATACTTGATCTCGGTCAATTTTACTTTTTGTATTTATGGCCTTCCTTGAGTTGTTTTTTGGTTCACGATCTCACAAAAAACACAAATACTTCTAAACTACCTCATGTGATGGATCAATGATACACATCTATCAATGTCTCAGACCCCACATAAAAAAGTGAACATTGATCCACCGAGGCATTGATAAATCTAGGTGTTGATCCACCATGAGTAGCCAAAAAGTATCTCAAAAACTCATAGTCCTGGCCTCCTTGCATGAAACAACATTTAAAACTGAAGAGGCGCATAAATGCATAAACCCACCCGTTAGGACAACATTATAAAAAATAAGATTATGTTGGATTGGGCTTTTCCTTTATCCCACATTGAAGAAAGTAAGGAAATTGACCAACCTGTTGTTTATAAAAGGAGGCTTTATGCTTTAGTTTTAATTGCACAAGTCAATAGCTTGTCTAGCAACTTTTGGTTGTAGATAAATTCTCTCTTGTTTTAGAATCTAGTAAATTCATAATATGCTCTGTGGTTGCAGCTGTGATTGAGCTTCCACATCAGAAAAGATTTTACTAGATGTCTTTCTTGTAAGGGGAGGGGTGTGAGTTATAAAGTGTGGCTAGTGGGAAAGCTTTGTGAATGTGTTTTGGGTGAGAAGAGAAATTACGTGGTTGTAATAATTTTCTATATATTGTATTTTCTCATCTGATACTGGTAATTTTTCTCGTGATTTGAGAGTTTTCCACGTTAAATCATTGTGTTGTTATTATTTCTCATTTTGCTTGCTTTCCACATAAAATGTGCAGATCCTGGGGGTGAATTTGGAGGGTTAAATTTCCAACAAGTGGTATCAGAGCACAATAAGTGGTATCAGAGTCTGGGTCCTTTTGCAGCGGTGGAGCTTTGGTATGGTAGGCGAACATGTATTGACTAAGGATGTTCTGTATAGGAATCGGTATTTAAGTGGGACCAGTGTGACCTCACCAATTTTCCTGGGAATCTTGAAGTTCTGTCTAGGAAAGATCGAGATTCTCTCTTTCCTGTGAGCTTACTTAGTGTGTACTACTCAGGTCTATATTAAAATTCATCAAAGTATCACAAGACAACGTCGGGAAGCAGAGTTTCGAATGCAGTCATTTGATGTGGAGAAATTTGATGGGAAGATCAATTTTGGCTTGTGGCAAGTGCAAGTCAATGATGTGTTGATTCAATCTGGTTTACACAAGGCGTTGAAGGGCAGAGTAATCCCTGAAAGCAACAATGATAATAGTTCGACTGGTGGAACGACTAGTGCAACAAGCAAAGCTGGAATGAGCAGTGAAGATTAGGAGTGATGTGATCCGTTATTTTACGTGTTTGGTAGAATTAGATGTTTACGAAAAATAAAAGGAATACACCAAGATTTTTTACGTGGAAAACCCTCGAATTGAGAGAAAAACCACGGGACCTTTGTCCAGTATAAAGCTCCACTATAAATATTGATGATTTACAAGATGATCTGGACACAAGAAAAAATTATTCAATGACTTACACGACTACTGTTATAGAAATTATAAAAAAGACCGAACAGGCTCAAATTTGCTCTCTTCGGAGTCTTTTTGCCCAGAAAAATCCAACCCTTTCTGTGATGACATCCGCGGGTATTTATAGGACTATTCCTAGTGATTGACTCGCGGGAGATCCGAAACACGATGTCCTCTGATCGTGGCTTAACTGGAGCCTCACACGTCCGAGAAATCCGCGCCCCATTATTGCACGTTCATTCACGCCGGTAAATTTGTTAGTTATTCCCGGGTCTTCCGCTAATCTTTGACCAGAAAACCGAGGAGGGTTACAGCTGTTCGGTACAAACCCTGCTCGGTGCTTTCCGTTCGGTGCACTATGTTCGGTATATGTCTTTGTTCGGCCCTTGAGGGATTTTACCCGAGGAGGTCAATATGTCATATGACATCACCTCACCCCGCTAAAGTAAAGCAAGACGAGACCTTTGAAGTCTTGTTTTATTGTCTTCGGGTAAAATCCCAAACTTGACCTGCTCGGGATATTTTTGCCGCCCTTTTTTCCCGCCCAAATATTAAAAGATATTTTAAATGCCGCGCGACGTTTCGTTTCCCGAGGCTGTTTTATAACCGACCATTCCCTTATTTTTGGACGGTAAGGATTAAATGACTGTTCACATGGTCCCCGCTATATATTCCCCTCCATTTTCTTCATTTGTTTTTACTTTACTGCATTTTGCTTCCGAGCTAGCACCAGACGGTCGAACAACTTGTCTCACCAGTTCCCTTCTTTTTAATCACTTAAGTATGGTTTCTTCCTCAGCCGATTCTTCATTGCAAGCTATAGATAGGTTTACCGAAGGAGATGCTCTTAGCCCTTCTCCTCAAGCCTCTTCCTCTTTCGATAGTGACAAAACCCTAAGCTCTTCTGCTGCGTCGGCTGCTCATAAACAAGAGCAGAAACGTGCTACGGAGCGAGATTTGGTTAAAGCCAGGGTTCCTTGGTTCGAGATATTCGAGTCTGAGGTTAAATTGCCTCAGCAACTTATCAATATCCGAATTAAATGGGGGATTTCCGAGGGGACTTCTATTATTGCTCCCCCTTCTGGATCTCGTCCCCACTTACCCCCTAAGGGGTATTTTCCTTTCTATATAGACCAACTCCGAGGAGGGCTCCGTTTTCCCGTCCCTTCTTTCTTTATTGAAGTGGCCTCCTACTTTTGCGTTTCCCTTAGTCAATTATTTCCCAATAGCTATAGGTTATTAGCAGGCTTCTTCATAGTTCTTTCTTATCTGGGTTTTACCCCTACTCCCGAGCTTTTTCATTGTTTCTTCCAACTAAACAAGAAAGAGATCGGGCTTTTTACTTTTCCTCAAGGACAGGGGTTGGCTTCCTCAAAAAATACCCCTCGTCTATAAAAAATTGGAAAAACTCTTACTTCTTTGCTCGTCCCCTCCAGCCTTGGGATTGCCCTATGGAGTGGAGGGAAAGTCTCCCGAGGGGGAAATCAATCAAGGGTCACCTTGAGGAGGAACCGTATTTGTCGGTTCGTCGTGCACTTGGCGATCAGTGTTATAATTTGATGGAGCTAATTGACGACGGACTGCTATACTTGTTCCAATTGAGCCCCAAGGGTGTATCCTTGAAAATGTCCCTCGGTGAGTGCTTTCCAAGTAATCTTCTTCGTTTTACTTTTAACTTATCATATTCGGACTAATATTTCTCTGCTCTTTTCAGAAACAAAAATGATGAAGGCAATGATAGCCGAGAAGCTAAGGGAGAAGAGCCAAAAGGGCCAAACTTCTAAGGCTGCTGCTATTCCTGCACCTCCCCCTTCTATTGAGATTTTGACTCATTCTGAGGAGAAGGCTTCACCTGAGAAGACTCATGCTCTTCATCGCAAGAGGAAGACTACTCCCGAAGGTCCAAGTTCCTCGCCCCAAGCACCTCCTACTAAAAAAACTTCTTCTTCCCTCATCCCTTCCGAACCTCGAGCCTCTTCTCAACCCGCTCTCGGTGTATCTCGACCTTCTTCGAGATACCATATCCCTTCGTGGACGTACTCCCCTACTGTTCCACTACTGAAAAAACCCGATCCCAAAGCCTCCCATTCCATGCTGTGCTATACCCCCAACCCTGCTGATCGAAAATACCTCGGGGAGTTGGCCTTCAGCAACTTGGTGAACGACTTCTCCTCCTCCTTTACCAAGGTAAATGTTTATGCCCATTAATTTGTTCCGTTTGTCTTCTTTCAATACCTTCATTTGTTATTTTAATTTTATATATGATCTGATGCAGGCCCACATGATGGCGGGTGAACTTCTCACTCGTTTTCATTCAGTTCGATTGGCTGATGGGCAAAATCAGAAGCGCATCCGGCAGTTAGAGGGTATGGGTGAGGAGTTGAAGAAAACGGTGAGCCTTTTAAAGGAGCGGCACTCGACCCTGGTATCGGCTCGGGACAAGGCAGAGCAGGTCCTGGCAGAGGAGCGGACAAAGTTTGCTGCTTTGGAAGATGCTAACTCTTCTTTGTCAGAGCAGTATAAAGCCCTGGCTGAGCAACATCAAGCTGTCTCCGAGCAGCTGGCTCAGGAGAAATCTTCCACAGCTGCTCGTGCGGAAGAACTATGGCTTTCGAAGAAAGCAGACTTTTTGAAGTCTCCAGAGTATAGCAGCATGGTGGCTGACCGTGCTTACAAGTTCTTTGATCATGGCTTTGAAGCATGTGTCAATCAATTTGGATCTTAGGGCTATCCGCCGAAGGAGCTTCCAAAGATTTCCTTGATGTTAATGCTGCTCTGGAGAGCCTCCCCGAGGAGTTATTCCAGCCATAAGATAGAGCTTTTATCTTTTATTGTACTTCTTTCTTTTTTATTAATGAAATCATTTGCTTGTATCTTGGAACAAACTCGCTACCCCGAGCGCAAACACTTAGACAATTTTAGGTTTAAAACGTGGACCAAACATCCCGATCCCACGAGTAAACAACTAAAATTTCGAACAGCTCGCTACCCCGAGCACAAACACTTAGGCAATTTTAGGTTTAAAACGTGGACCAAACATCCCGATCCCACGAGTAAACAACTAAAATTCCGAACAGCTCGCTACCCTGAGCACAAACACTTAGGCAATTTTAGGTTTAAAACGTGGACCAAACATCCCGATCCCACGAGTAAACAACAAAAATTCCGAACAGCTCGTTACCCCGAGCACAAACACTTAGGCAATTTTAGGTTTAAAACGTGTACCAAACATCCCGATCCCACGAGTAAACAACTAAAATTCCGAACAGCTCGCTACCCCGAGCACAAACACTTAGGCAATTTTAGGTTTAAAACGTGGACCAAACATCCCGATCCCACGAGTAAACAACTAAAATTCCGAACAGCTCGCTACCCCGAGCACAAACACTTAGGCAATTTTAGGTTTAAAACGTGGACCAAACATCCCGATCCCACGAATAAACAACTAAAATTCCGAACAGCTCGCTACCCCGAGCACAAACACTTAGGTAATTTTAGGTTTAAAACGTGGACCAAACATCCCGATCCCACGAGTAAACAACTAAAATTTCGAACCAGCTCGCTACCCCGAGCACAAACACTTAGGCAATTTTAGGTTTAAAACGTGGCATCCCGATCCCACGAGTAAACAACTAAAATTCCGAACCAGCTCGCTACCCCGAGCACAAACACTTAGGCAATTTTAGGTTTAAAACGTGGACCAAACATCCCGATCCCACGAGTAAACCGATGTTAATGTAATGTTTAAACGTGGACCAAACATCCCGATCCCACGAGTAAACCGATGATAATGTAATGTTTAAACGTGGACCAAACATCCCGATCCCACGAGTAAACAACTAAAATTCCAAACAAACTCGATGAATCAAATACTTTCATTTTATTACTACTGAATTCATAAAACCATAAAAAAAGAAAGATTACACAAAATACTTCTTCAGGTTATGAATGTTCCAAGGTCTTACCAATTTCCGACCTTCATGATCTTCCAGCCTGTATGCTCCTCTTCCGATTACTTCCTTAATTTTGTAAGGACCTTCCCATTTGGGTGCCAACTTTTTCACCTCCCCAGCAGGATTTATTCTTCGTAACACTAAATCACCAACTTGAAATGTTCTTGATCGAACCCTTCGGTTATAGCGTTGGTAATCCTTACTTTATATAGCTCTGTTCTTGCTACAGCCTGTTCTCTTAGCTGATCAAGCTCATCCAACTCTCGCATTCTCTTAACCTCGTTCTGCTCTGGATCATAACATTGTACGCGGAGAGACTCAATCCCAATTTCTGCTGGAATGAGGGCCTCCGAACCGTATACTAGACTATACGGAGTTTCCCCTGTAGATACCCGAGGAGTTGTTCGATATGCCCACAAGACTCCAGGTAGTTCATTTACCCATTCTCCTCGGGCCCCTTCCAGCTTCGTCTTAATCCCATGTAATAGAATACGGTTAATAACTTCGACTTGTCCATTTGATTGTGGATAGGCTACTGACGTGAATATTTGCTTAATTTTCATCTCTTCGCACCACTCCTGTATTTTCTTTCCCTGAAATTGCCTTCCATTATCCGAAATAATTCTCCTCGGTATTCCGAACCGACATACTATGCTCCTCCATAAGAATTTGATGACTTCCTCCTCAGTTATTTTTGCTAAAGGCTCGGCTTCCACCCATTTCGTAAAGTATTCCACTGCTACTAGGAGGAATTTTCTTTGCCCCGTGGCAAGGGGAAAAGGTCCGACGATGTCCATCCCCCATTGATCAAAGGGACAGGAAGTGATACTGCTATTTAAGACCTCTGCGGGTATGTGAGATAAATTTGCATGTTTCTGGCAATTGTTACATTTTTTAACAATTCCTTCGGCATTTTCTCTCATACTGGGCCAATAATATCCTGCCCGAAGGGCTTTCTGATATAACATATTACTTCCCGAATGATTCCCACAACAGCCTTCGTGAATTTCCTTTAGTAAATGTTCTCCTTCTTGCGTTGATGTGCATTGCAAGAAAGAAGCTGAAAATCCCCTTTTGAACAATTTGCCCTCTGCTAACACAAAACGCCTCTCCATTCTCTTCACCCGAGCAGCTTCCTTTGGATCTAACGGCAACACCATATTTTTCAAGAATTTAATGATATGCTCCCGCCAATCAGATATGACACAAGGCTCCAAATTCATTATACTGTTGATTGCTATGTGTGAGACCAAAAGATCTTGTACCAGCACTTTCTTGTTCTTCCACTCATGGATGGAGCTGGCCAACTTTGCAAGTGAATCTGCTCGGTCATTATCCTCTCGTGGTATTTGCTTTAACTCTACCTCCTGGAACTGAGTCGTTAATAATTGAGCCTTCTCCACATATTTTTTCAGCTTTTCTTCTTTCACCTTGTACACCCCATTTACTTGTTGTACAACCATCATTGAATCCATGAACACTTTTACTTTCCGAGCTCCGGCGTCTAAGCTTTGAATTCGGCTTCATTGTTTGAGGAATGAAAACCGAACTGAATAGCTATGGAGACTTCCTCTCCTTCTGGACTGATCAGTATAATTACTGCCCTCCCTTCTGAGTAGATGACCCATCTACAAATAGGCTCCAATATTTTTCTTCGCGAGTATGAGTTACTTCAACCAAGAAATCAGATAAGGCCCGAGCCTTGATGCTAGTCCGGGGCTGATAAGAAATATCGAACTCGCTCAATTCTGTGGCCCATTTCACCATCCTCCCTGAAATTTCAGCTTTTGACAAGAGCCTTCCTAAGGGAGTGCTCGTTACCACCATGATAGGGTGAGATAGAAAATAGGGACGAAGTCTTCTTGCAGTGATCACCAGAGCCAAAGCTAACTTTTCAATTTCTGGGTATCTTTGTTCGGCTCATTGCAAAGCTCGGCTGACATAATATACCGGTTGCTGCTGCCCCAATTTCTCTTGAATTAACACCGAGCTGATAACTTCCTCGGTTACCGACAAGTAGACGAGGAGGGTTCATTTTTTGGATTGCTCGGATTTTCTCAGGGTTAGCTTCCACACCTCTCTCTGTCACCATGTACCCCAAGAATTTTCCACTATGAATTCCGAAGGTACATTTGGCAGGATTTAACTTCATGCCAAATTTTCTTAAAGTGGCAAAGACTTCTTCCATATCCTCTATCAGATTTTGGGCCTTCTTGCTTTTGATCAGGACGTCATCCACATAAACCTCCACGTTCCGTCCTATTTGATCTTTGAACATCTTATCCATCAGTCTCTGATAAGTAGCCCCAGCATTTTTTAATCCGAAGGGCATGACGATATAACAAAAAGTTCCTCTCGCTGTGACAAAGCTAACCTTGGACTGATCCTCGCGGGCTAAGGGGATTTGATGATACCCCTGATAAGCATCCATAAGACATAACAGCTCATGTCCCGCAGTAGAATCCACTAATTGATCAATCCTCGGTAATGGGTAACAATCTTTGGGACACGCTTTGTTCACGTCCCGAAAATCTACACACATCCTCCACTTGTCTCCCGTTTTAGGTACTAGAACCACATTTGAGAGCCATGTAGGGAAACTAATCTCCCGTATATGACCTGCTTTCAACAACTCCTCCACTTGTTTAGCTATAACGGCATCCTTCTCGGGTCCGAAATGCCTTCTCTTCTGTTTAATTGCCCGAGCACCCGGATCAACATTTAGATGATGCTCAGCAATCTCTGATTTTACCCCAATTAACTCAGAGGAATTCCAAGCGAACACATCCACGTTAGCTATTAAGCAGTCAATCACCCTTTTCCTTAATTCGGGATCCAACTTAGATCCAATGCGAGTAATTTTCGCCGGGTGACCTAACTCGATACTCATGAATTCCTCCTCGGGGATTATCCGCTCCTCCTCCTCGGGCTGTCCATGTTTCCTCTTATTACTTCCTCGCTCCCCATCTTCTCCATTTTTTCCTTTGTCTTGCTTCAACTCTTGCACATAGCATTTTCTTGATGAACTTTGACTTCCTCTTACTTGTCCCACTTCCTCTCCTACCGGGAATTTTATCTTCAGGTGGTAAGTAGAAGCAACTGCTTCAAAGGCCGTTAAAGCCGGGCGACCCAATATTATATTATAGGAGGAGGGTGCATCCACTATGAGGAAAGTGATCATCTTCGTCTTTGTCTTGGGCTCCTCTCCTAATGTGACGGGTAAAGACACTTGTCCTAGAGGACTTATGTCTTCTCAAGTAAACCCATGCAAAGAAGTATTTACTTTTTGCACAGCTATACTTCCTAATTCCATCTGCTTCAACGTATTAAGGAAGAGCACATCCGCCGAGCTGCCTGTATCAACGAAGATTCTTTGCACATTATAGTTGGCTATTGTGGCTGAAATTACCAGTGCATCCTCGTGGGGAAAATAAATCCCTTGTAAATCGGCAGGTCCGAAAGCTATAGAAGGACTCTCCTGAGCATGACTTGGATTAATGGATAACACTTCGAGTTTTCGAGCATAACTTTTTCTTGCTCGGTTAGAATCTCCACATGATGTTCCTCCCGAAATTATATGTATAGTCCCTCGGTTAGGAACATTGCTCATGGTTCTCTCCCTGGTAACTTGATTTCCTGCCTCCCCTCTTTCCCCCCGTACTGCCCAAGGGACTGGTTGAAGTACTCCTCTCCCGGGATTAACATTATTCCGGGGGAAAGGAGCACTGTTTCTCAAGTCATCGTCAGCTCCTCGCATTACATCCATTCTTCCTTCATGAAAACTCCCTCCTCGGGCACTTCCTCCTCGGAATACTCCTCTTCCATAAGGTCCCCCCCGACCCCTCTTCGGCATAATTTGATTCATGGCTACCTCCCGATAAGGTCTCATCGGTAGGTACTGATAAAGTTCCTCTTGGGCTGTTCATGCGGCCTCTCCTTCCTATTGACTTCACCACCATTTTTTATTTCCTTCTTCTGCTTCATCCTCTGCGCTTCCTCCAAATTAATATATTTAGAGGCACGTCCCAGTAATTCATCATAATCTGACGGTGGCTTCTTGGCTAACGATCTGAACAGATCCCCCTCTCTCAACCCTTGGGTGAAAGCGCTGGCTAGTATTTCAGATGTCACATGCGGAACATCAAGGCATGCCTGATTGAATCTTTTCAGAAAATCCCGCAGGGACTCCTTATCCATCTGCCTGAGACCGAACAAACTCAAGGCTGTTCTCTTGCAACTTCTACTGCTCGCGAATTGATGAAGGAACAACGAGCTGAATTTGGGAAAGGAATCCACTATTCCTGATGGTAACTGATTAAACCATGACTGAGCAGCGCCGGCTAGAGTAGTCAAGAACACTCTACATTTCACCCCATCTGACAGCTGATGAAGGAGTGAGGCATTCTCAAATCGAGATAAATATTCTTCTGGATCTGTGCTACCATCATAATTCCCCACACTCAAAGTTCTGAAATTAATAGGCAGAGGATCATCAATGACCTGGGGAGTGAATGGAGTGCTTCTTCTTGCCGAGTTAATACGGCCTTCCATTTTATTGTGCATTCTTTGTAGCTCCTCCTTTAGATCCTCCATTTGATGGTGCAAAGCCCTATCTATTTCATCGTTTGAACGATTAAAGAAATCTTTCGATTCTTCCACCTCCTCCTCCGACTTCTTTATAGAAGTCGAATCTTCTTCCTCTTCTTTACTTTCTTCCTGACAGGGGGGGGGGGGGGGGGGGGGGGAGTCATGAATTGCTTCATAATTTCTCCAACAGTTTTGGCTATCACCTCAGTTAAATGTTCCATGGGTATTCCTTGGGTAGGTAATACCCGCGAAGCATTTTGCGATGATCCAGCCTCTCCAGCCCCTTCTGGTTCTGGGCATGAACGTGGGGGAGTCAGTGGTTTATCCCTCCCCGACATTGGCCCTCGCCCTTTGCTTCTAACCATTTCGCCTTGGACTCTTGATGAAAAAATCTCTGCTTCAACGTCTTTACTCTTTTTGTTCCCACAGACGGCGCCAATGATGTGATCCGTTATTTTACGTGTTTGGTAGAATTAGATGTTTACGAAAAATAAAAGGAATACACCAAGATTTTTTACGTGGAAAACCCTCGAATTGAGAGAAAAACCACGGGACCTTTGTCCAGTATAAAGCTCCACTATAAATATTGATGATTTACAAGATGATCTGGACACAAGAAAAAATTATTCAATGACTTACACGACTACTGTTATAGAAATTATAAAAAAGACCGAACAGACTCAAATTTGCTCTCTTCGGAGTCTTTTTGCCCAGAAAAATCCAACCCTTTCTGTGATGACATCCGTGGGTATTTATAGGACTATTCCTAGTGATTGACTCGCGGGAGATCCGGAACACGATGTCCTCTGATCGTGGCTTAACTGGAGCCTCACACGTCCGAGAAATCCGCGCCCCATTATTGCACGTTCATTCACGCCGGTAAATTTGTTAGTTATTCCCGGGTCTTCCGCTAATCTTTGACCAGAAAACCGAGGAGGGTTACAGCTGTTCGGTACAAACCCTGCTCGGTGCTTTCCGTTCGGTGCACTATGTTCAGTATATGTCTTTGTTCGGCCCTTGAGGGATTTTACCCGAGGAGGTCAATATGTCATATGACATCAAGGAGGATATGGATTTGAGAGCAGCAAGTGCAATCCGTCTGTGCCTAGCTAAAAATGTTCTTGCAAATGTGCATGGAATGTCCACGGCGAAGGAACTCTGGGAAAAACTGGAAGAGTTGTATCAGACAAATGGCGTCTCAAATCGGGTGTATCTGAAAGAGCAGTTTCATACATTGCGAATGAATGAGGGTACTACTATTTCAGATCATTTAAGTGTTCTCAATGGCATTATTTCAGAGCCGGAATCTATTGGAGTTAAAATTGATGATGAGGATCAGGCCTTGAGACTCATCTGGTCTCTTCCACGTTCGTATGAGCACATGAAGCCGATGCTGATTCATGGAAAGGAGAAAATCATTTTCTCAGAGGTTGCTAGTAAGCTTCTTTCTGAAGAGATGAGACTTGGGGGAGTAATGGTTCACATGAAAGTTTTGCAATGGTGGCTTATAATTGGAAGAAGAAGAACTCCGTGAACAAATCGTGTTGGGGATGTGGACAACCTGGCCACATCAAGAAAAAATTGTTCAAGAGCTGGAGCGGGTTCGGAAAATTGCTCTGTATCAGCAAGTGGAGATGCAGATAATAAAGCTAACATTGTCTCCTCTTTTGATGTCCTCTGAAAAAGGACATCTACATCCTTATGGCATGCCGTTGTCCCCAAGTTGCCATGATAAAGGATGTATAATGTTAGCGGGTCTACAGTTTGCACACGGGCATTGGTTTGACATTGATGCAGGGTGTGTCGTGGAAACTCATGTCGATGGCTGATTAAATTCCAGGAGAGCCAAAAAGTCGGAGTTGCACCATAATTTTTCAGCAACGTTATTTTTTAACATGGGCCGAATTGAAATGCTTGGAATGGTTTGTTCTGAGTGAGTATGTTTTTTATGGTGGAGCATTATAATTCTCTGCATTGAGAATTATGACTGTATTGTAGTGTTGGTAGCAGAGGCTATGAAGATCTTCATCGAGGTGGAGTGTTGTGGGACGACAAAGCCACAAGGTGGAGATTGTTGGATTAGGCTTTTTCCTTTATCCCACATTGAAGAAAGTAAGGAAGTTGACCAAACTTTTGACTATAAAAGGAGGCTTTAGGCTTCAGTTTTAAGTGCACCAGTCAATAGCTTGTCTAGCAACTTTTGGCTCTAGATAAATTTCTATCTTGTTTTAGAATCTAGTAAAATTCTTAGTATGCTCTGTGGTTGCAGCTGTGACTGAGCTTCCGCATCATAAAAGATTTTACTAGATGTCTTTCTTGTAAGGGAAGGGAAGGGGTGTGTTATAAAGTGTGGCTAAAGGGAGTTTTGTGGATGTATTTGGGGTGAGAAGAGAAATTATGTGGTTGTAATAATTTACATATAGTGTATTTTCTTCTATGGTCTTGGTGGTTTTTCTCCTGATTTGGGAGTTTTTCACTATAAATCTTTGTGTTGTTATTATTTCTCCTTTTGCTTGCTTTTCACATAAAAATGTGCATATCCTATAGGTGAATTTGGAGGGACAAATTCACAACAGATTAACCATTATTTTAAAATTGAAACCTGTTGATAGCATTTAACCAAATTTTCCCGTGCAAAGGCGGTGCTATGCCTGTTTGAAATGGGGCGATCGTGTTTCAGATGATTATAGAGAATCAGTGGATTTGGTCATGAGATATCAAGTTGAATTGCCTCTCTTGTTGGTTTCATGGATAAATCTTATAGCATGAATATGGCCGATCCCGCCTCAATTGCACCATGGCTAATTTTAAATAGCTAGGGCGAATAAAGAAAGGGAGAGGGGGGACATGGGGGGGCTTGAGGCCCCACAACCCAATTTTTTTTTTTTTTTTAAGTTCTATGCACCCTATGAATTGCGGTTAAATATACCGACCATCCCAAATATTTTCATTTTTTGAGTGGCTTTCAAAACCCTATAAGGACACTCAAAATTCATCCATCAACCTTCATGGCTTCACCATCGTTCATTCACTCATCTTCATCGGCTCGCTATCATCCATCCAATAGTCAGCCAGTCAAGTAAGATTTCTTCAACGTCAAGGTAAGATTGCCCAAAAAATATTTGATTTTAAAAATTATAAAATTATTTACCAGATAACTCAGCGGAAGATTGAAATATTATATTTTGACCCGCCGATTTTTATCTAACGATTTTGTTAGGTCAATTAATAAAAAGTTTGGTGAATCTATTTTTTATTTCCCCCAGTAGGAATAAATGGACAGAATGGGCCATGACAATGGATCTCCAAAAAGAATTTTCGGGGGGTTCGGGAGCGCTTCACCTCCAGTCCCCCTATGCAAAATTTATGGCTACGTCCATTGGGGGGAATCGTGTCCAACCTTTAGCTTTTCCTCTCATCATCTTTAGCATGTATTATTGACAAAAGGTAGGTTCAGATGCTGAAGCTGCAACAACATTATTCCCTACAAAGCAAAAGTAAACCAAAGCAAGTATGAAGCATGTGCAAAGGACCCGATTTTCCTGGTGTCTATGTCCATGGGATATGATGATGGTTCGTGCTAACTGGATTAATTGAGAGGAATAATGGTTCAAAGAATAGACATCAAGGGATTTAACCAGCTCTCACTAAAAGTCATATCTCCACTATATAACAAACTAATATCAACAAAATTCCCTACTCCATTGTTTTTGAATGTTCCCTCTTGGTTTATTATTCTGCCAAGTAATATGTATCAAATATATAGTTCAAATTGAAAAATAAATTTCACTTTTTGTTTCTTATCCATACTGATATCCCGATCCTCTTATGGATCAGCATCATGTATACAGCCTTTATAAGGGACGAACCAAGAGGAAGAAAGAATGTTTCTACTCAAGGTGAATTTAGCAAAACCAGTAGAACTATAGAGCATTTCACCTCTTGAATAGACATTTCCAATTCCTAAATCTGCCAACCAAGGCTTCATAATGCAGAGTTAAAGAAAAAGCACAAAGCCAGCTAAAGAAACCATAAAAAAAATTGTAATATAGCCGCCCATTTGACTTCCCTGTCCACAGGTATTGTCAACTCGGCATATTTCTTTGGAGCTCAACACCCATCTAGGTTGTTATCAGTATCAATTACAAGAAATAGACCAAAATTGTATAATGTCGCATTACCCTGTTCTGAATTATTTCACCCCCATGATACAAGAGGAACTGGGATATGTCGAAACATCTATGCTTGAAAATTTGCATATAATAATCCATGAAGCTTAGGTTTATATTTCATAAATTGTTAATGAAGAAAGATTTTCCTGGGAACGCATCATCATTCCCAGATAGATGAGCAAAATAGTGCATCTAAACAACTTAGTGTGATCATTTGATCATTAAGGAACCGATTCAAACCAGCTAGCTAGATTTCTAATTCAGGAACACATGCGCAGTAAAACTGTCTGAAACGATTCAAACATCACTTCACCAATAAGTACTTTTATATAATTAAAAAAATCAAATAACGGCGAGTATTCAAAATTTTATTAAAGATCCACCCGTACATTCAAACAGCAGCCCAGCACCAACAAATACCTTCTTCACCACAAAATGTAAATGATTGTTGATGTTCTTCGCCAATCATATCATAATTTTAAGCACAAATAGGAGAAATACAATCCTTTTCCCAAGAAAAATATTCAAGAAAATCTCAGCAACTCACCTGTTGAGTAAACCTAATGCATAATAATCAAAACTACGTTTTCCTCCTCAAACGCTTTCTTAGTTTCCTCAACTTGTGCTTGTTCATCTTCTTCTTTCTCTTCTTCTTCACGCTATCAGCCCAAATGGTTCGAGAATCGTCATTAACAGCGGTGACATTATCGAGCTCCAATCGAATTGGGATGATTGTAGAATCCGGATTAAGAAAAAATCCAAAACTGAAGCTCGGGTAGAAATTTGAATCAGCAAACAGACTTCCATTTACATCTTCCGTTCGGAGACGGTCGGAAAAGGAGAATTGGTCAATTGATTTGGTGATTTGGGGGATTTGAGTCTGTACCAATGTCGATGGTGATGGCGTATGGGGTTTGTGAAAATAATTGACCATTTTACTACTTGAACTCAATTGATTTCTGAAGAATTTTTGGAAACCTGATGCCGCCATGTTTGAAGTTATGCTGAATCAATTCTTTGGTAAAGTTCGTTGATTAGGGCTTCGGAAGATTTAGGGATAGACGATTTTGTCATTAAAATCGCGTGTATGAACAGGCGACTTTACTAGGGCTCGAAGAAGATTATCTTTATAATTAAGATAAACCTGTATAGATACTATTTCATATGATTTGTATCTTTCTATTGGGTTTTTGTCAGATTACTCACGATTCTCCAAATAGGTGAATTACCCTCATGAGGTTTAAAAATGGGTATTTTACCACCTCGTGGTATATAAAATAGGCAGTTTACCCCCTGTGGTTTGAAAATAGGCATTTTACCCTCTGTGATTTGTGAAAATATGCATTTTACCTCTATGTGGTTTACAAAATAAGCAGTTTACCCCCTATGTGTAAGGTGTATTTCACGCCTATTCACAAACTATAATGGGATAAAATGCTTATTTTCACAAACCACATGGGGTAAAATGTCTATTTTCAAACTACATGGGGTAATTTGTCTATTTGGCAAACTACAATGGGTTTATTTACCACTAACTCCTTTCTATTCCTTAGTGTTTCTATATACATAAGGATTCGTTTTACCTTATGTTCTAGTAAATATATATGATTATCTTTTGTGTTAAGAAAATAAGCTCAAAAACCATCTATTTTTCTTAAATTATACACGAAACTCTCATTTGTTAATAAAATAGGCAAAAAAACTTAATTTTTTTAAAATTCTGCATAGTCCCTTCGCGTTTATAAATATAGGTAACAAAAACCCTCTTTTTCTTAAACCCTGAACATAACCCCTTCTATTTTCTTAAACTCTGCATACCCTATGTGATTTGGAAATAGGCGGATCACCCCATATGATTTAGAAATAGGTATTTTATCTTATTTTGATTTTGAAATATACAGATTACCCCTATGGTTCAAAAATAAACATGTGATTTTTGAATATACGCACTTTATCATCTTTTAGTTTGTTAAAAAAAGCATCTTGAGCCTCATGTTTTACGATTATAATGGGTCTGAGTCCGCTCCTTTGTATTATAGTAAAAAAAAAAAAACAGTTCAAAAAATTGATTTTCGGAATAAAAAACAAGTTAGCTATAGGGAAAAAATTTTATCATTATTTTTAATAGGAAATTAATTTTCTAAATAAAAAAAAAAGAATTTAATTCTTTTTATAATTTCAATTTTATTTCTAAGTGAGACTCGATTCTCATTCAATGCTCTGATACCCGAACATACACATATCTGTGGGGTTATGATGTTCTTTGTCCGAAAGAAAATGAATTTTATACCAATTTTTTTTATGAACAGTGTCAACCAAAGTCAAAAACTAGAGAAAAAGTGAATACATTTTTTTTTCAAATAAAAGCTACATATGCAAGAAATTAAAATAATTATCTGCCATTTATCGTCCACCTCCGCTTCTAAGTCGTAGATTGTCTAGCGTTTTAGAAACATTCAACAGTCGTGGATCGTCCTCGGGTATCTGTCGTTCCTGAAATTCAAAGAATAATTATTTTTCGAGTAACTATTACATCTATTTGGAATGGAGAGACGGAAACTCAAACATTAGATATTTGGGTTGAAATTGTGACCGATGTCAGATAAACTACAAGCCATCGGCCCAAATTCAAACAATATTTATGGGATATGATAATATTTCACAAGAAAGATGTGAACATCATGTGATTTTATAGCATATGCTAATCATGGTAAAAAAAAACGAAACCTTGCGTAAAAACAGTAGCCTTTTAAAACTATACGCATTAAATTACAGCCACAATTCCACAAACGCCACATTCATGTTTTATATGAATAGCAAATAAAAGATAAAACACAAATAGTTGCAGAAAGGCGTTTACATACAACTTCAGATGTCATAATTTATACTCATAATTTCAAAACATAAGATTTTTTTGAAAAAAAGTATTGCTTTTGAGTTCCGTGCTCTTCTGATTTTTTTTATAGGAGTGGTGAGTGCAATTTGTTATTTGTGCACCATCCCTTCACTTAAAGGTTCAATAGAAAAAGTAAAATCAAGTAGAACAAATTAAGAACTCACTTTCAAACCAAAGTAGTAGGCTTCAACAACAGGAAGTGAGAGGTTGATTTTGAGCGCTTGAGCCATATCCCATACTAAGTTGGCGGTCGTATACCCACCGGTCTGCAGACAAATGTAACGACGGTTAAAGAGTAGTAACAGAAGGCACTATAAATTACAAACACAACCAAGACAAACCACTACGTGATACCTTTTCACCAGAGGCAACGAGGAGAAGATCATTTGCCATTTTAGTATTCAGGAAATAATTCATAGTGTTCATAGCAACCTGAAGCACCAAATTGTAGACCCCATAAAAATAGTTATCAGAGGGGTCGATTAAAATACATTTGCAAACCATTACATACCAATGTGTCTTGCGCAATCTGCATACCCGTTGGAGTATAACCGACCATTGCTCCTTGTGCAAGTGTCTGAAACCAGTAACAATTGATCAAATTTAATGGAACTAAGAGATGGAAGTTATAAAAGGTCCAGATTACAAGCAGCTACATAAACCTAAGTTTCGAAAACAACAAAATGATAACAGGATTTTCAAAGCACTTGATTTTACAGAAGCATGGCTCGGACTTCTGAGAACATCCACAATAATAAAATGCAAAAAATGGTGATTTTGTACTGTTTATAATTGTCTCTGTTCTTAAGTTGGGAATGTTAAATCGATACACATCAATTAAGTCTGCAGGAAGTGCATTCTGCTTGTTTCTGAACCTACCACATAAAGTTCAACAATAGGTGGTCTTTTCGAGTTTTTGTAGTCTTCAAATACTTTCACACCCCGGTCTATGTGCCCAGCATGAAGATAGCACCTACATGAGAAAGTTAAGATCAAAAGTATCAACTTCAAATAAATTGTGTGCTAAGAAGTCGAGGCAGCAGTTGCCACCATCACTAGAATAGAAAAAAATAATACTTTCACTACGTTTTTGTATAGATATTTGGAAGTCAGAATCCACAGAAGTTCCCTCACTTAAATGTCCTAGTCAAAACAAACTTTTCCCAAAAGTTCATTAATTGTAACTTATCTCACGCTGATTTTCTTAATTAACATTTCAGATCTGAAAATCCATTTGAATTTCTTAGTAAAATATATTTAGAAAGGGCAGTTTACATATCATAATACAAATAAACGACTCAGTAATTAAGGATATTCGATTTGATAAATATTCGATTGATTTGATTTAAGTTGTAAATATTGATTGTATCTTAGCAGATTTTCAGGGATATAGTTAGCACAATTAGGAGATTTTGTAGCCCTAATAGGGATTCTGTAACCCATTTTGTAACCCATTTTGTTCTATATAAATGAAAGGAAACCCAGAGTAAAGGGTACCGAATCAAAAACTTCACAGTGAATGATGCACAACTATGACAGAACAACGGAATAGATACTTCTTAGTTTTAGTAGGAGGGTGGCTGTAAATTGGTTCAATCTGTTATTATAAGTGGCCAAGATTTGAATGGAAAGTAAAGGCCATCAAATGTTTGATGTCCTTCACAAAGAAATGCTGGAATATCTGATTGAAGACACGCCGCACAAATATCCAAATTGCGAGGTAAGGTATCACAAGAAATGACTAGCCAAAAGTAAATCACCTCATAACTTGCAACAAAATGAACACATCAGGTGTTTTGCCATCCTTTTCGAGCATCTCCAAGAGTCTATCTGTGGCCTGACAAGATACATATTAGTAAGCTAAATTGCAAGTGAAAATTTTGTGTAGCTCTACATCAGGAACCAGTCATATATTTTTCACAAACCAGTCACATATTTTAGACCAGAGGTGTTATATAAGTAAGGACCAAAGCATTCATACATTCTTAAGCTTAAAAGGATAAGGAAGTGCTTAAAATGACAAGGGAAATAGTTAAGTAGATGAATCACATTTTACCCTGTATTGCTTGGATAGTGCTACAGTTTATGAACTCTTGAACAATGTGAAATATGTAATACTGCCAGACTTCAGTTCCTTGCATAAATCATTACTCTTCGGTTTTCCCCCATATCAACCAAAACTAAATAGTAAGCAACATGGATAGACAAATTTCCAAGCAGATTGAAAGGTTTTGGTGGCAAAAACAACGATCTTAAACTAAGATGGTAAGGTCAACATTCAGCAAACAAAAATGATTAGACAAAGGAGTGGATGAAACTTCATTCCAAACAAAGAGAGTGCAAGTAGAAGCACTAACAAAAACAGTGCCACAACTGGTGCGCCATTGCACATTGGCCTCAATAATCTTTACTCAAATACAGGACATTAGAGGAATGGAAAAAATTAGAGGAATGGAAAAAATACATGAAAAAATATAAATTGGATTCGTATGACAATAACGGGCCAGTAAAATTTGGGCGAACCACAAGGGATACCCATAACGTGCATATCTAGGCACAAATGCTGCTGTACTTTCTCTTCCTTCTAAATCTAGAAGGCTACAAAAACCAAAATAACAATGCCATGATTGGCACATATGTTTAAACAATACAGTGCGAAGAAAGAACAGAGTGCTGAATAGAAGAAAACATAAAGATGCTAAGATTACAGAGCATAAAAGCTAACTAAAGCATGTAGTCATGCACATAGTACCTCAACATCCATAAGATCAGCACAAGCATGGAATGCAACATGGTATATGGTCAACTCCCTGAAAATGAATCCACCACGGCGATGAACATATTCAGCTGTAGGGAGACCGTACAACTCTTCTTCGGATATACCCATCATTACATGTTGGGCACTTTGTTTTGTTTGATCAACTGAGGACCATCCTTTGGACTGCTCAACGAGCTCAATAATCTTTTTCCAGAAATTAAAGGACATGAGTATTACCGAACATATTTTATTTGTTAAATCGAAAGTAGTTAAGGATGGCAAGGATAAAATTCAATGAAGTTATACAAATGTAATTGACAATTACCTTGGAGCCTGTATCATCAGTCAAAGGTTTCTTGTTCTTGTATGCATTTATCATTCCAGCGTAGCAAAATTGGTTCAAGCCAAGACCAGAAGCAGTCATATCTCTAACAATTGCATAACTACAATATAAAAAAGGTAATACTTAAACTATTACTGTGTGAACTGCAGTGATCGACATTTGTGGGTCGACATACAAAGAAAGGAGTAAAATATCAATCACGACAAGAAGTTAAAACACTCAAAATAATGATAAGACAAGACACAGTTAATATTTGTTTGGGCAATATCAGGCAACAAACTAAAATAGATGGGTGTTATGTCTGCTATAATACATATGCTTTGCTGCTATAGAAACCAAGAATGATAAACATTCAAATGCTAATCAATTGTAATACAGTAACTATACTGAATATTTTAAAGCTCAGGCATTAACAATAGATTACAGATGTAAAGGCACTGAAAAATTAACTTACACTTTATCTAATCGGCCATCAGCTGCACAAGCAATAAGCAGACATATGTAGGTTTGCCCTGTAGGTTTTACTTCGGATATCTTCATTTCATCTAGGAGCTTTGCATCAGATATATAAGATGTTAACAATATATATCTCAAACACCATTACTATCTCTAGCAAAAGGGAATACAAAAGTAGCAAGCCATTAGATGAACAATACCCGAATGGCCTGATCAGAATTCTTGCACTTTCCGCAAGTCGAGATCAAGTAGTTGTACAAAATAACCTAAGTATAAAATGAACATATATTACTGTTTCCTTTCAACAATTGAGAATAACTGTGAGGGTTATATAACTAATTGACAGAGCCTATCATAACTAGATGCTAAATTGGTGTTGGATGTCACAATTCACGACCAAGGCTACTCAGTTGCATTGCATTATCAAGTATCAACATAACATAAAAAATATATATTAGAAAATACATACATCAGGAACCAAACCCATAGATTTCATTTCGTCGCGGAAAAAAAATGCATCTTGCAAGCGAGCTCCTTTCATAGTCCCGACCATAAGTGAGTGAAATGTATCCCTCTCTGGCTTCACCCCATCAAGCATCATGTCATCGTACACATCCCTCAACAAATAATGCCTATTTTTTTGCAATTCACACACATCAGGCCATTTCATCAAAAACAAAAAGCACTATAATCATGGTAGGGGCAAATAGCGAAAAGAAATACTAAACCTTCGCTGAGAAATGAGAGAGCCAATGACTGTGTTATACTCCGCCTCATTGTTAGCATAATTTCGTTTTAAATACACTTCTGAGGTAGCAGTGAAATTTCTACGGCCTATTCCTCGAACTACAGCTCGATGATTTCCTGTGTACACGAAATATTAATCATAATACACGGGAAAAAAATCAAACGCTAAATGCAAATAAAAGATGCAAACGAGCTAAACTACTTAGCATTTGGCATATGCATAGAATCTAGGCTTGCAGAGTACCTGAGAGTATTCGTAAAAGCTGCATTGTAAACGAAGTACTCGCAAATTGAAGTAATTCTTTGGTCGGGTTTTTTCAAGCGAACCTCATGTAAAAGGGGATTGAGAAAACCCTAGAGACTCTGGAGAAAGCGTGCACATTGCCACCTGCAGTCTGCAGAGGTAAGGTTTGGAAACCTGGTGGCTGGTGCACTCTTTTTTTTTTTCCCACTAATTTTCAGTGTTATCGTAAAACGTGGTCTCCTCACACGTTTTCTTGGGAATAATTGTTTTTTCTCGGGAGTAAATGATATTTTTTGTCTTAAGAGCATATGAAAATATTTTTATCCAACACAAAAGATAATAGTCTAATCCAATAATAAATATTCTCACATAGCATTGTTTTTAGGGTAGTAACTACTCGATCGTTATTCCCGAATGTGTTATTCAAAATAGTAAATATGTGATGGTTATGGCTGCTTATTGTGTCAATTCGACCTGATCTGGTTCGGAATCGGCCGGTTTCGGATCCGCTAATTCCTGAATTAGTTCGATCCGGTAAGAAATCGGATCGGGTCTAATTCTGGGCTACCGGTTCCGGTTGGACCGGTTCCAACCCAGAACCGGTCTTTTGAATTGTTTTTGGAGGATTCGAACACGCGATCATCGCCTTCTACTCTACAGCTCTAACCAATTGAGCTAATTGGCCTTTGTGTTTATAAACTAACCTCAAATATATTTATCTAAATTTTAAAAAAAAATTGATTTTTTTAAAATAACGGATCCGGTTCAGCCCGAAACCGGATCCGTTTAGCCCGAAACCGATGAGATACCGGTTTCGGTACGGTAGAACCGTTCCGTACCGGTATCTTAACGTTTTCAGACCGGTTCAATTTTGGGCTGGGTCCGGATTGACCCGACCCGTTAAGCACCCTAGTGACGGTTTATTGAATTAAAATTATGAGTGAACATATTTGTACATAAATATTTAGTAAAAACATACCTTGTGTTCTGTATCATCTCAATATTTTTTCGTTTAAACATAAAAGGCTTTCAAATATCATGGAAAAGCATCACTACTTTTGTTTGGTTCAAAATATTTTTAGACCTGAGATATATGAAAAGGTTTGATTCTTCAAGAATACAATGTAATTAGTTTTTCTTTTTATATACATGATGAATATTGTTTCTTTTTATTTTATTACTTTATTAATTATTCATTTTATCTCTCCATCCATTTTATTTTTCTCCATCATACCTGCTCTATATTTTTTAAAATATTCTGTTATTTACCTAAAATCCTTGTATCCAAACATGTTTTTGGATCCAGTCTCCATGACAGCAAAAGTCATGAATCAGGCCACACCACAACTTTTTCTTCTTCCCAATAAAAACTCTTTCTGCCAATTGATTTCCTTTTACACAGATAAACTTTCTAATTCTAATTCTTTTCGGCTTATACTTCCAATTTCTTGTTGTATTCTTCCATCTCTTTCTTGTATACTTCCATCGTTTCTCCGGCTTTATGTTCCAAATTTGCTTCTCATCCTCGCTCAAATCCTTCAATTTGACAGAACTTAGAGCACTGATCTTCTGTCAATGTCTTCATCGCCTCATTCTTGAAGGCTATGAATGAATATTCAGGCCTCTTTGGTTTGTTAGGATCAACATTCTTTTCACTCTTTTCTTTCTATTGTTTGGCCTTCGTTTTCTTATCAGATTCTCTGTTCTCTCTTTCTTTTTAAGCAGTTGCATCGCTTCTTGCTTCTGAAGCTTCATTAGTTCCTCCTCTTCCTTTTTAAGGTTAGCTGATTCTTCATCTTTTTTTTGCTTGTACAATTCCATTTCTTACATATACTATTCAATGCCATCAGTTCATATGGTGCCCTTTGTTTCTATGTCTAATGTTCTTGTTGTGCATAATTTTATGGGATGCGTATCTTAGGAAGGTAGCAATCAAAACAACAAATGACTTTATAATAAGAATGTTGAGACGAAGATTTGAAATCTCATTCCTTACGATAATATTGCCCCGCTATGGTGCTAACGGTTTGTTTTGGCAATTTGTCTCCCAAGATACAATGACTATGCTTTGTAATAGGAGCACTCCAAATCACAAATCATTTAAACCACAAAGGTTTAAAAACGCTCAATAATAACAAGGATGAAGACCCACAAAATTATCAAATTTTGATATTTAATACGATGTGAATTTCGAATATTCCATGTTAAACAAGTGAGAGAATTGTTGTATTTATAGTAAACCAAAAGATATGTTCAAATGGACACCATTTGGAGCACCATATCGCCCAAAAATCGCAATCAAACATGAATGGGCACACCATTTCGCGCAACAGACACAGGGCTCGATCGATCGGCGCCTGGTGCTCTCGATCGGCCGGTTTCGGATCCGCTAATTCCTGAATTAGTTCGATCCGGTAAGAAATCGGATCGGGTCTAATTCTGGGCTACCGGTTCCGGTTGGACCGGTTCCAACCCAGAACCGGTCTTTTGAATTGTTTTTGGAGGATTCGAACACGCGACCATCGCCTTCTACTCTACAGCTCTAACCAATTGAGCTAATTGACCTTTGTGTTTATAAACTAACATCAAATATATTTATCTAATTTTAAAAAAAATTGATTTTTTTAAAATAACGGATCCGGTTCAGCCCGAAACCGGATCCGTTTAGCCCGAAACCGATGAGATACCGGTTTCGGTACGGTAGAACTGATCCGTACCGGTATCTTAACGTTTTCAGACCGGTTCGATTTTGGGCTGGGTCCGGATTGACCCGACCCGTTAAGCACCCTAGTGACGGTTTATTGAATTAAAATTATGAGTGAACATATTTGTACATAAATATTTAGTAAAAACATACCTTGTGTTCTGTATCATCTCAATATTTTTTCGTTTAAACATAAAAGGCTTTCAGATATCATGGAAAAGCATCACTACTTTTGTTTGGTTCAAAATATTTTTAGACCTGAGATATATGAAAAGGTTTGATTCTTCAAGAATACAATGTAATTAGTTTTTCTTTTTATATACATGATGAATATTGTTTCTTTTTATTTTATTACTTTATTAATTATTCATTTTATCTCTCCATCCATTTTATTTTTCTCCATCATACATGCTCTATATGTTTTAAAAATATTCTGTTATTTACCTAAAATCCTTGTATCCAAACATGTTTTTGGATCCAGTCTCCATGACAGCAAAAGTCATGAATCAGGCCACACCACAACTTTTTCTTCTTCCCAATAAAAACTCTTTCTACCAATTGATTTCCTTTACACAGATAAATTTTCTGATTCTAATTCTTTTCGGCTTATACTTCCAATTTCTTGTTGTATTCTTCCATCTCTTTCTTGTATACTTCCATTGTTTCTCCGGCTTTATGTTCCAGATTTGCTTCTCATCCTCGCTCAAATCCTTCCATTTGACAGAACTTAGAGCACTGAGAGTGGATTTGTTGATCGCGGATGCTCTTCTGTCAATGTCTTCATCGCCTCATTCTTGAAGAGTATGAATGAAGATTCAGGCCTCTTTGGTTTGTTAGGATCGACATTCTTTTCACCCTTTTCTTTCTATTGTTTGGCCTTCGTTTTCTTAATCAGATTCTCTGTTCTCTCTTTCTTTTTAAGCAGTTGCATCGCTTCTTGCTTCTGAAGCTTCATTAGTTCCTCCTCTTCCTTTTTAAGGTTAGCTGATTCTTCATCTTTTTTTTGCTTGTACAATTCCATTTCTTACATATACCATTCCTTGTTTTTCAATGCCATCAGTTCATATGGTGCCCTTTGTTTCTATGTCTAATGTTCTTGTTGTGCATAATTATATGGGATGCGTATCTTAGGAAGGTAGCAATCAAAACAACAAATGACTTTATAATAAGAATGTTGAGGCGAAGATTTGAAATCTAATTCCTTACGATAATATTGCCCCGCTATGGTGCTAACGGTTTGGTTTGGCAATTTGTTTCCCAAGATACAATGACTATGTTTGTAATAGGAGCACTCCAAATCACAAATCCTTTAAACCACAAAGGTTTAAAAACACTCAATAATAACAAGGATGAAGACCCACAAAATTATCAAATTTTGATCTTCAATACGATGTGAATTTCGAATATTCCATGTTAAACAAGTGAGAGAGTTGATGTATTTATAGTAAACCAAAAGATATGTTCAAATGGATACCATTTGGAGCATCATATCGCCCAAAAATCGCACTCAAACATGAATGGGCACACCATTTCGCGCAACAGACACAGGGCTCGATCGATCGGCGCCTGGTGCTCTCGATCGATCGAGCCTCATATTCCAACAAATGGAATTTTACTATCGTGTTCGATCGATTGAGTGCTATTATCTTTTTTCTTCTTTTTATTCAATTCAATTTCACCGCTCTTCCATTCCTCCCCGTAATCCTAGCAACCTCCAAAACATTCTTGTTCTCTGCTAACAAAGCTTCTCGACGCTACTTTAAGAGATTGAAATACGCCGACAATGGTTTTTTTTTATTTCAGAGGATCGTCCTTCTTTGAATTTTTCTTGTTTTCTTCATTTTTTTCCTGTTTAAACTCAATATATTGTCCGAGCAACTCCATAGCCGCCTTCTGTTTCTGGTCTTCCTGCAAGACCTTCATCGTTTCGTGCTGGCGCTTCTCGTTTCCCACTATTGTTGTCTTAGGTTCCTGTGCAGCCGTGCAGGCTCGGAGATTTGTTATTTCTTACACTGTGGTCCTATGAAACCATAACCCCAAAGAATGTCTCTTTATTAATGATCTGAACGCAAGATTTACAAAAAAAAAAAAAATTTATATTTAACTTAAATATGTACAATTTTGGTTCTAGTTACACATGAAACTGATATTAAACGTATATAATTTTGGTGTTATTTATACTTGAAATTAGCATTAAACATATACAATTTTGTAATTGGTTACATTTAAAATATGTATTAAACGTATATTATCAAATATAAGTGAACAAAAAGAGATTACCAATATTCAACGAAATCTGAGTGTGGTGATCACTTGAATCCAATCAACCTGACCATATATACAAGTCCAACATCAATGATAGTTTGATTTTAGTGCTTCTACCACGAGAAATTACGTGACTGTTTATTGATTGTTGTGTGTTAAACAGTGACATGAACGATATATTTATAATTGGTGAATGTCTCGCTATGGGTTTTTGGTTCATAAGGCTCAGCAGACCCCGTTTGGCTTGCAAAACATATATTATGCTAACATTTTTTGTTCTAATTCGCAAGGCATGCTGGGCTTAAGTCACATAATTGTAAAGATACTGTTTTTTTTCTCTTATGTTCCCTGCTTCCCTTCATCGGAAGAGCCTATAACATGTGTTGATTATCAAATCTTTGCCTGCATAGATCATTAGAATTGAATTGTTGAAGTTTTGTAGTTTTTTATTTGCTCAAGTGGAAACGAATTCCTCCTCTGAATTTGGGTATTAGTACAATATAGTAAGTGAATAACACTTTCAATAGTGTTATGAGTCTTATTTTCATAAAGTTATGAACAATATTTTTTGGCCTTTCTTTTTGTTTTCTTATTCTGGCTTTATCGTCTAACGAGGTGTGTAGAATTCTTTCCTCTCATTCACAGTCCAAGCCACCATGGTATTTCTCTGTTTTGAATTGCATTAGGGTTTCTCTCATTCTCCTACCTTTACTCGGGTCGCCTCATGTCGATAGGCTGGTGTCGTTCACTGCAGACATGTTGTTGATGGTGTGAGGAGCCGATTGTGGTGGGTCATTCGGAGGTGCGCTGCTTTTTTGTCCGTTTATTGATATCGTACGCTTGCATTGGTAAAGTTACATGTTGAGACGTGGTTCATGGTGGGGATCTACGATGGTTGTGGGTCAACCGGCGATGTGGTGGTCTCTTTTTTTTGGCCGAGCAGACTGAAAGAGATCCCAAAAATCCAGGGATTCATCATGCCTTCTCGTGTAGGTAAAACATTGTGCTATTTAGTCATAAAGACATACAGTTCTGTGTCAGTAAAACATTTGAATGTGGAAATATAGTGCTATATGTAGTCAATTACATATCAAAAGTTCATTATATGTTGGTGATCTTTTATCTAGCAGATTGTTGTGACATGAAAACTAATATATGTTTAGTCAAGTTTAATTCTGGATCTAGCAGTCACGTAGCTGTGAGTGTGTTTTTTTTTCCTTCTTGCAATATGTTCTGTTTCCATCTTTGCTAGTGTTCCATCCTGAAGCATTCCATGTGTGCTCCCATCTTTTGCAGGTTGCTTCAGCAGATAATCACATTCGTTATTATGACCTTAGAAAAATCAGCCAACCTTTGCAAATTTTTAGTGGCATATGAGGGCAGTCTTGTATGTGAAATTGTTATTCAGCAATGAACTAGCCTCTGCATCTACAAACAGTACGTTGCACTTGTGGCATGTCAAGGATAATGTTCCGGTAAGTTGCGTTTCTTTTGTAACTTTTACTTTGTGCTCTTCTTAGTTGTGCATCATAATTTTCCTCCTTTAGCATGCTTGTTATGTGAACAAGGTAAACTTAATCGGTTCCCTTCGTATAAGTTAGAGCGCTGGTGAAATCCCGAGATATTGTTTAATCTTGATTTCTGCCTAGTTTTTATGTCCACATGCTAAGCTGCGTGCATTTAGGGGTCATACCAATGAAAACATTTAGTGGGTCTCACAGTGAATAAATATGTCACCTGCGACAGTAAAACAAATGAAGTTTGTGTGTATCACAACGTAATGTAATTGTCCCTCAAAATGTTCCATAATCCAAAAAAGTTGAGCTAGAGGAAGTTGGTGGTGTAACTGAGTCATGTGAGCCCAATGGCATCCTAAAACTTGACTCAGACAAAAAAAAAATCAATATTCGATTTTTCGTGATCAAGAGTGGTGAATTTTGAACATATACTGCCTGAATTCCCACGCCAATTTATGTCTTTGATTTGAGTAAACGTTGTTGAGCAGGCCATCTCTAAACCTTCAACATGGCACAAATTTAGTTCCGGTGTGGATGTAACCAATGAAGATGCAAGTTCATACTTCATCAGAGCGGTTTGTTGGAGGAGCGATCGTCTAATAGTGTCAACAACAAACAGTTAAGGGACCATAAAAGTACTTATGCTTGCTCCTTGATATATTTAATTTAATTAATTAATTAATTAAATTTAGTTTATAATAATATTAACAACAATATAACAAATGGCGTAGACTTTCAACAGTGAATTGACTCTTATTTTTATGAAGCTTACTGTTGTGATGAATAGTTATTTGCTGGTGTGCTCTTTTTATGGTTTTTTTTAGCGTGTGTTCGCTTCTTCCAATTGGTTATTATCCCATTTGTTTTGGCCATCTTCTCTTTGTTTGGCAGCCCACGTTCTCATTTCCTTTGTTTGGATGTGGGTTATGTTTTCCCTCATCCTTCCAGATCTACAAGCGACCGATCTGCTCGTTCTTCGTCCGCAAGTAGGATTATTTCTTACCCTTGCATTTATTGATTATGATGTTAACATGTTTTACATGGTCCGTTTCAGAGTAAAAAGACGCGAAAAGTGACCGCGGAAGTTCGTAAACATATTTGCTTTGATATCTATAATCAAGATTTGTTGCTTTCTTTTGTGAGTAAAACAAAGCAAATTCATTTTCGATGGCTTTTCTATTGTTCTGATTTGTTTTTCTTTTCTTTTTCTTCTTTTTTTAAACTTCAATGGTGGTACGGATTGACTTTGGACATTGTCCACCAAAAGTGAATTCCCCAGCTTTCTTTCGTTTCGTAAGAGTGATTGCAATGGATGATACGGAGGGCCATTTTGCTCCTCCTATGATTGCCTTTGCGGAAGGTACACAATTATTCTTATCACCAATATCTTGAGAAGTCGAGTTTGCCACTCTTTTGAAATCCAAAACATTTAATATTGATCTATATTCTAACTACAATTGAATGTCCGAGCATTGAGCAAATCGATGTATGGAGAAGGCCATTAATTATTTGAATATTTATTAGTATTTTTTGATCGAATTCTATTATATTTGTGATATGGTTAATTAAAATATTATTTCGTTGGTCATATCAATAACCCTTTTTCCTTTGCTTTCCTGAGTGTTTAAGTTCGATTTTTGGTGTTTAAGAGATGAGCTATTTTAAAAGCGATTCTTGATATTATTTATCTAATAATATTATACAATTAATTATTCTGCATGACACATTGCATTTAATAAAATTGTATACATATAGTATAGAAATTAGTTAATACTTTGTTTTAAAATTGATTTTTAGTGTTATTAATAGATATTATATTTTAAAAACGGTAAAAACAGACACCCCTAACTTTACCTCCTTTAGCACTTTACCTTCTAATCTTTTAAAACATGCACTTAACCCCCTAAACGATATTCGGAAACAATTTTCCCGAATATTCTGGTTGCAAATTCTCTCACGTGCATCGCACATGCTACAGTCGATTGTATGTATGTCTTCATGTATTTTCTACATGAATTTTATGAGTAAAATTCATCGACCTCGGGTATACTCATAAAATTCATTTTCATGTATTTTCTGATGGGTATACTCGTAAATTTTTTGCAGAAAAATACATGAAAAGACATACATACCCTCGACCGTGGCATGTGCAACGCAAGTGAGGGAATTTGCAGCCATGATATCCGGGAACATTGTTCCTGAATATTGTTTAGTGGATTAAGTGCACTATTTAATATTGTTCAGGGGTTAAGTGCACTTTTTGAAAGTTAGGGGGTGAAGTGCTAAAGGAGGTAAACTTTAGGGGTGTCCGCTATTTACCCTTTTAAAAATAGTTTATCTTGTGTAAAAAATAGTTTATCTTGTCCTTGATACTGTATAACACGGTGAACTAAGAGTGGTACTGCAAGTTACACACTAATTAGGTTACAATAAGGTCTCTTAGAGTATTTTTAACATTTAGCAGGGTGAACAAACTCCCGAGGTATTGAGATTGTTGGGTATATGTTTTATTTCATTGATATTTCTATACAAAGCTTCCCAAATTTATTACTCGACCATTATATCTCATTAATAATCACATCATTTAGAATTTAATTAATTTTTATCACGTATTATTATTCATCATTGTAATGTGAGGGGTTACTCGAGCTTCCTGATATATACAAACATAGCTTCCCTTCATACCGTCAACCTGGAAATTATTAGCTTCTTCTCCATTTGTGCACAACAAGTAAACAGTCTGAGATCCGGACACAAGTTTATATCTCTAGAAATCATAAATTTTTATTTCAAAAATGAGATTGAATGCATGCACTGATTACTTTTCAGTTGTGATATTGTATGGTGTTGTTCCGAACGGCACAACTAGCGAGTAGGACCAATCACTAGAAGAATACGGTCATTGCTTCTGTTGATCTATGCTATTTGACTTGTTGCTTCTGTTGCTAAAAATAAACATTTCTTTTGGTTTTATGTTGCAGATGCTACTGGACAGACAACAAGAATGAAGACGTCCACAAGAGGAAGGGTGATCAAGACCAAAAATTCTACTAGCAATCCACTCCATCCCCTCCTGTCCGATCTCGAACACCAATTATCGTGACAAACTGATAATATTTTTTTAAACTCGGGTGGATCTGTAGTTTATGCTACACTTTTTGGAAGAACTTTTTGACCAAAACTTTTTTCCTTTTCTATCTATTTAATTATGTGTGTAATATATTGACCACTTTTTTCATTCTCTTCATCTGCACTTGGTACATGCAGGAGGTTATGGAGGCTTTCTAACCCACCGCACCCACCCCCTCTTCTAACAGGTTTGTACATGATGTTCAATAGCTCTTTTCACTATTAGTTTCTCATTTAGTTAAGAGTACGTCCTTAAATTATGTTGTTGCTAGACTATAATCTATTTTCAATTTCAATCATTGTACACACATTGAAACTATTGTATCTATATAGTTGTGTTAACATTACCTCGTTCCCTTGAGGTATAGTTGTTGTAGCCAAACTTGCTCATGTAAAACATATTTATGTTCTTACCAATCAGGTCTTGCTGTTGACGAAGACATGAACTGAATATAAAACATGATTTATTTCATGTTTTAAAGGTGCGCCAGATTAGAGAACGAAAGCCCAACCAATGTGATCGCTGGCACCGCGTCTTACGCGGTGCCAAAGTAACTAGTATTTGTATAAGAGTATAATGTTTTCGTAATAAGATACTGATTTGAACTTGAATAAAAACTATACTGCAAGTCAGCCTGGACTACTGAAATATAACCCAAAGTAGACCCGACCATGGTTCAGAACCGCCGGTTAGACGGTTCAGAACCGCCGGTTCGACGGTTCAAAAAACATCGACCCTTAACCTTAGCCTTCCTTGACGGTTCCGGTTACGGTTCATGGACCGCCGATTACGGTTCCGATTACGGTTAAGGTTAACCAACGGTTACAGTTACGATTTGACCCTTACTTTTTAAACAAAATTAAAAAATATTATTAAAATTTGAAATAAAGTGTAAAATGTGTTTGAATGTGTTTTCATCCATGGATTAAATATAAAATAACGTGAAATAAATTCAAGCTCAGATAATTAAAATGTGTAAGATATATTTGTTTGGTTAATATATATAAATTATAACACTATATTTAGATCAACAAGGCTGTTATAGCTTAGCGGTTGAAGCTACTTATTCAATTTGGAGGTCATGAGTTCAAATCTACACCATAACATATATTGTAAATTTAAAAATGTAAAAAAAAATTAAAATAACCCTTGAACCGCCGGTTAACCGATGGTTCACGGTTAGCAAAATTATGACCCTTAACCGGCCCTTCTATAGACGGGTCGGTTACGGGTCCAACCCTTCGAACCGTTGACCCGGTTAACCGGCCCGTTGACCACGGTCCGGTTCCGGGCCGGTTCAGGGTCGATGATAACCCTTGGTCGGGTCTAACCCAAAGGAGTAATTTAATCATCAATTAGAAACGAACGGAGAGATCATCAAGTTATGCATCTGCTACTATCAAAATTTGAAAAATGGGTTCATTCAGACACTAGTTTTGTTATCTAGCCGTAGAGTTAGGTGGATCAATTCCCATTTCCTTATAGTAGGTTTTTTCGGCTGTAAAAAGACGGTCCTGAAACATTGTCCATTCGTTTCTACACCTCTCACGGACCTACACCAAAAAGGTTTACACTGTCACAAGATGAATGATTGAAGAACATAAGGCATTTTAGGCTGTAGAAAGACGCATACCCCTTCCCACGGTGCCGTGCCATTCTCGGCCTCACCCTGTGAAATGAGCATAAAAAAGAAGTTTCACAAGAATTGATTCGGCTGACATTTTTATGTGATGTTTATATACCTGGTTGCCAAGCGAAGGAATGGTTTGGTGCACAATCCATTGAGAATCCACGACTCCTATCTTTTCGTGAGCGGGCTGGTTTCAAGAACGACGCAGTTAGCACAAAGTAGAAAGCACTACATATGTAACTTTCTAATAACTGACCTCCACACATTTTCTAAGTGCAAAATCAAGCCCCCATCCATGGACTAAGTCATTCTGTAGCAAATGACATAAATATTTCAGATTTCACTGTCATCAGTGCTTGCAGGGTGGTTTCAACTCCTGTTTGTTTTGTTAGTCTTTCTTTCGAAGTTTTCGGGGCTCACCTTTTAGAAAAGATTAAAGAAACATTGATGTACCTGAATGATATGCCAGACACAGCGCCATGCTTTACGGGAAAACACTGGTGCCATGATCTCGACAAATCTATACAGCAAGGAAAAAAGAAAAAGAAAAAGAGAAAGCCCTTCTTGGTGAGTTGAACTGTAAACAGCATTATAATGCTAACGGTAAATTCATATACATACGCTGCACATGGTGGCAAATGAGGATCTCTGCACCAACCTGGCCTTTCCTCTGTATCTCTGTGAAAGGAACAATTAATTTATTAAGTGGTAAATTTCAACACAGTCGTATGATACAAAATAAATCAAGATATGAAATTGTCGCTAGTAATACTTGTGAACTTCAGTGTCTTCTCGTTTTCTCGTCATCTGCCATGTCATTCCACTATCAGGGGACAAACCCGGCTGCGAAATATCCAAACCATGCTTCTTCACGAGTTTTATATATCTGCAATGTAGCCATGTAAGTTCAGAAAATAGTTTTACTTTAAAATAAGCTTAATGAGAAAAAAAATGGGAAGATATTAGATGTTTCTACTGACTCCTCAAAGTCAAAGTTCTCCACGCCTAAATCTTCATCCCAGATAAATATATAATCGTATGGCGCCACAATATCCGGGTGCAAAAAGCGCTTTGCATACCACCTTGGCAAGAAGCAAAGTATATACAATCATACAATTATCCATTACAAGCAGGTAGTGTGGGAGACCATAAAAAGACTCATCTTTATATTTACCATTTAGTCTGCTTCCGCACCCTCACGTGGATAGCCCTTTTCGACCATTCAAATTCATCCCATTCACTTGTCGAATTATCATAGTGAAATAATAAAATCGTGAAGTTTTCTGTCAACTGTACAAATTCATTAATCCATGAAACAGAAATGGTAAAATTGGCACTACAATGAAATTCCCAATCACCTTCTTCAATGCAGCGTCAATGTTCATCTTTTGCTCCAATCCAACAGTAAATGTCATTAGATACCTCGGTTTTATGATCAAGTCCTGTGCCAGTGCCATTTGTGTTCAACATTTTTGAAGACAGATATTAAACAAAATAAGACTGTCTATCTATCCTTTCTGTCTAAATTGTGAAGCAAAGAAAACGACAGTTCGATTACATTATGGCATTGCATACACACCTCGCCAGGAACACCATACAACCTGCGCAAATAAAAATCAGACTCAGCGACAATAACACCAGGCGGTAGTGTCTCAGCACCTCGGGGATTTGTCGCGACCCATATCTGCGTTAAGATTACCAGAACAAGTTAGAACATGAAGGGAAGCAGCAAATGTTCTTCCTCAGCCACTTAGCGAAACCAAAATCCGTGTCATATCAAAGTCATGTCTCCAACTCGCATAAATTCAGAAGACTATTTCTCATTACAAACAAGACCATTGGGAAGATGAAAAAATTTGAACATCTTGATTTGCATAAGACAAAAGGGTACCTTGGTATTGTTAAATTCGGGTGAGTTGTTTTTGTGACCTTTAAGAGAAGACCACATATTTAACAGTGCTTGAGTCGAGAGACCAGAGTACTTGTCATCGATGTAAGCAAGGTCGATCGAAGGAAAAATTCTTGATGACAAATGTATAAGTATAAAAGTTTTATTAACCAAAAAAATTCTTGAAACCCATTTTACCAAATCGAAACACGATAGTAAAAAATGATTAAGAGTAAGAGTCTAGTTCGCATGCCTTTGTGAATGAAAGTGCAGGAAAAGACACCCCTAAGAAGAAGCCAACTATGATCCCCACAAAAGTTGTAACAGTCATCCTCATTTTTTCATTTGTTCTACTCATTTTCAAGCTGCAGCCAAAAGAGAATAAGTAAACTACATTATAATAAATTGAATCTGAACTGGAAGGTAGAACCAATGAAGTTCAAGAGGATTCCACCAATCCTCGTCCGCAAATGAACTTCATGAATGATTCATTCGATAAATTAATGTAGCCACATGAACAACTCTAGAGCTGATGCAAGTAGAATTACTTGGAAATAACGGTTCTTTTCCTGGCTGTTCCCATAGTAATCACTATCTTTGCTGCAAAAAGAATGGCAATTTTCACTCTGCATATAAGTCAAAGTCAAGGGTTCATTTCTTCAAGAACCAAACGCACGTTCTCAGTAATTTCAATGACCCGAAACACTGAAACTTTAAAATCGAGATTGAAATTCAAACCCAGAGGCTTTTTTTTTTTGTGGGGGGGGGGGAAGATTGAAAGAAATCAAACACTTAGAAAGTCACCAGTAATATTCTAAAATAGTCTACTTGGCACAACCCAAGATTGAAACTTTTCCTAACGACGACGAAGTTAAACATCAAGATTCAGCAAAAGAGTATACGGTAGAGAGTCCGACTCTCACCTTTCAAGATTCAGAGGTTCAAATCACATTCACAATCTCATTAGGTCCAAGTTTTTCGAATATAAACAGGTCCAGGCTTTTGATTGTCGGAAATGATGACGCTGTAATGAGGCTACAAGCCAACAACACAAGAAAAGGGAATCTTCTTTCCTTCACTGCAAACTGAGTTTCAATGCTGACAAATGGCAGATTCGCTACTCAAAATTATAGAAAAGTTGGTCTTCATAAGGGTTTGGGGTCCCAACATATTATAGAATCAAACTATTTTAGGATGCAGATCTATTTTGTCTTGTTTAATGTCTAATGAATGCAGATCTATTTATTATTATGAAATATTGTGCTATGCACGTAGACATTAATTTAATATAATGGAAATTAAAGAACTTTGGAGTTAAAAATACAGTAATGATAATAACCATAACCTACGATACATTGACACGACTCGATAAGGACACGACGATATGAATTTTAAAATTTTCAGGATACGACACGGCTGAGACATGCAAAATATATATATATATATATATATATATATATATATATATATATATATATATATGACGATATGAATTTTAAAATTTTCAGGATACGACACGGCTGGGACATGCAAAATATATTACAACTATTATATAAGTGTGGTAGAGTTACTATTCCTATGAACAGTAACTCTACCACATTTATTTATTTTCCTTTTTTTTATCTATTATCTAAATTAATTTGTATTTTGTATATCTATTATCTAACTTATTTTGTATTTATTTATTATTTATTTACTATTATATAAGTGTGGTAGAGTTACTGTCCTCATTTAATTTTTTTCCTTTTTTTATCTATTAGCTATTTATTATTTATTATTTTGTATTTATTTATTATATTACACACTGCTCCCGATTTGATATTGGCCAACTTTTCAAGCTTCTTTCCCATCTCCTTTTCCCAACTATTATATAAGTGTGGTTGAGTTACCGTTCCTATGAACACCAACTCTACCACATTTATTTATTTTCCTTTTTTTTATCTATTATCTAAATTATTTTGTATTTTGTATATCTATTATCTAACTTATTTTGTATTTATTTATTATTTATTTACTATTATATAAATGTGGTAGAGTTACTGTCCTCGTTTATTTTTTTTCCTTTTTTTTAGCTATTAGCTATTTATAATTTTGTATTTATTTATTATTTATTATATTACACACTGCTCCCGATTTGATATTGGCCGACTTTTCAAGCTTCTTTCCCATCTCCTTTTCCGAGATTGGTGTCTGAACCTTAGGTTTTTTTTGCCTGTCACTTTTGAAGCTCATTTTTCCCTCTTCTTCTTGTTTATGATTTTGTTTCTTTACACATCCTTGGTGTTAGTTTCTGCTCGAAGATCTAGAGAAAAGATCGAAGACTCTTGGAAAATTGATATCCTTCAAGCATGGATCGAAGGATACTTCGCATATTGATGATGGAACAGTTTATTTCACCACCAAGCACCAAGCCTAGAAGGAGGAAGTTCTCTATTTCTTATGTCTGGGAATGTTTTATTTTCTTTATTTTTTCACTTTATAGTTTTATGATATGGGTTGTGCTTGTGTGTTGAAATTCTGGGAAGGGTTTGGTGTGTATGATTGCTTGTGTGCATGAGACATCAATGTAAAATATTTTTGGCTTTATCAAACTGGTCTTATGCTTGCTTTCTTGCTATCTTTTTGGGATTCTTGTTGTCGGCTTCCATGGCTTGGGCTGAGAGTTTCGATTTTTTTAGTTGGTCGATTTTTATCTCGTTTGGTTTATTTTTTAGCTTAATTCATCTTGAGTCGGAAGATTGTATCGATTTCCATTGCACTTCGTATTCCTATTGTGTGTGCATGACATTGATACTGCTCGTGAGTTTTGATTCTTGTTAATCAATTTTTTTACTTGATGGGTTTGTGTTTTTGCTTGGTTAAATCGTGGGTTATATGATTGTATAGATTTTCATTTGCATTCCAATTTTCTTTCCTAACTCTGTTGATCGAAATGTGCTGCTATTTTGGGGAAGAAATGGTTGTCGACTTGTTCGACCCACCTTCCAACGCCTCGTGGTACTGCCAAGAACGCGACCGAGCTCCGTGAAAAGCTGTGAGTTTGTTTCTTAGTCAAATAAATTACATCTCAACTTGTTGTGTTTACTTTGAAGCATGGGGTTGTTAGGAATTTTAATATTTCTATGGGCCCTAATATATTGGACCTAGGCCCAAGAGTCCCAAGTAGAAGGATCCAGAAGTGGGGGAGAGGGATAAAAAATTGAAAAAGGAGAAGACAATGCATTCATTCTGTTTTTTTTTTTTTTGCTTTAATATTGTAACTAGCTTAGGCTAGGGATTTACTAACATTAGGCTAGGGTTATAGAGCATTGCCTCTGGGATTATTTTTCTTATTTCAGCTATTTCAATTAATATTAGTACATACCTTCCTTTGTATTCTTGTTTGGTGTTTGCTTGATTGAATTAACTTGTTGATATTCTACATTGGTGTGGCCAGATAACCAATAGACTAACAGAGATAGATTTTGTTGGGGTTTTTTCAACGTAATGTCATCATTTTAGTAGGATTCAGATTTTGGAATTTCTCATTGTTTCATGATATATAAATTTGAGAGTTGATTATCGTGTCTACCTGAGTTTTAGCCCATCCGGTTGTGCTTGTTCCCCGATGATGCGTTATAAATAATTTGTACCATGTTCTTTTTGTCTATTAACATTTATGAATACGGTTTATCTTCGTATTAAATTTGTAATATTTTGGTTCTTTTATGTCTTTCTATAATTTTCATATCCTCTATGATGCACATATACTTTGGTGCTGACATTGGAAAGGGCACGCAAACTGCTAAAACATGAGCAATCTATTTTGCATCTTAGATCCACCTACTTTATTTTCAGAACTTGAAAATAAAAAAATTCATGGTTCATATGCTTAGTAACAAAGAATAATCAAATTTAGTTCATGGATTTCCCTAGGCCAGTTTATGGGCTGATAAAGGATTTTATCTTCGAAACCCGTTGGAATGGGCGGTGCAAGAAAAATCATAGAGAAATGATCGCATAATGTATAGTTAGAGCATCCCAAACCAAAAATATTCAGTACTATCATAGGCCTTTCCATTATCTTCTTTTGCCATGTATTCTGTTTGGTTATTATATTAATCATTCTTAAGTCGTGAATTTCTCTATGATGTAAATGACTTTGGCTTTGTTTGGATTATAGGATTGAAGCCTCCTTGGTAGATTTTCTTTCCTTTTTATAATCCATCACCAAAATAACCTCTAAGTTTCTCATGAAGACACACTTGTTTTTTTGCCAGAGAATCTTTATTTTATTAAACATTCCTTTGTATACAGTGGTATTTGCTAATGTGATACTTCTGGACCGCCATGTTTTGTTGATAGGGAGATTAAAAAATTAAAGCTTTCAGAAATGACATGTCAGCAATGCATTATTGACGTGGCTAAGATGTGAGTTATATCTTTTAATTTTTTAGGGGAATTTACATATAATAATTTGCATGTCATTATATTATAGATAATAATCTTGTTATACTTATGTTTTGTAGTGTAAATCATACCTATATTCCTGTCACATTGATTAAAATTAGGTGCACTATCAATCTTTGCGCTTCATGCATTGACATCATTTTTTGTAGCACAAATCATAACTAAAATCCAGCCAAGTTACTGGGCATTAGGTTCACTATCATAATCATTGCATGTTACGAACTCAAATATTATGTTTTCTTTTTTTGTGTATGAATTCTAGAATCTTGAACTCATTTCTGTTGCATTTACGAACATCATTTTGAGGGATTTGTTAAAGACCACTTCAGTATTTTCGTACCAATGGTGAGAAAATCAGTAATAAAAATATATGAAATATATGGAGAATAATATAATTTTGTCATTTGATTGCTAAGTTGGTGGAGCACATTCTATCTTTTACTCCAATGAATTCCGCAGGTGATAAACACGTTGCTCTTAAAGATTTTGTACATGTAAAAATACAATTTAGCTCTGGAATCTTGCAGCAACTAGACTATAGTATAGTTGAATGACAGGCCTTGGTTATAAGATCTTGAAGTTCATTGATAACCCCTTATGAATTATTGTGAAACATGATGAGTTAATCATCCAGGGCAGAAATCAATTTTATTAGTCACATCATCTGTTCAGTGGCACCACGCCTTGCGTGGTGCAAAATAAACTAGTATATATATAATAACCTACGATACATTGACACGACTCGACAAGGACACGACGATATGAATTTTACAATTTTCAGGATACGACACGGCTGGGACATGCAAAATATATATATATATATATATATATATATATATATATATATATATATATATATAATAACCTACGATACATTGACATGACTCGACAAGGACACGACGATATGAATTGTACAATTTTCAGGATACGACACGGCTGGGACATGCAAAATATATATATATATATATTTATATATATATATATATATATATATATATATATATATATATTGCAAATATTAAATTCACATTTGTTAAATTCTGAAACCATTTAAAATCAACAAAAAATATTCTTACCAAATTCAAGAAGCATATAATAAATGAATGCCACTAAAATCATCATACTATCACTCATACTAACATCAAATACACATTACTTTAATTAATATAAAGTTTAACGAACATGTCCAAATAAAAGATAATACCAAAAGTATTTTTACTAAATTCAAAAATAATATATATAAATGTATGTCACTAAAATCATCATAGTATCACTCATACTAACAGCAAATATATATTACTTCAATTAACATAAAGTTTAACTAACACGTCTAAATTTCAAAAAACTTTTTAAATTGTATAATTAACACCCAAAAATGTCATTTTTATGTCGGCACTCTTATCGGCTGTGTCCGACACGGGTGCCCGATAGACAATGCGAGAGACTCCACCCTGTGCTGATAGATCCAGGAAGTATCTTATTACCTTATAGCATTACATTCTGTATATCTTATCTCGTACATTCATCTTATTTTGTTATTGTGGTATGCTTACCCAGGGTGAGGGCTGTTTCCGTTGAAAAAATGTGACAGTGCTAACTTTTGGAGGGCTTGGGAGATAGTGTGGCATGCCTAAAAGATATCAAAGATGAACATGGGCTAGGCGTCGTAGTTGTATGTTATAGGAATCATTTGATGTCCTTATTTTTTAGATGTATCAACTTGTCTTAAATTGTTCATTATCTCCCGTTTTTAGATCCTCTCCCTGGCTGGGAACTTATATCTTGTTTTGATTGTGAATAGTATGGTGATTTCCCTGGCTGTGAACTTATATCTTGTTTTGATTTTGAATAGTATGGTGATTTCCCTGGCCGGGAACTTATATATTGTTTTGATTTTGAAAAGTATGGTGATTGGATATTGGTTATCTTTGGATTATGGTGTTTAGAGATTGAGGACGCTTATAGTTGTGAGTATTTTTCTTGTATAATCCAATTTATGGGGAGACTCTGCCGAGTATTTTGTAAAATCCCACGACCTAATTATGGATTAGGTGCATATTCAATTGCTAATGCTTGATTTGCATTGAGGGGTCCTACATAGTGGTATCAGAGCAGTGGTTATAAGTTAGTGTCTAGACATGGGGAAGGTCTAGAGTGAATTGAGGTTTGTGGCTAGATGTTTGGGCTAGTTAAAAGTCTAGCGAGACAGTGATTTCCTTGCGTGTGAGTCCATGTGTGGATGAGTATATTGTGTTATACTGTTGATTAAATGATCTTAGCTGCTTATGCTTTGAGGTGATAGCTGTGGTTGGTTATGTGATATTAAATTGTTATATATTGTTGTTAACATCTATATTTCAGCATGACAACTATAGAACCAGAGCCTCTACCTGGAGGTGTAGGGGATGTCGTGAGCGTTAATGCCTCCATTGGACTGGCAAACCCTTTACCCATCCACCTTTGGGGCAAGGACCTGTTGAACAACTGCTGTTGCCGGTGGAGTTGAGCTTGACTCAATTCCTGGGTTTCCATCCGCCACGCTTTGAGGGCACTGAATCCGGGAAAGAGGCTGAAGAGTGGTTAGAAAGGATTGAGCATATTTATGTTTCGGCACCTTGTGCCAAGTCTACGTGGCTGAGGTTGGCAGAGTATCAGCTTGCCAAGAAGGCAACAATGTGGTGGAAGTCGACTCTTTTGGAAGCAAGGGCCCAATGTCATGTTATTGATTGAGACTTCTTCCGCACTAGGTTTTTTAGCAGATGCGTTTCTGGTGCTGCCAGACAAATGAAGGATGACAAGTTTACGAATCTGAAGCAAGGCAATTTATCGACATCTGATTATGCTCTTCAATACTCTTCGATGCTGAGGTATGTACCTCACATTGCTACTGACATTCATGCTAAGATGAGACACTTTCTCAAGGGACTGCGGCCAGAAATATTTGATCGGGTTCTATCTAATAGCCCTACTTCTTTTGATGACGCATTGGTGCGAGCTGAGTTAGCTGAGATAGGAGTCAGTGCCTATGGAGAAGTAGCACTGTCACAGAGGCCAACTGCAGAGAACTTGAAACCTCGAGGGAAAACATTTAAATCTCGAGAGCCTCATCATCATCATACCGATCATGCGGGTGACATTTTAATTCTCACAGTCCCGTAGACCGCAGTGGCAACTTACCATCTAGCCGGGGGCAACTTAGTGGATGCCGGGAGTTAAAATGTTCAGGTGTGGAGGACCTCACTTGGTCCAAGATTGCGTGTCTTGCTTTGAATGTGGGAGTCCGGGTCATATGACAAGGTGATGTCCTAACCGTAGTGGGCGAGAGGAGAAGGGACAGTTCAACAGCGGCAGCAATTTGCACCTCGACCTTTTGGAAGGCAAACATCAGGGAGGCCTCAGGGACAAGTGTATGCACTGAATAGGGAGCAAGCCGAAGCTGCTCAAGAGGAGGTTATTGTTGGCAAGTGTTGTTTATGTACTTACCCTGCTTTTATTCTTATGGATTCTGGTGCGTCCCATTTTTTTTTATCTCATTGAGTTTTGTCACAAAGTATCATATGTGTTCGTCTCCGTTGCCCACACCTCTTATTGTCTCGACACCCATAGGTAAAGATGTGTTAACTGCAAGAGTTCTAACTGAATGCACTACCTGTTATGAGGACAATGAGTTACGGGCATACTTGATTGTATTAGATATGGCTGATTTTGATTGTATTGTGGGGATTGATTTGTTAAGCAGATATTGGGCAACGATGATTGTTATCAACGTACAGTAGAGTAACAAACCGATCAGGGAGGTAGGTGGACATTTTATGGGAAGAGTTCTAAGCCCCGAGTCCCGTTAATATCTGTTGTTAGAAAGTCAAAACTGTTGAATCAGGGTAGTGAGGGATACTTTATTTATGCTATGAATGATACTGATCAGGTAGAAATGAACATTGCTGACATTCCAGTGGTAGCTGGATTTGGGGACGTGTTTCCCAAGGAGATTCTGGGTTTTCCACCGGTCCTTGAAGTAGAGTTCGGAATTGAGTTAGTACCGGATGTATCCCCGATTTCTCGTGCACCTAATATGATGGCACTTGCTGAACTACGAGAGTTGAAGGCTCAGTTACAAGATTTGATTGATCAACGTTATATACGTCCAAGTGTGTCACATTGGGGTGCTCCTGTGTTGTTTCTGAAGAAGAAAGACGGTTATATGCGCCTGTGCATAGACTACCAGCAACTCAATAAAGTAACGGTGATGAATAAATAACATCTCCCTCGTATTGACGATTTATTTGATCAGTCGAAAGGGGCCTTTGTGTATTCTAAGATTGATTTACAGTGTGGATATCATCAGATTCGAGTAAGGGATGACAATATACAGAAGAATGCATTTCGGACAAGGTATGGACATTATGAATTTTTGGTCATGCCCTTTGGACTAACGAATGCACCGGCTATTTTTCATGGACTTGATGAATCGGATATTTCAGCCATACCTGGATCGATTTGTGATAGTGTTCATCGATGATATTTTGGTATATTCAAAGAATGAGGCAGAGCATGCATCATATTTGTGGATAGTACTACAGCTTTTGAGAGACTGACTATGCCAAGCTTAGTAAGTGTGAATTCTGGTTGGACAATGTAGTATTTCTCAGTCATGTGATTTCAAGAGAAGGGATTGACCCGAGGAAGGTGGAAGCAGTGTTACAGTGGCATGCTCCGACTTCAGTACCGGAGATTCGTAGTTTCTTGGGTATGGCTGGGTATTACCGACGATTTATAGAAGGATTCTCAAAAGTTGCTAAGCCATTAACATAGTTGACCCAGAAGGGAGTTAAATTTCAGTGGTCTGAAGTGTGTGCGAAAGGTTTTCAGGAACTAAAGCATCGTTTAACCATCGCTCCGGTATTGATCATTCCGACAGAGAATGAGAGATTTGTACTGTATACTGATGCATCCTTGCAAGGTTGGGTTGTGTATTGATGCATGATAAGCATATTGTCGCTTATGCCTCGAGATAGTTAAAACCATACGAGACTAGATATCTGGTACACGACTTGGAGTTGGCTGCCATCGTTTATGCATTGAAGGTATGGCGCCATTGTTTATATGGCACAGAATTTACTATCTTTACGAATCATAAGAGTCTGAAGTTCCTTTTTACTAAGACTGAATTGAATACGAGACAGAGGAGATGGATGGACTTGTTGAAGGACTATGACTGTGAAATTGAGCATCACCCTGGTCGGGCTAATCTAATAGCTGGTGCTTTGAATCGTAAAGTTGGCTATACTGCAGATGACGTGAGCCGTCTATCGGCATTGATGACCTCTTACTGTCAGCTAGGGTAAACATCTCTGGATCATCCGTCCGAATATCGACACTCTTAGCAGAGCCAGACATTTTTGAGATTATCAGAGAGGCTCAGGGGACTAATGATGAGATTAAGAAATGGGCAAGTTCGATTACGCAACAACAAGTACCTAAATTCAGAATGGACGGGGATGATAGTTTTTGGATCCATGATCGTTAGGTAGTTCCTAATGCACATGGACTATGCCAATATTTGTTACAGCAGGCTATTGTAGCAGATACGTATACATCCTGGTGGCAAGAAAATGTATCGAGATTTATGTTCCCAATTTTGGTGTTATAAACGGGATTTGATTGAGCGATGTGTTATAATATGTTTGGATCGCCTTTGTTTGAGAGACGTGTTATAATTATGTGTGGGTCGCCTTTGAGTTGAGCGACGTGTTTTAATTATTTTTGGGTCTCGGGAGGCATGTGCGACGTGAGAATATGTTAATGAGGTCGCCTTTGAAATGAGCGATGTTAGTATAATGTGGGGTTGCGGTTGGGACGAGCGATGTGTGAATAAAGTCCTGGGGTCACCTTGTTAGCGAGCGATGTAACGTGAATGTAAAGAGGGGTCACCGCTGTAATGAATGATGTGTTAATTTAATTTATGGGTCGCTACTTGAATGTGCGATGTGCATGTGACTTGTATGTGGCGGGTTTAGAATTTAATATTATGTATCATGAGTTTGGATAAATGATGGAATTGGGAGAGCAGGAACAATGCGAGATACTCCACCCTGTGCTGATAGATCCAGGAAGTGTCCTGTTACCTTATTACATTACATTCTGTATATCTTACCTCGTACATTCATGTTATTTTGTTATTCTGGTATGCTTACCCCAGGTGAGAGCTGTTTCCGTGGAAAACAGGTGGCATGGCTAACTTTTGGAGGGCTTGGGAGATAATGTGGGCACGCCTAGAAAGATATATGTTGAGCCTTAAACGCATGGTTGAGTTTAATGCTTAATTTAATCCCGGATTATTTTTGAGTTTTAATGATCAACAAAACTTGTGTTTGTTATACTAATGTGTCTACTTAGTGTGCAGATTTATTGGTTGGAAAGTGGATTGATTGAAGAAAATCAAGTGTGCATTATCTGGGCTGGATCGCCCCAGGCGATGGCAGCCAGGAGCAGCATCGCCACACACATTGACCGAGGCGACGCCGAGGCTCGCGCGCAGGGGGAGTTCGCCCGGGCGATGCCCAGGTCGCCTGAGGGGATGGATAGTTCGCCTGAGGCGATGGAAGATTTTGAGCAGCTGAGGCTATGGCATTAATTTATGGAATTGATCGCCTGAGGCGATCGGTACATCGCCTGAGGCGATGCGTTCATTATGGTGACCGTTGGGGCGCGGCGATGGTGATCGCCCGAGGCGATGTCTGAGGCGATCAAGGAGTGATTCAAGCCTTGAGTGTAGCAACGGCTAGTAGGAGCCTTGGGGGCCTCCTACACTATAAATATGGATGCTTTGGAGCATTTTGAAGATAAGAAACAAGCCTGCAAACTTCAACAAAGCTTTGATTATTCAAATTTCATCTAGCATTGCAATCTCCATACATTTGTGTTGTATTGGAGTTTGTGATTCTTTTCTTTTGTGATAGTCTTGGTTTCTTCGTGTTGTTACACCGTGAAGGTGTCGTTGATTTATTTGTAAGGTCCTCCAACACCGACGCAAGTTGAAAATTGTAAAGTCATCAACAAATAAAGTTGGTGCATATGTTGTGGCTATCCTTGGAGCCCAAGAAGACTCGTGAAGAGTGTTGGTAACTCGAGAAGAGTTTTGTGTGGCTATCCTTGGAGCCCTTAAGGCCAAGAAGACTCGTGAAGAGTGTGGTGCTCGTGAAGAGCTTTGTGTACTCGGGAAGAGTTGTATTGTGGCTAACTTTGAGCCCTCAAGTCAAAGATCATTTGTTCTAGTGGAACCTCGGTTAAACGTTTTCCAACCTGGAAGAGGAGATGTAGGCGATTCATCGCCGAACTTATATAACAAATTCTCTTATCTTTTATCGCTTTATTTTATTACGCATTTATTTACTTCTTTATTTTATTTATTTATCGATTGACTTGAAGTCTTCCGCAGCGCAAACTCAATATTTTGCATATTCATTTTAAAACGCTAAAGTAGCCAAGGAACCTCATTCACCCCCCCTCGGTTCCAACAATATCAAAGTTGAACATGGCCTAGGCGTCATAGTTGAATAGTTATAGGAATCATTTGATGTCCTTACTTTTTAGATGTATTAACTTGTCTTAAATTGCTCATTGTCTCCTTTTTTAGATCATCTCTCTGGCTGTGAACTTATATCTTGTTTTGAATTTGAATAGTATGGTGATTTCCCTGGCTGTGAACTTATATCTTGTTTTGATTTTGAAAAGTATGTGATTGGATATTGGTTATCTTTGGATTATGGTGTTTATGGATTGATGATGTTTATAGTTGTGTGTATTTTTCTTGGATAGTCTAATTTATGGGGAGATTCTGCCAAATTTTTTGTAAGACCCCACGACCTAATTATGGATTAGGTGCATATTTAATTGCTAATGCTTGATTTGCATTGAGGGGTCCTACATATATGTTTGAATGTTTATTTTGTTATGTTATGTCTTCTCATAAAAATAAGGGTTTAATTTGGCAGAAGTGGTTTAGTTGAGAAAATGTGAATGTTTTAGAGACCAAATTTAACCATTATAGGATGTCTTAATTAATAACACAATGATAGTAACTCTTAGCATGCAATACATTAATTGTACATTAAATGTTAATATAGAATATGATTTTATTAAATATATTAATGTAACATGTAATTATTAGTATCTAATTTCTTAATTGTTTTTTGTTATGCTCTTTCATAAAATAACAATATCTGCTTTTATAATAATGTAAGGGACCTGATGCTATTATATAAATAAAGTAACGAAAGTGCATTCTCAGAAGAAAAAAAATGACGTATATTTGTGACCAAGATTAATTACTTTAGAGCCCACTTACTTAATGATATTAATATTGTGCATTTATGCACACTTTAATTTATTTATTTATTTATCATTCAAATATACCATTTTTTTTAATGATCCTCACTATAGAATGGGGACTGTATGACTAACTAATATATCACTGTGTAGACTGTCATCCTCTCTGCTGTTACTCACGAAAGAAATGTTACTTTCTACTACGCGTTAGTTTATTTTGTTTCTTTTGGAATTTATACAACAAATTAAAATATGGCTAAAATATCAGTGATCCACATTGCACTGCTTTTCTCTATCATAAATCCAGTAGGAAGTAGTAGGCTATCGCAATCGGCATCGCTATCAGCAAACCAAAAATCACCCTACAAGATTAAGAGAATATGTCATATGTCCATACAGGGAGAATCTAGCTTTTATAACGAGGGAGAAAATTGTAGATTTTTTATCGAGGGCGAAACTAGTGTAATGGAGTACCCGGTGCTCAGTATGTCTGGATGTATGTTGTACTCTTTGGCAAATACAAATGGAACCAATCCTTGAGGTAAAGCGGCCTTTGTCACATTACATATCAACAACACAATTTACAAATTACGTTAGACAGTGGCGGACATAGAAAAATCAGAAGTGGGGGCAAAATTTTTAAAATAAATAATATAGGTCAAAAGAAATTCTAGAACGTCAAAAAAAATTTAAGGGGAGGGTAACATATAATTTTTTAAGGGCAAATTGTAATTTTTTTGCTGGCTAAAATGCATGTGCTCCCTTGCCACTATGTAGGCATGCCCTTTGTTTCAAATAAATTTTGGTTTATTTTATTTAAGGGAGATGTCCCAATGCATGGAGTCGCTTATAATGTACCTGCAATATTGCTACTTTAAGCAATATTCCTCTCATTCCAAGTGCGATTGATGGTGCAGCCATGAGTGATGGTCCTGCTACAAACTTCATGGCCATGGCTAATATTGCTTTGCGAGTCCCGCAGGCTATCACCGATTTCTGTGATCCCATGAAGAGTCCTGTAAGTAATAAGATGTGAGAAGTTGAAGGGAACTTGTTTCACACAGATGCAATATTGGATGATCCGAAAATATTGCAACAAATTTAGCAAAACCTAAGCTGAACATTGCCATCCCAAGTCCTCCATCCGACAATATCGACACGGATTTTTCAATCACATGTGGCAGCTTTACTCCCAACCTATATATTAACACACATACTATAAGCAAGTTGTGTTGGCTGTGTTGTGTATTCATCGTGTGTTGTATAACCTACTGGAGAGTACCTGAAATGGATGCTTGCCCATATAAGACCTGCTACGGATGCATGAGTATTGGGATTTCTGATGAGCTTTTTCCCTACTGTTAAAAAAATGGTCTTTATTTTTCTTTCCTTCTGATTCTTGATTCTTTCATCTACTTCACCTTCATCTTTTGGCGGGTCTTCCAATTCTCCTTCAGAAAGTTAATTCATGTTCTTCAAAAAGCTAATTCAATACAACATACTCTACCACAAAATGTTTATGCCTACCTGCTAGTATTGTAGGAGATGCAACCTTTATCGATTCATTCGTAGCATCGAGCTCGAAAAGAATCAACAAAAGGTTATACCAAACCAAGCTTTGTAACACAACAATCTGAGCCAAGAAATCAGCAGCTTCGCTTCCATACATTGCCCTCAATAACGGAATTCCTAATACCAAAGTGTTAGGCAAAGTTGATAAAGAAATACCGGTCATGACCCATTTTAGATTTCCTCCTGATGTTATTCTTGCAAACACTGAGAGAATAATGAAAGCTAGTGCCTTTTGAAGAGAGTCTGCGCACACAAGTTTCAAGTTCATTTTGTAGGGATTGTTTGTTGAGATCACTTGGAAGGATAGGAGAGGGATTGAGAAATTTGCAACAAATTTGTTGATCCCCGAGACTTGATCCGTTGTGAAAAGTTTCCACCACTTTAGAGATATGTAAGCTGCAATCATTACAATGTATAACGGGATAATCGAAGCAATAATATTGGAGACAGTGGATAAGCTTATCATTTCTTTTATCAGCTGGGACTGATTGATCTCAATACACAGTTGTTGAGTTTCCTGTTTTGGTGAGGTCTTGAATGATGTTATATATGCTATCCTGGTTGATTGTTCGGTACTGAAAGAAAATCGAAAAGGGCTGGTTTGCTTCTTCCTGTGTGAAGTCTTTTTTTACTTATTTGACATCCCTAATCATTATCAGTTTCCCTAAAAGACAAGTTTAGAGAAGATAAATATAGCATGTCGCACATGCTTAACCTGTTAATTACCGCTCATGTAGTATTCATCGTTCTCAAAAACGGTCGCGGAACGGCTGTTTCGAAAAAGGAACGGCAGCTATCATGGCAATGTTTCATGCTAAAATGGATGTGTAACTGAGATTTTACGGCCGTCGTGGAACGGAACGACGATTTCACTGCCTAGAACGTCAATTTTGTGACAAAGAATTGTTCCGTAACATTTTCAATTTTTTCCAACTTTTTTGATTTTTTTTAGATTTGTCCAAATTATCTAATTATTTTTATTTTTAATTTAAAAAACTTCCTCGACCGTTTCATGAAATGTCAATGGAACTAGAACAACAGCCTCTTCGACGCTCTCTACGACCCATGTCGGCGAACCATGGTAGTATTAGAACCTGGAGGTGGGCGAGTCCCGCAATCAAGTCTCAACACAACCTAGTTATGAATGAGAGTCTCACTATAAGGCTTAAGAAAGCCAATGTCACTTGCACGACAACAACTATGTATCAGTTTTAAGTTTTTAGATGAGATAATCTTTTGATTATCGCCAGAGAGATCGTGTTAAAACTAAAGTACTTGATAAATCTGATGATTTGACATAGACTATTCCTTGTGGTAGACACAATTCTGAAGAAGAGTAATGGAGGAATAAAGTATTGTGATATAGATTTTGAGTAAACAAGAGCAATGAAGGAAGAATTTTTGCTATAAATAGCCAAAGCTGAGAGAATGTGTCATGTGGAATTGCTTTCTTGAATTTTTTTCCACAACAGTCCAGGCATACCTTTCTTCAATCTCTTCTTAATGTTTCTGCTTGCTTCTTTTTGTTTACCCAACCAGGTTCTCAAATGCAACTTGAAATGAAAGTTTTCAACTTTTATTTTATATAATATATTTACCTTATATACCCTAAAATTACTATTATTAAGAATAGTATAAAATAGTAATTACTATTCATTATATATATTTTTTTAACTTTATATTTTGCAAAAGTTTTTATATTGTTTGTTAAATAAATTGTTTTTTGTTGATGCTCGGGTTTGGCCTGAATCTATTAGGAAAAAAATACATCTTAATCAGTTGTTGATGCGCGCAACTTCAAATATTATTTTTTCATTTTATAGAGTAAGATGGACATCGTCATTTTTTTAAAAAAAATTAGATTCAGTCATTTTGTAATTTTTTTTCTATTCAATTACCGTAGCATGATCGTTTTTTATAAAACGTTTCTTAAAGTCAGTCATTTGAAATGTTATTTTCAGTCAAATTAGAATAAAATTTGCAAAAAATCCTTGGTGCCAAAAAAACTGGTATATATATAACAAAAGAAACTTTAAATTTCCATCCATGTATAGTTGTTGTAATGGAATAAATAGATGTAGTTTGGATTTGAACTCGACTCCAAACTGTTGGAATATTTAATTTTCGTGATTACAAAAGAGGATTCAACAACTCAGACTTTACTTTGCTCTTATTCGAGCAGAAGAATGCTATCAACAAAGTTAAGACTTCAGCTAAGATCAACAATCGGTTCCATCTTCAAGAATTCAGCAGACTTGGAGACTTCAACAAATTTCTAGTTGTCAGCAGACTTGAAGACCAGCAAGCAATTATTCATAAAGCTTACCACTTTATCAGCACGAATATCATATTATTTAAAGTCATTAGAGCATAAGACAAATGTTCCTAGTGGTGGGAATTTCATCAGAATCCTTTGCTAGCCGTAGATAACAAACTCTGGACGATGACAAAAGAAGTGTCAGATGCATGTACAGAAGCCAACATCCTTGTACCTTCAAGTACTTGGATCAAACAGCTTAATGTTAAAAGATAAGTATAAATAGATCACGAACGAACTAATACATGATTGGATTTTCTATCTTTACTCTCTAGACAGTTAATCATATCAAGAGCATTTCAATGCAGCTCACTCAGTGATATTCGATCAGCTAAGGATCAAGAGTGTTCTTTAAATTCACTCAATACTTCTGGATTAAATCTTTATTAGAAGAGTGATGACATTTATATTAATCAGGTAATATATCTGATTCATTTATTGAAGAGTGTTCTAACTGTTGGAAAAAGCTAAATGATTGAATTAAAATAAATGGCTCGATCGATCGAGCGGACCAAAAAATTCTTTTATATTGTGAACACTTTTTTTATTGTGAACACTAGCTCGATCGATCGAGCACTGTATTTGTTTTTGAAATAGTATGTTCATTCATGTTTGGGGTGCAATTTTTGGTCAAATATTGCCTCCAAATGGTGTCCTTTGGACTTGGTTTTGGTCTACCATATAAACAACATAAACCCACTTGATTTGTACGGAGAATTTTCGAAATTCATTCATGATTTTTTTGTGAAATTTGAGAGCATTTGTTGTTCATCAAATTGAGTGCTTTGAACCTTTGTGGTTTGAGGACTTGTGATTTGGAGTGCTCCTATCACAAGTCATAGTCGTTGTATCTTAGGAGACAAATTGTCATAGCAAACTGTTAGCACCATAACGGGACAATATTGTCTTAAGGGCAGAGATCGCCTCGACATAATACTTATTTTGAAGTCATTGTTATTTTTTCCTGAGATACACTTGTAGAGAAATTTTATACAACACTAACTTCTAAGGAGCTTAGCCCACCTTTCTCCCCACTTTCCAACAATACCATTAGCTGTTGATGGTTTTTCAATTGTGAAATTACATATACATTCTTCATTCCTTCAACCATAAATATACATACATACATATACTCATATAATCTATATCTATATTTATATTATATTATACCCATATAAAAGTATGGATATTAGACAATATTTTGAATTGTGAAAAGACAAAATAAACCCCCACATCCATTTAATCAAGACACACTAAAATAATATATTTGTAAATTCTAATATGATGATAAGGAGATATGTGGAAACTCAAATCAAATCTTTATTAATTTTTTTCTTCTAACATAAATTCTCATAATAAATTAAATTAAATCAATGAACAATTAATTGTGTCTATTCCACTCCTATAACTTCCACTTTAATTGGGTCTATTCACTCATATCCCTCCCACATAAATTGTATTCACATTATATGCATCATTGCCTTTATAAAATTAAAATAATAATCTCATGTACAATGTTTTCCTTCTATCGATAGTCATGCAAAGGAAAAATATATGTTACTCCGAATTATCACAAATTCTATCCAGATTTTGTTCAGGGAAAATTTGAGAAAGATCTCAAATTTAAATGTAGTCAATAAATTATTTTATTAACCACATTATTTGACCCTAATTAACTTTCCTATACAGTTTTTCCATTATGTATTTATGCCTCCATGTTAATTTCCACACTCACTAAGATACCTTCCCAGTTCCTTCGGCTCCCTGCCATGACAACGTATATTACAACTACAACTATTATATAAGTGTGCAAGGTTTACTATTCAGATGAACAGTACAACAGTTGTGTACAGTAACATTCTCGCCTGGGCTTTTTGGTTGGGCCCTCGCCTGGGCTCCTTTTATTTATTCTTTTCGCCCAATTTTATGTCAATATGAGGGGCTTATGTGTTAATTATCCGGCCCATTATTAATTGTTGTACTGCTCAAGATTAAATGATTTTTTAGTTTCTTTCATCTTCATTCCCGATGCTTTTTCTCCTGCTCTCTCCATAATGGATGCGTGTCAGTGCATGCCTACGCTCTTTTCAATCACCGACGCCCTCTTCTATCCCACCCATTCACCGACGCCCCCCTCTTACGTGTTTGGCGGTTTCCCCTCTTGCATGCCTTACTGATTTCGCTTGTGGAGCCCTCTTTCCCGAGTTGGTTAGTTTTTTGTTGGTTATTATCGGTGTTATTAGCTTGCAAATATTTTCTGATTGCGTGTTTTTTTGGGTTTTTCGTAGCAAAACAGGTGGATTGGGTGGTTCACCCTGCTTTCATCCATGGTTTTGGTCCTATGTGGTTTGGTTTCCACGCTTTATATATATTATTTAGTGTTTTTTTCGCATATATGTAGCAAACCACTTACCTACGACGACTGGATTTGTTTTCCCCCTCATTTTCGCTAATGTTTCTTCTATTCTAGGTGCGTGTCTTTTTGTTAGTAGATGGTTCGATGTTCTGATTTTGGGTGTCTGTGTTTATAAAATCTTTCCTTCAAAGTGCCTTTTCGATTTTGAGTTTCCATCGTGGGTGGTTGTTTATGAGTGTGGCATGTATTTAGAAATGTTAAATGATTTTTAAAGAATTTGATCTTTGAACCCCTGTTCGAAGGAAAAACAGCAATTGATGTGCTCAAGTAGAAAAATGAAATGTGCACTTTTGAGATTAGTTAATGGATGTTTCGTGCCGTAGTAATCAATATGATTTTTTAAAAGGCTGAAACAAGTACCTAAAATATGGCCTCCAAAAACTCGAGTAGCTATTTAACTTTATTCTCTATTATTGCACAACCTATTAACCCAACTATTATGTATGCTATGCCCTTTGGGACCAACTGGGTTTCTGTATTTACTTTTGTATGTTCAGGGGAAAAAAAAAGGACCAAGGCATCTTCCTATCTACCTAAGCATTTGTTTTATACGTCATTAAAAATTAGCCTAACATACATAACTGTAGTTGTTTATTGTCCTGCGAGCATGCCTTCTTCGTTGTTGCTTGATCTTAAATGTTCCATCATGGAGATGGCTGGTTTATATATTCATTGAAGGAAATTAGATAAGGTTTACAGGACATTAAATTTTTATTCTTGGTATTTATTTGGAACTTTTCTCTTATTCGATCGATCCATTTCTGTTTGATATGGCGTTGCCCTTCAGTAATTATTTTGTTTATGTTCCAGGTTGGAAGACAATGATATGTTAGTGATGATTAGTGTTGATTGTCATGGAAACTTTATTTTCTACGATGCATTTTTCCATGGTTCGGTTTATATAGGGGTGTGATCACTTCGTCAAATGGGGTTATCTAAGATGGGTAATGTTGTCTTAATTGCCCTTTGTATTGAAATTTGTGTCTTGATTCTTCTTTGAAAAGGTCTAGAAGGTTTGATCGAGCGAGGTGAGTGTTGAATGGGTGGCAGGAGTGCGCTGGTCATTGATGGAAATTGGCTGGCCACTCTTTTTTTGACACTTTTTCTTGTTTAGGTGTTAAGTAAGCTACTAAAATGACCATACTCGAGTTTGAGATTTTCTTTCATATTTTCTTTTATCCCTCTTTTTGGTCAAAGTTAATCTAGATAGTCCTCTCTTTAACAAAAAAATATATTTCAACACCTAAAGGTAGCCTGGTTTTATTTGATTTCCCATTGTTGGCAGAAATAATTTGGTGCGATGTCACATGACAAGTAACTTCATATCACTTAATTAGAGAAATACTGGCACCACGCATTGCGTGGTGCCCCACAAAACTAGTAACAAAATAATTAAGGGACTTAATGGGATTAAATATTAATTATTACTATAATAATGCATGGGTAAATCAATGATAATACCAATACTCAATTGCTCATTAATAGTCCATTTCGATCACATGTTAGTATATAGTATGAGCAGATTCCATTATCAGGCTTGATTTAGTTTTCTTGAAATTTATTCCAAGTTTTCTTGTTCTCACATTGGATTATTTTGTGGTATAGCTTTGTTTTAGTATGACATGTGTTCTATATCAAGAACTCAACATGGATTCTTCTTCCCAAGTTCTGGTATTTAAACAATTTCCTTATTTCAGAGAGTTGATTTTCATATGAAATGGTATGAATCATAGATACATCTTGGATGTGAATATTATGAAATTTGGGGTGTGTAAAATAGCTTGGGATTTCATTATAAAGTGTTAAGTATGGCCATAGCTCAACTATAAAAGTAGTTCTCGGCTCAATCGCATTTGCTATATTATGGGTGTTGGTTTTTCCGGCCGTCCTATTCATGCCCAATGGAAGGACTGCAGGCTCTCTCCTTGGAGCTATGCTTATGGTACTTTTCCAAGTCATAACTCCAGACCAAGCATTTGTTGTTGTTGATCTGCTCATCCCAATCGGTCTTCTTTTTGGGAAGTGGTCGTTAGTGCTTAGCTGAGGGAGCCGATATATTCAAATAATAGTCCATCTTCTTTTTTCACAAATTAACTCGCCAATTATCCTCAATTTAATAGAATACACGCTTCTTTTATGGCAATGTCTTATTTTTTTTTAGATTTTCTTATGAGCTTCACTTCATTAATATTTATCTAATATTTTTTCTATCACGGTTAATTATTTTTTAAGCTGTAATTGTTTTTTGAACATGAATTTTTTTAGAAAACTTTATCTAAGCTTTTATGTTTAATTTACACTGATCATATCTATTCTATTTTCCACTCTCATAACTTGTAGGTTTTCTTCTACTCTACAATTTATTTTTCAATTATCATTATATTGTTATCATTATTTATAGTCATACATATGCTCTATTTTCGCCTCTACCTCATGTAGAACTTCAAATCTTGAGATACTCAAATTCATGTTTGTATTTTTCTTGTATAAAAAATTAATGAAAGTTTAAGTATAGCAACAAAGTAGCTGCATAAACACTTTATTTTTTTAGAAAATGAGTTGTTACTATGAATGGTAAAAAAAACAAGCATAATTCAAGAAGATCAAATCATCTCTTTTAAATATAAATTATGAGAATCATTTCATTGATGATTGATTAATTTTGTTTAATATTTAATGGTCATTGGTCATATTTTTTAATTTATTAGTTTTAAAATTTTATCTCATAAGAAATAAATAAGTATAGATACTACTTTACAGATATTACTTTACAAAGATCCCTTCAAATATACAAATATAGATTAAATTCTAATAAAATATAGGTAAAATAATACATAAAAGGTTAAGAAAAACCTAGGACAAGCCGTTGAATATTATTTAAATGAAATTATAATTTTAATAGTCATATTTTGATACCAATTTGACAATTTCATTAATTATGAGGTATATATATATATATCACTTACGAGATTTTAGTTTGATAATTAATTATCATCGTTTATGCTCCATCAATGTATGTTTGTGATCTATATAAGCATTACTAAACCTATTACTTTGGTTTTTTTAATTATTGTTCTTTATGTGTCACATTTTGGATGGATAAATATTTATTTTTTAGTTTGTTTTAATTCATAGTGTACTATATGTAAGGTCTAGAAATTGTATTTTTAACTTCAAAGTTTTTAATTTTTATTAAATTTAATTGGTGTCTACGTGTTTTAAACAAAGCCAATTAATGTTTTAAACTAATTTATAAATGTCATCGTCAATATTTGAAACATAATAAGTTTAACTAATAATTAAAGCATCACATAAATTTGCTATACTCATGAGCTTGTGTTTGTCGATGTAACTTTTGTGTGGAAAAAAAATGTGTTCTATTTTCATGTTTTCTTATTTATTAATGTGTTTCATTTTGTCCCAATTATATTAAGAGTATTTTAATTTTTCTACAATTTCTTATTATTTTGTAGTTGTTGTATATAACATGAGTTTCTTAATTTATTTGTAAATGAATTAAGTAGCAAATCATGTTCCAAGTTTTGAGTTGCTATATTAGCTTTATTTGATATCTTTTGATTTTTCTATTTTTTTTGATAAACAATAACGTAGTATTAATAAATAATGATAACTATAAAAAAGAAAAGAAAAGAAGCTTGAGACGTCCAAAAACTTGAAATTTATATATTATACTATTTCTTTGTGATTATCCTATCATTTTTTTTGAAACTGACATCAATGCTTAACATTACAAGTTTACATATAATTAGTGTAAAGTATGTATAGACTTATATGACTTCTAGCTTAAAATTCAATATAAATTAGGATCTAATATATATTACAATAGTCATGATTCTTGTTATGATGTGAAACATGAATAAAATGATAAGATAAGGTATTGAATGTATTGAATTTTCAATGATTGTAATAAATTATTACAATCATTGTATTTGAAAATTCTCTAAATCTTAGGTTAAAATACACGTTCATTTGTTAAAGTTCAAATTATGAATAATAGGATTGCCCATACAACCATGAATAACCATGGTTACAGTTCTATAATTCTATATTAAAAATACATAACCATGGTACATTTGGTTCAAATCTTGAGCACTTGGAATTTTAACCAAAGATTGAACTTTTAACTTCTTGTTTCAACTATTATAATTCTTGTTATGACATGTATAACATAAGATTTAGAAAATGTATTTTTCACTCCAATGTTTTTTAAATTTTTATTATATGTAATTGATGTCTACGTGCATCGCACGTACTTCTTGCTAGTAATTTTAAATGTATTTATTAGTCAGGAGTAATAAAAATCCTGCAATTTTGACTCCCTCGACCAAAAAGCTAATTCACCCTTATTTATTAGAAGAGTGATTACATTTATATTAATCAGATTACATATCTGATTAATAATGGCTGTTTTTCCCATGACTGACTCATTTATCCCTCACAGGTGTTTTCCTCTTACTTTTTGTTGAGAAACTTACCGCTGAAACACTTGCTTTTTTTTCCATCAAGTTTGTAACCAAGAAAAGCGGGAAAACCCAGCAGCTCTCGAACATCACGACCCATTTCCTTGGTCACGTAGTCCAGCTTATCCTCTAATGGCTCGTGGTTGAACTGCAAAACTTGCGGATGTTTCTTGCTCATATCTAAGATATCCTCACAATTCGAACCATAGTTCAAGAATACTCCAATCACCTCTTGTTAATTCTTACAGTTGCACCTTGTAACAGCTCCCATTGCCAAAGCCTGTTCCTTAGTTCGGTTAATTTTGACCAAGACAACCAGTTTATGGGCTAGATTTCCCTCAAATGAAAGGCTTCAGAAACAACGGTGCTTTTATCAAGAACTTAAATGTATGTTGACTTTGTCCACCCACAATTAATGTGGGTGGTTAGTAGATGGGAGTTGGGGAGATGGCAGTTGGGAGATGTGCATTTAATGCACATCTTCAACCCTATAAATAGAGCTCTTCTGATTTCATTTCATTCATTCTATTTCAGAGTGTTCTCTCATATCTCTACATTTGAGTGTGTATTCTATAATATTTGTGAGGTAGTTTTCTCATATATTAAGAGTGTTGTTCTCTTTGAAAGATAGAGAGAGGTTGTAACCCACAAAATATTATAGTGAAATCTTTCCATCTTGCCCGTGGTTTTTACCCTAATATTTTTTAGGGGTTTTCCACGTAAATTCTGGTGTCCATTTTATTCTTCATTTTCAGTATTTTCTATCTCATGTTGCCGCATCTGGGGCCAACAAGTGGTATCAGAGCCAGGTTGTAAAAATCTTAAAAATTCTAAGTATGCTCTGTGGTTGCAGCCTTGACTGATCTTCCACATCAGAAAAGTTTTTTGAGATATTTTTTTTTATTGAGGCAATTTTATTGTTGTCGGAATGGCGGCACGGTTCGAGATTGAAAAATTCAACGGAAGTAATTTCATGTTGTGGAAAATGAAGATGCAAGCAGTTCTACGAAAAGATCGTTGCTTGGCGGCTATTGGAGATAGGCCGAAGGAGGGCATGGACGATGAAAAGTGGAATGAGATGAACGGTAATGCTATTGCCAATTTGCATTTAGCTCTAGCCGATGGGGTATTGTCAAGTATCGCCGAAATAACAAATGCAAAAGATATTTGGGATACTTTGACAAACCTGTACGAGGCCAAGTCACTACACAACAAGATTTTCTTAAAGAGAAGGCTTTATACTCTTCGGATGTCGGAATCCTCATCAGTGACCGACCATATCAATATACTGAATACTCTATTTGCCCAACTCACTACTTTGGGGCATAAAATAGAGGAAGTTGAACGTGCGGATCTTCTACTTCAAAGTCTACCGGATTCGTACGATCAACTCATCATCAATCTGACCAACAATATCACTACTGATGTGTTAGTCTTCAACAATGTTGCAGCTGCGGTTCTTGAAGAGGAAAGTCGGCGCAAGAACAAGGAAGACAGGTTGGCAAGTTCGAAGCATGCAGAGGCTTTGCCAATGATGAGAGGAAGACCGACAGAGCGTGACTCCAGTGGGAGCCACAAGTATGGTAGATCCAAATCAAGAAGTAAGAAGAAGAATTTTTACTGCTATAAATGTGGTGGTAAAGGGCACTTCAAGAAAGATTGTACAAGTAAGAAGAGTGTCGAGAAAGATTCTCAAGGAAATGTTGCCAGTACCTCAGACGGTGGATAAATACTATTCAGCGAAGCAGCAACTGTTGCGGAAGGCAGGCAAATATTTTATGACACATGGATAATGGATTCAGGAGCGACGTGGCACATGACGTCTCGGAGAGAATGATTCGACCAATATGAACCAGTCTCAGGAGGATCTGTATTCATGGGAAATGGCCATGCCTTGGAAATCGCTGGAGTGGGAACCATCAAAATTAAAATGTTTGATGGTACTATTCACACCATACAGGAGGTACGACACGTGAAGGGTCTGACAAAGAATCTTTTGTCTTTGGGACAATTGGACGATATCGGGTGCAAGACCCGTATCGAAAATGGGATCATGAAGATTGTAAAAGGCGCGCTTGTGGTATTAAAGGCGGAAAAGGCTTACAAGAATATGTATGTACTTCTGGGGGAGACACACAAAGAGGCAGAACTAGCTGTTGCATCGACTAGTTCGGGAGAAGAATTAACAGTGTTATGGCATAGGAAGCTCGGGCATATGTCAGAACGAGGGTTGAAGGTTCTCTCGGAACGGAAGCTGCTGCCGGGGCTTACAAAAGTGTTTCTACCCTTTTGTGAGCATTGTGTTACCAGTAAACAACATAGACTAAAGTTTGGCACATCTACAGCCAAAAGCAGCGATATATTGGAGCTGATTCATTCTGATGTTTGGCAAGCACCGGTTGTATCTCAAGGAGGAGCGAGATATTTTGTCTCGTTCATTGATGATTTCTCTAGAAGATGCTGGGTGTATCCTATCAAGAAGAAATCAGATGTTTTTCCAGTCTTCAAAGTGTTCAAAGCGCGGGTTGAACTTGACTCTGAAAAGAAGATCAAGTGTTTGAGGACTGACAATGGAGGAGAATATACCAGTGACGAATTTGATGCATATTGTCAACAAGAGGGCATCAAAAAGCAATTCACAACGTCTTACACGCCTCAACAGAATGGAGTGGCGGAGCGGATGAATGGAACCCTGTTGGATAGAATAAGGGCTATGCTAAAGACTGCGAGTCTAGCCAAGTCATTTTGGGCAGAAGTCAAGACCCCAGTTATATTATCAATCGATCTCCATCAGCGGCGATTGATCTGAAGACTCCGATGGAGGTGTGGACAGGCAAGCCAGTGGATTATTATCGGTTACATACATTTGGAAGTTCGGTATATGTTCTATACAATGAACAAGAAAGATCGAAGTTGGATTCTAAATCCAGAAAGTGCATCTTCTTGGGCTATGCTGATGGTGTTAAGGGGTATCGCTTGTGGGATCCCACTGCCCACAAACTGATTATCAGTAGGGATGTTATCTTCGAGGAAGATAAAGTGAAGGGAGACAAAGGCACACTGAATTCAGATACTACTACAATTCAGGTGGAAAATAAGATAGAAGAAGATCAAGTTTCTTCTGAGGTATTACCAGAGTACGATGAACAAGAACCAGATGAGTCAGAGGTTCTCAAAGCCAGGCAGTCTACTCGCGAGAGAAGACCACCTGTTTGGCTTTCAGATTATGATACTGAAAGCAATATTGCATACTGCTTGCTGACAGAGGATGGTGAGCCATCGAATTTCCAGGAGGCTACTCGAATCGGATATATCCCTATGGATGCAAGCTATGCAGGAAGAATTGGAGGCCTTGGACCGGAATAAAACTTGGGATCTTGTTTCACTACCACGAGGACGAAAAGCCATCGGTAACAGATGGGTCTATAAGATCAAACGTGATGGTAACAACCAAGTGGAAAGATATCGTGCAAGATTGGTGGTGAAAGGATATGCTCAGAAAGAAGGTATCGACTTCAATGAGATATTTTCTCCTGTGGTTCGGCTTACAACAGTCAGAGTAGTATTGCCATTATGTGCGGTGTCTAACCTACATCTAGAGCAGCTAGATGTGAAAACAGCTTTTCTTCATGGAGATCTTGAAGAAGAAATTTATATGCTCCAACCAGAAGGTTTTGCTGAAATAGGCAAAGAGAACTTGGTTTGCAGGTTGAACAAATCTCTGTATGGTCTCAAACAGGCGCCGAGGTGTTGGTACAAGAGATTTGATTCCTATATCATGAGCCTTGGGTACAACAGACTCAATGCAGATCCTTGTGCATATTACAAGAGATCTGGGGACAATGATTACATCATTTTGTTGTTGTACGTGGACGACATGTTGGTCGCAGGCCCCAACAATGATCGAGTCCAAGAATTAAAGGCACAATTGGCTAGGGAATTTGATATGAAGGACTTGGGACCGACAAACAAGATTCTAGGGATGCAAGTTCACCGAGACAGAAGTAACAGAAAGATTTGGCTTTCCCAGAAAAACTATTTGAAGAAAATCTTGCAACGCTTCAACATGCAAGATTGTAAGCCAATATCTACCCCTCTTCCTGTTAACTTCAAGTTATCCTCCGATATGAGTCCTAGCAGTGAAGCAGAGAGGATTGAGATGTCTCGAGTACCGTATGCATCAGCGGTGGGAAGTTTACAAGACCAGACATTGCACAAGCAGTGGGAGCAGTCAGTCGGTACATGGCGAATCCTGGACGAGAGCATTGGAGTACTGTTAAGAGGATCCTTAGATACATTAAGGGTACCTCGGATGCTGCATTATGTTATGGAGGATCAGATTTTACACTCAGGGGCTATGTAGATTTAGATTATGCAGGTGATCCGGATAAAAGAAAATCTACTACTGGTTATGTGTTTACACTTGCAGGAGGAGCAGTAAGCTGGGTTTCAAAACTGCAGACAGTTGTAGCTTTATCTACAACGGAGGCAGAATATATGGCAGCTACTCAAGCTTGCAAGGAGACGATATGGACTCAAAGGCTATTGGAGGAGATTGGCCATAAACAAGAGAAAGTTCCTTTGTTTTGTGACAGTCAGAGTGACTTGCACATTGCAAGGAATCCAGCCTTTCATTCTAGGACTAAACACATTGGCGTTCAATTTCACTTTGTGAGGGAAGTAGTAGAAGACGGAAGTGTGGATATGCAGAAGATCCATACGAAGGAGAACCTAGCTGATATTCTGACAAAGCCTGTTAATAATGAGAAGTTTGAGTGGTGCAGATCCTCAAGTGGCCTAGCAAAAACGTAAGCAGCAGGGTAAGGCGAGATTGAAGGGTGTGGAGATGTGCTTGATTCTCAATCAAATCTCCAAGTGGGAGAAATGTTGACTTTGTCCACCCACAATTAATGTGGGTGGTTAGTAGATGGGAGTTGGGGAGATGGCAGTTGGGAGATGTGCATTTAATGCACATCTTCAACCCTATAAATAGAGCTCTTCTGATTTCATTTCATTCATTCTATTTCAGAGTGTTCTCTCATATCTCTACATTTGAGTGTGTATTCTATAATATTTGTGAGGTAGTTTTCTCCTATATTAAGAGTGTTGTTCTCTTTGAAAGATAGAGAGAGGTTGTAACCCACAAAATATTATAGTGAAATCTTTCCATCTTGCCCGTGGTTTTTACCCTAATATTTTTTAGGGGTTTTCCACGTAAATTCTGGTGTCCATTTTATTCTTCATTTTTAGTATTTTCTATCTCATGTTGCCGCATCTGGGGCCAACAAATGTGTCATTGGAGTTCAAACCACATTGCTTAAGAAAATCGTGTTGAAGTTTGACAAGCCACCAAATTTAAAAATCCACCATTTTTCGAAGAAGAAAAGTTTATATTGTTGAAAAAAAAATTTAACAGGCAAAAAAAGAATACTCCAGCCAGCGACGTAGGGTGAATTAATTTGAAACCCAAAAAAAAAAAAAAAATTGATTGATGCATGGTTATGAAAAAGGATATGTTCTTTGTTTTCTTGTCTTTATAAGAGAAAAGAATGATATTTTAGGCCTAGTCGGACTGATAAAGTCTCATTTTCACTTTGAACAGACTTGTTTTCGATTATTCGGCCTAGTTGGATTAGTAAAACTTCATGTCTATTTTGGAAAGATTCAGTTTTCGAGTCGAGCATGTGGCGCACAAATATTTATCTAAAACAAGGAGAGAAATATAGAGAAAAGTAACATGGGTTATTATTAAAAATCCCTATCAATTTTATTTTTATTTTTGAAGGGCCGCTGCCCTCAAGATAGTGGAGGTTCGCCAAGATTATATGATCAGTTTCAAGAAAAATGTAAATTTCTCAAAAAATGATCGTACTTGTTTTCTTCGAAAACTCGATCCAACAATTCAAGAACAAGAAATAAAAAAAAAATTAAACGAAAAAGAATGTGAATTAATTGATAAAAGTGCATTATGCATATCGTAGTCAGCTTCAATCTATACCAAGAATAGTAAGAGTATCACAATCAATCATCGCCCGACCAATTTTGAAACCATACAAATCATCCCATCAATCAATAAGGAAGAATATTCTCAAACCAATGAACACCATCGAACTCCGGAGCGAACCTCGGGGCTCTGATCCTCCGCCGTTGTTCATCCGTCTTCTTCAACGAGTCATTCACTTCTGCACCCTTCTTCGTATCGTCAATTTTCGTAGCACTCGCCGAAGGTGTTACAGCCCGATGACCGCTTATTTTCTGGCCAAAAGACTCCGCGAGAAGCACGTCGAATGGGCTGAAAATCGACATCATCATCGCCATCGCTAGCAAAATTCCGTAGATTTCTTCAACAGTCAAAACTTTTGGAATATAGAGGCGAGGGGGGGAGGGATATATTCATATATGGTTTGTTGAAGGAAGAGGTTGAGTTAGAAAAGGAAGTTTCTTTGTATACAATTAATTATCCCAAAACGATTCCATATATGAGCTCTCCTCCAGTCTAATTGAGATTGATAAGAGTTGACGTTAACTTTAAGTAAATTCGAGTTCGAGTTCGAGTTCGAGTCGAGCAAAAATTGATAAAGATTCTTTCCTACTAAAAAAAATTCCATATATTATCAAATAAATCGGTGAATTATAAATATCTGATTGATTTTTTATATATTAAAATTTAAAAGAAAGAGGATCTAATATTAACTTCTTCCTAATCTATACTTTCTAACTCTATTAATGATTTTTCTTATTGTAACTTTAAAGTATTAGATAAAATTTATACTATTATATATGCAAAACTCGTGAATTGCGTAAAATATAAGCAGATCGCATTTCATTATGAAAAGGCAACTTAGATTCAGGGGTATACATTATGTCGGGTATCGTAAGATTTGGGTTTGTCGGATCGGCTATCCGACCAATTGGATAGTCATTTTGACTACCCGAATTTCGGGTACCTTAGATAAAACCAAATATGCTACTTATTATGTACAATCGGGTACCGAACTTAAATACGATATTGAAAAATACTCGACACCAACCCGAATAAAAAATATCGGGTTTGTATATAACTGACCCCAATAATTTTTTTATAAAATAGCCAATCAGATCGGGTCGAGTCGAGATATCTGCCCACCGCCTACTTAGATTTGAGTAAGATATAAGGAGATTGCGTTTCATGATGAAAAGGCAACTTAGATTCCTAGGACCCAGGGATATGTTAATGATGACGATGACACGCCATGTTTCCTCATAACTCTCTCTTTATAGTGTGATAATTGCAAACCCAATATTAGTGCATCCAATGTTCAATTTGAGTGTATTATTGCCCATTTTTAGTGCATAAAACGTAAAATTGCATGTATCCAATGTCTAATTTTAGTACAACAATATAGAATTTTGGTGCACCAATATCCAATTTTATTGCATGCAATGTCTTATTTTAGTGCACGAATGTCCAATTTTAGTACACCAATGTCCAATTTTAGTGCATCCAATGTCCAACTTTAGTGCATCAATGTACAAAAAATCGTGCATCAATGTACAAAAAATCTTGCACCAATGTACAAAAAATCATGCATCCAATGTCCAGTTTTAGTGCATCAAATGTCCAATTTTAGTACACCAATGTCCAGCATCCAATGTCCAACTTTAGTGCGCCAATGTCCAATTTTAGTGCATCTCAATGTCCAATTTAGTGCATCCAATATCCATTTTTAGTGCATCAATGTCCAATTTTAGTTCACCAAATGTAAAATTGCGTTCATCGAATGCCTAATTTTGGTGAAACAATGTCCAATTTTAGTGTATCAATGTCCAATTTTATTGCGTACAATGTCCTATTTTAGTGCACAAATGTCCAATTTTTGTGCATCAAATGTACAAAAAATCGTTCATCAATTTACAAAAAATGCACAAATGTACCAAAATCGTGCATCGATGTATAAAAAATTGTGCATAATTGCACAAAAAATCGGGCATCCATGTACAAAAAAACATACACCACAAGGTCAAAAAAAGTGTGCATCAATGCACAAAAACCATGCACCAATGACAAAAAAGCGTGCATCAATGTGCATCCAATGCCCATTTTAAGTACACCAATGTCCAATTTTAGTGCACCAAATGTAAAATTGCATGCATTCAATGTCTAATTTTGGTGCACCAATGTCCAATTTAGTGCATCAATATACAATTTAATGCATACAATGTCCGATTTTAGCATCCAATGTTCAATTTTAGTGCACCAATATCCAATTTTAGTGCATCAAATGCCCAATTTTAGGATGATGCACACACGATTGAGGTTGAAACTGAAATTGGTTGCTGCATGCACGATTTAGGCTGAAATTGAATTGCTTTAGTTTGATGCACGCATGAAATTGCTTTAGATTGATGCATACACGATTTTTAACCTTGTGCACTTTCTGTAATTGATTTTTAACTTTTGGCGCAGTTTTTGAGCTTGTGGTGCACGATTTTCTGACCTTGTGGTGCTGCTCTATATTATAACCTTGTGGTGCTCTATTTTTTAACTGTGTAGTGCACTAGATTTTAATCTTTTGGTACACTACTTTTTAACCTTGTGGTGCACGATTTATGTAATGATTGTGCACAATTTTCTAACATGGTGGTGCACTTATTTTTTTGTGGTGGATGTGCACGAGTTTTAAGCTTGTGGTGCACTTGATTTTTAACCTTTGGTGCACGAGTTTTAACGTTGTGGTGCACGATTTTTGTAAAGGTGATGCTCTTGATTTTTGTATTAGGGGTGCACAAGTTTTTTTGTGGGGGATGTGCAAGAGTTTTAAGCTTGGCTTTGGTCACTTCCAACTTTAGGTTGATATCAAGGTCGGACAAAAGTTCATCTACATATCGAGACTCGGTAGTTTTGTTAATGAATTACAAAATTCAATCCAAATATCTCCTTCAAAATCAATATACGCTAAAAAGAAAAAAACAAATTCAAGAAAGAATCCACTTCATACATGCTTCCATTGAATTAGTTCCATTTTGTATGTATTCGATTTTCAAGCTTCATTATGTCATAATTCCGGTACAGGCAAATGGGAGTGTCGTATTTGTGATGCCGGTGCGCAATGGTTAAGGCTTCGAGTAAAACTTTTTGTGCTCAAAATATTCGGACGTGACATATGGTTAGCACGCAGTCTCAAGACATCAGTACTGTTAAAAATGTAGTAGCGTCTGTCTTCCAACATTACAAGAACAAGGGAACATCAGTACCCAAGGTGGCCTCTCACCTTTCGATTCTCCATCCACATATATCATTAAACATAGATCAAATAAAGTCAAATAGTAAAAGGCTTCCGGTTCCCTTCCAGCGATAGGGCACTAGATCCCAATTTTTTTTTGCAGTTCTTAGATAACCTTAGATTGGTATGCAATGGTATTACAACTGTTATCCTTTTATCATATGCTTAGATTTCAGAACATTTTAGAATTGTTCCCAGAATTCAGTAAGAACTCGTTCACCATCGGAACTACGAAAACTAAAACGATAAGTTTCCTCACTACTTTCCATTCTATCAGTAGCATACAACACCTATACCATCTACATTACAACAACAACTACTAAGCATTTAAGCCCAAATGGACCTATACCATCTACACTATGTTAGGTAAAAGAACCTACACATGCTCCTCTGTGGTGCATATAACCAAAAAAAAGACCCTGTCTTGTTCTTGTTTATAATAAATGCATACCAAATATTAGATTAATTAGTTTAGTACGCAAGTTTCTAAAAATACACTATTCAAATTGTTCGTTATCTACCATTAATATACAATAAGAAACAATACATAATGTAAATCCATATCACAAAAAATTAGTGTAGATTAATTGTCATCATTATTAATTGGTTTTATAGAAAGAAAAATTAAATAAATCTATCACAAAAGATTAAATAATCGCAAAGACCTTCAACAAAAAAAAGATGCAAAAGGGGATGATCCACCTAGATCCATGTTTGTCGAAATCAACTATAATAATCAAAAGAAACTCAAGACAAATTAGTTGGAAATTCAAGGCTCTAAAAGTGAAAACCAATAAATGAAAACCATAAAATATAAAGTACTACATCATCCAAAAAGGTAAATAGAGAACCAACCTTCGAATGCAATTATAACTGAACCAAATTGGTATCAAAAGATTGAAAAACTCAAAACATTGACACAAATAAAACACCTTCTAGTCAAATAAGCTGAATCCCATATCATCATCGCTCTCCTCTTTCGGCTCCTCCTGAAAATATTTTATTAACAAACCACACAATGTTAAATAAAACACCACAACAGAAATACTTTAAACTCTTGAATTAATTTCAAAGTCATTTATGATTACTTATCATATTGATATAGACCATTTTCATATAGCAACATTCAACAAAATACATTTGAAGGGAAATATACATACTTTAATCCTTCAACAAAATTCCGAAATAATTATTGGTCATTATTTTTCTTCACATCTTAACATCCCATCATCGAATTACACATAAAAATAGAGCATTATGTGAACAAATATACCATTATCTAGGATTCGATATGAAGTTGTGTGAAAACGTCGTAATACATATCAAAGGAAAACTATCCTATATCCACAACTAAATACAGGATCCAAGTATTACCATAATATGTCGAAAATAACATAGGAAATAGCTAGTACCTTCTTCTCCTCGGTGGCTGGGGCAGCTGCGGCGGAGACGCCACCACCAGCACCTGCGGTCGGAGCAGATACCGCAACGGCCGCACCTCCACCACCAGCGCCCACGTTCATGACTAGATCCTCAATGTTCCTCTTCTCACACAGCTTAGCAAATAGACTGGGCCAATAAGATTCCACCTTCAAATTCGCCGCGTCCACCAGCTTCACTATTTTCTCCGCCTAACAACAAGACTAATCGCATCACTTACTGAACAAACCACAACACAAATCCACATATCGGTAGGGAAAAAAAGGTTACCGTGACGGCGATGCCATCATCGCTAAGAATCAAGGAAGCATACGTACATGCGAGCTCTGGAACCGACATGCTTTACGATCTAAAAACTGAAATGTAGGATAATCGGATCGAGGCTTCGCTGCGGCTGAAGTTATATTTTCTTTGTGGAAATAGGGTTTTTGTCGAATATATCTAAGATTTTAGGCTTAAATTGTAAAAGCTCCCCCAATTCTCTAAAATATCAAAGAAACCCCGCCCATTCTTCGATACGAAAGTGACACATTAAATTCTTGCACGGCACTATAAGACACACTAAATTTTATTAATTTAATAAGTCATGTGTGACAGCTCTGGTCGTAATCTGTCACATTGAATGTGCATGTGGCGTTTTATGACTAAGTTTTATTAAGTAACTTACTAAGTTTTATTAAGGCGTGAACTTAAATGTTAGATATTTTTAGGGATACTTACAAGCCGGTACCACCTGGTCAACAATAATTCAACTTAGTCTATCAAAAAACATCAATTCGCTTGGATCCATTTACTGTCGAAATGACATTAATAATACTCGCGCGGTTACTGTAGCATATGCACATTAGGATTTGGAAAATTAGTCCATTAAGGATCGCGTAGCCTATAGTGGATATTTTAACATAAATTAAAATATTATTATATATGTAGATGTGTTATAACGAAACCTAAGCGATGCATGTAAAAATTTTCCAACTCTTATATTATATAGTTTTACATAAAATTATAGGAAAAATAATTATAATTTTTTTCTCATCTATTATAATCTTTAGAAAAACAATTCACAATACAATAAATATAAATTTGTAATAAAATTATTATCTGTTGTTGTTCGAACTAGAAATCAAAAAATTATAATAAAATTATTTATACGAGATAATTTATTATAACTATAATCTTCTATATTATAAAATAACATCTATAACACCATTAGCATTCTACTAATTAAAATAAATATTAATTAATTATTATTTTATATATCGACATGACTAAATAACAATTCCTATCTTTCGTTGATTTAATCTTTTAAATATAAATTAAAATATAAATTATGATGCATTACAGGACTCCTTATTCATTAGTACAAATAAAGATTATATAAAAAAAGTTATAAGAGTAACAATACATCATTGTATCAATACAAGATTTGGCAAAGGACCCAAGTAGTTGTATATCTTCACAAATTACAGAGAGTAAACTACCTATTTTTACAAACTACATTGGTAAACTGCCTGTTTTCAAACTTTGTTGGTGTAATTTGCCTATTTTTAAAAGAACGTGAGGTTAACTGTCTATTTTCAAACCATACGAATGCAATCTACCTATTTAAAAAATCTTGGGAAGTTCATTGCCAATAACCCTTATTTTTCAGTCGTAATCATTTGTTATACAATAAGCGTGTTAGCGTATCACGTTTTATTAATTTCTTGTAACTATAAATATAGGTTGGTACATCAGTTGTAATTTTGAATTTCAGTTTTCTAAAACTATCGTATACTGTCTTATTCATCAATGGAATTCCCTTCTTCTGCAACTTTCGTTTAGTTGCTAATATGGTATCAGAGCAATAATTCTGCTCGCATCTCCATTCCTCGATCTTCTTCGTCTCGATGTTATGGTGAAAGGAGGAGCACGAGCATCGAAATCACAATCTCCAAATGTTCAGGGAGGCAATCGACCTGTTATCGAGGATAAAATCCGTCCGTATTATCTCTCCAACGCCGATCATCCAGGTTTAATCCTTTTTTCACATCCTCTAACACGTAACAACTACAATACTTGGAATCGTGCTTTGACAATGACTTTGACTTGTAAAAATAAATTAGCATTTGTGGATGGAACCTTAATGAAACCTCCGGTGGATGATTTGTTATTTGGAGCTTGGACTAGGTGTAATAGCATGGTAATTTCATGGATTCTACACTCTTATCTCTCGTGACATAGCCGGTAGCCTAATGTATATTCCTACTGAACGATCTTAGGGATAGGTTTCAACAAAGTAATGCACCACGAATTTTTCAAATCAAAATGATGTTAACTGATTTATATCAAGGATCTCTGGATATTAATGCTTGTTTGAGAACTTTATGGGATGAATTGAATGAATTCCAACCAGTTTCTCTCTGTCATTGTGGTGCTATGAAAGATTTGATGAAATGCCATAATCAGGAGTGTGTTATGCAATTTCTTATCGGGTTGAATGATCATATGCACAAACTCGTGCTCAAATTTTGTTGTTGGGCCTATGCCCTCAATTTTGAAAGGTTCCTGTTAGGTAGCTACTTCGAGGAGCTAATCCTCCATAGATGAGAAGTTGATAAGAAGAGAAGAGTTTACTTGAGAGAAAAGTTTAATTCCAGTAAGAAGTTTTGTTATTGAAAAATTATCTAGTACCCCACTTATCACAGCTATTTATACTAATTATCCATTGACTTCTATTTATCAGTTATTTAACAATTCAGTGCATTTAAGCCAATTCAACAATAAAATCTTATAGCCTTCGAGGTTTGCTTCTTAATCTCTTCTGCTGATTGTGCATCTCATTCTCAAGCGTATCATTCCCTCCATCAATCAAAAACACCTTGTCCTCAAGGTGAAAGTCTGGAAAAATGCTTTGAAAAGAGGATAAATCCATCCATGATGTCTCTTCGAGTGGTAAGCCCTCCCACCGTACCAGAAGTTGAGTAACCCCACTGTGATTTCTTTTGAGACGTCGAATATCAATAATTGCTAATGGTACCAAGAGGGGCTGATTGTCAACGGAAGATGTCGGAAGTAACAATGGAGCAACTTGAGTAGGCTGTGAGCGAAGCTTAAGTGAAGCCACATGAAAGACAAGCTGCAGGTAAAGCAAGTTTGTATGCAACCTGACCCACCTTCTTGATGATCTCGAATGGACCATAATAACGCTTGCTGAGTTTCGTAAACTTACGACATGTGAGACTCGTCTGACGATGTGGTTGAAGACGAACATAACACCATTGCCCCACTTCAAAATGAACCTCCCTTCTGTGTTTGTCTGCTCCCGTCTTCATCCTGGCTTGAGCACGCTGTAAATGTTCACGTAATTGTCGTAATAGACTATCTCGATCCTGAAACCAATTATCAACAGCCTCTATCATTGAAGAATCCTCAATATAATCAGGAATATTAGGAGGTGGTTTCCCAAAGACAGCTTCAAAAGGAGACATGGAAATAGCAGAATGAAAGCCGGTGTTATAACTCAACTCAGCCCACACCAACATCTTGAACCATTGACATGGTTGATCAGATACAAAGCATCGCAAATATTGTTCTAAACATCTATTCAAAACCTCTGTTTGACCGTCAGATTGTGGATGATATGCACTCGACATACACAAGGATGTTCCACTAAGACGGAATAATTCCTGCCAAAATTTACTCAAAAAAATTGGATCACGGTCCGAGACAATAGATTTCGGAAAAGAGTGATGTTTCACCACAATATCAACAAAAAGAGTGGCTACCGTCACTGCTGTAAAACCCGATTTTAAAGCCCCAAAGTGTGCATATTTTGATAGTCTATCCACCACCACCAAAATTACGGAGAACCCATGAGAAGGTGGAAGTCCAGTAATGAAATCCATCGAAACATCCTCCCACACATTATGAGGAATCGGCAAAGGAGTTAACAACCCTTGAGGTTTATCAGTACTATATTTGGTTTGGAGGCAAATACCACAAGCATCAACATATGCTTTCACATCCTTGGCCATGTGATCCCAACAAAAACTGGTACGAACTCGAGCTAAAGTTTTTTTCACTCATGTGTGACCAGCTAAGGGTGTGTCATGGAACTCATAAAGCACCTTAGGTATGAAGGAAGAATTTTGGCTAAGATAAATGCGCTTATGTTTATAGAATATCCCTTCTTTGTAGTGAAAAGGTGAAGGAGATGTATCTGGAGATTGGAGACGAGCTTGAAGGTCAAGGTAGAAGGGTACCGTAGCCAACTCATGTTTAAGTTTAGAAATGAAAGAGAAAGATGGTACTGTGAGAGCGGACATTGTAGGATATTGTGGAGAGGAATGCAGATCAGGAGTGAACTCCCTAGATAAAGCATCTGCTACGACGTTCGTAGGGCCCGGAGTATAGTGAATATCGAAGTCGTAACCTAAGAGTTTAACAAGATATTTTTCTTGGGCAGGTGTATGAATTGGTTGTGTAAGAAGAGCTTTTAAACTCTGATGGTCGGTAAGAATGGTAAAGTGATTTCCAAGGAGATATTGGCGCCATTTTGCCACTGCATGAGTTATGGCCACAAGTTCACGAACATAAGTTGATGAATTGGCTAAGTGTGATGGAAATTTCTTACTGAAGTAAGCAATAGGATGTTGATTCTGGCACAACACGGCCCCCATTCCTGTACCCGATGCGTCAGTTTGGATTTGAAAAAGGATGGCTGAAATCTGGAAGAGCCAGTACATGAGTCTGAGTTAAAGCTTTTTTAAGTTCTTCGAAGGCTTCTTGAGTATGAAGGGACCACTGAAAGTTATCGATTTTGAGAAGATCAGTGAGCGGTGTGGCTATATTAGCATATCCTTTAACAAATTTGCGATAATATCCTGAAAGACCAAGAAATCCACTTAAGGATTTAAGAGATTTTGGTCGAGGGCAATCAAGGATGGCTTGAATTTTCTCAGGGTTGGGTTGTACCCTTTTGTCCGAAACCAGATGTCCTAAGTAGTCGATGGTTTTTTGACCAAAAGAGCATTTCGACCACTTAGCGAAGAGTGAATGTAAACGTAAGCACTGTAGAACCGACTCTAAGTGAAGAACGTGATCATCGAAAGTTTGCTATAGATCAATATATCATCAAAGAAAATGATGACAAATCGGCGTAGGAATTCGCAAAATATAGTATTCATGGTAGCTTGAAAAGTGGATGGGGCATTCGTGAGACCAAATGTCATGACAACAAACTCATAATGGTCCTCATGCGTGCGGAATGCTGTCTTATGAATATCAGGGGGATGAATACGAATTTGATGCTATCCGGCTCGAAGATCGATTTTAGAAAAAATGGTGGCGCCATGAAGTTCATCTAAAAGTTCATCCACTGTGGGAATTGGGAAACGATCTTCAATGGAAATATTGTTCAAGGCCCGGTAATCTACACAAATATGCCAAGTATCGTCTTTCTTTTTGACTAATAACACCGGGGATGAATACGGACTGTGGCTTGGGCGAATGAACCCCGATTGTAACATCTCAGAAACTAGGTGTTCTATTTCTGTTTTTTGAGAGTGCGGATATCTGTAGGGTTTAACGTTGATAGATTGTGAGTTAGGAAGAAGGTTGATTTTGTGATTAATGAGGCAATGGGGAGGTAATTGATTTGAGTCCTTGAACACCTCCTTATACTGATCAAGCAATTGTGAAAGTGACTTTGAAACCAGAGTTGAAGATACCTGAGTGTGTAACTGAGCCCCGATTGGAGTAGCATACAGATGAAAATATGCTGCAACTCCATCAACAGAGGAAAGTCGATGTAATTGATGGACTTGAAGTGGCTCACACTGAAGCAAAGGTTCGCCTTGCAGATGGACCAACCTATCCTTCCAACAAAACTCCATGTATAACTGCTGATAATCCAAAGTTATAGGCCCCAAGAGTTCGATCCATTGAACCCCGAGAACAAGATCAGCGCCTTGGATTTGGAGTATATAAAAATCGATGTGAAACTCTTCCGAACCCAATGTAATCGCCACATGTGGACAATAACCTTCACATGTCAAGGATTGTCCATTTCCAACCAACACCCGGAAATGAGGTGATGAAACAATCGGTAACTTCAAAAATCGGGCTACTCTCTCTTGAATAAAGTTATGAGTACTGCCACCATCAATTAATGTTTGGACCTTTAAACCTCCAATCACAGCTTGAAGTCTCAATGTGCGTGGCGATATTTGACCAGCCATAGCATGAAAGCTAATTTCTGGAATAATGGAACCCACGTCCACCGCGTCAATAGGACTGATTTGGGACTCCAAGTCTACTTCCTCATCATCCAACATAAAACAGAAAAGACGCCCTTTACATTTGTGGCCTGGGGCAAATTTTCATCACAGTTATAGCATAATACTTTCTCCCGTCTGATGGCCATCTCAGCTGGTGACAGACGTTTAATAGTGACCGGAAGTGCTTTCTTCGGACCTTGAAATGAGTTCTGAACATGTGGTGTTGGTAATAATGGTGGTAATGTAGATGATTTTATGACTCCGAAAGGTTTAGTCCACTGGCGAGAATTCTCTGATGCTGAATTTGATGAATTGAATTTGGTACCCTTATCCTCAAACAATCAAGCCAACGACATAGCCTGAACTAGGGATTGTGATCGACACACTTGTACTTCACGGCGTAATTTTGGATGAAGTCCAGATATAAAACAACTGATGAGGATGTGTTCTGGAACCCCCACCACTCGAGTGACCAATTGTTCGAATGATTGCATGTAATCGCCTAATATGCCTGTTTGAGTTAACCTGCACAATCTGCCAAAAGCGTCCTCATATTCCGAAGGACCAAAACGCTTTTCACTAGCAATCAGAAATGCACTCCACGTAGGAAACAACTGATTTTCTTGCATCCAATCGAACCAATCTAATGCCGCTCCCTCGAGATGAAAGGAAGCAACTACTAATCGATGTTGATCCGGAGTGTTATAAAAATCAAAATACCTTTGAATTCTCGAAATCCAGGTGGAAGGATTATTGCCAGAAAACCTTGGCGCTTCTAATCGAAGTGATTTTAGTTGATTCTGAGATTCAAATTGAGAATGTGGACCTGAATTTGGCCATGGCTCCTGTCGTGGTGACTGTATGCCTGGATCGGGCGCAATTTGTGAAGAACGGTGCATATATTGATCAACCCTAGCATCTAAGGTCGTCACTCCAAATGAAAGTTCCTTAACCGATGTAGACAGTAATTCGATGTGCTGATTTTGTGCGGCGATTGAATGTGCTTGATCTTCGCGCATCGTGTGCAAGTGAACCATAATCTCATCAATTTTTGCTTGACGTGTACCGTCTGCCATGATCGCAATTGGACAACTGAAATTGTAGAACGAGAGAACCAAATTGTTAGGTAGCTACTTCGAGGGAGCTAATCCTCCATAGATGAGAAGTTGATAAGAAGAGAAGAGTTTACTTGAGAGAAAAGTTTAATTCCAGTAAGAAGTTTTGTATTGAAAAATTATCCAGTACCCCACTTATCACTAATCACAGCTATTTATACTAATTATCCATTGACTTCTATTATCAGTTATTTAACAATTCAGTACATTTAAGCCAATTCAACAATAAAATCTTCTAGCCTTCGAGGTTTGCTTCTTAATCTCTTCTGCTGATTGTGCATCTCATTCTCAAGCGTATCATTTCCTCTCTTATCTTTCAAATGGAAAGACATAGGTCGATCTCTCATGATGTGCCACCAGTAACCTTTGATCAATCATTTGACTCACCTTAGTCTAATGCCGTTGTTTCAAATACTACAAAAGGAGTTTTTTTCCAATAGCAAAAGTGATCAGCCACTTTGCTCTCATTATAACTTCAAATGCCATATTGTGGACAAATGTTATAAACTCCATCCTCTGGGACACCCCAAATATAAACAGAAACAACAAGATACTAAGACTCGTATTAATCATACCCGTGCTTCCTCTGATGAGATGTCTATAAACATGGGTGTTCTTGATAGAATCATTAATTCTGCTGGTGATTTGAGTACAGAGCAGTGTAAACAACTCGTAAGCCTCCTTAGCTCCCAACTCCATCTTGGATATGGTGCAATAGAGGATGCACAACAGCAAACTCCTTCTGCCTTGCGTCTTCATGGTATATATTATCTTTCCTTTTCTTCTACCCCGTTTCATACTAATACTTGGGTGATAGATGTTGGACGGTGGTGCACTTGGAACTTTGACCAAGTGGAGTTTGGCAACCTAACATCAATCAAACATGGTTGAATATTTGTATTACCATAGGATGAGTTCATACCAAGAAATGCACCTATAAATAGATGCATTTCTTAACATTCCATCCCAAAAATCCCATTGGGTTGTTCTCTCATCTCATGTAATAGCAGTAATAGCATTGAGTGCTTTGTTCTATAATAATTTGTGCGGTGGTTTTCTCCTATATTGTGAGTGTTTTCTCTTTGAAAGATAGCGAGAGGTTGTAACCCACAGGAAAATATTATAGTGAAAATCTGTTCATCTTGCCCGTGGTTTTTACCATAATACTTTTTAGGGGTTTTCCACGTAAATTGTGGTGTCCATTTTATTCTTCATTTTTGGTATTTCTATTTCATATTGCCGCACCTGGGGGCAATAAGTGGTATCAGAACCTCGTTGGAAAAATCTTAAAAATTCTAAGTATGCTATGTGGTTGCAGCCTTGACTGATATTCCACATCAGAAAAGATTTTTTTGAGATATTTTTTTAGGCAATTTTATTGTTGTTAGAATGGCGGCACGGTTCGAGATTGAAAAATTCAATGTAAGTAATTTTATGTTGTGAAAAATGAATATGCAAGCAGTTCTACGAAAAGAACGTTGCTTAACTACTATTGGAGATAGGCCAAATGATGACATAGACGATGAAAAGTGGAATGAGATGAACGGTAATGATGTTGTCAATCTGCATTTGGTTCTAGCAGATGAAGCTTTGTCAAGTATTGTTGAAAAGAAAAACGCCATTTGGGATGCTCTGACAATCCTATACGAGGCCAAGTCACTACACAACAAGATTTTCCTAAAGAGAAAGCTTTATACTCTTTGGATGACAGAATCCTCATCAGGGACCGACCATATCAATACTTTGAATACTCTATTTGCCCAGCACACTTCTTTGGGGGCATAAAATAGAGAAATTTGAACGTGCGGAGCTTCTACTTCAAAGTCTACCAGATTCATACGATTAACTCATCATCAATCTGACCAACAATATCACTACTGATATGTTAGTCTTCAACAATGTTGCAACCGCGGTTCTTGAAGAGGAAAGTCGGCGGAAGAGCAAGGAAGACATGTTGGCAAGTTTGAAGCATGTTGAGGCTTTGCCGATGATGAGAGGAAGATCGACGGAGCGCGACTCCAGTGGGAACAACAAGTATGGTAGATCCAAATTCAGAAGTAAGAAGAAGAATTTTAACTGCTATAGATGTTGCGTTAAAGATACAGATGTCAAACGGGCCGTGCCGCAAATTTGTGCCGCCCGGCACTATTTCATGCCTGGGCCGGCACGCCCGCGACAGAGACGGGTCGTGCCTGGCATGGCCCATCTCGAATTTTGCCTGGCCCGGCACGGCCCATAGCCTATGGGCCGTGCATCGGTCCTTGCCGTGCTGGCACGACCCAAATCATATTTTTTTATTTTTTTTCGCTTTTTTAATTTTTTTTGTTTAATTTTAATTATATAAATATAATAATATTATAAAAATATAGATTGACATAATATACTTGTAAAATAAAATTTTATTGACTACGAATTGAAAAACTACAAATTACATTGAACAAAACAAAATAATAAATCACAAAAGAGTTTTAAAAAAATATGTTAGTTTTCTTCATTTTCATCCGAACCCAAACCTTGTAAGCGGATAACAGCATCCAACCAATCCTTTAAAAGAATACACATCTCCAAAGTGTTTGGTTTCATTCTACTTCTTTTTTCATTAATGACTCTTCCACCTGCACTAAAACAAGACTCCGATGGAACTGGGGATATCGGAGGAGTTAGTAGATCACGTGCCATTATGGATAGTACTGGCCAAAGTCTAGCAATGTCTTTCCACCATGCCAAAACATCAAAAGTTTCTAATTCTTGTTCATTGAAATTTGTGACTTGGTTTAGATATAACTGAAGCTCAGTAAATGAAGATATATTAGAACTAGAACTAGAAGAAGCGAAAGTAGTGTTTTATCTTCTTCTTAACATTGTCCACACAGAACCCTTATTACTACTAGCACCACTACTACCACTTTCTCTTACTGAAATTGCTCTAAAATTATGTAACGAATCATATAAAGAAAACAAAGCAAACAAACATTTATTAATGCGCTCTTTCTCTTGATTAATATTAACATTTTCATAAGACATGTTGGTGTAATAAGATTCTATTATAATTTCTACACTATATAATTTTAATATAGGATCCAGAATTGATGCCAAGCAATTCAACATAGGAATAGTTTTCCATTATTTTTTAAATTTATACTCCATTTGTTCAACAATACCTGTAAAAAACGGATCAGATCTATGTAATGCAAAACATTCACTAATTTCATAAACTTTATTCAAACATATTGAAGAATTTGGATAATAACAGCCCGAAAATAAATTGTTAGCATCATAAAAAGGTTCTAAAAAATTACAAATTGTAGAAGCAATTTCCCAATCAGTTTCTTCAATATGAAAATGTTCGGCCATCATTTCATTAACAAATAAAGTGATCACATTTCTATAAGGTAAACATGCTTGCAACATTAAATATGTGGAATTCCATCTATTAGGAACATCATAAGGAAAATATTTATAATTCATACAATGAGAAATACTAAACTTTTGAAGTCTTGTTTTAGTATTATTAGTTGCATTATCAAATGAAATAGAGAAAATTTTATTACTAATATTATATTCATTAGTAACTTGCATAATGGCATTAAAAATAACTCCACCCATATGAGGCCAATCAATGTGAAACCGAATTTTTTTTATGTAACACCCAGTTATCGTCAATACAATGTCCTGTAACACAGAGATATGATGCATTGCCAAGATAGGCTGTCCAAATATCACTTGTTAGTCCTACTATCGATGAAAGGTTACCTAAATACGTAATTAAATTTGCTTTATATTCATTAAAATTGTGAATGCATCCGATTTAATAGTATTCCTTGAAAATCATTTATGTTGAGGTTGCAAACCTAAATGAATAAAATTAGTGAATTTCGCATCCACCCTCCATTGAAAAAGGTTTCTCCGCCCATACTATGTATTTAGCTAATTCTCTCATATCTTTCAACATTATAAGTGAAAGTACCTAAACTTGAACTACTACTACCAGTACCGAATTGTGAAAGAGTAGTTTGGTTACCATCAGTTGGTTCTCTTTCATGTATAGCCATGTGTCTTAGTAAATGACATGTACCACCAGAAGAAGCATATGAATAATCTTTTTACATTTTTTACAAACTGCCCTTGATCCATTTCCCTCAGTATTTTCTACATCGAATAGTTGTCATACATTACTAGTTCTTTTTTTGAAGTTCTTATACTTGATGATTGAATATTTGATGTGCTTTCTTCATTTTCTTGAAATTGATCGATTTCATCATCATAATTCACATTATAAGATGAATCGGCCATTATGTATATAGACGACAATTATCTAATGCAACAAATATAAAAGTTACCAAATATTTGCTAGGAGGAGTATTGGCTTTGTTGCTTGTGCTTGTATTGACAAACGTAAGACAAACTTATTTCTTCTTGTGAACAAATTGAGAGTATAGCGTTTCAAGTATATAGAGCTTAGAGATTGAGAGGATAAAATGTTTCCTCAACACTCACATATATATAACAACAACAAAAAAAAGTTTTTTTTTTTTTTAAAAAGCCGTTCAACGGCACTTCTTTGGCCATTGGCGATCGATCGCCATTTATTTGGCGATCGATCGCCAAGCCCGTGTATAGCCTACTGCCTCTATACGATCGATCGTCACATAATTGGCGATCGATCGCTGATAAAAAAACAGAGAAAAGAATGTCGTGCCGTGCCGTGCCGTGCCAGCCCACAGGCTGGCATCCCTTGGCCCGGCATGAGTTCCGGGCCGTACTTGGCACGTCATGGCACTGTAGCAAAACGGGTCATGCCGTGCCGCTCAGCGTCGTGTCGTACCTCGTGCCGTCCGATCCGTTTGACATCTCTAGGTAAAGGGCACTTCAAGAAAGATTATATGAGTAAGAAGAATACTGAAAAAGATTCTCAATGAAATGTTGCCATTACCTCAGACGGTGGAGACATACCATTCAGCGAAGCAACAACTATTGCGGAAGGCAGACAAATATTTTATGACACGTGGATAATGGATTCAGGAGTGACGTGGCACATGACGTCTCAGAGATAATGGTTCGATCAATATGAACCAGTCTTTAATACCTCGATATGAATCATATATGTTTGATGTGATGATTGAATAATTATGAAATAATTACTGTATGATGTGGACTTGGGTCCGGTTGAACCGATTAGGAAATATTATATGAAGTATGGTTATATGGCAAAGGGAATGATAGTCATATTTGATATGGGAAAGTATGTGACTAAATGAAATGTAAAATAACTATATGGAATTGTTGTAACACATGTGTGATTATGGAATGTATATTGTTGTGTATATGCATTTATTATTTATACACTGTGTAGTAGTAACTCTACATGGAAGGCATGAGTTTGAAGCATCATAGAACACATGTAGTTAGCGTGACATGAGTTTGTTGGATACTATATATACACAAAATCAGATTAAAATACATACAAACATCATAAAACACCTACAAAATCTCTACACACTTTCCTCTCAAACCCTTACTCTTGCTTGCAACTTGTGCTTGATTTGGACTTGGAAATCTGGGGTAAAGTGTTGTGAAGAGGAAATCTAGCTATTTGGTAAGGATTTTATGTGATATGTGTTTGTGGTTTTGAATGATAAACATAGATGTATATTGGATATGAAGTTGGACATGAATTTTGCATGTTTGCATTGATATGATATTGAATTCCATGAAATAAGGCAGAAGTTATGGAAATGTGGTTATATGATGTTAGGTAATCCTTTGATAAAAGTTTTCATTGTATGAATTGAGTTGTAGGAGGTGAACTATGAGGATAAGCTCAAAATCGTCATGTTCTGAAAATAACAGAGCCTCGTGATCGATCGCTATCCAGAGGGCGATCGATCGCCGATGCTCAGAAAATAATAAGGCGGTTTAAACTTCGGGCAATCGATCGTGTAATGATAGGCGATACGGTCTAATGAGGCTTACTATGAAATATTTACTCATGGATGCGATCACGCTTGGGCATAATGTTTTGTAAATGATGCAGCGATCGATCACGTGACTCAGCCGATCGATCATGGGCGAGGCGATCGATCACATAAGACATAGAGGTCGATCGCGTTGAGACAGAACTTTTTGGCAATCGATCGGTGAGAATTGGCGATCGATCGCTAGGGTTGAAATCTTGAAAAATGCTACATTTTGTTTAAATTTGATGGTGAAGCCTATTATGACATTGTACATTGTTGGTATTCATGTAGCACCATCACAGGGGACATGACGGAGAGGAGATAAACAGTGACGCCTGAAATTATAAATTTTGTATCGCACAACAGGTACGTGTTAACATACGATTATTGATTTTATGGTTGATGTGATGTTGCTTACATGTGTTGAGATTGAGATATATGATTATTGAAATCATATTGCCGTACATTCATGATGTTGAGGCATATAGTTTATGCCATGAGATGTATACTACTGTTGAGCATACGACTAGGCTGTTATAACATATGAGGACGAAAATATGATATGTGCTGCTAATATGGGACGTGAAGGCTGAGTCATTGACATATTGAGCTGAGAGGCATATCATATATGTCCCTATATAACAGGATGATGAATGAGACATGTCATGACATATTTCATATTGTTGAATGATAGAGTTTTACTTATCAAGAACTCTAGATAAATATGTTTATTTTAATATTCATAAGAGTGTTAATAAGTTTGCTAGGAGTTTTAGTTTATCTAAAATAGTATACTAGTTTATCTTTTTATTTAGATTTATCTTCTTAGATTTTAGGATTATGAGTCTTCTATAAATAGAAGACATATGGTTGTATTTAATTTAAGATTGGAACAATCAATAAAGAGAAGACAAAATTGAGTCTCTCAAATAATTCTTTTCTTCAAACTTACATGGTATCAGAGCTTCAGGTTTGAAAAAAAACTAAGGTTAAAAGTTTATCAAACCCTAGCCGCCGGCGAGTTGTTGCCATCTCAACTCAACCGCTGGCGGCTAGGCCTTCAAATAGTAGCCGTAAAGCAAATCCTAGCAACAGTCAATCGCATACATTGTTAACTTCGTGACTTCGCTACAGTAACTTCCGCTACAGTAACTTCGCGACTTTTGCTACAGTAATTTCACGACTTCGCTACAGTAAATTCGCGATTTTTTTCCCCTTGTTTTCGCGGCATCGTCGGGTGTTTTTTCATCATCTGTTTTAGGGCAATTGTGAGGATTCTCATGTGCCTACATCTCATCAGCAAGCTTGGTCTCATAAACATCTATAGCCAAGCTTGAGGGGGAGTAGATAATACCAAATCTATTGTTGAAGACTCAGTCTCTCAAAAGAGGAACAGACGCATACTCACAAAAGAGGAGGAGACGCAGATTCACAAAAGAGGAGCAGACGTAGACTAGCAGACGAAGGCTCCAAAATAAAGGAGGAGACGTAGACTAGCAGACGCAGACTCACAAAAGAGGAGCAGACACAAACTCCAAAAAGAGGAGAAGACGTGGACTAGCAGACACAGACTCACAAAATAGGAGCAGACGCAGACTCGCAAAAGAGGAGCAGACGCAGACTCCAAGAAGAGGAGCAGACGCAGACTCCAAGAAAAGGAGCATAACTCTGAGAACGAGGAGGAAGTCTCAAACAAAATTTGATAACATCTTGACAAAGGCTCTTCACTATCCTAAATTTGAAAATCTGAGTTCCAAGCTGAGCATGATAAACATATATGACTCAGCTTGAGGGGGAGTGTTGAATGATAGAGTTTTACTTATCAAGAACTCTAGATAAATATGTTTATTTTAATATTCATAAGAGTGTTAATAAGTTTGCTAGGAGTTTTAGTTTATCTAAAATAGTATACTAGTTTATCTTTTTATTTAGATTTATCTTCTTAGATTTTAGGATTATGAGTCTTCTATAAATAGAAGACATATGGTTGTATTTAATTTAATATTGGAACAATCAATAAAGAGAAGACAAAATTGAGTCTCTCAAATAATTCTTTTCTTCAAACTTACACATATTGTGGTGTATGATACAGAAACAATCACAGTTGATATGTTTATTTATCGTATTGTGTATTTCATATTGATATGGAATTGAGATGGTATATATCAATACTCATGATGTATGGCTGTTTCTGTAGGAATCCATAGACGGGGGAGACCGAGATTGCGAGTCGACTTCTCCTGCGAGATGAACCACTAATTATGATTGTTCATATTTACATGATGTATATTATGTCATGGCTTTGAAAATGTTGTAAGAACTGACATAGGATGACTCTTAATCAGTGTGCCTTATTACTTAATCCTACTTTATAATTGTGTAATGAATTGATACATAAATGATTAAGTAGTGAGACCCCACATTAGTGGTATCAGAGCAGTGGTTCGAGAACTGGGTCAACATGGGTAGAGGAAGTGAATTAGGGAGTTGCCTAGTCACTTGAAAGCATGTTGATATCTTTGATATGATGTTATACTAACATGCTTCATACATTTAAATGTTATTGTTAACCCTTGATGTACAGCAGTGGCAGCCAGAATACCTGTAAATCCTCAAGAAGAAGTTGGGGATGCGATGAGTATGAATGCTAATGTATTCTTACAGCAGTGTACTTAATCAGTAGCACTCCATCTTCCAATTTATCCAACAAATCTCCTTTTTGAGCTCATATACCACAAACAACCTTCTTATATTCATCTCAAAGTATTGGTTGCTTGTGTTATGGTTCCACACTCCCCATTACTCGAACAAAGTTCCCCCCTCGTTCTATTAGGTTTGTGTTTCCTGGTTATCCTTATGATACAAGGCCTACAAGTTACTCAATCTAGAGTCCAATGAAATTTTCATCTCTCTAGATGTTTTGTTTCATGAAAACACATTTCCCTTCCCTTATCATGATCACTCCTCCACTGATAATGCTTTTTTTTTCCTCTTGAAAGCGTATTGCCTTCTCATCATGTCGCACAAGCATCTACTTCAGATCCTCTGTGACGTCCCCGAAATGGTTAATTGCTAATTGGCTTTAATTGTGTTTACATGATTAATTATGTGGTAATTGATTATGTTTTGGGATTTATTTACCTTATGGAAATGCATGGTCATGTGGATAGGGGTGACCCGGGATTGCATTTTAGGGTGCATGTGGTGCATGTTGGGTAAATATTATTGGAAGCATGATTTATTTGCCTTTGGTAGCAATTGATTAGAAATCATGTATTTAATTGATATTTGGTGCATTATGAGTAAATGCTTTGACAAAGATCATGTTGGGGGTGTTTTATGCACCATGAAATTGTTGGTATGCATTTTAATTAAAACCCACCTTTTATACCCAACCCCACCCCATCCACTCTTATTTCACTTTACCAAATCAAATCCACAAACCCTTCCCCTCCAAATTTTCGAGCTCAAGCCTTGGGTGGAAGAGGAACCTTTCAAAAAGCTTGATTTGTGGAGCATTTTGGGTGATTTGAGATCCCCAAGAGGTATGGGTACCTCATGCTTTAGTTTTGTAAGGTTTTGTTTGAGTTTGGTTTGATTTTGAATGGTTTTAAAATGGGTTTTGTTGGGTTGTTGTGGGTTTGGTTAATGGTTGGATTTATGGTTGTTTTAAGGTGTATTTTGGAAGTTTATGTTGTTATTTGAGTTGTTGGTTTGTTGGTTAAGAGTTGGAATGGGTTGGAATGGTTTTGAGGTGCAAAAATGGAGGATTTTCGGGTTACAGGGGATGGCGATCGATCGCCCATTCCAGGCGATCGATCGCGCCCAGGCAGTGGGCTTTTCAAGCCTTTGGCGATCGATCGCCACTCTTGGGCGATCGATCGGCGGGTCTGGCGATCGATCGCGCCAGGGGTGGCGATCGATCGCCGAAGGGTGCAAAAATTTGGTACTCGGGCAGTAGGGTTTGGCGATCGATCGCCGTGATGGGCGATCGATCGCGAAGGCCAAAATTTTGTATTTTTGGATTTTTTTGTGGGATTTTTGGTATTGGACTATTATTGGGTTCTAAGATTGGTATTTGTGAATATGTAGAACCAACCCAGGTGGCAACACAGCCAAGGCATTGAAGTCCTACCATATCTTGCATTTTGGAAAGGTACGTAGTCGACGTACGGGCACCCAACGGTAACATGTATTTTATATACTCATTGTTTATGCATTGTGGATGCGAGTATATATGTGGTATTGCATTGTGGATGCATATACATGTTGATTTATGCCATATGAGGTATTGCATTGTGGATGCATATACATGGTAATTTATGCATATTGATGATAGATGCATATTATGATTATTGGATGCACATCCCATGAGTCGTGGTCATCCTTTGATGATTTTAATGCTTGCCGCTTTTTGTATTGGTTCCGCTAAATGTGAAGCGAGGGGTGGGAGCGCCGCATGTCACATTTGAGCGTGGTTGTCATATGGGGCGAGGAAAGGGTATTTGCCGCTCTCTGTGAAGCGAGGGGTGGGAGCGCCGCATGTCCATTGTAGCGAGGTTATCCTATGCCGCCCATATGAATATAAGCGAGGGGCATTAAAATACACTGTGATGGACAGACTAGGGAATGGTGACCAATATGTGGTACAGTTGAAATGGTATATGATGTCATGACATGTTTTGGCCATTAAAAATAATCTGTTGATTATACTCATGAGTTGTGGTACAGGGACAACCAAATGGGAAGCGTTTGAAATGCATGGAAAACAGGAAGTGTTTTATATTGATTATGCATTTACGCTTTATCTTCATATTGTGTTGAATATGAATGATTATTATTGCTCATGTTTGGGGGTTGTCCTTGTAGGTACCTTTTTGGCATGATAGAAGGGCTTGAACGGGTTGAGACAGTGAGCTTCAAGAGCATCTTTGGTAGATGAAAGGACAGGATTCTTTTGTATAGTGCCTACTCTAGGAGTAGCGTAAAACTATAGTGAACACATTCATTGATTGGAATGTAATTAATCCTTTTGGTAGTCCTTTATTTTGGCATGTAAATGCTTAAGCTCATAGACTCCACTTGTTTATTATACTCTGATCATTGTTATTAGCTCTATTATGCCTTAATTCCGCACTTAAGGATTAGGGTCCTTACATTAGTGGTATCAGAGCAGTGGTTAGAGAACCCGGGAACGAGTGAAGGGTAGCCTTAGCATGTTTGGCTAGGTGCTTACATTTGAAGCATGTTTATGCATGTGGTGCATATTGGTGTATATTTGGTTATACTAACATGCTTATATCACTCCTGTTATCTAACGACATGATATATATTGCTTTGGATTGTTGTTAACATTTGTGTTACAGCATGGCTGCTAATGAGGAAGTCGGAGATGTTGGGAGTGTGAATGCGAGTATTGGACAGGCTAATCCTCTACCTTCACCGGCCGTAGGGATGGAACCAGTAGTTCAGTTATTGCTACCGGGTGAGATTAGCTTGACTCAGTTTCTGTCTTATCATCCGCCCCGGTTTGAGGGGACAGAGTCCGGAGAAGAAGCTGAAGAGTGGCTGGAGAGACTTGAGCAGATCTTTGTATCGGCTCCTTGTGCTATTACTGCTTGGCTGAGGCTGGCGGAGTTCCAGTTGGCTAAGAAACCATTAATGTGGTGGAGGAGCACAGTGATGGAGATGAGAGCACTAGGTACCGTGATTGATTGGACGCTCTTCAGGACCAGGTTCTTGAACCGATACTTCTCCGCGGCAGCAAGACAGACGAAGGAGGATGAATTTACAAGTCTGAGGCAGGGGAACATGACAGTGGCAGACTATGCCACACAGTACTCATCACTACTGAGGTATGTCCCCCATATTGCCTCTGATGGACGTGCCAAGATGAGAAATTTCATGAAAGGACTGCGACCGGAGCTCTATGACCGGGTTATCATCAATAACCCAACTTCTTTTGATGATGCTCTCACAAGAGCGGAGCTTGCTGAGCTAGGAGTGGGAGCATATGCCATGCCACCACCGGTACCGCAACAGAGGCAGACTAGTGACAGTTTGAGGCCTCGGGGTGAGCCATTTAAACCCCGTGGTGCCTCTTCATCTTCGCGGTATGGTGGAAAGAAATATTTTGGCCAGAAACAGGATGGCAAGAAGGGAAATTGGTCCGCCAGTCGAGGATCTTCACAAGGGGATAGGCCGGGAGAGCCAAGGTGCAACAATTGTGGAGGGCCACATTCTTCAAACAAGTGTCCTGCATGTTATGTTTGTGGCACGATGGGCCACATTGCTCGGTATTGTCCCACCAGGGGAGGCCAGTCAGAGTATCAGGGCAGCAGGCCAAGGTTTGAGGACAGGACAGTGCAGCAGAGGCAGCAGTTTGGGCCTCGTCCGTCGGGAGGTCAGACAGTGGGACCGCCCCAGGGACAGGTATATGCACTGACCAGAGAGCAGGCTCAGGCAGCCCCGGAGGAGGTGATTGCCGGTACGTGCCATTTATTTACGTACCCTGCTTTTGTTTTGATAGATACAGGTGCCTCCCATTCTTTTGTGTCTGTGGGATTTGTGGAAAGACACCATATGCGCACGTCTTCTTTACCCACACCTCTCCTTGTCTCGACACCCACTGGAAGAAATGTTGTTGCTGATCAGTTTATGGCAGACTGCCTCATTTATTTTGAGGGCAACGAGTTGAGATCAGACTTGATTGTGCTGGGTATGTCAGACTTCGACTGCATCTTGGGTATTGATGTTCTGAACAAATATCAGGCAGTGGTAGATTGCCGGCAGAGAACAGTGAAGTTCAGACCTGAGTTGGGCAGTCAGTGGACTTTCTTTGGCAACGGGTCTCGTGCGAAGATTCCGTTGATTTCAGCGATCAAGATGTCTCAGCTGTTGGAACGTGGGCACACGGGCTATCTTATTTATGCCGTGGACACGTCTGGAAAGAGTAAAGAACTGAGAGTCGAGGATGTACCAGTTGTGGCAGAATTTGCTGATGTATTTCCAGAAGAAATCCCAGGATTTCCACCGGCCAGGGAAGTTGAATTTGGGATCGAGTTGTTGCCAGGGACATCCGCTATCTCTCGTGCACCTTATAGGATGGCACCGGCTTGAGAGAGTTGAAAGAGCAGTTGCAGGATCTCCTTGACAAGGGTTATATACGCCCGAGCGTGTCGCCATGGGGCGCACCAGTTCTCTTTGTGAAGAAGAAGGACGGTTCGATGCGGCTGTGCATCGATTACCGGCAGCTGAATAAGGCTACAGTGAAGAACAAGTATCCTCTCCCAAGGATAGACGACTTGTTTGATCAGTTGCAAGGTACCAGGGTGTATAGCAAGATTGATTTGAGATCCGGGTATCATCAGATTCGGGTCAGAGAGGAAGATGTGCAGAAGACAGCGTTCCGGACTCGATACGGGCATTATGAGTTCTTAGTAATGCCGTTCGGTGTGACAAACGCCCCGGCCGTCTTTATGAGTCTGATGAACAGAGTGTTTCAGCCGTATCTTGATCAGTTCGTCATCGTGTTTATTGATGACATTCTTATCTACTCCCGGAGTGAGGAAGATCATGTGAAACACTTGAGGACAGTGCTTCAGATTCTCAGAGAGCATCAGTTGTATGCTAAGCTCAGTAAATGCGAGTTTTGGCTGAGCAGTGTAGTGTTTCTGGGGCATGTCATTTCGAGCAGCGGGATATCAGTGGACCCGAAGAAGATTGAGGCTGTGATGGAGTGGGCTGCCCCCACTTCTGTACCTGAGATCCGGAGTTTCCTTGGTTTGGCCGGGTATTATCGGCGCTTCGTCGCGGACTTTTTGAAAATTACCAAGCCGCTGACTCAGTTGACTCAGAAGGGAGTGCCTTTCTTTTGGTCAGAAGCTTGTGAGGAGAGCTTCCAGGAATTGAAGCACCGGTTGACGACGGCGCCAGTGTTGGTGATTCCGACGGAGAACTCCAGATTTGTTCTGTATACTGATGCATCGCTTCAGGGCCTTGGGTGTGTTCTGATGCAAGATAAGCATGTGGTAGCTTATGCATCGAGGCAGTTGAAGCCGCATGAGACCAGATATCCAGTTCATGACTTGGAATTGGCGGCTATCATCTTCGCCCTGAAGATCTGGAGACATTACTTATATGGTACTTCATTCACCATATACACAGACCACAAGAGCCTCAAATTTTTATTCACTCAGGCAGAGCTGAACATGAGGCAGAGGAGGTGGATGGACCTACTCAAGGACTTCGATTGCGAGATAGAGTACCATCCCGGGAAGGCCAATTTGACAGCAGACGCTCTGAGCCGGAAAGTAAGGAGTTCTGCTGAGGACGTCATCCATTTGTCTGCTATGATGACCTCCTATTGCCATCTGGGCTATGATTTTGACATTGATGCATCGCCTGTGTATGTCTCTACCTTATTAGCTGAGCCAGATATTTATGAGAACATCAGGAGAGCTCAGAGATCAGATGCTGAGGTTCAGAGATGGTTGTCTATAGTGCATCTTGGTCAGCCGACGAAGTTCAGAGTGACAGACGACGGATCTTTGAGATTGGGTAACCGCTGGGTAGTTCCGAGTACGCCGGAGTTGCGTAAGGGAATCTTGGAGCAAGCTCACAGTAGCAGACTTAGCATCCACCCAGGCGGGAAGAAGATGTACAGAGATCTGCGTGGTCAGTTTTGGTGGAAGCGAATGAAGTCTGATGTCGTCACTTTTGTGAAGAGGTGTCTGATCTGCCAACAGGTTAAGGCAGAGAGGCAGAGACCTGGCGGCGAATTGAGGAGCTTGGAGATACCGAAGTGGAAGTGGGAGCACATTTCCATGGACTTCGTGACTCATTTGCCGAGGAGTGCTTCAGGCTTCGATGCTATTTGGGTGATTGTGGACAGATTGACCAAGGTAGCCCACTTTATCCCCTATAGCATGACTTTCACATTTTTGAGGATGGCGCAGTTGTATATTAGAGATGTGGTGAGATTGCATGGGATCCCCGTTTCTATTGTGTCAGATCGAGATCCGCGATTCACATCTCATTTCTGGGAAGGCCTTCAGTCAGCTTTGGGAACTGAGGTCAGATTGAGCACTGCTTATCATCCTCAGACGGATGGCCAGACCGAGCGCACTATTCAGACGCTCGAGGACATGTTGAGAGCTTGTGTATTGGAGTTCGATGCTTCTTGGCAGGATTCAGTGCCTCTGGTAGAGTTTTCTTATAACAATAGCTACCAGGCAAGTATTCAGATGGCTCCGTATGAAGCTCTTTATGGCAGACGATGTAGATCGCCCTTGTGTTGGGATGATTTGGACAGTAGATCAGTCGGAGGGCCTGAGTTGATCCGGGAAATGGAAGAGAAGATAAAGATTATAAGGCAGAAAATGAAAGCGGCCCAAGACAGACAGGCAGCTTATGCGAATAAACGGCGGAGACCGTTAGAGTTTCAATTGGGAGATAAGGTCTTTTTGAAGATCTCGCCTTTCAGAGGCGTTGTGCGGTTTGGGATGCGCGGGAAACTGTCTCCGAGGTTTGTGGGACCGTACGAGATTTTACAGCGCATTGGCACATTGGCTTACCGACTGGCTTTGCCGCCTTCTTTATCTGGTATACATGATGTGTTTCATGTATCGATGCTGCGGAAGTATGAACCGGATCCGTCTCACGTGTTACAGCCTTCCGAAGTTCAGTTAGAGTCAGATGTATCTTATGTGGAACGGCCTGTTAGAATTCTGGACAGAGCAGACCGTAGACTTCGGAACAAAGTGATACCGATGATCAAAGTTCAGTGGGATCGCAGGGGTGTCGAGGAGGCTACGTGGGAGACGGAGCAGCATATGGTGCAGCACTACCCGGAACTATCCTCTGGTATGAGTTTATGTTTAGTTTCTGTTGGGGTAAGTGCATGTGATTTCGAGGACGAAATCTTATAAGTAGGGGAGTATTGTGACGTCCCCGAAATGGTTAATTGCTAATTGGCTTTAATTGTGTTTACATGATTAATTATGTGGTAATTGATTATGTTTTGGGATTTATTTACCTTATGGAAATGCATGGTCATGTGGATAGGGGTGACCCGGGATTGCATTTTAGGGTGCATGTGGTGCATGTTGGGTAAATATTATTGGAAGCATGATTTATTTGCCTTTGGTAGCAATTGATTAGAAATCATGTATTTAATTGATATTTGGTGCATTATGAGTAAATGCTTTGACAAAGATCATGTTGGGGGTGTTTTATGCACCATGAAATTGTTGGTATGCATTTTAATTAAAACCCACCTTTTATACCCAACCCCACCCCATCCACTCTTATTTCACTTTACCAAATCAAATCCACAAACCCTTCCCCTCCAAATTTTCGAGCTCAAGCCTTGGGTGGAAGAGGAACCTTTCAAAAAGCTTGATTTGTGGAGCATTTTGGGTGATTTGAGATCCCCAAGAGGTATGGGTACCTCATGCTTTAGTTTTGTAAGGTTTTGTTTGAGTTTGGTTTGATTTTGAATGGTTTTAAAATGGGTTTTGTTGGGTTGTTGTGGGTTTGGTTAATGGTTGGATTTATGGTTGTTTTAAGGTGTATTTTGGAAGTTTATGTTGTTATTTGAGTTGTTGGTTTGTTGGTTAAGAGTTGGAATGGGTTGGAATGGTTTTGAGGTGCAAAAATGGAGGATTTTCGGGTTACAGGGGATGGCGATCGATCGCCCATTCCAGGCGATCGATCGCGCCCAGGCAGTGGGCTTTTCAAGCCTTTGGCGATCGATCGCCACTCTTGGGCGATCGATCGGCGGGTCTGGCGATCGATCGCGCCAGGGGTGGCGATCGATCGCCGAAGGGTGCAAAAATTTGGTACTCGGGCAGTAGGGTTTGGCGATCGATCGCCGTGATGGGCGATCGATCGCGAAGGCCAAAATTTTGTATTTTTGGATTTTTTTGTGGGATTTTTTTGTGGGATTTTTGGTATTGGACTATTATTGGGTTCTAAGATTGGTATTTGTGAATATGTAGAACCAACCCAGGTGGCAACACAGCCAAGGCATTGAAGTCCTACCATATCTTGCATTTTGGAAAGGTACGTAGTCGACGTACGGGCACCCAACGGTAACATGTATTTTATATACTCATTGTTTATGCATTGTGGATGCGAGTATATATGTGGTATTGCATTGTGGATGCATATACATGTTGATTTATGCCATATGAGGTATTGCATTGTGGATGCATATACATGGTAATTTATGCATATTGATGATAGATGCATATTATGATTATTGGATGCACATCCCATGAGTCGTGGTCATCCTTTGATGATTTTAATGCTTGCCGCTTTTTGTATTGGTTCCGCTAAATGTGAAGCGAGGGGTGGGAGCGCCGCATGTCACATTTGAGCGTGGTTGTCATATGGGGCGAGGAAAGGGTATTTGCCGCTCTCTGTGAAGCGAGGGGTGGGAGCGCCGCATGTCCATTGTAGCGAGGTTATCCTATGCCGCCCATATGAATATAAGCGAGGGGCATTAAAATACACTGTGATGGACAGACTAGGGAATGGTGACCAATATGTGGTACAGTTGAAATGGTATATGATGTCATGACATGTTTTGGCCATTAAAAATAATCTGTTGATTATACTCATGAGTTGTGGTACAGGGACAACCAAATGGGAAGCGTTTGAAATGCATGGAAAACAGGAAGTGTTTTATATTGATTATGCATTTACACTTTATCTTCATATTGTGTTGAATATGAATGATTATTATTGCTCATGTTTGGGGGTTGTCCTTGTAGGTACCTTTTTGGCATGATAGAAGGGCTTGAACGGGTTGAGACAGTGAGCTTCAAGAGCATCTTTGGTAAATGAAAGGACAGGATTCTTTTGTATAGTGCCTACTCTAGGAGTAGCGTAAAACTATAGTGAACACATTCATTGATTGGAATGTAATTAATCCTTTTGGTAGTCCTTTATTTTGGCATGTAAATGCTTAAGCTCATAGACTCCACTTGTTTATTATACTCTGATCATTGTTATTAGCTCTATTATGCCTTAATTCCGCACTTAAGGATTAGGGTCCTTACATCCTCCATCTTTGTTATCCCATACACATGATCATACTACTCAAACTCGATCCACTCGACATGTCCAGATACCTAAACATCTGCTTGATTATCATTGTTTTACTTCACAGTCCTCTATTGCCCATCCTCTATCATCTATCAGTGGAGATCACAATTTGTCCACACATTATCGTACTTTTGTCCATAATGTCTCATCCATTCCTGTGCCACGCACCTTCGCCCAAGCTGTTGTTCAGCAAAGTGGCAGCAAGCTATGGCTGCAGAGTTGAAAGCCTTGGAGGCTAATGTGACTTGGTCTATTGTTCCTTTGCCGCACAAAAACGCGTTGTTGGGTTTAGGTGGGTCTATAAAGCCAAGTTTAATGTTGATGGCACATTGGAACAGTATAAGGCTCGCCTTTTTGCCAAGGGATATACCAACAAGGAGGCATTGATTATCTTGAGACCTTTTCACCCTTGGCCAAGCTAGTTACAGCCAAAACTTTGTTAGCATTGGCTGCTGCAAGAGGGTGGTTTTTAAGGAAGTTATATGTCAACAATATGTTTTTGCATGGTGATTTTTCCGAAGAAGTTTATATGGCATTGCCTCCAGGATATCAAAGTAAGGATGAGTCTTTACATCACAATGCAATATGCAAACTACATAAGTCCATTTATGGACTCAACAAGCTTCAAGGCAATGGTTTGCTATTTTCTTCTTTGTTGCTTCAACTTGGTTTTGTTTCATCACATGCCGATGGTTAATTATTTGTGCATATTCGAGGCGACATATTTTTAGCTCTTCTTGTTTACGTTGATGATATAGTGATTGTTACAAATAACAAGGATGAAGCCATTGCTTTGAAAACTTTTATGAATGAAAAATTTATGTTGGAGGATCTTGAAGAATTGAAGTACTTTCTACTATCGAAGTAGACCGCTTGTCTTATGGTATTTTCATATGTCAAAGGCATTATGCTCTTCAGTTGCTTTCTGAGGCAGGTTTTAGTTGATGCAAACCAAGGACGACTCCGTTGGATGCTGATTTGAAGTTGAGTAAGGAAGATGGTTCACTTTTGTCTGCTCCTTCCTTATATAGCAGACTTGTTGGGAGATTATTATATTTAACAATCACTATGCCTGATTTAGCTTTTTCAGTCAATAAGTTGAGCCAATATGCACATTTACAAGCCGCTTACTCTGTCCTTAGACATGTTAAAAGGAACACTTGGTCAGGATTGTTTTATAGCTCAAATTCTAACCTCAAACTAACATTTTTTTCTGATTAGAATTGATCATAAGGGACCAGCGGTTTTGTTTTGTGACAGTCAATCCACCATACATATTGCCTCAAATCCTGTGTTCCACGAAGGGACGAAGCACATAGAGATTGATTGTTACATTGTTAGGGAGAAAATTCAAGCTGGTTTTATCTGAGTTCTTCATGTTTGCATCGTCACTTCAACTTGCTGATTTGTTTATTGTTGCCGGTTCGCTTTCGAGAACTATTGTCCAAGATGAACATTCATAAAATTCATTTGTCATCTTGAGGGGAGTATTAGGAGTGTTAAGATTTGTTATACAATAAGCGTGTTTAGTGTACTACGTTTTTCATTTCTTGTAACTATAAATATATGGTGGTGCATAAATTGTAATTTTGAATTTCAATTTTGTAAACTATCGTATATTGTCTTCCTCATCAATGGAATTCCCTTCTTCTGCAACTTGCAATAAATTTTAATTTTTAAGAACTGATGAAAGTTGAATTACACAAACGAGATTTATTCATTTCTTCATTTGTTCACGAACGAGATGCTATAATTACTTGGGATTAAACACATCACTTCCCATATATAATTGTCTTCCCAAGTCGGGAAAATTACACAAAACATCCTATAATTTGTTCCAAATTTCACTTTACAATCGTTGTTTGAAAAATTACGGTTTACATACTCAACTTACATAAATTGTAATACTTTGCATGATATTGACTCGATTTTGTATTTTTATCGAAGATTTATCGTCGAATTCAATTAAAACATAAAATCGAGTAAAAAATGATGCAAAGTGTTATAATTCATGAAATTTGATGATGTAAACTGTAATTGTTTAAACAATGGTTACAAAATAAAATTTGGATCAAATTATAAGATGTTTTTGGTGATTTTTCCTCCCAAATCACCTATGTTGCACGGATACGTGGATATGCAGATACGGGTACGACTGCACGGGATTTTTGAAATTTGTAAAAAATCAAGTTTCAAGCATATAATCAACATGACACACATTAGAAATCAGATACTCACCAACTTCACGACAAATGATAAATATTAATCTAGGACATCTAAAAATTTCAAGCATATAATCGACATAAATACATTAAAGTGGTTAGAAAATAGGTATTTAGTTAAATAACTTAATTTTAATTACAGTTTCAACCCTATTTTTAAAAAAAAATTCCGAAAGTTCTTGTATCTAACCCGTGTCGGATACGTTCTGCGGCGTATCTTGACCGTATCCGAAACGTATCCAAAATAAAACTTATTTTTTGTCATTGGATACACCACGTAACATATCCGATATGTATCGGTACCGTATTCACGTGTATCAATATCCAAAAATATCCGATATTTGACCATTATATTTTTTGAAATATCGATACAACATAGCAAATCAAGTAGCTCCAACCATATTAACTTTTTTTTGGTGTAGAAATAGTGAAATACTATATTACTTTTAAAAATAATAAATTTGAATTGATAATGCCTACTTATTAAATGTGGGTCCCACATGCATTGAAGTTCGGAGCATACATAAATGTCATCAATCTAAATGGTACGATCCACTCCCACTTTACCTACTAACAGAAACCCATGGTAAATGATAACTGCATGTCCAAAAAGTTGTATTTGTAATAGGATTTTTAAAAAAAACATGGTAATTTTTTTAAAAAGTATATAATATGAAAATTAATTTTTATTTTTAAATTATTGTTCATACAATTAAATTTTTTATCTATACCATATTATAAACGAAAAACAATATATAATAACTACCTTGGTCTCTTAATATATTTTTTTCCTAAAATACCCTTATATAAATAATTATATCCAATATTTCGATTTTCTTCAAATTTTCTAAAAAAACTATTTATTTCATCTAATTAATAATATACCATATTAGTTTAAATATTAAATTTTAAAAATATAGAATAATTATATATTTATATTGTAATTATATACATATAAAAATTTAAAAATATTTTATACAAAAAATTATATATGCACATATCGTGTGCCAAAAATCACTAGTATAGAAAAGAGGTGAGTGTATCTCATTATATTAACGAGTACTCTATCATTTGCATAGTTTTTTTTGGGATGTGATGACAAAGTAAAAATTAAAAAGTTGAGTTTTCAGTCTTAATCAGAGTGATAAAACTCATATCCTCGTTTAGAACGATTCGATTGTGAAAAAAATTTCACTTGTTCCTGTAAAAAAAAAAAAAAAACCTACAACAGACGATCCTTTTTTTGGCTGGGTCTACAACAGACGATCCTAAGAAGTAAGAAAACACGAATTGCTTTATTTTCTCTCACTATACATTCGCATACGCCGTATGTGAGTAAGCGTACTACTACTGCTTTTCCTCTCAGTAAAACATTCTTACGAATATTATAAAAAAATACTAAATTAAAAAAGTTACTGCTCTGTTTTCCTTCTCTGGTTTGATATTTTTCTTGGCTCGCGACTTCGAGTTATTTGTTCAGTGGGCACCGTGTAGAACTCACCTATCGGGTAAAAAAATGGTTATTGATATATATATTTTTTTTTGTTGAGAAGGAAAAAATTTGATGGTTTGATCCTTTGAAGTAGATAATTTATTTTTGGTTTGGTTTCTTTCTTTTTTGGGTGTTTGTTCTGTGGCAGAACCCGTGTAGGAAAAATAGAAGAAATAAAGAAAAATTTAGCTGGGAAAATTCTCTTGAAGGGTTTTGATCATGGCGGTGGTGGAAGATGCTGGGGTTAACGCGATGACGTCATCGAATCGAGGTGTGGCGCAACACGGCGGTGTTGGGGATCATCATAAGAGGGAGGCCTTCAAGAGGGAAATGAGAGATTTAGAGGAAATGCTCTCGAAATTGAACCCGATGGCAGAAGAATTTGTTCCACCGTCACTGGCCGCCTTTAGCAGCGCCGGCCACCATAGGTTGATGATGACACCGCCACATGTCGCTACTGCGGCGGCGGGGCACTTTGGTTATAGTGCTAACGGCTTTTTATTACAGCAGCATGCTAACTCGGGTGCTCCGACCGGAAATTCTTTCAGAAGGGTTGGTATTTTATTTGACAGTTTTCTCTCCAACCAAAAGATTTTCTATTGAATTCATTCTTGAAAAGGGTCCCAACCTTTTTTTTCCGTATTTTGATGGTTCATTGTCTTATCCAGGTTATATAATTGTTTGTTTCATTATTTGGTTGATGAGGATTAATTTTTAAATTACATTGCCTCAAATGGGTCTGAATGAAGTATGGTGATCAGTAATCTGGTCGGAATTTGGATCTGTTGAACAGTATTCAGTAATCTGGTCGGAATTTGGGTTTGTGATTTTGCTTATGGTTTTATTATGTACAGGAGAGAAATGGCTATGCTCAAGGAAAACGGAGGATGAATAGCCGAACAAGCATGGCTCAAAGCGATGATGTGATTAGGAGGACTGTGTATGTATCTGACATTGATCATCAGGTACAGAGAATTTAGATTTTGAGGTCTGTGTTATTCTGTTACCTATGTGTTTTTTAATAACAGCATGTCTTGTTGTGAAATATAGGTTACCGAAGAGCAGCTTGCAGCTCTTTTCATTAATTGTGGACAGGTAAGTGCCTGATAGTAACTAGTCCTTAAGCTTTGTGGTTTGAATCTGCTTTTTCTACTTAATATATGTTCCATATTTTTTTACTGTCCGGTTCTTGATGAAGGTGGTGGATTGCCGTGTTTGTGGCGACCCTAATTCGGTACTCCGTTTTGCATTTGTTGAATTCACTGATGAAGGTAGTTGGCCAGTTCTTGGTGTATTATATTAATTATTGGAGTTTTATCACTGGACATTCTCTGGAACAACATGCAGAAGGGGCTAGGAATGCTCTGAGTTTGGCGGGAACTATGCTTGGATATTATCCCGTGAGAGTGCTACCTTCCAAAACTGCAATTGCACCGGTTAATCCAACATTATTACCTAGGGTGAGATTCTTTTATGTTACCTGTAAACACGTGTTGGAATAATTAAACACCAACTTATTACTGTTTTTGTGCTGCTAGTCTGAGGATGAAAGGGAGATGTGTGCAAGAACTATTTACTGTACAAACATTGATAAAAAGGTAGCTCCGGAGTTTCTGTACATTTGACATGTTGATAAATATTTATTAGTGTTTGCTTGTTTAATACAGGTTACTCAAGCTGATGTCAAACTCTTCTTTGAGTCCATTTGTGGCGAGGTACGTGTCTGCTCATTTGTAACTCAGTTATTATTATCATCCCATGGATTGCATTCGTTGCTTCAGGTTCATCGCTTGAGGTTGCTTGGTGATTTTCGTCACGCTACTCGTATGGCTTTTGTGGAGTTTGTAATGGTAAGGAACACTTATTTCGAGATCCTGCAGGCGTATGGAATTTGATAAGACTTGGGTGTTGATATTTTCCTTACAGAGAAATCTTCAAGTGAAAACTGTTTTTTGTGATATATCGGAATGATTAATTTGTCCATACTCTAGGGAAGACTCTCTTCGTGAGCAGAATTTTTGCCCGTTTTAAGGTGCAAGACGTGCTATTTTATTCACCAATTGTCTGCTCAGGATTCCACCCAATGCGTGCCATTTTATTTTTATGTGAAGTCTATTTACCAACATAAATAGCTTCTTTACATATCAATGAATGCCATTTGCAATTTCGGCAACTTATTTGGAGTTTGTGCACGAGGAAGAGTTTAGATTTTGTGTTCGTTCCGGAAAAGAGCTAAAGGTTTATATAGTTTTTGTTTTTCTTGAAAAAAACCAGAGAAGTATTAGGTAATAGGCACTTCCGATGTTTGTCAATAAATATCCTGGTTTGTTTTAAAATCTTCTGGTTTTCAAGTTTACCTCACATTGATAATCTTAACTTTCAATTTCATTATCTTCAAACTTCATTGTTTTTATTCCAAAACGTCTTTCCCCGTCTTAGTTTGTTTTTATTTTGCATTTAATTTGGTGGATGAGTTTAAAGAATTACTTTCTTGGTGGTTATTTTTGTGTTCGATGCCATCCATTATGCCTTTTTCTTGATGTTTTCAGTTTTGGTTTTGTTTGTCTTCTTCACAGGAAACCACCAACTATTCTGGAATGTTCTTGGGTGGTTTTTTTCGGGCATCTTTGCTTATTTATATCTTTCACTATTGGATCTTGATTTATGCTGGAATCCTTGATTTTCTTGTATAATACCGATGTCTTAGGCTAGTATCGTTATTACATTAAAGACTGCAGGACTATGAAAATCTTGTGTCACTAAGCAGTTCCTTTATTTTTTGGCCCTTTTATTGGAGTGGGATGGTGCGGGACTAGGACATATTTTCAGTCTTGTTGCAATTTGAGATGATATTTCAGCATATGTATTTACCATTTGGCAGGCTGAAAGTGCAATTGCTGCTCTTAACTGCAGTGGTGTAGTCTTAGGACCACTGCCCATAAGGTTTGATTCGTTTCTTTTTTGCCCTTCCATTTCTTTTTTGCCCTTCCATTTCTTCCTATAACCACTTTCTCTTGCAGCGAATAGACCTCATCTCAATACCCTTTTGCAGGGTAAGCCCTTCGAAGACCCCCGTAAGACCCCGTGCACCACGCGAATCCGTGCACTGATCTGTTTGCTGTGTTTCTCATGAGCTGATTTTCGACACATCTCTCTATATATAATTACATTGCATGGATTCCGAAACCTTTTAAAGGTATTTTGTGGCATTTATGTCATTAGTTTTTTTTTCTCTATCGCGTCTAAGGTGGTGTTTTCACCTGCATCGGATATTTATGGTTGACTGTTAAGCTTGTAGAGAACGACAGCCATTTCCGAGACTTAAATCCTTATGCCGATTTCAGTAGGCTATGCCTCAATTACTTCTACTGTTTCATGCTTCTGACTTTAAGTAAAACTAATTTTGCAAATTAATTCTCATCTATTATGCTTTGATAACATGTTTTTTGTTTGTTTATGATCTGTTGAATATCTGTTACTCTCAGTTTTCTGGTTGTGTTGCTTGTTATATAGCCGTTTGTTGAGTTTTGAAGTAACATTTTGTAAAATAAAGTGCAATTATTAACAAATTAGTAGGAAAGATTTTCTTGATTCTTTTAGTTTTCTGGTCTTGGGAGGGTTAGTGAATGTTGAATTCAGACGTACAAGGTATATTATATAAATGTGCGTCCTCTTTTGACTTGACCAGACAATTACATCTTTATATGGAAATATCATTAACACTTTTCTGCCTATATATCTACACGGTTCAGTAGTTGCTATCCTTTATGTGTAGTGCCATATGGAGTAGCTATCCTTGGATGTGAATGACTTGAATGGTGGTATAATATTTTTTATTGCACTTGATGTTGGTTTTTGGGATGGAATTTTAATATCTGAAGTTGATGATGAGCTTAGGACGATTTAGGAAATTATATTAATCCGATTAGTTGGTTTTTTTCACAAAACTATCTCATTTTATTCCAAGCATATACTCAACCAGAGTATACCTCTCATGCCAAAGCATATGCCCAACATTGGCATACCTCTCGTGGCAACAAGCTCAACAACATGCATGTATATCATCATGAATGTATACTTATATGATATTATATAATATCATTAATCATATAATCCAATATCAATATCATCATCACAATAACATCGATACTCGTACGTCAACACGTACCTGCAAAATATAGAAATCAGACTTCAATTTTTAGCCGTCTCATTGTCCCGTCCCCTGTGATGGTGCTACATAAATACCAACAATGTATAATGTTATCAACCATGGTATGAGACCATTACTAAGAAAATACAACATTTTCATATTCTGGGTCTTGCAATTGATCGGTCAATCCTAGCGATCGAATGCTCACCCTAAAGATCGATCGGTACAAAGCTGGCGATCGATCTGTATTAAGTCGGAATTTCATACAAAAACTATGGCATTCAAGCGATCGATCGGTTGCCTTCAGCGATCGATCGCTACATGAACCAGCGATCGATCGCTACATGAACCGCCTTACATTTCCCCTATTTCAACGATCGATCGGTACAAGCTAGCGATCGATCGCTCGACAACAACAGGTTCAGAATATGGCGATTTTAAAGTTATCCCCATGGTTCTCCTTCTCTACATCCCCACATATCATCAAAATTTGTTCAAAGTGATACTTAACATCATATGAACATATTTCCATAACTTCTACAATGTTGTCAAATGGTTTCAAAATTAACGAGCGTGACAAATGCGTATATATGAAAAACACGTCTAAAGCATATGTAATAGTATGTTTGTACGTTGATGATATGCTCATAGTGGGAAGCAACTTAGAAATCATCAACGCAACAAAGAAAATAATAATAAAACATTTTGAAATGAAAGATATGGGTGAAGCTGATGTGATAATTGGAATTAAAATTTCCAAGACATCCGAAGGACGAGTGTTGTCACAGTCTCATTATGTTCAGAAAATACTCGAGAAATTTCTCGCGAATGAGATGTCGCCTGTAAAGACACCTTATGACCCGAATCAACATTTGGTTAAAAATAAAGGAGACCCTGTCATGCAATTATAATTATCAGGGATAATTGTCAGTCTCGTGTATCTCATGAACTGTACAAGTCCTGATATTGTATATGCGGTTGGCAAACTAAGTAGATTCACGAGCAATCCAAACAATGATCGTTGGAAGGTATTGATGTGGGTACTTAAATATTTAAGATACACCATGAACTATGGATTGCAATATACAAGATATCCTGCTGTATTGGAAGGATACAGTGATGCAAATTAGATATCGGACACGCAAGACTCCAAGTCGACAAGTGGTTATGTGTTTACCATTGTGGGGCTGCAATTTCGTGAAAATATACCAAGCAAACTTGTACTGCTAGATCCACTATGTAATCTGAATTTATAGCCTTGGATAAAGCGAGAGAATAAGCCGAATGGCTTAGAAGTTTCTTGGGAGAAATTCCTTATTGGGAAAAATATGTACATGCAAGTAAAATACATTGTGATAGCCAATTTGCTATAGCAAGGGCACATAGTAGTATGTATAATGGTAAGTTTAGACATATACGTCGTAGACACAATACTTTTGTCCATTGACTACGTGAAGTCAAAGAAAAATATTACGATCCGCTTATAAAAGGCTTGCCTAGAGAAATCAAGTATATAGTTTGTCAAGGTTAATGTGATTAAAACCCTATAATCAAAATCTTGTAGTGGATACTCAACCTATGTGACTGGAGATCCCAAGATCTAGGTTCAAAAGGGACAACTAAACTACGAGATTGTATAAACACCTTAGAAAATTAATCTCCGACCCATTCCTATGATAAGAGGTGTAGCCTGAAAAAAGGGGTACGAGGATATGCAAAATATCTTTAATGATTTGTAAGACATATTAGGATACATTGGAATATAACGGAATACTCTTTTAGGATATTATATACGTAAGTGCGAAGTGTGGCTGCTTCAAAGAATGTAAAGCACTTATGAAATCAAGCTGGTCCATGGCCGAAACGGATACAACCGTAAGAAACCAATACGAATGTTAGAATTGTTATGGTGTGGTTTCAATTGTCTTGGTTTACACCAACGACTAAATAGTTCAAGCCTATAAGTTCACTATTAAGTCAAATAAATCCAATTGAATACTATTATGAAAGATTCAAAGTCGCAAGCTCTCTCTCCAGATGCCATAATAGTACGTCAAAGCACTTAATTACATACATGCATTAATTTAATTCTAGTAGGGGATTGTTAGAATTTTGAAGTAAATTAAAAGAAAAGAAAGAGAAAAAAAGGCGCTCGATCGATCGAGACTCGATCGAGACCAAGGCCTCGATCGATCGAGCAAGACAGAAAAATTTCGTTTGTTAGAATCAGGGGCTCGATCGATTGAGCTCCATGCCCCGATCGATCGAGCCAGTGTGTCCATTCATGTTGGAGTGCGCTTTTTCCTTGATAGGGTGCATCTACATGGTGTCTTTTGTACACAAATATTTGTTTATTATAAATAAGACATTCCCCACTTGTTTAAAGAAAAGAATTTCAAAATCTACATCAGATTAAAAATCAAATTGAGAGCATTTTGTTTCTTCATCAAAGTTATTCTTATCGACTGTTTTGAAACATTTGTGGTTTGAAGACTTGTGATTTGGAGTGCTCCTATCACAAGTTATAGTCGTTGTATCTTGGAAGACAAATTGCCAAAGCAAACCGTTAGCACAAATGCGGGGCAATGTTATTTAAGAACGGACAAATCTCGCATCGACATAAACTTTGAAACCTTTGATATTTTTGTTACAACATTTATAATATACACATTGCTAGAGAAAATCCTACAATACATAAATACATCCATCATTATTAGTTCAATATTTTTAACACCCATTCATTGATTATATATATAATTTTCCTGTCTATATAAAACGCCGCATTTAAAATAATATTTTTTCTAGTACGAGCAGAATCAAAATATTTGTTAGGAAGAACAAACGAACGATTTTTATAATTTTTGAAATGATATAAAACATAAGATATTTTGAAAATTTAATGTTTTCTGTTGTGTAATAATTACGTGAAACATAACATAAAAGATTGTTCACATATGAAGTTCCGTGATAAGTGCAACTTTCCAAACAAACTCACCAAATTTTATAACTTTTTTTAAAAAAAAAACTAATTTTATAACTTTTTAAGAGTATTAAGTTGCATAAAATATATTGAGATTTAAAAAAAACTATCAAATAATAAACAAATTAATAATAAAAATAGGGAAACTTAATTTCTATTTAGTTTATTTCTTTTTCATTTTTGTTTGTTTATAAGTGTAAATTGTGTTGAAAATACAATCATGTTGCAACTCGTGAGCTAAGTCACATAATCATCCTACCTCCCTCTACTTATTTTCGGTCGCGAATTGACGAACTGGTGCGTGTGCGCCGCATTAAGGTGAATTGAGAATTTCTAGTTCGCACTTTAAGAATTTCTAGTTCGCGCTTTAAGATTTTCTAATTCACGCACTAAGATTTTATAATTTGCGCACTAAGAATTTATAATTCGTGCACTAAGATTTACTAAGTTGCTCGTTAAGTTACTAAGTCTTGTTAATCCTCCTTAATTCTCGAATTTTCTTTTTTGTAATTATAAAAATAAAATTATTTACAATATGAAGTTCTTAACAACTTTGGTGTTTGCAGCTTTATCATTCTTAAAAAGCATTAAAATTAGTACGTTTGTTAAATATGATGTATATTATTTATGTTTAACTTCATTTTCATCAGTGTGTATGTATATATATATATATATATATATTTAATAGGAAAATTCTTCTATGTCCAGCTCTATCACCCACCATCATACATAAATACAAAAATAGCCCGGGTAACGTGCATCTTCCATATAGGCATTGCTCACCACCTGCCGCCTCCATTCCACTCCACCTCCTCTATATATACATGTATATATAATACTAATAATTTCATTTCCATATTATATTATTATATTGGCGGTGGAAGCCATGGTGGAGTTGATCCCCAACACCACCCGCTCAATCGTCATGCCCGACTCCGGCAGCCACTCATCCTCCATTGACTTTCTCCAGCAACCTCTTTCAGTCTTATCTCCGCTCGAGCTCTACGAAAGTGACGTCGTTTGGTCCTTCATCCCCTCCCCCGATTCACGTTCCTTCTCAAATTCCACCTCCCCTTCTCCGCCGTTCATGCACGATCGCCGACACCCCAATCGCTTTAATAGTACACAATCAGGCCTTTCAGCAGTCCTGAACGACGACCATCGCCGCCTTATCCGCAGCCCATCGAAGATAATCCCTGCGTCGCTGAGGCCTGATAATGTTCAGCTGAAATTCCACCAGTCGGCTCCTGTGAATATCCCTGTCTGGCCGAAAAAGTTTCACGACAACTTCAATGAAATTATTGACAGTAATGGTGATTTGAACAGTTTAGATGAGGAGGAGGAGAAGGAGGAAGAGAAAATGGTGCCGCCTCACTTGATCGTGGCGCGATCGCACGTGACTTTCTCGGTTTTCGAAGGCGTGGGGAGGACGCTGAAGGGAAGGGACTTACGCCGCGTTCGAACTGCGGTGTTTCAGAAAACAGGTTTCATTGATTGACTAATCGAAATAAATTTTTGAAAGATGTCGAAGGAGTAATAATGGTTTTGAGTCCCCTTTGTTGTCCTTAAGTTCTTTATATGTTCCTTGATGTTTAGAAGTTCAGTTTTTTGGATGCTACCCTACCGTACACGGTGGAATCTTAATCTTCTATGTATGCTTATATTCTTGCACTTGGAGCCTGGTATATGTCTCAAAAGAGTCAAAAGAAACTTGATTTTTCACTTGATCTAGTCATTTACTGCAGAAAGTTCAGGTCTTTATCGCTCTATATTTTACTTTATAGATATGAAAGTTGTCTCTTAGATTACCTTCTGCTTTGATAACTTGAGTTTCAACAGCTGTTAAACGTATTGATTACCAATCATACTTGGGATATTGTTGATTTACCTCCGGGTAAGAAGGCAATTGGAATTAAATGGGTTTATAAGATCAAATATCATGCGGATGGTAGTGTTGATCATTTTAAAGCTAGGTTGATAAGCTGATAGCTAAAGGGTACACACGAGTTGAAGTTGCTGATTATCATGATATATTTTCTCCGGTAGCTAAGATAGTTACAGTCCGACGTCTCTTGAGCATTGCCGCTGCTTCAAATTGGCATTTACATCAAAGGGATGTTATCACAAGCTTTTCAAGCAGGTTCGGAAAATATTTGATTCGTTATCGAAATCATCGAATTTGAGCCGAACTTGAACATGTTCGAACTCTTTTTCGAGTCGAACTCGAACCTAAATTATTTTGTTCGATAGTTCGCGAGCCGCTTGCCAGCATTAATATTTTATTAATATATATAATTTTATGTTAAATAAATATATTTCGAGCATTTCGAGTATTTATTTTCGAGCAATATTTCGAATCTCGCGAGCATGTTCGAACTAGATCTCGAGCTTTAATTCGAGCGGTACTCGAGCCAAAAAATTTAAACTATCCAAACTTTGAATCGAGCTCGAGCTCGAATATACCTATTATAACCGAATTCGAGACTTAAATTTCCTTCATATTCAATTTTATTCAGTTTGTTTACACCCTTAAGTTGGATGAGGAATGAGGAAATTTATACGGTTCTTTCTCAAGGATTTGACATTCAAGGGGAGTCGAGAGTTTGTAGATTGCGCAAATAAGTGATCACTCTTTGTTTGTAAAGAAGGTAGGTGGAAGCATTATGGTTTTGCTTGTTATGTGGTGATATTGTGGTTATGGGAAATGACAGTGAAACAATTTTGGCTCTCAAAACTTATATGGTTAAAATCAAAGATTTCGGACAGTTGATTTTTTTCTTGGGATAGAGATTGCATTCCAAGCAAGGGATATTCATGAATCAAAGGAAATATGTATTTGAGTTGATTTCAGAGGCTGGACTTTCTGGTTCGAAACCATGTGATGCTCCATTGGAGCAGAATTTCAAATTGACAACCAAAGAGCTTGATAATATTATAACATTAGCATGAGGCTTGACATATGTTTTGCTGTTCAAACACTTGGCGAATTTATGCATGCATCGAAAGTATCTCATATGGAATCTGCCACAAGAATTTTGAAGTATTTGAAAGCCTGTCCGGGATTTAGAATATTGTTATCAACCAAGAACTCATTCACTTTATCAGTCTATTCTGATTCAGATTGGGCAGCCTTTTCCCATGAGCTGAAGATCTGTAACTGATATTTGTATTAAGTATCTTGGAAAACGAAGAAGCAGATACTGTATCAGGATATTCAGCGGAAGCAGATACTGTATCAATGACATCAACTACTTGTGAGATAATTTGGATTGTTGGAATTCTAAATGATATGGGACTAAAGATTTCGAACCCAACAACATTGTACTGATACAACAAGGCAGCCATCCACATAGCAAAATATATCCAATATATCACAAAAAAACTGAACACATTGATTGATATTGATTTCCATTTGGTAGGGAAAAAGATACAACAGAAACTGATAGAAACCGCACAATCTCAACTACACAACAATTTGCGGATATCTTCACAAAAGCTTTAGGAAGGAGTCAACATAGCTGTTTATTATATAACTTAGAATGATAAATCCATACCAAACTTGAAGCGAAGTGTTAAAATTGGAAAAAAAACTATTATTTAACTCGTGTTTTGTTCCTGTATTTTAACTTTTTTTTCTTTCCTATAGATAGACATGCTTTTATACTGGTAGTTAGCGTACATAACACAAATTTTTTTTTTTTTGAGCGGTGGGAGCCTAAATCAGTTTTTTGCGCCTAGCGTGACTCGAACTTGAGTCCGCCCAAGCCCCAAAGTGCGCATTGAGCTCTTATTTTCATTGAATATTAAAGCATCTCATACCAATTGCTGTGTTCTTAACAACAGCGTCTCCAGATTAAGGAAAGAGGCCATTTGTTGTGTCGCATATGACCCTCGGTGAGCTATCTTGTGTATAATGTTAAAATGAGTGCACCGTCAACAATTTTGTTTACAAAAATAAAAGCATGCGACACACAGGGGAGAATCTAGCTTAATAATCGAGGGGGTAAATAACATAAAAAATAGAAGTTAAAAAAAATTTAAGATGTCAAAATATAATTTTAGAGGGGTAAAATATAATTTTAAGGTGATAAAATGTAATTTTTTAATTTTTTTTAAAGCTAATAAATATTTTTTTTTTGTTGAGGGGACCGCCTCCCCATGGTGACCACATAGATTTGCTCCTGGTGCACAGATCAGTGAATGTGAAATGATCATTCAGGTCATGTTATGAACAGTCACTGCATCAGGCAGTCAGCAATCTGCCGCTGAGATTTTGTCCCACGATCTTACCTCCAAACCACTTAATATGCTTTGGATATGATATCTCTAGTGGATTCCTGGGACCATTGGCGCTACACTGCATAACGATGAAGTGGGAGCATGTATTCAGTTATTTCCTCAGGCATTTAATGTAAATACTAATTTAGAGACTTAATTAAGGTACAGTCGATTGCTTAAATACATTTTGGCATCTGTTATATAGAAAGTATGTGCATATATCTCGAAGGAATGAGGTCAATATTCCTTTAGTATCAGTTGGGAAACCATATCTTTTTAGGGATCCAGTTTTATGCTTACTATATTGATTTTGTTTGTTTTTAGTCTTTTCGTCTTTATTCGCAGTTTGTTTTAGGTTTGGTTTCTTTGTATTTTTAAACATCTCAAGCTCCTTTATATTATATTATTTTGCCCGATCAAAAAAAAATTATTTATCTTTTCGTTGTATTTTTGTGTATGTATGTTGGGTGTTATTTTCGTTGGAAAAGGGTTTTATTCTGAAAATGACACTGTTATACATATATACATGAATCTACAGCGGGACAGTGATGCGTTTTAGAAAACAGACACCAAGTGTGGTCTATGCTGCAACACATTGAGCACATACCTTCTGTTAGGACATGGGGCTCTCATTTGCTTTTTCATTGATCAGACATGATTTTGATCTTAGAATCCATTTGGTGCTTTGACTTTTCAGAGGTTGTGATGTATCTTAGGATTGGGAACTTCGATCCTGGAGGATCAACGGCTCTAAATGATTTGCGACCGTCGGATCTAATGCCCTAAGAACAGGTACCAATTTCCCCTTGGGATTTTCAGTCTCTAAGATGGTTGCTGCTGATGGGGATACACCTACACTAAAAGATAAAGTAGAGAATCCATCAGATGTGGCGAAATACCTGTGGGTAATCTCTTATTGATCTTCCTTTCCTTCCCCCTTTTCTATCTTCAATGTCCTCTTATCATGCCCTTTTCTCCCCCTTCCAAATTTTCATGTTTTTCATGCCTGTTGTTTTGTGTTTTGATGAACTTATGGAGCTTCTTATTAATATCATTTGTTACGTCCATATAACATTTCAAGGGTTTTGATTATACATAATCGATCCTAATATATTTTCCCTTGCTTGGAAGTGTGCTATTTTTTCTTCCTGGGAATGACAATGTACAAGTTGATCGACATTCGACACTACAAGATACAACACTATTTTTTCAGAACTCTTCCTGTACATTTTTTCTTTTTTGCCAGGATACTCATAATTGTAATAGCACCTGACAGAGCCAACTGGTCTAAGTCCCTCACTTGTTCTATTTCATTACTAGTTATTAGCAAGCCAATTATGTGGAATTGGTAACCCTTTAGCCAACAGGGATGTAATGAAGCTGGGTCGGGCTTGAATGCTCATTCATATCTAGCTCAAGTAGCTGAACTTGGCTCAATCCATACCTGAGCGAAACCGATTTTTTCAAGCATCAATCGAAGTTGAGCTGAATGTTGGCGACACAATAGTTTCAACACTTACAGCTTTGTAATTTTAACTGTAGAGAACATTTATTTTATAAAAAAATGAAATATGAAATATTAACTTAAATAGTAATAAAATAAATAACATCCATCACTCGAGGTAGAGTCACTCGACAAGTATATATCCCATGCATAAACTTATTCTTGATACTCCAATATGTTTAACTATGAATACACTTCCTTGTTTTACCCTATCGCACCACTAGCTACAAGTAGAAAATAGCACTTGTTTCTCTCAACTTTATATCATTCTCGTATCTAATAAAAAAATTTGGTGCCATTTTAATCTTCTTTACATGCCAAAATTGTTGGGTGATATAATTTGATTTATTTCCTTATGCATATCCCATTTTTTGCAGATTTCTCATGAGCTCTTTCCAGGCAAGAAGCTCATACAAATTGGAGGATTAATCTTAGCTAAGGCAAGTATCGCCGACGGAAGAATCCACAATCCATCGCCACAAATCAAACCTGACGCCACTGCTGGCACCATCAAACCAGCCTTCCTACTGTCAACCTTACGCCAAACATACACAACCAGACTCCCCACACACATATCAATAGCGAAATAAGCCCCCACAAGAAATGGCACCGCCATAGCCATCGGTAGAGGAACCCATTTTCCGAACTTATCGGGTATGACATCTCTCAACAGATTAGTCAACACAGCAAACGCGAAAAACCCGTAACAGAGTTGCAAGCAATGTTGAGGCAGAGCAGAGAAGCCTTCCACTCCAAGTACCGCCATGTTTCGGTATACAAGTGCATAAGGAGCTTTATATTCACCATCCGGATTCCCCACGTCGAAGGTCTTGTAAAAGAGGAAGAATGAGAGAGGAGCCACCACACATCCAATGGCTGTCCCAATACCTTGACTGAGAATCATGGACCGAGGGGATGTTAAAGTTAGATGGCCTGTTTTCAAATCGTGCATCAAGTCCGAGGATATGGAAACAATGGATTTGATTAGGCCGCATCCGATGAGTCCTGCAACTATTCCATTGTCTTTCCCAGCTAAGGCTGCGAGAATGAAGAGAGACACTTTCCCATAATTATAAGCCATATTCATGTCCGTTAAACCGGCACCATATGCATTGCAGAAGCTCAGAGCCGGTGCAAGAATGTAGGCCACAACAACATAGTACCATTTGAGCTGAGGAAACATGATTGGGACCGCAATTATAGAAATTATAGAGAATATCATGTAACCAACACATGCTACCCATATAGGAATGCTTTCTCTTATGAATATTTCGTTTCTTTGTAGATCTTCCAATGGTTCGTCTCTCTTGTCTGAAACTGATGTAAGAAACATATTTTATGTCAGTGCAATAAAATTATAACATCTCTACAACTTCAAATTCTTTCCCTCTGAGATTTTGAATGAAACCTTAATCTAGCAGCTTGCCTGATGTAACAACATTCTTCTTCCTGAATGCAGCATGCATGCTTCTGACAGTAAACAACAGCGTCTTGAGAAAATTGTAGAGACCATCGCCTAAAATAAGAGCGATAGAAATGAAGACCTGCGGCAGAACACAAATTATTCATTTCACTTTCGAAATCAAGTAAATAATAAATAATCCATCAAACAAAGATTTCTTGTACACTGACTGACCTTGTAACCATTAAGACTCTTCATGCTACTTTCCTTGATATTTTGGGGGAACCATTCTCCCTTCTTTTCACTTATCAATGGCCACATTACACCCCAAGAAAGAACAGCTCCAAGAAGCAAAGAAAGGTTCACAAGGTGGGAGCAAATCATTCCAGCTCCTATATACGTCATGCTGAAATCAAAGTAAAATCTGCCAAAAAAAAAAAAAAAAACTCAAATCACCTCTGATTGAATAATTTGTGTATATTAAGACGTAAATTAGGAATAGAGGTGTTCGGTATGTACGATTGTTTCCAAGATTTCAACCCAAATGTGGGGAAATTGATAAATCCGCAATTTTCTCCACCAGAATAGAACCACTGGAAGAAACTCCATATGAAACTAAGAGAGAAGAACTTCATGAATCCACGAACCTGTTTCCTGAAATTTGAAAGAGTAGAATCACTCTCCTCAACAATTCCCACGAAACTTTACTCGCCACTCTATACTATCTATCCCTAAAGGGTGTGGATTCATAATGGAAAGATTGAAATTTGCTTACTTTGCCATACTGTCTCCTTTAGTAGTGTGAAATCCATTTATAAGAACAGCAGTTGCAGTTCCACTAGGATAAGGTAATTTGTAATCTATAATCATAATCTGCCAATTATAGTCAAAGAAATGTAAGAGTGAGGACCCTAATAAATCAACAATAGAAGCCATCCTACGTAAAGGCACATACAAGAAATTTAATGAGGGGTGATTTAACGTATATGAAATATGAAATTCTTTTTATTTGAAGGGTCATTTCAAGTTCAGTCCACATAATCATAAGCATACCTTTCGTAGAGGAACCAAGGCGAACAACCCCACAAAGCTAACAACAAAAAGAAATCCAATCATCCAATCAAGCCTAGGCTCTTTATAACTCCAACTTGGATTCCCTACTGTATCAACTCCAGCCTTCTCAATTGTCTTCTTATCCAATCCAAGAAGATAAGATCCAAAGCCACCTAATCAAACCATAACCAAACAAAACAAAACCTAATTCAACATTGAACATAGAACTTAACTTTGAAATCGACAACATATATCATAAACGGGGGTAGACTCAGTTGGGAATCTCCAAGAAAAACAAAACTAATTTCAAGATTTCGAGTTACCAACCTCCTAATGAAATACTATAGCAAGCAACAGCACAAGTCTGAATGATTGTATTTTCCTGTCTAGTAAACGGAGTTGTCACGAAATTGGCCTTCTGAAGAATCTTTGTCCATGTTCTTACAAACACAAAAGCAAGAAGTGCAGCTGATACGTTGAGATTTGGTACAAGTCCAGTTGTGAGATTGAGCTTCATTACTATGATACTATAAATAATTCCAATCACTAAACTAGCAATAATTCCTCGAACTGTTATCTGTTTTTTCCAAGGAGGAATCCTATTCATTTCCCCAGTCTGGTCTCTTGTTCCTTCCAAATCATCATTCTCCATTTCCTCCATCTCTCTATGATCACTGCTCCCCATTTTTGAAGCAATTCTATCACTTTCTCTGCTTTATTAAACAATTATCCCATTAGTATGCCATATGAAAAAGGGCAAAAACACTTTCAGCGTATTGTTGCGAAGCTTTACTCGAGTTTTTGCCTTGTTTTTCACAAAATCTCGGCAAATCTCAAAATTAACTGGGTATGAATGTCAAAAAAGAGAACTTTTTTTTACAGGGATAGACATATTACAAACGTAAATAGTATTCGTATCATGCATGAGAGAATATTACCTCAGCAGTTGCTTTCTTCGTCCGAATCAGATGATTCTCCAAAACCCAACAATTCCCACAAACCGTCGGACAAGAAAATTTTTCCCCCAAACTGTCGGACTAGAAGATCAAGAAAATTATAACTATATAATACTGAAAATCTATGACTGTTCCATGTACTACCACTTAGTAGTACAATTCCAAAAGGCATTAATTTTTGTACTACAACTGCAACGAAATCTTGAAATCCCATTTTATATTTAGCAAATTTTCCACATTTGGTGGTGGGCAGGAAATGCGCTTTCCATTTACCTTTGCTGTTGACTGCCTTTTTTACTATAAAATTAATAATACACTCCCTTTTCAAACACGGATGACTATTACGTGTTTTCTTTCTTTCTTTATTTTTCTTAATAATTGGAGTGAGGCTGTAACGTACTTATTTTAATCCTCTACTCCTATGCTTATATTGAACGTGTTTCGTTCCAATCATCGTTTTAAAACAAAGTAAGCATGAAATAATTCTTGGTTATCCTTTTGGATAATACCTCAAATATTAGATAATTATCCAAATTTATCAATATTTCATTTTTTTAAGTGGAACTCAATCTATTGATAAATTTGATTCGTTGTTTGATCATATGATGTATTACATATGGGATAACCAAGAAGTATTTAGAAGCATGGGTGGGTTACTATAACTATGATATCAACCGACTTCAAAATATACATTATAAAATATGAGATTTTTAAGCTTTTTTTCTTTCTTAAATACGGAAATAATTTTTATATAAAAAAATAGTAAATACAAATTCAATCTGTTAGCAGAATTATTTTCCTTAAAAAACAAATCTAAAAATGTGTTGGTATATTCGTAAAATGTAAAAGACGACATCTTTACAAAAAACAGAGCAAGTAGCCGGATTTGCTGCTTTTTTTTAATAAAGGTTTATTAAAATGTAAAAGACGATGTCTTTACCAAAAAAATTATAGCACAGATAAAATTAGGGATGACAACGGGACTGATCTAAGATGAATTTGGTCAAATCAGCTATAAAAAAATGTTTCCAAACCCACCCCACCCTAGCGGCCTTACCCAGACATGCAAACCCTTCTTTTTAAAAAAAAAAAATCATTTGTTGAAAATCAATTTTAAAGCATGGAAATTGAGTTTCATGATTGAATTCATATATTTCTCAAGTAAATATTTGTAATAAGCTTTGTAATACTATCTTTAAGTTATCATATTTTTATTAATTTGCTCACATTCCTTTTAAAATGTCAAACTTCTTTAATATGAACACAAGAGTTTGATATAAAATAAAATAATACACCTTATGATCCCGCCCTGCTCCACGCCGATCAAACTGCTCCAGACCCACCAAGACGAGACGAGTTTAATACGAGTCCAAGACATTGTCTCTCTAATAAGGACCCGGACCCATTATATCTCTAAAATATAATTTGTTGGCAAAACAAGGTTTGATATACTATTGAATTTAATATAACTATTTTGAAAGAAAAAGTGTTATTTACAATCCCAAGAATGTTGCTAATACTCCATTTTATCATTTTAATTAATTTTTTATTTGACAAAATTATCCGTATATCATAAATTATCCGTAAAACACTTTTCCACGTTAACAACTAAAATTAATCGTAAGTTTTTTTATTAAATATATCAGTATAATAAAAAATTCTCACTTTAAATCTTCAAATGTCATATGTTTGTATTTTATCCTAAGCTTGAATATGGATGCACAATTTTTTGGTTTTTTTTTTTTACAAAACTTAAAATGTTGGGGTATACAAAATTTTAATATAATCAAATTTTGCTAAAGTTTGGGATAAAATGCGAATATATTAAAATATTACATCAAAAGTAAGATTTTGTTGTTTATATTATTATAACATATGTAATATGATTTCATCATTTTAGAAAATTAAATATATTATTTGAATTCTATTTATTTATTCAGATATATACACTAAATGTTAACATTCATTTCTGATTTTTACAAAATATAAATAACAAGTATTTAAAAATAGCAATGTTGTTAGAATTTATGTTTCGTTTTTTGGGATAATTACATATGTATCCCTTGTAGAATAACTATTTTAAATAATTCATCGATATAATTTGAACAATTACATCTGTATTCCTTGTAGAATAGCTGTATTACAATATGCCCCCTCTAATTTGTAAAATACAGAAAAAATACAACTATTTCCCTTGTGATTTGACATAAAAATATCATATAGGTGGAGTTGTCAATTTGGATTCCGCCCATCGGGTTGGACCCGCCACATGAAATAGGTGGGTTGGGTTAACATTTCCCCAACCCATTTGAAAGTAGGTCAAAATGGGTTAACTCGTTAGGATTTTGGGTTGGAATGAGTTGGGTCGAGTTAGCCCACGGGTTAAGCTTAAAAGTTAGACCTAGTACTTTATATGTAGATAATGAAGACAATGCAAGAATGAAAACAACTTTATCCGATAAGGAATCAAATATTTTAGAGATTATTGCAAAAAATAAGGAGGGAGGAGATGGAGAATAAGGATGAGATAAAATGGTATAATATTAATCGTTGATGAATTTTGAAAAAAATTGTTTTATTTATTTAGTTTGTTAGATTTTGTTAAATTTATGTATTTTTAAGTTTTTATATTAATAATATTGATTGTTAAACTATTTAATGTTATAGATAATATATGGATTAATAATAATTTTAATTCACTGAACCTAATAAACTTATAACCTTTTATCTATTTTTTATTTTTTAGCGGGTTGGCCCGCATAACCTGTAACTCGTCTCAGGTTCGGTCGGGTCGGGGTTATTCCAACCCACATAGTGGTGGTCTAAATGAGTTGGCCTGTTTAGGTTACGGGTTTTAGCGGATTGGGTCGAATTGACCCACATTGACAGCTCTATATCTAAGGGAGGTAAATGTTATTGTTCAAACACGATAATTATGAAAACTATGAAGTTCTTTTTTTTATAATAAATTATGATTTATTAAAAAAATGTTTTATGTAATTTACTTATTAATAACAGTACTGATTGATTAATTTTATTGGGGTTAATTTTCCCCAAAATCTGACATGGCGATTTGGTTGCCGTTACAATCGTAAAAGCCCCTGAGCAATCACCCCCTCAAATCCTCCTCAGTTCCTCTTCTAAATTGCAGGCGATAAAGAATCCAAGATTGGAGATTCAAAACGAGGATAAAGAGAAATGGGAAGCGGTTCGGAGACGAAATTGGTGCAACAATTGATTCTATACGCCGCGAGCGCTGCGCTTAGCTGTTTGGTATTTTTCGTGGGACTCAAACATTTGGACCCCAATCACGAAGCCTCCAAGAAAGCTCTAGAGCAGAAGAAGGAACTCGCGAAGCGTTTGGGCCGACCTCTTGTACCTACAAATCCCTACGAGGTTACAATTTGTTTTTTTGTTTTTTTTTTAATTACTTTGATTCGAGATTTGGGGGAAGTTTTTCATTGCTTTATGCTGGTGGCACTCTATTTGAGTTTTTGTGCTGTTTTTTTTAGCTTATCATTGCTTAAATCATAAAAGTTGTACGATTTAGGAAGATTATAATATAATGACTACGATATAATCCGGTGGTAATGATACGTTTTTTTCCTAAGCGTGACTGTTGTGGGAACTTGACTACATACGTGAAAGCTTATTTATCATCTTGCTTGGAGCTTGAAATTGAGGAAAGTGTAGTTATTATCTTGCTTGTAGCTTGAGCTTGTGGAAAGTGCAGTTAGCCAGTTATTATCTTGCTTTGGAGCTTGAGTAGGTTTTTTTCACGATTTTGTTAGTGAGGACAGCTGATAAACTATATACATAAATATTAAAAATATGTTTTTATTTTTATTTTCATTGCATTTGGGTTTGGGTTTCAATATTCCATGCAGACATATCCTGGTAAGGTACGATTTTTTTTTCATGTTATTGGATGTTTCTTTCGTGAGCTTTCTGATTATCTCTGGCACCATTTGTTTTAATTTTGAATCCATCGGCAAATTTTATATGGTTTTAGGTGGCGTATGTTTGTTTGAAGTTGGGATTCAGAAGGTCACTTTTATAGAACTTTTACATGACGAGATCCTATCTTCCCGAATCATAAAAATAGGTGGGATATGTTTGTTTGAAATTGGGATTTCAAAGGTCATTTTTCTAGAACTTTTACATGACAAGATCGTATCTTCCCAAATTATGTGTTTCAGAATCACTCCATATAAATGTGATTTGAGGACATTTTTTTTGTCATTTGAAGCAGGGATGCTGAACTTCATTGTTAAATATATAGAACTTTTACATGTCAAAATATCATCCTGCCAAATTATAAGTTTCAAAATCACTTTGTATGGATGTGATTTGTATAAATTTTTTGCCTTGTAAAGTATTGTGCAAGTAGCAGCCACTAACAATCGTTGAAGAAATTTAACACATCTAGTGTTACAGATGTTACAAGCTGAGAATATTGTGATTGAGAATCCTTTGATGCGGGTTGACTTTCTTGATATGCCGTTTGTCATGGATAAGTTGAGTAGAGGATGAGCTAACTCCGTGCAGATCTGAAGTGCTCTTTTTTATTATTATTTAGTAATGTTATGATAGTCCCCCGTCTCGTCTTGGCTTAAAAATCTACCTATCTACTGTTGATTATGCACTATTGTAATCTTGGAGAAAAAATTCCATAATTTATTCTTATTTGATGTGTCAGGGCAAATGACATTTAAGTGAAAATCCCAAAAAAAGACAAAACCCTTTATATAAAATCAATGATCTTTAAAATCCCGTGTTTTTAAAAATCAGGCACACTTTCCCCATTTTCCAAGAGTTTTATGCCCGATTGTTAAAAACACGGTGTTTTAAATGATTGATTTTACATTGGGAGTATTATGTTTTTTGGGTTTTCACAGGGTGCTTGTGCAGTTTCCCTTTAAAACGTTCATTTTGACTCAGATTTCTTTGCTAGGCAGAGCTACAATCTGGCTCTTTGCATCCTCCATTTTCTTTTGCTGCTCCATTGTGTAAATGTGATTAACATTCGCTTGAACGTATAATAGATTTATGGTCAGGTGATTTAGACTGGCTTGATTTTCATCTGTTGAGATTAGTTACATGCTTTATGTCTAAGTATACATGCTTTGCTTATCATCTTAATGCTTATTTGTTTCAATGAAATACAGGATGTTGTAGCCTGTGATGTGGTCAACCCCGACCATATTGATGTGAAATTTGACTCTATTGGGGGATTGGATGCCATTAAGCAGTCATTGTATGAACTAGTCATTCTTCCTCTACGAAGACCTGAGCTGTTTTCTCATGGGAAGCTTCTTTGCCCACAAAAAGGTGTTTTGCTGTATGGACCGCCAGGCACTGGGAAGACAATGCTTGCCAAAGCAATTGCAAAAGAGTCTGGGGCTGCTTTTATCAATGTGAGAATATCAAATCTAATGAGCAAATGGTTTGGTGATGCACAGAAACTAGGTGTGTATGTAGGAAATAACATCTATTAAGGTTCTTGCATCTTTTTGTCTTGTACATTCCCTGCATCAGTATATTTTGTGACATGGATTATGGCATGCAGTTAATTTTAATGTGATCAAACATATTCTGATTAGTGCATAATTTCTCGAAGTCGTGCTTATAACTGAGCTAATGTAATCAAACATAATACAATTTTATGTGTAGTTGCTCTTTGTGACGTTTGAAGCAATTGTGAAAGATGGGTTTTCATGGTCCAGTTCAGCAATATGTTTGTCATAGTTATGAATATGAATGGTGTATGTTCTGTAGTCATCAGTATTATCTGATTGATCTTAAAATTGCTACCCCTTTTATTTGAACGGGGAGAAAGAAATATTTGGTGGTATGGGATTTGTGGGTCAGAATATGTTTTTGTTAGCTATCACAGAGATGTTTTATTTATAAAAATGAGAATTGTTTCTTTATTTATTAAAACATAAGAAGCTATTTTATTTATTTTATCTCGAGTCTTCTATGAATTGCAGAACTTTCTACCCTAAAATTGCAAATTATGTCTTGTTCTGATTAGATTTTAACGCTTGATTTTATCTGCAGTGGCTGCTGTATTCACCTTGGCATACAAACTCCAGCCAGCTATTATTTTCATTGATGAAGTGGATAGTTTCTTGGGTCAGCGCAAGACTACTGATCATGAAGCGCTAACAAACATGAAGACTGAGTTTATGGCTTTGTGGGATGGTTTCACCACTGATCGTAAGTTTTGCCATATTCTCATAAAAATATGGTGTTTCCCACTTTACTTTTTGAGTTTTTCTATTCAGTGTTTTTCTCTCTCAAGCTTACAGCCTAGATAAGGTGATTATATAATTTTGTTGAGTACTTGAATGGTTCTTTCAGTTGAATTGACACGTTTTGGTTGATTCAGGAAACTCTCGGGTGATGGTACTCGCGGCGACCAATCGTCCATCGGAACTTGACGAAGCAATTCTTAGACGCCTTCCTCAAGCATTTGAAATTGGGATTCCTGATCGTCGGGGAAGGGCTGCAATATTGAAGGTTATATTAAAGAATGAGAAAATAGAAGATAGCATTGATTATGACCGCATAGCCAATCTTTGTGATGGATACACGGGTTCAGATCTTCTTGAGCTATGCAAAAAAGCCGCCTATTTTCCTATCCGGGAACTACTTGATGACGAAAAGAGTGGAAAACTGTCTTCGGTCAGTAATTTATTTTCATGCTTTCTTGTACATCTTTCTTGCGACTCATTTCCCTTCAGCATTACTATCAGCTCTATTTTTTAAGTCCCGTGGAAGATGGATGTTTAGAGTTTCTTTCAAGGTTTCCCTTTTAATGAAATAATTCCACGCAGACAGACCTTGTAACTTAATAAGGGCCTTATTTAATTTGTTTCTTTTTGCATAATTTATGCAACAAAACGTGGCATGTTAAACTTGTTAATGTTAAATGCTACTTCACATTTGAATTCTTATAAAGTACTGTATTTCCTGAGATCCATAGTGTTTGAGCTTCATGTCACACATTTTCTTATTGTCATGGTGCTGTTCTTGTTTTCAGGAGCCAAGGCCATTATCGATGGCAGATTTGGAGAGGGTAATTGCTACAACCACAAAAACAAAAATTGCTGCAAGTGAATACAGCCGATTTAATTCACAATCATCAGGATGGTCACCACAAAGAGAATCAGATGATTATCAGGTCCAAGCTGCCGCTAATGAGCTTTCTAAGCTTGTGGTTTCTGAAATTTTGAACCTGCAGTCAGATGATCAAGATCCTTATTTTCCATTTACTAAGCCCCATAACTTTGCTCTAGGATAATTACTTATATAATCATGCCTACAAAATTAATTTTTGGACATCGTTTTTAAATATATTGACATGTGAATATTGTTATTTGATTTTTGATGCACATTGCCTTCACTTCTCCACATCTGTCTTACTTTGTTTACTCCATAATCTTGTGTAAAGTCTACTGAACTGCCCCTTTTTCCCCCTATTTTTCTTTTCCAGGATTAACTGGATTGCAGGGAAGATTTTTAACCTAACAATTAGAATGCTCATCCTCGGGCTGCTTCTGAGAAATGGTAACCGATGCTAGCTTTGTGAAAATAATGAGGTAAGTTTACCCTGTCTACCTCTAAGATCCGTTTATAATACAGATGTGTAAAGCTTTAGCTTAGTTTTTCAAATGATATGTCAGTATTGCCACCTAGGGACACCACAACCCAATTGTTTTGATAGACCATTTATATATCTTCATTTTAAAGCAAGTTATATTATTTCCTTTTTCAGTTTTGTGGGATTTATATGGCTGTTGTTCACCTTATACACAAATTGATAATCATATTTAAATTGGTTTCGAGAAAGTCGTTATAATATGCACACACAAATTGAGATTCCGGTATGTTCATGAAGTTCATTAGGATCTTAGTATATTTTGGATGTTAAATTTATTTATTATAAAAATATTTTTATTTGTTTGTACCTGGGTGCTAAATATATATAAATTTATTGATCTACGAAATTTTTATTTGTAAAAAGTGTTTTAGTTATCAATATGAATTTTTAAATTTATAGCGTTCTAAAAATATTGTGTGAAATTTCCACCTCTGAACTCGGACTGTTGGTTTCTTTCTGTGTCATTATATACAAAAAATATATACGAAGATTCCATCAAGGGTCATTGGCAGTAAGATGCGACCAAAACATAAATTTCCTGGACATTCGACATTGTTAACGTCACATATTGACATTTCATTGGTCTCTCTGTTATATAATAATAAGGCAAAAAAGCAATAAACTTTCAAACTTGTCCATGACTTTGTCGAGTTCAAAGCTGATGCCCTATTATGCACGGAGACTCCTAAAAATTATTCGGTACAATGTTTGACACTTCTCAACACTTCACATGGCGTGTCGTTAATTGTTTTTAAAAATAAAATCGAACACCCTTGTCGTACACTCTCCTCAAAATTGGGCACCCGCGTCGGTCATGGCCGATGGACGTGTCCGACATAGAAATATTACTTTTGATGGATAATTGTACATTGTACAATTTAAAAAGTTTTGGCTAAAATGAAATTTGGACGTGTTGGCTAAACTTTATGTTAATTGAAGTAATTTACATTTGGTGTTAGTATGACTGATACAATGATGATTTCGGTGGTATGCATTTATTTACATGCCTTTTGAATTTGTTAAGAATATTTTTGATGTTATCTTTTTGTTAAACTTATGTTAATTGAGGTAATATGCATTTGGTGTTAGTATGAGTGATACCATAATGATTCCAGTTATATGCATTTATTTATATGCTTCTTGAATTTGGTAATAATATTTTTGTTGCTTGTACATGGTTTTAGAATTTAAAAATGTGAATTTTAATATTTTGTAATATTGTACATGTATAATATATATAAAAACATATATACATGTCTCAGTCATACCGTATCTAAAATTTTGAAAATCTGTGGTGTCGTGTCCGTATCCTAATTCTCAATTTCGTCTGCTCCCTTATTTAATATCCTCATATAAGACTTTATTTTCTTCTTATTTACATTGAATCTTGATTCAATAATTAAGATATAACCATAAATGTCACTATGACAATTAAATGTTTATATATCATGTGCTATATATTTTTTAGATTTGAATAATTGTCCTATTGGACTTTGAAATGGAAAGCACAACGCAATCCATAGGAAAACAAACAACGGAAAGGATATTGATTTTGGCTTTTTATGAACTTGATTAGGAAACATCGACTTAAACCAATAATACGAGTTTTAAGAGAATGTCCAATTCCATATTTGTAAGGCTTATTATATAAAGAACACTTTCTGAAAAGGTCATCGGCTAAATTTGTAATGAGTCAAGCCGAGTTGAGCTTCTTAAAGTTTTCAGACTCATAATATAGTGAACTTTTTGAGTCGAAATATTTATTATATAAAAATAATGCCATTGAAAACGATCTTTTAAGTCTACCCACAATCTTTTTTTATTAAAAATTCTTCACTCATAGTTTACAACATAAAAAACTTGTAATGATATATCGATGTATAGACACTGATACGATACATACATGGCGAACATGGATTTTTAAAATTTCAAGATACACACGGCTGAGATACGTGTGTATATTTATATATATGTATTGTATATGTATTATATTATAAAATACTAAAAATTCACATTTAAATTCTAAAACCATGTAAAAACGAATCATTCTTACCAAATTCAAGAAGCATATAAATAAATACATGTTACTTGAATCATTATAATATCACTCATACTAATATTAATTACATATTATTTCAATTATCATAAAGTTTAATAAACACGTCCAAATAAAAGATAACACCAAAACTATTATTATCAAATTCAAAAAGCATATAAATAAATACATGTCAGTGAAATCATCATAGTATCACTCGTACTAACATCAAATGTATATTATTTCAATTAACATAAAATTTAACTAACATGTCCAAATTTCATTTTAACTAAAAACTTTTTAAATTATACAAGAAGCGGATTTTTCTACCCTATCCCATAGTTTGGGCCGTGGATCTCACTCCCCAAATTAAATTCCGACCACTCAAATAATCCATGAGACACCCCAAGAAGCAAAGGAGTGCAGGATTAGATCTGATCAAGCACAAACGCAATATATTTGGTAAGCTGATAAATTTAGTTATATGTTTTCTTACATATGAAATCCTTTTATAATTTAGTTAGTAATTCTTTATTTTAAAATCATATATAATAAGTTGATGAACGGTGCATGAAGACAATTATTTATTTTAACATGAGTAATATGAAATGATATTAATTACAATATAATCTATATATAGCCTCCAGTCCACAATCTCGTCTATGTATCTCTCGACGTGATCTTCTTGGTGGCTCAGCTTGCATAACATTAGGCGCTTGTGATTGATCAGATCTAATCCTGATGCTGGACTCACCAATATCATGATACTTGTGGAGTCAGGTCGGAGAATGCAACATGTGAGACATTAAAATGCGGACGTGATTGTGAAGAACCTGGGACTCCAAGCATAAGATCCGTAAATGGGAATCCACTGTAAGACTGGGTTGGATCAGATATAAAAGGAGTATATGGTGATGGCTCAATCTGGTGGGCAGGTTGCGGCACGTAATAGTCATAAGTTGTAGCATCGTAGCGGAATGATGAACGATGTGCTGTTGATGTGTCACCTCCGTCATATGATGTAGTCGTAAATGGAAGGATGTCATCACGAGCGTCTACTGGAGTTTCAGACCTACTTGTTCGTCTTCTCCTCCGACTGTCCCCCCTACTGCTAGTTGGTTGTCGTGCAGGTATAATATCTTGATTTCGTTGCTTCTGAACAAGTCGTCTCACTTCATCCGCAATTGCTATATATGTTGTAATAAATGTCTTGGTGAGATCGCATCGTCCTCGCTCAAACTCGAGCAACTAAGTCTGAGTTGCTCCATATGCACATCCTGAAAAAAAAACCATGTCATTAAGGTTGTCATAATCATAAGACGCAAAAATATATAAAATAAGACAAAACTGCATCTCTACATACTACTTGTTGCCACGCGGCAGCGTCTCCTGCACGGTGTCCAATCTCGATATTGATGCCCGATGGAGATATAATATGACGAGTAATGCGACCATACCACGTTATGTAGTCGTCACTAATAGGATAGGAGCCGGTGGCCTCAGGGGCATGCACAATGTTATATCTTCTGATGTTCAACAAATCTATGTACTCATTATGTTGCCATATCCAATTGGTGCCCGAACGACCTCTGCAGTCGACTTTATGCAAGGCTGCCTGACGTGCATCTATGGATGGTGGAACAGTTTGAAAAAGAGCAAACTGTCGTAAGACTCGTTCTGGACAATGCATCTCCACAATGGAATAGTGTATCACCGGGCATTGTGCCCTCCAATCCTCAGGACCACATTCTGGAGGCAATGACCTGATCTCGTCTGATTCCATGTCGTATGGAGTCCAAATAAACTGCAATACAGAAATGTTTTAAGATTTGTTAAGACATTAACATAAATAATTACAGACATTAATATACAAGTTATGTAATAAATACTTAAGCACTAAATTTACCTGATCCCAATACATCCGATCTAGTGTGTATCGAAATACACTTAAAGCATGTCGGACGGTGTGTCGAAATGTGCAAAATTGAGACCATCTAAATAATATCGGCATGATAATGTTAATACATTAACTTGTGAATAATATAACATCAATAAAATCTATGATTATACCGTGCACCATATGGGGGATAGGAAGTGTGATATTCATCTACTATAATTGGGTCTTCTGGTACTCGAGTACCATGAGTTATGGGATGGATAATCTTGATTCTCGTTTATGCCCAAATATGAAATTTTTGTGATTGGAATATGAAGTTAATATAACATAATGTAAGTTTATATCCACTTTTATTAAAGTTGGTGATGCTAGTAAATATTATTACCTGTACAAGTTGCATTGCACCACCGATATTTGTTCTTCCTTTCTTAGATCCATTGCATAACTCACGATAACGGAATGCAAGCACTGCACTACCCCAACTAAACTTACGAGCTTTTGAAATATCTTGTAGATGACGGATGTATAACATCGAGACAAAGTCGTTCGATGAATCGGGGCATAACAATCCACCTAGTAACATTAGTACACACGAGCGTGTGTACTGATGCACTTGTTCCTCAGTGCTGTCATTAGTTATTGGGTAAGCCATTAGATGAGCTTGTAGTGCAGTTAATGCTATACGTGACTTCTTAAGCTTATCAGGTAGAGGAAACAAAACCAATCCACTGCACACAATACATTCGCCACTGCGTGATACTCATGCGCGTGTCCTCCCCTCAAATGTCATCACCCTCAGTTGGTAAGGCTCATATAATAGCAATGTCCTGCAATGTGATGGTCACCTCTCCAACACGAAAATGGAATGTATGTGTCTCGGGTCGCCATCTCTCAACCAATGATGTGATCAGATGTGTGTCAATATCAAAGTGACCACATCTATATACACCATAAAATCCCGTATCATGTAAGGTGCATACCACACGTACATGAAGTGGTCTCGCTCTACACAATTCCCAAAAATATCCGTCCCCACGCCTCACGGTCAGAGTATTGTCAATATCTCCGTTAAATACATCCTCAGAGCGGTATACAGATTACTTATTGAGCACACTACAGTCAAGTGGGCCGTACGTATTCTGTGTATCCATCCTGCAATATGGATATTTACAAAATAAATAAATAAGTATATTTACAAAATAAAGAAATATGTCAATTGAAAGTTAAAACCTGCAATATGTATATTTACAAAATGGACGACACATATTGATTATCATCGTTGTCGGGAACTTGATGCCTGTTCTTGAACTCTTCGTGCCTGCTGTCTCCCCCGAGTTTGTGGCCAGTCCATTTCATTAGGAATACGAGATGTCTTATACCTCCCAGGACGTGTTTGAGCTCTCAACAAAGGGTTATGGAATAAGTCAAATGATGGGTGCCTCCAATATTCTTCTGAGAATAATGGCTCGAAGGTCCCTTGATATGTAGCCGAGAAAGAATCCAATTTATAATAATCACTAATTATACTCGATGCATTGATGCCAAAATGTCGACAAGCATGTATAGCATGTGAGCATGAGATACCAAATTGTGTCCATTTTTCACAAGAACACGTCTTGGCTCTAAGTTTGACAACATGCGTAGTGCTCCCGACTCCAGCTCGGACAACCATTATCACTGAAAGAGTTTGTTGTGTATAATCATACTTCTGGACAACATGTTGCAATGATTCGTGTTGCCAACGGATAAACTTCTGATATGCAAATGTTGTCCATCCTGATTATTTTGTATCATCTGTTGGCACTTCATCTGGCGTTCAATGAAACTTTGAACAGTTCGACCAAAAGTCAATTGTACAATGGATGTCATTGGAAGGCGACGTGCACCTTTAAGTACTCCATTATACTCCTCAGACATGTTAGTTGTCATAATGCCACAATGTCATCCTTCATCGTGTGCCAAAGTCCATTGAGTTTGATCAATATCACTAAGATAATTGAAAGCCCCCTCATTAATACTCTTGATGTGTTCCATAAATCGATTGAACTTCCCAATTTGATATGTCGTACCTGCTTTCCAGCACACATCCTTCAACATCACATTTTTGAATTGTTTATTGAAATTAGAGCACACGTGCCTCAGACAGAAACGATGTACGCCTCGCGGGGGCATAAATTCAGGCACACGTTGAACAGCACGAAGAAGACCTTTGTGCCTATCAGAAATTAGACAAATCTCAGATGTCTCACGAATTATGTGTCTGGCCAGCATCTGAAGAAACCATCTCCAAGACATCAATGTCTCCTCATCCACAATCGCAAAAGCCAAAGGTAGAACTTGCTGATTAGTGTCAATTCCGATTGCAATCAACAACTTGTGCTTAGACTTCGTATATAAATGTGTTCCATCAACACTTATCACCTTTCGAAAATGTTGAAACCCCTGGATGCATGCCCAGAATACTATTTGATGATCTTTCGATTTGGTACGTTTGTGTCAATATGATCCCACTCAATAATGGTGTCCTCGTTGTGTTGCTTAAGGGCAGACATATACCTCGGCAATTGTGACACTGAGCTCTCCCAAGTGCCGTATACTTGCTCCATAGCAGCTTTCAAACCATGCCAAGCCTTATGATATGATATTTCGAACCCATATTTTCCTTTCACCTTCTCTTGAACGATTTTAACCTCATAAGCAGGATTCTTCCGAACAAACCCAATCAACAAACTGGCAATCACATTCCTACTCAAGTTACGATGGTCAATAGACAACTCATTCATTAGGCACGTATGATCTCCACCATACTTTGTAATTTTAAACACATTCATTTTCTCTTTAAATATCCCTCTTACCATCCAATCACATGGCGTCACTAGAGAATTATGATTACAAACAACTTTCCATAATTTGGGCGTGCTCTCAATGACGCGATACTCTCATCTAGCCACCCGTATTGAAAAGTCCATCACTGCTGACTGCAAATGTGATTTACTTTTAAACAACATACCCAACTCCAAATTTCCCTTCACATGATCATAGAATTTTCCCCAGACACCAGTCGAGATATCAACGAATCAACAGGTACCTCCGGAAATGTTGTTGAGAAGTATAGAAGTACTGGAAATTGGTGGCGCTCAGGTTGGATCGTGTGGGTTATTGTTGCTTCATTTTGTTCCACATGTAAAGATGATGGCCCCTCATTCTGTTGGGAAATGGTCTCCAACATGACATCAATTGCTATATCTTCATCGTTATCATCATCAATATGGACGTTAAGTTCCGACTCGTCTAGTTCAGAATCGTCATGATTACCTCATTCTGTTGGGAAATGGTCTCCAACATGACATCAATTGCTACATCTTCATCGTTATCATCATCAATATGGACGTTAAGTTCTGACTCGTCTGGTTCAGAATCGCCACCATTTTCCAGTACTTCCATACTTCTCAACATTTCCGGAGGTACCTGTTGATTCTGTTGATATCCCGACTGGTGTCTGGGGAAAATTCTATGATCATGTGAAGGGAAATTTCGAGTTGGGTATGTTGTTTAAAAGTAAATCACATTTACAGTCAGCAGTGATGGACTTTTCAATACGGGTGGCTAGACGAGAGTATCGCGTCATTGAGAGCACGCCCAAATTATGGAAAGTTGTTTGTAATCATAATTCTCTAGTGACGCCATGTGATTGGATGGTAAGAGGGATATTTAAAGAGAAAATGAATGTGTTTAAAATTACAAAGTATGGTGGAGATCATACGTGCCTAATGAATGATTGTCTATTGACCATCGTAACTTGAGTAGGAATGTGATTGCCAGTTTGTTAATTGGGTTTGTTCGGAAGGATCCTGCTTATGAGGTTAAATTCGTTCAAGAGACGGTGAAAGGAAAATATGGGTTCGAAATATCATATCATAAGGCTTGGCATAGTTTGAAAGCTGCTAGGGAGCAAGTATACGGCACTTGGGAGAGCTCAGTGTCACAATTGCCGAGGTATATGTCTGCCCTTAAGCAACACAACGAGGACACCATTATTGAGTGGGATCATATTGACACAAACATACCAAATCGAAAGATCATCAAATATGTATTCTGGGCATTCTGGCCATGCATCCAGGGGTTTCAACATTGTCGAAAGGTGATAAGTGTTGATGGAACACATTTATATACGAAGTATAAGCACAAGTTGTTGATTGCAGCCGGAATTGACGCTAATCAACAAGTTCTACCTTTGGCTTTTGCGATTGTGGATGAGGAGACATTGATGTCTTGGAGATGGTTTCTTCAGATGCTGGCCAGACACATAATTCGTGACATCTGGGATTTGTCTAATTTCTGATAGGCACAAAGGTCTTCTTCGTGCTGTTCAATGTGTGCCTGAATTTATGCCCCCACGAGGCATACATCGTTTCTGTCTGAGGCACGTGTGCTCTAATTTCAATAAACAATTCAAAAATGTGATGTTGAAGGACATGTGCTGGAAAGCAGGTACGACATATCAATTTGGGAAGTTCAATCGATTTATGGAACACATCAAAAGTATTAATGAGGGGGCCTTCAATTATCTTAGTGATATTGATCAAACTCAATGGACTTTGGCACACGATGGAGGATGGCATTGTGGCATTATGACAACTAACCTGTCTGAGGCGTATAATGGAGTACTTAAAGGTGCACGTCGCCTTCCAGTGACAACCATTGTACAATTGACTTTTGGTCGAACTGTTCAAAGTTTCATGGAACGCCAGATGAAGTGCCAACAGATGATACAAAATAATCAGGGATGGACAACATTTGCATATCAGAAGTTTATCCGTTGGCAACACGAATCATTGCAACATGTTGTCCAGAAGTATGATTATACACAACAAACTGCTTCTGTGATAACGGTTGTCCGAGCTGGAGTACGCATATTGTCAAACTTAGAGCCAAGACGTGTTCTTGTTGAAAATGGACACAATTTGTTATCCCATGCTCACATGCTATACATGCTTGTCGACATTTTGGCATCAATGCATCGAGTATAGTTAGTGATTATTACAAATTGGATTCTTACTCGGCTACATATCAAGGGATCTTCGAGCCTTTGTTCTCAGAAGAATATTGGAGGCTCCCATCATTTGACTTATTCCATAACCATTTGTTGAGAGCTCAAACACGTCCTGGGAGGTATCGGACATCTCGTATTCCTAATGAAATGGACTGGCCACAAACTCGGGGGAGACAGCAGGCATGAAGAGTTCAAGAACAGGCATCAAGTTCCCAACAACGATGTTAATCAATATGTGTCGTCCATTTTGTAAATATACATATTGCAGGTTTTAACTTTCAATTGACATATTTCATTATTTTGTAAATATACATATTTATTTATTTTGTAAATATCCATATTGCAGGATGGATACACAGAGTACGTATGGCCCACTTGACTGTAGTGTGCTCAATAAGCAATCTGTATACCGCTCCGATGATGTATTTAACGGAGATATTGACAATACTCTGACCGTGAGGCGTGGGACGGATATTTTTGGGAATTGTGTAGAGCGAGACCATTTCATGTACGTGTGGTATGCACCTTACATGATATGGGATTTTATGGTGTATATGGATGTGGTTACTTTGATATTGACACACATCTGATCACATCATTAGTTGAGAGATGGGGACCCAAGACACATACATTCCATTTTCGTGTTGGAGAGGTGACCATCACATTGCAGGACATTGCTATTATATGGGCCTTAGCAACTGAGGGTGATGTCATTTGTGGAGAGGACACGCGCATGCGTATCACGCAGTGGCGAATGTATTGTACGCAGTGGCTTGGTTTTTTTCCTCCACCTGATAAGCTTAAAAAGTCACATATAGCATTAACTGCACTGCAAGCTCATTTAATGGCTTACCCAATAACTAATGACAACACTGAGGAACAAGTGCATCAGTACACACGCTCATGTGTACTAATGTTACTAGGTGGATTGTTATGCCCTGATTCATCGAACGACTTTGTCTCGATGTTATACATCCGTCATCTACACGATATTTCAAAAGCTCGTAAGTTTAGTTGGGGTAGTGCAGTGCTTGCATTCCTTTATCGCGAGTTATGCAATGGATCTAAGAAAGGAAGAACAAATATCGGTGGTGCAATGCAACTTGTGCAGGTAATAATATTTACTAGCCTCACCAACTTTAATAAAAGTGGATATAAACTTACATTATGTTATATTAACTTCATATTCCAATCACAAAAATTTCAGATTTGGGCATATACGAGAAACAAGAGTATCCATCCCATAACTCATGGTACTCGAGTACCAGAAGGCCCAATTGTAGTAGATGAAGATCACACACTTCCTATCCCCCCATATGGTGCACGGTATAATCATAGATTTTATTGATGTTATATTATTCACAATTTAATGTATTAACATTATCATGCCGATATTATTTAGATTGTCTCAATTTTGCACATTTACGTGTATTTCGAGACACACTAGATCGGATGTATTGGGATCATGTAAATTTAGTGCTTAAGTATTTATTCCATAACTTGAATATTAATGTCTGTAGTTATTTATGTTAATGTCTTAACAAATCTTAAAACATTTCTGTATTGCAGTTTATTTGGACTCCATACGACATGGAATCAGACGAGATCAGGTCATTGCCTCCAGAACGTGGTCCTGAGGATTGGAGGGCGCAATGCCCGATGAAACACTATTCCATTGTGGAGATGCATTATCCAGAACGAGTCTTACGACAGTTTGCTCTGTTTCAAACTGTTCCACTATCCATAGATGCACGTCATGCAGCCTTGCATAAAGTCGACCGCAGAGGTCGTTCGGGCACCAATTGGATATGGCAACATAATGAGTACATAGATTTGTGGAACAGCAGAAGATATAACATTGTGCATGCCCCTGAGCCCACCGGCTTCTATCCTATTAGTGACGAGTACATGACGTGTATGGTCGCATTACTCGTCATATTATATCTCCATCGGGCATCAATATCGAGATTGGACACCGTGCAGGAGACGCTGCCGCGTGGCAACAAGTAGTATGTAGAGATGCAGTTTTGTCTTATTTTATATATTTTTGCGTCTTATGATTATGACAACCTTAATGATATGGTTTTTTTTTTCAGGATGCGCATATGGAGCAACTCAGACTTAGTTGCTCGAGTTTGAGCGAGGACGATGCGATCTCACCAAGGGTCAGACATTTATTACAACATAATATAGCAATTGCGGATGAAGTGAGACGACTTGCTCAGAAGCAACGAAATCAAGATACTATACCTGCACGACAACCAACTAGCAGTAGGGGGACAGTCGGAGGAGAAGACGAACAAGTAGGTCTGAAACTCCAGTAGACGCTCGTGATGACATCCTTCCATTTACGACTACATCATATGACGGAGGTGACACATCAACAGCACATCGTTCATCATTCCGCTACGATGCTACATCTTATGACTATTACGTGCCGCAACCTGCCCACCAGATTGAGCCATCACCATATACTCCTTATATATCTGATCCAACCCAGTCTTACAGTGGATTCCCATTTACGGATCTTATGCTTGGAGTCCCAGGTTCTTCACAATCAAGTCCGCATTTTAATGTCTCACCTGTTGCATTCTTCGACCCGACTCCACAGTATCATGATATTGGTGAGTCCAGCATCAGGATTATATCTGATCAATCACAAGCGCCTAATGTTGTGCAAGCTGAGCCACCAAGAAGATCACGACGAGAGATACATAGAAGAGATTGTGAGACTGGATGCTATATATAGATTATATTGTAATTAATATCATTTCATATTACTCATATTAAAATAAATAATTGTCTTCATGCACCGTTTATCAACTTATATATATGATTTTAAAATAAAGAATTACTAACTAAATTATAAAAGGATTTCATATGTAAGAAAACATATAACTAAATTTATCAGATCTAAATTTATCAGCTTCCCAAATATATTGCGTTTGTGCTTGATCAGATCTAATCCAAGTGCTTGCCAAATTACTAAATTTTGTTGGAGAAAAACTTTAGAAAGTAACGCATATAGTAACAAATAATCATACATAACTTGTTTCTTGAATATAAGTATTCATTTGATTAAAATAAATTAATAGTTGAATTATTATTATTATATAATAATAATAAATTAATATAATTATATAACATATTCCCATAAATATACTATAATACATATATATATATAAATAATATTTGATATTAGTTTTGGATTTATTTTTTTATTTACAATATTAAATTAAATTAGTCATTGATTAATGATAAAATTTATCACTATATTGGATGGATCTCAGTATCTCACATGAAAAAAATGAGATATTGTACGTGTAGCCGAGTCATATTTTGAGCAATCCGGTTCTCAACCAACATGATGGATATTGCTGATTCTCCAGAATTTTCAAACCTAAATTCTTTCAAATATATGTTTATACCCTTCAACTAATTTTCATCGTAATCAATCAAGGTTTTTTTAATGCGGATGATTTGACCAAAAATCTGGGATTTTTCCATTTTTGTTCCTTCAAAATTTTCAACCATGGAACTTGCAAATCTTGGAATATTGTTGATTTCAGTCATTTTACTGGGCGTGACTCTTAGATTCTTGAGCAAAACAAGCTTAATCTATGCCCTGAAGAAACTGTGGCGAATTTTGGAAGACAGGTGCTATGTTTACCAGTTCTACAGGGTGCCGAAATTCAATGAAAACATGCAGGAAAATCAGCTGTACCGGAACTTTTACACGTACCTGAATTCTCTCCCTGGTGTTGAAGATTCCGATTTCGCTAATCTTTTTTCGAGTTCCAGATCCACCGAAATTAGTGTGATTCTCGATGACAATCACACAATCACCGACAATTTCCTCGGCGCCAGAGTTTACTGGAAATTGGTAACTCCGACAAAAATGGCTCGAAATCTCTCGATTTGAAGATGCGAAGGAAAGATAAGCGCAGGATTTTGATTCCTTATTTGCAACACATTCATCAAGTCTTCGATGAGAACGAGCAGAAGAGGAAAGAGGTGAGATTGTTCTTTAACGTAGGCACCGAAGTACACACAAATGGACGGTGGAGATCAACTTTGTTCACGCATCCCGCCACCATGGAGTTAGACATGACCACGGTTCGTGAACCGCCGGTTGACGGTTTGGAACCGCCGGTTCGACGGTTCATAAGAGCTCGACCCTTAACCTTAACCTTCGTAGACGGTTCAGGTTACGGTTCGTGAACCGCCGGTTACAGTTCCGGTTACGGTTACGGTTCGACCATTATATTTTTAAATTAAAAAAAATTAAAATTTTATTTAAAATAATTTAAAATTTACTATAAAAAAAAACAAAGGAAATGTAAGGGGAGGGGAGGGCTTGAACTTTTTAAGTTGCCTACGTATCCTCTTAGGGTGTAGAGGAATCAAAGCCCACGTAGTTCTCTTACCTTTTAACCCTTCTTACCTTTGGAAGTGGCGTAGCTCAATCACTTCCGTTACCTATCTCCGTAGTAGTAGTTCCTTCGGTATCAAATTCATCTTGGTCCGAGCTTGATTTTATTCCTTGTTTTCGTTTTGCCGCCCTCGCCCAATCGTCCATTAGTGCTTGTGCCTCTAAAGAATCTGGACTCATTTTTGATCGTCTTACATCCAAAATATTTTCCCCTGCGCTAAAAGTTTGTTCCACAGCAACAGTTGACACGGGGCAAGCTAAGATTTCATTTGCTATGATTGATAAAATCGGGAAAATTTGTGTCTTTTGTGACCACCACCGCAATATATCAAATTGTTGCTCGTTATCTGCTTCACTGAAATCAAAAGAAGTCGTAAAATAATTATCAAGTTCCTGACTGGAACTTGATGATCCTCTGGGGCGTTTAGTGCGTTCTTTTAACATAAGTTGTGCTTTGGTGAGTTTAATACCACTAGAATGACTTTGAGCACTAACTTGTAGTTGTGATTCATTTTCTTGTACACCATATTTTAAACTATATTCTCTATAAATCTCATGCAAATAATTTCTAACACGATTTACTACCATAGAAGAATCAATTGGGGAAATATCATCCGGGGGAGATAATGCCTCGTAATACATCACTAACACTTCATGCAAAACATCCAATTTAAGTCGAGGATCTAAAGCAAAAGCAACTAGAAACAGTTCAGGAATATTAAAAAAATATTTTTCCCATTTAACCTTCATTGCTACCACAGAAGAGGTTAACAGATAATTAGAGAAATTTTCATTTAAGGTAAGTGTCACATTACAACAGTTCATCAAAACTAAATGAGATGTAGGATAATAAACTCCAGATAATTGTTCAGTTGCATCATAATATACCTTCAACATTTCACAGATACTTTTACATACATTCCATTGGTGCGAAAAACATAAATATTAGAGTTTCCACCATGTTGTGCAAAAAATGAACACAATAACTCTCTAAATTCATATGAGTCATTTAGCAATTTATATGTTGAGTTCCAATGTGTGTGTATATCTCGTGGAAATTTTCTAGGTCGCATGCCATTAACCTTACAAAACTTACCCATTGTTTCATCAAACTCGGATGGGACCACAAATAAGATAATGCCATTTTAATTGGTTGAATGTGATTATCTAACGATCTTAATCCATCTTGCACACATAAGTTCAAAATATGGCAAATACATCGAATATGGAAAAATAAACCACCAATAGCAGGTTGACAAACACGTTTAAGATCTTCAATACTCAATGTGTTCGAACTAACATTATCAAATGACACAGAAAAAACTATGGAAGTTAAACCATATTCTTCTAAAATTACACAAATCAGTTGAGAAATATTTTGTGCGGTGTGTGATTCATTGAACACTCGATATGCAAGCAACCTTTTTTGAATTGACCATGAATTATCTATCCAATGACAAGTAATACCCATGTACGAATTAGTTTGCCAATGATCACTCCAAATATCAGAGTATATAGAAACTTTCTTCGTCAAATTACTAAATAATGTAACTAATTCTTTCTTTTGTTGACGAACTAATTTTTTAAGTGTTCGTGTGACTGTGGTCCTAGGAACACGTTTAGCAGCAGGTTGTAGAGATTCATGACACAGATCTTCAAAACCAAATCTAGATGCAATACTAAAAGAAAGATGTTCTACAGAGATAAATTTTGCCACCGACTCTTAACTGTGCATCAGTGTATTTGAAAAGTGGAGTGTGACGGCCCGCCCACACGGGTCGCCCGCCGTATTCAATTACTTGAATACAAGGCTTCACTCAATTCAATATCTTGTTATCATTTTGAACTTTTATTTAGCGGAAACGTTTTAATTCTTATCAGATATTTGACTTAATAATTTTTATCCGTGACTTTTATTTTAGAAAAATTTGGGCAGAGTCTCCTCTTAAAAACTGTGCACGGTGATCTACCAGATCACTACAACCACAATACCAAAATCATAACAATAATATAACTAAACCCAAATAAGTCTCAATATCCAAAAACAAACTACAATCATAATAAAATACTCCATGTCCTCAAAATAAAACATAACATCTCAACATAATTAAACTTTTCATTGCATAACTAAATATTCTCCGCATCATCTAAATCTTCAACTCCATCTGTAATATGTCACATTACATGTAAATGTAAGTTGCAACATTTTTATAGTAAGCATAATAAACATTTGATAAAATATCAAAAACCTCATTTTTCATAATGTGACGAAAAATAATATACTTTCATATTCAAAATAACTTTCACACATATATGGTTTAATCCGAGCAGTCAACGAAACTAAATTTCACAAAACGGAATCATAACGGAAATAACTGCACAGATAACCAACGAAACGTAACGGAAACAAATAACAACATCATATAATGTCTTAACATTATAGAATTAATCATTAAACATAGTCATGCTGTAATGAAACAAATGCACACTCAATTACGGTTGTTACACAATGATATCATTCCAGACTATACCCGCTGGAAGGGTATCGACAGATATTATACCCCCTCTGTCTTCGGGCAAAACGAAATGCGTTTCTTTATTCTCGTCGCCAACGAGCCGAAAGTATGCGCGTTTTTATCCTCGTCGCAATGCGAGACACAACGAAACAAAAATATCCACAGTTCACATACCTCAAATCGTATTCACCGAATCAAAACAAACATAGCCTTTTAAAATAGTTTTTCACACACAATAAAATGTTATTCAAAATTCTATTTTTCAATCAAATACATTTCTTATCAAAAATCATCCTTCAAAATAATTCTTGCATGCTTACTATCCGAAAATCATTTCAAAAATAAACAATACGAAATACTTAAAATAATTTGCGAAAAATTGCAACTTCCTTTACGTACCTCGAATCTTCTTAACAATGTTCAAGCTACAAACCTTCCCACAATCTCCGATATGTCAAGGATTTCCTATTATCCATTTCAACATTATCAAAACCATATCTAATTATCTTGGTTCTATAATATCCTAACACAATCCTAACTTATGATATTCAATCATGCTTAAGGAATGAACATCAAATTGTTTTCAAAAACAAACATTCACCATCTTCAAACAATTTTCCATTTCCTAAAAAAAATCCCAACCTTCGAATTCTTATAAAATTTTCGAACTCAAATTCCTCGAATTCCATTATCATATTCGAACTTCAATTCCAGAAACATTTAAACGACATCATTTCTTCAAATTATCATATTCGAACTTCATCAAAATCTTCGAAAAAATATGAAGTCTTCGAATTCCATCCTTAAAAATTTGTGTTCTTAACAAAAACAATTAACCCAATAAACTTCAATTTAATCCAACTACACTAACCTAGCCACTTTAATTTCGAAACCAGAAAAATCAAAAATCAACACATCGAAATTATACATCGAAATTCATACCGATTTTCTACGCTTTCTGCTCAAATTCCGACTTCCTTCCATACGTGCGCTACAGCTTTGATTTGGAGAATTTTCGAAGCTCAAAATCAGAAATTTACGAAGTCTGGAAATTTTCTTTTCGACTTGAAACAGACAGGAATTTTTTCGATTTTGTAACTGGGTTCTTGTTGGTAGGCTACTAAATAGAGTGATTGATTCATACCAGTTACAGATGTGGCAGATGAAGGGTTGAGGAAGATCGATCGGTCTCGGTGAGGAAGAAACGGACGAATCGAAGATGAAGTGAAAGAATCGGACGAAACGAAGGAAAATGACGAAGGTGAAGCGAATGGAAAAACTGAAACGGTCGAATTGAAATTGAGGAGAATCGTGTTCGGTTTACACGATTCTTCATTCAATTTATTTTTATTTTTAATATTTTTATTATAACTATTATTATTGTTAAAATTTGTACCCATAATTTTCATTAAAAATTGGGCCATTACAATCTCCATACATTCTAAAAAGTTTCGTCCTCGAAACTTGTATTGCATTTTACATCTGGATATTTAGCATATAGTTCTTCATCTTTTTCCCATGTTGCTTCATCAGGTGAATGATTGCCCCATTGAACCTTAACAAAAGGAATTGTCTTAGTTCGTAAAATTCTCTCTTGACGGTCAAGTATCTTGATAGGATATTCTGAATATGTGCATCCTTCGATATCTCAATCTCTGTTGCCTTAAGCACATGACTCTCATCTGGGACATACTTCCTGAGCATCGAGATGTGAAATACATTATGTACTCGATCTAATTCCGGAGGTAGAGCAAGTCGATAAGCCAAAGTTCCTATTCTTTCCAGAGTTTCATATGGTCCAATGAATCTCGGACTTAACTTCCCATGCTTACCGAACCTCATTACTCCTCTGAATGGTGATACTTTCAAGTATACCTTATCCCCTTGCTGGAATTCTAAATCTCGTCTACGAACATCAGCCCAACTTTTCTGTCGACTCTGAGCTGTAAGTAATCTCTGTTTGATGATGGAAACATTTTCATTCGTGAGTTTGATCAACTCTGGTCCTTCCAATACTTTCTCTCCAACATCAAACCAACACTGTGGTGTTCGACATTTCCTTCCGTACAAAGCTTCGAATGGTGCCATTTGAACACTGGATTGATAACTGTTATTGTACACAAACTCTGCCAGTTTCAGATGACGATCCCACTGTCCTTGAAAATCCAAAATATATGTTCTAAGTAAATCCTCAAGGATTTGAAGCGTTCTCTCAAACTGTCCGTCTGTCTGTGGATGGAAAGTTGTGCTGTATTTCAAATTCGTTCTCAACATAGATTGTAAACTCTTCCACAATTGAGATGTGAATCGAGCATCTCGATCTGATATGATACTGACTGGTATCCCGTGCAAACACGCCACTTGATCAATGTAAAGTCTTGCTAAATCATTCATTGATGTGGTCTTCTTCATCGGTATAAAGTGAGCACACTTAGTAAGTCGATCAACAATAACCCAAACTGAATCTTTTTGTGTCGTAGTCTTGGGTAATCCGGTCACAAAATCCATAGTAATATGCTCCCATTTCCAGTTTGGTATATCCAAGTTTCTCAGTGTTCCTGCTGGCTTTTGTCTTCCAACTTTCACTTGTTGACACACTAGACACTTGGACACAAACTTTACGGCATCTTGCTTCATTCCTGGCCACCAAAATAATTGCTTCACATCTTGATACATTTTATTCTGTCCTGGATGCATGGCCAACATTGTATGATGTGAATCTTGTAAGACTTCGCCCCTGAGTGTTGATACAGCTGGAACGAATAGTCTATCATTGAATCTCAATGTCCCATCTTCATGCATTCTAAAATTTTCTTGGTTTGATTGAGCTCTTTGTAAGAAAGTATGCCATATAGGATCCTTTGATTGTGCTTCCTTAATCCTGAGAATAAGATCAGGTTGTACCATGAGATTACACAACATCGTCGTCCCATTTTGGTCATCTCTTGATTCGACATTCAGATTTAACTTTGACATCTCGTCAATGAGTTTCTGTTGCGTAGTCAATAGCATTGATCAATAACTCTTCCTGCTTTATGCATCTGCTACCGCATTACTCTTTCCAGGATGATAGTGCAATTTCACATCATAGTCCTTGATCAGCTCTAACCATCTTCTCTGTCTCATATTCAACTCCTTTTGAGTAAAAATGTACTTTAAGCTCTTGTGATCAGTGTAGATATCACATGTGGTTCCATATAAGTAGTGTCGCCATAATTTCAGCGCAAAAACAACTGCTGCCAGTTCCAAATCATGAGTGGGGTACCTTATTTCGTGTTCTTTCAACTGTCGTGAAGCATATGCAATCACCTTTCCATTTTGCATAAGTACACAACCTAACCCCTCCTTTGATACATCACTGTAGATACAAAATCCTTCATGTCCATCCGGCAATGTAAGAATAGGTGCCGTCACAAGTAGATCTTTCAACTTCTCAAAACATGCCTGACACTTAGAATCACATTCAAACTTTACTCCCTTTCTAGTTAACTTTGTAAGGGGTAATGCAACTCGAGAAAATCCTTCCACAAATTTTCGGTAATATCCAGCCAATCCCAGAAAACTTCGAATTTCTGTTACTGATGTCGGAACTTTCCAATTGGTAATGGCTTGAATCTTTGTTGAATCTACTCGGATTCCTTGAGTATCAATGATGTGTCCAAGAAATGATACAGAATCCAACCAGAAGTCACATTTCTCGAACTTTGCAAATAATTGATGTTGTCGTAGTCTCTCCAATGTCATCTTCAAATGTTCTTCATGTTCTTCCTTTGATTTGGAATAGATCAATATATCATCAATGAATACTATGATGAATTTGTCGAGCCATTCTCGGAATACGTGATTCATTAATGCCATAAATGCTGCAGGTGCATTCGTAAGTCCGAAAGGCATCACTAGGAATTCATAATGTCCGTATCTGGTTCGAAATGCAGTTTTATGAATATCTTGCTCTTTAATTCTGAGTTGATGATACCCAGATCTCAAATCAATCTTCGAGAATATTTGTGCACCTTGTAATTGATCGAACAAATCGTCAATCCTTGGTAGCGGATATTTATTCTTCACAGTGATTCGATTCAACTCCCTGTAGTCAATGCACATTCTCATGCTGCCGTCCTTTTTCTTTACAAACAGTACCGGTGCTCCCCAAGGTGACACACTAGGCCTTTTGAAACCTTTATCTTGTAGTTCCTTCAATTGTCCTTTCAATTCTTTCAGCTCTGCTGGTGCCAATCATGTAAGGTGCTTTGGATATCGGTTCTGATCCCGGAATAATATCAATAGAAAATTCCGTGCTTCGAATTGGTGGCAGTCCTGGCAAATCCTCTGGGAAAACATCTGAGAATTCTTTCACCGTGCAAATCTTATTTATTTTTGCTTCCACTTCAGAGACATTGCCACAAAATCGTTCATGCAAGCTCACGCCTTCATAACAGATCTCTTTACCCGAATTCGTTTGTAGGGTTATGATCTTTCGGTAACAGTCAATGCAAGCCTTTGCACTACTCAACCAATCCATTCCAAGAATTATGTCAAATTCTTACTATCCGAAAATCATTTCAAAAATAAACAATACGAAATACTTAAAATAATTTGCGAAAAATTGCAACTTCCTTTACGTACCTCGAATCTTCTTAACAATGTTCAAGCTACAAACCTTCCCACAATCTCCGATATGTCAAGGATTTCATATTATCCATTTCAACATTATCAAAACAATATCTAATTATCTTGGTTCTATAATATCCTAACACAATCCTAACTTATGATATTCAATCATGCTTAAGGAATGAACATCAAATTGTTTTCAAAAACAAACATTCACCATCTTCAAACAATTTTCCATTTCCTAAAAAAAATCCCAACCTTCGAATTCCTATAAAATTTTCGAACTCAAATTCCTCGAATTCCATTATCATATTCGAACTTCAATTCCAGAAACATTTAAACGACATCATTTCTTCAAATTATCATATTCGAACCTCATCAAAATCTTCGAAAAAATATGAAGTCTTCGAATTCCATCCTTAAAAATTTGTGTTCTTAACAAAAACAATTAACCCAATACACTTCAATTTAATCCAACTACACTAACCTAGCCATTTTAATTTCGAAACCAGAAAAATAAAAAATCAACACATCGAAATTATACATCGAAATTCATACCGATTTTCTACGCTTTCTGCTCAAATTCTGACTTCCTTCCAGACGTGCGCTACAGCTCTGATTTGGAGAATTTTCGAAGCTCAAAATCGGAAATTTACGAAGTCTGGAAATTTTCTTTTCGACTTGAAACAGACAGGAATTTTTTTCGATTTCGTAACTGGGTTCTTGTTGGTAGGCTACTAAATAGAGTGATTGATTCATACCAGTTACAGATGTGGCAGATGAAGGGTTGAGGAAGATCGATCGGTCTCGGTGAGGAAGAAACGGACGAATCGAAGATGAAGTGAAAGAATCGGACGAAACGAAGGAAAATGACGAAGGTGAAGCGAATGGAAAAACTGAAACGGTCGAATTGAAATTGAGGAGAATCGTGTTCGGTTTACACGATTCTTCATTCAATTTATTTTTATTTTTAATATTATTATTATAACTATTATTATTGTTAAAATTTGTACCCATAATTTTCATTAAAAATTGGGCCATTACAATCTCCATACATTCTAAAAAGTTTCGTCCTCGAAACTTGTATTGCATTTTACATCTGGATATTTAGCATATAGTTCTTCATCTTTTTCCCATGTTGCTTCATCAGGTGAATGATTGCTCCATTGAACCTTAACAAAAGGAATTGTCTTAGTTCGTAAAATTCTCTCTTGACGGTCAAGTATCTTGATTGGATATTCTGAATATGTGCATTCCTTCGATATCTCAATCTCTGTTGCCTTAAGCACATGACTTTCATCTGGGACATACTTCCTGAGCATCGAGACGTGAAATACATTATGTACTCGATCTAATTCCGGAGGTAGAGCAAGTCGATAAGCCAAAGTTCCTATTCTTTCCAGAATTTCATATGGTCCAATGAATCTCGGACTTAACTTCCCATGCTTACCGAACCTCATTACTTCTCTGAATGGTGATACTTTCAAGTATACCTTTTCAACAAATATGCCCCCCATATTTATTCTTTTTTACTAACAAAAACCAGAATTAAATCCGATTTAGATAATTTCTTGAAATCGAAGCAGTATTATCATCGTTTGGAAAAGTATGGAAACGAAGCTACCTGCTATACGGGTCGGCGGGTACGGGTAAATCAACGTTTATAGCCGCCATGGCCAAATTCTTGAGCTATGATATCTACGAATTCAATCTGCACAGAATGTCAAGCGATTCGGATCTCAAATACCTCTTGCTGCAGACAACAAACAAATCTCTGCTCGTGGTAGAGGATCTGGACCTTTATTTGGGCGAGAAATCGACGGCTGTGAGCTTATCTGGGATCCTTAACTTCATGGATGGAACCATTTCTTCCTGTGGAGAAGAAAGGGTCATGATTTTCACCATGAACAGAAAAGTAAACATCGACGCCAATTTTCTCCGGCCGGGGAGAATCGATGTTCATATTAACTTCCCCCTCTGCGATTTCACTGCGTTTAGATCCTTGGCTAGTAGCCATTTAGGGTTAAAAGATCACAAATTGTTCTCACAAGTGGAGGAAGTTTTTCAGACCGGTGCGACCTTGAGCCCGGCTGAGATAGGAGAGATCATGGTCTCGAACCGAGGCTCACCTAGCCGTGCTTTGAAAACCGTTATCACGGCTTTGCAGGCTAACTTGGGTCCGGTCGGGAGACGATTGAGCGGGTCGGCCTCGGGTAGAGAGATGAGTTGTTGGATTCGGGGGTGGTTGAGAAAGATGGACAAAATGGAATACATCCAATGAAGGAGATCAAGAATTTGTATGGACTATTGAGGGCTAGGAGTAGTAGGAAGGCTTCCATGGAGAAATTGGATGTTTACATGAATGAGAGGGAGAATTCGGATTCGAATACAACTTAGTAGGGTTTTAGGGTCTATTGATTGAATATTTTTTAGCTTGCCTTCGAAATTATTTACTGATTGACATGTACAAATTGTATTACAAATCTTCCTAGATGAAATTTGTAGGTACATTCATTGGTTTCATTTAAAACTGATTGATGTCTGATTTGGATTATGTAATGTAAGGGAAAGCATATAAGTAATTGGTGTAAGATGAACAGATATGTGATCATAATGTTGCTTTGGATTCATACTTTTAGATTACTTTGTTTTATAAGACCCTTTAAACTCTAGAAAAACAGCAAACGATTGGGGGGCCTGATGAAATTGGTGATTGTTGTGCTTGTTTTCAGAAGATTCCATAAGTTGGAGTAACCGAATCTTGTGATCTAAAGTCATAGATAGCTCAGATTTTATAAAAGTAGGAGTTTTTATTAGTTTATGTGGGAAAATGGATCCAATGAATTAATGGTTTCTGTACTAAATAAGTTTGTATGCTGGATCGTACAGTTCATGGCTTTTGAGGACAAATTAAGTTCTGTTTCTCAATCTTCTCGACTTGCTCCTTCAACGAATAACTACTCGAATAGATGGTGAAATTCAACCAATTAGGTAATAATTGTTATATAGATACACATGCGTATCCGTAAGAAAATGAAGATCGAGTCATGCATGTGTACAATGGATTGCTGATGATTTAGTCAATACTTTAAAGCATGTGTATGATGGACTACATTATCTAAATCGGGCTTTACTACTTATGATGAAACATTAATTTATCTTCTCTGAAGTTATCCAAAATCACTTGAGTCTTGGTACACAGTATTATCTTACATCAGTACAAATGATTCAAAAAAGAAGCTTAGTTTGTGGTCTCAAGTGTGCAGTAAATGGAGAGACTTATCTCTGGATGACACAGTATGGTCTAACCTCTTTCTGGAAAGATGGTGGGTGGATAATGCCACATTTTATGAACCCTTTGATTCTAAGACGTGGAGAGAGATATCTACATTGTCCAAGATCATTGTGATCGAATAGGATTATAAGCAAACACGACTGACTATAAGTCTCATGGGTTCATATGGTTTGCATGAAATCATATTTGCATAATGGGAGTAAAAGTATCTTGTTTTTTCAGGGGATTGAATATTATAAGGGAAGGAGACGATATTTCTTAGTTCAAGATGAAATTCAAAGAATTTGGGTTCTAGACGGAAAGGGTCACGAGAACTTGAATCGTTTGATTGGGAGGATGGCTATGGAGGACGAGAAGAGGAACCGTGTACTGATGTACAAGTACGTAGGACAATATCCATTTTTTCCATTGGGGACTTGGAAGCTGCTTCAGTACTTAAGTTTTGTGTATAACCTTTAGCTACCAACCTAGTCTTAAAAAGATCAACACTACCATTCGCATTATACTTGAGTTTATAAATTCACCTATTTCCAATAGCCTTCTTTCCCGGAGGTAAATCAGCGTATGATCGAAAATTAATGCACCGAGTTCATTATACATAGCAAGTTTTCATTTTGGATCAAGGATTTTCTCTATAAAGGTAGTAGGCTCTTGGTGAGAAATGGAAGAAAGAAAAGCATGGTAACTGAGGAAACTTGGGAATAAGAAACATACATATGAATAGGATAAGAAGAAGGATTAATTGAAGAAGAACAAACATAATCCCAAGTCCAAATTGGTGATCTGGTAACACCATTGGAATGTCTAGGAAATATAGGTTCTGGGCCAAACAGTGAATGTACTAAAACAAAAGGTTCAGCTGCTGAATTTTCTAAACAGGAGACTTGGGTGATGAATGTGTTGATAAAGGGAAGGTATGATCTGTGATAGATGTTGGAACTATATGAAACGTTGGTCAAGGGGAAACATGGAAAAATGTCTTCATGAAAAATAATATCCCTTAAAATAAATAAAAAAACTTGAAAGCAAGAAGAATTTGAAGTTTATACCCCTTCTGAGCATTGAAGTATCCAAGAAAAACACATGTGGTTGACCCGTGGAGAGAATTTATCCAGCTCGAGGTAAATATCAAATATCTTCCAAATAGACTGCGTGGCTCAAGTATCTTGCAAAGAAGAGAGAATTACAACACTAACCTAAAAGCAGTTGCGAGATCTTGATGATCCAACAAACAGAAAAATTTCATCTGCTAGCAACCTCTACATTTCTTATTTATTTTACATCGATTTTTGAAAGAATTTACAGAGGCAGAGAGAGAATGGGAAATGAATAATAATAATAAAGAAATCTGTTACCCTTATATTTGAGCATACCAAATATGATGGCTCCCACATGTCCTCTACACCAACACATACATTAAAAGCCACATGCATGGGCAAACAAAAGAGAAGGATTTAATTTTCCGTCAGGGGAGAGAGAAAGAAATAAAGGGGGAGGGAGACCGAAAACGGAGTGATGGTTTTTCTTCTTCTTCATGACGCCTCATCCTTTCTTTCTCCGGAGAGGAATTCCTCTTTCATACATGGCTCTATTTTTGTACGAAAGAAACACTGCAATTCATCAATATGATATTGAAAAATTATAGTGGACTAGGTCGCAGTGATTTTCCCATCGTTTTGGGTTTTTCATGTAAAAAGTTGATGTCCTATTTATTTTATGTATATTTATTTATTAAACCATCTGGACTTATTTTTGGGTAGAACAAAATCTATCTTGCGGTGGTAAATTTCGTACATCTTAGTCCTTTCGGTGAAAAAAAAATTGTACGTCTCAGCCCTTGATTACATTAACTGTCAGCTGTCGCTATCTGGACCGTTGGATAAATTGTTTAGACTGGCACGTGTGATGAAAGTGTCAAACTGTTTTACCGGTAAGTTTAAGAATTACAAAACAAATTATCATATACTAGTGAAAATAAAGATATTTTTATATTAACTAGAAAAATTCCAAATAAAAGTCCTATTTTTTTCAAGATAATTTTAACATCTTATTAGATGCACACAGGATATCATTCAGAGGGAGACGAATATCAATACGATTCTGAGATTGAAAGAACCCTACATCGACACATGAGAGATACTCGTAGGAGACAAGAAGAAGAAGAACGAATTACTATGGCGGAGAACCAGAGTCTAAGACAGCTAGCAAATCCTAACTTGGATCAGCAGCCCCTCTGCATTACTTTTCCTACTCTTGCTACTAATATCAATTTTGAATTAAAGTCTGGTTTAATACATCTCTTACCCTCTTTTCATGGTCTTGCAGGTGAAGATCCTCATAAACACTTAATGGAATTTCACGTTGTTTGCACCACCTTGAAACCAACTGGGATCACTGAGGAACAAATCAAGCTGAGAGCTTTTCCTTTCTCATTAAAGGATGCTGTGAAGGATTGACTATTCTATCAACCTTCCGACTCGATCACTACATGGAACGATTTGAAGAGGTAATATTGGGATTTTTGACAGATTACCCCCTATGATTTCCCAAATAGGCGAATTACCCTAAGTGGTTTGAAAATATGCATTTTACCCGCCTGTGGTTTACAACAAATAGGCATTTTACCCCCTATGGTTTACAAAATAGACAGTTTACCCCCTACATGTAGGTTGTAGTTCACACCTATTCACAAACTATAAAGGGGTAAAATGTATATTTTCACAAACCACAGGAGGTAAAATGCATATTTTCAAACCACATAAGGTTAAACTGCCTATTTCGTAAACCATAGAGAGGTAAAATGCCTATTTTCAAACCACAGATGAATAATTTATCTATTTGACAAACCACAAGATAGTTATTTGCCACTAGCTCTTTTAATCTATAATGGAACAATGTTTAATATCGTGTAAAAACTGATATTAGCAAAATAACCGACTTAAAAAGTGGGAAATAGTGTGAAAATTTTGAATAAATGATTTAAATTACAGATTGATGTTATTAATCTCTTAACTTTCCATAAAAAAAATTTTTTAATAGTGATAAAAATTCCAGCAGAATCATAAATATACCTTTGATGACAGTAACTCTTGTACAAGACCCACGGCCTACATACACCAGAACTAAATAAATTGCGACGTTTTCCTGAGCAAAACTTGTTTAGAAAAATGTGAAATGCACAAGGTTATCTGGTACTAGCCTGAGTTGGAAGTAAAGAAAGTGCGGATTGGATCAAATTCCCTAACTTGCCTCTCAAATTGGTAATGGTATTCGATAACGGTTCACATAAGCCCGAATGTTCCCATGTCGATTCCCTTTCTTGTAGTTCTTGGAGTTGCCTTTCCAAATATGTTCTAAGACAGACATCCGAAATGTTGATTAAACTAAGGGAATCATTCGTGTGCATGAATTTCGTGACAATCACTCCTGCCAGAATCGACTGATCTGCCTTCACAAGCTCGGATAAAAAACATGGGAAGAGAAGTATTGCGAAGAGAGAATCAGGATTTTCATCGTTTTTCTCACCTACAATGATGCTATCATGATTGGAGGTTGACGATCGAGCCTCCTGGAACCGATGATAAAAGTTACCAACCATATAGCAAAGAAAAGAGAAGGTGGAACCATACGAGGGTTTGGTGATGATAGTGGATAAAATTCCAGAAGATAATACGAGAACGATGAAGAAATGGTCCCGAGCAAGGTTATCTGGTATACTGCCTTCTTTTAACTTGTTCTCGACGACATCCAAGCACTGCAGCTGTATTGCTTCGTATGGAAGCATTAATGCCAATTTAAGAGCTAGAAAGCAATCTACCTCCCTTGAAGTTTTGGTCAGATTACGAGTATCGTCTTCATCGAGTAATATCCCATGACTTTTTGATGAATTTTGATCAAGCAATCTCAATACGTCGATATGACTGGAGACTGTTATCATTTTTGTGGTAACTGTCAACCAACAAATATGAAGGGGATGGATTGAAAAAGTGTTGCTTCTCTTTGCGTCTTTCTCTGTTGATTCATCTTGAAAGCTTTCCCAGCCTTCGTCCCAGTCATCGTTGCTCCAGTTATTTGCAGCATCAGACAACTCAGCAGAAGCACCTTCATCTATTCGAGTCGTAAAGAGCCCCTCCAACTCGGCCAACACATACAGCAATGCATTTACGTGCAATGCAGTTGTGGCTGATTCTGATACTCGTACAAAGCAGGAAACAGCAGAATCCACGGAAAGAATATCTTCTGGAATAATTTCCAGGTTAGGCGAAATCGTGGCAACCAACTGTGAAGATTTAAGGGCCACCAAGGTAATTGAAACGTCTTTTGCGTTTGGTTCTTCAGCTGAATTCTCACGATTTGCAGTTCGATCCTGCATATCATCCCATCCTTCCCAAGGCAAAAGATAAGCGGGCCACTCGAAAGACAGCACTTCCAGATTTTTCTTTCTACCGGAGATGAATTGCATGAGCACCAAGGCATGTACTCGAAGATGACTAGACAGCTGCAAGTTGTCGGAGAAAATTGACAATCTATCCCAAACGGCAAGCCTAACAGTCCTCAGGTCGCCCAAGTCTCCTTTGAGTTTACTCAGAGACGATAGCAAGTAATGTAGACTCCGGTTTTCGCTGGACCCAATGGTTAATTCTTGCAAAATAGTTTCCAATATACTCAGGTATAGGTTTGGAAGATCTTGAACATTAAGAAAACATTTGGAAGCTGTTTTTGTCAACTCTGATCCAGGTGGGAGTTGTGCTACAACTTCGGTAAACAATCGAGCTATAGCTTCAAATCCACAGCCTCCAAAAATCATTGCTCTGCAGAAGTTAAAGATTTCAACAGCAACATTACATATAAAACCATAGCCCACATGGTTAAACACAGTGGCCCAACCGATATTAGGAGAAACCATCTCCTCGTCCAGCAAACTTAGGAAAACTTCAAGACACGTCGCTGAACATTTAGAACATAACTTTTCGCCTGAAATATCCAATGGTGACAATTTCTCCACATCATCCATCAATCTGAGCCAGAAACTTATAAGTTTAACAAGACACTCTTTCCCAGTTGAGTCAAAAGGAAAGTTCCGCAAATTTTTATTGGCCGGGAAGATGGCAGTAAAAAAGCGCTTCACTACATCCAAGACACCTGGATGTTCAACGAATCTAATATGCTTTTTACAAGTATCATATGTCAGCACAATTTCATTTATAAAGATGAGCAACTCTTCAGGATTCTGAAAATGAGTTTCCCTCTCTGCTGTAGCTTCTAGAGTTGCCAAAGAGCTAGATATATATTGAACGTAGACATATTTCCACGATAAAAGACCCTCAGGTGCTCTATCACCATATATATGAGCAAGGTTCTGAACCATTGTTGCTAATACATCCACGTTATTCTTATCAATTTGAGCACAAACTTCACTATTTAAGCGACCCAAGTTTAGATCTTGTACTCCGGCAATGTTCTTAAAATTTAGGTCCTTAACAAAAGAGACCCTATCACATTCTTGCTCAACAATTTTGCAAAACTGAGCTAGCCCAATGGCATTTGGTTGATTTCGCTCAATTGCAGAAGGTAATTCTTGCGACTCCTGAAGCCGCAAATAGCAGTCAGAGAGAAGACCGTAAATAAATGCAAGCCTCTGCTTGTCGCGCCCATCCAACGCAGGGTAGACAGATAATGTAATGACTTTAATGGCCTCTCCAGCAGAAGCAAGTATTTCTTCCCTAAAATGTGAAACTTCCGCCATGATGTCATCAACACTCCAAACCTCAGAAACAAGTATAGTACCCAGGTGATACAGAAGCACCTGAAACCAACAATGACATGTGAAACATATTTTGACATATCAAAATATTAATTTTTTTAATGGCTTATCATGACTACAGTACATAATATACCTTGTTGTGCTCCAAGCCATAGGTATGAGCCAGAATTAGAGCATCCTTCAATATGTGCTTCTTCTCCAGTTTAACTGAGTCAACAAGTGAAAACACAGCACCCTGTATATAATCCATGTCTCCAGAAAAAAATCTGGAGGTTTCCACACCAGGAATTATTTTCTCCAAGACTCTCGATTCATCTGCTAGATGTTTCTGTTGTTCTAATTTGACTCTCCATTCATTCCAAAATGTTGATTGCGCTTCATGCACATTATTCCATTCATCTGGATTAGATAGAAATTATTTTTAATCATAATAATTAAAAGAAAAGCATGTAGAAGATAATTGAAAAAAAGAATCACCAATAACATTTGGACCAATGAAATTCTATATAAAAAGCTAGGCTTTCTCGTTTTATAGGCAGTAAGATCACCTGAATTGAGTGATTTGTGTTTCTCTTTAAACTTACTCAGCAGCAGCTCTCTCCTTTGAGAAGGATTCTCACATTCCATGCCGTAGTTGTGCAACAAACTATATATCATCCCCATGTTCATTAGGCTGGAAAATTCATGATAGCTTCCCCTTAAACTCAGCTGTGCCTCAATTATTTCAACTCCATGGAAGGCATCTATAAGATTTAAGAGTATAGAACACCCTAAAACATCATCCACATCAGAAACAGGTGGTTCCATGATTGATTTGGCAAGGGAGCCAATCAAATCATCTCTTGGGGTAAAATGATTCCTCGTCAACCACGATAAAATAGTCGTCACTGCTCTTGTCCTCGTACTCACATTTTGGTATGAAGATGCTGAATCTGAAGCAAGTTTTTTGCCAACTTCTGCCTCCTCACTCAACTCATGCAAAAATGGGAGCCATGATGCAGCAAAAGATACAAGTTTCCCATTCTCTCTGAAAAGGGACTCCCAATCCCATCCATTTTCTGAGAACATATTCTCAGCCATCACAGAAATTAAATTCTTCACCTTAGCAAGCTGTGCTTCCTGATCCTCAAAACTGACATCAACTGTCCCCGAAATACTACCTCTATAGGAGGAAACCTGTTCCAAAAGTTCTGAAGGCCCTCTTCCGGTTAACGTAATCAAAGTTTCACAGCGATCCTGCATGTCGAGATCTTTCCACTCATGGAGTAGCTCCCCAATTGATTCTTCATCACAATGGCTCAAAGCAAAACCTAAAAGCAGTTTTTGGGATTTTGAATCCATACTTTCAAGGACTTGACTTCTGGCAATTGCAGCACACAAGTCCCAAATGGAGCCATGACCCTTTTTGGCCAGCACAAGGCATAGATCAAAAGCCAGCTGTACATCTCCAGCAAACGCCGCCTCTCTTGCGATCAATTCTTGAACATTTGAAATACCTTCCTGTGTGCTCAGTCCAAGAAGTTTAGCAATTTCAATAAGTTCCTCAACATTTAGATAAGCTCCACTTTTACCAGTAATGGCCAACTTAATGATTTCCATAGGATCTTTGATTTGCCTAAATGCCATTGGGAGAAGGTTGACTCCAAGATTTGGAAGTCTAACAGTAACAGCATCAATGACATCAGCCTCTACCCTGACAATTCTGCTGCCAGGAAAAATATTAAGACACTCCTTGGCCTTCCAGATCTGGATATAAATTCCAGAAGACTCGGTCAATTATTTAAACAGCAGGTTTCAGAATATACCATAAGGGGAATTTTAAACTGTTGAAGCTTGCAACAGCAGAGGCGTAAAGGAAATGTGGTATCATAAAATAAATAGTAAAAATTAAGTTTCAGCGACAACAACTAAGTCTTTAATTCGAATGGATCGGGGAGTAAAAATTAAGTTTCAAAGTGACTAAATAATGCATGACTGGAGAAGCCAGAAGAGTAGCGAATAGCAGCAGTAGCAAGAACACGTTGCTTGAAGTTAGGTTTTCGTGCTAATTTGCTCTATGGGAAACCCAGAACAGCAAGATTATTGCAATAATTTCATAAAGCTTTATGATAATCAGTTGAAGGTGATGAACAAGATGCCACCACTTAACCCTATAAAGTGGGAGCTTTTATGCCCCGTACAAGCATTTCACTTCACATAAGAGTAATGAAACTAATTTACACAACAATTTCAAATTGTTTAGCAAATAACCTGCAAGTAAATCCATCCCATGGTACTATTCAGCTACTAGGAAGAAATATTAAGGCTTACCTCAGGACAAGCAAGACTGGGTGCTGAGTAAAAATACTCTCTCGCTGCTTGGATAACTAGATTTTCTCCCTTATCTGTTCCCAAAGCAACAGAACTGGTACCTTTCAAATAATTCCTTGCTAGTAAAAATTTTCCAGATTTAAGCAACGCCCTGCAGAACTCGATCAACATGTACTCTAAGTCTAGAAAAGGAAACGCCTTTTCTTGCAGGGATAGTAAATCATGCCACAAGTTTGCCCAATCATGGTCCGTTCGGCCTGACTGCAAACGAATAAATTTGGAAAGTGCAAGGCGAATAATTTGTTTTGCACTCTTTTCATCTTTGCATGCATCCAGGAAAAAACTTATGGGCTTTGGAACCTGATCACAAATGTAAAAAATTTCTTTAAAACATGCACTTGCTAAAATGACACGTCATCGTAACAAAACTGAGTGATCTCAGGCATGTGCATCTACAAAGGTATTCTTATTAGAAAGGTCATCACTGCAGATGTTTTCTGAAAGAACAGGTCTAAAAAAACCAAGCAAATCACAAAACCCACTTCATCCTATAATCTTCTTGTATTAAGATAAGAGATAAACAACATGCACCACAATCAAGACAAGACTTGTATATTCCGCTTTTCAATTCAAAATTTCCTGAATGTAAAAGAAAAGGCCATCTAAGGTGTCCCATCACTCCCTTCAATACCATTAAATGTCAACATTTCTCTTCAATAATATTCTTACGAAGTAGAATAATTATTTTACAGGTTGTAAAGAAAGAGAATCCATTTAAGGCATCACAACATCAGAGTGCAGACAAAATAAGATACGTAAATGACATTGGCTTTTTTTAGTATCCATATAAAAAAAAAACTGCATGGAACAGGTAATCCTTGTAATGAACATGAATATCCATGTATTACAAAGAGAGGAAAAATTAATAACACCGATATATAAAACACAGAAAACTTAATCGGCACCAAGCGACAGAAACTACTTGATAGTACGCCAACAGTCTTCCTGCTTCGACATGACCTTCCGCAAGTTTGAGTCTTTGCTTGATATCTTCACCTGCAAGATATGTCAATCCAAATCAATTTCAGAGATATTCAACACTTCAACTTTAAATCAAGACTTCAATATTATAGCACAATGTTAAGACAACTAAATCCAAAACTACCAATTCAATTTTTTTGTAAATAACGAGTTACTGTATTTCACATATATATTTTCACAGTTCAAACTAAGATTTCTTACTTTCATCACCCCTTAATTTCTCAATGTAATCAACTACTGAGGATTCAACTAAGCCTTTTACTTTCTTCATTTGGTAAACTTAGATTTTACCATTTTTACCTTTACTTGCTTTTCTCCATAAAACGTGGGGATTAAATCAGTTTAAAAAATAGAAAAAAACCAGGAAAGTCACAGCTCATCCTGTCAGAAGCTGTTTCATTATTTTTAAGAAAAATGGACAGCAAGAAATGTTTTCAAACAAAAAGTTAGATCAGTTCAGAAGCTATATGTTTCCAAAATAACTTAATGTAGAAAAGGATTGAGCAAATGACCACAATACGACTCTAGGGTCATTTTAAGTACTTGGTCATTCCCACTGACATACTCAAGTGCATACGCTGGAGACACATACATCTGAGATTGACATGCTCTCAGTAAAATGTTATACTTGATTAGGCATTCAAGAGTGTCGACCTCAGAAATTTACCTCGCATCTGTAGAAGTTTAGAAAGAATTGCAGACATGGTACTCCACCGATTCACATCAGTGCACAAATATACACATTCGAGAGAACAATCCACCAATTTTGTCTCATTTTTGAAAAACCGATTATTTACCAAGTCCCTGCATGCTTCTTCAACTATTATTAAGCACAAATCTAGTTTATTTTGTGCAGCAATTTCTTTCAGCCATCTGACCAAAAATGAATCTACATTCCTATCTAGTGCCAGATAACCAGACGGAACTTCATCTTCAGAAAATGTCATTGAGGGAACCTTGTGCACAAATGGAATAGCCATTTTGTCTAATCTATAAATGACATTATCTTCTCTGACACCCATTAGCATCAACTTGAATTTTTCATAATCTGGTAATTGTTCCCATGCAGCAAGGCTCATAGAAAAGTTTCTTTTATCTTCAATTTCATCAGAGTATATAAGTTGCTGCAAGTAAAAGATATCTCCACGAAACTGCTGCAATTCAGGGATCCCCTTATCAATTGCAAAATCAACCAAGTGCATGCAACTGTCTAACTGTCCACTGAACTCGTCAATTTCTCTAGCTCTTTTCTTGTACCAAGAAGAAAGTTCAGAAATGGATGGCCATTGAAACGTCGTGTATTTCATTAGAATGGGTTCAGTCATGATCTGGAAACTCTCATGGTTACTATGGGAAATGTTGATAAATGATACCATCTTCTCACATTCAACCCAATCCTCATCACGGAGGACAATAGTTGAAGGAGCAGAAATTCCTGGAAGCAGTTGCGCATATGATTGAATTGGAATTGTCTCGGGTATAGCAGCTAAAACTTCTAACATGGAGGGAATCAAAGAATACGGATGTCGCTTAAATAAAAGATTCAAGGCACCAATCTTCCCACTTTCTGCAAGTACTAAACCAACCTTACTAAGAGGCAAATCACGGAATCTGCTATACTCCTGCATAGAGAATCTGCAAAGCTAAGTCATTATGCTGCAAGTCAGTGAAAACCACAAGAATACTGTAAACCCTATAGAAAGAATGGTGGATGAAAAAACAGCAATTTGTTCGGCTTCAATCTTGAAGTAATCATTGCAACGAAAACTTCAATGATGCAAAATCTGGTTCTTTCTACAATAAAATGAACACCAAAATACAGTTATGTACACATGCATGTACTTAGTGGAGCATTAAAGATGATGAATCTGTAACCAAGCCAATTGACAACTCAAAAGGATGAAAAGGACAAGTAGCCCAAGAATGAAATGCTACTCCATGACAATCAAATTTCCAGAAACACACATTAAGGGAAAATTATCTGAGGGTTTTAAGGAGACTGTGTCAGGCTCCCCAAATTCTAAGGATTGATTCATGTGTTTCGGCTGACAGTGACTGAAGACATAGATCTCTTTCACTGATGATATGAAGAGATCCTAACAAAATGATTTTGAAATACATTTTACATATATGAAATCAGAATCTGTTTCAGATTTAAAAATAAAATAAAACCTGTGAGCACGATTTCAAGCAAAACAAATTCCTGCTAAGAAAACTAAAACAGGACACAGGGCAATGAATTTTCTGGCACCACAGATGAGAAATTATACAAATGAATTATAAAGCATCAGATAAAGGCAATCTGCAACCACTTATTATCACCTGCCCATGTTTATCCCAAGAAATGTCTCTAGCCTGTCTCTGAACTGTAATAACTTGAGTCTTGCAAGACGAAAATCCCAAGTTTTCCTACACTCATTATCTTCTGACTCAGAAAATCTGTAGAAGTCTGTTATGCGGAGTCCAAAAGAAAGTAAAGTCCTCACTGCATCTTCTGTTGGTCCTACTTTGCCTACACATTGAGAAAGTATGAAAACTTGGTCCTTGATTGTGGGCAATATAGTATTTATCTCATGCACTCCTTGGATGGACGATAACCATTGTGACTTTAGCACTTTATCTTTGTCCAGCCCATGACGATCAGCAAAATCAACAGCAGACTGATACCTTTGGTCACTAATCAGTTTATCATAGATTTCAGAAACAGATCTTTTTACCAATGACACTAAGCTCCATTCCAGCTTGGAAACATCAAACTGATTAGGCCTCAGAAGCGTGACATGCTCAATAAGGCTAGCACGCTTCTCGTCAGATGATCTATAGCTCTCTTCTCGCGTGGTAATATTTAAAAGAAAAACAAGCCCAGGGTATTTTTTTGTTCTTTCTAAAATGGGCAACGAATATACAACATTCTTTTCTGATGCTGCACTTACACAACTGAGAATGCCAACCATGGCAATGGTGCCGTTTCTCTTTGCAACCATAACTATATCATCAGACCACCAGGTAAAATCGACAACATCAGGAAAAAATTCTGCCCCGCTGCTCGATGTTTCAGTCATCACCTTTAAGTTGTGGCTCTCACCAACAAAAAAATTTGATAGAGAACAGGTTTTTTCATCAAATTTAAAAGTAAACAAGCATCCTTCCGTGTCCAGGGTAGCAACAAATTTTCTGTGCGGTGAAAATAGTATCTTTGGAGAAGTTAGTAGACCATGGTACTCTTCGGGTATGGAATACGATCCTTCAAAATTATAAAACACTAATGGCTCCACCTGTAAGTTTTTTCCCCTTCGCCACAGAGAAACAGTACAAGATCCTACGAGAAAAAAGTGACAAAAGTTAAATATATAATATTTACGTCAGTGCTTCTTTTCTCAAAAGAAAGAGCACATTATCTGGGAGGGAAAAGGTACTTAGTTCACAAGGACTTTAACTAGGAATTTCTGAAGTTTCAAAAGATGTATTGAACCTATTTCCTGACAAACATAACTAGTAACCGTCACCTATAGCCATATCAAAGCTAATTCTTCCTGTTGGTTCAAAGTCCCTAACAGTTAAGTTTCTACGACGGGAAACAATCAGAAAAAATAATACAATAGTAATTTCTTAAACCTTGAGATATTGTGTAGAATTCTCCAGTTCTACCAAGAACAATTGCTTACCAAAGTTAAGTATATTAAAATAAACGAATAAAAATCAAAATTGTGGCATGTCATGTGGACTGTGGAGTAGAGAAAAAGAGTGAAAATAATACCAGAGCTCTTGTTAGATGTAGATTGGATATCTCTAGTGCTGCTGACTACAGCAAGCAAAGAAAGTTTAGGGCAATAATCGCAGCAGTACACATACTGAAGACGCTGCCTTAGCATCGATGTGTTATTCAAGGCTTGTGCTGAGAAAATGGATGCACTTGGATCCTTAGAGATCTCAATATCATGAAATGAACCATCTAAAAGAAAAATAGTGAAGGAGCACCTGAAAAAAAAAAAACTTTGTTTTGGCTCAAATGCTAGAACTCACGGAAAGGTTTATCAGTTGCAACTGTGATTGTAATGAATAATATGAGAATATCCAATGAAATAAGCTTACAAGGGGGACGACTTCTCATAAGTATTATCCTTCACAATCAAACCAACAATAGGCAAGGTGATATTTAAATGCCTCTTGGCAATCCTAGTTATTTCCTCTCCATTTGGTTTGATAATGTAGATTGTATTCATATCATCAACAACACCAAGTAACTCATGAGATTCAGACCAAGTTCCGCACATAAATGTGCCAGTACTCCCACCTGCATAAGAAAAACCAGTACATATAAGATATATTTTCCAGTCAAATAAATGTTCTACAAATCAAACAGCGTCGGAGATCTCCAAAGATCATCCTTCAATGATTTCATGGAGAAAAAGATGGAGCCAGTCTATAGCATGGTGGGCAAAATGCCAACGCCAAATTTTTATTTTGTGTTTCACTAAAAAATTGTCTGGGGGATAAAAATGTGATTGACATATATCACAATTGAAAAATCATGAATGTTGTATTACTTTGATAGAATAATATCACAAATTTTTCAAAATTACTATATAAATTATGTTAGAACGTAAAATAAAACTTTTTTTTTTTATCGAGCAAGTAACATATATAAATAGGTACCATAGATACACCAGAAAGCCTAAAAGTTTACAAATCAAAAGAAAAGAATAAAAAACAAAAACGAAAGACTTAGTATAAGATACAACTAATTGGTTCTCTAATCCAATCTGAAAAAGAGTAACTGAATGTCCTCTTTTTCTGTTCTTAATCCAAAACCAACTCTTGAATTTGATTAAATCCACCACCGTGACTCCTTCTTCAACCGTGCTTCGAAATATTATTCTGTTTCTCTCTATAGCCAAATTGACCAAATAATCGTCTGCCAAATTGTTAACCACTCTTTTAATCCCTTTGAGTATGTCCAAAGTCCTATGTGCTGAATGACGTGATCTTTGGGCTCATGATGCAAAACAACTGATATTCCCAGCCAAGCATAGCACTGCATCCAGACAGTTGGTGAGACTCCATACAGAAGAAAAATAAATGTTCCATTGTTTCTTCCTCCTCCTGGCAAAAATCACAAAGGTCCAATATTGGTCCCATTCTGATATTCCTATAATGCAGATTGACCTTGGTGGGAATACGATCCTTAAAAATCTTCCAAATCAAGGTTGTTACTTTGTTTGGAGAGTAACTATTCCAGATGATCTCATAAGCTGAAGAGCAAGAGTAATTTCCTTTTATCTCATGCTTCCATATCCATTCGTCGTTTTTGCCCTGTAGCACGGTGATCCTGTTGATACAAGATAACAAATCTGTAAATAATACATGTTCCCAAGAAAATAACTCTCGTCTCCAATCCCAAATCCAAGACCAAACCCCCTCCTCCCAGACCCCGATATCACTAATGAGTATGTATGTATCCCTAGCAATGGTAGCTAGTCTAGGAAAAAGAATTAGTAAGCTGTCAGTCCCTGCCAAACATCCTTCCAAAATCTAGTATGAGTCCCATCACCCACCCGTCTGACCAATCCCCCTGTAAACCAGTCTAAGTCCTTATTGAATATAGTTTTCCTAATGTCCTTCCACCAAAAAGAATAATGTTTTTCATTTGTAGCCGAATTCAAACTACCCGTCAAAGACTCCCAAGACAAAGGTCCGTATTTTGATATCAACACTCTTTTCCATAATGTATTCGACTCCTTGATTATGTCTCAGGCCCATTTTCCCATTAAAGCCATATTGAAATAGTTCAAGTTCCTCACCCCCAACCCTCCCTTGACTTTTGATTTACACACTTCTGACCATTTAACCCACGCGATTTTTCTATTACCCAAGATGCGAGTCTTTTTCTGAATCTTTCAACCACAGGTTCTCGTAATAATTTCTTTCTCGAGGAAGCCCCAATCGGTAGACCCAGGTATTTAAATGGCAAATTTTCAATGTCGCAGTTCAAAAAAGTTGCTATTGCTTCGACTGTTCTCAAATCCACATTTACTCCAATCAATTTACTCTTGTAAAAGTTTATTTCGAGGCCAGATAAAAGCTCAAAAATACGAAGGATAGCCTTGAACACTGTTCCATTTCTCATAGTTGCCGCACCCACAAAAAGGGTGTCATCCGCAAACTGTAAATGTGAAATTACCGTGTCGTCCCTGCCAACTTTGATTGCATCTGGCAACCCGATTTCCACAGCCTTGTTGACCATTCTACTCAATGCCTCAATGCCTCAGAGACGATAACAAAAAGGAATGGTGATAGTGGATCCCCTTGACGCAAACCCCGTTTTAAATCAAATTCCTGTGAAGGGCTACCATTGACCAAAACTGAAGCTTTGGCACTAGAGACGCATTCCATGATCCATCGTCTCCATTTTGTATCAAAGTTCATCATATCCATTATATGTTCAAGGAAGCTCCAATTAAAGGAATCATATGCTTTTTCAAAGTCAACTGTGAAGATCATTCCTTTTCTTTTTGTTTTCTTTAAATCATCAATTAACTCATTGATCACCACAATCCCATCAAGAATATGACGTTGTCCCAATTGTGAAACCGAAATCACCTTGTCAAGTACTCTAGAAAGTCGACTGGCTAGCACCTTCGCCAATATTTTGTAGACACAACCTATCAACGCAATAGGCCTAAATTCTTCGATCTTTGTCGGATTATCTTTCTTAGGTATCAAGACAATGAAAGACGGATTTCCCCCTTTGACTATCTTCCCATTGGTGTGAAATTCCATAAAAAATCTCAAAAAATCCTCCTTTAAAATGTTCCAAAATTTCTTAATGAAACAGAAATTGAATCCATCGGGTCCAGGGCTTTTGTTACTTTCACAATTACACACTGCCAGACGGATTTCCTCTTCTGAGAATGCCATTGTTAGATTGTTATTATCGGAGATAGTCAATTGATCAAACCTGATGTCATTGATCTGAGGCCTGTCCCACATATCTTGGCTGAAATGATTCGCATAATGAGATCGGATCCCATCCTTTATTCCCTGTACTGTATCAGTCCAAGTACCATCAATGAATAAACCCACAATTTCATTTCTTTTCTGTCGACGGTTTGCACATTTGTGAAAGAAGCGAGAGTTTATATCACCCTCCTGTATCCATCGAATTCTTGCTTTCTGATAGAGTAATGTATCTTTCATTCTGATTGCATCCTTAAATTTAATAATTTCAGTCCTGTGTGAATTTTTCTCATCCACTGTTAGCTCCCTCTGATCCAAAATCCAATCCCATTGTTGTATTTTGCACTTTGTAGCCTCGATAGTTTTATCTATCATCCCAAACACTTCTTTATTCCAAATCTTTACGCTATTTTTCATTGATTTAAGCTTTTCTTTGAAAATAAACCCACCCCATCCACGAATATTGTCTTTTTTCCATTCGTTTTCCACAAAACCTTGGTATTCATTGTTTTGTTGCTAAGAGTCCGACACTCTGAATGGCTTAGGCCACGACATGATTTTTGAGCAAAATTGCGCAATGGTCGGATGAGGTTTATTGCAATCCCCATTGGGTTGTGTTCGGCCATTCCCTAAGCCAATTCTGTGAGATAAGAAATCTGTCAAGGCGGCTAACACACGTACCATCAGGTCTGTACCACGTGTATTTTCTGCCAATCAATGGTAAATCAAGAAGGCCTGTTTTGTTGATAAAAGCATCGAATTCAGTGTCATCTTGAGAATATTCATTTGAATTTCTGCCCTTCTTTCTTTTGTATGCCGTCTTGCATTAAAATCTCCGCACATACACCACCTCGTTTCTTGTGACTGTTCTATATTGTTGCAAATAATTTCCCATAGAATTCTTTTGGAGGCTATATCACCTTGCGAAACGTTGGTGATAGCACATTTAATTTTTGCTTGTCCCCAAAATCCTACCACCCCCAATAACCCTTCTTCACCCCCAACAACTTTCCATTTGGAATGCAGAATTTTTCCATATGCAAAGTAACCCACCTGCTGTCCCCATTGCTCCTTTGTAGACCAAGTTAAAATCGTCATCAGTCCAAATAGATTTGCAAAAAATCTGTAGTGAGCATGTCAATCTTTGTTTCTTGAAAACAAAGAAAATCGATCCCCTCCTTCGAAACAAATTCCCTTCGTTTTCCCCTTCCCCTAATCCTCTTATGTTGTAGCTTACAATCTTCATTGACGACCATTGGCATCCCCAACCTCTTCAACATGTCTGTCTTTTGTGTAAATAGCTGTCATGTCTCTTCTCTCCATTGCCATTAATCGGTTTATGATTTCCTTGTCTTTTCCTTTGCCGATAATCCCAAGTTTCTGACCAATACTCCATAATTCCATTGCTGCCCCTAGAAGATTATCATCCATCTGATTTTGGTTTCCACTCTGTGTGTTTTTTCCATCCACACAGTAAGATGTTTTGGGGCTATGGATCTTAAATTGCTTTTTCCTTTGATATGTTTTTCCAAATTTCCTTTCCATAGCCTCTTCTGTCTCCTTGACACTGCTTTTGCAAGGAGTTATACCTTGGTTGGTAGTATTCTCCAGATTATTCTCGATATTGCGTGGTGGTTCCTGTAGTGATTGGTCCGCCACAGCTTTAATATTCTCAAGTGATGTATTTATTAGGAAGTCTTGCAATCCCAGATTCACAACACTTTCATTACAGTTATGCTCAATCCGTTCCTGAGCATTTGAATGAAAATCAAACTCTGTTATTGGAGCAACTCCGTCATCAGTTTCAATAAACATTCCACAGTCATTCTCATTAACCTTCATATCTGTTTATTCCCATAGTGTTTCTGGAACAATACTCTGATTCAGAGACGGAAACGATCTGTTAAACTTTTTCTATTCCGAGTGCCATGATTTTTCAGTCTGAACATTCGATGAATGTTGAATAGATATGTCTTCCATTAGGCGGATGGGATAAGTACCACCATCTGTTTCAGCAATTACAATCTTATTGATAAATGCCAAGGATGTGGTGGATATCAAGAATCGACTACAATCTAACATTTCCCTGTTCAATGTTTCTTTGCTGACCTCAAGTAAAAAGCCGAGTGAATTGGCTAAACTATTGAAGAATCTCAGATTCAGGCATGTGGTGGAATGCCTAACAGTTGATCCACACCTCGCGTTTCGGAATGCTCGAATCTTTATCCCACAGACTGATTTCAATAAACCAATTGCCCAACCATTCATTATCCTCCTTAAATGATTTATCCAGATTTTCCTTCTTATCATCCTGTAAAAGGACCATCGGTCCGCACATGGGGAGGATTCTTATACTGCCAAAACCATTCATTCAGAGATCTTGTTGAGGTCGCACTCTGTCCTCTGGTTTAAGAAGTTGTCCCAAAATGCATCCCTCAACCCAGTCCATTTCTTCATGTTTAGTGTTAAAGATTAGTTTATGGCCTTCATAGTGATGATTTCCTTGGTTATTCACAACCTGACCCTGATTTTTCCTTTTGAGGGTGTCTGCATAAGATGAGCCATTGAAGGTACCCAGCTTACTGTTCTCTATAATGTTGTGATTGCTTCTCTGATTTGCCATTTCTGAGATTCTGTCAACCCTTGGTCGATTAGCTCTTATCTTATAGGATCCAATCCATATCTGGTTTATTTTCTGAATCTCCATATTTCCTTGGAATCGCACAAAACCAAATTTATTCCCTCTGATATCTCTTCTAGAAGGTACAAAAACCTCCTTAACATTCCCCAACTTGCCAATCTGCTGGAAAATTGTTGAAGAAAGGTACCGAGTTTTCATTGAATCGCCTCGGAAATTCTGGAATTTTTCGCTGCTTGTGGTTTACTTCTTGTGCCCCCGGGACTTGTCTGTAATTGCCGTGACCGTGCTCCCGCTCAACCGATCTGTCCGCAGGCTTATGGACGGCTCGTTCTCTCTCAGAAAAGGTTGGGATATGGTTTGATGGCATGGGTCCATCCTGTAACTGACTGCGCGGCTGAAAGTGTTGCGTCGGGAAGTGACTGCGCGGCTGAAGGTGGTGCGTCTGGAAGTGGAGGCGCTGCTTAGGGTTTAGGTTCGGTGGTTTTACTGCCTCTCCTCTCAATTTTTCTCTCACTAGGGTTACATGCTCCATGATTGGTTAGAAGCATGAATATTTAAAATAAAACTTAATATGCACAATTGTGGAAATTTTGAAAATGATAAACAAGAAGTATACATCTTTTATCAAATCCTATGTATAATTACAAACAACTTAATTATGGCAGCCCAAGCACTCGGACTCTCCCCTTATAAAGCCACATACTAATGATTGGGGATGAAATAGTGACTCCTTCTGAGTTAATACATTGGTCTCTTGGTTTGGTGATTCATCTGCTAGGGACAACATAGAGTATAGCTTTTTGGAGACCATGCACTCTACCGAAGCATGCCTTCATTCTTTGGCTTGGTGCGCATAAACGCCTTGCTACTGCGGACAGGCTCCCATTTCTTATGGAAAAGAATTGTGTGCTATGTGATGATGGCATGGATTGTTTAGACCACTTATTATTAGGTTGTCTTTTCAGCCGTGAACTCTGGAACAGAATTCGTTTGGCTTGGAATGAGATTTGTAATGTCAACCTTGAGCAGTGCCTTGAAATGGTTTAAGAATGAATATCACGGCAACCCGCGTATCATGACAGCCCGTTCCTTGGCATTCTCAGCAGTGGTATACCACATATGGGTAACTAGGAATGCAAGGAAATTTGGGGCACAATTGATGATGTGGACAAGGTCTTCTCACGGACCACGGATTCAACTTCATGTAATGTGTTACATGTACATTACAATCCCAAGCGAGCATGTATTAGATACTCAACTGTAGAATGAATGGCTTTGTTGTATTGCTCTTTGTTATGGTTTGGCCCTTGAGGCTTTGAACCTTTTGATTGTGTAATGGAAATTTATTTACTGATCAAATAATAATAATAATGAGTTAATCATATGGTGTGGCAAATGCCGAATGACCAATGAGTTTGATGTTGACATAGAATTCAAGGAAACATTTGGCCCTTCATAAGCCTTAATGATAGCATGCAAAACTATTAAAAACATAGAAGAAACATTAGTTTGAAAATAAAATTATTATTTCTTCACTATAGACTGAGATACAAGAAATATATTTATAGATTCAACCAACTAAATCTAGGAGTATAAAATATCTAAGAGTCTAATCTACAGGTAAACCTCTATAAATAAATAGACTTGGGATTGTCGTAATCCTAGTGATTTAGCGAATATTAAATATTCGATAAAATAATAATTATTAATTTATAGATTAACTGACACATGTTTTATAGAGAATTTGGATGAATCAACAGATGGTGAAGGCATTCAAGAACTGCAAAATCTAATCACATAGTTGAATTATCGTAATAAAATGGATGTCGAATATCTATTGAACTACCCTAAAAAAATAACACGACTGCAGAGATGTTGACTAACGAGCATATAATTGAGAGTGTCATGAAAGCTGATAAAGATAATGAAGTTGAAGATAATAGTTATATTATAGGAACCATTTCTCGAAAGGAAGCCCTTAAAACAGCGATGATATTGAATAATTTTTTGTTGAGCTATGAGAAAACCATACCAGAAGTTTTACTATGTTAAAATAAGTCAGAGAATGAGATTCAAGGTGATATTAATTTCAACACAAACAAATGACAATTGCGTCATTTTTTGTGAAGTATTAATATATTAATCATAAATTTACTATGTATTAAAAAAATATTAATTTATATATTGTACGAGGTCTATATGATTTGTCATATATATATATATATATATATATATATAGCGAATTAGTAATTTAGCATGTTATCCCCGAGTAGGGATCGACAAAAAATATTATTTATTTGATTGAATATTTCCTACAACAACTAGAAAATTTTCAGGAAAATATGCTGCTCTGGGTGTTGATTAGAATCAGAATGAGAAGAAGAGCCAACTCTTAAGTTACTAAAGATGATACATAAGTATTAATTAGAATCAGATCGAGAAGAAGAGCCAACTCTTAAGGTACTAAAGATGGTACAGAAGTATTAATGGCCCTAAAAGATGCAACCAACCTGATAAATGATCATGAGCCTGGTCGAGAAAATAAACTTATGACCAAACGTCTATGGACATAACTTTGCAACACCAAAATACATCAATGGATACAAAAAATAAATAAATAAATACAGGGTAAAATCATTCCAACATCATAGGATAGGATACAAATCTCATGCTAAAACTTTTTATCCATTTGAAGCTTTTTCAAGTACACCTCATAAAATTCCATGATTTCACTCACTCTCGCTCCTATATATTATGGGTGAGTTTGGATAAAATGGTATTTAGTTCGAATATATACTAAATTAAATAGGATTTTAAAGTGCTTTTTAGATGGAACAAAAGTATTATACTGTTTTGGTATAACAGCTCCAAAAAATAAACTTTTTTTCTATTTTTAAAGAGATTGAAGTGAAACTGCACGCATCTAGAAATTTTATTGTGACATGACAACCATTTCATATTTATTTAAGAGACCAGTATATCTTACAGTTAAAAGTTCCCACTGGCTCCTGGTAGTCATTATCCTTCTGCAAAATTGTTATTTGATTTCTGGAAGCTACAGCAACATAATCACCTTCTTCAGATATGAACAAGGATGCTAATCTTCTTGTTCTTCTCGGTTGCTTATAGTCGCTCCACTTCTCTTTAAGTTGTGTAATTCCTTAGTAAAATGTAAAAAAATAAATGCATCAGAAATAAGGACTAACAAAAGCACCACAAAGACACAAATAATGCAACTTCTATTACACAATGAAGAATAGACATGATCCAACAGCCGATCAGATAAACACATTGAAACGAATCAAAATATAAAGGATTTTCACTACTTGTAGTGCGTACTAGTTAAGGGCATGTGCACAAAAGTCATTACGCGTTACAATGACTTCTCTAACAGGCAACCCTCGTTTACATGAATTTATTATCTCAGATTTTCATTCATCTTCATCAGCTGCACATACTCAAATAGTTTATTCATTTGAAAGCAAAGACGTCATAAAGAACTCTTCGTTCTGTTGACGAGGACTATGACTGAAATCTATTGGAACAGTTGCACATGTTGATTCTGAGATCAGTACAAGCCAGAAATAATTTATACTATGTTTATCCCTCCCCCCAGGTGTGAACCTACGTCACGTGGAGGGGGGGCAGCTCCGCCCCCTCAAGAAAAACAATTATATTATTATCCTAAATTTTTTTAAAATTGCATTTTGTCCCCTAAACAAAAATTCTAAATTTGCCCATGCCTCCCCCATAAGCAGTTAAAGAAACTGCTGTAGATCCATCCTTGTGTCAGCAATAACAACTCACTTATGTATTTTCCAACATCTTTTCATGCTGAAGCACAAGTCTTCCATCAGGATTAACATTCAGAACAGAGCTCAAACAACTGCATAACTTAAAGCAACTTCTTAGCACTTAACAAATCCCATAATAATCTTCAATACACTCCAAGGACATCCATTTTCACTAAGCCAGCAACTTTTGTCTTGGATTTGATTCTTGCTAATGGGATTGTTTAAATTGACATTAGAATGATCATTGCTGTTTGCTAACTGGATGCATTTAATTGATCGTTCTATGATATTAAAATGCAATGATGTATGACAGTTCAGCCAAAAAACACGCCACTCTTCCAAAATTCAATCAAGCAAAGAATTTTTTTTCTTAACCTAAACAGATAAAAAACTCATCGAGAATCAAAACAATCTTAAATCCAGAGAAAATGGAATTTACCTCGAAATGGGAGAAAGGAAAGTAAACTCCCTCTGCCAACACCTTCATTTAGCTTTAGCAATCAAAGTTCAACCGATTAACTTAGAAGACACTCCATCGAAACTAATTCAATACTAAGAGAGAGTACCTGTTGCTGCGGGGGATAATTGGAACAGAACGGTCTCGAAGCATGACGGCGCGTCTCGAAGAGCACTTCCTGTACTGTGTCCTCCATGTTTTACACGAATCCACGCAATAATTTCCAACCTACTCGTATATGTGCATCAAAGCTGCAGCTAAATTTCCGTCGTATCGTCTCGATCTAAATTCCCATGCCTGAAAATCGCATGGAACTGCAGAACACAGTAAGGAAGATCGAGAGTTGCGTGCAGATTCGAACCTAAAAGCGCATAGGACTTCAATTCCGCGAAAGACGCATCAAATATTTTATTTCGGTTAAAAAGCGTACACCCCACCGGTGTTATTTTGGGAAATATGCGCGGAAACCCCGTCTTAACAAAATCAGCAAAAAAATTCTTATATATTTTTATACTCTGCATAAAACTCCATATGTTGTGTTATAACAACTAACTCACGTATGTTAAGAAAATAGAAAGAAAAAAAAAAAAACTCATGTTTTCTTCAACTCTACATGAAACCCCCTTTGATATGCAAATTTACAAAAAAAAACACTATCTTTTTCTTAAACTTTGTACGAAACCCCCTATGTTAAACAAAATAGACAAAAAAACCCTATATTTTCGTAAATCCTTCACAAAAAACACCCTTTTTTATATGCTATTTGTATGAAACAAGCAATCAATGTGAACCACGGTTCAGATCGGATGGGATAAAACAAGGAGCATTGTGTTCCTGTAAAATTATACATATATATATATAAATTATACATTTTTCTGAAATTTATTAGAAGACTTAATTAAAAAATAAAATAAAAAATTTATTGTAAAAAGTCCTCAAAATTATTATTTTATCACAAAATTCATTATACTACATTTGTCTTATCAAGACACTTGAAATATCAATTTATATGAACGCTTTTGTGGCCAAAATACCATTTATTAACTTGATTTTAGATATATGAAAAATTCACTCACTGTTAATTAAACCATTAAAAATATTTTATACAAACTAACTTAATTTGATTATATAAAAAAAATTAAAATATAATATAAACAAAATGAAATTATGTTTGATGAATAACCTTAATTTCTTGGTAAATTTATTTTCTTTTACTAATTCATAAGAATTTAGTTTTTCAAATCGTCATTTTAAATTAATTTTAAGTAATGCATATTTTGTTAACATGAAGTATCATGTAGGTGCGTGTAAAATTTGTATAAATAAATAATAAAAATAAAGGATAAAAATAAAATAAAAAGTATATTTAATAATTAAAAAATTGAAAAAATCACACACGTCAAAAGCAAAATACATTTGATATGTTTATTTGGCCACCTGTACACATTCCTTTTTCCTATAAATAACGAGCTTCCCATATCAAAGAGAGAAGCACTTAATAGTTCATTGTTTTGAGGAGTAAACATGGTGTGATACTGTTTCTGGCTCATCGCCTTCGCTTAAAGTTGGGGAGATGAGCCGAATCAATATCACTCTTGTATGCTTCTCTTTTCTTCACAACACAAATTTGCTTTTCCTCTGCACATTTCATGTTTATAATGCCTTAAGTTCATATGAACTTTTTGATAGAATAAGAATACGCCTCGAGAATAAGAACCACCGGAACCGATATCTGTGATCGACCTAATGAGCTTTCTCATACAACTAGCTTTTAATCCGAACTCTTTTTCTTTGTCTACCTGTTTTGGCTCCACTCTTACGTCAGTCTATATCCGACCCAGCAACCTGTTTTGGTAGACCTCTTGTGGCCGACCTCTTTTCTACATGTGGAACGATTGATTAAACCATATCTCCTAAATTAGGTAAGTGCAAGAGCTACGGAGTAACTTCAAGATTTATTGGACCTTATCAAAGATCCAGAAGATCTTATCGGAGTATTGGGATAAACATGGAAGTAATCTTTGCTACATGGTAACTCTTCATCTATAAATATGAGGTTTGATCGTCACTTCGATTCATTCATAAAGTCGTGTTTACATTACAACATATGTTTCCATATTCTCTCGTCTGACTTGATAATCGCGTGGGACACATCGAAAAACCCTTCCGACATCCTTTTAACGTTTATTTCATGTTCTCAGGTCACTAGAGGTGAGGATCCAAAAGCTTTGCCACTACTTACTCGTCGAAGAGCAAAAAGGTAAAATCTCATATTTTATTGATATCTTGCAATCGTCGCATTTTCTGATTCAATAATTTTGACCAGATTATTCCTCTTTTTTGTTTACTTTTTTTTAAGTTTACATATACATATTCTTACTCATTTTTCAGTATTCAAACAGGGCATAGTATGATGTGTTACATGTGTTACATATATTTTTGGAAACAAAAATATATTTTAAACTTTTCATGTAAATTTTATATCAAAATATAATTTTAATCCTGGGGTTATTATCTCATGATGTAATGGCTTTTAACGTAGTACTTTATTTGCTAAGCAGTAATAAATTGTATTTGAATAGATATTCGTATGGATGATAATTATAGTGAGAGTTTTAAATTTTAAAATATAATTAATGTTAGCTTAGTATTTTGGGAGGTATTGAATTAGAAATCGATACAAATTTATTTTTGATGAATAAAAAATAATATTTACAAAAAGAAACCAAATATTGCGTTACATATTTGAGAAGTGTTTGTTTTTAATATTCTTGGTTTAAATAATCACAATTCTCATCAAAATTTTACCAAGAGAGATTCATTCATCATTGCAAAAGTCGCTATACCAACAAAGAAATCGCATTCCGATTCACGATTATCAGCACAGTAAGTTATTTTTGGCGCCATCTTACCCAGCCGTTTACTCAAACTGTTGACGAGTGACCATGGATTCATTATTAACCAACATTTACAGGATTATATGAAATTTCCTAAATACTGTTGAAAAAATGCTTAATGAATTAAAAATTAAGCATCGATGATCAAAAGAAGTGTATTGGAGGCTACGATCGCCATATGTTGGCCTACTCGATCGTGAATATGAAAAAACGAAGCATCAGAATTCTGCCAGGCGCGATGCGCGATCGGTCGCGCATGGCAGTGCATGACAATAAAAGGGCGTGATCGATCGCACCCCTGTACAGATTTTATGTATGGGTGTGTCCCTTCAAGTTTTGATGCGCTTTTTTCATGAATTGGTGTCTTCAATTGGTGTCCCTAGGTGTCATTATTTGGTCTAGTATATAAAGGAAACATGGAATTTTCGAAATACACTTCATATTGAAGATCAAAATTTGAGTAATTTTATGGATCTTCATCATTGTTTAATACTGAATGTTTTTAAACCTTTATAGTGTAAAGAATTTGTGATTTGGTGTGCTCTTATCACAAATCATAGTCATTGTATATTGGGAGACAAATTGCCAATTGAACCGTTAGCATCGTAGCGGGGAAATATTGTTTTAAGGACGGAGAATTTTGCCTCGGCATTCCTACTACAAAGCCCTGTGTTGTTTTGCCTGCTACCTTCCTAAGATACACAACCCATAAATTTTGAACAACAATCTTAAGACACAGTAGCAACAAATGGCTTCGTCGAGTGCAACAACGACTCCAATTCATCATGGTGAAAGACATGGCAAGTTCAATGGGAATGATTTCAAGCGATGGCAACAAAAGATGTTTTATTTGACAATATTGGGGTTGACAAGGTTCCTTAATGAGGATGCTCCTAATATTACTGAGAATGAAACTGACAACCAAAAGAGGATTGCGGTTGATGCGTGGAATCAAAGCAATTTCCTGTGCAAGAATTATATTCTCAACGGACTGTACAACACATTATACAATGTATATTTTCTAGTGAAGACTGTAAAGACCCGGATTTTAGTTATGGGTTAACTAAAACTTGATTAAAAATAGAGTTTGAAACTTCCTAAACTCTAGCTTAGAGTTTCAATACATCAAGGAGTCCATAAGCAATACAACTCCACCTTTACACCATCGATTTTCAGCAGCATGATTCGAACCAAATATGTAAATTGGTTACCAAGATTTTCGATACCATACAACTCAAGAAATTCGAAAGATTTGCTACAATCCTTATCAGATTTTAATTCCTTAAAACCGAGAGAGTCCAAGCTGCTCAATCCAAGAGTCCTTTACCATTTGAGAGTCACCAAATTTGCACCTATCTATCCGAGAGTTCTTCCATCTTTGGGTATCGAGTTTATGCACCTATAAAAGCAAGGTTTCAGCATCACTTTCATCCACCAATCTTCCTTCGAAAATCAGAAGCAATAGCCGAGAGTTTCATGCCCTTTCTGCCCAGAAATTTTCCAGTAGATTCCTTCGAAAAATCAGCACCAAAAGCCGAAGCTTTCATCGAAAGTTTACAGCAAATTCTGTTCCAGCTTAGCAAAAACCTTGCAAAGTCTTTATCAACCAAACCTCCCGAGAGTTGATCACGGTCTAACCATACCTAAATCCAATTCATCCAGCAACACCTTGTTCGATAGTGCCAACAGATTTTGTGATAAACATTGAGCAAAAGCCATCAAATTGTTCATTCAAAATCTGCACCGAAAGTTAACCATATTCTGTTTCGATTTTTGAAGAATCTGGTTCGAAAAGTAGACATCCAATTATGTTTATCTTGGAAGATTAGAATCCGTTGTGTTCATACCATAAATCGATCAAGCACGATACCAAAGCACTGTAAGTGGGCTTTGCTATTTATTCGTTTCGTTTTTGAAAAACTATAGTATGTTTTGAAATCCCGATCGATATGAACTATGTGAAACTATGAAAAGTATATTTTGTAAGCACCTTAAACTCGAAATCTAATTGGATTGGAATTCCCCATGACCCTGATGCGGTGGGGTGTAACCGCTAAAAGAACCTTATACGGTGGTTATCCGTTGTTTCTGGAGTATCCAGACCCTTTATTCGTGGGTAAGCCGATGTCATGACCTCATCTCTATGAGGGATAAGTCTAGAGACTGATATCAGTACCAAGAGGAGCTTAGATGCTTTACTGTGCTTAAGTATATGAAAAATTATGAACGATATGAGATGTCATGTTATGGCTCGTTGGAGCAATTATGTCAAGATACATTCATATCGGTTTATGTCAAGTTTTGATTCATGTTATGAAAATTATGAAGTATTTATTATGATATCATATCGATTGTCCCCCACTTGCTGAGTGTTTTCCAAAGCATTCAACCCCTTACTCTACATCCCCAGATAAAGCTGAAGAAGAGGTTGAAGCTGAAGAAGAATACCAATTCTGGGGTTGGTGATTTGTCCTCAAATGTAAAGTCAATGTTTATTCATTTATGGAAAATAGACTGGTTTTCGTTTGTTACGATATTACGAGGCTTATTGGTTTTCTAGTTGTAATGGAAATCAATGTCGGTGTTAGTGACCTCGGTCTCGGGGCGTGATATTTTAGTGGTATCAGAGCTAGCCAGGTTCCATAATCCCGCTAGGAAAAGAATTCTAGTTGATAAAAATACTAGAAGAGAAATCCCGGTTGAAATAGACCAACTAGTGAAATAATACAATTGGGGAAAAATATCGATTCACGATAATTACGATAATCAGAAGTCCAATCTGATTGATCACGTGAATACGAATTTTTTGACTTTTAAAAATTTTAGTTTCTGATTTTTTTAAATTATTTCGAAAAAAAATAAAAATAATAATAAACTTATATCGGAAATTCGAGAATCAGAAAATTTGAAACCCTAGCAGTTACCGTCGCCGCCGCCTGCCGCCACGATAGCCGTCGACGAGTATACCAATCGAACCGTCTCTTCCAGTCGACCCTACTGTCCAAGTTTCAGATCGATCGGATTCCGTTTGCTCTGTCAATTTCGCATTCGAAATCTAAGAACCCTAACCCCCAAAATATGTTCATCCTTCGAATTTCGGATCTTATCTGCGTATTTTTTAAATTAAAAATTTTTCGACAGATCCTCCAAGCAAGATGATCGATAACCCCATGTCAATTTTTGATTCCAAGCTTCGATTATGGATAATTTCGAAACCCTAATTTTCGATTATAAACCCTAATTTTCGATTTTAAAAAAAAAATCCAGAATTCGAAATTTCGATTTCTTACTTTTGATACTTGATTTTTATGATTTTGTCAAGTATTTCATTTGACTAAATTAGTTCCGTATTTGGGTTTAGGTGATGACAACCCGAGCCCAGACTGTCAAGATCCTTAGCCTGGAGCAAGAAGTTGAAAAGCTCAAGGAATCTAAATCTGAACTACTTGAGGTAGTAGACCACCTGCGTGGCGATGTTCATAGACTCGGCTACTATCACCATCAAGCCGACGAGCAGAGTAAGGAAGCTAACAAAGAAGTTGCTCGATTAGATGAACTCCATCGGACTGCTGCCGAGAAATGCGTAGTGCAAAGGCAACAACTGGAGCAAATGGCGGATCGAGTTCTCTCACTCCAAGCTACGAACCATCGCTTGACAGTAAGAAGCAATGGATACTGGAGTATCATCACTCACCTCCAGAACGTCAATAGTGATCTACGGGAAGCCAATGATCACATGCGAGACCTCCTGGACGTGGTAGACTCGGATGAAGACCCAGATGAAGAACCAATGGAGGAAGAAATCGTAGAGGAGTTAGAAAGTGGAGAAGTTGTAGATCCGTAGTTTTTCTAGGAAGCTTTGTTTAGGAGTTTTGTTTTTTTTAAGAATTATTTTGATGTTCAGCATTTCCTTTCCATTTTGTTTTGATAAACAATTTCAGTTATTAATAAAATCGTCATTTTCCTTTTATCATGTCTTCGCTACATTCCGTTATCATTATACTTCTGCGCAAAGATTTTAGATCTATATGTATTGTAGGAAATGGCCGGACGTCCTACTCGCAGCAATCGTAATCCCAACTATTCTGTTCCTCCCAACTCTAATGAGGAGAGAACGGATGGAAATCAGAATCCTCCACCTGCACCGCCACAACCCCCGAGGGTGGGGCTGAGTCGTGAGGACTTGGCAGCAATAGCCACTATTGTGGCCACGACACTTCAAGGCTTGACTAACCCTGCTGCTATTCAGTCACATCCGCAGGGAGTGAAGTATCACTATGAATCACTGCGAAAGAACAGAGTTCCAACCTTTGATGGCAACTCAGACCCGGAGATGGCCCAAAACTGGCTTAAGCAAGTGGAAAACCACCACAGACTACTTGAAGTGCCTGAAAACATTAAGGTGGAAGTTACAACATCGTTTCTCATTGATCAAGCTGGAAAATGGTGGGAAAACGTGTCACCACTGATGTTAGAAGCGGGACCAATCACATGGCAAAGGTTCCGAAGTACGTTTCTAAAGCAGTACTTTCCAACCGCGGTACAAAACCATAAACTGCGAGAATGTGAACACCTGACGCAGACGCCAGACATGACAATGGTAGAGTACACCGTGAAGTTCAACTCCCTGGGAACGTATGCGCCAAGCATAATGGCAGACGAGTCTCTAAAGCTACATCGCTTCAGGATTGGACTGAACAGTCGTATCCAATCCGCCCTTGCAATTTTCGAAACCGCAAATTTTGGAGATCTAATGGGGGCAGCCATCAGGGCTGAAGCAGACATAAAGCGTTGCGAGGAAGAATTTAAGCGCAAGCGACCCTCCATTAGTCAGCATACCTCTAATGGTCAAAACTTCAAGAGGCCTAACCCGTCCAGTAATCAGCGAAAAGGGCCAACGATAGGCCCAACCCAACAGAGGTTTCCAAAATGTTCCAACTGTGGCTACAATCATCCGGGAGAATGCCGTAAGGGAAAAGGAGCATGTTTCCGATGTGGGAAGATAAGCCACCGTATCGCCGAATGCCCTGAACCTGATGTAAAGGGGACTATTGCAAGAAATGGCGGCCCTCCGAACAAACCGAATGCCCGTGTCTTTGCCATATCACAATAGGAGGCAGAGGACGCAAACGACGTCGTGGCAGGTACCATTTTATTAGACGAATTACCTGCTTATACATTGTTTGACTGTGGTGCCACGCATTCGTTTATATCTAAGAGGTTTGCTAAGAAACTAGTTCTTAAACCTGAATTACTTAGTGAACCATACAATGTAGCAACACCAGCCAATAAAACCCTAATAGCACATAGTATACACCGAGATTGTAATCTCAGTATTAATGAAAGGATGTTTAATGCTGAGTTAATTCAACTCAACATGGTGGATTTCGATGTTATACTAGGAATGGATTGGCTATCTAAACACCATGGAGTGGTGGACTGCCGCAACAAGAATGTTAAACTACGAACTCCAGACGAGGGAGAGATCGTATACCACGGCAAAACTAAGGAACGAAAATTCCTTCTGTCGGCAGCACAAACGTGGAAAGCCGTGAAGAACGGTGAAGAAGTATACCTAGCAACAATAAGCGAGGTAAAAGAGGAAGATGAACCCAGGATAGAAGACATAGCGGTAGTGCAAGAATTTCCGGATGTCTTTCCTGAAGAGCTGCCCGGTTCTGTTCCAAACCGTGAATTGGAGTTTGAAATCAATTTGGTGCCAGGCGCTACACCAATTTCAAAGGCACCATATCGAATGGCTCCAGCCGAATTGAAAGAACTCAAGGAACAACTTCAGGATCTCTTAGACAAGAAACAAATCAGACCAAGTGTATCCCCATGGGGAGCTCCAGTGTTGTTTGTAAAGAAGAAAGACGGGAGCATGTGTGGCACCCGACTCGGGACATGCTATTTTATCCCTTATCTGATACCACACACTATCATAAATACAGACAAGTACATATGTAGGGATACTTTCATAAAGAACCACACATAATGATTAATTATATTATATTAGCGGAAGCGTTCAAAATAAATAGCAAGATGCAATCCAAGATAAACTAGTTATTACAATCTCATGTAAGCTCCTTACGACGATATGATATTTAATTAAAGAGGAAATACTAAGACGATCTTGGTAAGCCTAATTTTCCTCCTGTTCTGACTCCGGTTCTCCTGTATCTGGAACTCATGATAAATAACAAAAGAAAACAGAGGTTAAGTCTTTAATGACTTAGTGAGGAATTAACAATGGCTTATTTGGGTACTGATCAAATGATGCAATGTATCAATATGACATGGTATATAATAGAGTGATATTATTGCAAACAAGGAAATTATCAATGAATAAAGACGATTTAGGACATTAGGGTGAATACTATGGGCTAAAGAGGTGGCTCCCACCCGACAGTTAGGTGTAGCACTTTTCCCCGCATATTCAGATAAGATGTGAACATTCATTCGTTCATGAGCCAAGGTGAACCATTCTCCGGACCGTAAAACGGTGCGCGTTGTTCAGATGAACCATATACCCGGACTGTCATCCGTTGTTCATTGGACTCACTTTCCGGGCCGAGGCCGCGTTGTCCAGTGGACTCAATATCCAGACATATGTCTGTTGTCCAGGGCTCCAACAGTCATTCAATCATTCAAGGAGCATAATAGCAATAAATACGGTGACAAGACATATAAACAATATGATCAATGAACTGATGTCATGCACAAGATGATAGCATATATGAAAAATATGGTGATGAATAAACACATAATGTGAGTTCCAGGCCGAATGCCAAAAAATGCTATATCGAAAGAAGTCGGTAGTACACCTCACCTTGATAACTTATGATATTTTCTTGTTTGCTAGGTCCAAGCCAATAGTAATTCCTATAATTACAATTTAAGCAATATTCATGGGTTAGGGCTAGTATGGGGTATTTAAGCATTTAAACATCATTTTTGGCTCACAACCCATTAAATTTTATTTGGTTCAAAAGCTTTAAAAATTCATAATAAATCAACCGTTTATCGAAACATCACGAAACTTTCCAGAAGCCCCTAAAATACGTGCAGAAAGTTACGCAAACCGGAAAATCGGAAATCGGACCGGCGCGTGCGTTTCACGCGCCACCGTGTCGGCGCGTGGTGGTGCCCCGGACACCACGCGCGGCCAGGATTTTACCAGTGGGTTCGCCTTGATGAGTTCTAAAACTTTTGTTCCAAAAATATTTTGAAATGACTATCCGATTCTGCCCAGAATCCGATTTTACTAAAATGGTCTGCATGTACATTTGTTCGCCTAAAAATCGTACGTCCGGCGACGGTTTGGGCAATCGGACGACATGCATGTAAACTAGAACACTTGTTAAACAGTTGTAGCTTAAAACTGAGATCGAAAACAAAACTTAACAGTAATAAATAAGGGCTTGAACATACTACCTCACAATAACTTTCTGGACAGATTTTTTCAGTAGTTGTTCTTCAAGATTTTGATTTTTTTGGGCGACACTGGTTTTGATTTTTGACACACCTCCTGCACTAAAAGCTTTCTGGGTGGAAGTAGTATTTCCAGAAATTTTCTTTAGAATTTTTGGAAGAGGATTGGGTTTATTCTGGATTTTTTGAAGTTTTGGCTTGTTTTGCACTCAAAACTCACTAGCCTCTAAGCATTTTTAGATGTTTGGGGAACGAAAATGGTGCCTAGAAATGAGAATGATGAGTGTATTTATAGCCAAATGATGCAAGGGGGGTGGTGTCTTGTGGTTGGCTAAAGTGTGAGGTTTAGAGTGTACAAGTAACCATGGTAAATATTATCATCATTGTTATTATTACTACTTTTCTTATTTTTTATATTATTATTATAATTTTTTTATTATTAACATCTTCATAGATTATTTTAAAGATAAACTATATATAATATAGGATGTTACAATCTCCCCCCCTTAACGAATCTGGTCCCCAGATTCTATTGTTACTGGAAAAGTTCGGGATACTGATGTCTAATATCTTCTTCTTTTTCCCAAGTAGCTTCTTCGACACCTTGGTTCTTCCAGAGCACTTTAACTAATTGAATTGATCTGGTACGAAGTTCTTTGATTTTTTGATCAAGGATTTGAATCGGTTGCTCCTCATATGTCAAATCTGCTTCCACTGCTATCTGGTTTGAGTCGACCACTTGGTTTTCTTCCATGTGGCATTTTCGGAGCTGGGATACGTGGAAGACATCATGAATTCCGGTTACAGTCTCCGGTAGTAATAATCGGTAAGCTACAGGACCTAATCGCGTCGTTATTTCAAAAGGTCCTAAGAATCGAGGTTGCAACTTACCTTGCTTCCCGACCCTCCTAATTCCCTTTCTTGGTGACACCTTCAGAAACACCCAGTCTCCTACTTCAAATTCCAAATCCTTACGTCTTTTGTCTGCATAACTTTTTTGTCGACTTTGTGCTGTTTGTATCCTTTGCTTGATGATTTGTACTTTATCAATAGCCTCTTGTATGACATCCGGTGGTATAGCTCGATTCTTTCCATCCTTGGTACTCCTCCATTCCTCCACATCCCAGTTGAGAGGAGAGCGACATTTTCGCCCATATAGTGCCTCGTATGGAGCCATCTGGATTGTAGCCCGGTAACTGTTGTTATAAGCGAACTCCACAAGTGGTAAATGTTTCTCCCAATTTGATCCAGAATCTAGCACACATGCGCGAAGCATGTCTTCCAAAATTTGAATGGTACGTTCGGATTGACCATCAGTCTGGGGGTGTGCAGACGTGCTGAAATTTAGCTTTGTTCCGAGACATTCCTGCAGCTTTTTCCATAGTCTGGATGTAAATTTAGGGTCTCGGTCTGAAATGATAGTAGTAGGAATTCCGTGTAACCGGATAATTTCTTTTAGATAAAGCTCTGCGAGTTTTTCCACACCATACTTTTGACTGATAGGTATAAAATGTGCAGATTTGGTGAAACGATCTACTATTACCCATATGCCATCATGACCTCCTCGGAGTGTCGGAAGTCCAATTACAAAATCCATGGTGATATGATCCCATTTCCACTCTGGTATGGGTAACGGTTGTAACAGTCCAGCTGGTCTCTGATGTTCTGCTTTTATCATCTGGCATGAAAGGCATTGTTTTACAAAATCGGCGACATCTCGTTTCATTCCATTCCACCAGAAGTGTTCTTTCAAATCTTTATACATCTTGGACCCTCCCGGATGATTGGTGAATTGTGATTTGTGAGCTTCTTCCAAGATCTCTTTCTTCATGGAATTAGGCACACAAACACGGTCTCGAAAGAGCAGTATTCCTGCAGAGTTAGCAGTGAAATCGGCCTTTTGCTTTTCTGAAGCTCTTATCCTTATGATGCCAGGGTCCGAATCTTGATTTGACTTTATACGCGCATAAAATTCCGGTTCGATTTTTAATCCTGCTAAGTGACCATGAGATTGAATCTGTAACTGTTCCTTAGGTACAATGCTACTCTGTCTAACCTCCAAATGAGCAAGACCAGATTTTCGGCTTAACGCATCTGCCACTACATTGGCCTTCCCTGGATGATAAAGTATGGAACAATCATAATCTTCTAGAGATTCCATCCATCTACGCTGTCTCATATTGAGCTCTTTCTGAGTAAACAAGTATTTCAAGCTCTTATGGTCAGTAAAGATGTCGAAAGTTGCACCGTAGAGATAGTGTCTCCATTTGGTTAAACCAAATACTATCGCGCCCAATTCTAGATCATGTGTGGGATAATTTAGCTCATGAGTCTTCAATTTCCGGGATGCATAAGCAATGACTTTGCCCTTCTGCATTAGTACACATCCAAGGCCCTCTTTTGATGCATCAGTATAGACTGCATATCCGTCTATTCCATCGGGTAACGTAAGTATTGGAGCTTGCGTAAGTAATTCTTTCAACTTTTGGAAACTTCTCTCGCATTCTTCATTCCATAAGAACGGATGATCCTTACGAGTTAGTTGTGATAACGGTGCAGCAATCTTTGCAAAACTCTTGATAAATCTTCGATAGTATCCTGCCAACCCAAGAAAACTACGCACATCTGTGACATTTTTCAGTTGTCCCCAATGAGTAATAGCTTCGATCTTAGTTGGATCTACTTCGAGTCCTTTTTCTGAGATGACGGGTCCGAGAAAAGTTACCTTATCTAACCAAAATTCACACTTACTGAATTTTGCAAAAAGTTGGTGTTCCTTTAAGGTCTGAAGGACAAGTCGTAGGTGATGCGCGTGTTCCTCCTGACTTTTGGAGTAGACCAGAATATCGTCAATAAAGATCACAACAAATTTATCAAGAAATGGTTGAAATATTCGGTGCATCATGTCCATGAACGCTGCTGGGGCATTTGTCAGGCCAAACGGCATTACTACAAACTCGTAATGACCATATCGAGTGTTAAAAGCCGTCTTAGGGATGTCTTGATCCCTGATTCTTAATTGGTAGTACCCTTGACGGAGATCCATTTTGGAATACACTATAGATCCTTGCAATGCGTCAAATAATTCATCAATACGAGGTAGTGGGTACTTGTTTTTTATGGTAAGGTTGTTAAGTTCACGGTAATCGATACACATTCTCAGTGTACCATCTTTCTTTTTGACAAATAGGACCGGAGCTCCCCATGGTGATGTGCTAGGCCGAATGTACCCCTTTTCAGTTAATTCTTGTAGCTGTGTCTTTAGTTCTTTTAGCTCAGCAGGCCCCATCCTGTAAGGAGTTTTTGATTTAGGTATGGCTCCAGGGATTAGTTCAATGCAGAATTCGATTTCCCGATGAGGGGGCAGTGAATTGATTTCTTCGGGAAAGACTTCTGAGAAGTCTCGGATAACAGGAATTTCCATGATCTTGACTTGATCATTGGGTCTGTTGATCAGATATGCCAAAGATCCTTGTTCTCCATTACTAGTATCCGCCCTCAATCCCAAGGTAGATACTCCATCCATCGATCCTATAAGATTGTTGACACCTTCGGTGGTTGGTGTAGTGAGGTCGGGAAGAGTTAGTTCCTTTGTATAACAATTCACATGGGCTTGATGTTCAAATAACCAATCCATGCCCAGTATAATATCGTAATCGTGTATCTGTAGTTCGATCAAGTGCTAGATACACTCGTTCGTGGAACTCTAATGGACAATTCTTATAGACGGTATCAGTGATTACCTTAATCCCTATAGGCATACTTATTTCTAAAAGATAGGGTAATTGCTCTGAGGGCAGAGATACGTCACAGATAAAAGTAGGAGAAACAAAAGAGTGCGTAGCTCCAGGGTCAAACAAAACTTTTCCAACTTTTGAAAGTAAAGTAATGGTACCTTCAACCACTGCAGTGGGGTCAACTTCTTTATTTCCCATTAGGGCATAAGCCCTTGCTGGGATTTTTGGTTTTTGGGTTGGAGGTGTCTGGTGGGTCCTTTTTGGGCAATCCTGAATACGATGTTGTTCGCTTCCACATATCAAGCATTTTCCATTCTTTCTCCAACAACTGGCTTCGTTGTGATTGGGAAGTTTGCAGTAACTACATTTCTGAGTAAAATTGTTTCCTGGACCTCCTCGTGGTTTGTTTCCTGGGCCTCCTTGTTGTTTCTGTCCAACTGGTTCTCCAATCTTTTCTTTTCCAAAATTTCTCCTCTTGTTACTTATCTCAGCGAAATTTGGGTTATATGGCCTCTTGTCCCTCTGCTCTCTCATGATTAATGATTTGATGTCAGATTCGACTCGTAGTGCTTGATTGACTGCAGAAACATAGTTAGTGGACTCAGTGGACAATGTGGCCCAACGAATGTCAAGATTTAATCCCTGGATGAACTTTTTAGTTTTTCTTAGTTCATCATCCATATAATGTGGAGCATAATGAATTAGTCGATGAAATTCTGCCTCGTACTCCGCTACCGTACGGCTTCCTTGAACCAAATCCATGAATTCCCGCTCACGGGTATTCAATATCACTTGTGTAACATATTTTTCCTCGAATGCTTGTACAAAATTTGCCCACGTTCTTGGGGTTTGATTTCTCTTCCATTGGTGATCTATGACCCTCCACCAATGGTGGGCCGCGTCTTCAAACTGATAAACAGCAAAGCTGACCTTTTGATCGTCTGAATAATTGAGAACAGTGAAAATTCTCTCAATTTTGAGCAACCATTCCTCTGCATGATGAGCATTCGGGGTTCCATGGAATTTAGGTGGATGAAACTTCAAAAATCGTTCCAATGCTCGATCTAAAGGTTCTTCATTCCTTGTAACATTTCGTTGAGCATTCTGTTGACAAAATTGCATGAATTGTTGTAAAAATTCCATTGCATTTGTGATTGGTGGTTCTTGCCGATGTTGTTGTTCTTCTTGCTCTTCATTTCCTCGTGTGTTACGTATTCCTTCAGGGAGATTCCTTTCATTACCGTGATTTCCCATCCGAGAGCTATCATGTGACGACATCCTAACATAAGTCATAATATGCAAATTATGGAATAATTTAAATAACATACTACTTAGATTTGCACAAAATAGCATATTTCATTAATATGCAAAATTTTTTTACAAAAGGACAAAATAGCATTTTTTTTTTGTCATCTAAATAAGTTAGGCATTCATCATTTCACAAAAAGACAAAAAGAATGATGATGCTATCAAAATAATGGTCGTCAGTAGCAAAAGGACGACTAAGGCTAATGATTCTACTTGGTCCTAGTAAAATGGAAATTCTAATCGTCAATAATAATATGGCAATGCTAACGAGCTCCTGGGGGTGTAATGATTGCAAACTCCCCCTCCGACTCTGATTGGGTATGCTCTGATGGGTCGGTTTCTTCACTTAGTATGGTTCCCTCCCTCAGAGTATGTGGTGGTGTGGCGGTGGAAGTGGTCACGGTAGTAACTGGGGCAACTATGCCACTGCTGGGGAGTGGCTCTCCCAAAATCATACTCGGGGTAAGCTCGGTGGTATCAATAAGCATGTCATCGAGAGAATCGAACAATGGGCCGAATGGGTCCATTGACTCAGGGAATATGGAATCAGGCATCTGAGCCCAGCTGGGTAGTATCTCAACAGTGTTGACTGGTGGAACGGACATACGGGCGGTGGTGCGATATACAGGGGCACTAGGTTCGCCAACTTCAAATATAGCAGCGGGTTCAGATTGTGGGGTATCCTGTAATGCGCTATCTATCATGTCCCAGTCCGAGGATATGGTATGCTGAATCAGAGTCTCAGGCAACCCTCTCAATAGACTCCTTAATCGGCTATCGTAAAACTCATGGATATCTACCAGGTAGAATCTTAGACGGTCTCTCTCAAACATGAGTCTACCTAACATCTGCTCCCCAGCCCTAGTCCTCTCAGTAAGGGTCCTTACTTCTCTTCTTAAATCGACCACTTCGGCTTGTAACCTGGCTATCTCAATTTCATACTCTACTTGGGAAGGGTGATACGGTGCAGTCATCTGTGAACAAGTGAAACAAGCAAAATGTGAGATATTTCATTAGTTCATGAAAAGGAGAAAAATAAAAATAATAATACTAAGGTGTTATTAATGCCTAGAACTTATATGAACCTGTCGCTCTGATACCACCTCTGTGGCACCCGACTCGGGACATGCTATTTTATCCCTTATCTGATACCACACACTATCATAAATACAGACAAGTACATATGTAGGGATACTTTCATAAAGAACCACACATAATGATTAATTATATTATATTAGCGGAAGCGTTCAAAATAAATAGCAAGATGCAGTCCAAGATAAACTAGTTATTACAATCTCATGTAAGCTCCTTACGACGATATGATATTTAATTAAAGAGGAAATACTAAGACGATCTTGGTAAGCCTAATTTTCCTCCTGTTCTGACTCCGGTTCTCCTGTATCTGGAACTCATGATAAATAACAAAAGAAAACAGAGGTTAAGTCTTTAATGACTTAGTGAGGAATTAACAATGGCTTATTTGGGTACTGATCAAATGATGCAATGTATCAATATGACATGGTATATAATAGAGTGATATTATTGCAAACAAGGAAATTATCAATGAATAAAGACGATTTAGGACATTAGGGTGAATACTATGGGCTAAAGAGGTGGCTCCCACCCGACAGTTAGGTGTAGCACTTTTCCCCGCATATTCAGATAAGATGTGAACATTCATTCGTTCATGAGCCAAGGTGAACCATTCTCCGGACCGTAAAACGGTGCGCGTTGTTCAGATGAACCATATACCCGGACTGTCATCCGTTGTTCATTGGACTCACTTTCCGGGCCGAGGCCGCGTTGTCCAGTGGACTCAATATCCAGACATATGTCTGTTGTCCAGGGCTCCAACAGTCATTCAATCATTCAAGGAGCATAATAGCAATAAATACGGTGACAAGACATATAAACAATATGATCAATGAACTTATGTCATGCACAAGATGATAGCATATATGAAAAATATGGTGATGAATAAACACATAATGTGAGTTCCAGGCCGAATGCCAAAAAATGCTATATCGAAAGAAGTCGGTAGTACACCTCACCTTGATAACTTATGATATTTTCTTGTTTGCTAGGTCCAAGCCAATAGTAATTCCTATAATTACAATTTAAGTAATATTCATGGGTTAGGGCTAGTATGGGGTATTTAAGCATTTAAACATCATTTTTGGCTCACAACCCATTAAATTTTATTTGGTTCAAAAGCTTTAAAAATTCATAATAAATCAACCGTTTATCGAAACATCACGAAACTTTCCAGAAGCCCCTAAAATACGTGCAGAAAGTTACGCAAACCGGAAAATCGGAAATCGGACCGGCGCGTGCGTTTCACGCGCCACCGTGTCGGCGCGTGGTGGTGCCCCGGACACCACGCGCGGCCAGGATTTTACCAGTGGGTTCGCCTTGATGAGTTCTAAAACTTTTGTTCCAAAAATATTTTGAAATGACTATCCGATTCTGCCCAGAATCCGATTTTACTAAAATGGTCTGCATGTACATTTGTTCGCCTGAAAATCGTACGTCCGGCGACGGTTTGGGCAATCGGACGACATGCATGTAAACTAGAACACTTGTTAAACAGTTGTAGCTTAAAACTGAGACCGAAAACAAAACTTAACAGTAATAAATAAGGGCTTGAACATACTACCTCACAATAACTTTCTGGACAGATTTTTTCAGTAGTTGTTCTTCAAGATTTTGATTTTTTTGGGCGACACTGGTTTTGATTTTTGACACACCTCCTGCACTAAAAGCTTTCTGGGTGGAAGTAGTATTTCCAGAAATTTTCTTTAGAATTTTTGGAAGAGGATTGGGTTTATTCTGGATTTTTTGAAGTTTTGGCTTGTTTTGCACTCAAAACTCACTAGCCTCTAAGCATTTTTAGATGTTTGGGGAACGAAAATGGTGCCTAGAAATGAGAATGATGAGTGTATTTATAGCCAAATGATGCAAGGGGGGTGGTGTCTTGTGGTTGGCTAAAGTGTGAGGTTTAGAGTGTACAAGTAACCATGGTAAATATTATCATCATTGTTATTATTACTACTTTTCTTATTTTTTATATTATTATTATAATTTTTTTATTATTAACATCTTCATAGATTATTTTAAAGATAAACTATATATAATATAGGATGTTACAGCATGAGATTGTGCATCGACTACAGAGAACTGAATAAGATCACAATCAAGAACAAGTACCCTCTTCCAAGGATAGATGACCTGTTCGATCAACTCAAAGGAGATAAAGTCTTTTCTAAGCTCGATCTAAGGTCAGGCTATCACCAACTAAAGATAAAAGCTGATGACGTATCGAAAACAGCATTCAGAACAAGGTATGGGCATTACGAATTCACGGTGATGCCATTTGGCTTGTCAAATGCGCCAGCAGTATTCATGGACTTGATGAATCGAGTATTCAAGCCATTCTTGGATGACTTTGTTGTGGTGTTCATCGACGACATCCTCATTTATTCGTCGAGCAATGAGGATCATGAACAACATCTTCGTCTCACTCTACAGACATTGAGAGAGAAGGAGCTCTATGCCAAATTTAATAAATGTGAATTCTGGCTAGAAAGCGTATCTTTCTTAGGACACATCATATCAAAAGAAGGCGTGTCAGTGGATCCTAAAAAGGTAGAGGCAGTTTTGGATTGGCATAGGCCAACGACAGTGATCGAAATCCGAAGCTTCTTGGGACTAGATGGTTACTACCGAAAGTTTGTCGAAGGATTTTCGTCAATAGCAGTACCTCTTACAAGGCTCACACAAAATAACGCAAAATTTATCTGGAGTGAAGAATGTGAGAAAAGTTTTGAGACTTTGAAGAAAAAGCTCTGCACCGGTATTGGTACTACCGACTGAAGGCATGGGTTTCACTATTTATAGTGATGCATCTAATGAAGGACTGGGATGTGTACTCATGCAAGAAGGAAGAGTAATTGCGTATGCTTCAAGACAGCTCAAGCCTCACGAGCAAAACTACCCTACGCATGACCTCGAATTAGCCGCAGTAGTGTTCGCCTTAAAAATTTGGAGACACTATCTGTATGACGCCAAGTGTGAAGTCTTCACAGACCATCAAAGCCTCAAATACTAGTTTACTCAAAAGGAACTAAATATGAGGCAGAGACGATGGATTGAACTCTTAAAGGACTACGACCTCACCATCAGTTACCATCCCGGCAAGGCAAACAAAGTAGCAGACGCTTTAAGCCGGAAAGGCAAAGGAAAAATGATCTTAGCTTCGGTCTCAGCTCAACCCTGTCTTCGAGAGACCATCAAGCTAAGCCAAGATCAAGATATGAGCCTAACAAAGCTAAAAGAACAAGTCAAAGAAAAGAAAATTATTGACTTTGAGATCGACAGTAATGGAATTCTGTGGATGAAAGGACGATTGTGCGTGCCAAATGTGGACAACATACGACAAGAGGTGATGTCCGAAGCACATAAATCAAAATTTTCAGTCCACCCTGGAAGTACAAAAATGTACAAAGATTTAAAGGAAAGTTTCTGGTGGAATGCCATGAAGAAAGACGTAGCAGAATTCGTCGCCCGATGCTTAGTATGTCAACAAGTTAAAGCTGAGCATCAAAGACCCGGAGGACTTCTTCAACCTCTGGAAATCCCCGAATGGAAATGAGATCACATCTCCATGGACTTCGTCGTAGGCCTACCAAAATCAAAACAGAGCCATGACGGAATATGGGTAATTGTTGATAGACTAACCAAGTCAGCACACTTCCTACCTGTCCGCATGAACTACAACTTAGACAAGTTGGCAACCCTATATATGGACAATATAGTGAGATTGCATGGAGTCCCAGTGAGCATCCTATCCGACAGAGATCCTAGATTCGTGTCGCGTTTCTGGAAAAGCTTTCAGCAAGCCATGGGAAGTAAAGTGACTCTTAGCACGGCCTATCACCCGCAAACCGATGGCCAGACAGAGAGGACTATCCAAACCCTCGAAGATATCCTAAGAGCTTGTGTATTGGACTTTACTGCGAATTGGAGCGAGCTTTTACCGCTAGTCGAGTTTGTTTACAATAACAGCTATCATAGTAGCATTGGGATGGCGACATACGAAGCACTCTATGGGCGCAAATATCGATCACCCTTATACTGGGATGAAGTAGGAGAAAGAGCTATCACAGGACCGGAGTTAGTGCAAGCTACTACCGACAAGATAGCTATCATCAGAGATAGGCTTAAGACAGTCCAGGACCGACAGAAAAGTTGGGCTGATTTGAAAAGGAGACCAATGGATATTGAGATTGGTGAAAAGGTCTATGTAAAGATTTCACCAATGAAAGGAGTAATTAGATTTGACAAAAAGAGGAAGTTGAACCCGAGATATGTAGGACCATTTGAAGTTCTAGAAAAGGTGGGAACGCTAGCCTATAAAATAGCCCTACCACCAAATCTGTCGAGAATTCACAATGTCTTCCACGTATCACAACTAAGGAAATACATTGCTGACCCAAGCCATGTACTGGAAGCAGAACCCCTAGTAACTCAAGGGAATTTGGATGAAACATTGAAATACGAAGAAATCCCAATCCGTATCCTGGATACCAAGAACTAAGTTCTGAGAAGAAGGACCATTCCTTACGTCAAGGTCCAATGGTCAAACCATACGGAAAGAGAAGCTACTTGGGAAATGGAAGAATCAATGCGGGAGAAATATCCCTACCTTTTCCAAGACCAAGTTGACTCGAGTTTCGAGGACGAAACTTCCAATAAGGAGGGAGGGATGTAAAGACCCGGATTTTAGTTATGGGTTGACTAAAACTTGATTAAAAAGAGAGTTGGAAACTTCCTAAACTCTAGCTTAGAGTTTCAATACATCAAGGAGTCCATAAGCAATACAATTCCACCTTTACACCATCGATTCTCAGCAGCATGATTCTAACCAAATATGTAAATTGGTTACCAAGATTTTTGATACCATACAACTCAAGAAATTCGAAAGATTTGCTACAATCCTTATCAGATTTTAATTCGAGAGTCCAAGCTGCTCAATCCAAAGAGTCCTTTACCATTTGAGAGTCACCAAATTTGCACCTATCTATCCGAGAGTCCTTCCATCTTTGGGTATCGAGTTTATGCACCTATAAAAGCAAGGTTTCAGCATCACTTTCATCCACCAATCTTCCTTCGAAAATCAGAAGCAATAGCCGAGAGTTTCCTGCCCTTTCTGCCCAGAAATTTTCCAGCAGATTCCTTCGAAAAATCAGCACCAAAAGCCGAAGCTTTCATCGAAAGTTTACAACAAATTCTGTTCCAGCTTAGCGAAAACCTTGCAAAGTCTTTATCAACCAAACCTCCCGAGAGTTGATCACGGTCTAACCATACCTAAATCCAATTCATCCAGCAACACCTTGTTCGATAGTGCCAACAGATTTTGTGATAAACATTGAGCAAAAGCCATCGAATTGTTCATTCAAAATCTGCACCGAAAGTTAACCATATTCTGTTTCGATTTTTGAAGAATCTGGTTTGAAAAGTAGACATCCAATTATGTTTATCTTGGAAGATTAGAATCCATTGTGTTCATACCATAAATCGATCAAGCACGATACCAAAGCACTGTAAGTGGGCTTTTGCTATTTATTCGTTTCGTTTTTGAAAAACTATAGTATGTTTTGAAATCCCGATCGATATGAACTATGTGAAACTATGAAAAGTATATTTTGTAAGCACATTAAACTCGAAATCTAATTGGATTGGAATTCCCATGACCCTGATGCGGTGGGGTGTAACCGCTAAAAGAACCTTATACGATGGTTATCCGTTGTTTCTGGAGTATTCAGACCCTTTATTCGTGGGTAAGCCGATGCCATGACCTCATCTCTAGGAGGGATAAGTCTAGAGACTGATATCAGTACCAAGAGGAGATTAGATGCTTTACTGTGCTTAAGTATATGAAAAATTATGAACGATATGAGATGTCATGTTATGGCTCGTTGGAGCAATTATGTCAAGATACATTCATATCGGTTTATGTCAAGTTTTGATTCATGTTATGAAAATTATGAAGTATTTATTATGATATCATATCGATTGTCCCCCACTTGCTGAGTGTTTTCCAAAGCACTCAACCCCTTACTCTACATCCCCAGACAAAGCTGAAGAAGAGGTTGAAGCTGAAGAAGAACACCAATTCTGGGGTTGGTTATTTGTCCGCTGCGTTATCTTAAGATTAAGTATCTCAAGATTTAAGTTTCATTTAAGTACGATTTTATTCGCTCAGTTGTTTAAGTTTTTAGATTTCACGTTTTTATTCAAATGTAAAGTCAATGTTTATTCATTTATGGAAAATAGACTGGTTTTCGTTTGTTACGATATTACGAGGCTTATTGGTTTTCTAGTTGTGATGAAAATCAATGCCGGTGTTAGTGACCTCGGTCTCGGGGCGTGACAAAGACGACCAAGGAATTGTGGCAATCCTTGGAGAAAAAAGTATAGATTCGAGGATGCCAGCATGAAGACATTCATCGTTGGGCAATTCCTGGATTCCAAATCTCGCATCGACATTCATACTACAAAGCCATTTGTTGTTTTGCTTGCTACCTTCCTAAAATATACAACCCATAAATTTGTACAACAATCTTAAGACAATAGTAGCAACAACTGGCTTCGTCGAGTGCAACGACTCCAGTTCATCATGTTCAAAGACCTGAAAAGTTCAATGAGAACGATTTCAAGCAATGGCAACAAACGATGTTTTATTTGACAACCTTGGGGTTGGCAAGGTTCCTCAATGAGGATGCTCAGTGAAACCGACAACCAAAGAAGGTTACAGTTCATGAGTGGAATCCAAGTAATTTCCTGTGCAAGAATTATATTATCAACGGACTGGACAACACATTACACGATATGTATTGTCTAGTGAAGACGACCAAGGAATTGTGGCAATCCTTGGAGAAAAAGTATAAATCCGTGGATGCCATGAAGAAATTTATCGTTGGGCGATTCCTGGATTTCAGAATGGTTGACACAAAGCCGGTGATAGCGCAAGTGCAAGATTTGCAAGTAATCATGCACGAAATTCATACGGAGGGAATGGTTCTAAATGATTCATTCCAAGTGGCCGCAATGATTGGGAAGTTGCCTTCGTCATGGAAGGACTTCAAGAATTATCTCAAGCACAAACGAAAAGAGATGAATCTTGAAGACCTTGTGGTTCGCTTGAGAATCGAAGAGGACAACAGAATTTCTGAAAGAAGGAAAATTGGCACCAACATGAAACACGGGTGAACTTAGTGGAAAAACACGCCGGAACAAAGCGCAAGTTTGACGGCATGGCCTCCAAATCTGAAATGGTGAAGAAGTTCAAAGGCAAGTGCTACAAATGTGGAAAACCCAATCACATGGCGAAATATTGTCGCAATAAAGATGATTGTGGGAAGGCTATGGATCATGTAAATCTGACCGAAGAAGACCGTTTCTCAAATTATTTGGATGATCTAGCGCTTACCGCTTAAATAGATTGTGTATCTGTGAAAGTTGTAAACTCCAAGAATGGGGTGATTCTAAATAAATGTAATGACGATATTTGTTGAAAGCAATAAAATTCATGTTATTACTTATTGTATTGAATCTTATGGTTTGTGGCATGATTGTTAGGATCATTTAAACCATAGTTCGCATCACAAATTGTAATGTTAAATTTATTGCTTTTAACAAAATCGTCATTCATTTGTTAAAAAAATCGCAACGTCTCTAAAGTTAACTCACAATGATGTTTGTGATGGAAAGATTGTGCAAACTAGAGATGTGAGAAAAGTAATTTGTTACTTTATCAATATCTGCACATGATATTGTTGTGACTTCTTTGTTATGAAGCAAAAACGAGGCCAATGAGGTGTTTAAACACTTCAAGTATGATATTGCAATCAAATTTAGAGAATGAGGTTTGTTACGGGAAATTGTGAGTAGATTATACTTGTGTTGTCTAAGAATTTGACGCTTAAACATGAGTTTGAAAGACAATAAAATCTTGAACAATCGGTAAACTACCGCCCCTTCATCAACAGACCTGAACAATGAAGCATTACAATCAACAACATGCACTGTCAACAAACAAAGACTGGTCATCTTACACAATAAAAACATATTTCTCATATCAATCGCATTACTCAATAACAATTAGGGTGCCCCTCGATTGAGTATTTGAAACAAAATTCATCGTCATTGAAATCACACCACTTAGCAGGTGCACAACCTGTTAAATCACTGAATTCGAAACTGGAATTAACATTCATAACCAATGTTTCCTCTCTAAATTTCAAAAGAATCATGATTTTGTTATCCATCAGAGTTAACGATGAAAATCTCAGGAAAAATTTGATCAAATTACAGTTAATTGAATATACAACAGATCGATCAAAAATTAGTAAACGAATAAAAACGCGATCGAAATCAGCCGCTCAATGAATTAGATGAGTTTTTTGTGGGAAAACGATAACCGTTATGCGAGGAAAAATAAATTACGTGAATTGTTATGATGTTTTTTATTTCTTGCAACATGGGTAATTTTAGTAATGAAAATTGACCAATTAGATTAGGGTTTAATAAATTGGACTTATGTGAAATAAGTTTTTAAAATGTATATTTAGTTGAAAAGTAAATATTTTGCTAGTTTTAGTTGAAACATATTTTGAAAAGTGGTACCTATGTGTAATTTTTTTTTAATTTTTTATTGATAAATATTAGAATGAAAATTTATTTCATTGTTAAAAACTATTGATAAACGACTGATCCAATTGAAACGCACTAAATGCGGTTAATAGTCATTTACAACGAGTCGCGCGAATTTTCTGAACCTCGTATAGTTTATAGCTAGGGGAAGCCACTCCGGTCACCGGCGCAGCTAAAAAATTCGGCTACAGTTTCAACTAATAATGTACCTTAAGAAGCCGTTTTGGAGCGACAGCTTGAGCGCGGATTCCGAATCGGAGCCTCAATCGCCGGTACTGGAGCTCGTGAAATCGCTGGATAAGCAGAGACTATACAGAGAGGTGACGCTCGCGCTCCGAACAGGGTTTCGCGAAGCGCGCGCAGAATTTTCGTTCCTGCGAATTCGCGGACTCCGTAGCATTCTCAAGTTCCTCCGATCCGTCGCGGAGTCGGATAATACGATCGATCTGTTTCGTCACTCGCAATCCATTCCTGAACTTCAAGGTATTTTTCATTATTTTGCTCTATTGTGTACTTTTCTAGAATTTTAAGAAGGTTTTTAGAGTCGCATGTGATCTTTTAATAACTTGTAATTTGTGGCAGCAATTCAATTTTGAGGTTAATGTAATTAACTGATTTATGTTTGTCGTTTAATAATAAGAACATGCCTAATGGTTGGAGTTCTATGGTGAATTCTAATTGAGATTGATAATTTACTTGAATCTGTTTGAGCTTGATTTGATTGGCAAAGAATCAAACTCAAAGAGCGTAGCTTGAGTTGCTTTACATTTCTAATGTACTTCCTCATCTACTGCGTTGACAGCGAACCCAAATCTTAAGAGGTATAGACCTTAATCTTGAGTAATATCTATCCTATTTCAGCGCTATAATTGATGGAGCCTACTGCCTCGACGCCAGTAATTCCTTTATTGCATAATTCTCTTGTATGCATAAGCTGTATCTCTTCATTTGAGTTTTGTACTTACTGTGTATGTTTGTATAATATTGTAAAGAAAATATGTAGTATAGGTGTGCATGAATGAAATTTAGAGATATTTATTTATAATAATAAGCTTCTTTTATTTTTGATGGAAGTTATTTTTTTAAACAATACTCCACTTGCTTTAATTTAAAAAAAAACACTTGGATATTTATTTTCCTCGAATTTCCTTTGTTTCATTAAATCATGAATTCAAAAGGTGATGTTTCTTTTGTAGAACTGCAATATCTGAACTGGCATTATATCATAATGTTGCTCTCAATAGGATTAATTTTTATTTATCAAAACTAAAATTATATATTCTTTAAGTACTTAGAATCTGTATGTGGCTGGGTGACGTCCATGTTACAGTGGTTCCTGTACTGTTTCAACATTCTCTTAAAGAGGTAGAAGAGCAGACAGTGACAAGTTTGGACCACATATTTACAGTTGAACCTATGAAGATAACCAGTCCTTCAACTGATGCTGAAGTTGCTCTTGCACTACGAGTTCTTGAAGGATGCTGTCTTCTTCATGGCGAAAGTGCAATCTCCGCTAATCAACACAAAGCTATAACTGTATGTGTATAGAAGATATTTTTTGCATTGATCTGGTTATTATCCCGTAAAAGTGTGCATGCTGCAATATCTGTTAACACTCTCTGGTTCCTAGCACTCATTTTCTGGAAATTATGAAGTGATCATATCCAAGACTTTATTTTCTATGTTGTTGTTGGTTTCTCAATATTTGAAAAGTATATTATCTACCACTCCCTTTTTACAAGTTTTAATTCAGTACCATTCTTTACATTTTCGTGTATCGTTTTAATGATTTTGGCATTTCACACAAACTAGATCTTTTTGGGTGTGCCAGATTTTACTTATTTTGCTCAAAATTGTTGATCAGGTTTTGATGAGTATATTATCAACTCGTGGAGCACTTGAGCAAGGTGCATGCCTAGATGCTCTGATAGCAATTATGCTAGATTCTTCTTCCAATCAAATGGTAGGCCACACTATGTCATTGCAAAAATGGTTGGCAAGGTCTGCTTTATAAATAATTTCGTTTGCTATCCTTTCCTCCATGCTAAGTTTTTTCATAATCGACGTTTGAAGGCAGGTTCAAATAAATCTACATCATTTTCAAGCCTCAACTGTTTTTTTTGGCTCATGCACTTATAATTTGTGGTTAGTAAGTCCTCTAATTTGTCCCGAGACACTGACACTGTTGGATGCCTTCATAGTTTGTATGGGAAGTCTGATGGGAAAAAAAGTTTTTTTTCTCTATTGCCTTCGTCATGTAGCCAATGAATTTCATGTGAACTGTAAATGATAATAGTCGCAATATTAACAAACATGAATTGTGCTCTATCAACAATACTGCAGCCTGCTCTACACTTTTTGATTATTTATAATGAATCTACCTGTTATAAATGCTTCATCATTGATGTTTATCATGTGATTGCATGTTAGGACTTTGAGGAATGCAATGGCATCGAGGAAGTTGCAATGCTTATTAGAGATAAACAGGTGGAGGAAAATCTAAGGTAACATTATTCCGTGATGTATCTTCAATTTATTGCTCACTTGGTGTTGGCTTCTGCAATTTGAGTTCAATGATGTTTGTACCCTCTCTCTCTCTCTCTCCCTCTCACTCTGTGTGTGTGTGTGTATATATATATTTCGATTGTCTGTCTGATAGCATAGTATTCCAATCAGGCTGAAATGTGGGGAGTTTTTGTTGCTCCTCATTGGGCATCTAAATGGAAGGGAAACACCTCCCATGGTTACAATACACGAGGACATCAGGCGATTCCTGGGTGAAAAAACTGCCTCCTTAATATGGGCAGCGAGTCAATTCGGATCGACCCTGGATCCAGAGCAAAGATTAACAGCTTTGCATATTCAAGCTCGAAGGGTGCTCGAGGCAGTGGATCTTTATTGAACGCAAACTCAAGAATGGAGCTGTTGGAATCGATACAACTCTCACTAGCATGTTTTTGTCACACACACTGTGAGTGATTATGTGCTGTTATATTACATTTTGTACATAATATTTGCAGCGATTAACCTTTTGTTAACTCTCTTTCAATCTCATCTCTGCTGTTAAATTATACAAAACATCATAAATCTCTTTTGCTCTCTTGTGAGATACATCGCATGCCATGAATACATGAGTTTCACCTTTATCCTCGATCCAACTGCACCCTGGATTTTTTTGCAGTTGGTCATCCTTCATATGTTGTCTTATCTTTTTAAGTTTATGCCATCTAGCAGTAGAAGCATATAGATTTGCAAGCATCACATAGTTCCCCGAATTGTGTGGTTCCAACTCGATAAGCTTATATGCTGCCATTTCGCCTAGATCCAGATCCCCATGAATAACACAACCACTTAGTAAGGCCCCCCAAATTACGGTATCCGGATCCAGAGGCATACTCTCGATGACTTTGCATGCTTTTTTGAGCTGGCCAGCACGACTTAGGAGGTCAACCATACATGTGTAATGTTTTAAGGTTGATGTTACGCCAAAGTTACCCATCAAATCAAAGAACTCTACTCCTGCTTCCATCGATCCTGCATGAACACACGACGAAAGAACCGCTAAGAAAGTCACATTGTCTGGTGTACAACCATCCACCAGCATGTCGCGGAAGAGAGCAATTCCATCCTCTCCGTACCCATGCATTGCATATGCAGTTAGCATCGCATTTAGGGTAACCACATTATAGCCTTTTCCCTTTGTCCTTGTATGAACCATTTTTGCATGATTAATCATACCACACTTTGCATACATATCTATTAGAGCTGCTACAATAAAAGCATCCGACTCAAATCCACTTCTTATAGCATAAGCGTGAATTTGCTTGCCCCGTTCAATCGTGGCTAACCTTGAGCATGCAGGTAAAACTATTCCAACCGTATAGATATCAGGTTTCATTTTTGAAGCCTGCATCTCCGAGAACAACTGCAGAGCCAACTCATGGTGATCATTATCCACAAATCCTGCAATTATTCCGTTCCATGTATATACATTAGGCTCAAACCCATCATCTCTCATGAGCTGCAGACTGGATTGAACACTTTCCATCTGGTTGCATCGAGAATAACCTGAAATTAAAGCATTCCATATCACTATATCTCTTTCCGGTACCCGCTGTAAGGCAATTTCTGCACATTCCAGTTCCTGGCATCTGCAGTACATGTCCACTAATGCTCCATTCACGAACAGATTTGACTCGAGGCCTTTAACGATGCAGTATGAATGAATCCCCTTTCCTAATCGCAGAGATTTGATGTCAGCGCAAGCACCAATAGCACTTCCCAAGGTAAATGAATCTGGTTCACCTTCTCCCTTCTGTATTAAATCTGTGAACATTCTCAAAGCCTCTTGGAATTTGAAATTATCAGCGTACCCGGAAATCATGGTGTTCCAAGAAATCAAATCTTTCTTTACATCTTCACACTCCATCTGATCAAATAGTTCCTTTGCCTTTAGAATCTTTCCGGTATCGCAATACCCTGCAATCATAGTATTGTAAGATACCTCATCTCTCACGGAAAATTTTGAAAAGATCTTGTACGCGCATCCCATATCGCCAAACCTCCTATATAGATCAACCAAACCATTAACAACATAAGGACTAGACATAAATCCATGTCTTGTTATGTACCCATAGATTTCTTTCCCCAACCACAATTTTCTCAATCTCGCGCAAACTGGAAGAACGCTTGCTAAAATACGTGCATTCGGATCACATCCTGAAGCTCTCATTTTGTACAGCAACTCAAGCGCTTCCTGGTCGTATCCGTTGTGAACAAACCCACTGATCAAAGCGCTCCAAGAAACAAGGTCTGTAGACATTTTACCCTCCCTCAACATCACCTTCAAAAACTCCATTGCTTCAAACACCATACCATTAGCAGCGCAAGCCGTAATCATTGAATTCCAAGAAACATTATCCTTTGTCGACATTTGACTCAAAATCCTTTTGGCATCAAGCAAACTCCCACATTTTCCATACATATCAATCAACGAATTCCCTACATAAATATGAGCCAAGACTCCAATCTTCAACATCATCCCGTGTAGTTGTCTCCCCAATTCAACCCCTCCATACCCCCCACATATCTTCAACGCCACAGGGAAGACGAAAAAATCCAACTCGACATCTTCGAACAGCAACTCTTGAAAATTAATGAAAGCTTCTTGAAACATCTGATTATCTAAAAAAAGGTTAAGGATGGCTGTGTATGTGTACAAGTTCCTATCAGGCATTTTGTCGAACACTTGAACAACATCCTCGAAACAACCATATTTCCCATACATTTGGATCAATTTAGTCCCAACAAATTCTCGCTTGTGGAATCCAGTTTTGAGCAAGTGAGCGTGAACTTGTTTTCCAAATGTTGGGCCGCTGCAGGAATCGAGTACAGTAGCGTAGGAAGTCGAATTTACATCTCCATCGAGTTTGCTTCTTATTGGGTTGTGCAAGGAAATTCCGTCGGGGGGCTTGTTGCATACAAGTGGCGGCGAGTTTACTAAATTCATATGAATATCTTGTTTTACGAAAAATAATTGAATTGGATTCCTCGGATGCTAAGAACTTTACCAATTTCTATATGGCTGGAGCATCACTCATCTGCATTTATGCCATAATGCGACAATGCGGTGTCGGGTGTTCTATAGAGGATATTTGGAGGTAGTTTTGCTAGTTTAGGGTCATTGCCGTCAGTATAAACGTTAGTATTATTACTATTGTTAGTCTAACACCTCGTGGTACAATTGATATTGCTAAAGATTAGATAAGTGATGGATGAGCAGTTGTTAGTCTAACACCTCGTGGTACAATTGATATTGCTAAAGATTAGATAAGTGATGGATGAGCAGTTGAAAATCATGACTCATACAACATTTATCAATGTATCGTAACGCCTTAATTTTTTTATATAATATTAAAAAATATTCATATAAGTTCACTCTACAATTTATTGAGAAACCTGTTGGTTATTTTCCTTTTGTTGAAGAAGACGAGAAAACTCATAAGATGACATACACTATTTTATAAATAAAAGAAAATACTTGAAAGCAGTAGAAACTTACAACAAACAGTTTAAATAAACTGGGCAGAAACTTTGTTGTTGGACGAGGCCACAGTAAACCGTGTGCCCGTAAACTCTAAATTGCCCGCCTACAACTTCTGGCCTCCTGGACAAGAGAGTTCCAAGGTACAACGTCCCAAACACCTCTGTATGGGTTGAAGCAGAAACCCAGACAGACTCACTCGAACACTGAACAGTGTGTAGTACTCTCAAGATAATATGATATGATATGAAATGCAATTTCGGGATGAAGAAAACATAAAGCTGAAGCAGCTTATATAGCTGAGCAGCAGACCACTCCAAAGGTCTCAGAATTAAGTGTAAAGATTAATGGGGTAGATGAAAAGTCTCAACACTTAAACATCATATTCATTTCGGATTTAAGTCTCACACTTAAATCTGACATCAATTCTGCTGGTAGGTGAAAAGTCTCAAACTTAATACTCAGCAGAATATGAAAAGTCAGGCAGATGAAAAGTCATTTCAGAAATCCGTGTAGTAAAAAGATAGGACTGCCTTCGCGGCAGCGACACGCGCGACGCGACGCGGCGAGGCGAGGCGAGGCGAGTCGAGTCGAGACGAGACGAGACGAGACGAGACGAGACGAGACGTGACGTGACGTGCCGTGCCGAGCCGAGCGGACGGACGGACGGCGCGCGAGGGGCACCCATCTTTACTACTTAACTACACTCTAATGATTTGTATCTCAATATAATCAAACCATAAGTGTATTATAATCTCAATGTGGGATTTCTTTAGCCTAATTACCTTTCATAATAACTTACCATAATTTTGTTCTCATTAACAAAATATAACATAATTATTGGGCTCTTATTATTAACCCAATAATATTAATCCAACAATCCCCCACATGAATGCAATATGGCGAAAAAATTACACAATGCACCTAGATGAAGATTTGAGAGTACTTTGAGAATCCACTGCATCAGGATAGGTGGTGATTAACCTTGAACCTTCCTTAGTAAAATATCATCGGATATACTTGTCAACCAGTGGACGCGATGCCTTGAACTGTTCGACGTTTTATGTATAACTAGACAACAATACTCACACAGCTTCATCTCCACACTATTATTGGTTCTTTCGTTGTTGTCCATTTTGGCCCTGGACTGCCTTGGATGTTTCATCGAATGCTCTAGAGATTTAGCCCTCAGGTCATCTCATAGAAGCGGCCCCTTCACATTCGACATAGGTGATTTCTCCTAAAGAGTATCCTGTAATACCCCACTTTATCATCTCGAGATAGAAGAATCATTAAGAGCATGAGCTCAGCCTTCCCAAAGTACAGGTCTATCACTCTTTCATCACAGGAATAGGTAAGGAACTCAATTTCCCGAGTGCTTTGTTCGATGCCCCCCCACAATTCGGTTTTCCCATTGAACCTGCAAATTGGATTTTACAATTCAGGTTGGGTTGCCATCATGGTTGGAAATCAATTTCATGGGCTTCAACCCCATTCCCCTCGATGAAATCTCTACTCGGTCTCTCGTCAGACCTTTCGTAAATGGGTCTGCAATGTTTTCTTTAGACTTCACATAATCTAAAGAAATGACACCGGTTTTTAGTAAATTTCTCACGGATTTATGTCTCCGACGAATGTGTCGTGATTTCCCATTATACACATTGTTATGTGCTCTTCCCATAGCTGACTGACTATCACAGTGCAAACTAATGGGTGGCATTGGTTTTGACCACATTGGAATATCCTCCAAGAAACTCCGAAGCCAATCAGCTTCTTCTGCCGCAAGATCTAAAGCTATGAACTCAGATTCCATAGTTGATCTAGCAATGCATGTCTGTTTGCATGATTTCCATGAAATAGCAGCACCGCCAATTATAAATATATATCCACTCGTAGATTTTATATTTTTGGAGTCTGATATCCAATTCGCATCTGAATACCCTTCAATTACTGCTGGGTATCTCGTATAATGTAGTCCGTAGTTAGAAGTATATCTTAGATATCTAAGAACTCGAACTACTGCCTTCCAGTGCTCATAACTGGGATTACTCGTATATCTGCTCAATGTATTGACAGAATTAGCTATATCAGGTCTAGTGCAATCCATGAGGTACATGAGACTGCCTATGACTCTAGAGTACTCAAGTTGTTGCACACCTTCTCCGCGATTCTTGCAAAGATTTGACACCACTTCCATAGGTGTTCTAGCGATGGTATTATTTCCCTTGTCAAACTTGTCAAGTATCTTCTCGACATAATGACCCTGGGAGAGAAAATATCCATCTGCATGTTTGGTGATCTTCATTCCAAGAATCACATCTGCAAGACCTAGGTCTTTCATCTCAAAATTTCGTGACAACATTTTCTTGGTAATTTTGATGTTATCGTTATTACCAACAATTATCATGTCATCTACGTATAGACATACTATCACATAGTTTGTATTGTCTCCTTTCACGTAGACACACTTATCGCATTGGTTTGTTTTAAACCCATTTGAAAGCATGACGCTATCAAATTTTTCGTGCCATTGTTTAGGTGCTTGTTTTAATCCATACAAGGATTTCACAAGTTTACACACCTTCGTTTCTTTACCTGGAACTACAAACCCTTCAGGTTGTTCCATGTAAACCTCCTCTTCTAACTCTCCATTTAGAAAAGCCGTTTTAACATCCATTTGATGGATCTCTAGGTTATATAATGCAGCAAATGCAATTATCAACCTTATAGATGTTTTCCGGGATACAGGAGCGTATGTGTCGAAATAATCAACACCTTCAGTTTGTCTGTAGCCTTTGACTACAAGTCTAGCCTTGTACTTATCTACAGTACCATCAGCTTTCATCTTCCTCTTGAAGATCCACTTGTGTCCTAGTGGTTTACAACCTGCAGGAAGATCCACTAGTTCCCAAGTATGATTATGTAAGATAGATTCTATCTCACTATTTACCGCTTCTTTCCAAAGATCAGAGTCTTGTGAAGACATTGCTTCCTTGAAAGTAGTCGGATCTTTTTCCAACAGATATGTTAGAAAATCCGAGCCAAAAGATTTCTCTTTTCTCGCTCTTTTGCTTCGTCTAGGCGATTCTACATTCTTTTGAGATTCTCTATCCCCCACATTTCTCTCAACATTGGTTTCAGGCATTGTCGGAGTTTTGTGGGGAAAGATTTCCTCAAAGAATGAAGCATCCCTAGCCTCAATGATAGTATTTACATGCATTTCTGCATTATCTGATTTATGCACTAGAAAACGATAGGCACTACTATCTTGCGCATATCCGATAAATACACAATCTACTGTCTTAGGTCCTATCCTAGTCCGCTTAGGAGGAGGAATTGGTACCTTTGCTAGACAGCCCCAAACCCTTAAAAACTTGTAACTAGGTGCACGACCTTTCCACAATTCATAAGGCGTTTTATCCAACTTTTTATGTGGTACTCTGTTTAGCACATAGTTTGCAGAAAGCAGAGCTTCTCCCCACAAATTCGTAGGTAAGTCGGAACTTATAAGCATTGCATTCATCATTTCCTTAAGCGTTCTATTCTTCCTTTCAGCAATACCATTTTGCTCGGGAGAATAAGGCGCAGTGGTTTGATGAATAATGCCACTTTCAGCACATATTTGTGCAAATGGTGACTCATATTCACCGCCTCGATCACTTCGAAGAATTTTAATCTTTTTATCAAGTTGATTCTCAACTTCATTCTTATAGTGAATGAACATATCAATTGCTTCGTCTTTACTTCTCATTAAGAAGACATAACAATATCTTGTACAATCATCGATAAATGTTATGAAATAATTTTTACCGCCTCTAGATTGTACATACTTTAGATCGCATACATCCGTATGAATCAAGTTTAACGGTTCGGTGCTTCGCTCAATTGAGTGGAATGATGACTTGGCTAATTTGGCCTCTACACAAGTCTCACACTTGTGTTTATGATTGATGTTAAATTTAGGCAATAGATTAAGAGACATTAGCCTTTGTAAGGACTTATAATTCACATGTCCTAATCTACCATGCCACAAATGTAAAGACTCGCAAGAATAATCAAACTTTAAAGTTTTATTAGCCACATTGGCAACAGTCATTACATTATTTTTGCTTGTGCTAGCCTCATTTGCTGCATTAACATCAACCTCAACATCTACACTAGACTTAGCCTTAGGAGCTAAAGTCATTACATTCATCTTGAAGAGGTTATTGGCCAAGTAGCCTTTGCCCACAAACATACCACCCTTGGACAGAATGACTTTGTCGGACTCAAACACAAGCCGGAAGCCTTTCTTGTTCAGCACTGCTCCGGAGATGAGATTCTTTCGGATCTCTGGCACGTGGAGCACCTCGGTAAGAGTCAACTCTTTTCCGGAAGTCATTTTTAGCACAACCGTCCCTTTGCCTTCAACTTTTGAGATTGCTGAATTTCCCATATAGCAGTTCTCATCATTCACCGGTTGATAGGTCTTAAACATCCATTTGTTGGCGCAAATGTGGCGAGTAGCCCCAGTGTCCACCCACCATTCTTTGGAGTTCCCTCCAACAAGATTCACCTCCGATACCACAGCACTCAGATGCATGTCATCCATGTCAGAGCTCAGATTGTCCTCAGCAATGTGGGCATGTGCAGGCCTCTTGCCTTTGCCTTTGTAAGGGACTATCTTCCTCTTACCGTCATTGTTTTGACGTTGAGTGCAGTTGTTTTGACGTTGAGTGCAGTCCTTGGCCTTATGGTTAGGCTTACCACACACATAACAGTCACCGGTGAACCTCCTTGTCTGAGTATCTCCCTTGGGTTCAAAAGTACGTTTGCGCTTATTCCCATGGGAGTTGTCCCCAACTTCAACCACGTTGGCCTTGGAAATCATTCCAAATGATTTCTTGTCAACTTTTCGGTTGTCTTGCTCGATGCGCAGCCTCCTGATAAGATCCTCTAGACTCATCATCTTTCGCTTGTGCTTTAGGTAGCTCTTGAAGTCCTTCCAAGATGGCGGTAATTTTTCAATCATCATCGCCACTTGGAGAGCATCATTTAGCCCCATACCTTCGGCAGCAAGTTCATGATATATCAGCTGCAGCTCTTCGCATTGCTCAACAACGCTCTTGCCATCTACCATTCGATAGTCATGGAATCGCCCGGCTACAAATTTCTTTGCGCCTGCGTCGTCAACTTTGTACTTTATCTCTAACGATTCCCAAAGATTCTTAGCAGTCTCCTTGGGGGAATACACATTAAAAAGTGCATCGTCAAGAGAATTCAGTATGTAGTTACGACAAAGGTAGTCGGCACTCATCCAGGACTCAACTATCACAGCAGATTGAGGATCCTCTTTGTCCTCCACTGGTTTGTCCTCTTTGAGAAACCTGGTCAAGTTCAAAGTGGTCAAGAAGAACATCATCTTCTGTTGCCAACGTTTAAAGTTGGAACCCTTGAACTTTTCCGGTTTCTCAAATTGAGAGAACGGCATTGGGTTTCTCAGAACTGGCATAACGACCTCAGCGCCGCTAGCTTTCACCACTGGAATCTCAGTATTCTCAGCAACTCGGTTTGGAATCTGGTCAAGCCATAAGCTAAAACAGAACAGAAATAGAAGAGCACAAATAATATCAAAACAGTTTTTTTGAAACAGTAGGATTAAACCTTTCAACAGTACATAAACAGTGTCTGAACTAAATATGAAAATTGACAGTAACAATTTGTTAAAGTGCAGTAGATGAAAAACAATTAGGTTTGACAGAACAACAAAAGAAAAATACACAAGGGTTTTAGAGTTTACGATTGTTGGTTATTTTCCTTTTGTTGAAGAAGACGAGAAAACTCATAAGATGACATACACTGTTTTATAAATAAAAGAAAATACTTGAAAGCAGTAGAAACTTACAACAAACAGTTTAAATAAACTGGGCAGAAACTTTGTTGTTGGACGAGGCCACAGTAAACCGTGTGCCCGTAAACTCTAAATTGCCCGCCTACAACTTCTGGCCTCCTGGACAAGAGAGTTCCAAGGTACAACGTCCCAAACACCTCTGTATGGGTTGAAGCAGAAACCCAGACAGACTCACTCGAACACTGAACAGTGTGTAGTACTCTCAAGATAATATGATATGATATGAAATGCAATTTCGGGATGAAGAAAACATAAAGCTGAAGCAGCTTATATAGCTGAGCAGCAGACCACTCCAAAGGTCTCAGAATTAAGTGTAAAGATTAATGGGGTAGATGAAAAGTCTCAACACTTAAACATCATATTCATTTCGGATTTAAGTCTCACACTTAAATCTGACATCAATTCTGCAGGTAGGTGAAAAGTCTCAAACTTAATACTCAGCAGAATATGAAAAGTCAGGCAGATGAAAAGTCATTTCAGAAATCCGTGTAGTAAAAAGATAGGACTGCCTTCGCGGCAGCGACACGCGCGACGCGACGCGAGGCGAGGCGAGTCGAGACGAGACGAGACGAGACGTGACGTGACGTGACGTGACGTGCCGAGCCGAGCGGACGGACGGACGGCGCGCGAGGGGCACCCATCTTTACTACTTAACTACACTCTAATGATTTGTATCTCAATATAATCAAACCATAAGTGTATTATAATCTCAATGTGGGATTTCTTTAGCCTAATTACCTTTCATAATAACTTACCATAATTTTGTTCTCATTAACAAAATATAACATAATTATTGGGCTCTTATTATTAACCCAATAATATTAATCCAACAAAACCAATGTGATAGCAACAGTTAGTTCGACCCAACTAAAACCCGTTATTGTAATACAAACTTTTCCAAATATTTCGCACCCCTAATCACTAAAATTGAAACAAATTTATTTCACATTTCATGCGATCGTCAATTAGATCCAATCGACTCCATGCTGAAAAAAAATGTTAAATCCTAACCATTGTGATGGGCTATCGATTTAATTAATTAAATAAAAGCTGGGTAGTAGACCACCGAATTTTGGGGTTATTCTTATATGAATTGGGGCCTACAAATTCCAACATACATATAGACTTATACATACATATAGATATATATTCACGTGTATTGGTGAATGAAAGGACCAACGTATAAGAATTTTCCGGAATGTTGGCACTTCCAATAATATTTGTCCATATATTGCTAAATATGGGAGCTGGTTTTTTTCCACCGTGCAAAAGAAAAGTGTAAATAATTGCTGTGGGCTGTGGGCTGTGGGCTGTGGACATATTGATTGGAGGATTTGTGAGTTGGACAGGATAATTCTTCAGCACGCTTGTCGGGGAATGTTTGTGGGCCCCTATTTTGTCCAACTTGAAATATATAAAAAATATTAAAATAATCTGATTTGCGCTTTTGTCTTACATATCCCATTAGGCACCACCCCATAGAATAGATCCATCATATATTGAAAATATTCTCATGAGAAATATCCTCAATGTGTGATGGATCTATTGCCAAGTCAAAACTAAGCAAGTGAAGGTAGGTTGTGGTAGACATTAGATCTTAAAGTCGGAGGATTGGCAAGAGTTCTTCCTTTCTCCTTGACCCTGGTTGTAACCTTACCAAGCATATTGAGCAGTGACAAGATTTGCCCCAAGGATCATCCAAATAATGCTGACGGAATATTTTAAAGGATAGTGATGATAATATTATAACATCATCTATATCAATATTGTACTTAGACCAATTCATCTCTTGAGCCTTCAACATTAGACCACCTAACACAAGGATATCTTGTCGAATATAGTTTATCAAATTACACATCAAACTGCAATCTATATATTGTAATGATATGCGAAGAATGATATTAACGATATTTTTTAAATTTACTGGGATTTGCATGCAAATTTTAATGTAGGAAACTAGTATTCATCAATGGAGCCCTGCAAATGTTAATGGGGTCTATTCTTGTACACAACATGTAAGTGCCATGGATTTTATTTCTAAAAACAATGTTTCTTTCTTGGAAAACTAACTGTCATCGTTGAATTAATTAATTGACCCCAACATGATTCATGAATTGGTTCTTTAATTTTCTTGGCGCCACATGGAGATACAAGATTTGTTATTCATTACCTCATTATGAATATACCACATGTTGGATGGTTGAATCTACCATATGAGACATTATTTATGGAATAGCCAACAACATTTCGAGATATAGAACTAAGAATTTTGAGTACAACACGAGCATTTAATGTATTTTGAGATCATATGTTGTGCATATTCAATATGATTTAAACACAATTTCTTTGAATTAGAGATAAGAGTGTTGTCCATAAACTACTAACATTTTGTGTATTATTGTACTACATTTGCCATGACGCGAATAAAAAAAAAAGTTCTTATTTGATATTGAGAAAATATAGAGAATATAAACGGAAATACAACTTGCCCATTGGCTGTCTTGTCATTATGCCACTGCTCTACCATGTGATAGATGTAAAGTTTATGGAAGTGGCTACCATGTGATAGATGTAAAGTTTCATGTTAGGTTTATTTGATGTTACTTTTAAGAACAATGTTATTTGTATGTATTTCATCATTTATTTGACATATTTCAAATTAATGATGATGATGTTCTTCAGAGCACTATTCTTGAGGGCATCATCAAATTTTTTGTTTATGAAACATGGCCAACAATTAGTTATTAATTTATATTTATTTCGAGAAATCCTACTTTAAGTCGCTTAATGTGCTTAATGGTTGGAAGAATCTTAATTTAAAATACATACATATACTTGCTGAGTGATAATTAATAGCTACCTATGATGCACGGATATTTCTAAAAATCGGTGCAGTGTGATATTTCTAGGATATCGATACATTTCGGACACTCATCGAACACGTGTTAGACACGCCACGTGTCGTGTCCTTAATTTTTTTAAAAATAAAATCGAACACATGTGTCAACACTCCCATCAAAATCGAACACCCGACAATTTTGGAGGTAATTGTATAATTTAAATTATTTTTGGTTAAAATGAAATTTGAACGTATTAGTTAAACTTTAGGTTAATTGAAGTAATGTATACTTTGTGTTAGTATGTGTGATACTATGATGAATTTAGTGACATTCATTTATTTATATATTTTTTGAATTTGGTAAGAATATTTTTGGTGTTATCTTTTATTTTGCCTTTTTTATTAAACTTTATGTTATTTGAAGTAATATGTTTTTGATGTTAATATGTGTTATACTATGATGATTCAAATGATATGTATATATTTATATGCTTATTGAATTTAGTAAGAATATTTTTGTTGCATATGTGTGTCCCCAACCGTATCGTATGCTGAAAATTTTGAAATTTCGTGTTATAGTGTCTGTTTCGTGTCAGTATCATTGTCCGTGCAATATAGTAGCTACCTAATGGCTAAGGATAAAAAGCATGACATGATACAATTTAACCTACATTTGTAGTGTACTCTCCCTCAGAAAGTACTCTCCCTCAGAAAAAATTATATTAATAAACTATGACTAATACCTTAAGCATATAATACTATTTGTTTATTGTCCGATGTGAAGATCATAAAACGGTGCAACATCAATCCCTCTAAATCACTTTATTATAACTCCAAAAAATTAAACCAAGCTTCGGTATTTTCCTTTTAAAATGATCTTTATTGAACTACTACAAATATTTCTTTACACATAATCATCACAATTAGAAGAAATGGATCGTGTAAGTACCATCTTACACAATATTACCGAGCTCAATACACTTAGATGACGTTTAATACAATGAATGAGATATGATAAATGAGGATAAATAATTAAAAATTATGATTCATCATATCATTATTAATATACCAAACGATGCATTATTGAATAAATAAGGAAAAACATAAAAGGCACTATATATTGCCAAAGTCTGAAAAATGCAAAAAGTTAAATTTTAGCTTTTAATTTAATGAAAAGCACTTCATACGTACATATGTAGTGCTTACGTTTTGACATGAATATAAGTGGCAAATATAAGAAATCAAGTGGGAAATTTACACAAGGAATAAAATTTAACATTATGGAAAACCTAAGGATGTATTTGGATCGAGTGATTTGAAACTATGGATTTTAAAATCAATTTAATTGTTTGGATGAATTTATATTGAGTTTATCTCAAATCCATATAAATATAATGATAATTGTGATAGATTTAAAATGCATCTAAGATAGATGTCATTTCAAATCCAAGTTTCAAATTCATTCTCAATCTCTCCATTCAAATTAAATATATCAATCCAAACATTACTGTCAAAACCAAATCAAACAAATGCAAATCACCCAAGAGATAAAATAAACAAAAAAAGAAACACAATGCACATAGTACAACCCAAATTTTAGTTTAAATGTTCCCATGATCAAAATCTTTTTTATAAGATTAGTATTATGTGTATTTTTTCACCAAGAACCCTCCGCAAGCATTTCATTCCAATATCCATTTGTTTCTCCTTGCCCTCTATATTGCTCAAATTGCTCACTCGTTGAAACAGGCTTCAATTCTTCAAAAGGGAACAATATCCTTGATGGGTTTGTATGATCTTGCAGATTCCCATATCCATTTTGATTATCAACTCCATGATCTAATGAAAAACTCAATCTTGATTTGAATCCATGCACAGGAAAATTATTACCAGATGAAAAAACTGAGTTAGAATTATCAGAAACTGGTGGGATATTCGTCATAAAAGAACTCAGTGATCCCCTTGAGCTGATTCCTGTCTTGAGAAGCTCCATAACTGGAAAGTAAGAAGGATTTGAAGAAGGGTTGTTAGGGTTTTGAGATTCAAGATTTTTTGTGTCACTTCCGAATGGAAAAGTAATAAAGTCAGGAAATCCATTGTAGTGGGATGGATTGTAAGATAAATTTAAGTCCTGGCCTTCGTGGATCTTGGGATTTTCAGGTGGAAAATCTGGTGGGCTCGGGACCACTAATTTCTTTGAAGAATTTACTGAAGGAAGCACAGTCGAAGATCTATTATTTTTTCTTGATCCTCCACCAACTGGAACATTTCTCAAGGTTCCACCTTCCGTCCAATACCTTCTACAAGTCTTGCAAAAGAATCTTGGCTGGGAGAGACTGTAATTGTTGTAATAACAAAACTTTGTGTTCGTAGAACTGCATCTAGGGCAGTTTAAAGCTTGTTCCTTTTGAGGCCTTGGCTTCTTCTGATCAACTTGTGGTTTCACAACTCCTATTCCCTTGAAATATATAATAATTTGGAAAGAAGAGAGAAAATGGTGTCAAGAAAACAACATATCAGTCCATGATTTTGTCAAAAGATTAAAGAATCAATGAATCTTTTGTATTAAAAAAACTAAAGAATTATTAACCCTAAAGCATGCAAAGGCCATACTCATTTGGATCAAATATTTTTTCAGATAATATAAGGTGTGAAAAAAAGAGAGAAAGAGAAGAGAAAAAGTAGAGAGAATTTAATTGAGGGAGCACTACTTTCCATACAGATGAAAACATTAGGTAGCAAAGATAAAAATTCAAAGCAAAAGATGATTGATTATGTATAAGTGGGGTTTGTTAGATCAAATTATCTCATCTTTTGGTAAAGCTATCAACTTTAAATTAAAATGGTCATCAAGAAACCAAAAAAATTCAAACCCTAAGTACCTAGAAAGAAGAATGTAATGATATCATGGAAGAAAGGAAATTAAAGATGTTTGTGTTTGCTTTACCTGTGGCCACTGAGCATCAGTATCCATAGCCTATAGGAAGAGAAAAAAGGGGAGAAAGAGAGGAACTTTTGAGAAGATAAAGCAAGAAAGGCACTTGAAGGGTTTGTGTTTGGCGGTTGCTTATGTTTGCTGTGCTTGCTTTATCAAGTGTCCGAAGGTAGTGGGAAATAAAGCAAAGGATCAGTTTTGTCCACTTGCCAATATTGTACTCCATATGGATGATTATATGTGTGTGTATATATGTATATCTATATGTATATCGGTATATGTGAGTGTGTGGGCGTTTGCATTGTGTCCGTGTCATGGTTTACCATAACGGTCGTTCCAGGTCCGGAACACCCGTTCCGAAACTGGAACGCCGCCTGTCGTTCCAAAGATCCGGGTAGTAAAGGAGATTGCTTTGGAACGGTGTTCTACGGACAAAAATCAATGATTTATCGGTGGAACGGTGGAACGGAACTGTGGAACAAACAAAAAACGGCGATTTATCGATGGAACGGTGGATTTTGAAATATAAAAGTTGTTAGATATCTCCAATTTGTGTTTAATTAATTAAATAAATTGTTATGTGTATTTTAATTAATTTATAATTAAATGATTTGGGAAATAATTTAATTTTTGTAAACAAAGTGATAAAAAATATTCTGTGATATTGATGATAAATTTTTGTTCTAATAAAGTGACATAAGATTTATTGATTTTGCAAGTTAATTGAAAATTTAAATAGTTAAAAATTAAATGAAAATTTTATTTTTTATTAATATTATGATTTGAAAGTAAAATAGTTTTGATATGGTTGTGAAAATTTTAATATATATTGAGGATAAATTTATGTTTTAATAAAATGTACATGAGATTTAGAAAAAAAATTAATTTGTTATTTTCTAAAAGTAATCTTTTAAATATTATTTAATAATTAAAGAATATGAATTTTTTTTGTCAAAATGTTCGTTCTTTTGAATTTTTAATATTATTTTAAAAAAAATCGCGCCGTGACCGTTCCGTGAAATGTCATTGAAACTGGAACGATGTCCTCCGTTCCGGGCACCGTTCCCGTGACTGCAAACCATGGTCTGTATATGTGTGTAACCATATTTTTTTTCTTATACATGCACATGTATATAGGGAGCAGACCTTGACCCTGAAGTGGCCTGGAACCGGCCCTGATCAATAGGCCGGTTAACCGGGTCAACGTTTCCACAGGTAAGCCCGTAATCGGCCCATCTATAACTGGATCGGTTAAGGGTCATAATTTTCTAACACGTGAACTGTCTGTCAACTAGCGGTTTAGGGGTTTATTATAATTTTTTTTATATTTTTAAATTAAAAACAAATATTATTGTGCAGATTTGAAATCATATGTGGTTTTTACACATTTTGAATATTTGAACTTGAATTTATTTCACGTTATTTTATGATTAATCCATGGAGAAAAATACATTCAAATACTTTTTACATTTTTTTTTTAAAGTTTAAAAAATTTGTAATTTTTTTTTAAAAAATAAGGGTCAAATCGTAAACGTAACTGTAGGTTAACCGAACCGACAATTTAAACCGTAACCAGAATCGTCAATGAATGTTAAGGTTAATTATCGAGATTTTGTCAGTAAAGTACTCTATAGCCATTCTTTATGTATTTGATATTTATACCTGTATTATATGTATTTACGTGTGAGTTTGTATGCATATAAGCTAAAATATACGCAATACTAAAATAAGAGTAGATATACCTTTTTAAACAACAAAAGTTATTTTATACTTTTTAACTCAAGATAAATGTATAAGAATTTTAGATTAGTGTGCCCTTTTATTTAGGAAGAAATCTTGATGATACCACTAATTGATCAAATATAATTTAAAATAATCATCTGGGTTTCAATTTCAAACAGAATATACGAAATAAAAATATAAAATATCAATGGCACCACTAGTGGGGAAGAAAATCTCAGTGGGTTCATTTGACGAAAACAAACAAGAACTTGAAATTTGTATATTCATTTTTATAAGACTTGGCATTTTCGTAGTGCTTTCCTATGAAAACCATGTCATTGACATATAAAACCTATGCTACAATATTATTTAAAATGTTAGTGCTTTGCCAGCTCCAATCCAGAATACCATATAAAAAATTAAAATAAAATTCAACCAGTCAATCGTTTGCTCAGAGGTGGACCGGCCGACCCAACCCAAAGTCCAACGACAACTGCAACAATTTAAATATACGCTATTGGAGCTGGAATTATCGCGGCTGGTGGCACCAGACCTGCCCTTCAATGGATCCTCGTTAAGGGATTTAGATTGTACGCATTCCAATTACCAGACTCGTAGAGCCCGAAGATTAATTATAAGTCATATAAGCTAAATTATGAGATTAAAATCCATTAAGGGCATCAAAATTTGAATCTATTTTACTTATGAAAGTTAAGAAATGACCCCATTTGTTTGTCGAGAAGAGATGTGAAACATGCTTATTTGATTGAATAGTTGACCTTCATTAATGTCATCAAATATATAATCATCATCACCATCATCATGTAATGTGTTCACAATAAGTTCAACAAATCGATCTCAAACATCGTTCTCACTTCTATACACCCGGTCTTACAAACACCACCAACATTGGAATGTATTATAAATCCACATTTCCAATAGTACTCAAAGGGTGATCCGGTAATTTTGATATAGTGTAAAATGAGTAAAGCTTAACTACGAACATTATAATGCACACTTCCAGGGTAATCCTCTTGCACTTCTACCGGATATTAAATGGATTTTTTATTTGGTTATGCTTTTACAAATTGCATATATACAGTGTGGATGTTCTAAAACACTAATCTGTTCTTGAATATCGCAATCATGATTCATGAGACTTTTTTAAGTTACTGGTTGGAGGTTAAATTGAATCAAGGCATGCGTAAATGAATGCCAAACAGTTAAATACTATCAAAGGATAGCATTCCGACCACCTTCTTTAGGATTTGCCTTGAGTTTACTAGCTCAGCTTCCAAACGTCGATAAACTTGTGTACCGCTGAATTAGCAAAGCCTAAAGCCAACAAGTTTCGGCAAAAATGGGAATTTCCAGAGAGGAATCAGTTGGCAGAAACGAAGGACCTCGATTTCTTTGTTATAGCCCCACCGGAACAAATCATGGAAAAAGAATTGAGAATGCAGAAATTTAACGAAGTGGTGAATAATTCAGAGGGAAGTGAAAAAAAAGAAAAGAAAAGAAAAAGAAAAGCAGGAAGTTAAATCAGATAATTGGAGGATTACCTCCCAGTAAAGTTGAACAAGCTTTGCATTTGATGCACCTTGACATTAGCTGATCTTCAGAAATTTTGAGTTGAAATGTTTCGATTATCATTTCAATCTAGAGTATGTACTACGAATTATTAGCTTAGCTTCATAGGATTTTTTTAATATTTCTTCTGCTGGGAAGGGGTTTTAGGCGACAAAAAAAAGTAAGTTAAACCAGTCTCAGTGACCTAAACGACGAGCATAAATAAGAGATGAAGAAGAGAAATGTGATAATCAGAATCATTTACATCTGACAAGCTCCTCATTTTTAAGGAGACTCTTCACCCTCTGTAGATGGGTTTTTTTAATATCATATATTGATTTTTGAAAATATAACGATAATTGTGATTCATTTGAAATACATCTAAGATAAGTATAACTTTAAATATAAATTTCAAATACATTCTCAAATCAAAACCCTCTAAACACAATAAAAAAATATCGAATACTTTTGAAAATAGATTTATCCAAACGATCTCAATATGTATATTATTATAAATTTGAAATTCTTAGTTTCAAATCCATAAATCTAACATTCATGTTTTTATTATTGAATTTAAGAAGCATATAAAAAACCCTTTCCGATACATAGTATTCATGTTTCTTTCGATTTTAATTTTTCAACACCAACTTATGAAGATGGCGATTCATTTTTCTTTCTATTTTAAATTTTCAGACACCTATTTCAAAAAAAAAAAAAAAATTCAAACACCAACTTATGATGATGGCAACAAATTGCATACGAATGCATTATTTGTCACCCGACTCCCCCATATTTGGCAAGGTTTCAAATCCCCCCTCCAGTTATATAATAATAATAATAATAATAATAATAATAATAATAATAAGCATATATGGTACGGCACTGCCTCGGGTGATTTTTCGAGGAGTTTGTGCATAATACACATACATTATCGTCCATACATATACATATACACATATTATACACATGCAAATGAGGTGTGAAGGATGGATGATGAAGATTATATTAGTGAAGAGAGAAACAATTGAGTTTTAGGACCAAGCTCTTTCAAATCCGAACCGTAACAACACAGACAGGATTCCCCTATTTGACCTCGAATAATAAAAATCTAAATCCGGCGGCGTGAATGTAACGAACAAATCTCTTAAAAATATAGTCCCCAGTCCTCCTGTAATCAAAATTTCACGTTCCTCTCATCCCTCTCAATGATCAGTATCGAGGAACCTAAAAGCTTTTAACTATACCAATCCTCTATAATTCATCATGGGTATCTTCGTCGTCTTCCTCCGATTTACCACCAGGGGCGCCACCGGATCTCTGATAAACGGCGGTGATGATAGGATTGCACACTGCTTCGACCTCCTTCAGCTTTTCCTCGTAATCCTCCTTCTCGGCATTCTGGTTGTCATCCATCCACTCGAGGGCTTCTTTCGTTGCTGTCTCGATCTTCTCTTTTTCATCCGACTCCAGTTTGTCTGCGAGTTTATCCTTGTCGTTGATTTGGCTCCTCATGTTGTAGACGTATGTCTCTAGGCTGTTACGTGCGTCAATTCTTTCTTTGACCTTCTTGTCTTCCTCCGCGAATTCCTCAGCTTCCCTAACCATCCGCTCGATTTCTTCCTGACTCAGACGGCCCTTGTCATTGGTAATGGTGATCTTCTCGGATTTACCAGAGGCCTTGTCTTCCGCCTTGACATTTAGAATACCATTGGCATCAACCTCGAATGTGACTTCAATCTGAGGGGTTCCTCTGTTTGAAAAGAAAGATGAAAAACTAGTAAGATGAAGTCTTCAAACTCAATAAAAACTGCCTAATCGGTTACACAGGAGTGAAAATGAACCGCTAGTAAGCTAAAGCTTGTATGCTTGTGTAGTTTCAAACATATTAAAGCCATCAAGCAAAATAATATAGATTCAAAGCTAGTTCATAATATATTCGAACATATTCAAACTCGACTCAAGTTTGATAAATTTCGAATATGAATCAAATAACCCATCACGAAAAAGTTGCAATTTGGTTTCAATTCAACTACGTCGTATGACTGAACAAATACAATCATACGAACCTTGGGGCCGGGGTTATTCCCGTCAGGTCAAAGTTCCCAAGCAATCTGCAGTCCTTTGTCATACTTCGTTCACCCTCAAAGACCTGTCATGGATTTCAATTCAAGTCATCAATTGCAAAATAAGTAGAGCATTACTTTTCACTCGAATTTCAAGAATCAAAGCCAGTTACCTGAATTGTGACAGTAGTTTGTTGATCCTGATAAGTGGTGAAAACTTGGGATTTCTTGGTTGGTATCACAGTGTTCCTTGGAATCAATTTGGTCATCACCCCACCGACAGTTTCAATACCGAGGGTCAGGGGAGCCACATCCAATAGAAGAATATCTGAAGTGAGGCACGATTTACTTGTCAGAGACAAAATCATTTGATCCAACCTTTTCAGGTATCCAACTAACTGATAAAATCAGCATGAAAATACAAGAAAATGTAAGGCGTTACCTTTAGTTTCATCACCTCCCTCTCCGCTCAAGATTCCTCCTTGAACAGCTGCGCCGAAGGCAACTGCCTCGTCTGGGTTAACGCCTTTGTTGGGCTCCTTCCCATCAAAATAATCCTTAAGAAGCTGTTGAATCTTAGGAATTCTGGTGCTTCCACCAACAAGAACAATTTCATCAATTTGGCCCTTTTCCAAAGCAGCATCTTCCATGGCTTTCTTTACAGGCCCCATGGTCTTTCTGAACAAATCATTGTTTAATTCTTCGAACCGAGCTCTTGTGAGAGGTTCTGAGAAATCTATACCATCAAAGAGAGACTCAATTTCCACTCGGACTTGGTGCTGACTACTCAGTGCTCTCTTAGCACGCTCACATTCTCTCCTTAACTTGCTAAGTGCTCTGTTATCCTTGCTGATGTCCTTTCCATGTTTCTTCTTGATCAACTTAATGAAATATTCCATGATCCTCTGATCAAAATCCTCACCTGGTTGGGACAATCAAACGTGTCAACATTGAGATGAGATTTCTAAAATGCTGAAGTTTGGATCAGAAACATCAATTATCCACATGTAAACTCCTGATTCAAGATGCCGTGGTAGTGAAATAGTAGGCAAGCAAATTCATCAAGAAGAGACAAAAATACAACTTCTTACAGATTGGGAATTAACAACAGCTCGATTCATTTTACAATAATCTTGGTAATTTAATTTTCAATTCCTCGAATTCTATGGATTCATTCCAACAATTTTCGGAGGGGGATTAACCCCCCAAAAAGTCGATTTTGTGAAATCTGGTAGCCTTGACATAAAATAGTAAAATACATGTGCATAAGGTTATACAGCTGCGAAAGGTTCAATTTGGCTTCAGATGAATCTAAAGTAAAATTATTTCACTCCTTTTTCGGCTTTAATGATACCATGTAATCGATATTTAAAATAAAACAAAGAGAATCAATAAGCAGCTTACCTCCCAAATGAGTGTCTCCATTAGTAGCAAGAACCTCAAAAACACCATTATCAATTGTCAAAATACTGACATCAAATGTTCCACCACCAAGGTCGAAGACAAGAATGTTCTTTTCACCGCCCTTCTTGTCCAAACCATAAGCAATTGCTGCCGCGGTTGGTTCGTTAATTATTCTTACAACATTCAATCCAGCAATCACGCCAGCATCTTTCGTGGCTTGCCTCTGCGCATCATTGAAGTAAGCTGCAGAAGAGAAGATGCAAATTATCAATATATGACAGAATATTGCCTGTCCAAGTAAAAGACGATGGGACCAACTGTTTACCAGGGACAGTGACAACAGCATCCTTTATCTTCTTTCCAAGGTAAGCCTCTGCTGTTTCCTTCATCTTTATCAAAATCATGGCACTAACCTCTTCAGGACTGAAGACCTTTGTCTCACCATCTTTGATCTCGACTTCAATATAAGGTTTTCCATCCTTGTTCACAATCTTGTAAGGGGCAAGCTTCATGTCCCTTTGAACTTCTTTATCCTCAAATCTGCATAATAACAAGAGTTAGAATCATCATAATTGTACTCTTCAGTCTTCATGATTGATTACAAAACAAGTAGAATTGAATGCCGAAAAAAAAGTTTCTTACTTTCTTCCTATAAGTCGCTTGACGTCAAAGACAGTCCTTTCCGGGTTAACGGCTGCCTGATTTTTCGCAGCCTCTCCAATCAACCTCTCATTGTCGGTGAAGCCAACCCAAGACGGGGTGATGCGGTTTCCTTGATCATTCGCTATGATTTCAACATGACCATTCTTGTAAACACCAACACATGAATAAGTAGTGCCAAGGTCTATGCCGATAACTGTTCCAATTTTTCCAGCCTCCTCTTTAGCTATGGAAAATGCAAATAAACTTCCTGTTTCAAGAGATAAATCACCACATTAATACATTAATTCCAATGAATTTTATCACGTCATATGATATAGCACTTTGTATACTACAACATGTCATAGCAATGACATCAATTAACAAATGAGTTGCTTAAATAGCAAAAAAAAAAACATTTTATCTCCTCAATAGCTTCAAAAAGCAATCTCATAAATTCTACTCCTAATGCTCTTGATTTAAATAGGTAATTATTTCAGTACTATATACAATCCATCTTGTCTCAATACACAGAATTATATCACCGTTAAATCATCATAGCATCACCATCAAAATGAAATCATCTCCAACTTCAGATCTACAAAATGGCAGACCTGACAACGACATAAACTTTGATTGACATATCTCGACGCTAAGAAAGAGCATCAAGTAGGCTCAAAAAAGAAAAAAAAGAAAAAAAAAGCATCATAATCGCATTTCCTCAACAAAAAAACATTCGTCACAACTATGAAACACAAGTAAGGCATCAATGAACAGAAAAAGACATAAAAGCTAATTTGCACCCAAATATTTCAGCTAAATATGATGATTTCCACGAAAATAGGAGACGAAATTCTAACCGAGCAAGATGATCCCAAAGATAACCGAAGATGCGCGTCTTTCCCACGTGGCAGCCATATCCGTGAAGCTCAACAATGAAGAATACTATTCTGTATTTCACCTGTAATCTTTCTCCGGTGCTGTGTTTTGGTTTCTGAATCTGAAGGGGATACTCAGGCAAATACTTATACTAAGATAACCCGTCATAGGTGATGACGTGGACCAATGATCTCTCGTGTATGATTCACTTTTTTTCTTACCTTTGAATTGGAAAATCGGTGCTCGCGTAGTCCACCTGTAGAGGATAATCGTGGACCAATTAGAATTGAAGAAAGGAGTTGCGGACCAATGGGCTTCTTTTGAGACTTGGGATGATCACGGCCGTTGGTCTGTTGATCGATTTTATATAATACTAGTTATTATTATATTATATTATTATTATTAATTTGGGAGGTGGTAATGTTTCTATATTAAATTTCGATATAGAATATAATTTTATTTATAATAATTTTTATGTACAATTTTATTATATTGCCAGTAACTTTTATTATCTAAGTTTATGTTTGAACTTTCATTGTGTTATATGTTTTTATAAAAGACAAAAATTTTGTTGGGGTGCTCACCGTCATCCGCTTTATCAATCACGTGTTTGACTTATATAATGTCACACGTGAGATATCGTATTGAGAGTTGTCTCACATTGAGAATTTACAGATTACGTTAGATCTTTATAAGATACATGAGTTACTTCACTAATTACCAATTGATTTTGAGTTAGATATACGTATATTCTTAACATCATTATCTTTTTTCCACTATATTTAAGGTCATATTATACTTAACTAATTATAATGGATTTTATATGTTTTAATAATTTAACAAGTTTGAAATTCAATTTTTAAATAAATTTATAGAATGTAAATATTTTAATCAAAATAAACTATAACGAATTTTCCTATTATAAATATTGCGCATATTAAAAGGTCGAACGCCTAGACTTTTTTTAGTACTTTACAATCCTACGCTATGTGGAAAGAGGAGGGAGGTCTCGGACTCGAGACCCTCCGACTCGCATACGCGAGTGATGCCAGCATGGCCAACGATCTTCGGCGACCCAGACTTTTTCTAATAATTTGTTCAACAGAATCAGGCTCCCGAAAATATATTAAGTTAGAATATAATATGTAAATCATTTTCGACAATAATCAAAATTGACAAGAAAATTTACCAATATAATAAGGGCCAAACACTATAAACAGTGTTCTGAGTCTTGTTTTCATAAAGTAATGAACAGTGATTTTTGGGTGGCCTTTCTTACTCACATTAATGAATGTCTCTTCGTCTTTCTTTCTCGTTTAACGAGGGGAGCTGTTGTCATTGTCTTTTCGTCTTGCTTTTACATCCAACAAGGGTTCTCAAGGTCGTGAAGAAGGATATTGATCCGAAAATATACTTTCAATGGCGGCGTACTGCTATAAAGTCTAAAACCCTAGAAACCTTTGACGCCATCTTTAACCTTCCAGCAACGTCTTTCGAATCAGGTGCTGACAAATCGATAGGCAAATTGGAGGAGGTAGGTGAGAAAACGAGCGACGTTTATTGCAGCGCTACGGTTACTGATATCCAAAAGAAGATGAAGAGTGTCGAGCGCTTCGGAATGTCTATCAAAATTATTGGATAGGAGCGGAACTCGAGCCAAGAGGTTTAGTTTGATTTTCCTTTTTTTGGTTGATAACTTTTTTTCACTTGTATAGAAGTTGATAGTGTTGTGCCATGATTAGGGTTTTGGTTATTTTATTCCGGAACTTTAAGATGTGTTTTTTAGGATCTTCAAATTAGAAATTAAGTTTTCAATCATCTTCATTTACTATAACGTTTGTTCCCTGCTTTATTTGTTTCTCCAGAAACAATACGGGTTTATTTCATGATAAATGACCGTTTTTATGATGATTTCATCTACAAGGAACTCATGTCCCCCGAAAATCTGATTTTTCCAGCGGTGTTCCAGCCTTACGGCTACAATTTCACTTTTTTTTATCACCTCCGTCGAAATGTTTCATCGGAATCTGGTGTTTGGATAGAAGGAATTGTGATTCCAATCATGTTCTGTAGCGGCGTCGGAATCAACTTCTGTGATGCGAAAATTCTAAAAGAAGGAGATGAAGATGAACACGCTTCCAATGTGATCAAGCGAAGATTGCTTCGCATCCTTCGTACTTGAAATTGCTCGATGTTTTATTGATTGCTAAAAGGTGATTTTGAAGATTCGTCGAAGTTTCTTTGAAAAATTATGATTTTTTTGTTATGTCAAACCAACTAGCAGAAACCAATATATTACATTGTTACTTTTGAATTATGTTTTGTTTCATTTTCCTGCATCATGCATTATGAAGTCCCATTTTTGTGGGTTATTTCTGTTTCTGATGTGAAATAAAGAGATTTAGATATTTTGTGGTGAAGATCATTTCTTTCAACCATTCTTCAATTATTTAGCTCTGCTTGTTTAATAATTTGCATTTTTATCAGGTTACAGCATCCCAGAGATTGCAAATTTGCTAGAACTCTGGCGAGAGAAAGACTTATGTAAACACGACGTGGCAGTTTCGATGAGCATCGGAGTTGATCCCGAACTTGATGAGTTTATGGTCTCCCTCTCTCAGTCTCTTGAATTTTCTCCTTTTAATTTTGTATTGTCTAAATGAAATGTACTGTAATGTTTTGATGAAGTACAAGACGGATCTGTCAAGGTCTTACGATGGAGCAACGATTTTTCTAGACAAGATTGAAACCCAACTCAGCAATCTTTGTAAGGTTAGTTCATATATTCAATAAATTTTCTTGTTCTTACTTCTTGTTTCGCCATGTATATTATATATTCTTATCCATAGGATTAAATAGCTTTGTTCTTTTGGAAGGCACGACTATCATTGTATGTCGTTGTACCATCTCTGAAAATGGACAATTTCAAGAACTGGTTATAAGTTAAATCTTGACAAAGGTGTATTAAATCAATACTTCATTCATGCATACATATATTTTTGTCCAAAAAAGAATTCTGACTAAAATTTTATACTGGAGGTCTTGAAGGCTCCTGCTTCGATCGACAGTAGCTAAACAAAACCCTAAAATTAAGAAAAAATGGTGGCTATCATCGAGAGATGGAGGCTTATTTTATCGTTGCTTGTGTTTTCGGCTCGAGTTTTGTGTGTCTATGCTATATTTTGATGTATTTAATAAGGCTTTGAGCAATGCTTCATTTACGCTTCACCTTCACTTAATATATAAATAACTGCACTAATTATGTTAATGAATTCTGGGAAAATATTGGTCTTCTTGGAAGCACCCACGTTGGTAGTCGTAGAGTAATCCAAATTTCATTTGAATTCATGATCTTCTTCTCATTCTTGGAAGCGCCCACGATGATAGGGCTGATACATATATTTTTTTTAATGATCGGTTTATATGACCTTGAAGTGCAGCTTGCTTGTGTATTAACGATGCTTCATGAAGAGCTTCGTTTTTATGCACGATTTCTTGAAGTCTTATGTTGATTTTGGAAATATATATTTGTGTACTGTTATATGTAGGATATAAAATATTATTTTTCTTCTGCTTTTTAACTTTGAATAACGTAAAAATATTTAATGATTAAATCATAGTTATTAAAAGCTCACATAGCACGCGTTAAAGCTCACGACGAAGTGAGGCGTGGGTCTTGCGCCTCGTGTTTTGGTAAAGCGCGCGCTATGTGCGCTATCTGTGCTTTTTCAATTAGCCAAGGCGCGCACTATAGTGTGCATTTGCTAAGGCTTGAAAATTGGGGCCATCGGGTTATCAAAATACGTTGCTAAAGTTATGCTTTAAATTTAGATTTGGGCTTATTAAAAATAAGATCAAGTTAGAGAATATTAGGGTTAAGTTAGAGAGTTTTATGGTTACTGTTACATAAAGTCTTGTTGCATTAACCCTCCAGCCTCTAGCCGCCACCGACCGATAAGCAGGTTGATGTGTTCAAGTGCTCTATTTTTCTTTTCTTCAAAATTACACTGCATTATTTCCTCTTTTTTTTCTTCTCAAATTATTATTATTTTTTGATTGATTCTCCTTTCTTGTTTTATATTTTCTTTTCCTTCAATTTTTACGTAACAAAGTTCACCAGTCATCACAATTGTCAATTAGTCCATTCAATCAAAGTTTGACAAATACATGATAATATCACAAAATATAAATATAACAAAAATATAAATTGCTAAGCTATTAACATTGCTAAAGCATACTACTAATTGTTGCTAAACTACATAAAAATGAATCCATGCCTTCATTTCAACTGACAAAAACAAAACATATTCTTTATTTATTGCAACTTGATTCTCGACATTGACATAATATAAATCACAGATTCACAATGAATTAATTTCAAGCCCCGCTTGAACACATAAAGTTGAAAAACATGGTTTAATCAATTTTATGATTTGCTTTGTATGAGTTAATGAGTTTGATTAAATTTTATGGATACTATTGATGTATTAAAAATATATAAGCTATTGCGCTTTACTTTACTAAAGCGCGCGCTTCGCGTCGCGCTATGCGCTATAGCTCTAGGACCTCTTTGCGCTTTAGTACGCTATGCACCTTTAATAATTATGGATTAAATGTGATTCAAGAATTATTTCTAAGTGGTATTTTATGAAAATCTGGCGTCTGGTGGGATAGTTGTTATCTTTCAAAGGGTGAGATTTGTATTACAAGATGCAAATTTTATGTTTGTTTAGAAGAAACAATACAATTCAAAATTTGTTTGGTGGACTATATGATTCAGTGAAGGCAAAAACTCATGTATGTATGTGCTCGATGAGCATAAAAGGTAAATATGAGGCAGCAAACAAACTTTTAAGTTTAATATCTTTTCCAATTAATGATAAATATATTTTGTACTCAATTTTTTTGGCAAGTTATCTTCCCTATTGTTTCTCTAATTTCTACATTTATATAGTCGGATTTCGTAGATTTTTGAAGAAAAGTTACGAGTACTTAATCCTATCGGGTTACTATATCATGGATATAGCCAAAATCACCATGCAAGCTATCAATAATGAAACTGTTGATATGGTTAGATTCGATATTATGAGAAAACAGTGAAGTTGACTATCTTAATTAACATTATCTGATTATTTGGATATCAATTAAATAGTATATTTTCCTTGTTCTTTATCAATATCAGAGATACTTGTACATATAGAAAACATTTATAACATCCAAGATAGAATATAATGTAGGTATTGATTACATAGTAAAAGAGTCTCATCACAATATTAAGTATTAGTTGATTAATATGATATCTTATCAACTCCTATTTTTCGTACTAACTATACTAAGATAAAAATTAAATGTCAGTGCTTATGAATAGAGACTCAAGATAGACTCATTATTTTTTGCTCTGCCTACAAATCTATGATTGGCCGGGATGGCTACAGATCTATGTAGCATTTTCTTATGGCATGAGAATATCCCTATTGAAGAAGTTTTTGAGAAGTTGAAATGCACGGAAGGGGGTCTTAGCTCTTCTGAGGTTTAGAAATGATTGGAAGTGTTTGAATATAACAAACATGAAGAGAAAGAGGCAGACTGGTTCTTGTTCATCTTATCTCTTGCCACATTCTTCCTTAACCTGAATGATTTTTTTTGGATCTTTTTATCTCCTACATGAGAGTAAAATACTCAAGTTGTTTGGATTTATGTGAAATCCTTGTCATGGATTATGGAAGCAGCTGACATCATGGCAATCTATATTCCACATGGAAAGTGAAAACAAAGAGTTTAAGCATTCAAAGTACTTGCAAAAATGAGCATGCAAATATTATGGAGTCTATGCCTAAATGTTGACATTCAAATTTGCTTAGGGAGTTGATTACAGTGTGTTAGGATCGATCCGGAGTGTTTAGAGGGGGGGTGAATGAACACTCCTTGAAAAAATTAATCCCTTGTGATTTCTTTCGGATTAGTGAAAGAAATCTGTTTCTTAATCAACTCTTTTATAGAACAGACCACTGAATGTATAAGTGCGGAACGGTCTGTTTTAATATTTGTAAGAACGACTCGATGGCTTGAATGAAAGAACGAGTGCAGAAAGATAAGACACAGGATATGTTTCTGGAAGTTCGAAGGTGGTGTAATCCTTCTACGTCTCCCCTTCTTCCAATTAAGGAAGGTTTCTACTAGAAGACTTTGATTTATACAATCCTGTTGTACAAACCCGATTCAGCTGGATTTACCTCACTACAAGACTGAAACTCCTAGTCACTCGATCTGTTCAGACACTCTCTGTCTGACAGTTACAATTTGTTTCTCACTTCTATTTTTCAATACAGAATACACAAGATGCGCACAGTGATCCTAAATGATCAAATATTACAATGTAATCGTGCTTAAGAATAATTTCAGCTCGAGAGCTTCTGAGCTTGTAAGCTTGTGCTGTTTTGCTTTTCTTGTGCGTTTATAGATTGATCAGCGGGAGTCTTATCTCTGTCTGTATTGTTGTTGCATCCTTTTATAGTTGCATGTACCAACGACATTATTTCCCTTAATGTGCAACTCTTGACTCTGCTTAATCTCTGAGTAAGCTACGATCTTCTTCTTCTTCAGGATACTTGCTGTTCTGGTTCATGCTTTCGGCGACTGTCAGGTAAGCTCTTCTTTGTCTTCTTACCTTTTTATGGTAATCTTCAGTCTTTGGTCCTTTGTAGCATTAATTGCGACATTAAATGCTACAATAAATAGCCGTTAATGATTCGGACTGAAGAGCCACTCTTTATGCATCCTTGACTGCTCTGATCTGATAAAGATTGAGATCGATCTGAAGCTTCGATCTAGTCAGTCATATATCTATCGATCCGGTCTGATATGCGATATGTCTTATCAGCTTGTTCTGTTTTGAGCTATGGATCTGGTCAGTCTGATTACCCTCGATCCGGTCTGATATGCTTTGTCATCTTATCAGCTTGATCTGTTTTGGGCGATCGATCTGGTCAGTCTGATTTCTCTCGATCCGATCTGATATGTTTTGTCATCTTTAAAATCTTATCGATTAAGTTCGGAACTAACAAATTCCCCCTTTTTGATGATGACAAAACCTAGCTTCTAAGTCTTTTTAACCAGTCTGATAAGAACTCTGAAGCGTATGCTTTCGGATCGATTACTTCTTCTTGTTCAAAATAAATGAACATTATTAAGTTGGATCGATTGAGCCTTTTATTATTAAGCCTTTTATTTTAGTTCAAAATAAATGAACAAGGACTTAACAAAGGAAATATTTCTTTATTGATCACCAACAATCTTGCATACAGACAGTCTGAATATTTAAGCAATCTATTTTCTTGAAGACTGAGACTGATGCGGCTTGAAGTCTGTTTTCTTTTCCCCCTTTTTGTCAGCAGCAATCTCTTGGAGAAAATCTACAACTTGTGCTAGCTGAGCGCTGATAGCGTCAAGACGAACGTCTTGAGCGTGGAGGGAATTGGCGACGGATGCTCTAACTTCAGTGGCCAGCTCGATCTGCTCTTTTCTCAGGCTGTTCTTATAAGTGGCATGCTGAGAGAACAAATCGTTCAGTCCTCGCTGAAGGCTGCCGATATTGGCTGTCATCTTCTCTTTGAATGAATCAAAGTCCAAAGCTGTAACCCTCTGACCTTGATGAACTTCTATAACACGTTGAGAGAATGACAGGCAGTTGTCAGATAAGTTCTGAAGGGTCCGTGCCAGGGATGGAGTGCATCAGATAGTTGGCTTGGAGAGTGATCTGATGATGACAATGCATGATCATCTTCTTCAGCAATCGGTATAATTGAAGATACAGCAGCTTGGTGACTTTCGGACCGGATCAAGCTGACCAGATCTGAAGAAAATGCTTGTATGAAAGCCATATCTTCATCTAATTGAACTGGAGGAGTGCTGGGTCTGGAGAGCTCCTCAATTTGTAGAGCTGCAACAACTGTGGACACCACCAGATTCGGATCGACGAACTCTGGTGCGCCAACTGTTGCAAGTTCTGCGGTTGGACTGATTTGAACGTGGGAGACTGATGATCCCAACGGAATAGATGTTTTTGGAGAGTCCAACAAGACATTCAATGGTTCATCTTCTGTAGCAGACGGAGCATTAGGCAATGGCTGCTCCGCTGTCTGATCTGCTACTAGTTCTGCAGTCTGATCTGCTGCGCGATCTGCAGTCTGGTCTGCTGCTCCAGAGGGAATAACCTCAATGAAAGGTTCTGCCAGAGTCTTGCTTGCAGAGGGATGATCCGGGCTGGTTATTGAAGTGGATATGCTGATTTTCTGTCGTTGAAATCGGACAGCTAAATGGAGAGCATGAATATCCATCTCTAATTGAGCAATAACAGCCCCATCATCTCTGGCAGTTGGAGCAATCGGATCGAAGTTCGCTTTCTTAGCAGCTAAGAGCAAAGTCGCCAGTCTGAATCTTTGATTGGCCTTAAAGAGCTCTTTGCGCTGCACAGCAATCCGAACATCATTGGTCTCTGTCCCCTTCAGAACTTCTTCTTCCATTTTCTGAAGGCGTCTGAGTTTGCCGAAGAACATCTCAATATGGTTGATCGTTCTGTACTCTACGTACTCATCAAAAACCACAATGAGCTCCTTCACTTTCTCTTCAACGTCCTCCATAGCAATGTCAATTGCTGTCTGTGCTGCAGATTTGGGCTTAGAGGAGAGTGGTTCGGAGAGAATGGCTTTGCCCTTGCCGGTGGAGGAAGGGGACTTGATCCCTGATTGGGTATAGTCTCCCAACTCAGTGATAACAATCCCTTTGACCACGGGAATGGCAGAGGGGACTCGGATGGTTACTTTGGGTGCAGTGGTTGAAATGGTTGAAATTTGGGTTGTAGGTTGGGGTGCAGGGGTGGCTTTTGTTGGAGGCAATATGGGTAATGTTTTGAGAGGTAGAGTTTTGATTGGTTTGGTAATCTGGGTTCTTGGCTTCTTGGGAAGGGGCTTGGTTGGTGGTGATGGAGCAGACTGGGTTTCTTCAGAGTCAGTCTGGATAGATAACTTTCGCTTGACTCGAGGTTTGCGAGCAACAGCCTGTTCTTCTCCCTTGTCAATCTTGACTGCCACCAGATCAGTAGGGGTAGGTGGAGCGCTCTTGGACTTCAGCAGTGCTAGCCCTTTGGAGTTGAGAATTTTGAAGGGACTCAGAGCATACTGCTTCCCCAGCTCAATGTCCAAAGTTTCCAGTAGCTTGCTGAGAGGAACGGCAAAGCAGACGGCTTGATTGTAGGACTCATTGGAGTGGATGCAGTTGAGCATGTTCCATTCCGAATCTCTTAAGCAGCTCTTTGGTATACTTGGTTTGGTTGATGAAAATACCATTGCTGAGCTGTTTGACTTGGAGACCCAAAAAGAATGAGAGTTCTCCCATCATGCTCATCTCAAACTGTCCCTGCATCAACTTGGAAAATTTCTCGCATAATTTGGGGTTAGTTGACCCAAAGATTATATCATCAACATAAATCTGAACTAACAGGGTATGTTCCCCCTTTAGAAATTTAAAGAGAGTTTTATCTACTGAGCCGATCTGAAAATCATGGTTCAGCAGAAATTGAGATAGAGTGTCATACCAGGCTCTTGGTGCTTGTTTCAGACCATATACTGCTTTATTCAGTAGGTATACATGATTAGGGAATGAGTGGTTCTGAAATCCAGGAGGTTGCTCAATGTAAACTTCCTCCTGAAGCTTACCATTTAGAAAGGCGATCTTGACGTCCATCTGATATACATTGAAGTCTTTAAAGGCAGCATATGCAAGAAAGATTCTGATTGCTTCAAGTCTCGCGACTGGTGCAAAAGATTCATCGAAGTCAATTCCTTCTTCTTGTCGGAATCCTTGTGCCACCAGTCTGGCCTTGTTTCTAACCACAGTTTCATCTGCGTCCAGCTTGTTTCTGAAAACCCATCTGGTTCCAATAACAGGCAGATCGCTTGGTCTGGGGGTTAGACTCCAAACTTGATTTTGTTCGAATTGATTAAGCTCTTCTTGCATGGCCTTAATCCAGTTGAAATCAGTCAAAGCGTCATCGATCTTCTTAGGTTCCAGAGTTGAGATGAAGGCAGCATGAGTGAACTCATCCATCATCTGTCCTCTGGTTCTAATCGGTGCAGAGGGACTTCCAATCACTAGATTAGGTGGATGCCTCTTAGTCCATCGATAGCTTGACTCTGGATTGTCTGGTCCAGCCGGATGAGTAGTAGTATAGGTATGATCAGTATCTGCTTTGATATGAGAGTTTGGATCATCCGGATCGGCTCGATCTGAAGAAGCTTCATTGCCTTGATCCGACCTGGCTGGCACTTCAGGTTCTGGTGGATTGTCTCTTGACCTGTTAGCTACAATCTCATCATCACTGTTAGCTTCAAGATGGATGTTTTCCATCTGATTTTGAATTGATTCTTTGTTACCCTCAACACACAAAGATTCATCAAAAACTACATGAATTGATTCTTCTACAGTTAAGGTTCGATTATTAAAAACTCGATAAGCTTTGCTAGTTGATGAATATCCTAAGAATATACCATTATCTGACTTAGCTTCAACTGTTGTAAGATGATTCTTACCATTGTTGTGAACGAAGCATTTACAGCCAAATACATGAAGGTGAGAAATAGACGGTCTGTTACCAGTCCATATTTCATATGGAGTGAGATTCAGCTTCTTGTTAATCATAGACCGATTTTGAGTGTAGCATGCAGTATTTACAGCTTCTGCCCAGAACTTTTGTGAAATTCCAGAATCAGCAAGCATTGTTCTTGCTGCTTCTTTGAGCGTTTTGTTCCTTCGTTCTGCAACTCCATTCTGTTGAGGAGTTCGAGCGGCTGAAAACTCATGCTTAATTCCATGATCTTCTAGAAAGGATTCAAGATTCTGATTTGAAAACTCAGTGCCTTTGTCACTTCGAATCCTGTCTATGCTGGATGATTTCTCATTCTGAGTGCGTTTCAGCAGCTTGATCAACTTCGGACCGGTCTGATCTTTACTGCTAAAAAATATAGTCCATGTAAAGCGTGAGTAATCATCAATAACAACAAGAGTATACCGCATTCCCCCTAAACTTGTTATTGGTATAGGATCAAACAAGTCCATATGCAATAGTTCTAAACAACGGGAGGAGGATTTGGCATTCTTGTTTTTGAAGGATGATCTGATCTGTTTGCCCATTTGGCAAGCTTCGCAGATCTTATCCTTAGCAAAATCGATCTTGGGCAGACCGATAACTAAATCATGTTTACACAGGCTAGAAATAGTCTTAAAATTGATATGATTCAAGCGTTTATGCCATAGCCAGTGTTTATTATCATTGTTAGCGATGAAGCAAGTAGGATTATCAGGTTGAGCATGATTACAGTTAATCTTATATGTATTTCCATTTCTGATTCCTACAAGCATGGTCATACCATCTGACGATTTAACAGTGCAAGTGTGTTTGTGAAATTCTACAGCATAACCATTATCACAAAGTTGACTTATGCTAATCAGATTATAGCACAGATTTTCAACTAACAGCACATCGTTGATAATAATGTTACCATGGACAATCTTACCCTTGCCCACGGTATTACCCTTTGAGTTATCCCCGAAAATGATCTTGGGTCCAGTACATTCTGTAACTTCAGACAGCAGCTCGATGTTTCCAGTCATGTGACGAGAACATCCGCTGTCCAAGTACCAGTCTGATGCAAGTTTCTTCGGTACCTGTCATCAAACATAATTATTGTTGGTACCCAATCCTATTTGGGTCCAGAACGGATTAGCCCTTTGGGAACCCACACCTGTATCAGTTTTAATGGCTTGTGTGTGTGTGGTGTGCTTTGAGCTGGTCTGTTTCGATGTTGTGTGTGATAATGTGTGCGATATGGAAACCTTTGATTCTCATGGGGTAGTCTATATCTTCGTTGAACTGGTTTTGAATTATAGTAATTGTATTGTCTTCCTTGCCTTCGATCTTGCACCCTTAGATTTGGTCTGAAAGGCGCAAAGCTTGCTGGTGCCTTTTCTTTGGCTTGGTTGACATATCCAATTCCTTTTCTCAAACCTAGATTCACGAAAGAGACTCCCGTTTGAATCGTAGGTGCTTCAGTCTCATATACTATGCTGGATTTAACAAATGTCATTTGTTTGATTTTGTTCTTTACCAGATTCATCTTTGGTGGATTCTTTGGTGTCAAAGCCTATGCCGGTGAAATCACCAACGTTTCTTTGTACCTCTTGTAACTCTTCCAAAGATGTTCTGGATTTTGTCTATGTTTTGAATATATGAGAAAGCTTAGCATTTTGTGTGCTAATTCTCTTATTTTCTTCATGGAGCTGATCATAGGAGATTTTCAGCTTATTCAGCTCGATCTGGAGATTGTTGCACTCACCCTGCTCAGAGCAGCTTGGTTTGTTGTGCTCATCCATTTGATCATTGACTTTAGCTTTATTTTTCTCAAATGATTCAGCTAAGATCCTATAATCATTAGCCATGTCTTGCAGTGCGGACATGAGCTCTTCACGTGTAAATTCATTTGAGTCAAAATCAAATACCTCGTCTGTCTGACTCATCTCTTCGTCTGCCATTAGACATTGAATATCTTCTTCGCTTTCGCTGGAAGAATATTCGGAGCTTTCTGAATCGGAGTCAGTCTGAGCCCACTTGCTGTTTTCTTCTTCAGCTACTAGGACCTTTTGGGACTTTCCATGATTTTTGCGGTCTTTGTAGTGCTTCTTTTTCCTGTCATCGCGATGCTTCTCCTTCCGTTCTTCTTTCTTCGGTCTGGTGCAATCTGCAATGAAATGTCCGGTCTTACCACAATTGTAGCAAGCCTGATCATTAAAAGCATCGTTCTTTCTTGATTTATAATGAGAGGGTTTAAAATTCCTCTTATTTTTAGACATGAATTTACCAAATTTCTTGATGAATAATGACATAACATCATTACCTATCTGTTCGATAGATCAATCTGATGTGGAGGCGATCTGGTCTGGAATAGCTGCCAGTGCTTTGTTTGGTTGAGAGATGAATGACTATGCTTCACCTCTGCTTATCAGTTCGAACTCATATGCTTTAAGATCTGCGAACAGATCATGAAGTTCAACCTTGTTCAGATCTTTGGACTCCCTCATTGCAATGGTCTTAACATCCCATTCTTTTGGCAGGGCTCTCATAACTTTCAGAGCGATCTCTCTGTTTGAGTATTCCTTGCCCAGACCATTCAGTTCATTAATGATACCAGTGACTCTTTCATCAAACTCATTTAGAGTTTCTCCACTCTTCATCTTTATGCTCTCAAATCTTTGAAGAGCAACAGTCAGCTTGTTTTCTTTGGTCTGGTCGTTGCCTTCACATAGCTGTGCTATCTTCTCCCAAATTTCTTTGGCAGTAGAGCACATTTTGATTTTGCTGAACATGTTCTTGTCCAATGTCTTGAACAAGATGTCTTTGGCAACGTTGTCGAGATTTGCTTTCTTTCTTTCCTCATTCGTCCAGAGGGATCTATCCTTCTCTACCATTTGTGGTTCTCCACCAGTAATGGCGACTGCTGTATTTACTTTCAGAATCTTCATTGGTCCATCAGTGATGACGAACCACATATCGTCATCCTGAGCTGCCAGATGAGCTTGCATTCTGATTCTCTAGTCATCATAGTCTTCTTTTGAGAACATAGGAATTTTGTTGAATGATGCCATCAGCTCAAGTGTCTTTGTGCTGATTAAGATGACCTGCTCTGATACCACTTGTTAGGATCGGTCCGGAGTGTTTAGGGGGGGGGGGGGGGTGAATGAACACTCCTTGAAAAAATTAATCCCTTGTGATTTCTTTCGGATTAGTGAAAGAAATCTGTTTCTTAATCAACTCTTTTATAGAACAGACCACTGAATGTATAAGTGCGGAACGGTCTGTTTTAATATTTGTAAGAACGGCTCGATGGCTTGAATGAAAGAACGAGTGCAGAAAGATAAGACACAGGATATGTTTTTGGAAGTTCGAAGGTGGTGTAATCCTTCTACGTCTCCCCTTCTTCCAATTAAGGAAGATTTCTACTAGAAGACTTTGATTTATACAATCCTGTTGTACAAACCCGATTCAGCTGGATTTACCTCACTACCAGACTGAAACTCCTAGTCACTCGATCTGTTCAGACACTCTCTGTCTGACAGTTACAATTTGTTTCTCACTTCTATTTTTCAATACAGAATACACAAGATTCGCACAGTGATCCTAAATGATCAAATATTACAATGTAATCGTGCTTAAGAATAATTTCAGGTCGAGAGCTTCTGAGCTTGTAAGCTTGTGCTGTTTTGCTTTTCTTGTGCGTTTATAGATTGATCAGCGAGAGTCTTATCTCTGTCTGTATTGTTGTTGTATCCTTTTATAGTTGCATGTACCAACGACATTATTTCCCTTAATGTGCAACTCTTGACTCTGCTTAATCTCTGAGTAAGCTACAGTCTTCTTCTTCAGGATACTTGCCGTTCTGGTTCATGCTTTCGGCGACTGTCAGGTAAGCTCTTCTTTGTCTTCTTACCTTTTATGGTAATCTTCAGTCTTTGGTCCTTTGTAGCATTAATTGCGACATTAAATGCTACAATAAATAGCCGTTAATGATTCGGACTGAAGAGCCACTCTTTATGCATCCTTGACTGCTCTGATCTGATAAAGATTGAGATCGATCTGAAGCTTCGATCTAGTCAGTCTGATATCTATCGATCCGGTCTGATATGCGATATTCCTTATCAGCTTCTATGGATCTGGTCAGTCTGATTACCCTCGATCCGGTCTGATATGCTTTGTCATCTTATCAGCTTGATCTGTTTTGGGCGATCGATCTGGTCAGTCTGATTTCTCTCGATCCGGTCTGATATGTTTTGTCATCTTTAAAATCTTATCGATTAAGTTCGGAACTAACACAGTGATTTCGTCGGAATTCTGGTACATCTCATTGTGAATTCAATTACAAGAGGAAAACAATGTTGGTAAAGACTTTGATGAAATGTCGTCACTTGAAATTGCAATTAAAGAAGTTTTTTGAAAAATTGGTCAAGTTTTAGGTGCCTTGACAACATTCATATGTGCTAAATTTTTCTCCACGACTGAAAGCTAAAATTCATGGTTCGGCTTTCCAGATATTTGGCCACTGGCACCGCGCAAGCCCGCGCCTTGCGCGGTGCAAGTCGAACTAGTGTGAACATAATGTAAAAGGACTTTGACAGAGGAAATATGGCTACGGAAGTCACTCAAGTTCTTCTTAGTGCACAATCAGTCAATTCAACATTAAGGAAGCATGCTGAAGAAACCTTAAAACAGTTTCAGGAGCAAAACCTTCCTGGTTTCGTGTTATCCCTTTCTGGAGAGCTTGGTAGTGAGGAGAAACCAGTTGAAAGCCGTAAGCTAGCAGGTTTGATTTTAAAGAATGCTTTGGATGCCGAGGAGCAGGACAGGAAGTTTGAGGTGGTTATCATTAGATGCATTTGTGAAGAACCAAATCAAGGCATGCTTGTTACAGACCCTCTCATTCCAGTATTTGATGCTAGGTTCGACAGCTTCACAAGTCATTTCAAAGTTTGCTGGCAGTGAGCTACCGCATAAGCAGTGGCCTGAGCTTATAGGATCCCTTTTATCCAATATTCCTTCTCATGTTAAGCAAGCCACCCTTGAACTCTGGGTTACATGACTGAAGAAGTTGGCCCTGAGGTTGTTGATCAGGATCTAGTAAACAAAATACTCACAGCTTTAGTTCAAGGCATGAATGCTGATGAAGGAAATACAGAGGTCATCATCCAGAAATTAGGGGCATCAGAAACCACCAAGTATGCTTTAATGCAGTTTTCAGGTCAGATCATGAATCTTTTTCTACAAGTTTTTGCTTGTAGAAGTGCTACCGTCCATGAGGAAGCAATGGTTGCCATTGGGGCGCTTGCCTATGCTACGGGTCCCAACTTTTCCAAGTACATGGCGGATTTTTACAAGTAGTTGGCGATGGGCTTCAGAATTTTGAAGAATACCAAGATTGTGCTGTTAATGTTGGTGTTGTGGGGGATATCTGCAGGGCATTGGAGGATACGGTCCTACCTTATTGTGACGGCATCATGACTCAGCTTCTGAAAGACTTGTCAAGCAACCAGATGCACCGGTCTGTGAATCCTCCAATCTTTTCGTGCTTTGGGGACATAGCTCTAGCAATTGGAGAGAATTTTGAGAAGTATTTGATGTATTCCATGCCCATGCTGCGGAGTTGTCGGCACACACATCAGGTGTCGATGATGAAATGCTAGAATATACTAATCTCCCAAGGGATGGAATTTTGTAGGCATATTCTGGGATATTTCAGGCTCCAAGAATTCTCCTAAAACCCAAGTCTTGATTCCATATGCGCCTCACATCCTGCAATTCCTGGATAGCATATACATGGAGAAAGATATGTGAGTAGCTCTAATCTTATAAACTTTTGTTTTTGAGTTGAGGTTTTACTATTTTTATCTCTTATCTGATCGTCTTATCCATCTATCTAAGGGATGATGTTGTGATGAAAACTGCAATTGGAGTCCTTGGAGATCTAGCAGATACTCTGGGAAGTAATGGTGGTTCTGTGATTCAGCAGTCTCTATCAAGCAAAGGCAACTACATTACAATTACAATAACAAACACAATAGATCATCACAGTAATAGCACAAACCAACACTAAAGTATAATAATAACAAAGTACAAAGTACAAAGTACAACAAAGAATAACTAAACAACAATGAATATAGACATTTACCCACATGAGACTAGAACCCATGATCTCTTCTAAAATTGAGAATCTTGAGACCTTCCCTTTGCCACAGGCCAAAGAACCTAGGCCAAGCAAAGATATTTTAAATGAATGGTCTTCAGGGACCATTTGATTAAAGAATATGCTGAGTGGCCAGGATCGCCATTAATCGTGCCATATCTGTTTGAGACTGTCCCACCTGGAGAAGATCACCTTACCTTCATATATATGGTTGTGTCAAGTCAGGGTCGAAGTTGGACAATCGTTGTGTTAACTCTAGTGCAAAGCTATATCAATCAAATATCTTTATATAGAGAATCCGCAGCTGCTACCAATCAAATATGTTTTATTTAAATGAAACAGTAACATTAACTTTAATGGATACTGAATTTTGATTGGTAGTTCCCTTGATTGAAGTTCGTTGTTGGTTTATTTATCTACTTATAGTATATTCCATTAATGTTTCAATACTTTGAAGAAATCATCAAGGTGTACTTCTGTGAACTAGTAAAGTAAAAGACACAGTGTAGTGTGATTAGTAAAATGTGGAGTGTAAAGAACGTTACCAGTATTCATTCAAAGTATAAAAAATAAGCTCCAGAGTATACATACCTCACCACGAAGACTAAACAAATATTGAAAACAAAAGTTCTATTATTTTTTTTTTTGGTCAGTGGATCAGAGTTTGCCATGCCTCGATTAGTGGTTTCACGTCTCTGTGGTTTTCTTTTTAGTCTTTATATTGTTGATTTTTTTTTTGTTTCTGTTTCCGCCTTTCATGTATCTGCCAAAGAACCCTTAGATTCCTATTTTCTTCATATTCCAGTAATAGTTCTTATGTTTTAGGTGGGTTTGTTTTCGTCCAGCCTGTTTTTCGCTTCGTGTTTCGCATGAATCATTTCCTTAATTCTATTTTTTTCGTTGCGTTGGGTGATTTCTTTGTGTGGTCTGTCTTTTGACCAGTACAGATGTTTATGTTAACAGATTAAAAAATAGGAATTTTCTTCGTATGTGCTGGTTTCAGAAAAATCTCTAACTTGTTTTTAGGTTATTTGGTTGTAGCAGAGGAGAAAAAGGATCTCAACCATTCACTGTGATTCAATTAAACTCCAAGAAAAAAAGTTCCAAAAAAATGGCAAAAAGTCTAATATAGAGGATGATTAAATGATTCATGCAGCATTTCTCTTCCATCCCCAACTTTTTTTTTTTTCCGTTAATATTCATCCAAATAAGTATACAACGTATCATCTTTCTTTGACTTGCGTCGACTGAGTAACGATTTCAATAGGTGTTTGCTCTTGCTTGTATACTGTTCGTTCCCTTTTGGACTTTCTTTTCCAACACGGATTCGCATTGAAGCAGATTTCCGAGGTTCGGAAATATACTGCCATTTTTAACAAATAGAAGAAGCACAAGCATTAATACAAGCTAACAAACGACAAGATATGAAAGAGAAGGAAGGATCTTGTTTTTGTTAACTTACCGTTTGTCTTCCAAGAGAAGGGTTTGGGGTCGTTGATCGGCTACGATTTGGGGTCGTCGGATTTGACCTTTTCGGGGTTGTGAGCTTACTCGAGAGGGAACCAGTACGTAGAAGTGGAAACCGGTGTGGTGACACTGTTCTTTTCTCTGGTCACAGCAAAAAAATAAGCATAATCATCATAATTAACTTTTTTAAAATAAGACTAATCTTTAAGTTAATGTACGAGGAGAGACGAACCTGAATCTTTATTAGGCATGTTCGAGAATGAAAAACTTCCAAATCGCAGGGGAAGTTTTGGAGAAGGTGACGGTGAATGCCCTTTACTGCGAAAGTAATCATAATAAAATTTTGTGAATAAGAGACGACTTTTCTGGGATAAAATTTAGATTTTCAGAAGAAAAAAACTACGCATAAAAGCTAATTGTCTATTGTCAGAGGCAGCTTGTCGATCTGCAGCTGTAAGTAACTAACTTCGATATGTAAAACTTGATTGGTTATGATTCTGTGGACATAGAACTCACCTGACTGCAGCTGGTGGGGTTTCGTTTATCGTTGCTCGTATGGCTGCAAATATAATTTAACAATATAATAAGCCCAGAACACTATCTACAGTGTTCTGGGTCTTATTTTTAGCTCCTGATGAATAGTAACCTTGGTATTGGGCTTGTGGGTGATGGTTGTGGCTGTTGGTACGCCGCCTGCTCTCTTTCTTTCTCTCGGACAAAGGAGGTCCTATGCGTTGCCCGCTGGTCACTGTCGGTGACCGGATTTTTGTGCTTGTTCTGCATGAGATCTTTGGCGCTTTTTCCTTAGTCTTTTCATTGCATGGATTCGAGTGATGGTGGGTGCCATCATTTCTTCTCAGCCGCACCTGCCCATCTCGTGGTTTGAGAACCCTTTTTTCCTTCTATAAGTTATGTTCTTCGATATAACTTTTTGGTGTTCCGTTTCTGGTTTTCGGGTTTTCCTGCTTATTGCTGAAGATTTTTCGTGAGGTTGGTTCTCCTGCCCAGATTTTGTTTTATGTTGTTTGCTAATGTTTTTACTTGGGATTTTGTGTTTTTGGCTTGTTTGGTATCTGATATTCTCTGTGTGCCTTGGACGGTGCCATTTCCTTGTCTGACATGTGTATAGAGTTCTTGTAGTTGAAGGTTGTTCTTGTATTCTTGAGTTTTTGTTTCGGGATTTGAGGTGGAAATGTCTTCGTTGAGCAGAGAATTGTTTTTCTCATACTTCAGTTCCTCGAGGAGGAGAATTTAAGGAGTCTGTTCACATGTGTCTTTTGCTTTACTGTGTTAATGCGTTTTGTGAGTTTGTCATTTGGTTTTTTCCTTGTTTAAGTTAGCGTTGCTTATTTTGCCATGTTTGTTGAATTTTTGTTATTGTTTTCGCTTGTGTTTTTCAGTGAGTAAAATTAGGATTAGGCTTTGTTTCTTGTCCTTTTCGATTGGTTGTCCATGTTGTCCAGGGCGTGTGAGATCTGACGGAGTCGGAGCACGACCAGTTCCTCAAGGCACTACATATGTAAGTTTGAAGGTTCAGAACTTCGATTTTAACTTTTTATTTTATGATTTGTTCTGATTAATGGATTCTTTCCCTTGTACTATATGTTCTCTCGTTTGTTGAAATTAATCTTGGATTGATTATTTGTCTGGTACCATGAGATTGAAGTTGGAATTAAGAAAATGTTTTGCGCATTTTGAGTAGAGGTTTCTTGATTTCATAACCGTTTCAGGCTAAAGGGCTGCTGCTCGGAGAATTTCAGTAAGATTTTATGGAATAATGATGGTAATGATAATAGTTATGGCCTGCAAAAAACATGGTGTTTCCCAATTTATTGTGCGTATCTGAGGAGTTTGTTAAGGTCGAGGTTCAAGAGAAGAGCTATTCTAATGTTTTCAATGATGCGTGTGGTCAGGATATGGAAAGGAGTGGAAGCTTAACTGGTTTTTCAAGAAGCGTTGTCATGGGAGAATCATGGTTGCTATTGAACGAAAGTATGACCTTTCTTGATTTTGAGAAAATTATATTGGCTATTTTTAGTTTAGAAATGTTTGATATATTGCATAATGGCTCATTTGGAGGGAATCACTCATTACGTATTGAATTTTCTATCCGCTTTCTGTTTGCTTCGATTTTGAATTCGCAATGGTCCCTTGTAACTTATGTTTTAGTTAAAACTTCCCGAATCAAATTTTATGCTGCTGTTGCATAAACAACCTTCCATTGACCCACCATATTCTCAGTCATTACATTCTATAAAAGTATGCGCAATCATAAAAATACGCTTTCAACAAACAAGGAAGAAATATTGAATGGGGTTGCGTATGAGAACACACACACTGGTGACATTCTTCTAAATATATTTATTTCTCTTTATAATGACATGAATCCTAATATATTAATGTTGTTGGTCAGAGAAATATTATTCCCATATATAAAGAGAAAGGGAAGAACTAGAAAGGGTCATTTCAATCCCAATTTGTAGGCCATGCCTGCAACAATATTTTCAAGATTTTTTTTGCATATTAGCGTCTGTTTAATATTGGAATTGCTAATGCTGCTGCTTCTCCGAGGGTGAAAATTCGAAACATTTCACGGGTGGAAGATGCTAACTTTCAACTATATTATGGGCAGACTTTTAAAGTTATCAACAATGGACTTGATGGCAACAGTTATCTTCTTATTCAAGTAAGTGCACAATTCAGAACTATTTTTTTTCCGTTCTTGTAGTTATGGTCCGCCAAATAAAAAAGATCACCCCACAAGTGCAAAATATATGGAGTTTATTTCAAATTTTGTGTATAATTACTTAAACAAGGATGTTGATAGATTTTATTCTATAATATGCTCAACCTTACTTGACTGAAGGTTAATATAGGCCAATGTGTATCGACTATTATATTCCCTTATTAAATATTATAAATATTAAATATCCATTAACATGCGTATCAAGGTAACTATTGAATATTTAAGCTTCCATTTTTAATCTCAATTTATACGTTTTTTTTTTAATAATCAAGCTTTACATTTTAAAAGAAAATTTAGCAAATATATATTGCTCTGATTAATGTTTGTAATATGCCTTTGTCATTTTACAAAGAAATAAATCAAGAATCATTTATTTAATTATTTATGTATTATGGTTAGACCGTGGACGTGGTGATCGACGAGACAAATCATCCTGGTCCGCAATCCTACACAGCTTCCACTTTTCTTCAAAATTTTAAATGTGGAATATCAAAATTGTTTTGCTTTCATCTTTAATCAAAGTAGACATGATAAAAGAACTTGAGAATTCGTACCTTTGGTGTAAGACGAAGAATGTATGCCAACATCCTCTTGTCATCAAGGTACACAACTGGGAAGAAGTAGAATATCGGTTAGTCTTCTTTGTTGTTTCTTAAAGACATTCATCCGAAAACTAGGCTTAAAGATTACATAGTAAGAAATACATAACGTGAATCTAAAAAACGAAAGACCAAATAAGCTGACCACGGGCACCGCGCCTTGCACGGTGCAAAAATAACTAGTATCTCATAAGAACTAAAAATTTGTAATGCATGGATTTGACATGAAATAAGAATCTTCCCTACCGTTCTTGCATTGGTGCCAGTTATCTCCATCATCTAGGTTGCATCCTTGGTATTTCAACTTCGAGCGAATGGCACCATCCACAGTCTCTCCCACTAAACAATACAAGAGAAATCTTTCGAATACAAGACTGTGCCCTATACTCCCCAGCAGAATGGTGTTGCTGAGAGGATGAACAGAACTTTACTCGAGAGAGTTAGAAGTATGCTTGCATCTTCTGGACTCTTAAAGAAGTTCTGGGGCGAAGCTGTCGTGACAGCTTCTTATTTGATAAATAGATCCCCTTTCGTGCCTTTGAATGGTAAGTGTCCCGAAAGTGTTTTTTCTGGTAAGAAATTAGATTTTTCAAATCTTAAAGTGTTTGGTTGTTCTGCTTTTGTGCATAGGAAAGGAGACAAACTTGAACCTAGGTCAGTTAAGTGCGTCTTTCTTGGTTATCCTGAGGGTGTGAAATGATATAGGCTTTGGTTAAGATGTGAACCTAGTTTCAAAACTATTATAAGTAGGGATGTCATTTTTAATGAATCAGAAATGCCTTGCTTGCTTCCATCTTTGCTTGAATCTGACTGTGAGTCTGAGACTACACCGAGCAAGGTGGAGTCTTTGCCTATTGTTACCCTGTTATTGAAAACGATGTGCTCCCTAATATGAATCATGAGAACTTGCCTGTTAATGAACCTAATTTGCATGAAAATGTTGACGAACATGTGCATAATGAATTGGTTGCTAATGAACATGAAGATCTGCATGATTATATGTTGACTAGAGATAGGGTTAAAAGAATTGTGAAACAACCTGCTAGGTTTAATGATTTTCACCTCACATCGCATGTTTTCAATATGTTTGAGTCAATTGATAATTGTGAGCCTAAGACCTATAATGAAGCTTTGAAATCTAAAAATGCTGAATATTGGCTTAGTGCCATGAAAGATGAAATGCATTCTTTAGTTGTGAATCATACATTGACTCTTGTACCTAAACCTGTTAATTGCTCTTTGGTAGATTGCAAATGGTTATTTAAGGTAAAGAATGAAGCTGATTCTGTTAGATATAAAGCTAGGCTAGTTGCAAAAGGTTTTACTCAAAGAGAGGGTATTGACTATACTGAAATCTTTGCTCCTGTTGTTAAGTTTACCACTGTGAGAATTTTATTATCACTTGTTGCTCACTTTAATTGGGAACTTAAACAGATGGATGTTAAAACCGCTTTTTTGCATGGTGACTTAGATGAAAAGATTTACATGAAACAACCTGATGGTTTTGTTGACTCAAAGAACCCTAATCACGTTTGTTTGCTTAATAAATCTTTGTATGGCCTAAAGCAGTCACCTAGGCAATGTAATAAGAAGTTTGATGAATGCATGCTTACCTTAAAATTTAAAAGAAGCTCTTTTGATCATTGCTTGTATTTTAAGGATGAAATGTCAGTGCCTGTTTTCTTGTTGATTTACGTGGATGACATGTTGATTGCTAGTCCTTGTCTGAAATCCATTGAGCATATTAAGAACTGTTTAAGTGATAAATTTGATATGAAGTTCTTAGGTGATGCTAGTAGAATCCTAGGCATGGACATTGTTAGAGATAGAAAGGAATCTACTCTCTGGTTAAAACAAACTTCTTATGTAGAGAAAATTTTAAAGAAATTTTCCATGTTTGATGCTAAAACTGTTAACGCTTAGCTGCTCATTTTGTGCTAAGTAAAGATCAAAGTCCCAAAACTGATGGTGATTTTGATGCCATGAAAAATGTACCGTATTCAAATGCAATTGGTTCCATAATGTATTTGATGGTTAGCACTAGACCTGACATTGCTTATGCTGTTAGCTGCTTAAGTAGATATATGTCTAATCCTGGTGTGGTACATTGGAATGCTGGTAAATGGTTGTTACGGTATTTGAAAAACTCTATGCATTATGGCTTATGTTTTTCTAAATATGCTGATGGTGTCAAGTTGAAAGGTTATGTTGATTCTAATTATGCTAATGATAAGGACAATAGAAAATCTACTACTTCATATGTTTTTACTTTGTGTGGAGCATGTATAAGTTGGAAATCGCAGCTGCAGCATATCGTTGCCTTGTCGACAACGGAATCAGAATATGTTGCTGTAACAGAAGCTTTGAAGGAAGCTGTCTGGCTAAAAGGTTTGATCTCTGAACTTAGCTTGCTCGAAGGTAAGGTAGAGGTAATTTCTGATTCTCAGTCCGGCATTCAATTGTGTAAGAATCCTGTTTTTCATGACCGCACTAAGCATTTTGATGTTAGATTTCATTACATTAGGGATGTAGTGGCTAAAAGGGTTAGTTAATCTTGAAAAGATTCCTTCTGAATATAATCCTGCTGATATGGGAACTAAGAGTTTACCTATTTCTAAATTGCAATCATGTCTAAAAATTTTGAATTTTGATACAGGTGATTGATTAATATTGCTGACTGTGTTGGTAGTCTTTAACTACTTTGTGCGAGTTATAGAATTGTTAACCCGGTTATTGACTTTAACCTCTTTGTGTTGGTTATTGTTTGTATTCTTTGTCTGTGCTTTGTGCTATGACAGAAATTTGGTCCACACAATGCTTTGTGTGTTGTGGGGACCCTTTGGGCGATGATGAGTCATCTATAGGGTTTTCCTTACGTTGAGGTGGAGCCGGTATTGTGCCAAGGTGGAGATTTGTTGGGTTTTTTGGCCATTACCTATGTTGGGCCTTGGTCTTCTTTTGTTTATTTTCTATCCATGTTTCTCGAGCCCTACTAGCAGATTGGCTCTTCATTTTTCCTTCACTTCCAGATGCTTCTTCCTGCGTCTCTTCGGCTGGCACGCTTGACCGCGTTTTCCTTGGGACTTGCTCTCTTCCCTTCGTCTTCCTTGCTGCTAATCATGGACTTGTTCCATGATGAGGGAGGTCTGAAGTCCGAAATTCTTAGTGTATTTCGTTCCCCTTTTTTCCTTCCCTGTTCCCGTGTGGTTCGGATTTGTGGCGTGAGTGTTGCCCTGCGGTTAGCCTTGGTGGTTCTAACTATGCTTGGCTGGTTTAAGCTCTGTGTTGCCCCTATCCCCTTCCTTGGTGTATCCTCTGTGTGATTCCCTTGCTGGTTCTGTTCGTCCAAGCCTTCTGGTGGAGTGTTCGGACAGTGCTTGGTGCTGTGTGTGCCGTGCGTGAGTGGTGGCTGCCGTGAGTCCTGTTCGGGCAGTGTGTGTCTCCCACTTTTGGCTACGATACCTTGGTTCCCCGGTGACGACGTAGAAAGGAAACCCTGCTCGACCTGAGCCCAATTCCCTTACCCTTGTTTTGATTTCAGTTTATAGTTCATTGTGAATTGTATACTGTGATTGGTTTCTTGTTATTGATTGCAGGTTATCAATCGACGTTCAAAGCGGAACGAACTCCTTACAGATCATCAAGGTGTACTTCTGTGAACTAGTAAAGTAAAAGACACAGTGTAGTGTGATTAGTAAAATGTGGAGTGAAAAGAACATTACCAGTATTCATTCAAATTATAAAAAATAAGCTCCAGTATACATACCTCACCACGAAGACTAAACAAATATTGAAAACAAAAGTTCTGTTCTTTGTTTTTTTTTGTCAGTGGGTTTACATTATCTGTTTGGTTGGGAATGAAGGGGTTGGTTCCTTGTTCTTCCAATGTGTACTAAAGTTGTCGTACGATGGTGTTGAGTCATTTGACTGATTGCGGTGGTTTTGTGTTTCTCTATAGGAAATCAGGTGGATAGGTGGTTTGCCATGCCTCGATTGGTGGTTTCACGTCTCTGTGGTTTTCTTTTCAGCCTTTATATTGTTGATTCATTTTTTTGTTTTGTTTCCGGCTTTGATGTATCTGCCAAAGCACCCTTAGCTTTGACGAGGATGCAATTTTCTTCATATTCCAGTAATAGTTCTTATGTTTTAGGTGGGTTTGTTCTTTAGTTTTTTCGTCTAGCCTGTTTTTTGCTTCGGGTTTCGCATGAATCATTTCCTTAATTCTATTTTTTTCGTCGTGTTGGGTGATTTCTTTGTGTGCTTTGTCTTTTGACAAGTACAGATGTTAAAAAATAGGAATTTTTTTCGTATGTGCTGGTTTCGGAAAAATCTCTAACTTGTTTTTAGGTTATTTGGTTGCAACAGAGGAGAAAAAGGATCTCAACCATTCACTGTGATTCAATTAAACTCCAAGAAAAAAGTTTCAAAAAATGGCAAAAAGGCTAATATAGAGGATGATTAAATGATTCATGCAGCATTTCTCTTCCATCCCCAACTTTTTTTTTTTTTTCGTCAATATTCATCCAAATAAGTATACAACATATCATCTTTCTTTGACTTGCGTCGACTGAGTAACGATTTCAATAGGTGTTTGCTCTTGCTTGTATACTGTTCGTTCCCTTTTGGACTTTCTTTTCCAACACGGATTCGCATTGAAGCAGATTTCCGAGGTTCGGAAATATACTGCCATTTTAAACAAATAGAAGAAGCACAAGCATTAATACAAGCTAACAAACGACAAGATATGAAAGAGAAGGAAGGATCTTGTTTGTGTTAACTTACCGTTTGTCTTCCAAGAGAAGGGTTTGGGGTCGTTGATCGGCTACGATTTGGGGTCGTCGGATTTGAACTTTTCGGGGTTGTGAGCTTACTCGAGAGGGAACCCGTACGTAGAAGTGGAAACCGGTGTGGTGACACTGTTCTTTTCTCTGGTCACAGCAAAAAAATAAGCATAATCATCATAATTAACTTTTTTAAAATAAGACTAATCTTTAAGTTAATGTACGAGGAGAGACGAACCTGAATCTTTATTAGGCATGTTCGAGAATGAAAAACTTCCAAATCGCAGGGGAAGTTTTGGAGAAGGTGACGGTGAATGCCCTTTACTGTCAATCATAATAAAATTTTGTGAATAAGAGACGACTTTTCTGGGATAAAATTTAGATTTTCAGAAGAAAAAAACTACGCATAAAAGCTAATTGTCTATTGTCAGAGGCAGCTTGTCGATCTGCAGCTGTAAGTAACTAACTTCGATATGTAAAACTTGACTGGTTATGATTCTGTGGACATAGAACTCACCTGACTGCAGCTGGTGGGGTTTCGTTTATCGTTGCTCGTATGGCTGCAAATATAATATCTCATAAGAACTAAAAATTTGCAATGCATGGATTTGACATGAAATAAGAATCTTCCCTACCGTTCTTGCATTGGTGCCAGTTATCTCCATCATCTAGGTTGCATCCTTGGTATTTCAACTTCGAGCGAATGGCACCATCCACAGTCTCTCCCACTAAACAATACAAGAGAAATCTTTCGAATACGGAAATTTATTTTAACATGACTGAAAAATAAACTAACGTAGTATTATATTTACTTACTCGGCAAGATGTATCTCTTGTGGTACTTGGGAGTGTTGATCACTAGTGACTGCTGAGAAAGACCTTCACGATCGACATAATCTTGGCACGTTCGGAGTCTCTAAATCGACATAAAAACACTTCAAGATTCAGCACAAAACAAATAGTAAATTTGTTGAGATTTCGTGTCAGTAAATGATTAACCGTGTATCACAGCATATACGAGTTTGAATTAGCATCTTAGGTGGTGTTGTATCTCAAGTTCACATAAAAAAGAGAATATTATACATACGATTCTAGAATATCTGGTTTATAAACTTAGCATGGATGAAACTAAATATTCTAAAATCAAGACTTGCAACATAGTAGCAGCTATAAGGAAATTTCGCATCACCTGCTCAATGCAAGACACGCGGAGCTCTGTTCGAGTAACTTCATCAACCTTTTCATCCAACAAATCATTAACCTTATATGTCACCGAGCCCAAATGATCCACCGTGTTAACAAGAGCTTTAATGGCATAATCTTTCAATGTATTCACCACTCTACACATTCAGCAATATTTTTGGGAGGAAAAAACTTTGAGGAAAAACTTCCTTGGAGTTGGAGCAGATATTAATGTAAAGGACTACTCGAAATCGACCTCTTCCATTATCTATTATAACAACTCACATATGCTTTTGGTCGTCGTTGGTATAAGACAACTCAAAGTATTCTGCAGCTGAGTACAGTTGTTTGCTAAGATTCTTCAAGTCCTACAGAGACAAATGAAACAATATCTAGTTATTAAATCTAAACTCCAAAGACAGGCCAAAATAATAAAGCCGCGATGTGAACATTCGAAACGCCATTAATACACAATACTAAACTCAGTACAGCATCTTAACAGTGAAATAGTATTTATACTGTAGTTATGGAATTCCCGGATTTCAAATTCTGCGATCCAAACACGTTTTTTTCCTCCTCAAACTAGAGAGAACTCAAAAGGATGTGGTTTGTTAAAAGTGACAAACAAACAGGAGCGATTGAGGAGAGCAAGAGTATTGGCGATTGCCTCCCATTAGATTAAGAAAAAATCAAAAATCATTGTAATTAGTTTCAACCCCTCAGACTAAATTTCTGGATCCGTCCCTTTATACACATGAATGTGGTCTAAACAAGCAGGGAAGAGATCTTCAACCAATGCAATTTCACAACAATTCATGCTCCACATTTGCTAAATATAAAAGATTATCCTTGTTTCGTACAAAGTCATAATTCATTCTCAAAATTTTACAACTCGATCCGCCACAACATGGATTTACTGTAAACATTTACGCAACTAGGATAAGATTAAATAAGAAAGTAAATTCTACTGTATAGTAAGGATCACCAAATAGATGAACATTTAAAGATTCATAAAAGAAACAATAAATCACCTTCAAACTATCAGAAAAAAGCATACTCTGCTGCATTGAAACCTCATCATAATTGGCTGGCTCACGGGGAAAATGCATTGAAGCAGTTGCAGTCATTGTCTCCATCAATAGGAAGGACTAAAATGGTAGCTAAAAGGTCTTTTCCTACATTGCAACAACCATTCCCACCAAATATAACATAATGATGAAATTGTGATTTAAATCTCATTCAATGAAGTAAAAAAACAAAAAGCATGTGCAGTCCTGTAGCACATTCAAATAATTAACAGTACTTAGATTGTAAACATGATGGTTAGTGCAAGAAATTTGCAATCCTGACAAAAAATAAGGAAAAAAAAGTTTACATTTAATGTTTTTCTTTTATTTCTTCAAGAAATGTATAGACAGAGAATCCCTTCTCATTCTTGAAAATCGGCAACTATAACCAAGACAAACACTTGAGTGTGCAGTGCAATGAGACAAGAATTTGAAAAGAACGAGCCAGGATAATACCTTTTCCCGAAAACAAAATCCATATTTTAAAGAAACTAGGATTCCATATAAAGCAAATATTGACAAAAACTTGACCAACACACTCCAGTTGTTTAAAACAAAGAAATTCTACTATTTTATGAAGTTCACTGAATACCATTCTACCCTCAAAAGCACCAAAAAAATTGTTGCAATTTCTATAGCAAAAACTCGAAATTCACTGCCAAGGATATTAGAAAAATTTACAAGAAAAGAATAATTGGACTCCAATTCAATCAACGCACATACAAAGCACCAATAAAAGTGCAAATTCATCGACAAAATTGAAAAGGTCAAAACAATTCCTCAGACTCAAGTTCAAGGAATCAAAAAATCACCTTTAAGCCTACAAATTCTTGACACTCTTTTTCAGCAATCAAACAAAGAACCCAACTCACAAGAAAAATCCAGTGAAAACAGAAAAATAACACTGCTTTCTATGAGTCTTGAACTAAAAAAATGCAAAAATATGAACATCCCAAAATTCCTTCCCATTCAAGCTTGATCATGGAGTGTGGCTTTGAATAAAAGTAAAGAAAGACGGCATAAATAGGCCCAGTGAAACGACAGTGACGATTATGGTTTGCAACCAAGATTTTGACTAAACCCAAAAGAAAAACGACAAGTTTTTCTTGAGTATTCGTTTACAATTCTTTTTGGTGGGATTAAGCTCAAGTTTGGGGAGATTATAAAGGGGGATATGGCAATGAGGAAAGCACGATAAGGGGAGAATTTTAAAGCACTAGTAATTGGTAACTTTTTGGAGCAAAAATGGGGCAAACTACTGAATAGTCGCCTCACCTTAACTCTTTCTAATCATTGCATGTTTCGTGGGTCAGCACTCATCCGTGACTTTTGTTGTTTATAAAGATAATATCCGGTTTCTCACAAGACACACATATTTTTTTTATCACTATTGCTAGACCCGACTATTGTTCAGAATCGTCGGTTCGACGGTTCAAAAAATATCGATCATTAATCTTAACCTTCCTTGACGGTTCCGGTTACGGTTCATGAACCGCCGATTACGATTACAGTTAACTAACGATTACAGTTACGGTTTGACCATTACTTTTTAAACATAATTAAAAATACTATTAAAATTTGAAATAAAGTGTAAAATGTGTTTGAATATGTTTTCATCCATGGATTAAATATAAAATAACGTGAAATAAATTCAAGCCCAGATAATTAAAATATGTAAGATATATTTGTTTGGTTAATATATATAAATTATAACACTATATTTAGATCAACAAGGCTCTTATAGCTTAGTGGTTGAAGCTAATTATTCAATTTGGAGATCATGAGTTCAAATCTACACCATAACATATATTTTAAATTTAAAAATGTATAAAAAATTAAAATAACCCTTGAACCGCCGGTTAACCGACGGTTCACGGGTTAGCAAAATTATGACCCTTAACCGGCCCTTCTATAGACGGACCGGTTACGAAATCGGCCCGTTGACCACGGTCCGGTTCCGGGCCGGTTCAAGGTCGATGTTGACCGTTGGTCGAGTCTAACTATTGCAAATTCAAATTTGAGGGAGGTTGTCAACACGAGGGTAATCGCTTGATAAACCACTATGCTAATCTTGGGTTTTCACAAAACATTTGACCCATCGTACAAAAGATTAGTAACACAACATCAACTGTATGATATTCTCAAATATATCTTCTCAAAGAATGCATTTGCTAAAGTATCAACATCTGAATTCACTTTACGAGAGAAGAATTGAAAATTCCAAGATGATAAAGCCAAATGTGATTAACTCTCATGTTGAGTGATCAGATTTAATAATCAATAATAAAAATTAAGTTATGTTTGGATTGAATGCTTTGAAACGAGTAAATTTCAAATTACTCACTCAAATCCATTTTTTATGTTTGGGTAGAAAATTCAACTAAATATTTCAAATCATTTCCTCCAAATCAGATATTAATCCAAATGCAACTTAAGAGAATTTGATTCTAGCCAAAGAGGAAAATTAAAGTTGCTCTCCATTATTATAAAATTAGATTCAACTGTAATAAAATCCCAATATGCACATAAATTGTTATTTTAACGGTTTCATTAATTGGTCATTCGTTACTGACTTACCGTTTTCAATTTGTGTCCTAGAATGAAAAAATACTATTTGATATATATATATATATATATATATATATATAAAGACTTTTGTGAGCCGACCGCATACCAATATCTAATTTCACTTAAGTCCCTGTCAATCTAAAATATTAGCATCGCATATGTCTACCTATTGATGTTATTTTATTCCCAATCATATAAATTACCATCATACCTACAATCAAATTTTGTTTTATACAAAAATATATATATATATATGAACACAACACGTGATAAATGGACTAGTATAATTATATAAACATGAAGAAGAGTAGGGGCCATTACTCTTGCTAATGACTAGAACACCACGAGTCACTTTTATTTTATTAATTAATACTAGGGTATAGGGTTCATGGTTTGTTTGATGATACCCTTAAGGGTAGTGTCCGGGGCATCATCACATTCATTTGGAATCTTTTTTTAAAAGGAAAAAAAAGATTTCATTTGGATGGTGGATATTGCTTCTGATGGCAACGTCTTTAAGGGCAGCAACAAAATTTCCAGGGCCCAGAAGTTTAGCTTCTGTTTTTTTGAAAAAAAATTCAAATGAAATTTATTTAATAATAATAATTTATGTTCTTTTTAGTAGAATAATTATTGTGGTTTGAAAGAGGGAAGTGGGAACATGGAAAGTTGCGAACCATGATTACTTTTTTTGTTGATTTTTCTAAAAAGGTAGGGTTTTGGAGCTATTAACCATTTCATTCTTTAATCAGTGCCGTAAATGGCGGAGGGACCCAATCATGTTTTGATTGGCTACCACATTTGTTTTTTTTTTATTTTTAAGATACTCAAACTCAAGTCTCTTCGAGATAAGATTTTATCTGTTAAGTTAAGCTCATGAGCTCTATAATTTTAGAATTTCAACTGGTTTTTTATGTCATTTAAATTAGTGTCATCCTATGTTGCACGGATATATGGATATGTAGATACGCAGATACGGGTACGATTGCATGAGATTTTCGAAATTTATAGGATACGATACTTGTGGATACGACAAATTTTATTTATTTTTTAATAATATTTGTAAAAAAATCAAGTTTCAACAATATAATCAACAATAAACACATTAGAAATCAGAATAAAGTTGCAAACTCACCAAGTTCGCGACAAATGGTAGAATATTAATCTAGGACATCTAAAAATTTCAAGCATATAATCGACATTAAACATAGGGTGGTTAGAAAATAGGGATTAAGTTAAATAATTTAATTTTAATTATAGTTTCAACCCTATTTTTTTAAAAAATTCTAAAAATTCCCGTATCTAATCCGTGTCGGATACGATCGCCGGCGTATCTTGACCGTATCCGAAACATATCCGAAATAAAAACTTAATTTTTGTCCCAAGATACGCCATGTGGTGTATCCGATACGTATCAGTGCCGTATCCGCGTGTATCCGTATCCCAGAAATATCCGATACTTTATCGTGAATTTTTTTGGAGTATCGATGCAACATAAGTGTCATCGAAGACAACATCTTATGACATGTATGTTCGTTTTTTACAAAAGAAAAAAGAGAAATTATAAGGATATGTGTAGTAATCCAAGGAACACCAACTTAATGGGCCACATATATAAAATCTTTAAACGTGACCACTACCATTTTCATTTTATATTTGAAGTCAACTTTGAAGTAAAACCATATGAATTCAAATTTGAAATAGTTTTTTTAACAAAAAAAAAATATTGCTTTAAAAATGATTTTCAATTCTTAAAAAATAAAATAAAATGGCTCTCTGATCCGAAGACACTCTTTATCTTGCTTTCGAGCTCGAGTTTAATTATCGAATTTTGTTGAGCTAATGTTCGAATTATAACTTAAATTCATTCGATTATTCAATTTACAATATATTTTATAAGATATTAACAAACGTATAGGGTTAGCAAACTGCTCACAAACTACACATTCTCCTTTACCTAGTTGTCTTCGAAATCGAGCAAAAGAGCACATGTTTTCCACTTTGATATCATTATATAGCCAATACAGAAGTTTTTGTAGGTTGAAGAAGAATGTCAATGGATATCAATGGGACGAGTTTGACCAAACTCCGGATTCGAAGACCCGCTAGCTCTGCCTCGCTTGATTTTTTTTTTTTAAATTATTAGCTATAAATTAATTTTAAAGCACAAAATTGAGTTTCGTTATTGAATTTCATGTTTTTCTCTAATAAATATCCATAGTAAACTTTGTAAAACCTTTTTAAAGTACCAGAACTTTATTAATTTGCGCTTATTCCTTTCAAAATATCTAATTTATTTAATATGAACAAATATAAAATTAAATAATTTCACGTTATGAAATGTATATTTGATATTAAATTTAACACATTGAACGGTGCGGCTCTATCGCGAGTATGGTCATACCCGAGACCCACCCCGATGGGGGGTTTAATAGGGGTTGGGTCTAGTCAATGGGCTTCTTTGTATACGTTTTTCAAAAATATTTTTTCTATTTAAAAATAGAAAACGATGATAATATCATTTTTATCATATTTCTAGCAACTAATTTTCACATCTAACTATTTTTAATTTATTGTTTCACAAAATATTGGTTTTTTTTTTTTTGGTTGTTATTATTGATAATTCATAGAGAAAATGGTCAGAATAAAAGTAGTATCTTTTTCATAATTGCCAACAAGCTAGCAAGTGCGAAGCATTTTGATTTAAGTTGGTAAGATGAGTTAAATTTATTTGGCAGTTTAATACGGCTAGAAGTAACACATTAACCAAGCTCTAGCAAATAGCAAAGCAGATGAAGATTTATATTTTGATATTGATTCATGTAATACATTGTAAATATAATCGATTACACTATAGTATAAAAAGAACAATATATGCACATTTACATTCATTAAAACAAGTATCAATGAAATAGTTCTTCTTCCTTCCCAAGTCTTCTCTCTCAATCCCCTTTCGAAGAAGCTCAAACCTATCATAATTGTACCCTCTTTTTTTATTTTTTTCTACGTGTCCTTTGGACCCTTCGCCCACATAGAAGTGTATTCGAACCACCGACACAAGGATTTTCAGTCATTTGCTCTAACCAATTGAGCTACCTGGACTTTCAGTCCCTTACCCTAACTCGCTTATTATCGAGTTATAAGTTTTTATAAGCTTGTTCAAAATCTATTCAGTAGTTTCGCGAGTTTTTAGTTACTATTTTTTATAGTTTATATATTTAATATATATCGACAAAATAATATAACAATAAAAATAAATGAAGTTAATTTTATATATAATTAAAAAAATTGTCTCGGTGTATCTTCTCTTTATAATACAATGTACGGTGTATATACTTACATTCCATTTTGAATATGATAACTATAAACTGAGCAATCCATCTTCTCCCTATCCTTTGCATTATCAAGAAACTACAACAATTTCAGTTACCTGTCATAACATTTTATTATTCTATGGACTAATGGTAATTGGTAACAACCATAGAATTGAACGTTTGTATATACTATTTTAAAGAAATATGTGGATATATCTAAACATCACATTGAAAGATGAAGAAATCTTGAAGACCTAATTAATTTTGTTGTGATAAAACCGTTCGGGTTGTATATTTGAAGTGTTCGACATATTATACTTCGTTAGAAAGCTTGTTATTGTTTATGAGATGGTTTTAACTACTTTTAAAACAGTTGAAGACTCTTTAGGAGTTATCAATTCATGATTGTTTGATTATGCCTAACAATTGTTGAAATTTCTACAATGGTGAGCCAAGTTTGAAGTCAAATGAGTTTGGCCAACAACCATGCCAAACTTCCCATTTCACGTTGTATTAGTTTTCCCAACCTTGATTTTGGCTATACATAGGTTAATGTTTTGCTCATTTGTAATCACCACAATCACAATACAAATCAAAGCAATGTAGCTTTCAGAGAGAACAAAATGTAGAGAGAGTTAGAGTTGAGTTGAGCAGTTTGCTCATTCTCCGAGAATCGGGAGAGTTTGTACTCCTATTGTAATCCCTTCATATTTGATATAGTGAAGTGTGTGTGCTCCGTGGACGTAGGCGGGTTTTGCCGAACCACGTAATCTTTGTGTATCTATTTGTGTGTGTGTTGTTTTTTCTGTCCCTTAGAGCTCCTGAAATTTGCGTAAGAACATGCGAGCGGTCATTGTCACCTGACATATCAGACTTGGCAGAACCAATGAGGAAAAAAAGTTGCTGCATAGAAAGCTTGTTATGATTTAGCAAGCTTCATTTGTCTTGCTCTCTCGTATTTATCCTTCATCATACTTAGAGCAATCAACTCACCTCGTACAAGCTTCAGATCATTTTAAGGATCTTTTGTACCAAACTTATTGTTGCATTTATTGCTCAATCACCATTCACTAACTTTACTCAGCCAACATGCATGATTAGAAGTTTTGTGAAGTGAAAGTTTGTTGTAAAAGTTGGTGATTTGTCGTCACAACTGATTTAGAGAAATATATTGCTATGGGTTTCAGTTATAAGAGTGATCACGACTGAAGTGGATTTGTTCTTAGGACTTGTATTAACCGAATTCTTCTAGTGGAATCCTTCAATTCGTGGAAGAATGAAAGACGTAGAAGAATTTAATATTTATTATTTCCATAAACAGACTTGTTTTCGTTTATTCTCTGTAGTTACTCTTTTACTCATCTATTTCTGCTTGCGTAACCAGCCATTAGTTCAAATACAAAACTAAATATTCACCGAATCATCTTGTGTTTATTCTATATTCATTTGAATTTTAAGTTACTCAACTGATCGATCAGACAAAGAAAACACTTTTGGTTGGTTTTAAAAAAATAATTTAGTAAACCGAAACAAATTATTTACCTCCCCTCTAAATTTTCTAACTGATCCTATCATAATGTAACTTCACAAAATAAAAGTAATTAATTACAATATGATATTTTGGGAAACCGAAATTTCATCAAAGCTTCTGATTTTTTGATCGTCTACGCCTCCGTTGAACCGCAAGCTTAGAAAGATGAGATTTTTCATAAAGAGATTATAATTTAGGTGGTCGAATTATTAATTTGAAAATGTTCGATTGAATCATATATAAATACAAACCCATGTAGAATTTTTTTTTTTTGGAATAAATTAAGAATAGTTTATAGACTAAATCATAAACTCAACAATATATTAGAACTCATGCCATATAAGTTGAAGCTCCTCCTCCTCAATTTTTTTGATCTTTGTTTCATCCTTGAAAGCATCACTTAGGCAAAACTTCGCTTCCTTCAAGCTCCCCCACCTCCCCGAACCCAAGTTTCACTTTGCCACTCCCGCTTTTTATGGAACAAGACGTGAATGCGAGCGACATCGAACGACCAACATATGGCCAGTATGGTAAATTTACTATCTGTTGGGTTTCCGTCCTCGGTGTCAGATATAACGCAACGGAATAACACAGTAAACAGATCTGAGCCGAGGTCGGACTGTTTGCGCTAGATTCATATATAAACATGCAAATATCGAATATTAATTGCACGAAATGAGATTACCGTTCTTCGACGTAGTTCTGAAAGCGGTGATCCATCAAGTCCAATCAACCTGACCAAATCTATAAGCCAACACCAATTCTAGTTTGATAGCAACCTATCTATGAGAGTGTATCAATTGGAGTGACTAACCCTAGAGCAGGAGCGACATATTTATAGTTGAGACCGAGTCACTAATTGGGCCAGGGTTCTTAGAGCTCAACAGACCAACCATTGACACATTGGCTTGTATGCCATCTTATTGTCACGGGATGAGAGTTTCACCCAGATTTTCTCGAACCCGTGCGGCACTTGACTAGTAACTCCGCGTCGCTAGCAAGTCAGCCTTCCTCCCGAGTTGGTTGCTAAAGTGCTAGAAAGAAAGAACACAAAGAGATTGAGAGAATGCTTTGTATTACTTGAATACTTTGATTGAAAACTTGATGGTTACAAATGAACTCCTCCCCCCTATATATACAAGTTCACCTCCTTAATGGATGGTGATGATCAATTTGATCTAATGGCTAGAAATGATCTTCTAGGATGTTCCACACATCTACAAGCTTCTACATGCTTCTATTATTTCTATAAGGTTCTAGAATGACCTACAAAAGAATGTACAAGGAATGTCTAGAATCTTCCGGGGTGCTCCAAAGTGTTCTTCAAGCTTCCGGGAGCTTCCGGATGTCCCAAAGCCTCTCCAATGTATGCCGGAATCTTCTAGAAAGTTGCGGGTTGTGACATTCTCCCCCACCTAAATTGGCGACGCCCTCGTCGCCTGAATATCGCGGAACTCCTTGATCTTGTGTGCAAACTGCCACAAGTGGTCTTCGTGCTCCCAGCTAGACTCTGCCTCGGGTAGACCCTTCCATTGTACGAAGTACTCTGTGTATGGGGGAACTCCTCTTTTACGTATCACTCGGTCCGCCAGAATCTCCTCTATGCTTTTGTCATATGAAGTGACCACAGCAGTTGGCGCTCGACGGGATGTCCCACGGCTTGGATCCTCCATGTCTGCATGATATGGCTTCAGCTGACTCACATGAAACACTGGATGGATCTTTAACTTTGGCGGTAATTGTAGTCGATAAGACACTGTGCCTATACGCCGCTCGATGGGAAAGGGGCCTTCATATCTACGTATCAACCCCTTGTGTACTGGCCGTAATGATTTGAATTGTTGAGGTAGTAGCTTCACCATTACAAGGTCACCTTCCTTGAACTCGACCGCTCGTCGCTTAAGATCTGCCCACTTCTTCATCTTTTTGGCGGCTTTGTTCAAGGATGCCCGAGCCAAGTCAGTTTCCTCCTGTATGGACTTGGCGAATGTGTATGCCGCGGGGCTGCTCCCTGTGTAGCCCGTGGCAATGTTATGTGGTGTCATCGGCTGTCTGCCTGTGGCTAACTCAAATGGACTACGCCCAGTAGATTCGCTCCGCTGCAAATTATAAGAGAACTGGGCAGTGTCTAAGAGTTTTGCCCAATCTCGCTGGTTGGCACTCACATAGTGCCGTAAGTATAATTCCAGTAGCGCATTCACCCGTTCGGTCTGCCCATCCGTTTGCGGGTGGAAGCTTGTTGAGAATGCAAGATCGGACCCCAAAAGCTTGAACAGCTCGGACCAAAACTTCCCCGTGAAGCGAGGGTCGCGATCACTGACAATGGTCTTCGGAATGCCCCAATGCTTGACCACGTGCTTAGTGAAAAGTTTGGCTGTGTCAACGGCAGTGATGTCTGGCGGTGCAGCAATAAAGATGGCATACTTAGAAAATCTGTCCACCACAACAATGATAGTCCCGCACCCTTCTGACTTGGGTAGTGCCGTAATGAAGTCCATGGATATGCTCTCGAAAGGGTGCTCAGGAATGGGAAGTGGTTGTAGGAGACCGACTGGCTGCTGTTGTTCCACCTTGTCTTGTTGGCACACAAGGCAAGTCCTCACATAGGCCTCCACATCCTCCCGCATCCTTGGCCAATAATAAGAATCCTCCATGAGTGCCATAGTGGGATGCATCCCCGGGTGGCCCGCCCACTTTGTATCATGACACTCCTTGAGTATTTCCCGGCGCAAATTTCCCCACTTGGGCACAAAGAGGCGGTCTCCCTTAGTGAATAGCAAGCCATCTCGAATCCAAAACCGTCGGGTTTTGCCTTCCCTAGCAAAGTCCATGATGTTCCTTGCCATCGGGTCTTGATCAAGCCCTTCCCGTATGCGATCCTTCAACATGCTGGCGGGTTGGCTTATGGCTGCAAGCTCTACCTTCCGGCTTAAGGCATCGGCTACACGATTGGTTGTCCCCGGCTTGTACTCCAATGTGTAGTCAAACTCTGCAAGAAACTCCTGCCACCTTGCTTGCTTCGGAGTGAGCTTCTTTTGGGTTTGGAAGTAGCTTGTGGCAACATTGTCTGTCCGCACAATAAACTTGCTCCCAAGCAAGTAATGCCTCCATACTCGTAGACAATGGACCACCGCAGTCATCTCCTTTTCATGGACTGTGTAGCGCCGCTCGGCATCATTCAACTTGCGGCTCTCAAAGGCAATAGGATGCCTATTTTGCATAAGAACGCCCCCAATGGCATAGTCTGAGGCATCAGTGTTGCACCTCATATGGCTTTGTGTGATCCGGCAGGGCTAAGACTGGTTGCTCCGTCACCTTGATCTTTAGCTCTTCAAATGCTTCCCGGCACTTTGGATCCCACTCCCACTTCTTGTTCTTCTTCAAGAGATTAGTGAGGGGTGTGGCAATGTTAGAATACCCCTCTATGAAGCGCCGATAATAGTTGGCTAGCCCCAGAAAAGATCGGAGTTGGGGCACATTGGTTGGAGCCTCCCAATCTCGTATGGCCTTCACCTTGGCCTCTTCCATCATGATATGTCCGGTCTTGATGTTGTGGCCCAAGAATGACACCTCATCTCGGGCAAAAGAGCACTTCTCCAATTTGATGTAAAGTTCATTCTCCCGAAGTGCCTGAAATACCTTTCTCAAATGCTCCACGTGTTCCTCCAACGTGGATGAGTAGATAACAATATCATCAAGGTAAACAACCACAAATTTATCCAAGTAAGGGTGGAATACCTTGTTCATGAGGGTGCAAAACGTGGCCGGGGCATTGGTGAGACCAAAGGGCATAACTAGAAATTCATAAGACCCGTACCTTGTGACCATGGCGGTCTTTGGCTCATCCCCTACGGCAATCCGCACTTGCCAATATCCGGACCGCAAGTCTATCTTTGAAAACCACTTGGCCCCTCCAAGTTGGTCGAACAATTCTCCAATGAGCGGTATAGGGTACTTGTTCCGGACCGTCAACTTGTTCAAGGCCCTATAGTCCACGCACATGCGTAAAGATCCATCATGCTTCTTTTGAAAGAGCACTGGTGCACCATATGGGGATTTGGATGGCTGGATCATCCCCGCATCAAGTAGTTCCTTGAGTTGTTTCCTCAACTCTTCCAATTCAGGTGGTGCCATCCGATAGGGTGTGCGTGAGGGCGGGCTGGCATCCGCTACTAGCTCGATTTTGTGGTCCACATCCCTCTTTGGTGGTAGCTTCTTCGGGAGCTCCTTTGGCATAATGTCCTTGAAGTCCTCAAGCACGACCTTGACTTCCATGGGCAACTCCCCCAAGCCCTCGGTCTTTGGCCCTTCGTCTATCTTAGGAACTATGGCATAGGTCTCCTCACTACGCCTAAGTCCCTTTGCGAATTGAATAGCTGACAACATGCTCGGCCCCTTGGCCTCCCTCTTGGCCGGTATAGTGCATGGAGTGTTTGCATCAAGGATATATATAAAGAGTCTGAAAATGGTAGAATGCAAGCTCGTACCTCATCGAGCCACTCTAGCCCAAGTACCATGTCATAGTCATCCATGGGCACCACTGTGTAGGAGACATATCCCTGCCATTCTCCTATCGTGGTCTTCACTCCCTTGGCCGCTCCGGCAATTGGTTTGGCCTTAGCATTTACAGATTTGATTGATCCTCCGGTCGGAGTGATGGCAAGCCCCAGCTTCTTCGCCGCCTCCTCTCGGATGAAATTGTGTGTGGCTCCCGTATCCACCAATGCCTTGACTCGTCGCCCCCTGACCAAGGCATCCACAAACATAGACCCACCCTTGGGTCCTTTAGAGCGCTCCACCTTTGCTTTGACGGCATTGAGGAGCCGTAGAGATCCAATCTGTGTGCCCTCCTCTTGTGGTTCATCATCTTCATCTGCAAGAGCTGCTAGCTTGTTTACTTTTGGGCAATTGGCCATGAAGTGGTCGGTCTTGTGACAGAGGAAGCAAGTCTGTTCCCGGTCATTGGACCTATAGGTTGATGGTCTTGGTGCATTGCCCCTGTTGTAAGTTTGGCTTGTGTTTGACTGGTTACCTCCCACACCTTTGCCCTTGTCATCCCTCTTGCCTTTGTTGTTGCCATCGTTGGAGGACCGTAACTCAATAAGGCTCTCGGCATAAGCAATTGCCGTAGCCAAATCCTGCACTTGACGGCGTTGGAGCTCCTGTTTTGCCCATGGTCTGAGCCCATCAAGGAAAGCGAAGAAGGCCTCACGATCCGTCAACTCTGGAATCTCCAATATGATCTCTTGGAACTCCTTGATGTACTCTTTTATAGTTTTGTTGTGTGTGAGCCGTCGTAGGCGTCCCCGAGCCTCATACTCCACATTCTCGGGATAGAATTGCCGCTTGAGCTCGGCCTTGAAGTCTTCCCATGTATTCATGCGGCATGTGCCTCGCTCAATATCGGCGTGTCGCCTCCTCCACCATAGAGTGGCTGTATCGGTCAGGAATAGGGGCGCTGTGCGAATCTTGGCCTCGTTCTCCCGTACATTCGAGGCTGCAAAGTATTGCTCCAAGTTCCATAGAAAGTTGTCAAGTTCCTTAGCATTGCGAGTCCCATTGTATGGTCTTGGCCTTGGAACATCGATCCTGGTTGGTGCCGTGACCACATGATCCCCCGCATTGGCCATGGCCTTTTTGCATATAACCATGTCGTCCTTGAGAGTTTTGAACTCTTCTTGCAAGGCCTCAATCATGCCCCTAAACTCATTGAATTGATTCTTCGCATCAAAATGGAAAGAGTTAATTTGTTGGAGTACCTGACCTTGAAACTCCTCCCCTGAGGTGTTTTCTTCAAGTTCCCGTACCCTCTCGGCCACCTCCTCGAAGGCTTGGGAGTGATCCGCCACGTATTGCTCCAGTCGGATCATCCGGTTCTCCATGCCACCCATAAAGTCGACCGAGGGTTCCCTTGACTGGCCTCGGCCCTTCCTCGGTGCCTTCTCCGGCTTCTCGGGTTGTTGGACCACCCCTGAGTCCGACATTCTTTCTTCTAGCAAACACCAACGAACAACCTTGAGTGCGGAAGCTTTAAGAGCCGACCTAGGCTCTGATACCACTTGTCACGGGATGAGAGTTTCACCCAGATTTTCTCGAACCCGTGCGGCACTTGACTAGTAACCCCGCGTCGCTAGCAAGTCAGCCTTCCTCCCGAGTTGGTTGCTAAAGTGCTAGAAAGAGAGAACACAAAGAGATTGAGAGAATGCTTTGTATTACTTGAATACTTTGATTGAAAACTTGATGGTTACAAATGAACTCCTCCCCCCTATATATACAAGTTCACATCCTTAATGGATGGTGATGATCAATTTGATCTAATGGCTAGAAATGATCTTCTAGGATGTTCCACACATCTACAAGCTTCTACATGCTTCTATTATTTCTATAAGGTTCTAGAATGACCTACAAAAGAATGTACAAGGAATGTCTAGAATCTTCCGGGGTGCTCCAAAGTGTTCTTCAAGCTTCCGGGAGCTTCCGGATGTCCCAAAGCCTCTCCAATGTATGCCGGAATCTTCTAGAAAGTTGCGGGTTGTGACATTATGCTAGCAAACTCTCACTTGCCCAAAATCCAACACAAAACAACAAACTCATAATCCAAGTAAGTCGATCTAATTGAACAACTTGATGTACTACCAATTTATATAATTTTGAGACAAAAATATATTAAATGTTTTAATTTCAGAACTTTCTATAGATAAACATCTTCAAACATAGAAACTCCATTAGAGTGAGAACATTTCAAAAAGTAAATTCCTATCTTCTGAACCATTCACTCAATTTGAGTACTTAACATTTAAGTCTCAATTATTGCGAATATATCGGCTGTCGATTGATTGTGACTCAGCGAGGTTCAAGTGTACCATAGCATTATGATCACAACATTTGTGACTTTTGAAATCGAACAACTTCTTTGGGATTATCTTGAATGCTCCATTGTCAATTAAATTCATTTAATAGACAATGACTGAAATATAATTCCAGCAACAACCTACCGATCGTGGGTAGTGTCTAGCATTTGTGCTTCACGAAGACCCTAGATACAAATGACTAGCAACGTACGAGAACTTGTTAGCCATAATTAGTGTGCAATACATTCTTTTCACTCATATGTTCCGATTGAATATATGGCATTGGTTGGTCGAGTCCTCATATGATTTTCATAACTATATATTTGTTTCATGTTATATGATTCCTTGTGTGCGTATATAAAAACACCCTTTTCACAAGCACTACCCATTCTGGCCAGAGATTCATCGAATCATATACAAAAAAACACATAGGACATACTAGTTCATCAATGCCTATGGTAAATCCATAATGACAATCATAGGTCTCTGACAGCATTACTGAATACCCAAAATAACAACTTTGTGACCCGCATATGATCAGTCATTAAACCAATGTATACAACTATCTGTCAAGACCTCAATGACACTTTGGGTCATGAGGAGTAATGTTGCACAACCATGACTAGGAATTCTATACTCGACAAATGGTAATCATTTATAGAATTCTGAGTATAATCGTCCAGTGAACTCATTCCTAATGAGCACATATTCATGTGTGCTGACTTCTCCAAGTTAACACCGATGAAACGTGGTGCACTACACTAGACACATCATGAATATCAGTCTCTAACGAACATATATCGATATCCATTCTCGAAGTCTCATTGATCAGGAACATTTAGAAATCGTAATGTATGTCATGGTCACCATCATATGCGTAACCACATTCTATGGATTCTAGAAATCTCAAGAACTTCATCAATGCATCATGATGCATGAGTAAACAGATGAAGAAGTGCAATGTACATTAATATTCAAACAAAGATTTGTCATAATAAGATTACAAGTACAATCAATTAATTATTGATTTAATTAAATCACATATGAAAAATAATATTTAACTTCCCAAAGCCAACTACTCATGTGTCTCAAGACTATCTTCCCAAGATGTCTGACAGACACCAATAGTTGTAAAAGCTTTGTCAGTAGATCCACCATGTTTTTCTGTTGAATCAATTCTCTCGATAATGATGTCGAATCTACCATCTCTATTAGATGATACTTTCTCAATATATGTTTGGAATCTGATGAGATATTGGCTATTCATAATAGCTCAACTGTTGTCACATCACACGGAGACTGTGTCAATTGCACTCATCCAACTCTTGGATGAAATTTCTTATCCAAACTGCCTCTTTTGCTGCATTGTATACTACAATATATTCAACTTCAATGGTGGAATCAGTTGTGATATCTTGACTGGAACTTTTCCAAGAGACATTTTACCACCATTAAGCTTAAATACAAATCCAAACATCGACTTGGAGTCATCTACATTAACTGAAAGCTAGTATCAACTTAGCCTTCAACTTTTTATTTTTCCACTTACAGATCCAAAATAATGAACGTATCCTAAATTATTCATAAGTACTTGATGATTATTTTCATAGTTTTCCAGTGACCTTCACCGGGATCTGCCTGATATCTGCTCGTTCTTCTAAGAGCATACCCCACATCAGGTCGAGTATGTAACTTGGCATTATGCTGCCAACAGTCGAAACATAAGGTACTGATATCATCTTTTCTTTCTCCCCATCAATCTTATGACTCATTGACCTGGAGAGAGGAATACTATAGCATATTGGAAAGTAACTCATTTTCGACTATTCCGTGATAAACCTTTTAGCACAGTGTTCATATACGTAGATTGAGAGAGCTCAAGTATCTCTTAGATCTATCCTTATAGATCATTAAGCCAAGCATACATCATGCTTTTCTCAAATCTTTCATGGATAAATTAGCAGATGATCATGCTTTAATCGATTAATCCAATATAATTCACAATGAGTAGGATATCATCGATATATAGCATTACATATATAATCGCGCTCCCACTATCCTTTTGTACACACATGTCACTTCCGGATTTTTTAACAAATTTAATAATGTTATCAAAACGTAAGTTCTAATTTCGGGACGCCTTATTAGCCCCATAAATGGACCTCTGGAGTTTGCAAACATTTTGTTTACTCCCAATAGATGTGAAGCCTTCTTACTGCCGTATATAAATATATTCACATCCATCTGTTATATCTCATAGTCATAATATGAAGATATATCTAATAAAATCCGAATAGACTCTAACATCACAACCGATGAATAGTTTCTCACATACAACTCTTTGCCTATGAGAATAACATTTTTCCCACCAGTCAAGCTTTGAAGGTCGCTACCTTCCCATCCACTCCAAGCTTTCGCTTGTGAATCCATTCACAGACAATGAGAACAATTCCCTCAAGAGGATCTACTAATGTACATACCTTATTAGAGTGCATGTAATCAATTTCAGATCTCATAGTGTCTTGTCAATGTCCCGAATTGATGCCCAACATCGTCTTCTTGAAAGTCCTAGGATCATATCCACGTCACAATAATTTTGACTTTTTTCTAGGAGTAAATTAATCTCTAAAGAGTTTCTGAAACACTTTCAGATCTCCATGGTTTGTGTACTTCAGAGGTAATGATTGACTCAATTACTTTCAATGTTTCCATGTTTCCAGTGTTTATGGTTCTTGAGCCCCTCTGGTTATATTATTTTGTCCCTAGTTTCTAGTAGAAACATTTTCTCTAGAAATGTGACACTTATGGAAACAAACACTTTTGTCTACATTGGATAATATAAATTCCCACAAAATAGCATAAGATTGATCAACTATCCAACTCATCTCCCACTGGCTGCTTCACATAAGCAGAACAATCTCAAATCTATATTTGGATTGTTTTTCAATCCATCGTATATGCGGTTTTGGTAACTGCATTGATATGAATTATGTTCAACAAATATGTAACTTTTAAGAGTTATTGGGAGATAATCACATTATCTTTAAGATAACTCAACATCCTCTTGCATTAACATTTAGTGTTCCACATACCTCCATATGAATCAATTCAATGGACCTTCAGTACCTACTAAATATATGTGGGGTTTAAGTTATCATTCTTTTTTTATATTATTTGAACATAATCATATTAATTGTTCATAAGTTCACCAGATTCAATAAAATATCTCAAACAACTTTTGTAGCAGCTCTTGCAACAATGCTTAGCCTCAGGTAGGTTTCACTTTCTTAGGACTTTCTACTTCATCTCAACATATACAACTCATTGTAAATATGTGAGCACAATTGGTATCATATACCAAAAAATAGAACCAATAGAAACATTATTTCAACATAAAATCCACCATTTCCAGAAAGATTACAGTATAGGTATTCCTTACAGTTACGTTAGAGAAGAAGAAACACATTTATAATTGAGACTGAGTCACTAATTGGGCTAGGGTTCTTGGAGCCCAACAAACCAACCATTACTTGTAGGGCATCTTATGTTAACACTAATATCATTCAACAATCTTGGTGGCAAGTCCAAAAGCCTCGCCTTCACACTCTTGGGAGGCATATTACATGCAAAGGCCCCGTCAGCGAACCTTGACTTCCCCGGCTCTACCGCACACTGGAATGAAACGGAAAGTGACTGTTGAAGTGGAGGTGACAGCATTTGAATGGGCTCTCTTGGCTTGCATTTGGGATAAAGAAAGTTAGGTGTTCAGGAGTGCAAATGGTTTTCAGTAAAGTTCAAGATTCATATAATCATGAATGATCTCATTCCTTCGTCTTCAAAGTGTGTTTAATATAATTAACAGTAGTTTGACATATCGACGAGTTTCTGCAAAGAAAAAAATAGAAAATCTTGAAAATTTTAGTATGTATATATTTTGTAAAAACTGTTGGAAAATTGAAATAAATCAAAGTGAAAGGAAAAAATAAATAATGAGTGATCGATCGATCGAGACAATGGCTCGATCGATCGAGCACGACAGATTTTTTCCATTCGTTGGAAACAGGTGCTCGTGAGTCATGTGTCTGTTGACAAGAATAGTGTGTCCATTCATGTTGGAATACATTTTTTCCTTATAGGGTGCATCCAAATGGTGACTTTTGGACTCCTGTCTTTGGTTTAATATATATAGGACATTCCCCACTAGTTAAACACACAATTTCGAAATCTACATCAGATTAAAAGATCAAATTGAGAGCATTTTGTTTGTTCATCAAGTTTCTTTTTTTTAGTGCTTTGAACTTTTGTGGTTTGAGGACTTGTGATTTGGAGTGCTTCTATCTCAAGCATTGTCGTTGTATTTTGGAAGTCAAATTGCGATAGCAAAGCCTTAGCACCAAGGTGGTGTAATATTGTCTTAAGGACTCTCACATCAACATGAAACTTTGAAGCCATTGTTATTTTGTTACTACATTCCTGAGATACACATTGAGATAAATCCGACAACAAAAACACCTATCACATCGTAGTCATCGGCCAAACAAATTTTTATGCCTACTTTTTAAAATGAATTCAGTAGATATCTAAACATGTATCCACTGAATTAATGATGAAGAGATCTTGAAGATCCAACATACAAATAAACTTAACAAAGGCAACAACTCCTATTTAACTTCACAAAACAATTAAAGTAAAGCAATATGGGAAATATGTTGGGCATCAAGTGGAAATTTCATCGTCTACACCTCCACGGAATCGCATGCTTAAAGCTTGCACAAATATCAGCCTGCAACACAATATATTTGATCTTTAACATAATCCAATATAAAGTTAGATAAAGTAAGACAAATCTATAAAATAATTATAAACTCACCCATATATTAGAATTCATGCCAGATAAGTTAAAGAAGCTCCTTCTCTTAAATCTTGTGATCTTTTTTTCATTCTTGAAAGCATCACTTAGGGAAAACTTCCCCTCCTCCTTGAAGCTCCCCCACCTCCCAGAACCCAAGTTTCTAGCTCCACCCCTCTTCTTAAGCATCGCACCGTCTTCCCTGGCCATCACGGCACCTTTCCGGAACGAAAACGTGCAGGCGAGCGACAGCGAACGACCAACATATGGCCCATCCAGCAAGGTGACGGGCGAGGGCATTATGCTAATCTTACTATCATCATTCAACATTCTTGGAGGCAACTCCAAACGCCTCGCCGCCACGTTCTTGGGAGGCAGACTGCATGCAAAGGCCCTGTCAGTGGACCTAGCCTTCCCCGGTTCCACCTCCCACCGGAATGGAATGGAAAGTGACTGGTGAAGTGGAGGTGTTAGCATTTGAATCGTCTCTCTTGGCTTGGATGGGAGTTTGGATAAAGAAAGTCTAGGTGTGGAGTTTGGTCCGTAATAATCTACTTCTAACCCCATTATAATAATAACATGAATCCACAATGGGAAATTCTCTTATCCTTGGAGATTGTATACGCATATTCTTGTGTGTATATATATTTGAGGGGGGTTGGATGAGGGGAGTTAAAGTTGGTTTGAATATGGAAAGGCTCCCTCTCATGAATAATAAAATGGCTTGTAACAGATACTCTAACTATTTATGATATTTAAATGATTATAATGACATTTTAATGAACACATATATAGTATGGTATTCATATGGTCAATGTGAAAGATTTAATAATCTTTAATAGTTTTATTCTTTTTATAAAATGAAAATGAAAAAGAAAACAATTTTTGAATAAAATTAAAATTAATATTAAAAAAAATTTAAATTCTCTCTTTTTCGTAAAAAAAAGTTCTGCCCCCCAAATTTTTTTTTCGTCGCTCCAATCGGGCTATGACTTATGACCGTGACTCGTGGAAATATATATATGTATATATATCAAATATAAATTTCACTGGTAGATATATATTTAAAATACTCTCGATCGAGTTTCGATTATTGTCAATAATAAGATGAAACTTTACAACTTCAACTTCCTAATACACCAACAACTAAATAAATATTCATCCACTTACACGTATTTCACAACATTATTGGACTAACATATTTTGTAAATAAACAGAATATAACTTATTAAAAAACATACAATTAAAAAATATATAAGAAAATTAGGCAAAATTATGTCTCCATCCATGCATTGCACTAGCCAATGCCCTTTCCTCACTACTTGATTCCGGGCTATGGATCCACTTACCCGGCCCATGAGTATTATTAAAATCTTTTGGATTTGGGCTTCTCGGGGCCTGATAAATCGCTCCTCCACCCGAACTTGATGTCTCATAGCCCGGCCTAAAACCATTCCCCGTTCTCGTGGATGAGTTCCATTGGGCCATTGGTGGGCTTATTTGCTTAGATGGGCCTTGGTTTAGGATTCTTGCTTTGGCGGACCGAGTTGGGGCCATGTAGCTAGGCACGTCATCCGAGCTCAATCTTCGTGGTTGTCGTGCTGAATATGGGCTTGATTCGATTGGGTATCCCTTAAGTTGGCCCATGTTGAAATTTTCTAGGCCCAATTGGATAACAGAATCCATTGCAACTGTTTTCTCAGACATGTCATCTATGGTGGTATCATGCACCACCTTATGTTGGGGATGGTAGGGTTGAGCCGCCATCCACCGCTCTAGCATGTTCCAACCCCATGGAGGCTTGTTTGTTCCGTGTTCATAAAGTTCGGCTTCGTCCCCATTCATGTGGGATTGTCGTAGCAAGTGCTCGTTTTGCTGCAGAATCAATGGCAAAGCCAAATGTTACAATATGTTCAAAATCCATCAACATGCCAGGCTTGTTCTAATGCATTATTAGCTTAGTTTGGATAAATTGCAACTACACCCTTCTACAAGTGTCCTTGTAAAAAGTGTACCGTAGAGCTTGCTAGCAAGGGATAATGAGAGCATTCAAAAGGATAATTCGACATATGCTTTGCAACTATTGAATGAAATTGAAGCAAACATACATTAACAAATATGAAATGCTATTACTTAGCAATTCACCTTTTTATTTACAGTAACTATATTCAAGATGCTTCTAGGAGACGCTCAAGCTTTTAAAGTGCGCTTGACTTGTTTTTCATAGCTAAGACACACGCTCAAATGAAGGGATGCACCTTGGTTGCGTTTAGACTCAAAAACTGAGGCTCATCGTGCCTCAAGCCTAGGAGATTTCAACAACTATGCAGCACATTATTTTTCAAACATATCCTCACGAGGATAACCAAACTTCAGCATTTGTCGTTCTAATGATTCTAAATATTATAAAGGGACCAAAATTTAGGTGTGGATGGAGTTTAAACTTTAGTTTAGCCAAGAGACAAATGAAATGCAAGAAAGTATAAAAAATTCAATATTCTTGCCCAATGATAGAGCAGTGTTTAGCTATAAACAAGAAAATAATAACTCTAATCAATGCATAAAAATTTCAAACCTGGTAAGCAAGAGCATAAGCTAGGGCCCTTTCCCTTCTGATTTCAAGATTAGGCAATTTTCTAGAACTTTCCTTTATGTTACTCATACTCTGATTCATCTTATCCCATTGTGCATTCTCAATCTTCTCTATTTGATTCCTTTTCTTCATGAGATGATCTTCACCCGATTTAAGCCTACCTTCTTTTTCCTCGAGCCTGGCTTGAAGCTTTTTGTGGACTAATTGAAGCCTATTTGCCCGGACTCGTGCCTGGACCCGTACCAAAGATTGCATGCACTGCATTGTCCTCTGTGCTTGCTTACGCACATTGTGACCCCTCACTAGAGCTTGAAGCCTCACCAAGCCCTTTAAAGCGCGCAATGCTCGTCTTGCCTAAAGTTTAGTATAAGTCAAGAATTATTGGAAGATAGTTGAGCTTGATCAAAATTTTGGAAATAGGAAAAATAAAAGAATCCATTTTTGGCTATCAAAAATTTAGACTTTTGAGGATGAAGGATTTTTTCTGCTAAGAATGTATAAAGTCCATATTTTAAGTCACGATCGAAAAGATTTTATGTTTCTGTTCAATTTAAAAAATTTGAATTATGTGAGGGACTGTTGAGAAAATCACTTATTTCTACTGTTTTATATGGTTGCATATCTACTCGTTACCAATTGCCACTATTATATTGATTTCAAACTAATATACCGATGGCCATCCGAATGTTGTTTAGATGGGGCGGATTATTCTTCTGCTATTACAATATATATGTAACAAAAAAGTTTGGCTAAACAAGGTTTTTAATATCATATTTTGAGTCGATAGTTGATTGTTCCTACTTGACCTATTGGTTTATCCTCGAAAAGATGTAAAATGGATCAGATTAAATTACCAGGTATCCTCTGTAATAAGATTGTATGAGAACTGCAGCCCTTTTCTCCTTGGACTGCCGGCCATAACCGGCTAATCTGACAACTTTAGCAGCTGCCTGAGCTGCTGCAACGGCTGCCTGAGCTGCCGCTGCAGTTGCCGCAGCCACAGCTATAGCATGATCTTGATCCTCGGCCACTGGAGACGAGTGATCACTCCCCACATTTGTCATGTCAGGAGAACTTTCTGCAGGGAAATGCTCGAGGGACACGACCTCTGGTGCTTCTTGCTGCCATTTTTCTTCGCTACCAGCCTGAAAAAAGTCAAGAAATAACAAAACCATTTCAAGATTTAGCACTTCTGTTTGCCTGATATGTCAGCAGAATCATATATCATGCAACAAAATTAATCTTCTGTGACAAATCGTTAATTAATATACGTGTAAGTATCATATTTCTATGATCCAACTAAATCCAAAATGTAGAAATTATTCAAGATCACGATATCAGTCATGACACTGCCATATTCCCTATGAAAAAACCAATACTTGACAAATGGAAACAAATCTAATTATCAGCTTTCGAGTGATACATTGATGTTATGTGACAATATAACATAATTACATCACAAATCTTGTAAGCATACGAAAAGGGATCGATCAACCAACAGCACATGATTATCAATGGTTGGAAAGAAAGCAAAAGGACATGATCCCCTGACCCCTGATGTTTTTTATTCTGTCCATAACATGGTTGGTTTGATGCTGTCTGATAGTGAATTGAACATTTAGTATGACTAAATGTAGTGAATTTAGAACGGTACCCCTAAAATTTTAAGCATTTTTCGTTTACCAAGTTATTTGCTTCATTATGTACATTTATCCGTGTCACAATGGTCAGCCACAGATGTTATCATGCATAATTTTCTTATATCTGCCCCATTACAACAATAAATAAAATAATAATAATTTAATTTACAGAAAATCAAGTCTATTGAACAATGAACAAACCTTCCTGTCAGGCAAATCTTTATTGGGAGATTGCTTAAAAACTTTCTTCACCGTCCAAAGCCACCCACTTCCTTTCTTCCCCATTACTCAGCTTAAATAATCATACACCTTCAAAATGAAATAGAAAACAAACTAAGGAAACATCACACTAGCAAAACCCAATAAATCCTTAAAGAAATATGACATGATCAAACCCACGAACCCAGTGTCGTCGAGTCATTTCTTAAAATTTCCGAAATCCATTTCTTGAAACACATAGTACAAAAAAAAATCAAGAAAATGTGAGGATTTTTTGTGCTATAAAGGGAGAACATGTGAGGAGTGGTAAAGAAAATTAAAGGGGTGATAGAGAAAAGTGTGTTTTTGGAGAGAAAGGAGTCGTAGTAGTGTGTGTGAATTGAATGAGCAGTGGTAGTAGTAGTAACTGCTACCTTTCGCGAATTTGCCGTTGGTATTTAATCTTTTCACGGGAGGTAGCTGATTCTTGAGTCCCGTGTACAGTTGGGTCGGCCAACTATATATTGACACGTGTCAAACTATCATTTGACTTTGTTTCCCACTTTTTACTACCTTAATTAATAATTGTTATTATCTTAGGATAAGAGAATACAATCACAACTCATTTCCTCAAATATCATCTAGGTAGACCTGACCAAGGGTCATCATCGACTCTAACCGATTTAGAATCGGATCGTGGTCAACGAGCCGGTTAATCGGGTCAACGGTTCGAAGGATCGAACCCGTAATCGGCCCTTCTATAGACGGGTCCCGTCTATAGAAGGGTCGATTAAGGGTCATAATTTGTTTACATTTTTAAATTTAAAATATATGTTATGGTGTAGATTTGAACTTATGACCTCAAAATCGAATAATTAGTTTCAACCACTAAGCTATAAGAGCCTTGATGATCTAAATAGTGTTATAATTTATATATATTAACCAAACAAATATATCATACACATTTTAATTATCTGATATTGAATTTATTTCACGTTATTTTATATTTACTCCATGAATGAAAACACATTCAAACACATTTTACACTTTATTTCAAATTTTAATAATATTTAAATTTTGTTTAAAAAGTAAAGGTCAAACCGTAACCGTAACCGTCGTTTCATGAACTGTAACCGGAACCGTCAAGAAAGGTTAAGGTTAAGGGTCGATGTTTTTTGAAACGTCTAACCGGCGGTTCTGAACCGTCTAACCGGCGGTTCTGAACCGTAGTCGGGTCTACATCTAGGTACACAAAATATAAGCACCTAAGAACATGAACATTAATTTTCCTAAACAATGTAGGTTATAATATTTTTTTGGATTCATCTCCACCATAATTCAATATTCGAATTCGAGTACTATCTATTAAGATTCGAGTGCCATGATTACTAGTATGAGCAGGGGTGGAGCCACCTTGAGGAAGTGTCCCCTTGGGAAAAAATTTCTAAACAAATTGTATTTTGATTGTTTTTTCTTAAAAAAAACAAACATGCCCACTCAGATCAACTGCTGAGATTATGTGTGGTGTAACATGGTTATGGGTCCTTTGAAATGAAGGGTGAAATTAAGATTGGTGAGCTGTGAAGTTACACTTTCACCAACAATTTGCATTCCAACCTCTGAATCTGGTTGAGAGATTAAAACTAAAAATCAATTAAGGTTATCTTTTTTTTTAAATCATAATTAAGGATATCCTTTTTTTTATAATCCAGGTTTGGAATTGGGCCCAACTAATGATGGGCCTATGAGCCACCCCCAGACTATAGGAAAATTTATTCTTCGTTCAATTTTTTAGAAAACTTGGGAATTGGGCCTGTAATTTTAGAAAACAATAACCACTATCCCAATTAGGAAGGCTCATCTGAAAGTTAATTTCTTACCCAAATCAATTGGGTTTCAAACATTGGGCTTAATTTATGGATAAAATGGACACCCAGCTCTCTAATGACCAATTTAATTGGAGAAAATTGCAATAATATACCAACCGCAAATTTTCGAAAAAATCTTATTCTCAATTAAATATACATTCTAGAATACTTCTTTCAAATAAGTCAATTTTATCAAACTCTAATCTACTTAATTCATTTTCATTACTAAAATACCCTTGTTTTAAGAAAACTCTCCATGAGATCTTGCTCGGCTCTTCGGATCCTTTCTTCAACATCTTGTTCGGAGCCCCGCTGCTGAAAATGGAGTCCGCCTACATATGGCGTCGATTTTTCGAATTGTTGTGAACTGTCAACATTAATTCCAAAATTGAGTGGGAATGTTAGAATTGTTGTGTCCATAATCACAGAATCCGGGATAGCTTCAGCCATATCTTCTCTACACGGAAATGTGATCTTGTAATTTAGGAAAGTTATATACTTAATTTAGGATCTAGATTGATATTGTGTTGTATACTTGTATATATATTTTACAATGTACACAAGAAATATATTGAAGAATCATTCTTTTCATATTATGAAATTTATTATTCAAGTTTAGTATTGATATGAAGTATGACTTATGAACTAATAATTTCCTCAAAAATAAATGCCTCACTACATTATTTATTTAATTTTACACAAAGTAACTTAACATACGTAGACACCAAACCAAATCAAATAAATATTTCATAAGTCATAACAGAACCGAAGCAAAGTATTCATTTTGGTAATCGACTTGGTAAATTGGACATCCAATTTTATTATGATCCATATATAAACACACACACACATATGTTTATGTTTATATATATATATATATATATATATATACTAGTTTTTTTTGGGCACCACACAAGGTGCGGTGCCAGGTACCAGGTACCAGCATGTTGGTCAATTTTTTCCTGATTTGATCGAAAATATAACAATTCAATGACCGATTTTAATAATTTTTTTTTAAAAAATGACTATGTTATGGTAATTGAATGGGAAACAAAATAACCAAATGACTACTCTATCTTTTTAAAAAAAAAATGTTGTTCATCTTACTATATAAACTGAAAAAATAACATTTGAAGTTGCGTGCATAAATCAATTAAGATATATTTCTTCCTAATCGGTTCATGTCAAACACAAACATCAACAATATTATAAAAATAATATAATATATATATATATATATATATTATATATTATATATATATATATATATATATATATATATTATATTATATATTATGTATTATATATATATATATTAAAAAATGATAATATTATATTATATATATATATATATTATATTATATATTGCGTGCATAAATCAATTAAGATATATTTCTTCCTAATCGGTTCATGTCAAACACAAACATCAACAATATTATAAAAATAATATAATATATATATATTATATTATATATTATGTATTATATATATATATATTAAAAAATGATAATATTATATTATATATATATATTATATTATATATTATGTATTATATATATATATATATTAAAAAAATGGCAAAAAGAAAAAACAAAAGTGGCAAGGGTTACTGTTTCTCCCAACAGTAATCCTTGCTCACTTATTATATATGGTATATATTATATATTATATTATATATATATATATATATATATTATATTATATATTATGTATTATATATATATATATATATATTAAAAATATATTATATATATATATATTATATTATATATTGCGTGCATAAATCAATTAAGATATATTTCTTCCTAATCGGTTCATGTCAAATACAAACATCAACAATATTATAAAAATAATATAATATATATATATTATATTATATATTATGTATTATATATATATATATATTAAAAAAATGGCAAAAAGAAAAAACAAAAGTGGCAAGGGTTATTGTTTCTCCCAACAGTAATCCTTGCTCACTTATTATATATGGTAATATAAATTAATTTTAAATCTTCTCCAAATTTAATTTGGTCCCTAAGTTATACCTACACATGGGCAAAGGGCACACTTACACAAATTTTATTTAAAACCTTTAATTTTTTTTTTTTTTAAAAATGCAATTTTACGTGAAAAAAGTGTAGTTAGAACATTGAATCGTTCTCGTAGGCCAGACCTACATCAAACGCCTTACGAGAAATCTCAATTAGATCCAATTTATTTATATAGATTATGCTCAACATGGATATCTTGATTTTAAAAATCGAGATGTGACACCTGGAACTAGGGGTGCTTAACGGACCGGATCAATCCGGACCTGGCCAAAATCGGACAGACTAGTTCGATTCGGAACCGAAAACGGATTAACCGATTTCGAACCGGTCCGAAACTGGTATGATACCGGACTGGATCGGTTCTACCGTTTCGGATCAAGTATCTTACCGATTCCGGACCAAACAGATCCGGTTCCGGTTTGAGCCGGAACCGGATCCGTTTTTTAAAAATTAATTTTTTTTATTTAGATAAAGTTATCCTCGTTTCTTACTTTTTTGAAGAAAAAAAAACAAAAAATCGGTTCTGGGTTGGAACCAGTCCAACCCGGAACCAATTGGACCGGAACCGGATCCAATCTGATTTCTTAATGGATCGAACTGCTTCGAGATTATCTGATCCAAAATCGATCAGTTCCAGACCGGACCGATCCTTTAAACAGCCCTACCAAGAACTTACACCGGCCATTATAAAAAGTATCTATTTTTTATAACTAGCATGGATCCAAAAGTCTAGAAAGTCACACCAGGAACGTATACCGCAGTCCGCACCGTATTAATTATTCATTAATTAATCAAATGGTTGACCGCCAATGAAATTTTAGTCTGGCTAACATATTAATTAAATGGATGGCCGGCACTCAGTTCGTATCCACGCGTCAATACAGTCTTCAGAGTGTTTTTTTTAATCTTCTTTCCTTGTTTTTTCTTGAGTTGCAATCCGAATCTTGCGTGCATTTTGGGTTAGAATTTGTTTTTGTTTTTTCTTGAGTTGCAATCCGAATCTTGCGTGCATTTTGGGTTAGAATTTGTTGGAAAATGGTAGATAGTACTGATTGAAGAGGAGAAGAAATTTAAGGGACTCTATTTGCCTTTTTTTTTATCATCCTGTGTATTAGATTATCAAAATTGGATTTAGTCATATATCTTTACTTTTTTTTTATTTTAATTTTATCCTTTTTATGATTTCGTCGTGTCCACATCATGCCAGCACTAGATGCGAAAATGCTTAAATTGTTAAAAAACAGAGAATGCGATTATTTAAATTACCAAAATCACGAGGTAAACATATAAAACGGAAATTCACTTTTCCTTTGAATATTATTTCTAGTTAATTTGTGATTGAGCTAGCCTATGGTTAGATTTGACGTTGAAATTCTTAACTAAATTATATTTGGTTGTATGTCCCCTTATAATTTTGTATAAATTATTTCTTTAAACAACTAAATTTATAAAAATAAAACATATTTTGGTCAAATTATAGTAAAAACTGACATCGAAATGTTTTTTCTTCTTCTCAATTTAAGTATGCTTCACCTGAATGCACTAGTTGCAGGCAAGATTGCAGGGTAGGGAGAAATCAGAGTGTGTGACATAGTTTTTGGCAACGAATATCCTTGTGGTTTGAATTTTTCTATACATGATGATGAGACAATCGAAGCTCGAGGTTTACTGACGAAAACTGTTATGAGGTTTACAGATGAAAACTGTTATGGATTATATATAGATCATAATGAGTCAAACACAGGAAAATTTAACTTAATCAATATACATATCATTATGAGTCAAACAGAAGGATAAGCTAGCCATGTTATGTTTAGAACAAAACATGCAAGGTAAAATTCTCAATTACGGCATTTGTATAATAGCCAGATTTTTTTAAAATGATCGGTTTACTCAAATTCTGATATAATCTCCAACTCTGTCTGACGATGTCTTCTGGGAATTCTTGCAATAGAGTTTGGAGTATTTGTAACTGGAAATGGATTCGGAGGCATGGTGAGAATGTTTCCCTCCCCTTCCAACATTTGCACAACAGTACTCATAGATGGGCGATCAGCTGGATACCACTGAATACACCACAGTCCTACAATTGTAAGTTTCCTTGCTATCTTGGATTCATCGCCTTCTTCCTCAACATGCACAACTATCTCTTCTTGATTTACTTGATCGTAAATCCATTTAGGAAAGTACATTTGACTCGTATTTGCCGTATGATCTACGTTCTTCCTCCCTCCAACCATTTCAAGCAATAGCATTCCGAAGCTATAGACATCTGACTTATGGGACACTCTACCAAATGTCCTCGATAACACCTCAGGTGCTATGTAGCCCAATGTTCCCCTAGCAGCAGTCATCGAAACGGCACTTTGTTCCTTGGAACAGAGCTTAGCAAGACCAAAATCACAAATCTTGGGGTTGAAGTTGTGGTCTAACAAGATGTTATTTGGCTTGATATCAAAATGAAGGATTTGTTGCTCACAACCCTGATGAAGATATTCGATCCCTTTGGCTACTCCCAAAGCAATATCTTGTACCTTTTCCCGAGAGAGCGGGCTTCTCTTATGTCCCTCGCAGAAGATGAACTTTTCTAGTGAATCATTCTGTAGGAATTCATAAACAAGAGCTCTTCTGAAGCCATCGGCACAATAACCCACCAAACGGACCACGTTGACATGGTGGATTCTCCCTATTGTATCCACTTCATTGACAAACTCCTCGCCATTTCCATGGGAATTGTTGAGGACTTTTACGGCGACATAAATCTCACTCGACAGTTTTCCTTTGTAAACAATTCCATAACCTCCTTCTCCCAGCTTTTCACTAAATTCATTGGTGATCTTCCTTACATCAGCATAAGAAAACCTAGTAGGTTTAAGAGCTTTATAATCCTTCAAAAAACTTTCAATCTTCATTTGATGCTCTTTGTTCCCTCGAATTGAGCCATAAAGACGGTAGAGATATGCTAGTGATACCACAAAGAGAAAGGAACCCAAGATTGCCCCTGCAGAATTGATAGCAACATGGATAAATATTACATATCTTGTACAAAACAGCATCGAAATAGCTGAGCCTAAATCATGGATGAATAATAATGGAAGGAAAGAATTCATTCACCTGAAATCAATAATCTCTTTGGCATATTGCCTGTTGCAAACAGAAGTGAAAAGGGATGAGTTTCTTTTAGCCAAATCATGTAAAAGGTGGGATGAGTAACATCTATTATACCTTGCTTTTCCATAGGTTCGTTGTCACACAGTAATAGATGGCCTCCTGTATCATTTTTCAAACTGCATATTTTGTTTTGAGATTCACAGCGGCCACACGCTGGTTCTAACCAGTTTAAATAGAGAATTTACTATCCGTAGAGGAAAATCGAACATGAGAAACTTTATAAAGCTTGGTACAAGAGACAAACTCATAAAGATCAATGTAATAGTCAGAGGGAATGGAATAGATTCCATAGGTTAAACTTTCTAGACAACTGTAGGAATTAAAATAGGAAGAATTTCTAACAGAGCAATTAAACATAATATGATCTTCCTGAGAAGCATAGTAATAATAACAATAATAATAATCATATATTCATAATAAAAATAAAATAATAATAATAATAATTATTATTATTTGTGGCGATTATGAATTAATTACGATTTTGTGACTCCCGGGGGTTTTAAATCTTGTTTTTGGAGTCGTTGGATCCAAGGGATGAGATTGTATTCTCATCGTGGTGATAACCTTGGAATTTGGTTTTTGGTGGAATCTGGGGTCCGTAGTACTTTATACTGGGGCTGGTAATGGAATTAGAGTTGGAGAGATAATTATTGAAAACAGATGATTTTTAATGAATAATGATGTAGTTAATTATTTTTTTAGTTTAATATAAATTTGTGGAGAGTGTGAGCAATCCAATTATAAAATTTTAGCTCCTAAATAAATTAAATGTATTAATATATAAATTATTGAAAACTTATATATTAATATTAAGAATTTTCTGGATGATTTTCTATAAGATTTTTTATAATAATTTTTAGTAAGATTATTTTGGTTATTTAAGTATAATTATTTTGTGAATTGCTATTATATAAAATTGAGTAGATATACACAATAAAAATATGATTAATAATAACATTTCAATATTTAAAAAAACAAAAAAAAATTTAAAAATGAGAAACGCATACTGCGTTTCTCATTTTTATAAAAAAAAAAAAAAAAAATTAAAAAGCAAATTAACCTATACTGTATAAACAAAAAAAAATTAAAAATTAAAAATGAGAAACGCATACTTGGTATGCGTTTCTCATTTTTATAAAAAAAAAAAAAAAAAAAATTAAAAAAGTAAAAAGTAAGAAACGCATACACAGTATGCGTTTCACATTAGATTTTTAAAAAAAAAATTTTGACATTATTTTTGAAATTTTTTTTAAAATTCACAATTTTTTTTAAATTAGCCGTCTTTAATTCAAGGGAAAATTATAAAATTCCAAATTTTACATTATAATAATTGGTTGAAAAGTTATAGTTTACATTCTCAACTTTCATGAATTGTAACATTTTGCATCATGCTGACTAGTTTGATATTTTTATTGAAGATTTATCGTCACACTATATCATCGTCATACACATCCAACTTAAAACCCCTTAAACTAGCTATTGCAAATTTTAAAAAAATTCAAAATAAATTTTGCGGTGTCAAAAATTCATTTTTTTTCCGAAATCAAACAACTAGATAATGTTAATACCGGATATATTCTTTTTGTTTTATAAAAATTTGCAACAGCTGGATTAAGGGGCTCTAAGTTTGAGTATGTAAGGTGATTATGTAATACGATGATGAACCTTTTATAAAAATATCAAACTGAGTCAAAAGAATGCAAAGTGTTATAATTTATAAAAGTTGAAAATGTAAACCGTAATTAACAAACAATGATTGTAAAGTGAAATTTGAATTCTAGAATATTTTTTTTTTAAATTTTCCCTTAGTTTATCATTCATTAGTTTTTTCTCTTTGAGTCCATCTATTAGTCTTTTATTGTTTCTTTGTATACCTATAGAAGCCAAAATATTGTTCAACCGATTGAATTATTTTCTCCTCTTTATATTCATTGTTTCTTTGGTATTCTATTTTCAACAAAAAATTATGTTTAAATTTTCGGACGTATTTGAGAGGCAATGAATATGATTTGTCTTGACTTTGACGAAGATAATTGCATTAATATCAAATTTATATGTTCGAATTTTCATCTGGATTGATATAGACAGCCATTCTATGGAAAATTTGCTATTGGTTTTGTTTGAGATAGACAACTGTATCGACTCTGAACAAAAGCTCAAACCATCCTAGATAAGAATCTTGAAGTTTTGTTCAAGATAAACCAATTGTAGAGTTTGAAGATCCTCCTCCCCCATCATCAAGCTCACATGTTGATCAATGAAAATCATGTTGATCAATGAAAATCATGTCCTAATTCTGACATGTTTGATCCTAATCCATTTCATTCAACAAACACCTTCCTATGCAAAGGCGCATCATCCCAAGAATCCCCCTTGCAACCCTTCTGCATGTGGGAATATCCTATATATTAGCTACCCTTTTCGATTGAAAGATGATCCAGAGTACTGTGGACATAAGAATCGCAGTTACGAAATATCATGTGAAAACAACACCACTGCTTCAGTCTATGTGGATAGTTACAAATACCATGTGCGAGCCATCAATTACCAAAACCAGACCATCCGCCTTGCTGATCCTTCCATTAAAAATAATGACTCTTGCTCCTTTCCTACGTATTCTCCAAATTGGAGAGTACTCGATCGAGATGGGTATTCTTCTGCATATAAAGTTAGCATCAGAAGATACTGGAGAGGGGAGACTGGGATGGTATGGCCTGTTACTTTTTTGAGCTGCCCATTTTCGCTGAATGATCCTCTATCCGTTGAAACAGATCATTGCGTCTCCTCGAATACGTCGTCAACTCACACATATATAAAACCTGACCTCTTTGATCCAAGAGATATCAAGGATTTGTGTAGAATCTACCTCGTTGTGATGACGTCGTTGCCATTCATTTATAATGAATCTTCTCTTTTGAAAATCCATGAATCTTTGCTATATGGATTTGAACTTTCATGGTCTGTTGCATTCTGCGAGTGCAAGCCATGGGAATATTGTAGGTTTGATGGAATCATGACAGCTGCATGTTATTCCGCAGTCGGCTGTAATTATAGCTACCACATGGTCGGTAGAGGTAAGAATCTTGAGTAATCAGCCACACTATTATATATTCAGCTTCTTCTATGTTAGTATTAGGTCCAGAATAAATGAGAAAGCTCATAATTTGTTTCACCATTGGAAAAAATATAGTAAATACCATTGAGAAGTTGTTGTCCTACATTTGGTTACTCCCCTCCGAACCCCATGAATTCTAACAAAGACACTTTATCAACGGGAAAAAAATAGTAAAATCTGCATAACTTTGATTTTGATACTTGTCAAATTTAAGACATAGTACACTAACTTTACTTTCTTTTACAATTTTAGTCATTTTTCCGCAGAAATGTTGATATGGCCGATGCCACGTGACTAATGATCGGTGTCACGTAAGCAACATCCAATCCAACATCATGTCAAAACTCCGACGAGAATAGATTAAAACCGCAAAATAAGCAAAGTTATTACACTAAATATGAAATTTGACTAATTAGGGGAGCAAAATCATAATACACTTAATTTTACAAGTTTCCCCTTAACAAAATAGTACACATCAAATTACTCACAACTCACAATATTGAGTTTGCTGTTTGGGACGAAAATCAGTGAGAAAACTGCTCTTCAATTTATAGAAGAATGAATCTATAAACCTAGCGTGTGAATATATGAGTAAGGTTCCACTTCCACCAACCTTTTTTTTTTCAATCCACGAAAGGTAGGCGAAAATCAAATGCCGTCAATTAAAGTTATATTGTATTTGAAATTTCTTGCAGAGCTAGCCTATAGGATGATCTCAAGGCACCCTTTTCGAGATCCCCGCATATGTAATATCTAAAAATCTTAATATTATATTCAAGATTAATGTTGTTCTTTATTTCAATTGGTTTTTCATTTATACTGGAGAGAATGCAGGCTCAGACAACAGCACCAAGCCACGGTATTATGAAACGGTTGCTCGTAAGAATTCTTTCACTATCTAAGCTATGCCTTCCTTTTGGATCTTTGATTTGAGTGAGCAAATAGCAGAAGTTTTTTATTTGTGCTTTGGAAGAATCTATATCTATGAATTCATCACCGGTGGTGGATCATTTAGAGACATTGTAGTTTATTTATACTCTCATAAAAAGGCCTTAATTTCTTTTTTGATCCCTTACTTATTTGTGATGTGCCAAAAATCTCTCAACTAAAGAATTTTAGATGCTTTTGGTCCCAAACAATAGGACCTTGGTCCCAAAACTTCTAGTCAAGAGAAGTACCAAATTTTGAGAGAAATTTCGTTAGTTATCAATGATGAATTAACGTCGGACATAAATCGGAAACTTTTTGGGCACATTGCAAATTAGAGGGATCAAAATGGTTTTAAGCCTAAACAAGGGACAATAAGGTTCAATTTGAATACATAAAAACAGATAGCTTAATAGAGATAAATTGAATACGAAGTTCGAAAAGATATATTTTTCACTTCTCCATTATACTTTTTTTATGTGCTTCTAAAATTTGGTGCAACGGTAAAGTTGTTGGAGGTCACGTGTTCGAGTCGCAGAATCAGTATTTTGCATTGCAAGGGGACAATGCGTACATTAGACCCTAAGTGACCCGACCCCTTCCACACCTGCTTATAGCGGAAACTTCGTATATTGGGTTTGCCATTTTAAAACTTGTAAAATCACAGGTGAACATCAATATTTAATCAGAAAGTGCCTTTTTCTAAAAAAATCTTGCATAACCAAACACAATATTTATTGTATGTATAAAGGTTTTTTTGACTAATATTTACTTAAATTTCATTTAATGAAGTTCGCTTTAAGTTAAACTTACTCTAATAACCTTTATTTCTCATGTTGGTGCGCTTGTAGGGTTGCTCGTGATTCTTGTGTATTCTACTGGTGAGCTCTTGTTTTGGATGTTCATGTCCTTCATTTCTTATGTCAAATTAAGCAAAAGATTTAATTTGTAAAGAGAAATGACTGCTTAATTTAGTATATGACATGATTTTACTTTAGAGAAAAATGATTAAAGAGAAGTTGGAAATTCATTTACCAACCAACATTTCTGGTCTTTCTTTTAACCCTCACCAAATATCTATATATGTCTGTTGTTACTATGTCATGTACGAAACAGAAGTGAGCCAAAGAGATTTAGATTGATAATTTCTATTGCCTTTTGCACGTCTGTCTTATTCATTTAAAATGAATACTTATTTGAAAAGGAAATAAATTGAGCTATGCTAATTTAGTCAAGGTTTTACTTTGAATTTTTCCATCCAGTGCTATACCTTGTATTGAGGATCCTTATGGGAATGTCTCTCTTGCCCGGTCTCATAATCTACAAACTTAGAAGGCGGCATTTGTCAATGTTTGATTTAATAGAAGGATTCTTGCAAAGTCACAACCACCTCATGCCAATCAGGTACTCCTACTCGGACATAAAGAAGATAACTAGAGGATTTCGAGAAAAACTGGGCCAAGGAGGATATGGTTCGGTTTACAAAGGAAAGCTTCGAAGTGGCAATATAGTGGCAGTAAAAGTACTGAGCAAGCCTAGCACAAATGGACAGGACTTCATAAATGAAGTTGCCACCATTGGAAGAATTCATCATATAAATGTGGTTAAACTCGTTGGATATTGCGCAGACAGATCAAAGTGTGCTCTTGTATATGATTTCATGCCTAATGGTTCACTCGAGAAATATATCTATGGTGAAAAAACACAAAATTGTTCATTAAGTTGGGATATGAAGTATGAGATTGCAGTTGGAGTGGCAAAAGGGATCGAGTATTTGCATCGGGGTTGTGATATCCAAATACTGCATTTTGACATCAAGCCTCATAACATACTTTTGGATGTGAATTTCAAACCAAAAATCTCTGATTTTGGCCTTGCAAAATTTTACTCCACAGAAAAAAATATTGTGACTCTAACTGCTGCTCGAGGGACTATAGGTTATGTGGCTCCTGAACTGATCAACCGAAGCATTGGTGGGGTCTCATACAAGGCTGACGTATATAGCTTTGGAATGTTGCTGGTGGAAATGGTTGGTCTCAAGAGAAACTTGGCAGCAAATGATGACAATTCAAGTCAATACTTTCCACATTGGATTTATGATTGCTTAAACAATGGTAAAGATATTGAAATTGCAAAAGTTTATAATATTGATGATGAACATACAAGAGAAATCACGAGAAGGATGACAGTAGTTGCATTGTGGTGCATACAAATGAGTCCAGATGATCGACCCTCAATGAGTAAAGTATTGGAAATGCTTGAAAGTGATGCTGAACTATTGCAAATTCCACCCCAGCCTTCTGAATTTGATGAGCAGGTGGCGCAAAATGAGGACCAAACATGGGAAGCATATTCAACTGATTCCACAGCCTTGTTGCGTGATAGTTCTTATCTTGGACAAAATTTATAAAGTTTACAGCACTTAATAATGAAAAGCTATATAGTAATGAATATATTGTATAAGTTTGATCATCCGACGAGTTACAATAATTGGCTGTTGTTCTGTTCTGAATAATTTGTTTTTTTGCATCAGTTTCTCATTCGGGATATCCTATATTTCATAAGCTAAGATGGTTGAGTAGACTGAAGTGTGACTAGTTTTGCTATATGTTTACGGATATGGGATAAATGCCAATGGATGGATTTAATTGTTTTGTGTTGTTTCTAGTTAACAATATTGTAATTTTTTAAAAGCATGCACATCGAATCTGGCAGCAAGATTTGTTGTCCGATATTCTGAATTTGAACATTTTGCTAAAAAAATTTAGAATATTTCAGCAAAAACGAGCAAAATTGAGCGACAAAAAATAATTGTAGAGTTATATTTAATAGCCAAATATAACTACTAGAACTTTAGTTTCAATGGATTGGAGTAGGCTAGATGAACCATAGAAGGAATAAAGTAGGGTATGGTACATGCGTCAGTCTTATCCAAGAGCTTCTTTCGGTCATAATATCCCCGTTAATCCCTTTAGACTATAAATCTTTGTGTATAACTTCGAGTCATGTTTTCTTCGCTGGTCACCCTGCTCTCATGAAAGGGCCGAAATCCATGGACTATACTCGACGTACAGGTGCATTGCATCATGCCCATAGTAATAGAGTTTTAAAAATGAAATTTTATCATAAAATCCATTTATATATCGAAGTACGTAGAGGGATGTTGAGTAATCAATATAGGAGTTGTCCCTTCCATATAACGGGAGTGGTGTTTTGGGCCCTTGATTGAGTGAGACTACATGGCCATGCTCGAATGAGACGATATGTGATATCGAGCTCATTTATTAAATCTAGTCTACTCGGGAATCAAGAAATAAAAGATTGAACTATACGAGTGCGACATATTCCATGACTCTTGTTCCATCTAAACACATAGGACAAATGGATTAAATTACATAATAAATATTATCAGAGGGCATAAGTAATGTCGAGTCAATGTCATTCTCATAACTTGGGTAGCTTTGATGTATTGCTAGATACCGCTCATTGCTTGTAACATAAAATGAGATTTTATGTCACTACCAACATTATGAATTCTTAACGGGGAGCACATAAGATTAAATCGATGAAGGGAGATTAAATTCCTTTGATGAATTATATAAATTAGGAAGAGTCTTAATAAAAGTAATATGAAGTTATATATATGGGCAATCATATAAAAGTTATATATATACTAATGGGCCAATATATATGTATATATATAAATGTTATATATACACTAGTTCATCTGGCACCGCGTATAAGCTCACAAGTATAATCAGGACATACCATTTTCAACCGTGGCACCCTATCAAGGTTTTATGTCGTTGTTCTGTCATTTGATTAAATTAAATGAAGGATCTTTAGCTATCTGTTCTGCTAATTCCTTGATGTTTGGTTCTTCTGTGTCCATATTGAGTCTTCGCAGAAGTTGAGGCAGCAGGAGCTTTACACTTGGATGCATCAGACTTTTTCTTCTAAAGGGAAGAGAGTAAGTATTTCAAACTGTTAAAACCAAATAGCATACCATTACTGAGAAAAAAACTTAATATATATTTGCCTTAAACAAGAAAATAGAGCAAAGAATTTTCTTCCCCGATATAAAACATCCTAATATTTTATTTAACTTAAAATACATACTGACAGACTTCAACTTCAGTGAAAGAAGAAAAAGTGACAATTGAACAAGGGAAAAAGGAGTTGTCCTAGACAAATTCGCATCATCCCACGTCTCACCTCGACCTTAATCCCTCCACCACAATTTCTTTTCCCAATAAACAAAAGCCACCACCGGTAATATACACCCGAATGCAACTATGTACCTAACAAATCATATTTCAAAACAGAAACTTAATAACATTCGGACGAAGTAACTTCTCCTAATATATGATAACAAATTTAATGGAAACTACTACCAAGTGATGCCATCTAAGCAAGAAGTAAAAATTTTCCCTACAACCACACAAATAAAAGTTCGATGAAGCAGTATCAATATCATTCAAACAAAACTTTTGAATTCCATTAAAATTTCAATTACTAACTCGTAGATGACTGACTACTGGTATTAAAATCAGTTGATAGTAAAGTTCCAGTCATGAAGCAGAATAGAGTACAAACTAAACTTGAAAATATATATATATATATATATATATATATATATATATATATATATATATATATATCACCAGCAATCCAGCATGAGTAATGTTAGAACGTGATAACATACATATTTTACAATCTGAAACTAAATTTTCAACAATTTAAATGTATAATATAACAGAAAGGGTTGAGATCATGACACCCACTAATACACACGAAATGTTAAAGTCACAAAGAAACCAAGTACCATAGCCTAAACCCAAGTACCCAAATTCACCAACCCAAGACGATTTAAGAGCCTTACATTTTATCAGCTTCCCAGTTGGTCTAAGACATGTTCGGTTCTCCAGTAGTGCAGAATATAAAGCTCAGATCTTCAATAAACAAAGTTTTATTTTAATTCCAATGCTTCAGTCTATGTAATACATTTGTTCCAAAAAACACTCAAATCAAGAAAAAAAGCAACAAACAAGATAACATCAGACAAGAAACATAGAAAGTCCAAGATATGAGAACTAATATTAGAGAATGTATAGAGTTTTTAAATTAGTACGGGTAGAAGGCGAGGTGTCTATGCAAATGTTCGTTATTCCCCCTCGAAGCCCTCAAGGCTTAAAGTGCTCTTCTTCTCCGGTTGATTTCTGAGGGAAAAACAGGTACGTGAAAAAAGGACCAACATGCAAAGAACACACAAGCAAGAGAGTACAGAGGCGGAAGAACAATGCACCAGTGAAAGACATGGCAGCGCCACTACGATGAAGTGTATCGCAAGAACGGTTGGCATGGCGTCCACGCATGGCGCCCGTCGCATCCGGCGTGTCGAATTTGTGGTCAGTTGCCCTCCCTGTAGAGAGCATAGAGACTGAAAGAAAATAAAACAAGATTTAGATCATTAGTGCCACACCAACATTTGACAGAACGAAAGTAAAATACATGGAAAGCAGACACGGAAGAAACAGTCCAGTAGTAAAGCAATACAATAGACCACTTAGCCAACCAACCAAAATTCATCAATTCAATAGGTTTATCTTAGAACTCGTTGGGGGACTAAATATAAAAAAATAACAAAATAAAAATAAAAATTTAAAATTAACGTAACAAAAAATTCGTTTAACAATTTATAGGAATTCGTTTCTTGAATAAACGATTTCTACTTTTTGTTTTGTTTGTTTTTTTTTATATTTTAAATAAAGGTGAATTCGTTTCTTAAACCTTTTTCATTTTTTTTAAATTTTAAATATAATATAATATATAGTTATTATATAATAATAATAATTATTATTATTATATAAAATATAATATAATATACATATACGTATCTGTATATATATAATATAATATAAATAAAATGAAATTATATATATTATTATTATATATAATATATTATTATATATATTATAATAAAAATAATAATTGTGTTCGGGTTTTGTCGAGCCGTATAACTCATTTCGAATATGTGTATCCTGATGATGCACGTTACCATCTCGTCGGGCCATGATCGTGGACAGATCATACCCCGCAGATTTATTATTATTATTATTAATTTTTTTTATTATTGTTATAATTATAATTATTATTATTACATAGAGATGTCAACGGAGCGGACGACACGAGTCAATGCATGGGCACGACATGACACGGAACGATACAATACGACCCATTTTGCTATAGTGTCGTGTCATGCCAGGCACGACCCGTGACATAAACCGTGACGGGCCAAGGGGTGTCGGCCCGTGGGCCAACACTGTCACGACACAACACTGTAATTAGTTATACCACTCGACAAGACTCAAATACAATTAGTTTTTTTATTTTTATTATAACATATATATAATAATATATATATATATATATATATAATATACAGATATATATATATATATATTATATGTGTATATGTATATTTTATATAATATAATAATAATTATTTATAATTATATATATAATAATAATATATTATCTTATATTTAAAATAAAAAAATGAAAAAGGTGAATTCGTTTCTGTATTTTAAAAAAAAAAATTGAAAAAAAAAAGTTGAAATCGTTTCTTGATTTACATAAAACATTAAACCAATTTTAATTTTAAACCCTCGTTGGGGCTCTATCGTCTCCTCAAAGAATCCATCCCTTTCAACCGTTTCGTTATGAACAACCTCTCCTCGAGATGCCTAGGGAAATAAAGCAAACAATCATCCATAAGATGCATATTGTAAGCTTATCCAGACGAAAAAGATATTTTTCTAAATAAATATTTAATAGGGAAACAGGGTAACATGAAATTAAGAACATCATCGGTGTTAAATCTTAGCCATTGTTTACAAAGAAGAAAGTAGAAAAAGTAAGAGAAAGTAAATGAACAGCACCAAGTCATCACCTTCTTGGAGTCATTTTCATAGCCGATCGATTTAGAGTGGTGTTGGCAAGGCTCGGGGATGGCGGTCCGACATAAGAGGTTTCACCCCTTTTTGGAAGAAAAAATACAACTTTTTTTTTTCGCGTTTGTGAGGGATCTAAACAGGGTGCGTGACGAGGCCAACTCACCTTGGACAACCGATCTGAGACGAAAAATCAGTGATTCCAACGAGGTTCTCGGTGTGGAAGGGAACTGAAATCTGGGCTTGCACAAAAATAGAAAAAAGAAGCAAAACAGAGTGGGTGAGAGGAAAGAGGAATCGGGTGAGGATGAGAAGAAGAAGGAAGGTGGGCCAGTTTTTGGTGAAAAATAATTGATGGAGCACTGTCATACTGTTCTACAGGAACGTCTCATCGAAAGAAAGAACGGTTAAATCCCTGTTACATTGTTTAAATGAGCAGTTATCCTTATGCACTTATTATATAGGGTAATATGTATACATATGATGAGCATAGGGTTTCGAACTAGTTGAGATTCCAGCCATCACAACTCTAGGAAATAAACTGTCATACACATCTATATATATCATAGTTGGCGTGTACGTTTTGTAGAGAGAAATATTCAGCCACACAATACCCTAGCCGCTACAAAACCCAAACACCCGAAATTGTTCTTGTGCTTATCGACCTTTCAAGGATAGCACTTTGAAAGTTTTGAACCCTTTAGAAGATTTGATCGCGTGGATACCATAGAGGCAAAACATGGCTCGTGACTCATGGAGGTATCACACTCGGCAGTCTGCTTCAAACACGCTACAAATGTATAAACTATTAACATCCATTGGTTCCCCTTCGTACAGATCCTTGGTGGAATCCGAAATTGTTTTATATTTCGCGTTATGCTTGATATCGAATTCCTTACATAACCTGCCTTTGTCAATGATGATTGTGATTAGTTTTTATTTCCTGTTGTGATCTTCCGCATAAACACCCAGGATCCCATTAACATCGATATCAAAGTAGATGGTTATTTAGGTATGCCCCTCAGAGCGGGTGGAATGCCAGTGAGCTCGAATTTACCCCGTGTTATTAAAAGCGGTGCCCTGGCTCGCCTAGGCGGGAAGTGGAGCCAAGCAACCGGAACGCGCTCCTGGTGCGACATAGTCGTTGTACCTTGTGGAGGCGGCGCTTAGTGTTTGTCGCTCCAAGGAGAGAGCCTGATAAATATTTGTGTTTTGGTTGTTTATTAGGGTTTAGTTATTATTTATCAGCTAGCTATTATTTTAGTCATTAGTTTAATAGCTTTTGTCCTCCACCTGACTCACTGACGCCACCGACCAGCCGCCTCTGAGATTGTTTTTTTTTTAATTTGTATGCCATTTAGTGTAACTCTATAACTATACACTGTTATTTATAACATACTATTGGTTTATAGTTTGTTGTTTTTTTCCTCTTAAATATTATATATATATTTTGACATGCTTAGTTATTTTTATATATTGTGCACTGAAGGAGTACACAAATTGGCATGCTTAAGCTACACATTATCTTAAAATTAATATTAATTTTTATTGACATGTGTAATTAATTTGTATGGCACATCACATTCTTTATTGATATGCTTAAGATTACACATTATCTTAAAATTAATTTTTAATTTTCAAATGTCGACTTCAATGAACCGGAAAAGATCATGCTTGAGAATTTGCCACATTTCCAGATCCTAAGATGCATTGCATTGTAATTTTTGCGGCAAAATAACGAACATAGTATTTACCGACATAAACAACATTTAATTGGAGATTGTAAAAATGTGAAAGAGTTCAATACATTCCCTGAACATGTTAAAGAGGCTATAAGGAATTTTATGATTGGGAAAAACAATTTGAAAAACCAAATTGATGAGATTCCGCATTTTGATGATATCAATGAACCTGTTCCTCATTTTGAGGACATTGAGCAGGGAAAGCGGCATATTTCATCATCTTCGCATCAACCAAGCCAATGTAAAAGATCAAAACAAACTGTGCCTGTTGATTTGCATTTCACGAAATTGAAAAAAGGAAGTCGTAAAGAGTCCGGACAACATGATGAAAACAAAAGGAAAATAAGAGAACAAGTTGTTGCAATTTTTTGTAGATGGATGTATGATGCTGACATGCCTTTTGATTGAGTTAATTGTAAGGTCCTCCAACACCAAAGCAAGTTGGAAATTGTAAACTCATCAACAAGTATAGTTGGTGCAAGTGTGTGTGTCTATCATTGGAGCCCTTAAGGCCAAGAAGACTCGTGAAGAGTGTTGGTAGCTCGTGAAGAGCTTTGTGTACTCGTGAAGAGTATTGTGCTCGGGAAGAGCTCTGTAAACTCGGGAAGAGTTGTATTGTGGCTAACTTGGAGCCCTCAAGGCCAAGACCATTTGTTCTAGTGGAACCTCGGTTGGAGGTTATCTAACCGGGAAGATGAGACGTAGGCGATTCATCGCCGAACTTCTATAACAAATATCATTGTCATTTACCGCTTTAATTTCATTACGCATTTATTTATTTGCTTACTTATTTTATTTTATTTATCGATTGACTTAAGCCTTCCGCAAGCGCAAACTCTTTTATCTTTGCAAACTCATTTTAAAAAGCTAAAGTAGCCAATGAATCTCATTCACCCCCCATCTTCGATTCCAACAAGTGGTATCAGAGCCATTTGATTTTTGTTTTAAATCAAAATTTTATATGGCTAATCTAGCAAATGAGTTTGCTCAAGGTCAATCGACAAATAGACCACCGCTCTTCACGGGTGATAACTATGGGTATTGGAAAAATAGAATTTCTCTATACATCCAATCCGTAGATTATGACCTATGGAAGATCATTGTGAAAGGTCCACACATTCCTTTAAAGGAAGTTGGGGGAATAAGTGTTCCCAAAGAAATGGACGATTTCACAAGAGCGGACATGATTTTAATTTCACAAAATGCTAAAGCTATTAATATTTTGCATTGTGCTTTAGATATGAAGGAGTACAACCGGATCTCGATGTGCTCAACCGCAAAGGAGATATGGGACAAATTGCAAATTTGTCATGAAGGAACTAATCAAGTGAAGGAGACCAAGATTGATTTATTACAACTCAAATATGAGACATTTGAGATGGAGTCCGGAGAAGAGGTTGATTCAATGTTTAGAAGGCTCACCCAAATAATAAACGAGCTTGCCCAACTTGGAGAGAAGTACCCTCCAAAGCAAATATGGAGAAGAGCACTTAGAGCCTTGCCAAAAGAATGAGATGCAAAGAGGACGGCCATCATCGAGTCCAACAAAGGAGAAAGTGCATCATATGACCTTGATGAACTTCATGGCACATTGGTGACCCATGAGCTTGAAGTTTCAACAAGGAAATGAATAAATGAGGATGATAGATCTATGAGAAAGGGGATCGCCTTGGTCGGGAGAAAAGATCAATCCGAGTATGAAGATGATGATGAGGATGAAGAGATGATCTTGTTCACTAGGAAGTTCAAGAAATTCTTCAACAAGCATAACAAGTCAAAGACCTCTAGTGCTACCAAACATGAATCCAAACACGAGGTAACTTGTTATAATTGTCAAGAAAAAGGTCATTATGCTAACAAATGTCCTAGGAAGAAGAATGAAGACAAAGGCAAGAAGAAGGCCCTAATAGCCACATAGAGTGATAGTGACTCCGATGAAGAAGAAACAATTTTTTGTCTCATGGCCAAAGATGACATAGAAGAAGGAGATGAAAGCGACGATGAGGTACCTTCGTTTGATGAATTACTAGATTCTTATCATGAACTTATTGATGTTCTTGGCAAAACCAAGATGAGTAACAAATTACTCAAACTTGAGGTTGCCAAGAAAGATGAAGAAAATAATTCATTGAAAAATGAATTAAATTCTTTAAAGATATCGTTTTGCAAATTTAGTGAGAGTAGTCTAAAGATGAATGAGTTGCTTGGCTTGCAACGTTGTAGCTTTAATAAAGCCGGGTTAGGCTTCTCAAGTAAATTAAAAACATTTTCAAGCTTGTTGGCTAAAGCAAATTACAATTCTCCTACTTGTAATTATTTTTGCAAAGTTGGTCATTCTAAAAACAAATGTAGGTTTGCCAAAATCCAATACCAACCCAACAAGAGGTGGAAATGGATTCCAAAGGTGCCAATGAAAGCTAACCCACAAGGACCCAAAAATAAAATGGGTACCAAAGATCCTCCTATTGTTAATTAGTTTTTTTAGGGATAACAATGAGATTGAGGATGAAGGCACAAGTAACTCGAAGGAGGAGATTATCTCATTCACCACTATAGAAGAGGCGTGGGGCATAGGACCAATGACAAGAACGCACTCTTGTCATCGAAGGTAAAATTTATTTTATGCATTTTAAAAGAGCAATTCAAAATTTAGTTGGCACAAATTAATTGTGACCAATAAATATGAAGCTCAATATTCATTGGTAGTAAAATGCATAACCCCTTAGCATATGCACATATAAATTATTTTGTTCCATGATTTTTGCCTATCTCTTTATTGTATATATCTTGAAGTGCCTAAAATTCAAATTTGAATGTGCTATGTGAAATTATGCGATTAAGCATGACATAAGTGTTTAGATACTCTATATTTGTTATAAGCATGATCTTAATAAATTTATCAAATGATGATGTGAGAATTTTAATGATTATTGGACATAGGTGCATGAACTCATGGTAGAACATATGCACACTTTGCAAAATTTAGAATTCATTGTTGATTGCCTTAAACGCATGTTTATTTTTCATCTCATTGATTAAATCTTATGCTTATTACATGCTTGATGAGGAACATGTGGTTGAAATATGGCTATGTGGCAACATATAATTGAGCTATGTTTATTTAAATTTTATACTTTTTGATTATCACAAAAAGGGGGAGAATTTTATGATAAACTTGAAGCTTAAAACATGCATAGTTTGAGGGGGAGAGCTTGTGTATGCATGGTTTGAGGGGGAGAGTTGTTTGTTTAATGCTTTACTTGGTAATCTTGTATGTGCTATGCAATTGTTAAGGGGGAGTCATGTTTACTCAATTTCATGCATATTACATATTCAAGTTTGGTGATCATCAAAAAGGGGGAGATTGTTGAGCCTTAAACGCATTGTTGAGTTTAATGCTTAACTTATCTCCGAATTATTTATGGGTTTATGATCAACAAAACTTGCTTTTGTTGTACTAATATGTCTACTTAGTGTACATGGTTCGATTGATAAATTGGTTGGGAAGACCAATGGAAGAGAACCCAAGTTATACAATAACATATGTGAGTTCATAGGACAAGCGATGATTTTTATCAAGGAATCTATTGAGCTTGGACGAGAAGGAATGAGATCTATGAACAACCAAATTAAGTGTTCAACATATGTTGAATGATTTTGGAACAATTTCTTATGATGGGATGAAGACCCACAAACCAATGGTCCGTTGGTGGGCAAATTCGTATAGAAGCCAATTGGAGCGCAGTGCAATGTTTTGATTATATCTCTTGGATCGATGCTCCAAATAATGTGAATCCAAAGAGGTTGGAAAGACAAACCAATATGCTAGATTTAATATTCAAATATCTCAGTTCAATTCGGATTGCATCATGGAGCAAAATGGCATGGAAGTCATAACAAGTGCAGATTGTAGCAAGGTTTGAGCGGCTGTAGCATTTTGGAAGTAACTTCTTCATACCTTAATGAAATGCTATGAAATTTTGTTCACACCTAGATAAGAGGAAGGGCTACAACTTTTATGTTTACCACGTTTCCCAGAAATGAGATTAAGATGGTCGAATAGTGCAAAGTTTGAGAGTGTTGAAATCTGGAAGATCACCTCAGGCGATCCGAGCCATCACCTCAGGCGATCCGAGCCATGCGTGCCAACGCCGCGCACCATCGACCCATGTGATGGCACGCTGTGCGCCAGGCGATCCAGATCGCCTCAGGCGATGTCATGGTTGCCCCAGGCGATCCAGAACAGTTCCTACGGCAAATTTTCAAAGGACGATCGTCCCAGGCGATGGGGACATCGCCCGAGGCGATCTGGGCCAGATTTGAACGTTAGAACGTGGCGATGGAGATCGCCCGAGGCGATCGAGGAGTGATTTCAGGCTTATGTGTAGCAACGGCTGGTAGGAGCCTAGGGGGCCTCCTACACTATAAATATTGATGCTTTGGAGCATTTTGAAGACAAGAAACAAGCCTACAAACTTCTGCAAAGCTTTGTTCATTCAATTTTTAAATAGCTTTGCAATCTCCATACATTGTTATTGTATTGGAGTTTGTTATTCACTCTTTTTGTTAGAGTCTTGTTTTCTTCGTGTTGGTACACCGTGAAGGTGTTTGATTGAGTTAATTGTAAGGTCCTCCAACACCAAAGCAAGTTGGAAATTGTAAAGTCATCAACAAGTATAGTTGGTGCAAGTGTGTGTGGCTATCCTTGGAGCCCTTAAGGCCAAGAAGGCTCGTGAAGAGTGTTGGTAGCTCGTGAAGAGCTTTGTGTACTCGTGAAGAGTATTGTGCTCGGGAAGAGCTTTGTAAACTCGGGAAGAATTGTATTGTGGCTAACTTAGAGCTCTCAAGGCCAAGACCATTTGTTCTAGTGGAACCTCAGTTGGAGGTTATCTAACCGGGAAAAGGAGACGTATGTGATTCATCGCCAAACTTCTATAACAAATACCCTTGTCATTTACCGCTTTAATTTCATTACGCATTTATTTATTTGCTTATTTTATTTTATTTATCGATTGACTTAAGCCTTCCGCAAGCGCAAACTCTTTTATATTGGCAAACTCATTTTAAAAAGCTAAAGTAGCCAAGGAATCTCATTCACCCCCCTTCTTCGATTCCACAGTTATCCTTGACGATTCCTGCGTCATCATATTCACCACAAAATTATATCATCTTCTCGCCAATAGATACCATCAATCGATTATACTCCATTGTTGCATTACCACTACAATGGTAACAAAAGGAAACAATAATGTCTCTTCATCAACTCTATCCATGATCGACTTCACCTACACATTTGATCATCATAATATGTCATAAGTCAACAAGGACAATTCAGAATAACATATATTCATCGCTCGCTCTCTATTGTGGAGGCACATAGCACGCTCTCATTAGCGATGACCCTGAAATAATCACGTCACACGCTCTCTCTAGCGTCGACCCTGACAACAATAATATCGCACGCTCTCTCTAGAGTCCACCTTGACAATAAATACATCGCCCGCTCTCTCTAGCATCGACCCTGATAATGAATACGTCGCATGCTCTCTCTAGCATCGACCCTAACAATCAATACGCCGCATGCTCTCTTTAGCATCGACCCTGAAAATAAATACATCGCACGTTCTCTCTAGCGTCGATCCAATAACAAATTTGTCGCACGCTCTCTCTAGCGTCTACCCTGACAATAAATACGCAGCATGCTCTCTCTAGCATCGACCCTGACAATCAATACGCCGCATGCTTTCTCTAGCATCGACCCTGACAATAAATACGTCTCACATTCTCTCTAGCATCGACCCAATAACACATCGCTCACTCGTCAGCGGCGACCCTATCACATCGCTCGCTCGTCAGTGGCGACCCTGTTATAGTAACTCAATAATAAATCACCCTTCACGAGGATCATCAATCACTAATAGCACCATTGATTAAAATTCCCCACCGAAAAACCTCGTTACTATCACCATTGTCAAAAACTTGTAAGAGCATAGTTGTATCATCAATACATAATACAATAAACAGGAACAATTAAATCTCTGCTAATATGTCGTCACGTACCTCTGTCATCATGTACATGACATACACATACCCAATCATTACATCGTACATTATCACGTACTGGTAGTACTGTATCGTCCCCCATTTTTGTTTCATTATACTTCTCGATAAGTACCACCATTAGTGCACATCGGTTATTCCTCACTATGTACACCTCGTATTCAATTTACGAGCCTGTAACCACAACGGTTGGCAATAATAATAACAAGTTTTATTATCTCCTATCATACACGTAAGCGTATAAATGTCCTATCACTCTGACACAAAATCACAATCATACGTAAATTATGTGCTAGTCAATTCTCTCGACACACCTCTAGCCCTTAGACAACCCAAAGAGCTAACCTGGCTCTAATACCACTAATGTAAGACCCCAACTCCTAATCTTTTTATTAATGCATTAACATCATCATTTGGGTATACATTTATTAGACTACGAAACTCTCACTACATACACCTCATATCCACAATACGAGTACTATAAAATTTTGACATAATTTCCCCATAATTTGGTTTCCAGTCAGACTTCAATCATTTATACAGAATACGTAATGCACCGTACTTATACTCTATTCATTATGCAATTTATCTCTCAATTAAGTTGCAGGTAATACCCAAATGACAAGAGAAATCCAAAACGTTTATACATGCCACAAACACGTATTCATAATGCTCACAAATGAGCCTTGAGTAAATGAATGTTTATCTATTGCACAGATCACATTACCCCATACCCATACTGGTACCACGCACCTGGGGCATCCTAAATCAACGGCTCGAACTCATTTCCTGAGCCAGTGTCGTACCTGCTTTACTTGTTTCAACAGAAACGGCCCCCATATGAGGTGAGCACACTCCAACTCAAACAATCATACTCAGATCAGTATACAAAACTAAAATGCAACAAAATAAGATTATTAATAATCGAGAAAGTATAATATGGCCAATGAAGGCTTTCTTATATTGTTCATGTTTCAATATGCCACAAATCTAAATCGTCATGTTCGATAAATTATTTAGACCATGATACTCACCATCAAGATAAAACATTTTCATTAACGATATCTAACTTATTTCACAATCATAACCAAGCTGTTGAAAAACATTTCTAAGTTTTGGTGATAACAAACGTCTGCTGCTTGAAGTGTCTGCTGCTTGAAGTGGCTACTGCATCGAAGAAGCTTACTGATGAGAAGTTCGTCGAATGACTCTACACAAGTCTACTAGAAGATAAAGTCTACTGGATGCTAAGAGTTGAAGTCAACGTGTACTGGATGCAAAAAATAGAAGTCCACTGGATCAGAGTATCATAGCTCATTGCAAAATCTACTGGTGTATTCACTGGTAGATACCAACAGACATTACAAGACATCAGTTGATTTTAGTCCAGCAGACTAAATTACTAGGAGAAGTCAGCAGACGTAAAAGGTAACAGGACAAAACTTGAACATATTCACTCTGACAATAGTACCACAGAACGCCGCACTGTCATGGCAGCGCCACGAATCTGATCAGAATGAACTAACCGTTGGTTAACGGAATTGGAATGAAAACAAAAGGAATTTGGATGAAAATCAGGAAGTTGATTTTGCGTGGATCTTTCCATTTGAAGAATAGTTACCGTTAGACTTTTGAGCCTATAAATACGTCGAGGAGTAGAATGAAGAAAGCTCTCAACATTCAAAATCTTGAATCTACTTCATTTGAAAACAAGCAAAACATTCATCAAAAACACTTATTGAAATATTCTGAAGTTTTACATAGCAGTATCCAAGCATTATTGAGATCAAGAATTTCTAAGCATTCTAGTCTACTACTCAAGAACACTCAAGAAAAAAACAAAGTTCTATATCTTGTGAGTGTTGTAAAAATCACTTTAAAATCTTTGTGATTATTGTGTTGCTAGGAGTTTAGGCAAATCTGTGTGGGTGCCTAAGTAGGTTGTATACTAAAAAGTGTAAATCAAATTGTGCTAGTGTAACCTCCCTGCAAAGGAAGAAGGGGGGACATAAGAGTGTTTGTGCTTCGAACTCCCAGAAATAATTTTTGTGTCATTTACTTTCTGCACCTTATCTTACTGTCTCTTTTCTTTATCTATCAGTTCTTAACTCACAAGTCCATTAGATACCTTTCCACACTACTTTTTGTTGTCTACTGTCTTGCAATCAATTGAGATCTTACTGCAGTACTTAACAGTCTACTTTATTTTGAAGAATCAAGAAATTGAGCCTAGTGTTTATTCAACCCCTTGTTCTAAACGTTACCCCGATCCTAGCAAGTGGTATCAGAGCCATGTTTTCTCAATTGTGAGAATACCAGAACTGATGGCCTCATTCAGCAAGGTTCCAATGTTCAAGAATGATGAATATGATGACTGGAGAATTCGGATGCAAGCACATATATAAGTGCTCAAGATGATGATATGTGGTATGCCATCACTGACGGACCAATGATGATCATGAAAATCAACAAGCCGTGGCTATTTCCAGTGGTAAACATCAAATGGTTGAAAAATATAGAGCATCTTGGACAAATGATGAAAAGAAAATTTTGAACTTGGATAACGTGGCTAAGGGCATCTTATTCAAAACAATGGACAAAAATTATTCAACAAAATCAAGATGTGTCCTACCGCAAAGGATATTTGGGAAAAGATAGCACAACTGTGTGAGGGAAATGATCAGACAAAAGAAAACAAGCTTATTGTTGCTCTTCAAAAATTAAAAAAACATCAAGATGATGTCTGGAGATACTCTCAACGAATATGATGAAAGAGTGACATGAAATATCGACGAACTCAATAGATTGGGCAAAGAACTCTCAAACATAGAAGTTACTCTAAAGGTGATGAGAGGTCTCCCAGGGGAATGGGATGTGAAGACCATAGCCATAAGAGAATCCAAAGATTTAAACAAGATCGATCTGCACAATCTATTTGCTTATTTAAAGGCGTATGAGTTTTAATTAGGAATCGAGTTGACGATGAACCAAGTACCAGTCAACCAACGAATGACATTGCTGCATTAGAATCCTTATTCATCGCAACAGAGATGACTCCTGAACAAATGTGTACTGATGCAATGTCGATGTTTGTCAAGAAATTCGGCAAATTTTTGAAGAAGAGCCATAAGACATATCAGTCTTATCGAAGGAAGCAGAACTTCAAGGGCAGATCAGAAGAAGATGATCGTGTCTGCTTTAAATGTCCCAAACCAGGACACTTCATCACCGATTGTACCAAACCAAAGAAGGATGATCAAAAGAGGACTTCCAAGGACTACAAGAAATCTAAGGAGAAAAGAAGATCATCCAGGAGAGATAGAGATAAAAAAGTTCTTGTTCCTGAGGAGAACAAGAGTAAGTGGGCTGATTCTGACTCATAATCAAAAGAATAATCAAGCTCCTCAAGCGAAAGTGAAGATGAAGGAGTCCACTGTCTCATGTCCAATGATGATAGTGATGTAACTGATTCTAATCTTTCTGAATTCACTCATATTGAACTCACCACTACACTGCATTGCAGGAGATGATCAATAGTTGTATGAGTCCTTCGAGAACTACAATACTAAACATACTAGCCCAGTCGAACAACTGGACAGTAAACTTGATTGTGAACAATCAAGGGAGCTGTAATACTTAAGGGAAAAAGTAAGTCTACTCGAAAAAGAAAAAGGACGCAGTTAAATGCGCACACCAGAAACTTATAAATTTGATTCACACATGGAACACATCAACCGCTAGGAAAGATGAAATAATAAAGTCGATTAGGCTTGCTGGCATAGGCTATATCAACAATGACAATAATGCTTCTAGCACATGATCTTAACTGTGTCTGGTGAAAACAAGTCTCAAACAATAAACTTTGTTAGATCCAACACATTATATGAACCAAATGAGTTGAAGATAGAACCTGTCAAGCCAATACTCGTTAAGGAACATGCATCACACAAAAGGTATTGGTTATGTTAAGCCTGTAGAGAAGCTCAGACCAGTATAGAAGTCCACTAATGGACATAAGCCTATTGGTCAAGCAACTCGAGAGGCAAAATCTTACTGGTATCTTAATTGTATGCCTGTCCAGAAGAGATACATGCTTCCAAACATGAATAAAAAACAACAATATGCATACACTCAATATCATACACAACGCCCTAGAACACCATCACCAACTTTTGCACACATAATTCAGGGCACACACAGACCCAAAAGGTTCAGGGTTGTTCAAGTATGGGTCCCAAAAGGGCTAAAAATGTCTGGACCCAAGTAGGATTGGGTTGCTGAGATATAGGATCCAGCTAGTTCGAAGCTCAGGGTGGTTTCTGGACAGTAGATGTTCTAGGCATATGACATGAAGTGCATGCCTACTGTCTGAGTTAGTAGACACTACCAGACCATGAATAACGTTCGGTGGCAACGAAAAAGGTATAACTGTGGGTAAGGTTAAGATCATGGTAACATTACTATTAAAGATGTACTGTTAGTTGAAATCTATGTTATAACCTAATTAGCATTAGTCAACTATGCGATAATGGACATTCAGTAGAATTCAAAAAACACTCCTGCACAATAAGATCTACTTATGGTAATATACTGCTTATAGGTAAAAGACATGATAACACATATAAGATTGATTGGAATTTTGATCAACCTACCTCAGCTACTTGCTTTCCTGCCTTCAATAGTTCCAAAAATTGGCTTTGGCACAATCAAATTTTAAAGTTATTGCCAGTCAGTGTAAGCTTGATTTAGTAGATGAATTGCCTCAGATAGAGTTCTCAAAAGATAATATTTGTTCAGCATGCCAACTTGGTAAGCAGATCAGATACTTTTAAGAACAGAGGGAGTAAATTTTTTTCTTGGTGCCTAGAGTTGCTGCACATGGACCTTTTTGGTCCTATACCAATAACAAGTCTAGGGAAAATGAAGTATACCCTAATGTTAATAGACTATTTTTCTCGTTTTACATGGGTCTTGTTTCTAAGTGGCAAAGATCAGGCTACTCCAAAGCTGATCAAACTACTGAAGAGACTACAAAACGAGAAGTCAAGTGTGATAGATAAAATTCGTAATGACAAAGGTAGTGAGTTTACCAGTCAGACACTCGAATCATATCTAGATTATCTTGGTATTAAACATAAAAACTCTGCTGCCAGAACCCCACAATAAAATGGAGTTGTTGAGCGTAGGAACCACACTTTGAAAGAAGCTGCTCGAACTATGCTTGCAGAGTCAGAAATCTCTCTGAGATTTTGTACAGAAGCTGTTAATACATCTTGATATACGCGGAACAGATCGATGATTAATAAACGAGCTAACAAAACACTGTATGAAATCTGGAATGACAGAAGTCAAATATTTCTTATTTTCATGTGTTTGGTTGCAAATGTTTTATTCACTACAATGAAAAGACTCATCTCACCGCTTTCGATGCTAAATCTGATGCAGGATATATCTTGGCTACTCTGCTGTTAGTAAGACTTTTAGAATATTTAATAATAGAACACTTACAGTAGAGGAATCCATTCAAGTCAAATTTGATGAATCTCTTGATAATTCTATCTCTTAATTGCAAATCAATAATCTAAGTAATTGATTATAAAATACGCATATTGATAATGATTATGATTATGAGTTGGATTACAGTAGAAGGGTTGATTGCATTTTAGAACCAGAAGTCCCTGAAGCACAAGCATAAGAGCCTACTGTTCCGCAAGAGGTAAACCCTGCTGCCGAGGGCACTACCGAATCTACTCCTAATATAGTGGATATCGCAAATGCCAACGATGAACTCATCTAGTATACTGATCTACCAACTCAAATACCTACTGACGGAGGAAATAAATCCTCTTGGACCTCCGCTTCGGTGGAAGAAGGATCATCCACCTGAGCATGTCATGGGATCAGTTTGACATGAACATGATGTGGGAATCCTAGGATTGCAAGTCAAGCAATATACTAAGAGGATACTCATCAATAAATTGAAGTACACGAAGGAGCTACTAAAGAAGTGTGGTATGAGCACTAGTTCAGCAGCAGCCACTCCCATGAGCTTATCTGATGAACTAGATTTGGACGAAGCATGCATACCAATAGAGGTAACAATGTATCGTGGTATTATTGGTTCTTTACTTTATTTGACATCCAGCAGACCTAAAATCATATTTGCTGTATGGATGTGTGCTAGCTTTCAAGCTAATCGTAAGCAATCGCATTACACTGCTGCTAAGAGGATTCTTAAATACTTAAAAGGAACTGAAATGTTGGTCTATGGTATCCCAAGGATTCTATGTTTAATTTAATTGGATATTCAGATGCTGACTATGCAAGATGTAAAATTGATAGTAAGAGCACCAGTGGAATCTGTCAATTCCTAGGAGAGATTGATTTCATGGGGTTGCAAAAAGCAAACATCAATCACAACGTCTACTGTAGAAGCATAATACCTTGCTTCTGGAAGCTGTTGTGCTCAACTTCTATGGATCTAACAACAACTAAGAGATTATGGAATTAAGTCCACTGAGGCACCAATATTTTGTGATAATATGTCTGCTATAGCTATCACGTATAATCTAGTTCTTCATTCTCGGACCAAGCATATTGATATTTGCCATCATTTTATCCGGGATCACATAATGAAGAAGGAGATTCGATTGGAGTATATCTCTACTGAACAACAAGCAACAGACCTTTTCACAAAACCCCTAACGGACGCTAAGTTTTCCCATTTTCGCAATATACTTGGCTTATTTGATATAACTAAGTGTTTTTTATTGTTAATTCTATTCTTGTTTGTATGAGGGGGAATTTGTGTCTTTCGGATGTCTACTGCTGCTCAGCTGGTAAAACACTGGTATGTTGTAGTAGATTTTGCTACTTAACCAGTAGACTACATATCGGCAGATTTTACCAACAGCTAATGATAACCTTCCGTAATTATTAACCAATTGGAACGTTGGATTTCAAATTTTATCATTTTTCATGTTTAATTATTTCGGTCCCGCTTTAATCTTATCCATTCTAATTATTTTCAAAACTATTTTTTCTTAGATGAGCGACACGTGTCTATGTGTCCTTTCATCTACAGTACGATGTTACATCTCCTCCCTCCTTCAACTGCCATTATGTTTTTAAACTTCCACTTTCACCGTTTACAGTCTACCGCGCTAACATATCTTCAAGAAATTTTTCCTTCAGATTTATTGTGCTCTTATCTTTGCTAAATCATCATGTCAACAACCAACCAGCCAAGTTTTGTCAAACATGCATGTCACATTCATTTCGAATCACTTGACTCCATCTCTGGCGAAGACATGAAAGGAGTTTTTAATAGTTTGAAAAACTCAGGGCTACTACTTCTCTTGAATCGCACTATGCTATTCTACAAAGATGCTCTCTTGGAATTTTACGCATCGGCGAGAGTGATTAACAACTCTGTTATCGCTTATGTTTCTGGACATCAAGTAACCATTACTCAAGAGGAGTTCTCAAATCAACTGTGCCTTCCTACGACATGACTGATTGATTATCTTCCATCTCAATCACTATTCGAGCTGAAATGAGCATCTTATTTTATGAGTCAGGACAACGGTTGCCCCCTCAATTCAAGAATATTTTAATGAAGAATCAGTACAGGATGCTAGCAGACATAGTTGCCAAATGTCTGTTGTGTAAGGCAGGAACTTACAATGTCGTCACCCCAGAAAAGTAAAAGGTGATGTGTGATATTGTCAAGGGTTTGGAAGTGAACTAATCAGTGATTTTGTTCAAAGTACTGACTGGAATGATTGGGTCAGCAAAGGACCACCCTGGATTTGCACTCCCTCTGAATCTCATATTCGAAAGCTTGAATGTACCAGTAGGGACTGTAACTCATTTGCATTCCACCAGGCTCATAAATGCCAAGCACCGTTAACAAATCAGATACCAGTTAGTGGGGAATGAGCCCCACCCAAGAAAACTACCACAAAGAGGAAGAAACCTCAAGTGGTAAGCGATTCTTAGGGATGCTAATCGGGCATGGTCAATCCAGACCCGTCCCAGAACAGAACTGATTAGCCCGGTTCGGAACCAAAACTGGGCTAACCGGATCTGGACCGCTCCAAAACCGGTAATATACCGGTCCGGAGCAGTTTCAAGGCTTGGAACCTATGGCACCACTGGTTCTGGTGCTACCTGACCGGTTCCGATGCTACCGGAACAGGTTATTTTTGAAAAAAATAAAAAAAAATAACAAACAAAATGTTGCAATTGCAATGGCGGAAATAGCTGTTGCAATTGTTTACGCAGCCGTTGCCAAGGTATTTTTTTAATTTTTTTTTAAAAATCTATAAATATATGTGTTGTGTTGTCATTTGTAACACACAATTCTATCTTTCAAACTTCAAAGTTTGATCCTTCTACTATCTAATATAATTCTCTCAATTGTGCATTAATGATGACATCTTTATCTAACAGTGCTAGTCGCAGCAGGGGTCGCAGTCGGGGTCTCATCCCGGGTCGCCTATCACTTAGTTAATCATCGGCAATGAATTTTTTTGTGCCAATTCCCGATTTAAATGAAAGTTATGATTATTTTGCTGACCTTAATGTCGGAGATTCATCTATGAACATCGAAACGCAAGAACCCGAACCTGTCGAACCTCCTGCTTCCCAAGATCGACAAAAAGTGGAGCCATCCGGAGCCACTACAGCAGCGAGTAGACAACAGACTCGTGCCAAAAGAAGTAAGATATGGGATCACTTTGAACTCGCTCAAAAAGAAGGCACTAATGAATATGTTGCAATTTGTAAATTATGTAAGATATAATATTCATATAAAGCTCGTGCTTCCAGTGGAGGCACCAGAACATTTAAAAAATACTTAGTAAAAAACATAATTTGGTGAGACAACATTACAACCATTAGGTAGAGAAACAACACAAGCACAAATTAATTTTCTCACTGGCACGAATTTTGTCAGGGCACGATCAGTGTTTAATTATCACTGATTATTTTGCGTAAACAGCAGAAGATTTATTTCAAATGTCTTGTCAAATGGCCCTAAAATTTTTTCGCTTTTAGGTAATATATAGATAATGATACCAAAATATATATATATATTTATGTATTCCATTCACAGGCAATACATTGTTCATTTATCAACATAACACTTAAAGTATTTGAAAATATTATAAGTCAAATACAACATACACGAGGCATACCCCGGTAAATTTATTTTCTTAAAAGTAGAGTAATACTATTGGGAAAAGAAAACCATGCATAAACCTAAGCTCGCTCATCACGGAGCTCAGTTATCTCTAGATGCATCACCATAAGCATCAGAACATTGTCCTCAAGCAAACCCTGTCATGCCCCCAACAACAAAAGACATGGCAGCTCCCACAAAAGTGGTCAGTACCCCAGTACGAGAAATAATAAATCATGTCAAGAATGACAAAGTATCATGAAGTGCATACCATGTATGAATTTGATGTATGAATGCGTACAAAGAATCAAATCTCAAGATACCAAAATCGGAGTCCAAATGAAGGTATCATCAATCGATATCAAGCTCGAGAATCATCATGTGTTGTGCTCGTCATCCCTCATGTATAGATCCAGTAGCAACGCGCGCGACTACAGTTGCTACCTAAACTGTCTATCATCGTCGTGCCCGTCATCCCCGACGCTCAGAGTAAATCAACTCAGTCGTCATCAAGGATATCAAAGAAGATGATAGATCAATATGATATGCCCATGAATCATCTATGCATCATATGACATATGCAACTCAATATGTCATGCAAACTCATGTGAAAGTCAATACATATCATGTAATTCAATGTATCTCAACATGTCATATAGTCACATAAGAATCACATAGTGACAATTAAATCATATAAATCAATCAATGACATGTAAAATCATACAATAGCAGCATTACACGTCTTTGCCAGACGTCATGATAAAACTCATTTCTACGTATCTCAGACCAAAGTTAATCTACCGAGTACTCCTCGAATCAACCCGAAATCTATTAACCTGGTCATATAAATTCCAAAATGACACTAAGTGTTCAAGTAGTGCATTAAATCAAATGCAACTTCTAAATATGACCCTTATCGATTTTCTTAAATTTTCAGTCTGACCCATTTTCATAGAAAAATCACTATAATTTCAGACGACATCAAAACAACTCTATTTTAGTGCTCAAAGTTCAGAAACTCAAAATACTACATTCCATGTATTATGATGTCAAGCTGGTTCCTCCATTTGAAAGGGATTTGAACACTAAACATGTGGCATTTTAAACTCTGTTTTCCAGCTCGAGCAGTGTTAGTAAAAATACTATAACTGTTTCGTTTCAAATCCAAATTGAGTGATATTAATGGCAAATTACGGCCAACTTGAAGCACTACAATTCTTATTTCTAGACATTTTCGGAATTCCTAGCCAAAAATGCTCAGATATCAGAAGAACACATTGCATGTGTATTTTTGCTCACATGCAGGGTTCAGAATGAGCACTATTAGTATAAAATTCATAACTTTTTTTCAAAATAAATCCAAATTAAGTCCTATTTTTTTTAAATCTAAGAGAATTTAAATATCTACAACTTTTGTTTGAAGACAAACATCAAATTCAAAGCACAATTTATCCAGAAACTCGAAAAACAATCTGCATGTGACATGCAAGAACATGCAGAGTAAAAAATTAGCACTTAAAGTAAAATCGACATAACTTTTTTCATATGAGCTTAAAATCGTATGCTTTGTTTTTTGAAACTACATAAAATTCAAATATCTACAACTTTTGTGTTTTGCTCAAAGTCAAATTCATAGGTCAAAAATACAAAATACAGACTGTCCAACAACACTTTCTGCAGAGTTATAACCAAATTGAACTCGAAACATGCTCTTACTTAAATTTTTGACTTTAATCCACAAAAAATCAACTAAAACTATAGTAATAAGGAATCATACCCTTGAAGATTCAATACTTCCACAATCAAGACAACTCCAAGCTCCTAATCCTCCAATTCTTGAAGATTATAAGTTTCCTTCCTTCTACCTCCCTAAAACTACAATTGCATGCAACGTTTCTCACCAATTTCTCTAATTTGGGAGGGGAGAATTTTGAAAATTGAGGAGAGGAAATCAGATTGTTTATGGGAGAGAAGAAGACATCATTGACATTAAAAAAATCATGTAGTGGGTGTGAACCACTATGCAAGAAAAATGAGTTTTTTTATCTTTTAAATTCCAAAACTTCCAAAGTCCAAATTAGTGATTCATGATATGTGTTGTATGTTTTTGGACGAAAATTGCATGTCAACTTGTATAATTTTGATGTATTTTTATCTCAATTAAAAATAGAAGTGTTGTGATCAGAAACTCCTTAATTCGTAATCTCAACTTTTAATCACCCGGCTTTGCTTAAACATCGTTAATCCAGATTAATCATAATTAATTAGCAACGGGCCTTACACTTCTTCCCCTCTTATATGATTTCTTCCTCGAATCACGAAACTAGGTATAACTCAACAAATTAAATCATATGAGAAGTCTCAATCTCATTTATAGATACATAAGAATCATCATGTATCAGTGACAACTAATGTGGTAGGGTCAACGATATACCACAGAACCAAACTTCTCTATGATTTTTACAAGGTTCAAAATATCGAGGCAACATCGTACCTCACCGAACGAGTCGTATCGATCATCGTAAAGGTAATATCTTCAGATTTACCTGATTCTCATTGAAATTCTAACGATATATTTCTCTTGTTGGCATAGCAAACCTGCTTACTTTAAGCCACATTCATTCATTTTCGAAGAAAACTTATCGTTCCTGGCATTTCCTCAACAAGCATATCAGCGATCAGCAATTCTGGCTCTACAAAACCTCAACTGATTCCATCCAATAGTTGTCTGAAACTTAAATTATAGGAAAATTCTACTAGTGAATAGTGATTTCTGTCAATTCCCACTAAATTCATCACTAATAATCAGGACATAGCTTCCAAAGTATGGATAATTCTATTAGTTTGTCCATCACTGTAGGTATGATAAGCAATAGTCATTGCTAACTTAGTACCCATGACATTCTGAAAACAGTTTTCGAATTCGGATATTATAATCGGATCTCTATCAGATACAGTTGTTACAGAAACTCACTTTTACTAAACCACATTATCCACACCTTTAAACATGTCATTTTCTCACAGGCATACATACAATTATATGAAATCAATATCTTGTATTGAATAGTCAATCAACTCTGATTCAACTTGTTTTACAATCTTTGTTTGATTTAAAAGAATTGAGTTATAAAACTCAAAGATAGAATTGTCTGTAGTATTGCATTAGGTCTCGTATTTTTATCTTTACATGCTGGCATGTCAAACAATTTTCCACAAAATTCCGAAATTTCTTTCTTTCTTCATACTATCCCATTATAAAGAGGATCTCAAGAATGATATATCTCCTTGTAATGCCTTGTCTTTGATGTTGATGAATGGGGTAAGTTGGTCTTTTCACAATTGAAAAACAATACCCTTCATCCACACTTTTAAATTTTATTATTATTATTACATATATTTCCTTGTGATGTTAAAATTTTACATATATATATCCTCGTAATACCTTGTCTTCGATATTTATGTATGGGGTAAGTAGGTCTTTTCACAAATGGAGAATAATACCATTCATCCACACTTTTATACGTTGTTTATTATTATTATTATTATTATAGATTTATAGATATAGAATAGTACTTCAAATTCAAAAAATTAGTGAAATCCTAAATTTCACGAGAGTACCTCAAATCTTACTATCTTATAAAGTCTAAGAGGTTTAAAGTAACTGTTAGTAGAAATGAGTAGAAGGAATAACGTGGTAAAATTCATTGCCTATTAACTCATCAAGCAAATCCGCCCCCTCAACGTGAGAAAAAGCTCCGCTACGCTAATTTCATTTCCAATCCAAATCTACCATCTATAGGAAACTTATCATCTTCTCCATTTGTCCCCATTGTTGAAAACCACAATATTTCTTTGTTATATGGATAAATGAGCTTCTTCTTTTTTTGGCGTAATAATCTTTTAATTTTTTTGCTTTAGTATTTATTTGAAATGTGCAATTATTTTATTGTCGATTCATCTTACTCTTCATATCGATTGATAAGTATATGTGATTGTTTTAGTAAATATAATTGATCTAATTACCGATTTTGTTCTTACACAGGAATTGAGCATCAACTGTTTGCTAAAAGGCTTGAACAAAAGTGAATATAATATTTGCACTTGGTTAAGACATTGTATGTACTAATTTCTTGTATTTTGTAGCAATTTAACTATTTCCTTAAATTCAAAAATACACTACATTTTGTCAGAATCATTCAACATAAATTAGTCTGCAATGAGTGCACTGAATCGGAATGCGTGGTAGTGGAATTAATTTCTCAAGCTCAAAAATTTGTCAGATCTGCTTCATTTTTTTATGGTTCAAAATATCTGAGAATTTATGCTATGACAGTTTGGCTTCATTTTGCTTTAGTCGTCACCAACTAAATCATGCTATGGATACTTAATTTTCGGAAATGGACTTTAAATGATGCTATGACAATATAAAAACCTTCTACGTGAGAATTTAGTTTATCTTATTGTGTGTTTTATTTGAGAGACCCAATATGAAATATGGAAACCGTAAATAAAAGTATAAAGTGGTTGACTAAAAAGGCTCTAGGAACTTTTCCTTCAAAAAGTCGACATCCTGAACATGATGGACCATAAAAAACTGGAAAGACGGAAAAAATTCAGAGTTGTCTGTAACTTAAGTCATAAAATACATGAGTATCAGGTAAAGAACCATTATTCTCCATTTCTTAGGCTTGAATGAGGTAATTCTGTATTTTTTACCCCAATTTGTGCACATATTATCTGAGTTAAATTGTTTACTTTTATGATTTCATCAGATGAACTGTTGTCGTTGTTTATTAGAGCTGCTACTTTTACGACTTATTAAATTGTAATATCTGCTTCAAAAATTTGTCCCTATCATATTACAATTTAGACAGATTTTCAACTTTTTTATTAGGGAACTTAGCTTTATATTTGAAACTTTTAGGATTGGCAATATCTCACTAAGATCATATTTTCATGGTAGTTCTTATCCTTTGATGAACATAATGGACAACAAAGTTTATAGGTTATTGTTCCTGTACATGATGAAGAGGGATTGAAAGTTTCCTTTCTTGACGTTCTAAAACCGACTTTGATTGCTTGATGTTCGAGTTGTTTTTACTTGGTTGCAATTTATTTCTTTTGTGGACTCAATTTTGCTCTTAATTTCCATTGCAAACTTTTATATGCTAGTCGTCGTTTCCTCAAATTAGCTTTAGTTATTTTTTGCTCATACTCAAATAATACATCTTTCTTTATCTACTATGTTTTAATCCTTTCTAAATGTGTATTGTTTTGGTAAACAAAGGATAACTGGGGTAAATTGTTTATTTTTTTCAGTTGTATGATATCTTGCATTGGTCGAGTTGCTGGAGATGTGCATTGAATCTCCTTATGCCTAAATATCACTCCTCTAATCTTGACAAGTCATTTGAAGTCATGATTAAATTCAGATCTTATATGCATGACCTTCAAGATCATTTTTATGGCTATTCAGATTTGGTCCCTTTTCATTGAGCCATGAACTTAAGTTAGTATGTACTACCTTTTTAATAGTGTGATCGCTTTTATTTTAAACAATATTTCTAGCGATTCTACCGCAAGTGCACGGTGTCAAATTTTAGTATAATGGTTTTAAAAGTATGAGTGTCGAACCCACGAGGACTAGGAAATAATTACCAAACTTCACTAGTTTAACTATATTTAGTCTACGATAACCGGTTGTGATTATAACGTGACAAATTAACTCAATATGTACCCAAACAATCAATGGTGAATAAGATTAATAATCAAAAGAAACAATTATCAAGACTTTCGGTTCACCTATGTAATCCCCCATAATTTGCCTATTAGTTAATAATCGAATTCAAACAATCTAAGGTGACGAGTTTTCCAAAATTATCTAATATACTCTCTCGAGTTATATTAAACCTAATATCAAATTGCAGTAAGTCACTCTCGTGTACTTATTTAACAACACAATACTGTATTAAGATCCTTGAAAACTTCTAGCTTTCGATTACTAGATATCTATAGCTATCACACGTGTATTTGACTTCATCTCTCGATATCAGTCTGAAATCCACGGCGTAAATCACTATATCGAATCACAATTTTATCTCTCGATCTCGATTGTAATTTAAATATCATTCAAGGATGTCCAAACCCTTAAAAGCATGAAGAACAATGATCTATGCACTTAGATAATAAGAATCAATCAAAAACATTCAATTAAAATCATGGATTCATACAAAGGATCCCCTAAGTCTTGATAACAAACCTAGGCAACAATCCCCATCAAATAACAATGTATAAACATGTTTTGCAACATTCTAAACATTAAAATCTAATGAAAATATAGAACTAGAGTTAGAAATACAGAAATAACGAGAGGCGTTGACTCCTTGCGTTGCTTCGTCGTCCCGTCTCTTCCGATGCGTCTCTTCTTCAATGGTTATGGTGTATGGATGGTTGGGGATGATTGAGAGTGATGGTGGCTGAGTATGTAGGGTTAATTATGAGCCAAAAAGTCCCAAAAACGTCCATGTTAATCCATATTTATGGTAGGAGGAGTTTCACCAAGTTTGGACACCAAATAACCAAGATGGAAACAAAATCCCGAATTTTCGAGTCGAGGCGATCGATTGCCTCAAATTAGGCGATGGGTCGCCTCTGGCTACTGCCTGGAGGCAATCGATTGCCTCATTTGAGGCGATCGGTCGCCTCCTCTATTTTCTGCAAATTACGATTTTGCCCCTCCTTTTCCAGGTTTGCTCAGTTTGGTCATTTTTCATCATTTTAAGCCCATTTCCTCCACTTTTATGCATTTGGCCCTGGATTCCTGAAATATACAAATATAAACCAAAAAGAGTAATATTTTCCAAGAATCACTACAAAAACGCCCCTAATCTTATATCAAATTAAGTGTAAAATCACACTTATCATAGTGGTAGACAAAGTGTATTTCTGGTGGAGTCTTCACATAGAAGGCATCAATATTAATTTATGCGATGTATGTTTTCCTAATTCCAAGAAATACTTTTCTTCCAGTTCTACGACCAACATAAGTCAAGAGACCAACATAAGTCGACCAACGTAAGTCAAGAGAGAGAGATCTACTGTGATGGCAAGTTGAAGACAATCTTCGATGGCAAGGACAAGGTAGACTTTCTAGCAATAACAGAGTTGTTGACTAACCATTCTCAGAAGATTGCATAAAGTTTGCTAGGGTATGCTAATGTTTTTTAATTCATTTTTTTAACAATTTTCTAGATACGGTTATATAAATGCAAAAATGTTGTAACTTACAAGATGATCTCATAAATGTGAATGAGCATTGTTCTAATGATGTTCTTCTTTTTTGGCTGTTTTTTTCTTCTTCTTTGCTTTGTTGATCTTGATCGGTGAATTAGTTGTCTGCAGTTTTTTTAGTATGATATTATTTATTTTGTTACACACGCATTGCGTGTACGCCGTATGCTAGTAGCTAATGAAATGTAGTGCAAAGTATTAGAATCTTTGTTATATCCTATAATTTTCGAATCTTTGTGTTTTTGAATTATATCTATGTACTGGATCCGAAATTTTTGAATATTTGTTTTTTCCTATAATTCTGATATAATCTCCAAGTCTAGGTGATGGTGTCTTCCATGTATTCTTGCACCAGAGTTTAGAACATTTGTAGCTGGGAAGGGACTATGTGGTATGGTGAGGCTGCCTCCATCTCCTTCCAACATTTGCACCACAGTCTTCATAGGCGGACGATCTGCTGGATACCACTGAATACACCATAATCCTACAATTATAAGCTTTCTTGCTATCTCATATTCATCGCCTTCTACCTCAATATGCGACGATATCTCTTCTCGTTGATTTAATCGATTATAAATCCATTGAGGAAAATACACCTGACTGGTATTTGCCGAATGATCCATGTTCTTCCTCCCTGCAACCATTTCAAGCAATAGCATTCCAAAGCTATAAACATCCGACTTATAGGACACTCTACCAAACGTCCTCGACACCACCTCAGGAGCTATGTAACCCATCGTTCCCCTGGCAGCAGTCATAGACACGACACTTTGTTCCTTAGAACACAGTTTAGCTAGACCAAAATCACATATCTTCGGGTTGAAATTATGGTCTAATAGGATGTTATTTGGCTTGATATCGAAATGAAGTATTTGTTGGTCACATCCCTCGTGAAGATATTCGATCCCTTTGGCTATACCTAGAGCAATATCATGCATCTGTTCCATACCAAGCGAACTCCTCTTGGTTCCCTCGAGGAAGATGAGCTTTTCTAGCGAATCATTTGGTAGGAATTCATAAACAAGAGCACGGCTAAATCCATCCGCGCAATAGCCCACCAAGCGGACCACGTTGACATGGTGAATCCTCCCGATTGTACCAACTTCATTGATGAACTCCTCACCGTTTCCTAGGGAATTGTTGAGGACCTTTACTGCAACATATATCTCACCCGACAGTTTTCCTTTGTAAACAATTCCATAGCCTCCTTCTCCCAGTTTTTCACCGAACTCATCGGTGATCTTCCTTATATCAGCATAAGAAAATCTGGTCGGCTTAAGAGCTCTGTAATCTTTCAAAAAAATTTCAACCTTCACTTGGTGCTCTTTGTCTGCTCTAATCGAGCCGTAAAGACGGTAGAGAGATACTAGTGTCACCACAAAGAGGAAAGAACCCATTGCTGCACCTGCAGAACATTAGAAACATGGGTAAAAGTCCATCACATCTTGCACAAATGTTCTTCATAAAGCTGGACCTAAATCATTTAATAAATTCTTTCTTCACCTGCAATTAAGAATCCCTGTGACATACCTGTAGAAAACAGAAACCGTGAAGGCGATGAGTTTTGTGAGGCCATATTAAACCAAAGATGGAATGAACAACCTATATACCTTGTTTTTTCATAGGTTTGTCGTTACATAGTAATTGGTGGTCACTTGTATTGTTCTTCATGCTGCATATTTTTCCTTGAGATTCACAGCGCCCACATGCCGGTTCAAACCAACTCAAGTTGAGATATTTTTGCCCAGTTATCAACCATGGAACTGAGGAGGCTTTATAAAGCTTGGTGCAGGAAACAAGTTGTACCGAATCAATGTCAAAGTCAGAGGCAATGACATTGATTCCGTAGCCTGATTTATTCAGACACCAACCTAAGTAGTACAAATTTTCATTTGGAGTTGAACAACTAAAGATGTTAATATCTGATAAGTAGTACTTATTGTAAAATCTGAAGGGGGATGCAGATACATTCAAAAATTGAAACTTTTCAGGAAAACAACCCCTCCAATCGTAAAGTACAACCTTTTGAGAAACATAGTCAATTTCCTTTACTCTGAACTTCACCGAGACCGGCAAGACAAGCACGGTTTCATTTCTTTGGTTGCAATCTAAATCAAAACCCGGTTCATAACCGCAATGCTGTGGCTGCCGATATTTATGCCTGAAGGGAAATCGAATTATTGGGCCGTCGTTTCGGCAACTCGTCGGCACACAATCATTTGCTATAACACCAAGCACTGGAAAGATAGATAATAAGAAAACGAAAACACTGAATTCAGGGGCCATGCTGACTGATTAATTGTGCAGGCTGTTCTGTCTAAGTTAGAAGTCTGTTTTAAGATGAACTTGTAAATGTATGATTGTGAGTAGTCAAGCTAGTCTATTTTCATTTATTTAGAAGCGATTGGTTTGAATTTTCTTTGGCAAAAGTCAACATTGGAAACTAAATGCATGCCTATAATTTTCATTTCTATTTGATTTTTAATCTCTGTATCTCACTAGAAATTGGCAGTCTGGTGCTGATTCACTCAAATTCAATGAATATATCGAGGGTACTAGGTGTGACAACATGAGATAAAAATACAACAATGAAGAATAAAAATTGACAATACAATTTACGTGGAAAATCCAAACTCAATCGCTACTTTACAAAGAAAATACCAGTGAGAAAACTGCCTCATTATATAAATAATAATAACTCAAATATTTAAATGTAGAGAACTGAGAGGAGAAATGTGATGATTCAAATGGGGGAGGGGAGCCCCGTCTGAAAACGCGTTTTCTTAATGCAATTCCATATACATTTGATGGAGACAGGTACAGATTTCTGCTGCAACTTACCAGGAATCTTCTTCGTAGTTGCTTGTTAATGACTAGCAATATGATCAGCCATGGGAAAAAGACAAGGCTAATAGCACTTAAGAGAGCCAAGTCATTCAAGTTGTAACTAGGTCAAGTATAAAAGTCATAAATTGTACATTATACATGCTTAAAGTAAATCATAATTGTACAAAAGGGTAATTAACCAATTTTTAATCGTGTGGAAGAAATCAGCATATTTTTGGATGTATGGGATTGAAGTCTGTTTTTATTATAAGATTAAGGCTTTGAAGTTCGAAGCTCCTCGACGATCCAGCACCACCAAAATATGAGCATGCAGATAAGTGAATATTATCTCCTAATTCTTCTGCCATGTTTGTTCCTATTCAAAGCATGTAATGCAAATCACAACTCCTCTTGCAACCCTTCATCGTGTGCCAATATTCATAACATCAGCTACCCTTTTCGGCTAAAAGATGATCCGCAATACTGTGGTCATTCTATTTACGAAATATCATGTGAAAACAATAGTACTGAGGCTTCAATATATGTAGATTCTCTCAAATACCATTTGCTAGCAATCAATTTACCAAAACTATACTATCCGCCTTGTTGTCCTACCATAAAGAATAAAGATACTTGCTCTTTTCCTTCCTATTCTCCAAATTGGTACAATCTCAGTACCAGTATTGATGGTTTTCCATATAGCATAGAATACAAGTCGCCGACTCCAATAGCATGGCCTATTACTTTTCTGAGCTGCCCCTTTACCCTAAATGATTCTCTCTTTATTGGAACAGATAAATGTGTCTCGAATAGATCCATTACAAGTCACACATATATAAAAGCTGGCTACTTGTACGCACAAGATGTTAGGGATTCATGTAGAGTAGACAGTGTTGTGATGACATCGTCGCCTCCGTCCATTTATAATGACAAAGAAAGTGATCTCTCTCTTTCTGAAATCCACGACTCCTTGCTGTATGGATTTGAACTTAATTGGTCTGGTGTGAACTGTTTTAATAAGTGCAGAAACTTTGAATTTTGTTCGTTTGATGCAAATGGAGCTGTGTGTCGTCCACCAATACCATGTCATTACAAATTCCTGATGTTGGATTTCAGGAGTGGTAAGAATCTTGATTAAGTAATGCACTTGTAACTTCAACCTTCAACGCTTTCGAAGTACTTAGCTTGTTGCAGACCCAGTCTTCATGAATGTCTCAAGGAAAGGAAGAGAGGTCATCTTAGTTTCATGTACGAGTTCTTACACCTGCTGCAGCTTACATGTTATTTTCTTTATTTTACATGGTGAAATTAAAAGTCTATTGTTATAATTTAAAATTATGATTTAACGCATTCGGAGAAAGTTTGAAAATTTTCGAGAACAATATGATAGTAAACAACGTCACTTTTCAGCAAATATTGTTTGTAGTTTCAGCTTAAACTCCAACATTACATTACATTTCATATTTGTTGAGATTCTTAATTCTAAAGGTTCTTAATTTATACCACTGAATGCAGGCTTCTGGCCATGGTATTATGTTGCGCTTACCAGTAAGAATTTCTTTCACGTTTGAATTTTCCTATGGCATGTTTCACTCAGATCTTTGAGATTTCTTTCACGTTTGACTTTTCCTATGGCATGTTTCACTCAGATCTTTGAGTTGAGTAAGCAAATAAATCTTTTCATTTGTGTTTGGAGAAAAATAAAGGGGGGAAATATATATGCACGAATACATCAAAAGTATTTGCAACTTTAATTCATAGATTCCATATATTGTTTAACTTCTCTTGTTGATTTATCATGTTTATGTGGTGTACTTGCAGAGATGCTCTTGATTTTTGAATATATCGCCGGTGAGCTTTTAATTTTGCTTTAGCATTAAACTGTTCTTCGATTGTTCGAGTTAAAATTCAAATAGCAAATGACAACTTCTTGTCCCGTTTTGAATTATGTTTCAGGTTACCTCATTGTCCCCAGGATCTTTGTTGGATTGCCCTTCCTGATTGGGATTCTGATATACAAATTTAGGAGAAGACATTCGTCAATGTTTGGTATCATAGAAGCCTTCTTGCAGAGTCAAAACATGAATCTCATGCCAATTAGATACTCATACTCAGACATAAAGAAGATGACAAAGGGTTTCAGAGAAAAACTGGGCCAAGGAGGTTATGGTTCCGTTTACAAAGGAAGGCTTCGAAGTGGGACTACGGTAGCCGTGAAGGTATTGAGCAATCCTAGTGCGAATGGACAAGACTTCATCAATGAAGTCGCAACCATTGGAAGGATACATCATGTAAATGTGGTTGAACTTATTGGATATTGTGCAGAAAGATCTAAGTTTGCTCTTGTGTATGACTTCATGTCTAATGGTTCACTCGAGAAGTACATTTTCAATCGAGAAAGCGATCGTAGTTCATTAAGTTGGGACACGAAGTATGAGATTGCAGTTGGAGTGGCACGAGGGATCGAGTATCTGCACCGGGGTTGTGACATCCAAATCTTACATTTCGATATCAAGCCACACAACATACTTTTAACTGAAAATTTCACCCCCAAAATCTCTGATTTCGGGCTTGCGAAATTTTACTCAACGAAGAAAAATATTGTGACTCTCACTACTGCCCGTGGAACGATAGGTTACGTTGCTCCTGAACTGATTAACAGAAGCATCGGAGGGGTATCTTTTAAGGCAGATGTCTACAGCTTTTGTCACGCCCCGAGACCGGGGTCAATAACACCGGCATTGATTTTCATAAACAACTTGAAATCAATAAGCCTCATAATATCATAACTACTGAATAACCAGTCTTTTTCCATAAATATAAAAACCCATTGTCTTTACAACTGAATTAAAAACGCGAAACTAAGACTTAACAACTGAATAAATAAAATTGTCTTAAAACTTGGAAAACTTTAAAACATAAAATCTTGAACTACGCAGCGGACTTGATTCACCAACCCCAGAATTGGTGCTCTTCTTCTTGCTCTAATTCTTCTTCGGCTTTATCTGGGGATGTAGAGTAAGGGGTTGAGTGCTTTGGAAAACAATCAGCAAGTGGGGGACAATCGATATCATACATATACATAATTTTCATAAAGTTGTATCATAAAACTTGCATAAACCGATATGAATGTATCTTAACATACTTGGTTGCCCTTACGAGCCATGACATAACATATCGTTTCATAATTTTCATATACTTAAGCACAGTAAAGCATTCTACTCTCTTCTTGGTACTGATATCAGTCTCTAGAATTATCCCTCCTAGAGAAGAGGTCATAACATCGGCTAACCCACGAATAAAGGGTCTGGATAATCCAGAAACAACGGATTACCACCGTATAAGGTTCTTTTAGCGGTTACATCCCACCGCATCAGGGTCATGGGGATCCAAATCCAATTAGATTTCGAGTTTAGCGTGCTTACAAAATTTTCAAGTCTTCTTGCTTTTTTCAACAATTTTCTAGATACGGTTATATAAATGCAAAAATGTTGTAACTTACAAGATGATCTCATAAATGTGAATGAGCATTGTTCTAATGATGTTCTTCTTTTTTGGCTGTTTTTTTCTTCTTCTTTGCTTTGTTGATCTTGATCGGTGAATTAGTTGTCTGCAGTTTTTTTAGTATGATATTATTTATTTTGTTACACACGCATTGCGTGTACGCCGTATGCTAGTAGCTAATGAAATGTAGTGCAAAGTATTAGAATCTTTGTTATATCCTATAATTTTCGAATCTTTGTGTTTTTGAATTATATCTATGTACTGGATCCGAAATTTTTGAATATTTGTTTTTTCCTATAATTCTGATATAATCTCCAAGTCTAGGTGATGGTGTCTTCCATGTATTCTTGCACCAGAGTTTAGAACATTTGTAGCTGGGAAGGGACTATGTGGTATGGTGAGGCTGCCTCCATCTCCTTCCAACATTTGCACCACAGTCTTCATAGGCGGACGATCTGCTGGATACCACTGAATACACCATAATCCTACAATTATAAGCTTTCTTGCTATCTCATATTCATCGCCTTCTACCTCAATATGCGACAATATCTCTTCTCGTTGATTTAATCGATTATAAATCCATTGAGGAAAATACACATGACTGGTATTTGCCGAATGATCCATGTTCTTCCTCCCTGCAACCATTTCAAGCAATAGCATTCCAAAGCTATAAACATCCGACTTATAGGACACTCTACCAAACGTCCTCGACACCACCTCAGGAGCTATGTAACCCATCGTTCCCCTGGCAGCAGTCATAGACACGACACTTTGTTCCTTAGAACACAGTTTAGCTAGACCAAAATCACATATCTTCGGGTTGAAATTATGGTCTAATAGGATGTTATTTGGCTTGATATCGAAATGAAGTATTTGTTGGTCACATCCCTCGTGAAGATATTCGATCCCTTTGGCTATACCTAGAGCAATATCATGCATCTGTTCCATACCAAGCGAACTCCTCTTGGTTCCCTCGAGGAAGATGAGCTTTTCTAGCGAATCATTTGGTAGGAATTCATAAACAAGAGCACGGCTAAATCCATCCGCGCAATAGCCCACCAAGCGACCACGTTGACATGGTGAATCCTCCCGATTGTACCAACTTCATTGATGAACTCCTCACCGTTTCCTAGGGAATTGTTGAGGACCTTTACTGCAACATATATCTCACCCGACAGTTTTCCTTTGTAAACAATTCCATAGCCTCCTTCTCCCAGTTTTTCACCGAACTCATCGGTGATCTTCCTTATATCAGCATAAGAAAATCTGGTCGGCTTAAGAGCTCTGTAATCTTTCAAAAAAATTTCAACCTTCACTTGGTGCTCTTTGTCTGCTCTAATCGAGCCGTAAAGACGGTAGAGAGATACTAGTGTCACCACAAAGAGGAAAGAACCCATTGCTGCACCTGCAGAACAGTAGAAACATGGGTAAAAGTCCATCACATCTTGCACAAATGTTCTTCATAAAGCTGGACCTAAATCATTAATAAATTCTTTCTTCACCTGCAATTAAGAATCCCTGTGACATACCTGTAGAAAACAGAAACCGTGAAGGCGATGAGTTTTGTGAGGCCATATTAAACCAAAGATGGAATGAACAACCTATATACCTTGTTTTTTCATAGGTTTGTCGTTACATAGTAATTGGTGGTCACTTGTATTGTTCTTCATGCTGCATATTTTTCCTTGAGATTCACAGCGCCCACATGCCGGTTCAAACCAACTCAAGTTGAGATATTTTTGCCCAGTTATCAACCATGGAACTGAGGAGGCTTTATAAAGCTTGGTGCAGGAAACAAGTTGTACCGAATCAATGTCAAAGTCAGAGGCAATGACATTGATTCCGTAGCCTGATTTATTCAGACACCGACCTAAGTAGTAGAAATTTTCATTTGGAGTTGAACAACTAAAGATGTTAATATCTGATAAGTAGTACTTATTGTAAAATCTGAAGTGGGATGCAGATACATTCAAAAATTGAAACTTTTCAGGAAAACAACCCCTCCAATCGTAAAGTACAACCTTTTGAGAAACATAGTCAATTTCCTTTACTCTGAACTTCACCGAGACCGGCAAGACAAGCACGGTTTCATTTCTTTGGTTGCAATCTAAATCAAAACCCGGATCATAACCGCAATGCTGTGGCTGCCGATATTTATGCCTGAAGGGAAATCGAATTATTGGGCCGTCGTTTCGGCAACTCGTCGGCACACAATCATTTGCTATAACACCAAGCACTGGAAAGATAGATAATAAGAAAACGAAAACACTGAATTCAGGGGCCATGCTGACTGATTAATTGTGCAGGCTGTTCTGTCTAAGTTAGAAGTCTGTTTTAAGATGAACTTGTAAATGTATGATTGTGAGTAGTCAAGCTAGTCTATTTTCATTTATTTAGAAGCGATTGGTTTGAATTTTCTTTGGCAAAAGTCAACATTGGAAACTAAATGCATGCCTATAATTTTCATTTCTATTTGATTTTTAATCTCTGTATCTCACTAGAAATTGGCAGTCTCGTGCTGATTCACTCAAATTCAATGAATATATCGAGGGTACTAGGTGTGACAACATGAGATAAAAATACAAAAATGAAGAATAAAAATTGACAATACAATTTACGTGGAAAATCCAAACTCAATCGCTACTTTACAAAGAAAATACCAGTGAGAAAACTGCCTCATTATATAAATAATAATAACTCAAATATTTAAATGTAGAGAACTGAGAGGAGAAATGTGATGATTCAAATGGGGGAGGGGAGCCCCGTCTGAAAACGCGTTTTCTTAATGCAATTCCATATACATTTGATGGAGACAGGTACAGATTTCTGCTGCAACTTACCAGGAATCTTCTTCGTAGTTGCTTGTTAATGACTAGCAATATGATCAGCCATGGGAAAAAGACAAGGCTAATAGCACTTAAGAGAGCCAAGTCATTCAAGTTGTAACTAGGTCGAGTATAAAAGTCATAAATTGTACATTATACATGCTTAAAGTAAATCATAATTGTACAAAAGGGTAATTAACCAATTTTTAATCGTGTGGAAGAAATCAGCATATTTTTGGATGTATGGGATTGAAGTCTGTTTTTATTATAAGATTAAGGCTTTGAAGTTCGAAGCTCCTCGACGATCCAGCACCACCAAAATATGAGCATGCAGATAAGTGAATATTATCTCCTAATTCTTCTGCCATGTTTGTTCCTATTCAAAGCATGTAATGCAAATCACAACTCCTCTTGCAACCCTTCATCGTGTGCCAATATTCATAACATCAGCTACCCTTTTCGGCTAAAAGATGATCCGCAATACTGTGGTCATTCTATTTACGAAATATCATGTGAAAACAATAGTACTGAGGCTTCAATATATGTAGATTCTCTCAAATACCATTTGCTAGCAATCAATTACCAAAACTATACTATCCGCCTTGTTGATCCTACCATAAAGAATAAAGATACTTGCTCTTTTCCTTCCTATTCTCCAAATTGGTACAATCTCAGTACCAGTATTGATGGTTTTCCATATAGCATAGAATACAAGTCGCCGACTCCAATAGCATGGCCTATTACTTTTCTGAGCTGCCCCTTTACCCTAAATGATTCTCTCTTTATTGGAACAGATAAATGTGTCTCGAATAGATCCATTACAAGTCACACATATATAAAAGCTGGCTACTTGTACGCACAAGATGTTAGGGATTCATGTAGAGTAGACAGTGTTGTGATGACATCGTCGCCTCCGTCCATTTATAATGACAAAGAAAATGATCTCCCTCTTTCTGAAATCCACGACTCCTTGCTGTATGGATTTGAACTTAATTGGTCTGGTGTGAACTGTTTTAATAAGTGCAGAAACTTTGAATTTTGTTCGTTTGATGCAAATGGAGCTGTGTGTCGTCCACCAATACCATGTCATTACAAATTCCTGATGTTGGATTTCAGGAGTGGTAAGAATCTTGATTAAGTAATGCACTTGTAACTTCAACCTTCAACGCTTTCGAAGTACTTAGCTTGTTGCAGACCCAGTCTTCATGAATGTCTCAAGGAAAGGAAGAGAGGTCATCTTAGTTTCATGTACGAGTTCTTACACCTGCTGCAGCTTACATGTTATTTTCTTTATTTTACATGGTGAAATTAAAAGTCTATTGTTATAATTTAAAATTATGATTTAACGCATTCGGAGAAAGTTTGAAAATTTTCGAGAACAATATGATAGTAAACAACGTCACTTTTCAGCAAATATTGTTTGTAGTTTCAGCTTAAACTCCAACATTACATTACATTTCATATTTGTTGAGATTCTTAATTCTAAAGGTTCTTAATTTATACCCCTGAATGCAGGCTTCTGGCCATGGTATTATGTTGCGCTTACCAGTAAGAATTTCTTTCACGTTTGAATTTTCCTATGGCATGTTTCACTCAGATCTTTGAGATTTCTTTCACGTTTGACTTTTCCTATGGCATGTTTCACTCAGATCTTTGAGTTGAGTAAGCAAATAAATCTTTTCATTTGTGTTTGGAGAAAAATAAAGGGGGGAAATATATATGCACGAATACATCAAAAGTATTTGCAACTTTAATTCATAGATTCCATATATTGTTTAACTTCTCTTGTTGATTTATCATGTTTATGTGGTGTACTTGCAGAGATGCTCTTGATTTTTGAATATATCGCCGGTGAGCTTTTAATTTTGCTTTAGCATTAAACTGTTCTTCGATTGTTCGAGTTAAAATTCAAATAGCAAATGACAACTTCTTGTCCCGTTTTGAATTATGTTTCAGGTTACCTCATTGTCCCCAGGATCTTTGTTGGATTGCCCTTCCTGATTGGGATTCTGATATACAAATTTAGGAGAAGACATTCGTCAATGTTTGGTATCATAGAAGCCTTCTTGCAGAGTCAAAACATGAATCTCATGCCAATTAGATACTCATACTCAGACATAAAGAAGATGACAAAGGGTTGTAGCCGTGAAGGTATTGAGCAATCCTAGTGCGAATGGACAAGACTTCATCAATGAAGTCGCAACCATTGGAAGGATACATCATGTAAATGTGGTTGAACTTATTGGATATTGTGCAGAAAGATCTAAGTTTGCTCTTGTGTATGACTTCATGTCTAATGGTTCACTCGAGAAGTACATTTTCAATCGAGAAAGCGATCGTAGTTCATTAAGTTGGGACACGAAGTATGAGATTGCAGTTGGAGTGGCACGAGGGATCGAGTATCTGCACCGGGGTTGTGACATCCAAATCTTACATTTCGATATCAAGCCACACAACATACTTTTAACTGAAAATTTCACCCCCAAAATCTCTGATTTCGGGCTTGCGAAATTTTACTCAACGAAGAAAAATATTGTGACTCTCACTACTGCCCGTGGAACGATAGGTTACGTTGCTCCTGAACTGATTAACAGAAGCATCGGAGGGGTATCTTTTAAGGCAGATGTCTACAGCTTTTGTCACGCCCCGAGACCGGGGTCAATAACACCGGCATTGATTTTCATAAACAACTTGAAATCAATAAGCCTCATAATATCATAACTACTGAAAAACCAGTCTTTTTCCATAAATATAAAAACCCATTGTCTTTACAACTGAATTAAAAACGCGAAACTAAGACTTAACAACTGAATAAATAAAATTGTCTTAAAACTTGGAAAACTTTAAAACATAAAATCTTGAACTACGCAGCGGACTTGATTCACCAACCCCAGAATTGGTGCTCTTCTTCTTGCTCTAATTCTTCTTCGGCTTTATCTGGGGATGTAGAGTAAGGGGTTGAGTGCTTTGGAAAACAATCAGCAAGTGGGGGACAATCGATATCATACATATACATAATTTTCATAAAGTTGTATCATAAAACTTGCATAAACCGATATGAATGTATCTTAACATACTTGGTTGCCCTTACGAGCCATGACATAACATATCGTTTCATAATTTTCATATACTTAAGCACAGTAAAGCATTCTACTCTCTTCTTGGTACTGATATCAGTCTCTAGAATTATCCCTCCTAGAGAAGAGGTCATAACATCGGCTAACCCACGAATAAAGGGTCTGGATAATCCAGAAACAACGGATTACCACCGTATAAGGTTCTTTTAGCGGTTACATCCCACCGCATCAGGGTCATGGGGATCCAAATCCAATTAGATTTCGAGTTTAGCGTGCTTACAAAATTTTCAAGTCTTCTTGCTTTTTTCAACAATTTTCTAGATACGGTTATATAAATGCAAAAATGTTGTAACTTACAAGATGATCTCATAAATGTGAATGAGCATTGTTCTAATGATGTTCTTCTTTTTGGCTGTTTTTTTCTTCTTCTTTGCTTTGTTGATCTTGATCGGTGAATTAGTTGTCTGCAGTTTTTTTAGTATGATATTATTTATTTTGTTACACACGCATTGCGTGTACGCCGTATGCTAGTAGCTAATGAAATGTAGTGCAAAGTATTAGAATCTTTGTTATATCCTATAATTTTCGAATCTTTGTGTTTTTGAATTATATCTATGTACTGGATCCGAAATTTTTGAATATTTGTTTTTTCCTATAATTCTGATATAATCTCCAAGTCTAGGTGATGGTGTCTTCCATGTATTCTTGCACCAGAGTTTAGAACATTTGTAGCTGGGAAGGGACTATGTGGTATGGTGAGGCTGCCTCCATCTCCTTCCAACATTTGCACCACAGTCTTCATAGGCGGACGATCTGCTGGATACCACCATAATCCTACAATTATAAGCTTTCTTGCTATCTCATATTCATCGCCTTCTACCTCAATATGCGACGATATCTCTTCTCGTTGATTTAATCGATTATAAATCCATTGAGGAAAATACACCTGACTGGTATTTGCCGAATGATCCATGTTCTTCCTCCCTGCAACCATTTCAAGCAATAGCATTCCAAAGCTATAAACATCCGACTTATAGGACACTCTACCAAACGTCCTCGACACCACCTCAGGAGCTATGTAACCCATCGTTCCCCTGGCAGCAGTCATAGACACGACACTTTGTTCCTTAGAACACAGTTTAGCTAGACCAAAATCACATATCTTCGGGTTGAAATTATGGTCTAATAGGATGTTATTTGGCTTGATATCGAAATGAAGTATTTGTTGGTCACATCCCTCGTGAAGATATTCGATCCCTTTGGCTATACCTAGAGCAATATCATGCATCTGTTCCATACCAAGCGAACTCCTCTTGGTTCCCTCGAGGAAGATGAGCTTTTCTAGCGAATCATTTGGTAGGAATTCATAAACAAGAGCACGGCTAAATCCATCCGCGCAATAGCCCACCAAGTGGACCACGTTGACATGGTGAATCCTCCCGATTGTACCAACTTCATTGATGAACTCCTCACCGTTTCCTAGGGAATTGTTGAGGACCTTTACTGCAACATATATCTCACCCGACAGTTTTCCTTTGTAAACAATTCCATAGCCTCCTTCTCCCAGTTTTTCACCGAACTCATCGGTGATCTTCCTTATATCAGCATAAGAAAATCTGGTCGGCTTAAGAGCTCTGTAATCTTTCAAAAAAATTTCAACCTTCACTTGGTGCTCTTTGTCTGCTCTAATCGAGCCGTAAAGATGGTAGAGAGATACTAGTGTCACCACAAAGAGGACAGAACCCATTGCTGCACCTGCAGAACAGTAGAAACATGGGTAAAAGTCCATCACATCTTGCACAAATGTTCTTCATAAAGCTGGACCTAAATCATTTAATAAATTCTTTCTTCACCTGCAATTAAGAATCCCTGTGACATACCTGTAGAAAATAGAAACCGTGAAGGCGATGAGTTTTGTGAGGCCATATTAAACCAAAGATGGAATGAACAACCTATATACCTTGTTTTTTCATAGGTTTGTCGTTACATAGTAATTGGTGGTCACTTGTATTGTTCTTCATGCTGCATATTTTTCCTTGAGATTCACAGCGCCCACATGCCGGTTCAAACCAACTCAAGTTGAGATATTTTTGCCCAGTTATCAACCATGGAACTGAGGAGGCTTTATAAAGCTCGGTGCAGGAAACAAGTTGTACCGAATCAATGTCAAAGTCAGAGGCAATGACATTGATTCCGTAGCCTGATTTATTCAGACACCAACCTAAGTAGTACAAATTTTCATTTGGAGTTGAACAACTAAAGATGTTAATATCTGATAAGTAGTACTTATTGTAAAATCTGAAGGGGGATGCAGATACATTCAAAAATTGAAACTTTTCAGGAAAACAACCCCTCCAATCGTAAAGTACAACCTTTTGAGAAACATAGTCAATTTCCTTTACTCTGAACTTCACCGAGACCGGCAAGACAAGCACGGTTTCATTTCTTTGGTTGCAATCTAAATCAAAACCCGGATCATAACCGCAATGCTGTGGCTGCCGATATTTATGCCTGAAGGGAAATCGAATTATTGGGCCGTCGTTTCGGCAACTCGTCGGCACACAATCATTTGCTATAACACCAAGCACTGGAAAGATAGATAATAAGAAAACGAAAACACTGAATTCAGGGGCCATGCTGACTGATTAATTGTGCAGGATGTTCTGTCTAAGTTAGAAGTCTGTTTTAAGATGAACTTGTAAAGTATGATTGTGAGTAGTCAAGCTAGTCTATTTTCATTTATTTAGAAGCGATTGGTTTGAATTTTCTTTGGCAAAAGTCAACATTGGAAACTAAATGCATGCCTATAATTTTCATTTCTATTTGATTTTTAATCTCTGTATCTCACTAGAAATTGGCAGTCGGGTGCTGATTCACTCAAATTCAATGAATATATCGAGGGTACTAGGTGTGACAACATGAGATAAAAATACAAAAATGAAGAATAAAAATTGACAAATACAATTTACGTGAAAAATCCTTAAACTCAATTGCTATTTTACAAAGAAAATACCAGTGAGAAAACTGCCTCATTATATAAATAATAATAACTCAAATATTTAAATGTAGAGAACTGAGAGGAGAAATGTGATGATTCAAATGGGGGAGGGGAGCCCCGTCTGAAAACGCGTTTTCTTAATGCAATTCCATATACATTTGATGGAGACAGGTACAGATTTCTGCTGCAACTTACCAGGAATCTTCTTCGTAGGAATATGATCAGCCATGGGAAAAAGACAAGGCTAATAGCACTTAAGAGAGCCAAGTCATTCAAGTTGTAACTAGGTCAAGTATAAAAGTCATAAATTGTACATTATACATGCTTAAAGTAAATCATAATTGTACAAAAGGGTAATTAACCAATTTTTAATCGTGTGGAAGAAATCAGCATATTTTTGGATGTATGAGATTGCAGTCTGTCTTTATGATAAGATTAAGGCTTTGAAGTTCGAAGCTCCTCGACGATCCAGCACCACCAAAATATGAGCATGCAGATAAGTGAATATTATCTCCTAATTCTTCTGCCATGTTTGTTCCTATTCAAAGCATGTAATGCAAATCACAACTCCTCTTGCAACCCTTCATCGTGTGCCAATATTCATAACATCAGCTACCCTTTTCGGCTAAAAGATGATCCGCAATACTGTGGTCATTCTATTTACGAAATATCATGTGAAAACAATAGTACTGAGGCTTCAATATATGTAGATTCTCTCAAATACCATTTGCTAGCAATCAATTACCAAAACTATACTATCCGCCTTGTTGATCCTACCATAAAGAATAAAGATACTTGCTCCTTCCTATTCTCCAAATTGGTACAATCTCAGTACCAGTATTGATGGTTTTCCATATAGCATAGAATACAAGTCGCCGAATCCAATAGCATGGCCTATTACTTTTCTGAGCTGCCCCTTTACCCTAAATGATTCTCTCTTTATTGGAACAGATAAATGTGTCTCGAATAGATCCATTACAAGTCACACATATATAAAAGCTGGCTACTTGTACGCACAAGATGTTAGGGATTCATGTAGAGTAGACCGTGTTGTGATGACATCGTCGCCTCCGTCCATTTATAATGACAAAGAAAATGATCTCTCTCTTTCTGAAATCCACGACTCCTTGCTGTATGGATTTGAACTTAATTGGTCTGGTGTGAACTGTTTTAATAAGTGCAGAAACTTTGAATTTTGTTCGTTTGATGCAAATGGAGCTGTGTGTCGTCCACCAATACCATGTCATTACAAATTCCTGATGTTGGATTTCAGGAGTGGTAAGAATCTTGATTAAGTAATGCACTTGTAACTTCAACCTTCAACGCTTTCGAAGTACTTAGCTTGTTGCAGACCCAGTCTTCATGAATGTCTCAAGGAACGGAAGAGAGGTCATCTTAGTTTCATGTACGAGTTCTTACACCTGCTGCAGCTTACATGTTATTTTCTTTATTTTACATGGTGAAATTAAAAGTCTATTGTTATAATTTAAAATTCTGATTTAACGCATTCGGAGAAAGTTTGAAAATTTTCGAGAACAATATGATAGTAAACAACGTCATTTTTCAGCAGATATTGTTTGTAGTTTCAGCTTAAACTCCAACATTACATTACATTTCATATTTGTTGAGATTCTTAATTCCAAAGGTTCTTAATTTATACCCCTGAATGCAGGCTTCTGGCCATGGTATTATGTTGCGCTTACCAGTAAGAATTTCTTTCACGTTTGAATTTTCCTATGGCATGTTTCACTCAGATCTTTGAGTTGAGTAAGCAAATAAATCTTTTCATTTGTGTTTGGAGAAAAATAAAGGGGGAAAATATATATGCACGAATACATCAAAAGTATTTGCAACTTTAATTCATAGATTCCATATATTGTTTAACTTCTCTTGTTGATTTATCATGTTTATGTGGTGTACTTGCAGAGATGCTCTTGATTTTTGAATATATCGCCGGTGAGCTTTTAATTTTGCTTTAGCATTAAACTGTTCTTCGATTGTTCGACTAGAGTTAAAATTCAAATAGCAAATGACAACCTCTTGTCCCGTTTTGAATTATGTTTCAGGTTACCTCATTGTCCCCAGGATCTTTGTTGGATTGCCCTTCCTGATTGGGATTCTGATATACAAATTTAGGAGAAGACATTCGTCAATGTTTGGTATCATAGAAGCCTTCTTGCAGAGTCGAAACATGAATCTCATGCCAATTAGATACTCATACTCAGACATAAAGAAGATGAGAAAGGGTTTCAGAGAAAAACTGGGCCAAGGAGGTTATGGTTCCGTTTACAAAGGAAGGCTTCGAAGTGGGACTACGGTAGCCGTGAAGGTATTGAGCAATCCTAGTGCGAATGGACAAGACTTCATCAATGAAGTCGCAACCATTGGAAGGATACATCATGTAAATGTGGTTGAACTTATTGGATATTGTGCAGAAAGATCTAAGTTTGCTCTTGTGTATGACTTCATGCCTAATGGTTCACTCGAGAAGTACATTTTCAATCGAGAAAGCGATCGTAGTTCATTAAGTTGGGACACGAAGTATGAGATTGCAGTTGGAGTGGCACGAGGGATCGAGTATCTGCACCGGGGTTGTGACATCCAAATCTTACATTTCGATATCAAGCCACACAACATACTTTTAACTGAAAATTTCACCCCCAAAATCTCTGATTTCGGGCTTGCGAAATTTTACTCAACGAAGAAAAATATTGTGACTCTCACTACTGCCCGTGGAACGATAGGTTACGTTGCTCCTGAACTGATTAACAGAAGCATCGGAGGGGTATCTTTTAAGGCAGATGTCTATAGCTTTGGAATGCTTCTAATGGAAGTAGTCGGCCTAAATCGGAACTTGGAAGCAAACGTTAACAATTCTAGCCAATATTTTCCAAATTGGATTTATGATCGCATCAACAAAGGCAAAGATATTGAGATGGGAAAAGCTGATGAAATCGATGATGAATGTAGGGGGAAAGTAATGAGGATGACAATAGTTGCATTGTGGTGCATACAAATGAGTCCGGATGATCGACCCTCCATGAGCCGAGTGCTGGAAATGCTTGAAACTGAAGTCGAACTCTTGCAGATCCCACCTCAGCCTTCTGAATTACCCCGATATGTTGCACAAGATGAAGACCAAACGTGGGAAACATATTCAACTGATTCAATAGCCTTGTTGTGTGATGATTCTTCAAGAGATCAGTAAACATAGGTATGTTTCTTGTCCTGTTCAAGACATATATTCTGGCTAAAATAATCAGCTATACATCGGCATTTAAACCATACATCAATTCAAACAAAATATTTGGATTGTTCTCGCATTACAAACAATTATTGCTCACGAATTATTTGTGTCAAAGTTTGTGGAAAGTGGATATAATAACAATAGCACACCGAGAACTATCATCAAGGTGATGCCACTTGGTCTAGTGGCATCACCTCCCCCATTTGGGAGATGATCATGGGTTCTAAACCCATTGTTGTAAAAATCCCCCTCATACTAAAAAAAAAGGAAATATCACCATCGAGCTTTAAATAGCATGTATCAACATCACTGAGCATGTAACGATAGAAACCTCTTCCAAAACAGAAGATAAATAATTTAGCACCTTGTCTTTCGTCGAAATCAGCTAAAAATATCATTTAAATGAAATTATTCATCAATCAAAATCAGCTAATAATATCATTTAAATGAAATTATTAATTAATAGCATAAAACTATCGAGATATTGTTACATATGATTTATATTATATCATTTAAATGAAATTATTCATCAATCAAAATCAGCTAATAATATCATTTAAATGAAATTATTAATTAATAAGCATAAAATTATCGAGATAATGTTACATAGGATTTATATTATACTAGTTTTTTTTGGCACCGCACAAGGTGCGGTGCCAGGTACCAGCATGTTGGTCAATTTTTTCCTGATTTGATCGAAAAATATCACAATTCAAATGACCGATTTTAACAAAAAATTTTAAAAAAACGACTATTCTATGGTAATGGAATGGGAAATAAATAACTTTTTTCCTGATTTGATCGAAAAATATAACAATTCAAATGACCGATTTTAACATTTTTTTTAAAAAAAACAACTATGCTATGTGAATTGAATGGGAAAAAAATAACCAAATACCTACTCTATCTTTTCAAAAAAAAAATGATGTTCATCTTACTATATAAACAAAAAAAAACATTTGAAGTTGCGTGTATAAATCAATTAAGATATATTTTTTTCTAATCGGTTCAGGCCAAACACAAACATCAACAATATTAAAAAAAAAGAATTTTATTAAAAAAAATTTGAAAACAAAAAAAAAAAAAATTTGAAAAAAAAATAATAATAATAAATAGTACTTTACTATTTATTACTATTCATTAACACAGTAAAATTCATAGAAAATAGACTCAGTTTACTGTTCACTTTCTTTGCCACTTATTATATTATTGTTCTAATTAAATCATTGAAACTTTAGATGTAAAATGGAATTTTTTTTCCTGTAACATGACAGATTTGGGAAAAGAAAGTTGTCAACTTGTCCTATCCCATCGTAGCGAAGCATTATAAAAATAATAATTGGTGTGCTAATGTATTAGACAAACCTAAGTGGGTTCATTGATTTTTGTCTTCTATAATAAGTAAATGTCTCCTTCATCCAACTTATACACTCATCTGTTGGAGCGTCGAGGTCTAAGGCAGTGGAGATAGCACAGACTGCTATTTGGCTATGAATAATTTGGACAATTTAGCAAGCTAGTCATATTCCAAGATAAATCAGCTTCAAAGGTGGAAATCTGGATTTAGTGAAACTTATTTCTTGGCAATGGTTTTCGGCTAAGGGGTGATGGATTAACTCTTATTCGACTATATGATTGGATCCAAGAACCCAGAATTTGTATTGCTTCACTTTGAGTCATTGTCTTGTGGTTCGCTTTCTAGACGAGTCTGGTATCTTGGGATTGCATCAAAATCTTCTGTAGGTTCGGGTTTGAGCACCCCTAGTACTCATTTAATAAAATTATTTTCTTATCAAAGAAAATATATGTATTAGAATTAGAATTAGAACAGTAATATAAGAGCCGATAAGTTACTGTAGCAAAGAACAGTGTCTTTCTTTAATTTTTTTTCCTTTTTAGATTTATATTACTTTGTTCATGGGCCTTAGTTATGTTTTTGGGTATGAGTTTCTTTGTTTTGTTTTAATTAAATGGGACGTTCAGCCGCTCTTTCTTCTTTCTTTCTTTTTGTTCAACGGTCATCAAATTGTAATAGGGGCATTCCCTTGTGCTTGCTTGTGTAATGAAGAGCCGGTCGTTGGTTATCAGTGGGTGATCGAAGCGTCGGTTCCGATTAATGGCATTAAATGTTCGGCGATTCAGTGCCTTGGCTTCCTGTTTTCTTCTCTGTGTATATATGGGTAAGTCTTGCCATTTGTTTGGTTTGTTTATGTTTACCATCTTGGAAAACACGACCCATCTTCGTTCCTTCTTCATTTCGGATTGTGCCAAATGGTAGAAAACAAGTGCTGCCAAATTTACGTTTTTCGGCATTTAACATCATACTGTAAGTAGGTGTTCATTATCGAGCAAAAAAAACCTAGGTGTTCATTGGTTGCTGCTTCTTTACCATCTTTCCCAATGTGTTAATTTATTTTTGTTCCTTCCGTTATGTTAATTTGTTTTGTGTGCTGTGTTTTGTGCTCTACTGAAAACGATGGTTTTCATACGGTTTGGAGGTGACTATGTAAGTCCATGTTGATGGAAATTGTTGGATCAATGGGGATGACTCGTTCCGGTATCTCAGTGATTTTCTTTTCTTTATTAATTAATTAGACAGCTGCACTGCATATCGTTGAATTCAATACCTTTGAATGGGCATTAGTATTGGTTATGAGGGTAACTAGATAGTGGTCGTTTTGAGTAGGAATGCACCTGAGGGGAGTTACTCTATGGGGACTAATTTGAACAATGATAGTGTTACGTCCAGCCTTGCTTCTACCAACCATTTAGTGGCTTTATTTGCAGCATTTGATTTATTAAACCGAATGGAGTTGATCACAGGAGGTATCCTAACATATTACATATAACATTATCCTAACATAGTTTACAGAATGCCACTTAAATGTCACCACTACAAGAGATGGACAAAGTTTACCTGCTTGTGTTCCCAAAACTTGATCCACGTCTTGTCTTTTCAAATTTCACAAAAGCACGACACTCAGGCTGCTTAAATGATTCCATGTTTGGTATCGGTTCTGAAGGTAACTGGATAGTGGTCATTTTGAGTAGGAGTACGCCTGAGGGGAGTTGCTGTGAGGACTAATTTGAACAAAGATAGTGGAGCGTCCATCCTTGCTTCTGCCAGCCATTTGGTGGCTTTATTTGCAGCATTTTTTTTATTACACCGAGTGGACTTGATCATATGAGGCAGATGAATCTAATTTCTTTTCCTTTTGGTATAGCACACAAGACATGCACACATATCTTACACATATAGAGGTAGACTCGTTCTTGAATTTTGTTTGTGTTGCTGTATTTTCCATTACGAGCAGTGTTAGTAGAAGGATGGTGGACAATAACCAGTCACCTAAATTATGGTGGAGTTGATTAAATTCTAGGCTCAGTTTCAACTTTATTAAATTCTTCACATCCCATTGATCTTTTGTTTGTTGGGATATGCCCTAAGACAAGTCATTAGATGATTGTTTGTGACATATTCTGTAATATGGTTTTATGAATGGCAATTCATTATTATATATTATTCTTTTAATTGTGCATTGTGAATTAATATATATGTTAATGTCCTTAGAATAATATTGTATTATTCTTAAAGATGTTCCTAGTCAAGTATTATCATGAAAGGGATAATGATAATACGTAGAGACTAGTATGTGTTGATCGATGAATTGTTCATTGATATGAGATATCAAATCAACATATGGGTACATGTTAGAGAACGATGTACTGGACAGACCAACCATGAGAATGCAACATGGATAGTTATATGATCGTCATATGCAATTCTCATAGTGATAATAATGTATGAAATCCTTACGACTTGTGATCATCAGAGATCCCAACATAAGGAGTTATGTATCTTGATATCGTCAAACGTTACCCGTAACAGGGTATACTATAAAGGCGACTATTGGATACACTACGAATTATGTAGAGGGATGTTGACTGATCGAGATAGGATTTGTCCCTCCTATATAACAGGAGATGTGTTAGGCCCTTGATCAAGTGAGAACTAAAATGCATGGCCATGCTCGAATGAGTCGATATGAGATATCGAGCTTATTCGTTTATTCTAGTTCTACTTGGGGATCAAGAAATAAAGATTGGATATACGAGTATGACTATTCCATGACTCGTGTTCAATCTAAACACAAAGGACAAAGGGATTAAGTTACATGATTAATATTATCACAAGTTCTAAAGGTTATGTCGAGTCATTGACATTCTCGTAATTTGGGTAGCATCGATGTGTTGCTAGATACCGCTCAATGCTTGCGACATAAAATGAGATTTTATGTCACTGCCAACATTACGAGATCCCATCGGGTCGCACAAAAGATTAAATCGAGAAGGGAAATTAAATTCATGGGATGAATTAAATAATTAAGAGGAGTCTTAATTAATAATCATATTGATTAATTAAATCATGGGCTTAAGCCCATGAGGCTTTATGAAAGCCTTTAATTAATCATATATAATTTGTTAACAAGGTTTTAATTAGATTAAGACTTGATATAACACTTGATAAGAAAACCCTAAGCCAAGACACTTGGCCGCACCATCATTCTCTTTCGGTTTCTTCATAGCCGAAGAGGGTAGAGTGATTTTGTGCCAATTTGATTGTGAATCAAAGTGTGGTTTTTGGTTCCGGTTTAATATCTTGTCTAGCAACTTGATATTAAACAATCCCTTCACCCAATTTGATCGTGTGGATACCGTTGAGGCAAAACTCATCGAGTTTTGCTATTGACTCGGAGAAGGCGTAGGACGTGGTGCTGCTCCGTGGATTCTGCTTCAAACACGCTACAAGGGTGAGACCTTCGTATTACCTTAATCCGATATGATAACCTATGTATAGATCCGGTGTTAGCAATCCTAAAAATTTTATTCCGCTGCGCTGTATGCTCATGGGATTATTTACAGTGGTATCAGAGCCGTATACAAGGCTCATATCGATCTATGTGATTAAATTGTGTTAATCATATTAGAATTAATATTGCATGCTATTAAAACTGTTTAAATTCATATATGATATGAAATTAATTTTAGTTTATGAAAATCATCGTATAATTGTATTTGATATAATTGGCGAATAATTGTATACGATACACGAAAGCGTAAAATCGAGGTGTTAGCCCATGCATGGCTCACAGCAGCCACCAAAGGATGGCTAGGGTTTCGAACCCTAGTCACCTTGGCTCACGGCCGCCGCATGAGCTAGGGTTTCGAACCCATAAGCTCGTGCATGGCCATGCAGCCGCCGAATAAGGGCTAGGGTTCGGACCCTGGCTCGTGCATGGGTCAAGCCGTCACACTATCTAGGGTTTTGAACTCTATTGACTCGATAAAGTATTGAGAAGGTGCAAGTTGGTTCGATCATGGTCCACGGAATTATGAGGGTCGACGGCTACACCACATGAGGGCTAGGGTTTTTCGAACCCTTGGCTCGAGATGGTTAAGCCGTCACCGTCATGAATCGTCCATGGTTGGATCGTAGCTTGTGGCTCATGAATTTCGTTGTTTCAAGCAAGTTGGCTCGATAAAAATAATGATGGTGCGAGGCGGCTAGGGTTTGGAACCCTAGCGCCGCCGCCGCTCGAGCTTGGCTCGGCCATGGGCTAGGGTTTCGAACCCTAGGCCCATCAATGGTCCAGCCGAGTGGTTGTGGTTCGAACCATGGTGGTTCGAGCCTTAGTCGCTTTAGTTCGTGGCATGTGATGTCCCGAGCGTACGATAATTTTTCAAAAATTATTTACAGTTTTAATTAGAATTAAATTTAAAATGTTTAGAATTTAATTAATTAAATGTTAATGCATGCTTTATGTGTTGTTTGAGCATGGTGGGTGGTTATAGCCATTTGACCTATTAGATAGGATTTGTGGATGTTTGTAATTTATAATACGACCTGCGTGTCGTGCCTTTCTCTATTTCATTCTATATGTAATCCCTCCCCTATGTTCCCCTCGAATGTGAATCGAGGAATTCTATATCTTGTAAATAGTGTAGTTTATTTTATTGATGGTGATCAATGAAGATGGAGCATCGTGCCGGGATGAGGAGGCCATTCACAAATTGGAGCCAAGGAAGGTGCTTGTGAAGTTAACTTAGGTTGACTCATAGGATTTTCTCATTGGCTTGAGAAAATCATTAGTAGGGGCTATAACCATGTCACGTTTAATTATGTATGTTGATGCATGATTTATCTTATGTTTTAGTTTGATAATAGTATTACACATATATGTAGATATGTATACAACTATATGTAGTGGACATATTTTAAATTATCAAATTAATCATGAGATCAATAAATCCCTCTAAAATATTAAGTTTTAGATGTCTTCCAAAATAAAAGTACTCGTCAATAACTTCGATTGTACATGTGTGGGTTTGCCAAAGCAAAGCACCGTGGCAATCTTAGTAAGGCGCGAAAGGATAAAAGTGATATCCGTTATACTTTAATTAGGTACGACTTAACTAGGTTATCTCAATAGGATTGGGAACCTAGAGGCATGGGTTGGATTATAATTCATTTGATGAATTGAACAAAGTGTTGTTCGTCCAACTATCCAAGAATTATATGTGATGTAATTGACAAAGTGTTGTCTACCTAAATAACCGAGTCTTGGGCGATTAGCCAAAGCTAACTCAAGATTAAGTGAAATATGGATCTTGGCCCACTAAAGGTTTCGAGGGTTGATATTTTTCAAACAAAATAGTGGGAGTATCATTTAATATAAGACCATGTTAAATGATTTAAATCATAAACTTATTTTGCATATTTATATTGTAGATATCCATGGCAACTAACAACGTTACTCGCACTTTATCACTGCGATCGGTCCTTGAGAAGGACAAATTAAATGGGACGAATTTCCTAGACTGGCATAGGAACTTGAGGATAGTCCTCAAACAAGAAAAGAAACAATATGTCCTAGAGGAACCCTTACCCGCTGAGGAACCTCCCCTAACGGCTACAAGAACCGAAAAGGATGCTTACAAGAAGCATCAGAGTGACGCACTTGATGTTGGGTGCCTCATGCTTGCCACCATGAACTCTGAGCTTCAGAAGCAACATGAGGAAATGGAGGCGTTCGATATGATCGAACACTTAAAGCAGTTGTACCAACAGCAAGCTAGACAAGAGAGGTATGACGTCTCTAAAGCGTTATTCCAGTGCAGGATGGTAGAAGGAAGCTTAGTTGGAACTCATGTGCTCAAGATGATTGGGTACATTGAGAATCTGGACAAGCTAGGTTTTCCATTGGACCAAGAGTTGGCCACCGATGTGATCTTGCAATCGTTGCCTGAAAGCTTCAGTCAATTTGTAGTAAATTACAATATGACTGACATGGAAAAGACTCTACCACAGTTGCTTGGTATGTTGAGAACATATGAAACAAATACTAAGAAGACTAAGGCCACAAATGTCCTTATTGTGAATAAGGGCAAAGGAAGGGCCAAAGCTAAAGGCAACAAGAAAGCAAAGAAGGTCTTTGCTAAATCTAAGCCAAAGTCTTATGCACTGAAGCCAAAGGGAGGGATAGCAAAGGAAGGAAACTGTTTCCATTGCGGTGAGACCGGCCATTGGAAAAGAAACTGCAAAGTATATCTGGAGGATCTAAAGAAAGGAAGTGTGACTTCCGCTTCAGGTATTTTTGTTATAGAAGTCAATTTATCTACTTCTTCATCATGGGTATTAGATACTGGATGTGGATCTCACATTTGTGTAAATGTGCAGGATCTCAAAAGGAGTAGGACATTGGCGAAAGGTGAAGTTGATCTCCGAGTTGGAAATGGAGCAAGAGTTGCTGCATTAGCTATAGGAGATTATCATTTAGCTTTACCTTCTGGTTTATCACTGATTTTGAAAGATTGTTATTTTGTGCCTTCTATTACTAAAAACATAATATCTATTTCTTGTTTAGACAAGTATGGTTTTTCATTTATAATAAAGGACAATTGTTGTTCTATTTATTTAAATGATATGTTTTATGCTAGTGCACAAATGGTGAATGGTCTTTATGTATTAAATCTTGATATGCCTATCTATAACATAAATACTAAAAGGATTAAAAATAATGATTGTAATCCGACTTATCTCTGGCACTGTCGCTTGGGCCACATAAACGAGAACCGCATATCTAAACTTCATAAGGATGGAGTATTAGATTCATTTGATTTTGAATCATATGAAACATGCGAATCTTGTTTAATGGGCAAGATGACTAAAGCCCCTTTCAAGGGACATGTTGAAAGGGCAAATGTTTTATTGGGACTAATACATAGTGATGTATGTGGACCAATAAGTACACAAGCTAGAGGTGGTTTTCAATACTTCGTTACATTTACTGATGACCTCAGTAGATATGGGTATGTGTACCTAATGAAACATAAGCATGAAACCTTTGAAAAGTTCAAAGATTTCAAGAATGAAGTACAAAACCAACTTGGCAAGAGTATCAAAATCCTTCGATCAGATCGAGGAGGAGAATACTTAAGCCAAGAGTTTCATGACTATCTAAAGGAGTGTGGGATAGTCCCACAACTCACTCCTCCGTATACTCCGCAATGGAATGGTGTATCCGAGAGGAGAAATCGAACCTTGTTAGACATGGTTAGATCAATGATGAGTCATGCAGATCTTCCGATATCGTTTTGGGGACACGCTCTAGAAACAGCGATTTTCTTACTGAACCGTGTTCCATCTAAATCAGTGGAAAAGACACCATATGAGATATGGACTGGGAAGCGTCCTAGTATGTCTTTTATGAAGATTTGGGGTTGTGAGGCTTTCGTTAGACGTCACGCCACTAACAAACTTGGACCCAAATCTGATAAGTGTTTATTTGTGGGGTATCCTAAGGAAACGAAAGGGTACTATTTCTATTATCCCACCGAGAACAAAGTAGTTGTTGCTCGGACTGGTGTATTTCTTGAAAGAGAATTTATTTCTAGAAAAACCAGTGGGGAGAAAAATAGAACTTAGTGAAGTTCAACCACAAGAAAACACTGAACCTGAGATTGAGATGGAAACAGAGCAGGCACCACAAGCTGTTGTGGAAGAAGCACCTGCTCAAGAGACACAAGCCCAGCGTAGGTCTGTAAGAGTACACCGGGAGCCACAGAGATATGGATTTCTTGTGACTCAACAAGGTGACTTACTACTTATTGATGAGGATGAGCCGTCATCTTATCAACAAGCTATAATGGGCAATGATTCTGAGAAATGGCAAGAGGCCATGAAATCTGAGATGGAATCCATGTATGCAAACCAAGTATGGACTTTGGTTGATCCACCTGAAGGGGTACGACCCATAGGGTGCAAATGGATTTTCAAGAAAAAGACCGATATGGATGGTAACGTACAAACCTATAAAGGTCGGCTGGTTGCAAAAGGATTCAAACAAATTCATGGTATTGACTATGATGAAACCTTTTCACCAGTGGCCATGGTTAAATCCATAAGGATCTTACTTGCAATAGCTGCATTTCGTGATTATGAAATCTGGCAGATGGATGTCAAAACAGCTTTCCTTAATGGAAATCTGCTCGAGGATGTGTACATGACACAGCCCGAGGGTTTTGTCGATCCAAAGGATGCTGGAAAGATATGCAAGCTACAACGATCCATTTATGGATTGAAGCAAGCTTCTCGGAGTTGGAATCTTCGTTTTGATGATGCAATCAAAGAGTTTGGTTTTATCAAAAATGAAGATGAACCTTGTGTCTACAAGAAGGTCAGTGGGAGCGTAATCATTTTCCTAGTGTTGTATGTAGATGACATACTTCTTATTGGAAATGATATCCCTGTCTTGCAATCTGTAAAGATTTGGCTAGGGAATTGCTTTTCGATGAAAGACTTGGGAGAAGCCACCTATGTATTAGGAATCAAGATCTATAGAGATAGATCGAGAAGGCTTCTTGGTCTAAGTCAAAGTACATACATAGACAAGGTGCTTAAAAGGTTTAGTATGCAAGAATCAAAGAAAGGATTTGTGCCTATGACGCATGGCATTTATCTCTCGAAGGAACAGTGTCCTTCAACACCAGATGAGAGACAACGCATGAGTAAGATTCCATACGCGTCAGCTATTGGATCTATCATGTATGCCATGATATGTACTCGTCCCGATGTATCGTATGCTTTGAGCATGACGAGCAGATATCAAGTTGATCCAGGTGAAGGTCACTGGATTGCTGTCAAGAACATCCTGAAGTACTTGAGAAGGACTAAGGATACATTCTTGATTTATGGAGGTGAGGAAGAGCTCAATGTAATGGGTTACACTGATGCAAGCTTCCAAACCAACAAAGATGATTTTCGATCGCAATAAGGATATGTGTTTTGCCTAAGATATGCAAAGTACCAACAGATGATAATGTATCTGACCCATTGACGTAGCCACTGTCACAGCAGTAGCATGATCGTCATACTAGATCTCTAGGCATTAAGAGTATGTCTGATTGGTCTTAGTGCAAGTGGGAGATTTGTTGGGATATGCCCTAAGACAAGTCATTAGATGATTGTTTGTGACATATTCTGTAATATGGTTTTATGAATGGCAATTCATTATTATATATTATTCTTTTAACTGTGCATTGTGAATTAATATATATGTTAATGTCCTTAGAATAATATTGTATTATTCTTAAAGATGTTCCTAGTCAAGTATTATCATGAAAGGGATAATGATAATACGTAGAGACTAGTATGTGTTGATCGATGAATTGTTCATTGATATGAGATATCAAATCAACATATGGGTACATTAGAGAACGATGTACTGGACAGACCCACCATGAGAATGCAACATGGATAGTTATATGATCGTCATATGCAATTCTCATAGTGATAATAATGTATGAAATCCTTACGACTTGTGATCATCAGAGATCCCAACATAAGGAGTTATGTATCTTGATATCGTCAAACGTTACCCGTAACAGGGTATACTATAAAGGCGACTATTGGATACACTACGAATTATGTAGAGGGATGTTGACTGATCGAGATAGGATTTGTCCCTCCTATATAACAGGAGATGTGTTAGGCCCTTGATCAAGTGAGAACTAAAATGCATGGCCATGCTCGAATGAGTCGATATGAGATATCGAGCTTATTCGTTTATTCTAGTTCTACTTGGGGATCAAGAAATAAAGATTGGATATACGAGTATGACTATTCCATGACTCGTGTTCAATCTAAACACAAAGGACAAAGGGATTAAGTTACATGATTAATATTATCACAAGTTCTAAAGGTTATGTCGAGTCATTGACATTCTCGTAATTTGGGTAGCATCGATGTGTTGCTAGATACCGCTCAATGCTTGCGACATAAAATGAGATTTTATGTCACTGCCAACATTACGAGATCCTATCGGGTCGCACAAAAGATTAAATCGAGAAGGGAAATTAAATTCATGGTATGAATTAAATAATTAAGAGGAGTCTTAATTAATAATCATATTGATTAATTAAATCATGGGCTTAAGCCCATGAGGCTTTATGAAAGCCTTTAATTAATCATATATAATTTGTTAACAAGGTTTTAATTAGATTAAGACTTGATATAACACTTGATAAGAAAACCCTAAGCCAAGACACTCGGCCGCACCATCATTCTCTTTCGGTTTCTTCATAGCCGAAGAGGGTAGAGTGATTTTGTGCCAATTTGATTGTGAATCAAAGTGTGGTTTTTGGTTCCGGTTTAATATTTTGTCTAGCAACTTGATATTAAACAATCCCTTCACCCGATTTGATCGTGTGGATACCGTTGAGGCAAAACTCATCGAGTTTTGCTATTGACTCGGAGAAGGCGTAGGGCGTGGTGCTGCTCCGTGGATTCTGCTTCAAACACGCTACAAGGGTGAGACCTTCGTATTACCTTAATCCGATATGATAACCTATGTATAGATCCGGTGTTAGTAATCCTAAAAATTTTATTCCGCTGCGCTGTATGCTCATGGGATTACTTACATTGTTCAACTCTCCTTTTTTTGCCTTGGCATGGGTGGAGCCACCTTATGAGTTTCGAAAATTTAGTTTTGTGTCCAACCCTTTAAATTGTGATAGTTTTTTAGCCTTCTCAATGAGGTGGACACGATTGTCCCTTATAATGAGTTTTATTAAAGAAATATGTGCAAATTTTTTTGGAAATAATTAATTTTTTTGTTGAGAAATAAATTTAATATTTGTTTCACTTCTTGTTACCCACTCAACTAAATTTTTGGGGTTCACTCATTCGTGTTTTTTTCGTGTCTCGGGTGGGGGTGGGGTTCTAAGTGTTAAAAACCTCAAAATTTTCCTGGAAAGCCAAAGGGGGTGCACGGACTGACAAGTTTTGTTCCTTGAACAACTTTAATATTCCGAAAGACTAAGAAACAACAGAAACTTTATTTTTTCTCTCAAATATATCGAATGCCTTCTTCTGAAAGGTTAGTTCGATTAATCTTTTCCTAATACTTTACAATATCAAATCATTACATCCAAATGCTGAGATTCATAAATTTTGATGAATCCTTTACTCAATCGGTAATAACCACACATGTCGGATTGGTTATTTCATATTTTGTAAGCTTTCATGTTTGATGCTGTCAAAGTTGTTTTCCTATCTCAATGTTTCGACTGCGCTAATTTAGGTTGATCATTCTTGTTTTTTCGTTCCTCGAGGTAATGAATGCTTGGGTTTTAGCAAAACCTGAAGCTACAAAGTTGCTGGCGAAAACAATTGATCCCTGGCACCGCATTTTGTGCAGTGAAAGATGAACTAGTATATTTATATTATATAGAAAGAGGCTAAGGCCTCACTATTCTAATGAATAGTGATTAATAGTGATTTTTTTTTGTTAAATTTTGTTCTTTTTTTGTTGATTTTTTTTCGTTTAATAATTTTTTTTTTTTGATGCGCGGGTTATGCCTGAGCCGACTAGGAAAATTTTTACCTATATAGGTTGTTGATGCGAGGGTTTAGTCTGAACCGACTCGGTTGGTTAAAATTTTTTTGTAGATGCGAGGGTTTGTCCTGATCGACTAGAAAAAAATATATTTTAATCGGCTGTTGATGCACGGGTTTGGTCTGGACATACTCGGTTGGTTAAAAAAAATTTGTTGATTCGCGAGTTTTACCTGAACCGACTAGGAAAAATATATATTAATCGGTTGATATATATTTGAGTACATACATCCTAAAAGTATTTTATCTCCTCCAACATTTAGCAACTTCAAATATTTATATTTTTCAGTTTATAATGGGCAATTTTTCAAATTAAAAAAAAATTACAGTAAGTCCTTTGATTATTTTGATATATATTTGAGTACATACATCCTAAAAGTATTTTATCTCCTCCAACATTTAGCAACTTCAAATATTATATTTTCCAGTTTATAATGGGCAATTTTTTAAATTAAAAAAGAATTACAGTAAGTCCTTTGATTATTTTTTTCTCATTCAATTACAGTAGCATGATCATTTTGTTTAAAAGGTTTGTTAAAGTGGGTTATTTGAAATGTTATTTTCGATCAAATTTAGGAAAAAATTGACAAACATACTAGAAGGTGCGGTGCCAATAAAACTAGTATATATATATCCTCATCTAAAAAAAAGGACCCACACTTCTTTTTTATTTTCTCAATTATGTTCTTGACAAAATATTTACATTGACTGATTGGAAACCCCTATTTTCAACCTACAGATTAGATGAAATTCCTACTTTTAATATCCTTTAAATGTAATTGGTTTACATGATAAATTTTATATCATATGAATACCCACACAAGGAAGTAATCAATTTCAAAGAATTCTCAACGTAAATTGAACACATTATCATATTTTCAAAAAAGTTTTTGATAAATATATATATACATATCAAAATACTAATAAGTATGCGTGAATTACTCACATTTAGTTGAACAATAACTAATTTCTTCAATTTATTTTAAACAATAACGTCTATTTCTCATACTATATTGTTATGTCAAATATGGAGGAGACATTTATAATTTTTTTATATGTATTGTAAATTATAGGGTGTGTAATTATAATGCAATTATTCCATATGTTGACTGATCTGTTATTCTTCAAGCTACGTATTAAAAAATATAATATTTTTTTTCCCGAGGAATGCAACTATAATTTTTAGAATAAGAGTATGCCCAAATACTAGTATTATATTATTATTCCTAAAATTTATCTGTTTACAATTATTAAGAATTTGACATTTGGAAATATATATATATATATATATATATATATATGATTTGATAAATGCTTTAATTTCCAAATGTCAAATTAAAGCTGAAAATGCTTTAATTTCTGCGATGTTGACATATGTTGTTTTGGGGAAATGGTGTCTTGGTGATTTTGTTTCAGTTTGCTTCTGATGGAATCATAAATTAGTTTGCTGGAAGCTATTCATTTGGTCTACCGATTTGGACTTTGGCTTTTCGTTGGTTTATCAACAATTCCAATAGATTGTCAAATTGGGTTGCGGGGAAGTCATTATTTTAAAGATCTGGTGTTGATGACCATATGGTTATTTCAGTTCCAAAAGTTGAGTATGACTTTGTTTAGAAACATAAATTTTGTTTGGTGCTGTGCATCTACTTCATCTGACATAAAAGTTTTCATGGACTATCTTAGGTTTTATTGAGTTTGATGAAATTACGATGTTCTAGTTGCATCAATTTGTTCAAATTTACTGAATCATGACCAAGCAGTACTTTTGTGTGTGTTTTATCTTCCCAATTTGACAATCTATTGGAATTGAGAGTAGCTTCCAGGAAACTAATTTATGATTCCATCAGAAGCAAACTGAAATAAAATCATTAAGTCAACATTTCCCCAAGACATTTGGAAAATTTCTTCAAAAGATTTTAGAAGCAATCTGTACTTATTTGCCATATTGTGTAAAGCAAAAATTAAGTCATGTTTAGATCGAAAGTTGTTGAGCCTTAAACACATGGTTGCGTTTAATGCGTTAATTAATTCCCGGTCTATCTTTGAGTTTTGATGATCAACAAAACTTGTGTTTGTTATACTAATATATCTACTTAGTGTGCAGATTAAGTGATGAAAAGTGGATTGGAATGAAGAAAATCGATTGTGCATGTTGTGGGCTGGATCGCCCCAGGCGATGGTGACCATCGCCTCAGGCGATGGCAGCCAGGTGCAACATCGCCAGGCACTTCGACTGAAGCGACGCCGAGGCATGCGCGGGCATGCGCGCAGGGGGAGATCGTTTGTGGAGATGGGCTGATCGCCCGAGGCGATACGATGAACGCCTGAGGCGATGTGGAGTTCGTTTGAGGCGATGACAGATTTGGACATGCTGAGGCTACGGCCTTGTTTTTTGCGTTTGATCGCCTGAGGCGATCCGTGTAAAATGCTGACCGTTGGGGCGCGGCGATGGAGATCGTTTGAGGCGATGGCTGAGGCGATGCAGCAGTGATTTCAGCCTTATGTGTAGCAACGACTAGTAGGAGCCTAGGGGCCTCCTACACTATAAATATTGATGCTTTGGAGCATTTTGAAGCTAAGAAACAAGCCTACAAACTTCTACAAAGCTTTGCATAATTCAAATTTATTATAGCATTGCAAACTCCATATATTGTTGTTGTATTGGAGCTTGTAATTGTTTTCTTTTGATAGAGTCTTGTTGTCTTCGTGTGAGTACACCGTGAAGGTGTTAGTTGGTTTATTGTAAAGGTCCTCCAACACCAAAGCAAGTTGGTAAATTGTAAAGTCGCCAACAAGTAAAGTTGGTGCATGTGTTGTGGCTATCCTTGGAGCCTTTAAGGCCAAGAAGACTCGTGAAGAGTGTTGGTAGCTCGTGAAGAGCTTTGTGTACTCGTGAAGAGTATTGTGCTCGGGAAGAGCGTTGTGTACTCGGGAAGAGTAGTGTGCTCGGGAAGAGCTTTGTAACTCGGGAAGAGTTGTGTTGTGGCTAACTTGGAGCCCTCAAGGCCAAGATTATTTATTCTAGTGGAACATCGGTTGGAGGTTATCTAACCGGGAAGAGGAGACGTAGGCGATTCATCGCCGAACTTCTATAACAAATCTTTGTGTCTTTTATTGCTTTAATTCATTTACGCATTTATTTATTTTGTTCTTTTTATTTATCGATTGACTCAAGGCTTCCGCAAGCGCAAAACTCTTTTATTTTGCAAACTCATTTTAAAAAGCTAAAGTAGCCAAGGAATCTCATTCACCCCCCCCCCCCCTCTTCGATTCCAACAAGTGGTATCAGAGCCATTTGATTTTTGTTTTTAAATCAAATCTTTTATATGGCTAATCTAGCAAATGAGTTTATTCAAGGTCAATCGACAAATAGACCTCCGCTCTTCACGGGTGATAATTACGGCTATTGGGAAAATAGAATATCTCTATACATCCAATCCGTAGATCATGACCTTTGGAAGATCATAGTGAAAGGTCAACATATTCCTTTAAAGGAAGTTGGGGGAATTAGTGTTCCCAAAGATATGGACGATTTCACTAGAGCGGACATGATTTTAATATCTCAAAATGCTAAAGCTATTAATATTTTGCATTGTGCTTTAGATATGAAGGAGTACAACCGGATCTCGATGTGCTCAACCGCTAAGGAGATATGGGACAAATTGCAAATTTGTCATGAAGGAACAAATCAAGTGAAGGAGACCAAGATTGATCTCCTACAACTCAAATATGAGACATTTGAGATGGAGTCCGGAGAAGAGGTGGATTATATGTTTAGGAGGCTCACCCTAATTATCAATGAGCTTTCCCAACTTGGAGAGAAGTACCCTCCAAAGCAAATATGGAGAAGAGCACTAAGAGCCTTGCCTAAAGAATGGGACGCAAAGAGGACGGCTATCATCGAGTCAAACAAAGGTGAAAATGCTTCCTATGATCTTGATGAGCTCCATGGCACATTGGTGACCCATGAGCTTGAAGTGTCAACAAGAAGAGAAATAAAGGAGGATGATAGATCCAAAAGAAATGGGATTGCCTTGGTTGGAAGGAAAGACCATTCCGATGATGAAGAAGATGATGATGGTGAGGAAATGATCTTGTTCACAAGGAAGTTCAAGAAGTTCTTCAACAAACATAGCAAGCCAAAGGCCTCTAGTGCTACTAAACATGAATCCAAAAATGAGGTAACTTGTTATAATTGTCAAGAAAAAGGCCATTACGCTAATAAATGTTCTAGGAAGAAGAATGAGTACAAAGGGAAGAAGTAGGCGTTTATAGCCACATGGGGTGATAGTGATTCCGATGAAGAAGAAGAAGCAACAAATCTTTGTCTTATGACAAAAGATGACATAGATGAAGGAGATGAAAGCGACAATGAGGTACCTACATTTGATGAACTTTTAGATTCTTATAATGAACTTATTGATGCTCTTGGTAAAACCAAGATGAGTAACAAATTACTCAAACTTGAGATTGCTAAGAAAGATGAAGAATAATTCATTGAAAAATGAATTAAATTCTTTAAAGATATCTTTTTGCAAATATAGTGAAAGTAGTCAAAAGATGAGTGAATTGCTTGGCTTGCAACGTTGTAGCTTTGATAAAGCCGGGTTAGGCTTCTCAAGCAAATCAAAATCATTTTCAAGCTTGTTAGCAAAAGCCAAGCATGATTCTCATACTTGTAACTATTGTTGTAAAAATGGTCACACTAAGAATAAATGTAGGTTTGCTAGAATCAAATACCAACCTAACAAAATGTGGAAATGGATTCCAAAGGTGCCAATTAAAGCTAACCCTCTAGGACCCAAAAATCAAATGGGTACCAAAGATCCTCATATTGTTAATTTGTTTTGTAGGGACAACAATGGAATGGAGGATGAAGGCACAAGCAACTCAAAGGAGGAGTTTGTATTATTCACCACTATAGAAGAAGCGCGAGGCATATGACCAATGACAAGAACGCACTCTTGTCATCGGAGGTAAAATTTAATTTATACTTTTTAAAAGAGCAATTCAAAATTTAATTGGCACAAATTAATTGTGACCAATAAATATGAAGCTCAATATTCATTGGTAGTAAAATGCAATACCCCTTAGCATATGCACATATAAATTGTTTAATGCTTGATGTATGCTTATCTTTTTATAGTAAGTATCTTGATATGCCTTGCATTCAAATTTGATTTTGCTATGTGAAAATGTGCAATTATATGTTTTGTTATCTAATGATGCTTGAGGATTATATTGTTTATTGGGCATAGGTGCATGGAATCTTGGTGGAACATGTGCATACTTTGCAATGTTTAAGTTTCATTATTGTTTGCCTTAAACGCATGTTTGTATTCCTCTAAATGATTTAATCTTATGCTTGATGAGGAACATATGTGTAAGTTGATAAAATATGGCTATGTGTCAACATATTTATGCTATGTTTATTTAAATTTATGCTTTTTGATTATCACAAAAAGGGGGAGAATTTTGTGATAAACTTGAACCTTAATACATGCATAGTTTAAGGGGGTGAGCTTGTGTATGCATGGTTTGAGGGGGAGAGTTATTTGTTTAATGTTTTACTTGTTTAACTTGTATGTGTTATGCAATTGTTAGGGGGGGGTCATTTTTACTCACATTTCATGCATATTACTTATTCAAGTTTATCAAGTTTTGTGATCATCAAAAGGGGGAGATTGTTGAGCCTTAAACACATGGTTGCGTTTAATGCGTTAATTAATTCCCGGTCTATCTTTGAGTTTTGATGATCAACAAAACTTGTGTTTGTTATACTAATATATCTACTTAGTGTGCAGATTAAGTGATGAAAAGTGGATTGGAATGAAGAAAATCGATTGTGCATGTTGTGGGCTGGATCGCCCCAGGCGATGGTGACCATCGCCCCAGGCGATGGCAGCCAGGTGTGACATCGCCAGGCACTTCGACTGAAGCGATGCCGAGGCATGCGCGCAGGGGGAGATCGTTTGCGGCGATGGGCTGATCGCCCGAGGCGATGCGATAAACGCCTGAGGCGATGTGGAGTTCGTTTGAGGCGATGACAGATTTGGACATGCTCAGGCTACGGCCTTGATTTTTGCGTTTGATCGCCTGAGGCGATCCGTGTAAAATGCTGAGCGTTGGGGCGCGGAGATGGAGATCGTTTGAGGCGATGGCTGAGGCGATGCAGGAGTGATTTCAGCCTTATGTGTAGCAACGGCTAGTAGGAGCCTAGGGGGCCTCCTACACTATAAATATTGATGCTTTGGAGCATTTTGAAGCTAAGAAACAAGCCTACAAACTTCTACAAAGCTTTGCATAATTCAAATTTATTTAGCATTGCAAACTCCATACATTGTTGTTGTGTTGGAGCTTGTAATTGTTTTCTTTTGATAGAGTCTTGTTGTCTTCGTGTGAGTACACCGTGAAGGTGTTAGTTGGTTTATTGTAAAGGTCCTCCAACACCAAAGCAAGTTGGTAAATTGTAAAGTCGCCAACAAGTAAAGTTGGTGCATGTGTTGTGGCTATCCTTGGAGCCCTTAAGGCCAAGAAGACTCGTGAAAAGTGTTGGTAGCTCGTGAAGAGCTTTGTGTACTCGTGAAGAGTATTGTGCTCGGGAAGAGCGTTGTGTACTCGGGAAGAGTATTGTGCTCTGGAAGAGCGTTGTGTACTTGGGAAGAGTAGTGTGCTCGGGAAGAACTTTGTAACTCGGGAAGAGTTGTGTTGTGGCTAACTTGGAGCCCTCAAGGCCAAGATCATTTATTCTAGTGGAACCTCGGTTGGAGGTTATCTAACCGGGAAGAGGAGATGTAGGCGATTCATCGCCGAACTTCTATAACAAATCTTTGTGTCTTTTATTGCTTTAATTCATTTACGCATTTATTTATTTTGTTCTTTTTATTTATCGATTGACTCAAGGCTTCCGCAAGCGCAAAACTCTTTTATTTTGCAAACTCATTTTAAAAAGTTAAAGTAGCCAAGGAATCTCATCCACCCCCCCTCTTCGATTCCAACAAAAGTCAATTACCTCTTCATCTGTAGATGACTTATCATCGGCCATTAAGCAGTGATGCTCTCGTATTCATCATCGATAGAATAGTTGTCTTCGACAAGTTCACCTTCTGAACCCAACTGTAGTAAAGTATCTCATATATCTTTGGCATTTGAACAAGACTTCACTTTTTGAAATATGTCTTTGTTAAGGGTGGAGAATAGTGGAATCATTCGCAATATTGTCCAAATTAGCTTTTCCTTGTCTTCAGTAGACTATTCATATCTGGGATTATCAACATAGTGAGCATCGGTAGATGATGGAGTTTCGAAGCTGATCTTCATAATCCTTATGGGTCTGTTGATGATGGCATCCCACATATCATCATCCAAGGCAGCCAACTGTGCCTGCATACGAATCTTTCATTAATCAAAATTTTCAATAAAGAATGATGTGATATTGCACAACACTGAGGCCATCAAGTAGAGTATTTTATTAAGCAAGAACACTGGCTCTGATACCACTTGTTAGGATCGGGTATGCAGATAGAATGGGGGTTGAATTTCTGCACCGACTCTACTTAGTTATTTCAAAACCTGCTTTGGTCGTGTTAACAAGCACAAGCTGTTTTCTAGTTTAAAGACTAATCAGTTGAGTAACTAAAGGTAAGTGCGAAAATAACTCGATTGATACAGCGAATAAGCCGAGTTGATAGCGATAGTCTAATGATCGAATATCAATAAAAGACGGAGTCTACTGGTCTAATGAAAAACAGGTTGGGCTACTGAAATGATCTCAGTAGACAAGGTCTACGGACTAAGAAAGACTTGGTATCTACTGGCAAGCAGTATGTCTATAGTCTACTGCGTAGACACCAACAGTTAATATGTGTAGTTGGTAAATATAGAATATAAATTACACGAGAGTTGTTTCTCGGAAGTTCAAAGTACAAACACTTACGTCTCATCTTCTTCCTTTACAGGAAGGATACACTACAAGACTTTGGTTTACACTTTTCAGTATACAACGTACTTAGACTAATACCACATAGATTGCCTGAACTCCTAGTAATTCCACAGCTGAGATCACTTTACAGCCTAGATCTACACAAATCAGTTTGACTCACTGTCACAACTGTTGCAATAGTTTTACAGAGATTTCGCTCTTAATAAGATGTGAAACAGTGAACGAGTTCGGATGATTGTGCAATCAATTGCAACAATCAGATGGCACTAATGATCTCTTGAAAATCTGATGTCTCTGATGCGGTGCCTGAATATGCTTCTTGAATAAGCGAATAACTCTTAGTAAGCGAGGTTGAGCAGTAAATGAATGAATGATTATTCTCTGTGTTTGTCAGCCAACTCAACAACAACCAAGTATCTCAACAACACCAACTTCTTAATTTCTATAGCTCAAAGAATGCGACAGTAATATTGATTCCTGAAATATCCGTACTGGTGCTGCAGCATTTTGTTGACGTTAACTGACCTGTATTAACTGCATTGTCGTTAGTATCCTGAAAAGCTCTGGATGCATTAATGGTCTTCTGCATAACTGTATTATTTTTCTTATTTGGCAAATGCATGTTGGTTGTACTGTCAACGTTCGGATATTTGAATGCTTCTATTTATGCTTGTCCACAATTATAAACATATCTTCTTTATGGTTGGCAGATATCACATTCGTAGAGTCCTTAGTGATCGGTAGATTTCTCTGTTTAACTTATCAACACTTGGCAATCGGTAGACTTCATTCCGTTGAATCTATGCAAGTCTGTTCAGTAGATATTTATCGAAACTTGATACCCAACATATGAGAAAATAACCCACTTTTCGTGTAATTAAACTTGATTCTCCCCACCCATATAAAGGATACATTTGAAATTAGACTGCTTGAATTCGAGAATATTTAAAATTCCACCTCCCCTTGATCCAAAAAAAAAATTGATAACATTTTAGATAATTAATCAATGTTGACAAATTATGACAAAGTTAACGCATGCCTTGGATTAAATAAAATTCAATTACTGACAAAAGAATCCTAATAAAAAACAAGAATTTCATCGTCTTCTTACAGTGGAAATATTCCCAACCACGAGTTCAAAATCTTGCAATTTTGTAACATTTCAAACCCTTATTTTACTGTGAAAATCCTGATTTGATTCAACTTTTAAAACCCCTTGATTTCATCAAGCTTCCACATAATCAGTCCAATATTTAATTTAATTTTCACTTAAATATAATCTTAATATAATATTTTAATCTTTTTTCACATCAAAATTAAAATAACACCAATAATTGAATAGTAAATTATTTTATAGTTTGCATTTCATGCCCCAAAAAAAGGGTCCCCCCATATAACTCAAAAAATCCCATCGCTATTAATGTACTTACTTTTGAAGTTTCCGAGGCTGTCACATCTCTTTCTTTCACTTTCTCTTACAAAATTGATTTCCATGTCCATGAGCTTCAGATTGTCAAATTTGATAAATAATTTCATGAAATTATGCATAACTGAACCGATCACATACAAACATTTTTAATCTTTACAAAAAACCGATCCATATAAGTATTTTCCTAACCGAATGATGTTAATAAACATGCAATAACCGAATATTACGAGCCAAAAAAACAAAATCAACAAACTAGGCTAACATTGTATTATTTACATTTGAAAATTTGAAAATTTATATTTATGTAATAATTTAATCTCTTTAAGAAGTTAAATATTCTAAAGTTTTTTAAAAAAAACTTTAGAATATAATAATTATAAAGAACGACTGCTCATGTGACAATAATACTCACCCCTACCTACGAATTAAAACAATATATGGTAGTCTCGTAGATGAAGAAACCAAATTTTAAATGATGCTAATATTGACCTATATAGCATGGGAGTCACGCCAAGAATTAAAAAAAAAATGTAAGAAAATTCACAATTTTAACTTATGTCTTCTTTTTCTTCATGCATCTACTGAAACAAATTAATATGTGAAGTTGATATTTGAAAGAGTCGTCAATATAATATTAAACTTCGTCAATTTGTACTTATTGATATTTGTTTTATAGCAAGATTTAGTTTCAGACGCAACTTCATTGACCCCCTAAATTTTTTTGGCCTAAAATTTTTATTTTAAACTTTTTTTCCACCTCCCAAAAATCATGTATCTGCCACTGGAGACACTATGGTCATGCTTCATCGATGATTCGGACGAATTAGTTCGTCACACTTTGTTCACTTTGTTCGATTTGCTCGGTTCTTCATTTTGCGGATCAAGGCCGGTGCCATGTGTGTAGCTACCGTTATTGATTTCTTAACGATCTAACCATTTTGTTAGATCAAATGAGGAATAAAATGGATAAATATTATACCTCCAGCCATTGCTTTTTGCTCACAAGATATTCTAGTTTTTTGGCTCTTCTATGCCTTCACAATCCCACTTTATATGGTGTTATATGGCTTAATTAGATTGTTGGCATAGGGACCCAAATACATAGTATTTATAGGCTCTAACCATCATAGAGCACTTCATATGTTATGACATTGGGAGATTTAATAAATTTAATGTGGAATAAATGGACCGCTAAATGAACAATTAAACAAGTGGTTGCTAGCATCCACTAAATGAATCACTTGAATGAACTGTTTCTAACAGCTACTTGCTACTTGTTGGTTTTCTTCATCATGGAATTCTTTACTGGTGTTCTATTTCTGCTTTTGATCGAGATCTTAACCTAATATCTCTCATTGTTTATTATTCTATATCTAAAGATAAGGGGTCCGTCAAACCCATTGTCATTAGATTGATTGTGTTAATATTTACATATAAAAAATAACCCCATGGGTGGTGCGATGAGCACTTAGTCCAGAGGCAGGGCTACACTTTGGTTATGGTGGACTCTAGCCCCATCTATAATTTTTAAAAACAAATATTAGTGTTAATTTTCAAAAAAAATTAGTTTTTTAGTCTAATCCTCTAAATCGGTATTGCTCTTTAGTCATACTTAGCTCAACCAACCCTAGATGATTTTGAATCATGTTTCCGCCCATGACTACATCCATGTTAACATGTTTCTTTCTTTTTTCTGCAAGTGCTAGAGTCTTCAAATCTTACAGAATTACAACATTGATGCTTTATATATATATATATTGGTCTTTACAAATATTCGATCTATATAACTATTTTCCAGTTGAAGTCTTTTATTTTTTTTAAAAATATATATATTTCGACAACCTTGGATATATATATATATATATATATATATATATATATATATATATATATATATATTGGTGTTTGTAAGATCGAGTGTATAAAAGTGGGACTGGACTTCAACTACCTCGAGTCACCGGCACTGCATAAGCAATTTATCATTACAATTTCATTAAACGTCGGCAGCTAATTGAACAAATTACGAGGGCAAATCAAATCACTTCCCTCAAAATATGTACATATTTTTTATTTAATTTTGTAATTTCCTAATGTGGTAATTTTAAGGTTGTAAAGTCCCAATTACTTCACATCGCCCAAAAGCAAGCATATACATATTTTTTATTTAATTTTGTAATTTCCTAATGTGGTAATTTTAAGGTTGTAAAGTCCCAATTACTTCACATCGCCCAAAAGCAAGCATATACTCTCCACCACCTACTTCCATTAAATGATTCTTGCAAATCCCATCACCCCTTTTTCAACTAAATAAAATCAATGATATTGTAAGACTAATTACTATTGTAAGAGTAGTTATTATTGCTGTCAAAATAACTTTCATATTAAATTTATAAAAATTACTCTGATATCAATAATAATTATTCTGGCAATATAATAACACATTAAAAAAGGTGAGGAAAAATTAAGTATTTTCTTTAAAAACTATAAATAAATTTTTAATTTTTTTTATTCGAATCACCTTGCTACATCCGCCATGGTAGAAGATAAGCTTCCAACTCCTACTCAACCCACTTCTTTTACGCTAATAGCGCGCCTATGTTGTGCGAATCCTAACATCATGGCGGATAGGGAGACTTTGCTCAAAGCTTGGAATCCTCAAGGCCATGTCGACATCAACATCATGGATTCCAACACAATGGCCTTCATCTTCTCCAAAAAAATCGGATATTGACAGAGTTGTCTCAACCTCACCGTGGAACTTCAAAGGATCCTTGGTTTTACTCCAACTCTGGCCTCTAGACTTATCCTTCCAAGAAATCAGATTCGACTCCGCCCTGTTCTGGATCCAAGCTTCGAATATTCCGGTGACATATATGACTAAGGAGCTAGCCAAAGTCATAGGAAACCAGATTGGAACCTACATAGCCGACGATCTCTCTTCTGAAGCCAAAAAATGGCAGCTTTCCTCCGAATCCATGTAGAAATTCCTCTATCTAACCCTCTCCAGGGTAAACTCTATATCAATATCTCTCCCTCGATTAAGCTGAATATTGACATATGCTATGAAAGGTTGTCCGATTTTTGTTTTACTTGTGGTTGTGTGAACCATAGAGCTAAGCTATGTTTAGTCATTAGGCCGGATGGTGCTTCGACCAACCTTCCCTTTGGACCTTGGCTTCATGCGCCTCCAGTGGGAAGGCTAAATTTTCCCCTTAATCAAGCTCCAGGGGGAAACCAGGCCCTAACTACGGTCTCGGATAGCTCATTTTCCCCGGGGCTTTTGTTTCAACAGTGAACCTCCATGTTATTACATCCAATATCCCCAAACCTCGGAGTTTAGAATCCCCCCATATATATCTCAAAACTTCGGCTACTCAGCATGCGAGCCCCGTTGGAACACCCCAAAACCTCATTACTGATGTTCCACCTACAACCAAGATGGTGCAAAACATTGTTAAGCATATTTCCAACTTAACATATCATGATACTCATGTTCCTTCGCCCCCTCAGCAGATCATACATGCAAAATCTGTGCTGGATGGGATTTCTCTTCCCACCTTGGAGCCTATGACTGCCAAAACATTGAATTCCTATGAAACTCAAAATTCTGGACATCATGAACTTATGCCCTTTGTTGAAGCCTTGACTTTGGAGGCGAAAGCTCATAAGAGACAACTTCATCTTATAAGCCCCACCTCTGATATTTCATTCCATCCCGTGAAGAAAAGTAATGTTTCTACTGCTCTAGCATTTAAATCTCTTCCTTGTTCCACTTCTAATCCTGAGGTGATCATCCCTAGAGAAGAAAGTTCTGTCTCCTTATCCCTCCCTAGATAGTGCTTTGAATCTCAGGGACCGTAAATTCCTCCGTGTTCATCGGTCGGTCCATGTCATTACTCAAGACCTTGAACTTGATTAGTTAACCCCACTCCAAGCCATGACATCTAAAGATCCTAAATCCTCCTCGTTCCAAATCTCAGAACTTATTGATAATGATATTCCTAGCCCGAGAAGGCTAAAGGAGTAATCATGAATCTTCTCATCTGGAATTGACAGGGGATGTCAAATCCCTCGGCTCTCCGAGCCCTCCCGGCTCTGATTAAATCTCACTCTCCTCCCTCATCTTTCTTTGCGAACTTAAATCTCAAGTCAACACTAATCTCTTCAAAATCATGTATAATGCTAATCTCATCAATAGCTTCTGTGTTCCTTCGCCGGGCCGCTCTGGTGGCCTCAGTCTTGCTTGGTCGGATAAGATCAAGCTCTCCGTTGTTTACTCTACCCCTTGAATCATTAACTCTACTATCGAATTGTCATCCCATGCTGTCAATTCCTCTTTTATTCTGTCTACGGTCTATTGCCCTCCCAACCAATCCCTGAAATCCATCTTCTGGGAGGAGCTATCAAATTCATCTAACTCCTTCACTGATCCATGGTTGGTAACGGATGATTTTAATGCTATTGTGGCTCAATGTGAGAAACAAGGTGGTCGTACCTTTGCTCGTAATTCATCTTGTAACTTACAATCTAATCTTGATATCCTCGGTTTGGTGGACTTGGGTTTTATTGGGCACCCTTTCACCTGGAACAATAAGAGAGCTGGTCTTCACAACATTCAGGAGCGATTACCAGTTGCTACTGAACCTTGGATCCTTGCTTTCCCTAAAGGTGTTGTGTCTCATCTCACTGCTCTTAATTCTGACCATAAACCGCTTCTCATATCTACCACTCCAAATGTTGTTTCGGGGCCAAAATCGTTCCGCTTTGAACAAATGTGGCTGCAATCCCCGGACTGTTCTGATCTTGTGACCAAAGCTTGGGGTGTTCATGTGATGGTTAACCCTCCTTTCAAACTGGTGAGAAAGTTGATTAATACCAAGAATCACCTCAAGCAGTGAAACAAAACCTGGTTTGGCTTCCTTCCTGAAAAAATCAAAGATACAACGAAAGCCATTGAATCCATTCAGACCGGTTTGCAATCTATGGACAATATCCAGAGGGAAGCAGTTCTTCAAGTGAATCTTGATTCTCTCCTACAGAGGGAAAACATTCTTTGGAGGCAAAAATCGAGAATCAGCTGGCTTAAACTCGGGGACGCTTATACAAGATTTTTTCATATCTCCACACTCGTCATCGTAAAGGTAATTCCATTCGCTCTATTAAACTTTTTGATGATTCTCTAATTGATACTTGGGAAGGTGTTGGCTCTAGATTTGTTAATTACTTTAAAATCTGTTTTACTCAAAGTTCAAGCACACACCTACACCTTTTCCTGATAACTTGAATGAGTTGTTTCCGAGGATTATATCGGGTGAGGATAACCGTGGTTTATGCTATCCCCCCCACCCCCACCCCCCACCCCAGATGAAATAAAAAAAAATGTGTTTTCTCAATGGAGTCGATTTCAGCGCCCGACCCTGATGGTTTCCCTCCCCTGTTCTTCAAACATTTTTGGCAAACAACTGGCCCGGAGATTACTAAAGCGGTTCAGCATTTCTTTACTCACGGTAGGCTCCTGAAGGCTTGTAATCACACCTTTATGGTTCTTATTCCTAAAAAAGAATCGGCCTCTAAAGTGGAAGAGTATAGGCCTATCAGCCTTTGCAATGCGTTGTACAAGGTGATTACTAAAATTTTGTCCAATAGACTTAGACCCACCCCTGCTTGATATGATCATATCCCCTCTGCAAATGGCCTTTGTTCCTGGTAGATCTATTGTTGATAACTCTATTATCACTCATGAGATAATGCATTACTTAAACACTAAGAAATGCAAGAAAAACTTCATCTGTTAAAATTGATATGGCTAAAGCTTATGACCACGTGGAATGGCCCCTTCTGTACTCGATCTTGAAGAATTTTGGCTACTGTGATATTTTCATTAATTGGATTCATAACTGTATCTCTACTTCCTCATTCTCGATTCTGATAAATGGGTCCCCGTACGGGTTCTTTAACCCATCGCGGTGGATCCGTCAAGGGGATCCGCTATCTCCTTCTTTTTTTATTATCTACTTTGAGATCCTCTCTCGGATTCTGGCCTCGAAGGTTAACAATGGGCCCATGGATCAATCACATTATGTACGCCGATGATCTCATCATTTTCACAGAAGCTACTTTGGAGGAAGCTAATACATTATCTGAGACCCTCAACTCCCTTAGAACTTGGTCTGGCCTGAACGTTAATACGGAAAAATCGATGATCCACTTCAGTCGTAATACTCCCCAAGCCCTGAAAGATCAGATCCTGCAAGCCATGGAATTTGTGGAATGCCCGCATAACCTGAAACATTTGGGTAAACCGTTTTGTAAGCCCAAATATAGAAAAGAAGCGTCTATCGACCTCTTGGATCACTTTACAAACATGTTAGCTTCTTGGAAGTCTCGCCATCTCTCTCAAGCTGGTCGTGCGACGATGATCCGGGCCGTAGCTCAAGCGGCGCCTGTGTACCACATGTCTACTACCCTGCTCCCTATGTCCATCTAAGGCTATTGATTCGAAGATCCGTATGTTTTGGTGGGGCGACACTAAAACCCACCATAAAATTTACCTCATTGCCTGGGACCCTCTATGCATACCAAAGAAAAGGGTGGCCTGGGTTTTTGTCGTACAACTGATTTTAATAGAGCTCTAGTTTCCAAGCTATCTTGTGCCCTTTGTAATATCCGGGCGAGAATCTTTGTTGTAAGCTTCTTCATAGTAAATATATCGGCAACTGGAACTTTTTGGATTCTCCTAGATCATTCTCGGGTTGCTCTTGGATTATGAGGGATATTATTTACTGCAGGGATATGATAGTTAAAGGTGTCTGTTTCAAGATTGGGAAAGACTCCATGGTTCGGACATGGGAAGATCCGTGGATACCAACGCTCACTGATTTTAAACCCCCGTCCAATCACCTCGACGGTGCCACGATTGGGAAATATGCTCAAGTCAACTCTTTAATGTTACCTAGTGTGCTTACTTGAAATTACACGCTTCTGGATTCGTTGTTTGACACCGAAGTTCGTAATGCGATTCTTAGGGTTCCGATTCTTCCTTCAGATGAACATTTTGCTTTGGTGTGGACTCCCTCGAGTAAATGAGTATTTTCCACCAAAAGCGCTTATTTAACCGACCAAGCTCATCGGTTCATTTCCTCGGACCCTATGGGAGTGGCCGAGTTTCATGAACGTCACAGGTTTTTCTTATGGAAACTAGCGTCCAATGCCGTATCTACTCGTGCTCATCTGGGAAAAGTGTTCCACGTTGAGGACTTCAACTGCCTCCTGTGTAATCACCATGATGAAACTAACGAACATCTATTTTTGCGATGTCCGGTTGCTCAACAAATTTTGTACTTATCAAAATGGAGTTTCAAATTAAGCTGGTTCGATGGTAGGCCCTTCGAAACATGGTTGGATTTCTTTTGGATAGGATGTCCCATTGGAAAGAATCGATTTTCTGGAATTCGCGATCTTCTCAATATGTGCTATGGAGGAAATCTAGAGTCTTCGTAATGGGATCCGCGTTAAAAACAGGGAAGTGAACATCCAGATCCTTTTCCGTAATATTATTGCTAAAACTGAGGAGCATTTTTTAACTCCCCACTTCAGTTGGTTAAACCCAAGGCAACTCTTCAATCGGGTTGGTCCCTATCAGTTTTTGGCCACTTGAAAGTTTACTATGATGCCTGATTTTATGCAGGAAGCTCAGTAGCTGCTTTGATTTTGTGTGATCACCTGGGAACTGTGTGCGAGCGGCAAAAGTGCTACTTTCTGCGATGAATGAAGTTCTTTCTCTGCATCTACTTAATATCTCCTTTGAGAGTGATTTAGAGGATAAAGTGAAGCAAGTGCTCAAATTTGATCCTGTGCCTAGCTGGACGGCATTGCCAGATATTGTTGCTGCCCAGAAATTATTGACTGACAACCCAACATGGTCCCTTGATCATGTTCCCAGAAATCTCAATCAAGCTGTGCACAACTTGGCGAAGTGGGCTCGCAACACTCAAGTATTTGGAGATGTTCATGTCTTCTCCCCGGTGTGGGATAGATTTATTTTTAACCCTCCTTAAACTCTAGAGTGTTGTTTTGCTAGTTTCACTTTTTTTTTTTGGTGGTTGTTTTTTGGCTGTGACTGGTGCACTTGTTTTCCGCTAAGTTAGAATGATGGAGAGAATCTTACAACGAAACCATGGGACAATGAGAGGGGTTAAGCATATGCCTGCTGCAAGAATTTCTCTGTAAAATATTGTACAGACTTGGGTTTGGAGATGTGTGTTGGGATTAATAATTAAAAGTCCAATAATTATGTTTAATTTTGTTAATGAGAACAAAATTTGATAAGTTAATTTGAATGGTAAATTGGCTAAAGAAATCTCACATTGGAATTTTGAGACAATGGTTTGTTTATATTGAGAAACAAATCAATAGAGTGTAGTTAAGTAGAAAAGATGGGTGCCCCTCGAGCGCCGTCCATCCGTCCGCTCCGCTCGTCTCGTCGTGCGACCTATTTTTTTACTACTAGGATTTCTGAAATGACATTTCACCTACTTTTCACATTCTGCTGAGTATTAAGTTTGAGACTTTTCATCTACCTGTAAAATTGATTTCAGATTTAAGTGTGAGACTTAAATCCGTATTAATCTGATGTTAAGTATTGAGACTTTTCATCTACCCCACTTCCGAAAAATCATTCATACATTCATAATTGAGAGTGCTACACACTACAACAGTTCGAAAGAGTCTGCTCGGAATTCTGCTTCAATCCGAGCAGAGGTGATTGGGCGTTGTGCCTTGGAAGTCACTTGTCCAGGAGGACAGAAGCTTAGGCTGACAAATTGAGTTTACGGGCACACGGCTCCTCATCCAGAACCGTTTCCAGATTCTTGTTGTTTTAGTATTTCTTCAATTTATCGTTACTATTGTAAGTCTACTGCTTTTGTGTTTCACTTTATTGGTTGCTGCAAGTATACTGTATAATATATTTTCAATCAGCGATTGTTTAAATTGCTTCAATCCGTAAATTTATATAAATAGTTCCCACAATCGTAAACTCAAATATAATTATTATTTATGTTCTTTAATTTTTCGGAACTGAATCAGTTGGAATAATCTTACTTTGCTAATTAGAAAATTGTTGAATTCAATTAATCATTGTTTGTGCACTATCAAAGTATTTATAAAGTTGTTTCTAAAACTAGTTTGATATTATTTGTGTTGTGTTGTTAGTGTTCTGTTTTAGCTTATGGTTGACCAGATTTCAAACCGAAATGCAGAGAATACTGAGATTTCAATGGTGAAAGCTAGAGGCGATGTGGTCGTTATGTCAGTTCCGAGAAATCCAATGTCGTTTTCTCAATTTGAAAAATCGAAAAAGTTCAAAGGTTCCAACTTTAAATGTTGCATCAGAAAATGATGTTCTTTTTGACCACCTTGAACTTGACCAGGTTTCTCAAAGAGGAGAAACCAGTGGAGGACAAAGATGATCCTCGATCTGCTATGATAGTTGAATCGTGGCTGAGTGCCGACTACCTCTGTTGTAACTATGTACTGAATTATCTAGACGGTGCACTTTTCAATGTGTATTCCCCCAAAGAAACTATGAAGGATCTTTGGGAATCGTTAGAAATGAAGTACAAAGTTGATGATGCAGGCGCAAAGAAATTTGTAGCCGGACGATTCCATGACTATCGAATGGTAGATGGCAAGAGCGTTGTTGAGAAATGCGAAGAGCTGCAGCTGATATATCCCGAACTTGATGTCGAATGTATGGGGCTAAATGATGCCCTCCAAGTGGCGATGATGATTGAAAAATTACCGCAATCTTGGAAGGACTTCAAGAGCTACCTGAAGCACAAGCCAAAGATGATGAGTTTTGAGGACCTTATCAGGAGGCTATGCATTGAGCAAGACAACCGAAAAGTTGACAAGAAATCATTCGGTATGATTTCCAAGACCAACGTGGTTGAAGTTGGGAACAACTCTCGAGGGAATAAGCGCAAGCGCACTTATGATTCCAAGGTAGATACTCAGAACAAGAGGTTCACCGGTGACTATTATGTGTGCGGTAAACCTAACCATAAGGCCAAGGACTGCAATCAACGCCAAACCAACGAGGGTAAAAGGAAGGCAATCCCAAACAAAGGCAAAGGCAAGAGACCTGCTCATGCCCACATTGCTGAGGACAACCTGAGCTCAGACATGGATGACATTAATCTAACTGTTGTGGTGTCGGAGGTGAATCGTGTTGGAGGGAACTCAAAGGAACGGTGGGTGGACACTAGGGCTACTCGCCACATATGCGCCAACAAATGGATGTCAACATGTAAATGATGAGCACTGCTACATAGAAAATTCAGCAGTCTCAAAAGTTGAAGACAAGGGGACGGTTGTGCTAAAGATGATTTCCGGCAAAGAGTTGACTCTTACCGAGGTGCTCCACGTGCCAGAGATCCGAAAGAATCTCATCTCGGGAGCAGTGCTGAACAAGAAAGGCTTTCAACTTGTGTTTGAATCAGACAAAGTCATTTTGTCCAAAGGTGGTATGTTCGTGGGCAAATGCTACTTGGCCAATAACCTCTTCAAGATGACTGTAATGACTTTAGCTCCTAAGGCTAAGTCTAGTATAGAGGTTGAGATTGATGTAAATGCAGCCAATGAGGCTAGCATAAGCAAAAATAATGTAATGATTGTTGTCAATGTGGCTAATAAAACTTTAAAGTTTGATTATTCCTGTGAGTCATTACATTTATGGCATGGTAGATTAGGACATGTAAATTATAAGTCTTTACAAAGGTCAATGTCTCTTAATCTATTACCTAAATTTTACATCAATCATAAACACAAGGGTGAGACTTGTGTAGATGCCAAATTAATCAAGTATTCATTCCACTCAATTGAGCGAAGCACCAAACCGTTAAACTTGATCCATACGTATGTATGTGATCTAAAGTATGTGCAATCTAGAGGCGGTAAAAATTATTTCATAACTTTTCTCGATGATTGTACAAGATATTGTTATGTCTACTTAATGAGAAGTAAAGACGAAGAAATTGACATGTTCATTCACTACAAGAATGGAATCAACTCGATAAAAAGATTAAAAATCTTAGAATTGATCGAGGGGGTGAATACGAGTCGCCATTTGCACAAATATGTGCTGAGAGTGGCATTATTCATCAAACCACTGCGTCTTATTCTTCCGAGCAAAATGGTATTGCAGAAAGGAAGAATAGAACGCTTAAGGAAATGATGAATGCAATGCTTATAAGTTCTGACTTACCTCGGAACTTGTGGGAAGAAGCTCTGCTTTCCGTCAACTATGTTCTAAACGGAGTTCAACATAAAAAGTTGGATAAAACGCCTTATGAATTGTGGAAAGGCTCACCTAGCTACAAATTTTTAAGGGTTTGGTGTTGTCTAGCAAAGGTACCAATTCCTCATCCTAAACGGACTAGGATATGTCCTAAGACAGTGGATTGTGTATTTCGGATATGCGCAAGATAGTAGTGTCTATCGATTTTTAGTACACAAGTCAGATAATGCAGAAATGCATGTAAATACTATCATTGAGGCTAGGGATGCTTCGATCTTTGAGGAAATATTTCCCCACAAAACTCCGACAGTGCCTGAAACCAATGTTGAGAGAAGTGTAGGGGGGTGGAGAATCTCAATAGAATGTAGAATCACATAGACGAAGCAAAAGAGCGAGAAAAGAGAAGTCTTTTGGCTCAGATTTTCTAACATATCTGTTGGAAAAAGGATCCGGCTAGTTTCAAGGAAGCAATGTTCTCTAAAGACTATGATCTTTGGAAAGAAGCGATAAACACTGAGATTGAATCAATCTTACATAATCATACTTGGGAACTATTGGATCTTCCTGCAGGCTGTAAACCACTAGGCCACAAGTGAATCTTCAAGAGGAAGATGAAAGCTGATGGTACGGTAGATAAGTACAAGGCTAGACTTGTAGTCAAAGGCTACAGACAAACTGAGGGCGTTGATTGTTTTGACACGTACGCTCATGTACCCAGGAACATCAATAATGTTAATAATTGCATTTGCTGCATTATATAACCTAGAGATCCATCAAATTGATGGCTTTTCTAAATAGAGAGTTAGAAGATGAGGTTAACATGGACCAACCTGAAGGGTTTGTAGTTCCAGGTAAAGAAACGAAGGTGTGTAGACTTGTGAAATCCTTGTACGGTTTAAAACAAGCACCTAAACAATGACACGAAAAGTTTGATAGTGTCATGCTTTCAAATGGGTTTAAAACGAATCAATGTGATAAATGTGTCTACGTGAAAGGAGACAATACAAACTAAGTGATAGTATGTCTCTACGTGGATGACATGATAATTGTTTGTAATAACAATAATATCAAAATTACCAAGAAAATTGTTGTCGCGAAATTTTGAAGTGAAAGACCTAGGTCTTGCAGATGTGATTCTCGGGATGAAAATCACCAAACATGCATATGAATATTCTCTCTCCCATAGCCATTATGTCGAGAAGATACTTGACAAGTTTGACAAAGGAAATAATACCATCGCGAGAACACCTATGGATGTGGTGTCAAATCTTTACAAGAATCGCGGAGAATGTGTGCAACAACTTGAGTACTCTAGGGTCATAGGCAGTCTAATGTACCTCATGGATTGCACTATACCTGAGATAGCTAACTCAGTCAACTGATTGAGCAGATATACGAATATTCCTAGTTATGAGCATTGGAAGGCACTAGTTCAAGTTCTTAAGATATACTTCTAACTATGGACTACATTATACGAGATATCCAGCAGTAATTGAAGGGTACTCAGATACGAATTGGATATCTGACTCCAAGAATATAAAGTCTACGAGTAAATATATCTTTATAATTGGATATCGGACTCCAAGAAGATAAAGTACAGCGGTAATACAAGGTATATCTTTTGTACTGTGTTTGCGCACCTCTTTCCACAATGTTTTTGTACTCTTGACGATGCGGTACTCCCGTTTTGTAACACGTACAGAGTAATCATTTATAGCTGACTGCAGATGAGCTTTATTTTTTAAGATCGTATCTCGATGGATATCCTCTTTGGAGTAGTCGTAATAATTCTCACATCTACCTGTTGGAATATATACTGAGTCTCCAAGTACTTCGGGATGTGTCATTGAGAAGAATGAAATTGTTGGATAAAGGACATGAGTATTTATCGTGGTTGTTTCCGGTACAGTAACTGACAGTTCTTGTGTGATTGTTATCTCCCCATCTTGATCTGCAATTGTTTCAAACATGACACAAATGTCAACCTCACTGTCATCAGCCTCATCCTCAGACGGAATCTCCTCGATCAGACTGAATATCATTTCCTAATTCAGCAAAATTGTCTGCTAGTGGCTCAGGAGCAATAACATCAGCATCTATGGGATCGTCATCTGGATCTCTACCAGAGGTAGTCAGTCCTTCTACAACTACAGGCAAACAATCTACATTTTTTTGGAATATAATCATAGTTTCGTGGTTCTGTTTCTATGTAAATTTCCAAGCAACTATGACCTTGTTATGAACCCAATAGCCATGCTAAATATAATCATTATCTATTGGCAAAATTGTCTGTCGTATCCCAAAAAAATCTATGAACATGTGTCATGCATATATTTTCAGAAGGAACTGGTTGTGGTCGATGCCAGTGATATTATATATTTCGTTCAACAACTGCAGAAAATTAATTGTGAGAGATATTCGATCATGTCTAATTGTACATGAGTCTTGTAATGCATTACATCCCCAATACAATAAAATTGAATCGACATCTCTAAAAAAAATTAAAATATTACAAGTAATTAATAAATTCAGTTTAACAAATTTATATAATCTAAATAGGAAGATGATAAAATCAATAATATAACAAGATTTTTACCTGAAAAATACTTGAAGGGCGGCAATAATTTCAACGATAAAACCAGAGGAAAACAAATGTTATGTGATTTCGTTTCGATATAGAAAATGGAGGGCTTCGGCCGGAATTTTATACTTAAGAAGACGCCATTTATAATGGCGTCTTCTTATTTAAAAAAAATATTTTCCTTGAAGACGCCACATCAGATGGCGCCTTCAGCAAAAAAAATATTTTTTTATTGAAGGCGACATCTTAGATGGCGCATTTAATAAAAATATTTTCCAGACTTCGAATACGTCATCTCAAGTGGCGACTTCAAATGAAGTCGCCACCTAAGATGGCATCTTACGTTAGTTTAAAATATTTTAAAAGAACGGTTAATTTGTTAAATTATTTTTTTCTATTAATTAATTAAAAACCCCGAAAGATAAGGGTATTTTTCTTGGTTAAAAATGTAAAATTATATTGGTGTAATATCAGACTAAAGCAATTTTTACAAGGGGTTTACACTTTATAAAATAAATATATACTAGTCCTTCCTTCCACGTCATGCGTGCATGTACAATATTTTTTAATACATTAGTGCGCTTATAACAATATTTTTTTTGTTAAATCTATTTTTGGATTTTTTTAGTACGGTTATTGGACGTTGGGTTTAAACTAAAATTGAGGTATCATTATAATTGAAATCACGTTGATTCGTAATTAATACAACAACCCATATGTAAATGGATTTGATATGACCATCCTAATGGGCTTGCTCATAGGAAGTAATCCACTACAGACCCAATATTTATAAGCATTGTGAGGGGTATGATGGTAAGTAAACATTGGTGTCAATGATAGTTTGGTAAATGGAAAATGATATCAAGCATGTCGAACCAAATGTTGATATCAGGCTCTCACGCAATTTTAGCGTTATTAGTGTTAGGATCGAAGTAGTATTTAGAGGAGGGTTGAATAAACATTAACTCAAATTATATTTTTTTACGGTTACAGCAGACTATTAAGTACTGTGGTAGGGTCTCAATTTAAGGCAAGGCAGTGGATAACTAATAAATAGTGTGGAAGGTGTCCACCGGTCTTGTGAATAACTAACTGAAGACAGAAACAAAAGTGCAATAGGGTAAATAACAGAAAGGGGATGACACGATGATTGTTTCTGGAAGTTCGAAGTACAAATGCTTATACGTCTCACATTCTTCTTTTGAAGGAAGGTTACGCTAGAAGACTTTGATTTACACTTTTCAGTATACAACTTACTTAGGCACCCACAAATGATTTTATCAACACTCTCTCAAAATATATAAAATTATGTTTATATGTGAGTGTTCTTGAGCAGTATACTTGAATACTTAGATCTTTAAGATCACGTTGAAGACTCAGATACTGCTCTGCAAAACTTCAGAATATTTCAGTGAATATTTGTGAAGAGTTTTGTTTTGCTTGTTCGCGAGTGTAGAAGATTCAAAGAGTCAGAGAGTTTCTTCAATCTGATTGTTGACGTATACATAGACTCGAAAGTCCAACGACAACTATTCTTCAAATGGAAAGAATTGCATGAAATCAGCTTACTGGTTTACATCCAATTTCCTTTTATCTTTTTTCCAAATCCGTTCACAACGGCTAGGTTATTCTGACGAAATTGGTGGCGCTGATATGGTAGTGCGGCGCTCTGTTATACTATTGCCATAATGAAATTGTTTAAGCTCTTTGTCATGTTGCCCTCTTACGTCTGTTGACTTCTCCTTAGTGACTTGGTCTGTTGGACTGAAGTCAATTAATGTCTTATCAAATGTTTGTTGGTATCTTCCAGAGAACTGGCCAGTGGACTTGCCAGTAGACTTCGATTACTCTGATCCAGTAGATTTTACTTTTCTTATCCAGTAGACTTCTAATCTTCTTATCCAGAAGACTTCTACTATTTGCATCTGGTAGACGATGATTGAAGCAGTAGAATATTTCTTCCGATAGATTTTTGTAGATTTAGTCGGTAGACTTCTCATCAATTATCACCAAAATTTAGAAATATGTCTCGAACAAGTAATAATATAATATACCTTATTGCTCAAGTCACAAATTTTGATTCCCACATAATTAACTTTATATTAAAACTATTTGACTTTGATGAAATCACTTGTTAAGTGGACTTTTACTATTTCTTACCTCGAATTTCATTTTTTTTAAAATGTTATGGGAAAGACAAATTGTCTGTGTTTTTACTATCGAGAGATACTCAGTTAATAAATGAAGGAATAATTAATCTGTCATATTCATAATTACCTTTTTTGTTATATAATAATTACCTAATTTTCTATTTGCTTTATATTAAATATTCCCACCTTTTCTTATATATATATATATATATATATATATATATATATATATATATATATATATATATATATAAGTCTAGTGTTCTGGTGCTTGAATTTAATATTTAAGAAAATATTTTACTTTTTTTTATGAATAAAAATATTTTACTTTAGTTGAACTTCAGGAAGCACATGAATAGAATTACCAAATTGGAGCCTAGAGTTACCTTTCACTATAAATTATTATATTCGGTGGGTTGTCAGTTGTACATGTACTTTTCTACCAAGCTCATGAACTCATTTTATTAAAAAAAATTACATGTACTCCAAGAAGCACATGAAATAGAATTACCAAATTGGAGCCTAGAGTTACCTTTCACAATGCATACAAAAGGACATCGTCATCTATTGAGAATGGTCGTGGTTGATAGGCATGATGACCTTCGATATGGGTTGTTTATGGTTGAGTAGGAAGTGATGTATTATGGGTATATCGATTTATCTCGATGATGAGTATCACGTTTTAAATAACGATATGGAACTTGATGGTTATGGAATGTGGAATATTGATATATGAATAGTTCGATGAAACTTATACTGATTCATATTTACTCAAGAAGTACATTTTATCAATTTCCAATAATCCTTTTTTGTTGTATTACGATTTCGGAAATTAATACGATTTTGATTATTGTGTTGGAGTATGATCACCATGTGTGGGGCTGTTTTCGTGAAACATGTAAAATAGGTACGACGTTGTCTCATGAAGTACGTTCGAGCCCATTGGATAAATTTACTCTCAGAAGCATTGCATTAATCACTGGTAGATGGGGATGTGATTTATGCGAGTAGATTTATATTCATTTATTCATTGCTAGTCTGAGCACCTCGATACCTATATATGGTCTATGTATAGCTGTTGGAGTACCTCTTGTATTTGGTTGCTTTATATGCATTCTATTTCGGAGAGAATGTGCTTTATGAATTGTGTATTTGTGAGTTAATTATGTTGTTACTTATTGATTAAGAAAGATGTGGATTATGATTTGAATATTAGTTAAACCCATTCATTTTGGTGAACAATTGGGTGATGTATTATTATGTTTATTGATTGGGGGTTGAATATGATATATATGTGATTTGTTTTCTTGGTAAGTCCAATTACGGTGAGACTCTGTTCAAATTTTATAACAAATTCATTGTAAATATGAAGTATGAAATGAAAATTTTAAAGAATGGATTTCTATATGTTCATATAACATCATAAATGTTGTCTTGATGAGATGTTGGGGTCCCACATATATAATTGCCACAAGTTGGTGAGATGGCAAAAAAAATTGTAAAATAGGCTTCACCACTGACTAAGGATGCAAAAAATTCAAGATTTAATTTTGATCTTTTAAGTATGTTTTGTATTATTTAGTTATATTTTACAATTGTTTTTCATATAAGATAAATATATTTTATAACTAATTTTCTAAAAATTGAATGATATTTTCGTCAACACTCCATAAAAACATGAACTTCTATCACTCAAGCTCGAATAACTAAAAATTACTCAAATTAAGCTTAAGTTCAGACATTATCTATCTCTCAAATGTGCAAATTATATTTGTTTTTGGATTCAACCCCTAAACAGTAAACACCACTCTAAATAAGTAAATTCATGATTTTTTTAAAAAAATCATTAATTTGAGTTCGTAAACTTTATCATTTCCGACAAATTTATATTGTTAAATGGTATGTTTGATTGTTAACAAAATTTTCAACTCCTTGTTTTTTTACTGTTAAAATGAACACATTTTAGGAATCAATAATTGCTTTTGATAAGATGTCGGTCAAAACATCATGTTTGAGCTATTTTACTGTTTAAGAAAATTGAGTTACATAATTGAGCTATTTTACGGTTTAAAAACTTGAGTTACATAAATAAACAAATTGTAATTTTTTTTTAGCATTGGGAAGGAAAATTGATTGTGTTATATGAATCTCGAAATGAAGACCGTTCCAAGTAATTTGACAAGTGTTTTGGTGTGAGTTATTTTTCCATTTAAAAAAGTGTGAGTTTCATAATTATTATTAACTATATATTTTATTTGACATAGACTGTCAAGCCATTGAATCAAACTTTGATTGGCACAAAGGATCAACAAAATCAGATTCCTTTTTCATCTCTTCCAGGCAAACATTGCAATCACAGCTTCTGCTGCTACTTTGTCTCCCCTTTTCCCTCTGTTAGGCCATCTCACAAAGGGTCAACCCTGCACCATTAAAGCTTCTCTTTTTCTATCTACACTTAAACCTTGCTTTTCTTATCTTTCAGTAAATCTTTAAACGTTGACAGATTTCAAAGAAAAAGTTTAAGTAAATGTATACAGATACTGAGCTACCTTACTTTCAGAACTTCGCCCAAGAAGTTCATCAATTTGATGAGTTTTGCTGCTTACACAAACCCAATGCTTCATTGGTAATTAATCTCTTTTCTTTTTCTTGGCCTACATTAATCTTCTTTTCAAAATTAGAATGATTCAGTTTTCAGGAGTTTTTTCAATTTGCGGTATCTGTATAAACAATTTTTATTTGAGGTTTATGATTTTCATTGGATTTTCTTGAGGTGGGTACTAACTAATCATCTGTTTTTTTGGTGAATGTTAATGGAAATTTACAAGATTTCAGATTTCAAGATCCATTTTTTTGTGGGTTATTAGTGATTTGGTGTTTAGTATATAAACTTTCACAAAAAAATTCGGTTAATGGAAAAGAATTAGGAAAATTAAATGGCTTTCTGTCAGAAGGTTTCTTTCACTAATTTTGTGGTTCTGTGAAATTATTGAAGTGAAATTGTCGGCAAATCCCATCGGATTTATTGTTTGAAAATTAAGTGAAAAATAGTTTCTTTTTTAGTTTCAAAGCTTGAATTTTTTTCTTAAATAATAGTTTTTAGTGGGATTAGAGGCATCATAAACGGAAAGTAATTTGAGTTCTTTATGTGCTAGGATCTATTTATGAAAGAAAAATAAAGAAATAAGAAGAAAGATGTGGAAAGAATATCATAATCATTAGTTCCGTGTTATTCACTGACTGGACCATTCTTCTTTCATTCAAAAAAGACAAAGTAGGGGCTGACCTATCTTTTTATTTTACACAATTTCTTTTTGTTTATTTTGATCTTATAATAGTGTTGTGGATTCACTTTTCATCCCACTTAAGCTGATTAAAGATGGAAAAAGTGGGGAAAAAGGTAGAGATAAGCTAAAGTTCAGTTACCCTTTAATGGTTGTTATTCTACAAACTGTTTTTCATTTCGCTTCAGGGATTTCCATTTATTGGAGTAGCTTTCTTGTTTACCTTAAAAATAGCTATTTTACCTTGTCTTGCGCTTTTCATATTAGCCCTCCATTTTCTGTGTTCGCTCTGTTAATATGGGGGAGTTCGGGAACTGGTTTTACTTCTCTTCGAAAGAGAAAAGGGAAAGGTCAATGTGGGGGGTGAGGCTCGGCCATGCCACAAGATCGGTTGATGCACCACTACTTGGTGATGTTGTTGGATGGAGTGTAAGGGAGAATTTATCGAGCATATAGCTTTTGTGTCTTGGATTTGAGAATGAATTTTGTAAGAGGACAATTGACAACCAAGGAAATGACAAATTCAGAATGTTTTTTTTTTTTTGAATGTTTGAGCTTGTAGGCATTTCTAGGGTCGATAAGGGTACAAGATTCATGTTGATTAAATCGTTGTAGTGATGACTTCATTGGTTCTGGACACTGGGTGGGGGTGCGGGTGTGACACACCATCCCTCTTCTATTTTTTTTTTATACCTGGAGTATACATAGGAAAAATCGAAGTTTTGTTTCCCCTAAAAAAAACTTAAATTTTCATATTAGCCCTCCATGTTCTGTTTTGTCTCTGTCATTATGGGGGAGTTCGGGAACTGGTTTTACTTCTCTTTTGAAAGAGAAAAGGAAAAGGTCAATGTGGGGGGTGAGGCTCGGCCATGCGGCCCATGCCACAAGATCGGTTGGTGCACCACTACTTGGTGATGTTGTTAGATGGAGGGTAAGGGAGAATTTGTGTCTTGGATTTGAGAATTTTGTAAGAGGACAATTTGACAACCAAGGAAATGACAAATTCAGAATGGTTTTTTGAATATTTGGAAAGTAGGTTTTGGTTTTAGAAGGATTTTGTTCTGAAATCGGAAAAAGGTGACTGCCTAGTGATCTATATAATTTTGTTAATGTTTCTTGGCTATGTCTTAAATCATCAATAGGTGAGTACACAGTGGCCATTAACTTTGTTAATGCTTCTTGTCAGTCCGAATTTTTGTATCACTAACATTTCTTGTTTCTAAATCTAACATAGGGCATAACAAGTAGTCTCGTTCAGATGTCAACTATATCCGATTACAACCTCGGAGGAGAAGGGGATCTCTTCAAGGCTCCTGAGCCAGTAATTGAAGAACCAATTATGGGAATCGATCCAATGACCGCTGCCATTTCGATGATTTCTTGTGTGGAAAACATCATATCCCCACAACCTTTGACTGCAATGGATATCGAATCATCCATCAAGAGTGGTCAGCTCCTCAGTGATGTTTTTTACGAATGCAAGAAGGATATTTTAGCCAAGGACGAAGGGAATGAAACGCCTCTACTAACTGATGTTCTATGTATCGAAATTTCTGCTGTGAAGATGGATGAAATCTCCATTGCTGATGGTTCTTTTCAGAAGAGTGTTAGTTCGAGTTGTCTGAGTTCAATGGAGTATGTACATGAAGCTCCATTGAGGCCAAATTTTCTTGATCTTCCTATTATGGACTTTGGAGCTGTTTACGGGATGCGAAGAGCGTACAGTGAAGGAGACATAAAGGTTCAAAATTACTTACTTTCTTGTTTATGTTCTTTACAAGCTACACATGCATACTTGCGATTCCATTCTTCTTTCACTGCACGATAAGGTTGGGTTGTGTCCGAATAGAATCTTGTATTAGCCAGAAGAAAGGATAAAAAGCCCAAGTAATGTCGCTCCGTGTTTGTGTCCTCAACAGGATCAGGCACGGTTCATTGATTCTGAGTTTTTATGACAGACTCTTGGTAACAGTAATATAAACCTCGTACAATCCCCATTGGGGATGCCAACTATTACAAATAGCTACACTTCTGAAGAACGCAAGGAGAAACTTACCAGGTACCGGAGCAAGAAATCCAAGCGAAACTTTGGCAGAAAAATCAAGGTCAGTTTAAAACTACAAGGTTACCTTTTCAAGAGCCACACGTTTATGGAACTTATTGTGTGTTTTATTTCAGTATGCTTGCAGAAAGGCGTTGGCTGACAACCAGCCAAGAATTCGTGGAAGATTTGCGAGGTATGAAGAAATAGAAAGCTCCAAGAATCAGTGACTGTTACCCTCTTATGACCAAGAACATGCGTATAGGTGTGGTAAATCTTAGATGAGGCGGTGGGGGGAAAGCGGCCCATGTGGTAAGCTCTTGATAAACTGGATGATAATCTCATGTAGATGAGGTGCTGTATTAGGTATGTATATTTATTGTTTGTTTAATAATAAAGTAAATAAAATCTTCTGTGATTTAATGAATGTTACGTTATTCAATCCCAAAACTAACTACAAAATTTTTTTTAGTATTTAATCAATTCAAATTGAAACTGCCAAAATTCAGATCCAAATACAATATGTAGTGCAAAGCAATTGGTCCAACTAACGTTATATCATACTTGAGATCATAATTACTAACAGATTATATTTACATGTAAAGAATGTTGACTCCTAGAGAAGAGACTCGCTGCTTCTGAAAACTTCAAATCATTATCCTGTGTCGAGAAGTTCAAGTTTACCAAAGAAAAAAGTATGGCTGATTCCTGCCAAATAGACGACAGTGAAATCCTGGAAAAAAGGGCAATGACTGCATAGGATAGTATCCCTCGTATCAAACCCTGACGTTGTAGAACAGTAAAGGTCTTCTTGTTATAAATGTTACCCTACTTGTCATCATATTCTTCTTCAAGCTCAGGGCGCCACTTATTTACACCTTGCTTTTCTTGGATTTTTTCCCCAAAGTTGTTCTGCTTCCTATGTACATGATTCAATATTGTTCCAGAAAGGACTAGATTGGGTATGTATATTTGGAGGATAGCATTCGTTGATCCACCAGGAAGATGGTCAGCAAAAAAAAAAGCTGGTAAAAATCCAAAATGCACGCTAGAAAGAATACCTCAATCGACGTTATTTCATTGAAATTCTTGGTATTTGGAACACCAAGGCATCGCATTCCATGTTGGTGTCACCACTCCTTGAAATGGCGCTCATAAGCCCTACGGCCCCAATAACTTTGGTTCCCACATATTTCACATTTGAACTCCTGCTAACATGCAAAAATTCATCAGAAAGTAAAAAAAATCTGAAAAATTGTGCGACAGCCAAATATAGTAGTAGCCTGCTCAGAATGCAAACGTGAAAGGCAATTTACCAGGAAAAAAACCACTAGGGGCAAGTCTCACTCTTCGGCCATGTTCCTAAAACCAACTTATTTATTATCAAACCACCAATATCCCACAATTTCAAAGGAAACAAGACTCGGTAGCAAGGAAATTCTAGAAAGGGGTTACAAAGATCAACAAGTTGTTCATCGTCCATTCTTTTCTTTTGCTTTCATGCTTCCACAAGGATGTTATTTTATAGCTTTCCACCTTTCCCACATTTTCTTTTGTTACTTGGTATCTTTGTGATCATTTTTCTTCTAACCTTCTGTTTTCCATGCCCTCTTTTCCATCTTCAAACTGCACAGAGGGGGATGCATCTGCTGGAATAGTTTGATCCTAGTCCTATGGCTCAAATATTCCAAAACTAGCTAAATTTATTATCAGTGCACTCTTCTAGTATACTGAAATATTTTAATAGGAAGTAATAAAGAAGCTGCATAACAGACCACCGGAAAACCATAGCAAGAGGAAAATACCACGACAGATTCATCAAATTCCAACAATTTCCAACAAGAATAGAAGGTTATTTATCTGACCAAGCCCATGAAGCTTATATAACCAGTATGGTGTGTAGGCTTTCCATCCCAACCCATGGGCAATTTTAGGGGATTGTAGATCTGCTGATCCTCATCATCACTTTCAGATTCAGGTTGCAGCTCATCCTGATAGTAAAATTTATAAAAAAATTACATTCACAAATAAACACTAAATAATCCACAGCTTCCCATCAGTAATACTGATCCAAAACAACCTGTAAAAAATTCAGGACGTGACACTCGTGCATAAATCAGTTCGTCCAATTATTTTAAAAGAAAAGAGTCCCTATGTTTTTTAATAATAAGCTAACGAAAGCAGGGAATGATAAAACTCAAGGCATTGCAACGTGTCTTTTATGAGTGCTAGCGCTCAACCAATAAGGGAGCTTCATTAAACAAATTATCATAGCCTAAGGCACTGCCAACTATTGCACTAATAACCTCGGGATGAGTGGTTTTCTTTTTATTTACATTTTGCCCATTTTTTATATTTTATTCAAGTGGCGTCTGGGTTAGCAGAGCTTGAAAATAGCAGTACCTCTTCATGTTCTTGTACAATTTCATCGTATGTCAAAGCATGTTTCTTCTCGATATTTCCTTTTGTTCGCACAATTTGTCTGCAAAGACAAAACTACCAAATAAAATTAAGTCACAGTTTCAGAATGATTACACTTCTGCAGCCTCCAAATCATAAATTTTAATGCAGAAAAAGAATAGGACTGGGTAAAAGTACCAACATTAAAACAGGAATAAGTCGATAACAAATCTAATAAAGAAGGGTGAGAGGATAAAAGGGGTCAGAGACCTTATAAGCTTACCTCATGCAACAGATCGCATAACTTTTTTAATTAGGCTTCCATCAAGGATATCTCTGTAGCATCTTCATTTGGCCACAGGGCAACAGTTCCACCATTTCTGTCTGGTCCAAGCGAGCCCTTAGCAAAATGTTTTCTATCCAACTTCTCAAGGGGTGTATACTGCAATAGAGAATAAAAAATCAACAAGATCAATGACATTGATAAAATTTCAGTATCAGGAGCCATAGTCACAGGTAACTGCTACTATTGAAGTATAGCTCAGTTTGTTCGTTAAATCATTATGAGTGTAAGAAGAGACTTTCTTGAATCAAGTTCGGTTCAAACCCCCTAAGAAGTAAGGTATGCTAAAAGTTGGAAAAGAAAGAAAAAGATTCACATCCATATACCCGTATTTCCTCACATGAACATAAGTACAATGGAAACATGCACAAGTCTATCCACATACATCAAAAAGTGTATTCTCACCTTTGTAAGAAAAATCCTCTCTGCATGTTGTCGCACTGTACCTCCTGTTTTCAATCCAAGGGAAGTCAATGATGGATCTGTGGATGAAAAAAGTTTATCCAATCCTTAGTCCTTACATGTAAGTATGATACTCAATATGTATAATAAATACACTAAACTAAGAATGCAGCAAAAAATTAAAAAATGCTTCCAAAACTTCTAGCAGTACCTCCTTCAACCTCTCAGATCCTACTATCATTAGCTCCTCAACAGTGCCATAATAATCAAGATCAATGATTTGATTCTGTTGCGTAACTTCCTGGCCCTCATTCTCCCATCCTTCAACCAGACCATTACTCCATTTCTCTTCAAAATCAGAAATTACCTGCCAGATATAGAAACAAATAACAACTAAAGCTGAACTCAACCAATGAACAGACTTATCAACAGTGGGGATTTTTTCTCTTTAGTGTTAACATCAAAGTCAGTAAATTAATTATTTAACAAGCTGTTAAATAGAATAGTGTAACATAGTGGGCTCGGTATGTCAGTTTTGAACTGCAATGCAAGGCATAAAAATGCAGTGTAGAACATATAAACATAAAGGACCAAAAGGGAAAGATGATCCATAGTAGATGTAATGACCAACTTTGGAAAATATCCTTTCGAGATCTTGCAAGGGTTCTGTACGCTCGAGAAAATATATGAGATATTCCAGTAGTTTTTGCATATATTCTTTGTATTGCCTGTTAAAAGCAATGAGAAATATATGAGATATTCCAGTACTTTTTGCATATATTCTTTGTATTGCCTGTTAAAAGCAATGAGAAATATTATAGGTGTTTATAATGGATAACATACAATGCTTTATCTCAAGAACAAATGAGGTATAAAACAAATAAAAAAGAATTCCCCAGTTAATGAGTTTATTGTTAGGGGAAATTTCAAAATTAGTCTCACTCACAGGATATGAGTTTAATCACAGAATATGAGTTTAATCAATAGTAGTCTCAAATGTTTATGACAAATCAAATTGGTCTCATATGACGTTTAAGCCAAATCAAAATTAGTCCCACAGAAATTGTTTTTTATCAAAAGTGGTTCCATAATTGGGGCAAACAAAATAATCTAACGAATAAAAAAAACTAGCAAAACCTCCAAGGACCAAATGGTCCTAGTAATCTTTAAAAAAAGTAGAATATATGGAAAAGGCAAAGTAGAGTATCGAGGACATATTTTTTAAAGAAAAAGTAGCAGATGGTAAATCTACCTGGTGACTGGTGAGCTTCAACTTGCGGGGTATGTTCTCTGGTTGGAAAAATAAATCAAGATAACAGAGTACTCAATTTGCTTTCCAAATTTAGAGTTGATGTAGTCATTGCACAATTCATGCAAATACAGGTATCCTCCAAAGGCTTCCTGAACGCAAATCAAAAATTACATCAATGATGGAATAAAAGCAAATCTGCTGATTTACTTGAAAAAATAAGACGAGAATAATAGAAAGTTGTACAAATATAAGCATAATCCTGCTATTACCATGTAAACTAGTGCATTTCGTGTGAATGTGACAGAAAGAGAGTAATAAATAATAACCTCTCCAGTGAACTCAATAACCGGCTCCTCTTTAAGAAGCTGTTCAAAATCATCACTGGTATCAACATATCGAGCAGCAGGATGCCTTCTATGGTACTCACGAATCTGCATTCCACCAGCACAAATCATCAATATCAACCAACAGAAAACAGTAAAGAATTCCAATGGTAATAAAAAAGCACAGAATTTCGCACTTCTTTCAGCCTATCATAAAATGCAATGAAAACATTGACATTGGCTCCAGTGGAACTCTGTCGACCGTGCGCAGCAATCTCATCATTCCCAGCATTGTCATTGTCCTCGTAAATTTTTCTACATACCAAAAGACAAAATTTACCATTAATTGATCATCAAAATAAGTAGACGGAGCTAGAAAATTAAAAAAATTAAGCTTTGTAAAAACAATTTTACGAGCTTGTGAGTGGTTGAACAGATTTGCTCAATCATGTTGCGAACTCGGTGGCTTTCGTAGAGACGGTCCTTGCTCGTCGGCGGCTCGGTTTGGAGATCCTTCACAGTGACCCGTTCGAGTCGCTCGACTTCCTCGTGCGACGTACGTGTCACCTCCAATAGCGTCGAAGACATCCTCCGAAACGCTATCTTCTTGTTGCCTCTGAATTTTTCAGTGATGCTCGGGACCTAGGGTTTTATTATTTGTAGAGGTTTAGGGGAGGAAGAAAACAAGCGACGGTCTGTGAACTGGGGATTTGGAAGGATCTATTTGCATGGAATGGAGTCATGTGTGTTTTTAAGAATACCATATATATAAGTTGGGAAGAGGAACCTCTTCCCCTCTTTCCCTTCTTTTTTCTTTTTTTTTGTTATTTTCTTTTTTTTTTGTTATTTATTATTTGTTCAATAGGTTATTGCCCTATCCTTTTTTCCCTTTTTTTTGTTATTTACTTTTTTTTTTTTATTATTTGTTCAATAGGTTATTATTTCTGTGATATTCGGCCATCGTTTTTTTATTTTTTAAAATTATTTTATTTCCTTTTTCTTTTAGTTTTTCATTTATTTTTGTATTTTTATAAAATATTCGGCATGATAAATTTCTGATAGATTGAAGGTCGTCGATTTTGCTTGTTTATATACATTTTGATTTTTTGCTTACCTACAACCTATTGTTGATATATGGTATTACCTTTGTTCAAATATTCCCTTAATGTATAAGGAGATTATATCAAAACCCTTGACCCAATAGTGCATCCCTCTTATCTCAATTTTTAAAATTTAAAATGTTTTCTTTTTTTTTTTTATTTAGAAAAAGCCTTGTTGATTTTGTCAAGTGTGAATTAAAAAAAACAGATAGTTTAAAATAGATTTTTGTCGTGGCAAACTTTAATATTACTTTTTTATGTGAACTTATTTTAAAAAAAAAAAGAGTTAAAAATAAGTTTTCGTTGTGGCAAACTTTAATAATAATTTTTTATAAAATATTCAGCATAATGAATTTTTGGTAGATTACAGGTCGTCAGTTTTGCTTGTTTGTATACATTTTGAGTTTTGGCTTACCTACGACACGTTGCTAATATGTGATTGTTCTCGGTTACCTTTGTTATGATGTTTGGCATCAAAAATTCCCTTAATGTACAAGGAGATTATATCAAAAAAATTAGAAAATATTAAATTATGATGATTATATATTACTTGTTTGATAATAATTTGGGACGTCACATTTACATTCATTTTGTCAGAAAGTATATAAATAATTATAAAAGTAAGATGATTAATTAATCATGAGGCCATAGCAAGTAATATAAGAGCAATATCCTAAAATAACAATGCAACTACAACAATGAATATAAACTATAATTCCTCTTATAAGATGTTCGCTACTGCTATGAGAAACCGAACACATATTTGCATTATGAAATGAACTATCGTCATTTTGAAAACTCTTGCGAAAACTTTTGATTGTTTTTTTGGAGTTCATTGAGATTTACTTTTATTGTGATATCTGATGTCATCTAATACTGTTTCGTAGATGACTTTTGTTTAGAGAGTCTATTGGGCCTACAAGGATATCATATGACAACTCTTGCTATGGTGTGCTGTTGGGGAAGACTTTTGTTTACTCCAACCTATTTGATTTTATACACGTACGATTTTGTATGTTCAATGCTTATGAACCATCTTTTTATTCTCTAGAACTGTCTGTTGAACTTGTGTCGACGCTTTATTGGACATATATACCAGATTATAAGCTCACTGGCACCACGCCTTGCGTGGTGCCAAATTAACTAGTATTATTATATGGAGAAGGCGTGGTGCCAAATTAACTAGTATTATTATATGGAGGGGAGTTTTAATACCCTTTTATTAGGGGAGTACGTGAGTGTGTTTGAGTGGATAGGCATAAAAAAATCACACAATCCGTTATTTATGGGTTGTTAAATTGTCAAATCGTAACCGCGCAACAAATATACAAAATCGTGCGGTTCGGGTGAGTGCGAGTGCGGGCGGTTAGCCGATCAAATAGAAATCAATTACAATTAATATATTTTTACAAGTTCTTAAACTATGGTATTTATTATCGATAATAATAAAACAAAATTGAAATTAAATAAATTGATAGAGCAATATAAAATAATAAAAACTTAAAATCATGCGAGCAAAATATTATATGAATCTTAATTATCAAATCCTTTGCAATTTGAAATCAATATAGTTAAAATGATAGATCATCAATCATATCAACGTCATCCTGAAAATTATATATATCTAAATCATGTATTAAAACTGAAACTGAAAAAGTTATCTCAAAATACTAAAGAAAAAATTATAATAAATTAAAGTATCAAAATCTTCCATCATCAAATTGTAATATCAATAACTTTAAACATTTACTTTAAAACGATAATTCCTAAGTCGAAAAAATAGAAATAAAAACATTTCTTCTTACTAAAATTAAAATATGCACATGTAATTGGTTTGTATTCAAAAGGTACTCATTTTGTACCTATTATACAAACGAGTACTTTCTGAAACACATGTAAGTATATATTAAATATAAAATATGCACATTTTAAATAATAATCAAGTACTTTTAAAATTTATAATGTGTAACAAAAGAATCTAAGAATTTCCCTATTTTAGAAGGTCACACACCTTATACAATATATTATGTTGAATGATGCATGTGAAATTTAAAAATAGTTAAGTGCTCAGTTGAGGATGTCAAAAAAGGACGTCAACATATTCATTAATACAACATTAATGGTTGACGGTTCAAGTTATTAAGAGTCAAGACACACTCAATGACCAATAAATGTTACAACAATCATCTAATTTAAATCTTTTCATTGTAATTACCCTTTTAAAAAAAATTATAACTAATATAACTTAATTAACAGACACGACCAAATCAAATATAAAACAAAAAATAAAAGATAAAACCAAAAATATATCTTACCAGTTATACATATTACTTCAAATTAACATAAAGTTTAACAGACGCAGCCAAATAAAAGATAAAACAAAAAATATATCTTACCAGATTCGAAAGCATATAAATAAATGCATGTAATTGAAATCATCTTAATATCACTCATACTAATACCAAATGTATATTACTTCAATTAGCATAAAGTTTAACAAACATGTCTGTTGGAATCGAAGAGGGGGGGTGAATGAGATTCCTTGGCTACTTTAGCGTTTTAAAATGAGTTTGAAAAATAAAATAGTTTTGCGCTTGCGGAAGCCTTGAGTCAATATAAATAAAAAAAAACAAAATAAATAAATGCGTAAAGGAATAAAAGTAATAAAAGAGACAAGGATTTGTTATAGAAGTTCGGCGATGAATCGCCTACGTCTCCTCTTCCCGGTTAGATAACCTCCAACCGATGTTCCACTAGAACAATTGGTCTTGGCCTTGAGGGCTCCAAGTTAGCCACACAACAACTCTTCCCGAGTTTACAAAGCTATTCCCGAGCACACTACTCTTCCCGAGTACACAAGCTCTTCCCGAGCACAATACTCTTCCCGAGTACACAAAGCTCTTCCCGAGCTACCAACACTCTTCACGAGTCTTCTTGGCCTTAAGGGCTCCAAGGATAGCCACAACGCATGCACCAACTTCACTTGTTGGCGACTTTACAATTTTCCAACTTGTTTTGGTGTTGGAGGACCTTTACAATAAATCAAATCAAAAACACCTTGACGGTGTAATCACACGAAGAAAACAAGACTCTGACAAAAGAATGAATTACAAGCTCCAATACAACAACAATGTATGAAGATTGCAATGCAATTTGAAATTATAATTGGCAAAGCTTTGTAGAAGTTTATAGGCTTGTTCCTTAGCTCCAAAATGCTCCAAATCATCCATATTTATAGTGTAGGAGGCCCCCTAGGCTCCTACTAGCCGTTGCTACACAAAAGGCTGAAATCACTCGTCGATCACCTCAGACATCGCCTCAGGCGATCTCCATCGCCGCGCTCCAACGGTCAGCATAAATCACGCATCGCCTCAGGCGATCCAAATTAAATTCCAATGTCGTAGCCCCAGCAGCCTAAAATCTTGCATCGCCTCAAACGAACTCCACATCGCCTCAGGCGTTCAGCGCATCGCCTGGGGCGATCTGTGCCAGAACATGCACACATCATTTTCTTCATTCCAATCCACTTTTAATCACTTAATCTGCACACTAAGTAGATATATTAGTATAACAAACACAAGTTTTGTTGATCATCAAAACTCAAAGATTGACCGGGATAATTTAACGCATTAAACGCAACCATGAGTTTAAGGCTCAACAATGTCCATATTAATTTTAGCCAAAAACCTTTTAAATTGTACAATTAACCCCCAAAAGTATCATTTCTGTGTCGGACACGCCCAACAGCCATGGTTTTAAACTCAACAATTGAGTACTTTGTTTACATAAACCGAGTATATGTCAAATGTAAATTAGATATTTTTTCCATACAAACCAAGTACTATGAAAATATCATCCCATGTTTGGCCACAATTGAGATCACCGTGCTTTTAAACTAACAAAGTGGCTACCCCCTGAACATAACCCGAGTATATGTCAAGTTTATAATAGTTACTTTCAATACAAACCAAGTACTATGAAATTATCTTTTCTTGTTGGGCAATAATTTAGACATGCTTTTCGAAACACACGGCGAGTACTTCGTGTACATAAACAGAGTATATGTCAAGTGTAAAATATGTAATTCTTCAATACAAACCAAGTACGGTGAAATTATCTTCCCGTGTTTGGCAACAATTTTGACCTACTTCTCGAAACACACACCAAGTACTTCGTGTACATGAACCTGGTATGTGTTAACGACAACATAAGTACATTTTAAATATGAACCAAGTACTTTCTGATTATCATCCTTGTTTGGCCCCAACTGAGACTACTACTGCTTTTAAACACATGAAACTAGTATATTTTAAACACAAAGTCAGTATTTATTAAAGACAACATAAATACATTTTAAATAGTAACAAAGTACTTTCCGACTATCATCATTGTTTGGCCTTGACTATTACTGCTTTTCAGTGCAAAAAATGAATACTTTTGAAACACAAAGTGAGTATATATGTTAAACACGATATATGTACATTTTGAATATGAACCAGGTACTTTCCGACTATCATCGTTGTTTGGCCCCGACTGCTACCGGTTTTCAGCGCAAAAAATGAGTATTTTTTGGAACGCAAAGTGAATATATGTTAAACACGATATAAGTACATTTTAAATACGAATCAAGTACTTTCCAACTATATACTACTGCCTTTCAGCGTAAAAAACGAGTACTTTTGGAACACAATGAGTATATGTTAAACACGATATAAGTACATTTTAAATATGAACCAAGTACTTTCTGACTATTATCGTTGTTTGGCCCCGACTGAGACTACTACCGCTTTTCAGCTCAAAAAATGAGTATTTTTGGAACACAAAGTGAGTATATGTTTAAACATGATATACGTACATTTTAAATACGAACCAAGCACTTTCCCACTATATACTACTGCTTTTCAGGGCAAAAAAATGAGTACTTTTGGAACACAAAGTGTATGTTAAACAATATATAAGTACATTTTAAATATGAATCAAGTACTTTCCAATTATCTCACACTTTATAGCATTTTATCATACACTTTATGTGCATTCATATGAAATTCCAGTTAAACTGTCAGTCAGAAACAACAATGCCAAGTCTTCGTAGAAATCCATCAGGCAGAACAACCATGCCAAGTCTCACGCAACATGCTTTAAAAGTATACACTTTCTGACCCACTTACCCCAATTTCACATGTAAAAAATTTCATCACCCCAGTTCCTTTAATCATTCAAAGTTCACACATTACACCCCACGTTTAATTATATCATCATATCATTTAAAAGTAAAACATGTTCATCACCCGCAATGGACATAGACGATAAGTTACATTTACCATTACCATCAGATAACGAGAAACAAAAAGGGATTAAATAAATCATGTGAGAAGCTTTTTTCTTGATTGAATCTACATGACTTGGCTGGTTTTTCGGATGACATATCGATAAGCAGCGACCTTTCGCTTCCTAGAAGCACTGTTATCGACATAAATAACCATTTTCGGCTTCTTTGGTGGCTTATAAGTTGTGAATTGGCTCTTCATTGGCCAAGACCAGCCGTTGTTTTTCCATCGCGATGATGCAGCTGCCTTCCGCATGTGGTAAAAGATGTTAAAAATCGGATAAAAAACTGGTAAGAATTTAAATTGAAAGCCTGAAAAGTTTCATGAATGGTGTTGAGATGCACAGTCAAAGCGTGGTTCAGGTCCTCTCTTGTTGCTTCCCCCATCTTCATTGTGTATTTTTGGCAATTATCCACAATGGTTAAATAATGAGTTTCTAATTATTAATAAGGGCAATTTGATATTTTTATGGGGTTAGGGAGCTGCAACGAATCAATAAACTATTTCAGGGAGTGGAATTAGTTTTTTCCTGACATAGACACTGAACACAAAATTTAATGTTGAGCTAGTGATTTTCTCTCAATTTACCGACAAAACTAAGTATTTAATTTTAATAAATTAATTACAAATATCTACTGATTATTTTTTTAAAAAAATTATTAAATGTAAAAGTCACATCGCTTTCTTTTACGTACTTTTTTGTTTGGAGTCATGAATTTAATTTTTATATAATTTTTTTTCAAACTATTTTCTGATCTTGATTTTATCATATGCTAATTTAATCAATTTTTAATCATATTTTAAATCATTGAATTGTTTATTTTTAAAATTTTAATAATATCATAAAGAATCTACTTCCTATAGGTACCCTGAGAATAAGAAAATTATTCGATGCATCGGATGTGAGAAACAACAACATATATACATATCTATACATACTAATGTTATAATGTATGTATGTTGGTGTTTTCTTAATACCGAATAAAAATCTAGAAAGAGGGACCACCCTCTAAGTATTCCTCAATGATCGAAAATATTTAAAAAGCAGTTCTATTAATATTTTAAATATTTAATAGATTTAACTAGCAGTGAATTCAAAAAATTTTATCATTTAATAACATAAATGTGATATTCAGAAAGGAATCGTGCTGGTATTATGAATACCAATTTTACATGCTTCAATATCAATTCAATTAAAATGTAGTTTTCAAATAAATTTTTTCTGCATTAATAAAATTCTTAATTGTTTATATTAAAATGGAAAAAAGAAAGTTCGGAAATTTTGAAAAAAGAACAAATAATTAAACACGTGTAACAGAACGCAGAGTCTTGGGGATTATTGCAATACTTTTTTCTATGTTTTTCAAAAGCCCCCGTAAATCTGAATCTGCAAACATGACTCTTGGATCCCCCCAAACAGCCATGAAAAAGATGATCTAAAATTTGGAATTGATGAGCCAAAGGAGTGGGTAAAACTTGAGTAATGTGGAAGTTTACACAAGATGCAGATGAAGAACAGCAAGATTACTTGCTGGGAGGGACTGAGGGCCTCTGCTCTCTCTCCCCAATGCAGGTATAATCACGAATTCATGTTCTAATCGCTCAGAATGAGTAGAAAGATTGAATTTTTTCATGTGGGTCTTAATTTTTTTTTACCTTTTTTGTTTACTTTTTGGATTCAAATGAGCAGAGGGTTTATGGGTTTGCTGCTTTTTTGCTAGCTGGCCTTGTTTGTATGTTCCTGGTATGAAATCCCTCTGAAATTTTGAATCTTTATAGAAATTATTATCGATTTCTACTGTAGAATTTGCAATATTATGAGTAAGAGTTGAATACGATTCTCGAAAGTATTTATGGTGTTTCTATGCAGTCACTGATCGTGTTTGTAAAGCCCATCAAATTTGCTTTATTATTCACCTTTGGCAACGTGCTGGCTATTGGAAGGTAAATCGCTCGGATATGCTATTTAATTTGATATATTGTATTTTTATGTTGCTTTTGGAATATGCATTTGTAGAAATTAAAGTCAGCTCAGATCATGAATGTGAAATTTCGGATTCAGCAGAACCGAACAGTGATTGAGATATGGGGCAACTCATTAGATATTTGGGTAAAAGAACTTGCATTCCTGAAAATTTACACCGATAATTTCAAAACTTTCTCCCAAAAATAGTAGTTTGTGTGCTGGTGGACGTTAGTATTCCGGGCAGCATGCTTTTTTTATTTATATTTTTTTGGGGAGGGGGAGGACTCGAACGCGAGACCTGTTAATATTGGGAAATAGATGACAACCACTAGGCCAAGGTCTTGTTGTCAAGCAGAGTTATTAACATTCATTTAGACATGCAGAGTGCTTTTGTATATTGGCAATTCCCTTCAATTTTCCTGGACTTTTGTATTTATATTTGCTTTCTTGAGTTTCTATTTTGGATGTACATTCGCAGCACGACTCTCCTCATTGGGCCTGTGCAACAGCTAAGAATGATGCTTGATCCTGTCCGAGTATGTGCAACATCAATTTACATCGGTTGCGTCGTTGTGGCTCTCATTTGTGCTCTGTTGGTAAGTTTATCGTATTAATTGTGCAGTTGTTCAGACCTCTCAAGATTTTGTATAAAATTTTCGTAATGAAAACTGTTATCCATTTCTTTGAAATCGCATTGTTCGGTTATGCATTTTCTTTGAACGAACTTATTTTACCAGAATTTCTTAGAGATGAAGGTGCATAAACTCGTCACGCTTCTATTTTAAATGTGTTTGACGTACTTTGTTAAGCGAAGTGATTTTTATCCCAACTCTCTTCAGTCTGTTGACCTACCTACTCGTAATTAAGAAAGATATTAAACATGAAATCTTTTTTATTTGAATGTAGCAATTATAGCATCTGGATATATTTTTATTGGCAATTCATGTTCAAAATTTGCAGATACACAGCAAGATTCTTACACTCATTGCCATCATATGTGAAATAGGTGCTCTTATTTGGTAAGTAAGATAAAACATTCATTCCATCTTTGCATTTTCCTGCAGTTGAATTAACTCTTAGGATTAATCTCTGAGTTCTCTTTCGTACGGTGGTTTCACTGCTTATCACTTTTAAGAACCAACTAGTTTCTTCATTCCAAAGCTGATCTTTCGTAAAAGTTACTTTTAACAAAACATTATTAAAGATTATGTTTCACGGTTAGACCCGACAAGATTCCTTGAAGATATCTTGTTTTAACTTACCGTCAACACTTTGCGTTCTCACAACCGTCATTGGATATTTCAGGTACAGTTTGAGTTACATTCCTTTTGCTCGTAGGATGGTTTCTCAAGTGACCATCCGTCTCTTTGACACTGAGATATAGATGACTCGATGTAAGACAATGTTCTTGGTCATTTTCATGTGAAGCACCAGCTTTAGACGATTCCTGCCCTTCCTTAATGTACCGAAATTCCTTTTTTTGATTCTTTTTCATCATCATGTTTCGGTATTCGAGTTTGGTTTATGAGACTGCTGATTTTGATGATTTCAAACATATTACAAACTACAAAGTTTGATTTTCAACAATGAAAAAGCAATCATCTTGAAAGATTGTTTCAATCCTGCGTTTCTGCTATATATCCTGCTACTACATATTTACAAGATTAAAAAAGCAATCATCTTTTCCATTTAAGCTTTTTTGTTCATGCCATCTCCGGTGCTTATTTCTAAATCTTCTTTACCAAATTCAGACCAACATAAATTTTTATTGTTGCCTGAAGGAACATATTAAAGTATAGAACTATTGTTTTTCACTAATATCAGTTTGAGCTTCTGGAAAGTGAGTTCTAAGCTGTAATGGATTATTGTTATGCATATTTGTGACAGTGGTAAGTAACTCGTGGTTTCACTACATGAGACAGATGAGAATCGGAGTCGACGCCGACATCGACATCGACTTTATTATGGTACAGTGGAAAATTACCCAACGAGTACGTGTTTAACGAATCACGCCCACCTACCATTGCTAGACAGCAAGTGCCCAAATCTTGGTCTCAACCACCAAAAAAATGGAATTGCCAGCAAACTCTTTCAGGTTGTGTTACACATCCTTACCAAAAATAAGAACATGTATAAAAAGATAAACAAACAAAAAAAAAAAACAATATAAGTTTCCCACGACTTTGGAGGACCCTAGATGGATGCATACATGGCCAAAATTTTGATATGGTTAACTTGCTTTTGCTTTTGGCAAAGAATTTTGTCGAGAAATGTGAAAAATAGAGAATTTATATTTGGTTTGTTCTAAGAAATTTGTTAGTGCATGAAAAAAGACCTTGTAGTAAAGTCAAGATCCAATAATAATGTGATTAAGTTCCTAAGTTGTTGACCAATAAAAGATTAATGAGGTATTGAAAATAAGAATTATTAGCAGTTCGAGAAGGTATACTCATCGCTCGCTTACATCAGTGGTATTATTGAATCCGACGCAGTTAATGTAGTTCAGGCAATTCGCCATCCCAACCCATGGAATGCAGGCATTTTTGTACTCATGGTACGAAGACAAAGCTAATACAGTTGAACATACACTTAACTCTCATGTATGTAGCTTATGTTTGGTTCATAGCCGAACTCAGTTGACTCCTGCCTTTTCTTTTTGCATAAGGATGTACTTAACGATATTGATGCTATGGCTTAAATATATTTCAATTAAACTTTAAAAAAAACTTAAAAAAATCCTCCAATATTTTCCAACCACCAGCCATTTTATTTATCAAACACGATTTTTAAGTAATAAAATTTCCTAGTATTTTTCGTTCTCAATTTTTATATCATTACACAATTTTTTCCTATGCCTATTATTATTATTTTTATTTAGAGATGAATTTTACCTCTCCATATTATTTTTTAAAAAAAATTAAATTTTGAGCAACAAAGAAATATTTTCAGTTAAATAACATAACACCATAAGTAGAAGACAATTTCAAAGATTCAAAGTATCACCAGAACCTTAACTTATTATGCTAAAAAAATTAAATTGGAATGAGAAAAACTTATTTTTATAATAAAAAAATAACTCTTGAAATTAATTAAAAACTTTTCTTTCCAATTGCCACGATGGTCGATGGTCCACGGAATAACATGGACGGCACACGTGTTTTTCTTATTACCACTGACCCTTCGAGAACAGAAAGGGAAGCCAAGTGTCCATTTGCCACTCGACTTTGTCTTTGTGCAGTGTCCAATTGAAATCTTCGGAAAACATAATTTAACTAGCGGCGTAGGAACCGACTCGCCATCGTAACGATGTTTATTATTGTCATATTATCTTATATAGGAGTTAGAGATCTTTTAATCCATCCATGAAAATATTTTTTTTATAGGGAAACAACAATTGCCAACGCAGTTTCAGAAATTATTTTCAATAAATTTCATAAGAGAATAATATTGTATTCGTCTAGAAGAAAAACAAAAATTACGTTCGCTCGCTTGCTGGAAAGATTGATGATGGAGAAAGGTGAGTGGGCTATTGGATCGAGCACCTGCAAGAGTTGGCCAAAAACTTGACTTTACTACACAAGTGAGAAAAACTCTTTCTATCTTATTAGTCAAGCGCGCTACCCCTTAGGCCTCTGGCGCGCACAACAACCAAGAGTTAGCCGTCCATAAAGTATAAAAGAGCATAAGTGTTCCAGATACTCGAATAAATATCCGACGAAGTAGAACCATCTCTGGGGAAAAAATGATAGTACAAAAAAATTAATATTTTATTCAAATAGGTCCAAATTCAAAATGTAAAATCAATTGAGTGTTTTATTTTGACTCTTATATCCCTCGATGGTTTAATAAATTACATTATACTCCCTTGATTTTTTTTTTGATAACAAAGAGGTCTCTTGTAATATTATATTATCTATTCCATCCTTATATTTATAAGAAGATGAATTTTAAACCCCTTCTTTTACGAGTCCACTCATTTTTGAAGCATTAACACAAAATGGTATCAGAGTCTAGGCTTATTCCAGAAATATTAAAATAATATTTTGAATATTAATATTATCTCAAATGGAGGAGACAATACACAAGATTCCGAACGAATGTTCGAGGTGTAACTCATACATGTGGTACTTCCAAAAATTGAAAACACTAAATAAAAAGCATATGGCAAAATCTCAACGCTTTAACCATAAGTGTAAATTATTACGAGGAACACATTTATGCCTACCTGGCATAAACCATTACAAGAAACTGGAGAGGATAGCTAAGCGACTTCATCAAGTGAACCTCAAACTACAGTTGCAGTTAGCCGAATTTCAGGAAACGATCATCCTAGACATGGAGACGTTATTCCAGATCCCAACGATCCAACAGGGTCCGGACCAGACGATTAGGATCGGAGAACCAACCTTTCGAGAAATCGAGTCGGATACTTCTAAGATGTCCCAGGATCTTAGAGAGATTCAGAAGACAATGCAACGATATGGATATTTACAATATCATGTCCCTGCACATATCCATAAGATTCAAAGTCAGATGGAGATCATGATTAAACATCGGGAGGAAATTCTTGAAAACCTTCGAGATGTTCAAACCCGAGTTAAGGAGTTGGAGTCACGACCAAACTCTTCAGGAAGAAGGAAAGGAGGGTGGTTACCACCGTCCTATGGAACAGAACCCATTTTACATAAAAAGGGAAACGGAAGAGGTCTGAAGGCCTTTGACGGAGACTGAAAAATTGATTGCAGTCCTACGTAAAGATCCAATACTTCCTACAAGGTAATGGAAAGAATCAACCTGGAAGATTTACATGATCTTGCTGATTCGTTTGCGAAATTGAATCTCGTAGATTTTAATACAAATCAAGTTGGCGAAATTCCTCAACTTCCACCACAGGAAAGTTTTGGGTCACACAATCCACCATCCGATGGAGATAAAAAATGTCCCCATCAAGAATATTTTACTTCTGGAGCAACTTTAGACCCCCAGTTGGAACAAGACATCGTTCCCGCAGGCCAGACATGCATCAAATGCCTTACAAGAAATCTTAGTTAGATCTGATACATCCATACAGACTTATGCTCAACATGGATATCTTGGAATTTAAAAATCGAGAAGTTCTTATTGATGAATGAGCTTCAGCAATGAGAATCGCAGTAGGAACGCTTGATCTAAGCAAATAAGGATTCGTTTACTCCTTAATATAAGTATTGAAGGATCAGCCAAAATTGCCTTGGAACTCTCAGACCCAGGTACCAAGGAAAAATTTCTAGCCGGAGAGTCCCTGAAAGAAATTGTGGACAAAAGCTAAATTTTTTAAAATATATTTCATTGGATTTGGTTAGTTCGAAGGAATGGAGCAAGAGAAGACGAAAAAATATAGACAAGCTCTATATAGCCTGGAACTACATGATATCTGTTATGTAGACGAGTACATCAAACTCTTCCCAGAGTATTTATGGAAGGCAAAGATGATAGAAAAATATGCAGCCGAGCTGTTCTTTGCCAAAATACCGAGTCCATGGAGAAAAATGCTTATTCGGGAATATACACCACAAGAAATAGAGACGGTGGCCAGGAGAATGTCATTTCTTAAAATGAAGCTTGTGGAGTGGTGCTATCAAGCGAAACTCCAAAAGAATTACAAGAAGCTTATAGGAATCAACAAAACACTTCCTCTTTGCTGTATGAGGAATGATATCCCTACAATCATTGGAAACTACCCCAAAGGCGGAAGATGAAAAAACACAGAAATCATCCGTATGCCCGAGGAAGTAGTTCGAGAATAAGTAGGTCTTCATGGAGACCTAGAAAATTATGGTCAAAGCAAAAAGCCCGAAGTTACAGATCATGACAAATATCGGGGCCAACAAGGAGTTGAACCTCGTCAACGGGTTCTAATCAAGCAAGTTCTAGCATATCCCCGATGAAGAGGACTTTCAGACGCACTCATACTCACGTGAATGAAAGTTTTAAAGATTGTAACTGCTGGACATGCGAAGCAAGATGACATATATCTACATATTGTCCAGAAAACCAAAACCGAGGAGTAAGGCAGTTCGAGCATACCAAGGAGTTCGAGGATGCTGTTTATTTCCAGGATTTGGTGCAGGTGTATCAGTTTGAGGATATTCCCTCAGATGAAATCATCTACGAAGAAGAAATCTATTATGATAATGGAGGTGAATCCAGTTCAGAATCAGAGTGAATGAGAGTTTCTTCAACACATGATCATAGAAGAGCCGTCAGGATTTTTCTCACATACCACTGTTTCTCATAAAACTCTTATGAGGATCATGAAGAGCCAAAACATCAAATGTGCAATGGATTTACAATTGGAGCAATGAAAAAAGCCATGGATATGATTGGCCTTCGAAGCATTAAGCATCTGATTATCCATAAGGTGACAACATACGAATTTGCGATACCGATGGAATTTACGGGAAACCAAATTCAGGAGATTAAGAATAAGGTGAAAAGAGAAGTTGCTAACAAACTCTTATGGATTCATATCGGAGCTATTAAAGTCATCATCAAAGCAACTTTCAAGGCAAGAATTGATTCGCCACTCAAAATGGCAATTTTTTGACAAGATAATCCCAAACCTCAAAGACTCATGTATTTTTTCAATGGACTTTATTCTTAACTATCTTGGTGAAATCTTTTTTTATAATTTCAAAATTGTCTCTCATGTTATATTATGCCATTTTTTTATATTTCAAGAATACCCTCACATACAAAACAAAATCTATCAATCTAAAAGAAAAAACACAAGCTTCATTGATAATTTAAAAATATAAACAATTTAAATAAATAAAAACCCAAAAATATTATATTTTATAATTCAAATAAATAAAATACAAAAAAATTACTAACAAATAAAGTATTTTTTATAAATATTTATTATAATAAAAAAATATTATATAAAATAATCAATTATATATACAAACATTACGTGTAAGGATCGTATTATAACTAACAAACAAACAAAAGCAATGAGTGGAAATAGCAAGTGTGTACGGACCCTAATCCTTAAGTGCGGAATAAAGGCATAATAGAGCTAGACAAATGATCAGAGTATAAGAAACAAGTTGAGTGTCCTGTCCTTTCATCTACCAAAGATGCTCGAGAAGCTCACTGTCTCAACCCGTTCAAGCCCATCTATCATGCCAAAAAGGTACCTACAAGGACAACCCCCAAACATGAGCAATAATAATCATTCATATTCAACACAATATGAAGATAAAGCGTAAATGCATAATCAATATAAAACACTTCCTGTTTTCCCATGCATTTCAAACGCTTCCCGTTTGGTTGTCCCTGTACCATAACTCATGCGTATAATCACCAGATTATTTTTCATGGCCACAACATGTCATGACATTATATACCATCTCAACTGTACCATATATTGGTCACCATTCCCTAGTCTGTCCATCACAGTGTATTTTAATGCCCCTCGCTTATATTCATATGGGCGGCATAGGATAACCTCGCTACAATGGACATGCGGCGCTCCCACCCCTCGCTTCACAGAGAGCGGCAAATACCCTTTCCTCGCCCCATATGATAACCACGCTCAAATGTGACATGCGGCGCTCCCACCCCTCGCTTCACATTTGGCGGAACCAATACAAAAAGCGGCAAGCATTAAAATCATCAAAGGATGACCACGACTCATGGGATGTGCATCCAATAATCATAATATGCATCTAACATCAATATGCATAAATTACCATGTATATGCATCCACTATGCAATACCTCATATGTCATAAATCAACATGTATATGCATCCACTATGCAATACCACATATATACCCGCATCCACAATGCATAAACAATGAGTATATAAAATACATGTTACCGTTGGGTGCTCGTACGTCCACTACGTACCTTTCCAAAATGTGGAATGTGGTTGGACCTCAATTCCTTGGCTGCGTTGCCACCTGGGTTGGTTCTACATATTCACAAATACCAAATGAGGCTATCTGCCAAAAACTGATCAGCAACGACGTTTCTTCCAGTGGGTGTCGAGACAAGGAGAGGCGTGGGCAAAGAAGACGTGCGCATATGGTGTCTTTCCACAAATCCCACAGACACAAAGGAATGGGAGGCACCTGTATCTATCAAAACAAAAGCAGGGTACGTAAATAAATGACACGTACCGGCAATCACCTCCTCTGGAGCTGCCTGAGCCTGCTCCCTGGTCAGTGCATATACTTGTCCCTGGGGTGGTCCCACTGTCTGACCTCCCGATGGACGAGGCCCAAACTGCTGCCTCTGCTGCACTGTCCTGTCCTCAAACCTTGGCCTGTTGCCTTGATACTCTGACTGGCCTCCCCTGGTGGGACAATATCGAGCAATGTGGCCCATCCTGCCACATACATAACATGCAGGACACTTATTTGAAGAATGCGGCCCTCCACAATTGTTGCACTTAGGCTCTCCCGGCCTATCCCCCTGTGAAGATCCTCGATTGGCCGCCCAATTTCCCTTCTTGTTATCCTGCTTCTGTCCAAAGTATTTCTTCCCACCATACCGTGAAGATGAAGAGGCACCACGGGGTTTAAATGACTCACCCCGAGGCCTCAAACTGTCACTAGTCTGCCTCTGTTGCGGTACCGGTGGTGGCATGGCAATGCTTCCCATAATATTTACCCAACATGCACCACATGCACCCTGAAATGCAACCCCGGGTCACCCTGTCCATATGACCATGCATTTTCCATAAGGTAAATAAATCCCAACACATAATCAATTACCACATAATTAATCATGTAAACACAATTAAAGCCCAATAGCAATTAACCATTTCGGGGATGTCACAAAGTGATTTTGACTTCTCACTGTTGAATTGTCAATATCTATGTAAAGTAAAACTGTAATGTAAAATCAAGATACTGCGTGGTTGTTGGCCGTTATAGCCTTTTGATTTTTTTTTGACAGCTCCCGAGAATTACCGTTAGTTAACGGATTTCGATGTCAGGGCAATTTTGAGGTCACAACTTACATGTACCAACAACACATCTACACTAGGTTATAATGACCACATTTTGGCTAGTTCATAAAGCACCATTTTATGGGGTAGATCCACCATATATTGAGAATATTTCTCATTAGAATATTCTCAATGTGTGTTGGATCTACCCCATGAAATGATTTCCTATGAGGTAGGTAAAACAAAAACGACTATAACCGTCAGAGTAGAATTATTGTTAGGATGAATGTACTTGAAGGGTGATGGGGTAGTTGTCCGTTTATCCTTTTTTTTTTGGTGATCCTAAAAGACTTTAGGTATTATTCCTTAAAATTATATTTTTATACCTGTAATTTTTTTTTTTTTACTTTCAATTTTTCATGTTATTATTTTTTGTCATACCAACCAAAAAAACCAAATTCACCCAATTCAAAATATTAGTGTTTTGTGTTTAGAAAAACCACCAAACTCAAGTATTTTATGTTTTATCACCGCTTCGTTCAATTTAATACATACCAAACACTTTGCTCAGCTTGGTGTTCACACCTCTCCATCCACCTGGCATGCTCGTCTTGCCACCCATCATCTAGGACTAGCTCTTTTGTTATTTTCACTTTTAATTTATCTATTTGCAGCAAGAAATCTATGTCTGAACATTTTTTTGATTCTTGCAATATTAATAAATCTGAAAGATTGCCTTTTACTGAGTCATCTCTTATTAGTTTACATCTGTTACACTACATTTATGATGATGTCTGGTCCAACGTTTGTGCCCTCTACCCATGGGTTTGTTATTACTTGTTAATGTTGGTTGCGTTGTATGGGGTTCTGTCTGCACTATTTGTGGAAAAGAAAATGATGAATGCTTTGAGTCGATACAAGTGTATAACACTTTGTCCTTAAAGGGGATTTGCTCTGCACAAGGTGCTTTCAGTTTATGACAATCCTCTATCAAGATACAACGACATCTCTTGTGATTGTAGCACAATAAATCACAAGAACATCAACCATAAATGTTGTAAACTCTCTCTTTCAAGAACAAATAATATGATGATATTATGACTTAGATAATGCATTTCTATCAATGATTTGTGCTGTAAATTTCAAAAACTTCATGTTTAATTCAATCATGAGATGTTGTTTATATACTATGACATGTTGACATCAAAAGACATCATTTGTAGGCAACCATTAATGAAAAAACACAACTGCACGCCAAATGGTGCATTGATTCAGAAAATACCCGAACAGGCGCCTAGGCACAGACCCTTCTGCCTGGAAATAATTTTCCACGCAGTCAGGCGCCTAGGCGCATGATTTCATGCGCCTAGGCGCCTCCCTTACTGCCCAGGATTTTTTTCGGGCAGCTTCGTTGACCCGTTTTACACCTGAAAAACTCCATTTTTCTTCGTTCAATTTTTCTTGCTTAATTTCAATTCTTTAAGCATATTTTAATATTAATTCATTAAACCTCAAAAGCCAATATTTAATGGTGGATCACTTTAGTAAAATATTGTTGGGTATTTTCTATAACTGTGGAAGCGTAAGTTGCCTCTATCTATAAGCAGTTTAAGATACTGGGTGGAAAACAATTAGGACACTCTACCAAGAATTTCTACAGTGACAATGAGGAGGAATTTCAGGTTCTTCGTCCATTCCTTTCTACACATGGAATTTCAGGCTCTTCGCCCAAATTCAGAAGATTAGTGTTTTGTGTTTAGCCTCTTCCACTTTTAAAAAAATTTAATTATATTTACAGATACAATTTAAATTTTACTATCGGAATTTTAAATTGTAACATTTTTCATATTAATTAAAATTATAGAGACAGTCAACCGAATTTGGCAAACACGAATCACAAAATTAGAAAAAGATGAGATTAAGTATAAACTGTTGGCTGTTGCTGTTAGCCGCATATAACTATCGGCAATTACAATTGGCCGCATCGTCTCAATTTTAATATAATGATTGATTGATTAATTTCGTGGCTAAATTAAATGTATCAGTTTTCGTCATCCACTTGGTCACATTTGCACGCTCAACCCAAACTAAAAAATAGAAACAAACTACTCTACCATGTCAATAAAATATATCTGTAACTGTTCATGATGATGGTAATTGGTACAAGAATACTAGTCTAATTTTTTTGAAGATGGAGGTGTAATTTAAATTATAGAATAATGCATACAAGCAATATTAAAATTAAAAATAATAAAATTGCAGATAACAATTTTGAAGAAAGTAGAGATATATTTCACAACATCATCTACCGTACTATATAAATCGAGAGGGTTATTCACTAAATGATTATTTAAAGCAGACAGTAACAAACATGCACCTTTAAAGTAATTCGTATGTGTAGTAAACCCCAATGACGATCACAATATTGTTGCCATATGTCTTAACATAATCGGTGTCTGACACTCCAAGATCATTTATTGGTAGACCCCAAATAACTGCAATGTCTTGCAGTGCGATAGTCGTCTCTCCAGATCTAAGGTGTGTCTCATGACGCCATCCATATGCTAACTCTGTGATTAAATGAGGGTCAAGCGTAATCTTATCACACCTATATACACCATAAAACATAAACTCATTTAACATACTTATAACAAGCGTGTCCAATGGGCAAAGATCCCAAAACTAGCGACCCAGATTTCTCGCACGTAAGGTCTTATCATTATCACCCGTTCATACATCTTCAGAACGATGACATAACTGTAATGACAACAGATGATCATCAATCGGGTCTAGTGCTGTGTCACGATCCATCCTATTATATGAAACAAAAATACATCAGTACGTGTAGACAACATAAAGTAAACAAAATAATCCAAAACTGACAAAACATGACGAAGCCCAACAGTGGCCAGCACAGCCGGTGTTGACAGCCACAGACACCGGCGGCACCGATTGGGAGCAACCAAAAACGGTCCGAGAATGATTTCAGTCGTTACCACTACATATTATTACCTCTCTCTAAAATTTGTAATTCAGATGAAATGAGCAATTTATAACTCAAATACAAGAAAAGACACCAAAAAAATTTGTTGGTTGATGAAAATTTTGAAGTTCTGGCCGAGGAAGAAGGAGTTGGCGTAGGATGGAGATGGAGATGTCAACTGGGTTGGCGTGACCAGTGAATAATAATGGTCACGCCATCTAGGTTGACGTGACCATTATTATTAGTTGTTCACGTCGACCGAGTTGGCGTGTTTTGTATATTCAAAATGGACACGCCAACTCGTTTAGTGTTGCCTATATTTTAAGTTGTACATGTCAACTAGGTTGGTGGGTTTACACTGGACACGTCAACTGGATTGACCATTAAATTACATGCATAAATAATTATATATAGGGTTATTTTGATAATTATATATTTAATTAAAAAAAACCCCAAGTAATGGCTTCAATTAAATGGCCTAAGTTAGCTTAGGTGGCCGCAGGATTAGCATGTCGGATTCATTGCCCAATTTAAAAAGGTCAAAAAATAGAAGCATGTTCTACCAATTACTTAAATTTTACCAAGAACGAGCCGAGTAGGCTCGGAACCGAGCCTAAAGGCGGCAGCTTTACAAGGCAGGCAATATATTCCATAATAGTCTCGATCAATGTCCCCACCGAAACGAAACCCCGACAGGTTTAATACTAGAGTCATCGGATTCACCCCATGGGCGGTTGTCGCGTGCCGCATCGACCACAATCCCACGTGTTATCATCCCTCTCGTCTCCACCCAACCCCTTTGACTAATAAAATATTAGGACGACATTTTTAATAATATTAATCATAATAATATATTAAGCTTTATAATAAATACATATTAAAAACAAATGAATTTTATCTCAATTAATGTTTTATTTGAACTGTCACAGATATATAATATATTTTATAAAGACCAACTTAATCACGACTTTAAAAACTAACACACCTTCATATAAAATAACCCAAAGTATCCAGATACATCTTTTGGATGCACAATGTTAAAATGAATAGCAAACATTTTAAAGATGATATAACAACAATTAAGGGGCGTTTGTGGTTGCTATTCAAAGTATTTTTATATTAAAATTGTCTTTATGTTAAAAAAAATTGTCTCTAAACAAAAATTGAGTGGTTGCTATTAAAATAAAAAAAACAGTTTAATAAACTTTAAATTATTACAAAATTATCACCATAAGTAAAAGAGTGAAAATCATCTTATAATCAGCTTATCTGCTTTACCTGCGTAGTAATAGCAGAAGCAATGAAATAAAACACTCAAAACAATTTTTTTGTCTGTAAATCAAATAAGCAGTTTTAAAAAACAATCGCAAACATTTCCTAAGCCTTTAAGCATTTAATCTTATGTTACGTTTAGATTGAAATATTTCATTTCAATAATGAATTTGAAATAACTTCAATAATTAGAAATTTAAAATATTTTGATATTGTTAAATTATCTTAAAATTGATGATGGTTGATTTGAAATCTATCGATTTTAAAATTAGCCGAATAATTTGAATGAATTTGTATTAAGAATTTAAAATTAAAACCTATAAAATCCATCGTGTAAAGCAATCCACACTATATCTCTTAATGCTTAGGTACCTTTTGGTTTGAAGGATGTGATAAGTAATGTAAAGATTAAAAAGTATGAAATGATTGTAAAAATAATATGTGATAAGTTATATGATGTTTGGTTTGAGGATAAGATGGTTGATAAAATTTATTATTTGGTTATAATGTCGAAAAAACCCGCGGCAGGAGAAGAAGAAGGGAAAGAGGAGGGGAGGAGGAGGAGAGGAGGAGGAGGAGAGGAGAAGAGAAGAAGAAGAACAAGGAGGACGAGGAGAGAGGAGGAAGAAGACACACGAAGCAGAGAAGAAGAAGGAGGAGAAAGAGAGAGAAGGAAAGAGAGAGAGAGAGAAGAGAGAGAAGAGAAGAAGAAGAGAGAAGAAGAGGAAGAAAAGAAGAAGAAGGCGGAAGAAGCAGAGAAGAGGAGGGAAGGAGAAAGAGGAATAAGAAAGAAAAGAAAAGAAGAAGAGAGAACAAAAAGAAGAAGAGAGAGAAGAGCGAGAGAGACAAGAGGAGAAGAAGCAGAAGAGAGAGAAAGAGAGAGGAAGGGAAGAAGAAGAAGAGGGAGGAGGAGGAGGAGGAGAAGAGGAGGAGAAGAGAGAGAGGAGAGAAGAAGCAGAAGAGAAGAGAGAGAGAGGCAGGAGAGAGAAGAAGAAGAAGAGAGAAAGAGGGACAGGAGGAAGAAAGAGCAAGAAGAGAGAGAAAGAAGAACCAGGAGGAAGAAAGAGAATAAGAGAGAGAAAGAATGAAAATGGAAGAAGAGAAGAAGCAGAAGAAGGAGGAGTAGGGGCACGAAGAAGAAGAGGGAGGAGAAGCAGAAGAGAGGAGAAGCAGAAGGAGAGAGAGAGGAAGGGGATGAAAGAGGAGAGAGGAGGAGGAGGAGGAGGAGGATGGAAGAGGAGAAGAAGCATTGAAGAGAAGAAAAAGAGATATATACGAATAAAATAATAGTGTATTATAGAATCACGCTATTTAAGTACTAATAAGAGATATGTAGTATATTAAATAAAAATATATGGATAGAATAATAAGAAAAATAAAGTAATAATAGTAATAAACGGATAATAATAATAATATATATAGAAGACATACAATAATATATATAGAATAATGATATATATCTATATATAATATTCGTAATATTTAAGATATATATATTATAATATATAATAATAAAATTAAAAGTAAACATAAAAAAAAAATAATAAAAATATAATATATGATAATAAATTTATAGAAAATAAGTTGTAATTTTTTGCGAGAATTTCAAATTTTGTAATGTTAAAAAAATGTGGGAAGGGATATTTATGTCATTTTATTATAAAGTAGGATTAGAATGAGATAAATATGGTGTGATAATTTTTTTTTTATACCTCAAAACAAACATGGGATAAATAAAATTATCCAAAGACTAATAATCCCATCATGCAATGTAAACGGTACCTTAGTATATTACCTCTAAAATTTGACAAAAAGGATCTAAATAAATTTAGAAACAAATCTATGTAACTATTTAACTAGAGTGGACTAATCCCACCAGCCAGCAATAAATTACTACATTCCTCATGTCAAATTACATTTTCTTCCCATAAATGCCTACCACCCCACGCTACTACACCTTCACTTCGCCGGCGCTCTGCAAAACCGAAGCGATTCAATCCCACCTTCATTTCGATTCTTCTGCTGACGTGAATCCTATAGATTCCCTGTTTCTTTTCAGTCAAATCCTATCCTCCAAATATTACGGTTGTTAATTCTTCTTTGTCGCTCTTCTATGAATCTCGAACATTTCGCCGCCGTAGATAACAAGGACACTGCTTATAATTAGTCACCCCACCTACCTTATTTAGAGTTTCTTCTTTATAAACTACCTCCTTTTCACTTTGCAAGATTCGGGTTTTTTTCATATCAATTGGGTTTGCTTTAGAATTGGTGGAACCCGATTTCTTGGGATAAGTGTATAAGGCGGTGGTTTTCGGTTCGGTGGAAAATGTCGGTGGCTTCGGGATCTGGGATCCGAGTGAAAGGCGGTGGATTGATTGATGGTTCGGTGAAGCCGCCGTGTGCGCCGAGCCACCAGCTTAATGCGGTGGCGGCATTGAGCCGGAGGGGGAGGGTTTCCCGGGGATTTGGGGCGAAGAGGAGTGTGAATCTGGAGAATAAGTTTGTGTGCCGCGCTAGTCTGCGGAGTGGTGTTGCCTCTGCTTCAGGTTTAGGTTCGGGCTCGGAAAGATTGCATCTCTGGCAGACTGAAGGTCCGGGTCGACCACCGAAGCTGCGTGTGGTTGTGAAAAATGCACTGTCTCAGGTTCCGGAGAAGCCACTCGGGCTTTATGATCCGTCGTTTGATAAAGATTCGTGTGGTGTTGGGTTTGTGGCCGAGCTTTCCGGTGAAAGTAGCCGTAAAACGGTACCTATTATCTGCTGTTTATAAATGACTAAAGATTCTTGTTTTATTTTATTTATTTATTTTGTTTCTGCGTAATATTTTACGATTATTTTTTGTTTTTTCAGGTGACTGATGCTATAGAAATGATGGTGCGCATGTCACATAGAGGTGCGTGTGGATGTGAAACGAATACTGGGGATGGAGCTGGAATTCTTGTGGGCCTTCCTCATGCTTTCTACAAAGAGGTCAGTTCAAAGGTCTTTCTTTTTTTAAAATTTTAATTTCAATTGCAGTTTCATTTCGTCTATTAAAATGATGAAGTTAGAGAATGCAACTCCAATTCTGTCATGGAGTTATGCAAGAGTCACTATTATCAGTTTTGTTTTGGAAAATAACTGCTGCTGTTTGCTATTTTATTATGAATTTGAGATTTAATGTAAAGTCAGATATTGATATATCTTACTACATAAATGCATAATTCTTAGAAGGGACAGGTGGAAATCATGAAGAATAATCTGTATTAGTGAACTTACATAATGTAATTTTTTTTTTTTTAATTATGAGTTATGCTGCTGATGGCATTCAGTTTTGTGGAATCAGGTTGTGAAAGATGCTGGCTTTCAGCTACCTGCACCTGGTGAATATGCAGTTGGCATGTTTTTCTTGCCTACTTCAGAGGGTCGGAGGGAACAGAGTAAAATTATATTCACTAAGGTAATATATACACTATAAAGTTCTAAATTTATATGGTTTTGTAACATTATTATAAATTTTCTGATGAACCATTGTCTGATTGTTGTGTAGGTAGCTGAATCACTTGGCCATACAGTTCTCGGGTGGCGAACAGTCCCCACAGATAACTTAAGATTGGGCAAGTCTGCTCTGCAGACAGAACCCGTGATTGAGCAAGTTTTCCTTACTCCAACTCCCAGGTCGAAGGTTGATTTTGAGAAACAGGTAGATTCTTGGTTCGAAAGTGGTATAATTAATTGTAGATCACTTATCGATCTTATGTTTTCTTAATCTTTCGCTGATTCTTATAGATGTATATCTTGAGAAGGGTTTCCATGGTAGCCATCCGAGCTGCTTTGAACCTTCAACATGGTGGAGTGAAAGACTTCTATATATGCTCTTTGTCATCGATGTCAGTTTCATACAGTTGATTGGATACTCAATTGCACTCATTGGGAATTTTGATACTGACTTATTTCTTTAATTTTTAGGACTGTTGTCTACAAAGGTCAATTGAAGCCTAACCAGTTGAAGGAATACTACCATGCAGATCTTGGCAGTGAAAGGTTTACGAGCTACATGGCCCTGGTAAATATTTTATCCAGACTCTGTTTTATTCTATGCTGACACCATACTTCAACAACCAACAGCATGGGAACAACCGATTAACCAAAGCGATGCAAGGTTGAGGAATGACTTCTGAGGCATTGAAGTATGAATGATCTCTCAAGTTCTTCCGCACCCTTGATTACTATTTGATTTTGGATGCCAGATTGGATTCTTTGGCTGAGTTGGTATGAAACCTGATATGAAGTAAATAATGTTTGCAGAAACTTCGCGTGGTTCTGGCTATGATCCATTTTTATGATCAGAACCTGTCTTATGGTGGGAAAAAATATGTGTTTGGTCAAGGTAGCCTAGGGTTCTCTTTGTGATTAGTATTGGCCTGCTGTGTATGCTGCTGAAGTGTCCTGTCGCAATTTAGTTGTAGGCTTATTTCATGACACAATGATCTGATTTCAAGTGAGTTGAAATAACTGTTCCTCTGGATTCTCGTTACAGATACACTCTAGGTTCTCGACAAACACATTTCCCAGCTGGGACCGTGCTCAACCAATGCGTATCCTTGGGCACAATGGAGAAATAAACACGCTTAGGGGCAATATCAATTGGTGGGTGTTTTGTTCTGTTTTTAATGCTCTCTGTTTTTACCTCTGTCTAGATAAGATTGGTACTTGAGATTTGCAGAGCTGTTGCTGTAGAAAAGTAATTACTTGTTGCATATGAAACTGCGAATTTTTTCCAGTGTAGCTCTCTAAGTCTTCCATTGTACCACTCCTTGTAGCCGTCCATAATAAAGCATGTATAAGTGCAAGTAAGAAAAATGTTTTGGCAAGGATTTGCAAATATTAGAATTTTTATTGCCATTCGTGTGACAATCAGTGATATTTAATCTAAGCAACTATTTGCCGATTTTGCTTGTTAAAGTTGGTGTGTGATTTGGCATGTTATTTCTTTGTGCTGGTTATCCTCGAATTTTGATAATAAACAGGAGCGAGAAAGTAATTGGCATTTGTTTTATTGTTCTTTTATGTAGGATGAAAGCCCGTGAAGGTCTTCTAAAGTGCGAGGAGCTTGGCTTGTCAAAGAGGGAGATGAAGAAGCTTCTACCTATTGTAGATGCCAGCTCGTCGGATTCAGGTTGTATATTGGCCAAAATCTTTTCTTCCCACATTGCTTCTAAAATAGCTTTCAGCGTGTGCTTATCACACATAATTAATAATATTTCCACAGTTCCTGAAGTACCAGTGTCAATAGTCAAGGTGCTACAATTAATTTGTTTTGCATACATAACTAATTGTCTCATTAATTTTTAGGTGCCTTTGATGGTATACTTGAGCTTTTGGTTCGAGCTGGTAGAAGTCTCCCTGAAGCTGTAATGATGATGATTCCTGAAGCCTGGCAGAATGATAAGAACATGGACCCTCAGCGACAGTCCTTGTATGAATATTTCTCAGCTCTTATGGAACCATGGGATGGCCCTGCTCTTATATCATGTATGTCTTTATAGGTTCTGCTGATTTAACTTTCATTTCTGTGTCCTGCGATTGTGATATCTTTCTTGGTTTTTATGCATCATAATTTGTAGTTACTGATGGACGGTATCTTGGAGCTACATTGGATCGAAATGGGTTACGTCCAGGTCGCTTTTATGTGACACACAGTGGGAGAGTTATTATGGCAAGTGAAGTTGGAGTGGTTGATATTCCCCCAGAAGATGTCTCCAGGAAAGGGAGACTTAATCCTGGGATGATGCTCCTCGTGGACTTCGAGAAGCACGTTGTTGTAGATGATGAAGCCTTGAAGCAACAATATTCGCTTGCAAGGCCTTATGGTGACTGGCTAAAAAGGCAAAAGATACAATTGGAAGACATTGTTGAATCTGTTCGGGAATCTAACCATTTTCCTCCTCCCATAGCTGGAGTTGTGCCGGTGAGCTCTATTTTCAGTTTCTTGAATGTTTTTACCCTTTTTGGGGCTGTTACTTTCTATCTGTTTTATGTTGGGTCAGATTGGAAATACTTCAATTTTCTTTATTGATTTAATACGAGCAAACATATTGTGATTTTAGGTATCTCCCAATGATGAAAGCATGGAAAACGTGGGTATTCATGGATTATTGGCTCCACTAAAGGCATTCGGGTATGCCATAACTTTGCTTTCTCTTGATGAATCCTCTGCTATCATATTGGCCCTTGAAGAGTGATTGTTGATCTCCCTGTGCAGCTACACAGTTGAATCTTTAGAAATGCTGTTACTACCCATGGCAAAAGACGGAATTGAGGCCCTTGGGTCAATGGGAAATGATGCTCCACTGGCCGTGATGTCTGATAGGGAAAAGCTTACATTTGAATATTTTAAGCAGATGTTTGCTCAGGTCACAAATCCTCCAATCGATCCCATTAGGGAGAAGATAGTTACCTCGATGGAATGCATGATTGGTCCAGAAGGTGATCTTACGGAGACTACTGAAGAGCAGTGCCATCGTCTATCATTAAAAGGTCCTCTGCTATCGATTGATGAAATGGAAGCAGTAAAAATAATGAATTACAGAGGATGGAGAAGCAAAGTTCTTGATATTACCTTTTCTAAGGACCGTGGTAGGAAGGGCTTGGAGGAGACATTAGACAGGATATGTTCTGAAGCACATAATGCGATCAAGGAGGGTTATACTGCACTAGTGCTTTCTGACAGAGGTACAGCATAAAAAAATATCAATAATCATTGAAAGGATGCCTTACATCTTATTTTTGATTTTTTGACATAGTTCACCTCAATCCAATAATGTTTTGTCCTTGAAATTATGAAGCTTTCTCGCCGAAGCGTGTCGCAGTAAGTTCCCTTATGGCCATTGGTGCTGTCCATCATCATTTAGTAAAGAAGCTTGAGAGAACCCGAGTCGCATTGATTGTTGAATCTGCTGAGCCCCGTGAAGTACACCATTTTTGTACGCTTGTAGGATTTGGTGCAGATGCAATCTGCCCTTATTTGGCTGTTGAGGCTATTTGGAGATTGCAAGTTGATGGCAAAATTCCACCCAAAGCAACTGGTGAATTCCACTCTAAGGATGAGCTTGTAAGGAAATATTTCAAAGCCAGTAACTATGGCATGATGAAGGTCCTTGCCAAAATGGGTATTTCAACTTTGGCCTCATATAAGGGAGCTCAAATCTTTGAGGCGGTGGGTCTATCATCAGAGGTGATGGAACGATGCTTCACTGGAACCCCGAGCAGAGTTGAGGGTGCGACTTTTGAAGCCCTTGCGCATGATGCGCTTGAGTTGCATGAGCTGGCTTTCCCAAAACGTGCCTTCCCACCTGGTAGTGCTGAGGCTGTTGCGCTTCCTAATCCAGGTGATTATCACTGGAGGAAAGGTGAAGAATTGCACCTGAACGATCCTCTTGCTATTGCAAAGTTACAAGAAGCTGCCAGGTCTAACAGCGTGGCTGCTTACAAAGAATATTCTAGGCGCATCCAAGAATTGAATAAGTCCTGCAATTTAAGGGGACTTTTGAAATTTAAAGATGCTGAAGTAAAGGTTCCTATTGAAGAAGTTGAACCAGCTAGTGAGATTGTAAAACGTTTTTGTACTGGTGCCATGAGTTATGGATCGATATCATTGGAGGCACATACAACTCTAGCTATTGCTATGAACAAGATTGGGGGGAAGTCCAACACTGGTATGCTAATGGCACTTTCTTAAAGGTCTTTTTGATAAAATGTCATTATTGAAATTTTATGCCGTGCAAATGAGTTTTCAACTACCTGTTGTCTTTTAGCAACATAGAATTGGATTGTCACTCAGATAGTTTTTTCTAGTTATATTTCTTGTAACTGCTATTACTTGTATTGCTTTGGTCTTCACTTTTCAAATACATGAATCTGCTTCCAGATGTTTATCTGTGTTCATTTTTTTCCGTATAGGTGAGGGAGGTGAACAACCATCTCGCATGGAGCCGCTTGCAGATGGTTCAAGGAATCCAATGAGGAGTGCTATTAAGCAGGTTGCCAGCGGCAGATTTGGAGTTTCTAGCTATTATCTGACAAATGCTGATGAGTTGCAGATAAAAATGGCTCAGGTATAATTTCTCACGTATTTTCTCCCTCTATCTAAAGCAAAGGTGATAAGCTCATGAATACTGTTAGGTAAATGCTGGTTCTGGCCACAAACTGGAATGAAAATGAATCTGCAAGTATATAACAAGAACACAAAATTCTGGAATGGAAATGGAGTATTGATGTTATAAACTGAAAATAAGAAAATGTTTTTTTCCCAGAGAAGATCTATGTAGTACAATAAGAAAATATTCTCCCTAGCTCAGCTAGTCCTTGCACTACTGATGATGAGAATATATCTAACTACTATCAGTCTCTCTCCCCCTCGTTTAACAATGGTCTTTTAATTGTGGGGCCCATCCCTATTTATACGTTACAGGTGCACTACCATCTTCTCAAAGAGCAAAGGCTCATTTTGTTTGGGTTTACTTACATGGATATAGATGATGTCGTACATCCAGATAACCTTTTGGTGTCTGTGCGGCATTTAGCGATGCGTGAAATTCATATTTGGTGAGGGTGTTTTACTTCACAAACTTTCTAATTGTATTACTGACTTTTAGAAGTTTCATGTCGCAGGGAGCAAAGCCTGGTGAAGGGGGTGAGCTTCCAGGGCACAAGGTTATCGGAGATATTGCTGTCACTCGGAATTCCACTGCTGGTGTGGGACTAATCAGTCCACCTCCTCATCATGACATTTATTCAATTGAAGATCTCGCACAATTGATTCATGACCTTAAGGTAGTTCTTGATACTCGATCATGTTATTTATGCTGTTGCCCTTGCAATTCAACGAAGACACTTGGTAATGATTCTTTTAATGGTGATTACTTTTCATATTATCTACTTACCGTGTCATTGGTAATTTTCTCTTATAGTACTTGTACAATCTTTTTTTGGCCGATAAATTTTCTGCAGAATGCGAATCCTGGGGCTCGTGTAAGTGTGAAGTTGGTTTCTGAAGCTGGTGTTGGAGTGATTGCTAGTGGGGTTGTTAAGGGTCATGCTGATCACGTCTTAATCTCTGGTCATGATGGAGGTACGGGAGCTTCAAAATGGACTGGAATCAAGAGTGCTGGTCTTCCTTGGGAGCTTGGTCTTGCAGAAACTCACCAAACTTTAGTTGCTAATGATCTTCGTGGTCGAACTGTTCTTCAAACGGATGGGCAACTTAAAACTGGAAGGGATGTGGCCATTGCTGCCCTTCTTGGTGCAGAGGAGTTCGGTTTTAGCACAGCTCCTCTCATAACACTGGGTTGCATCATGATGAGGAAGTGCCATAAAAACACTTGCCCTGTTGGTATTGCCACTCAAGATCCAGTTCTTAGGGAAAAGTTTGCTGGTGAACCAGAACATGTCATAAATTTCTTCTTCATGCTTGCGGAAGAAGTGAGGGAGATAATGTCTCAGCTTGGATTTCGAACACTCAATGAAATGGTCGGTCACTCAGACATGCTTGAACTGGATAAAGATGTGGCTAACAGCAATGAGAAGCTTAAGAACATCGATCTTTCCTTATTACTTCTACCAGCTGCTGATATTAGGCCAGATGCTGCTCAGTTTTGTGTGCAGAAACAGGATCACGGGTTGGACATGGCTTTAGATAACAAACTTATAGCCTTAGCCCATCCCGCCTTAGAGAAAAGTCTTCCTGTGTACATTGAATCACCAATCTGCAATGTAAACCGAGCGGTTGGAACTATGTTAAGCCACGAAGTGACGAAACGCTTCCATATGGTGGGACTTCCTTCAGATACAATCCATATCAAACTAAGTGGAAGTGCAGGCCAGAGTCTTGGAGCTTTTCTCTGTTCCGGCATCACTCTTGAGCTTGAAGGCGACAGTAATGATTATGTTGGGAAAGGCTTATCAGGTGGAAGAATTATTGCATATCCTCCTAAAGGGAGCAAATTTGATCCAAAGGAGAATATTGTCATTGGAAACGTCGCCTTATACGGGGCAACTAATGGAGAGGCTTACTTTAATGGGATGGCAGCAGAAAGATTTGCCGTTCGGAATTCTGGTGCTAAAGCAGTAGTGGAAGGTGTGGGGGATCACGGGTGTGAGTACATGACTGGTGGTACTATTGTCGTGCTGGGTAAAACTGGAAGAAACTTTGCTGCTGGCATGAGTGGAGGCATTGCCTATGTTCTTGATGTTGATTCCAAGTTCAGAAACCGGTGCAATTCGGAGTTAGTGGATCTTGATCCAGTTGTTGAAGAGGATGATATTTTGACGCTCAGAATGATGATACAACAGCATCAACGTCACACGAGCAGCAAATTAGCGAAACAAGTGCTTGCTGATTTTGAGTCTCTTCTACCAAAATTCATCAAGGTCTTTCCTCGTGAATACAAAAGAGTTCTTGCAAGCAAGAAAGCAGAGGAAATTTCAAAAACAGCTTCAGAAAAAGCTGCCAGAGAAGCTGAGGTGCAAGAAAAGGCAGAATTGATGGATAAAGATGCTTTTGAAGAACTTAAGAAGTTGGCAGCTGCGTCTGTTAGTGAAAAACCCAGCCAGGTAATTTTCTTCTGAAACTTTTTTATTTATGCGACTTAATTATTACCTTTTATCGGATAATTGAATGTAATAATTTAGAATAATAATGTGATTAAAAAATGGCATTTACTAGCATGTCTATGACATATAACTGGATTTTCTATAATTCTAAACATTATTTCCAATCATTGAAAGGTTACATTGTCTTTGCCTAACTTGCGAATATTCTCTGACCAAATTCAGGGGGCTGTTTTTTATCAGTCATCTTTCTTCCGAGTTGTAACTTTCAGTGAATTTTTAGCTTGTAAAATAGTGTTTTTTTGGTTTGTTTGATTAATGATTAGCGTTTGTGAAAGGTTGAAGAAGAAACATCAAAGAGGCCGACTCGAGTTCTCGATGCTGTGAAAGATAGGGGTTTTGTTGCTTATGAGCGGGAAGGCTTATCATACAGGGATCCTAATCTTCGAATGAATGACTGGAATGAAGTTGTGGAAGAATTAAAACCTGGACCACTCCTGAAAACACAATCTGCTCGTTGTATGGACTGTGGTACACCTTTTTGTCAACAGGTAAGAATCGTAAGATGAAGATTTCTTTTGTCTAGTTTGGTTCGAGTACACAACATTTTTCCGAACATGACTGGAGTGAATTAAAATCTAAAAATACTTGCAGGAGAACTCTGGATGCCCTCTTGGGAATAAGATACCTGAATTCAATGAGTTGGTGTACCAAAATAGATGGCGTGAAGCATTGGATCGACTTCTGGAGACTAATAACTTCCCAGAGTTCACCGGTCGTGTGTGCCCTGCACCTTGTGAAGGGTCTTGCGTTCTTGGTATTATAGAAAATCCAGTCTCTATCAAAAATATCGAGTGTTCCATCATAGACAAAGCTTTTGACGAGGGATGGATGGTGCCACGACCACCTTTGAAGAGAACCGGGTATATTTTCTTTCCTCCTCACATGTTCTTTCTTTCTTCCCTGATATTCAATACTATTGCCATCTAACACTTCACCTTGGAATTCTTATGAAATAAATAGATGAGGAAAAATCAAAACAATGTTTCTATTTTGCGTTTTAAATAAGACTCCAATTGCCTTCGCTATTTCAGAAAAAGAGTTGCTATTATTGGAAGTGGACCTGCTGGTTTGGCTGCTGCTGATCAATTAAATCGGATGGGTCACACTGTGATGGTATTTGAGCGTGCAGATAGGATAGGCGGTCTTATGATGTACGGTGTTCCTAACATGAAGGCCGACAAAATTGACGTTGTCCAGAGAAGAGTTGACCTCATGAGAAAAGAAGGTGTCAACTTTGTGGTTAATGCTAATGTCGGAAAAGATCCCTCATACTCACTAGATAAACTTCGTCAGGAACATGACTCCATTGTTTTGGCTGTAGGAGCCACAAAGCCGAGGTAATATGCACAACTCTTGCAGATCTTTATTGATCACAAATAAAGCGAGGAAAAAAATTCAGGTTTGTGTTAAAATTTGAGGTCTTTGATTCGTTTGACAGGGACCTTCCCGTTCCTGGACGAGACCTTTCTGGGGTCCATTTTGCAATGGAGTTTCTGCATGCAAATACAAAAAGCTTGCTTGACAGCAACCTCCAGGATGGAAACTACCTCTCCGCGAAAGACAAGAAAGTGGTGGTAATCGGTGGAGGTGACACGGGCACAGACTGTATTGGAACATCTGTCAGGCACGGTTGCAGTAGCCTCGTAAATTTAGAGCTTCTCTCTGAGCCACCGCGTACCAGGGCTGCGGGAAATCCTTGGCCACAGGTTTGATCATTGTCTTCTACTGCCCATCTTCTGGCTTTAGCATTGAACTATTTACTATTGAGTGCATTTAAAGAGAGAAGCCAAGTTAATAGGAGTGGTTTATATTTGATGTTGATGTTTGGTTCGGAAATTTTCTAACTTTTAAAAGTGCAGTTAAAAACCTGAAATAAAAAATAAGAGAGTGTAGTCTTTAATGTTTTTACTTCTGTTTTGCTTCAAAAAAATTTAAAAAGGTGCTTTTTAACTCCGGAGAAACGGTTTGTGCTTCTTTTGGAAAAAAATATTTTAATTAACGTTCTTTTTAGGTTAAAGCAGTTATGATACATGAATATGTTTTCGACATTTGATACCAGAGTTTGTGTTGAGAAATCGTGTTTTCTTCTCATACATCCTCAACTGTTCTTTTGTACTGGCAGCAGCAAATGTTTGTCCTCTTTTTAAAATATCATTTCAGGACATGAAAATAATTTTCCCATGTGTTTGTTGGCAGTGGCCCCGTATATTCCGTATGGACTATGGGCATCAAGAAGCTACTGTCAAGTTTGGGAAGGATCCAAGGTCCTATGAGGTGTTGACTAAACGTTTCATAGGAGACGAGAAAGAAGGAGTGGTGAAAGGACTTGAGATTGTACGTGTGCACTGGGAGAAAGACGCAAGTGGAAAGTTTCAATTCAAGGAAGTTGAAGGTTCGGAGGAGATTATCGAAGCTGATCTAGTGCTTCTTGCCATGGGATTCCTTGGGCCTGAATCGGTTAGTATTTTTGAACCTGATAAATTTTATCCATCTAGACAACAACACAACAACAACAACAAAGTCTTTAATCACAATGAACTGTGGTAGACTTGTATCCATCCAGACAGTATATGTCAAATTGGCAATCAAGGAATTTGTGGGAGGGGGGGACAGGACAAAGACGAAAGGGTGAGATTGTGCAATATAATTGATTTTGGGGGATGGGATTTGCTGATTTAGAAGAATAATATATGAAACTCCGCAGTTTTTCTTTTTCTCCCCCCTTGCTGGATTAGTTTATGACTTTATAGTTACTAGAACTACAGGGGAATAAATTGAATGGGTCCATTGCCAAGGGTCACCTAATTATTCCATATTTAGTTCATCTAGATTTGTCATCAAATAATTTTACAGGCATTCTACTGGATCTTACAAGTTTCCCACTCCTACAAAATTTGTATCTCAACAACAATATGTTCAAGGGAGATTGGGCAGAAAGCATCGGGTGCTTGTCCAAGATGGATGATTTAGTTCCACGTTCAAGTAACTTAGAAGGCATAGCCACGGAGTCCCATTTGTTCAATCTTTCTAGTCTACAATTTCTTGACTTGTCTAATAATTCGTTGTTAACCTTAAATTGTAGCCCACTTTGGATTCCTCCTTTTCAACTGAAAGCCATCAGCTTCTCCCAATGCAAAATAGGACCACGTTTTCCCCAATGGCTTCAATTTCAGAGAAATTTAAAATTTCTTGATCTCTCTTCTTCTCAAATTGCAGACACCTTTCCTAGTTGGTTCAGCAATTTAGCTTCAAGACTAACGGTTCTGATTGCATCAAATAATCAAATATATGGTGACTTTCCCAAGATTGAGTTCTCTAATTCTATCCTCACAATGGATTCGCCATTTATTCCTCGATATCGAATAATGTTGGATCTATCAAGAAACAAAATCACTGGGCAAGTAAGTTTTTTCTGCTATTATGTAGAGTGGGGATTGATTGACCTCTCGGATAACCTGTTCTCCGGTCATCTGCCGAATTGTTTCGCAAACTATACTACGTTGCTATTTCTTAATTTGGCAAAAAATAATTTCTTCGGGGAAATCCCAAACTCGTTTGGCTCGTTACGCTCTCTACGTTTGTTGAATTTGAGAAACAATAGTTTCTCAGGTGGAATCCCTACATCTTTGAGGAACTGTAGTAAGTTGAAAGTGATTGATCTTGGAGAAAATATGCTAACTGGGAACATACCAACCTGGTTAGGAGATAACTTTCAAAACTTGATTGTTCTAAGCCTACGTTTGAATGAGTTTCACGGGGCAATACCTTGGAGCGTTTGCAGTCTACAAATCATCAAAGTGTTAGACCTCTCTTCAAACAGGATATCCGGAGTTATACCAAGATGCTTGAATAATCTTACTGCACTGACTGACAAACCATCTAGATATCCAGGGAATGAATATTACACTTCAAGTATAAAAGGATATGCATTATCATATAGAAATTAGAAATTTACGAATATGTCCTTTTAGTATCTTTTGGTTGATTTATACATAGATGCATAAGAGTGAATGGTGTATAAGTAATTTCACAACGAATATGTCCTTTTAGTATCTTTTTATTTATTTATACATAGATGCATGAGAATGAAGGGTGTATAAGTAATTTCACAATTGAAAAACCATCCCAACATCCACACATTTATAGGAATATAGATTGTTTTCTGGGAATATTCATGTGTTAGAACTTTCTTTAGAAACAAAACTTATAAAATTTCGAAATGTATTTTGTCCAATTGCTATCCCACCAGCTGGATCCGCTCATATCTTATTAGATTTATATTTTGTTTGCGTATGTTCATATGCTTTGGGCTTGATTCTTTCAGACACTGGCAGACAAGTTGGAGCTGGAACGAGACAACAGATCTAACTTCAAAGCCGAGTATGGGCATTTTTCGACCAATGTGGAAGGTGTGTTTACGGCTGGTGATTGCCGAAGAGGACAGTCTCTTGTCGTGTGGGCGATCACCGAAGGCAGGGAAGCAGCTTCACAAGTAGATAAATACCTCATGAAAGACGACACTGAAACCATCATCAGCAGTGAAAAACATGAAGAATTTGTTAAAACGCAGCAGCAAGACAGCAACAGACAAACAGTGAGGACATAGTTTTGTTACTTGGTCAATGGGAATATGGTTCTAAATTTGGAACCTATTAAATTTTCTGGTTGGAAGGTGGTTTCTTGGAAGTGGGAATTAGGCTTTTTAGGATATTATGGTAGCTCTTTGTTCTTCCCCCCACCCCCCTTGTGTTTATAAGATGTAACAAAATTAGTTTTCTTGTGGTAGCAAGCTTTAGCCAGAATTAAAGGAAGAAATAATGTACAGTTTTTGTTTGTTCAGTGGCGGTTAGAAATAAATGTTTGGAGATTTTAACTTAAGTTTGAATGTATTTTTTTTTTTCAATTGTTGTTTCTCCGAATTGTTGGTTATATAACTAGATTTTAGGGAGTTCTATAAGGTTCTCAGTAAAGGCAACTTTTTCAAAATCATATTTCAATTGTAAAATATACGTGACCAAATCAATGTAAGCTACATGTTACCAACCTGTCATAATTCCAAAATATAATGGGATATTATGTATTCTCCCGGTCAGCAATTTTTTAGTATGCGAAACCACGGATTATTTATCGAAATATTATAAAAAAAAAAAAAATTCACAAATACCGTAACAAAAAAAGTGTTTAAAAAAATACAGTAACTCGCCACTTGAAGTGGCGGGTTCAACTTTTTTGAAGTTCAACATTTTTTTAAAAAAAGTTGAACCCGCCAATTCAAGTAGCGGGTTCAATGGTTATTAAATTTTTTTTTTAAATTTCGTATTTTAAATTTTTTTTTTAATATTTGAATAATTTAAAAATAAAACAATGGATTGTGGTACATCTCTATATGCTGACAACATCGAATCACCGTAAGAACAGGAGATATAAAATTGCTAGTAACTATTCAAAAATTTGCATTAAAATTAAAACCACCATTTAAATTTATTATTTACTACATTATATATATATATATATATATATATATATATATAATCAAACAAGGCATTGACATAGTGATTATCATATATTCTCAATATAAGACATCTCGAGTTCGAGTCCTCTCCACTACCCTAAAAAAAAAATTAAAAATAAATTGCTCCTGAAAGATTATTATAACTTGAATGGTACTTTTTAAGTATGTTCTGATAAATTATCTAGATTTTATAATTTATGACATTATTTTTTACTATTTTCCTAAATACGAAGCCAAACCAAACATCAAACCTGGGAATATTAGAGAAATCGATTTTGTCAAATTTGAAATCAAAAATTGTTAATCAAATTTAAATTTAAATAAGAAAAATTATAATTTTGATTATGCATGTTTTACTTCTACATTGTCATAATTGAGAGACGTATATATGGCTCCCATATGATGTTTTTCTAGTAGAAAAACATGCATAATTAAAATTATAATTTTTCTTATTTAAATTTGATTAACAATTTTTGATTTCAAATTTGACAAAATCGATTTCTCGAATATTCTCAAGTTTGATGTTTGGCTTGGCTTCGTATTTAGGAAAATAGTAAAAAATAATTTCATAAATTATAAAATTTAGATAATTTATCATAACATAATTAAAAAGTACCATTCAAGTTATAATAATCCTTCAGGAGCAAAATTTTTTTAGGGTAGTGGAGAGGATTCGAACTCGAGATATCTTATATTTATAATATATGATATGATAATCACTATGTCAATGCCTTGTTTGATTATATATATACATTATATATATATATAATGTAGTAAATAATAAATTTAAATGCTGGTTTTAATTTTAATGCAAAATTTTGAACAATTACTAGCAATTTTATATCTCCTATTCTTACGGTGATTCGATGTTGTCAGCATATAGAGATGTACCACAATCCATTGTTTTATATTTAAATTATTCAAATATTAAAAAAAAAAATTTAAAAATGAAATTAAAAAAAAAAATTTAATAACCATTGAACCCGCCACTTGAAGTGGCGGGTTCAACTTTTTTTAAAAAAATGTTGAACTTGCCACTTGAAGTGGCGAGTTACTGTATTTTTGTAAAAACTTTTTTTGTTACGGTATTTATGAATTTTTTTTTTTTTTATAATATTCGATAAATAATCCGCGAAACTACACAATCTAATCCCCACCGACAAAAAAAATGTTTTCCCAATCTGTGATCGAATATCACAGTTACTAATTAAACATACATAATAAATTGTGTACACATGTTCATAATTATAAATATTAAATTAAATAAATGAGTGGTTAAGTTAAAATATGTTTTATTTATGAGCGGGATAAGACCAGAAGAGATAAAATAAGGAACGAAGATATTCGAGATACAGCTTGTACAGAATAGAAAATGCAAGAAAATTGCTGACATTGGTTTGATCACGTACTACGTAAGCTATCAATTTACACGCGCGTCGAGTGTAGTCCATGAATTTCGGCTATTTCACGAGAACGAGAGGACGACCAAAGAGGACATTAATCGAAGTTATACTCAAAGACTTGAAGTTCAAGGGGATTCAAAAGGATATTAGGAAAGTTCGGACGAGAATGACGTACATGTTCGACCCGACTTGATTCTTACTGTTGTTCATGTAGTCAACCCTAATTCATTGATATTAAATGCTTAGTTATCAAAAATAGATAAAAAATTCATTGTCATGCAAATTTTTTTAAATAAATAAATAAAATATGTCTATTCCTATTATTATTAATGGTCGGAGATTTCCCATCAAATTTTACTTTATATGAAAATAATGGATGTGACGCAGCAACTAACTCTATTCAATTTTGTGAGGGTGCAAGGACGTGTTAGTTTTTTAATTAACGAAGACATGGTAGTTGAGATTGACCGACTGCTTTGAATAGTTAACATCAAAGTATGCTAACATCTCTTTTGGAAACGGAGATGGTTACAAAGTTCTTGTGAAAATTTTTTATTATTGAAAGTTAGTCAAAGAATTTTTCAGAAAAATATTGTGATAATACATACCATGTTAATACTGTGGTCCGAGGTTACATGTATAATATTTTTTAAAATAAATTTAAATATAAATTTTTTTATTATTATAAAACTTTAGATACCATTGTTTCCCATAATTATTCCGTGCAAAATCCATGTCCCCATAACCATAGATGTCATTTTCAAATATAAACCGTTACGTTGTAAAAAATATTTGAATGTATTTTTCTCTATGAATTAATCATAAAATAATGTGAAATAAATTTAGCTCAGATAATAAAAAAGTGTATGATATATTTGTTTGATTAATATATATAAATTATAACACTCTATTTTGATCAACAAGACTCTTATAACTTAGTGGTTGGAGTTAATTGTTCAAGTTGAAGGTCATGAATTCAAATCTACACATAACATATGTTTTAAATTTAAAAATATATAAAAAAATTAAAATAGACCCTTGAACTTCACGGGTTAGAAAATTACCACCTTAACCGATCCGCCTATAGATGGGCTGGTTATGGGTCCAACCAGTCGAACCGTTGACCCGATTAATAGACCTGTTAACCACGGGTCGGTCTCATACCAGTTCAGAGTCATTTATAACTCTTTGGTCGGGTCTACTTTTAATCATGTTTAATTATTCTCCACCAATTTGACATTAATTTTTGTGAGGTAAGAATAAAGGTACAATCCTGTCTTTTAAAAATTGTGTATATTAAATTTACACGTGCATTGTTTCATAAAATATCAACCAATCTTACAAAATGTTATCATTTTACATGATTGTGACATTAGATGATATTTTTTTTTAAAAATAATTAAATATGCAAACAATAACTTGTAATCAACGAATTTTCTCTCTCGATCGCCTAAAAAAATCCGATTCTTACGGTCGATATATGTGGGACCCGACTCGGGCACATATTACTTTAACCCTTATCTGGCACCACATTCCCTACTATATAAAAATATAGATATATTTGTAGGGTATTACTTTAAAACAATCCATACATAATAATTAATCATATTACGTTAGCAGAAGTGTTCAAACAATTAAATATATTTCGTTAGCGGAAGCGTTCATAATATCTATTAACAAAATACAATCCCGACAAACTCATTCTAATGATCTGATACTTAACCAAAGAAGAAATACTATCAGTACTTGATAAGCCAATATTTTCCATTTTCCTTATTATCCCCTGATCCTGGATCCCGTTCTCCTGTATCTGGAACTCATGATAAATAACAAAAAGAAAACAGAGGTTAAGTCTTTAAGGACTTAGTGAGGGAATAACAATAGCTTTTCATGTATATAATAACAAATAATGCAATCTGTCGATATGATATGTCATATAACAAGAGATAACACTGCGATCAAATAATATTTCAATGAAACGATGACGTTTACGACTTGAGAAGGAATATCATGAGCTAAAGAGGTGGCTCCCACCCGACATTAAGGTGTAGCACTTTTCCCCACGTATCCAGATCAGGAAATATGATCAACGAAACAAAGACGAATTAGGACAATAGAATGAATATCGTGGGCTAAAGAGGTGGCTCACAACCGACATTTAGATGTAGCACTTTTCCCCACATATTCAAATACGATCCAATACAAACATTCATTTACGAGCCGAGGTGAACCATTCTCCGGACCGATGCGGTGCGCATTGTTCAGATGAACCATATACCCGGATTCTCATCCGTTGTTCATTGGACTCACTTTCCGGGCCGAGGCCACGTTGTCCAGTGGACTCATGTACATGGCTCCATTCATTCATTCATTCATGAGAATAGATTAGCGATAAACGCGGTACTTTCATATGCAGACAATATGATCAATAAAACATTATAATGAACAACATGATAACATAAATGAAAGGTACGATATTGAATAAACATTTACAGTAAGTTCCAGGCCAAATGCCAAAGAGGCTATATAGAAAGAATTCGGTAGTACACCTCACCTCATTACGCTATCTTGACTTGATTGGCTCGATTTTGAACTCAAATGCCAATAACATTCCTATGAACATAATATAAGGTAATTTATAATGATTATCAACCTAAAGGTATGTTTTAACATTTTTAAGAATCATTTTTGTACGAAACTTATCCGGTTAATTTTAATCAAACATTTGAAAATTCATTAAAAATCAAGTTTAAGTCGAAACATCATGAAACTTTCCAGAAATGCCTTAAATCAGTTCAGAAACGTTCGGAGCTCGGAATTTCAATAAACTTGCCGGCGCGTGAGTTACACGCGCAGCCGTGCCGGCGCGTGGCCGTGCTCCGAAAGCCACGCGCGACTGAAAGTTTTGTCGCAGGTTCGCCTCGTTTCGATCTACAACTTTCGTATGGAAACCATTTTGAAATTCGCAACCGATGTTGCCCAGATTTTGAGTTTTCAAAATGATTACCCATGGTAATTCGTTCGCCGGATAATACTGTTTCCGATGAGTTTTACGACCAACGGCCGGAACATGAGTAAATTAAAACATATTTGGAACACTCTTTGTTTGTAAAACATTTTCAAAATCCATTTTAAAACGTGTGAAATCGGAGCTTGAATATGCTACCTTGAAATGGGTTTCTGAAATGCTGGCAGCACTTTGTTCTTCGTGTTCTTGAATTTTCTAGGCAATATCAGCTTGCGATTTTTCATCACCTCCTTTACAGAAGATGATCTGGGTGTGTGAGGAGTGTTGTGAAATATTTTCGGAATTTTCGGACAAGCTTTGATAATTTTCCTCATAAATTTCTCTATTGCCACCATATTCTACATAATTCCTACACTCTAACTTTCTCCCAATTTCTAACACTCTCTACCTGAAATTTTGTGTGTGTGAAATCTGATGAATGAAGGGGTTATTTATAGGCAAAAATGGAAGAGAACAAGCCACAATTTGAGTGACACTTGTCTTGGCCAAGAAATGACATGTGCTAACCTAAATATTAATATTTTAATCCTTTAAATACTATATTTATTATTTAATATATTTTTGTTCTATTAATAATATTTAAGTTGTTTTACAATGAATTTATCTATCTATGTTCTACTTGTAAATATATTAGAGTAGAAAATAAATTTAATTTCTTGATTATTCTTTTGGTACTTATAATTGTTTAAACTTTTTATTATGTTTTTACCTATTTTATTATATTTATGTCAAAAGTATATTAATACAAGTTATATTTATACATTTTGTTTGCGAGTAAAGTTTTTAATGAATAATGTTTTAACCAAAATCAAATATTCATACTCAAGAATATAATTATATTTTCCTCTAATTCTTTATGTAAATTTAATATCTATACTATATTATAATGTGTGAGCACCTTAGAGTAACTACCTTGGTATGGTCATTGTGAAATTCCAAAAATACCCTCTATTTGCTATAGTAATTGCCACAAGATCATGAGATAAATGATAATATCGGATGACCACCTATTAACTTCCCAACTTAGTTCCCCATTTTTCATCATTTTTTTTCATTCTGAAAATATGTGCAACAGTTTTTTCACTTTCCCATAAAATATCATATTTAAATTAGATATTTCAAATATAAAAATTTAGTATACATATACAATATATAAAGTTTAAAATTTTATTACACACGCAACGCGTGTGCATTGGCTGCTAGTTACAAGTAATATACGGATTCACTTTGTGAATGATTTTAGTTATTGGTATGTTTCACAAATATATAATTTCCAATAAATAGTGTTTATTCTTTCTTTTATTAGCTATTTTGATGTATGAATATATTAAAATGATTATTTTCGTAACATTTAAAATAGCTTCAAATTATTTTGTCAAATTTTATAATTGAGATTTTAGGGGTGTTACAATACATTTATACAAAACTTCTACCCGAATCTACATTCAATCTAGCAAATAGTTCTGCACCTTGTTTCACTCAAAACTCAAAAGTGTAACATCTCATTTGTTCAAAGATTTTCCTTTTTGTTTCAATTTTTTATGTAAGTTCTTATTTTATTTTCACTACAACATTAACTTTCAAAATTTGTAATCCTCACCGGAAATAAACCAATTTGGTATAAAATTTTATTTGGAAAAGTAACTAACAGAAACAGATATTCAAAAATTAATTTACTGAAATGTTCTTCGATCCCCCACAGTTATAAATTTTCGGGCCATATTTCATTATTGCTCATTTTTTGGAAGCGACTGTGTTTATCCCTGCACAAATTCTATCTCGACACCCTGAATTACTGGTATGAATGCATTTCTTTCTGGGTTTTGTATTTTCTCTCCATGCATGAAATTTGTCGCTAGTGGGTTTTTTTTATTTTGGAAATTTTATGGTTTAATGATATTTTAAATAAAACAAAATGATATTTTGAGTAGAAGCTTTACACTTTTTTTGGGATTTTTATTAAACCCAGGAAGCTTCTTTCGTGCAAATGAAATCTGAGTACACGTAAGATTGCGCCACTTGTGGGTTTCTTCGCTGTGTTTATAAATGTTTGATTTGTTGCCTGAAACAGAGCGATTTTGTGTTATTACATCTTTATGGTGAGGAAGAAATACGATACTACAATGATCGGTGGAATTACGCCTTCTGTATTGTTTAAGCATTGAGATTATTTTTGGAATAGAAAAAGAGTTTGAACAGTTCGTGGAAGCAGAATTTTCCATTTATTTACTTGTGTTCTATTCAAGAATGCTATTATTGCGGGACTTTTAGCAACTTGAAAGCCACACAGCTTTTTTGACGTACTTTTATTATGTTTGAGATGCTGTTTTGGTTGTTCTTCGTGTATAAAGAAAGAAGGATTTTTATTACCCTTTCCGTTTTCAAGGTACAGTGTGAGCTGCTCTTTTACTGTATTTTGTTGTCAAGAATCAAGCTTTGTTCATTCTTCACTTGAACTTGTTTTTGTTATTCTTTCGTTACCTTGCTGTTAATTCCTTTGACAGTTCCCCAAATTTTGAATTCTTAATATATTTATATGCATTCTCTTAACCTATTACATTGCATTTTCTTAACCTATTACATTAACCAAGACAATTCCCTGAACGTGCTGTCAGGTTCATCTGGTAAACTTTTCAGTGGTCTTTAGGACTGTTGAATGATTATGTATGTGACTCTTACGTTAGTGGTATTATCATTGTAGGTTTATATATATGTTTTGTGGGTTTGTGTAAGTGTGTTATGGTTGTGTGGTAATGTTTTTTCTGGACATGTGTTTGTGACAGAGACTGGATCCACAGGAGAAAAGGTTAATCCATGGAGGGGGACGCATTAAAAGATTTGGACTGCCGGAGGACCGTGGATGGGAGTGAGAATAGCGAAAATGGCACCGGAAATGCCATTTTTACCCCAGCTTGTTGCTTAAAAGCTAAGGTGTCTGGTCCTGAGCTTGATGCCAAGTGTAATTCGCATGTTATTTCTGGATGGTTTTCTGAAACTCAGCCACCCTCAGGTATTACTGACGGTTTATTCTCTGTTTCTTTCCCTTTTTAAGGAGGGGTCTGGTAGAGTGAGAGGAGGACTGGAAGGTCCCTCTCTTTAAATTTTTGTATAAACTTATATGATTTTATGAATTATAATTATAATATTATATATACACAAAAATATTGCTTCGCCTCTATAAATTCGTAGATATTTAATTTCGCCTTTTCCTCTCATGATCTCCAACGCGCTGGCTCCCCACTTGAGGAAGTGGAGTGGGTAGTAGGTTATTAATGTCATTTTATTTCATGGACATTAACAGATAAATCTGGGAAACAAGTGTATTTCAACAGTCCAATGTGGCAAGGTATATTCCTATATTCTTTCTCTGTTTTTAAAATGATGGAATGGATTTGCATCTCATATTGCAACAAGAAATGCAGTCATGCACTAGATTCCCTGAACTTATTCACAATTAAGGAATGCAATGCACCTGTATCAAAATAAATTCAAGTCATGTCCGAATGAAATATCTTCTTGTAGTTCATGAAGTCCAGCTTGTGTATCTATTCATTTCTGTATGCATTCAATCAAATAAAATGTACTTCATGCTTGTGTACTTGTGAAACTCAACCATCTTGGCACTTTTTCCAATATTTACAGTGCAAAACTAATAACTAAATGGTCATTTTTATTATAGGTGAAGCACATTCCCTGAATGTGGAGAAAATTTTGTTTCAGGAAAAGTCAAAATATCAGGAGGTTCTGGTTTTCCAGGTTTGGCATCTTCAGTTGTAGAATATTACATTGTCTATATGTGGGGGAATTTCTCGTCCCTATGAGTTCTAAGCTCTTCCCATTGTGTTTTTGCAGTCCTCAGCATATGGGAGAGTACTTGTGCTGGATGGCATGCTTCAGCTGACAGAGAAAGATGAATGTGCTTACCAGGAGATGATAGCCCATCTCCCCCTTTGCTCTATCGAATCCCCCAAAAAAGTATTTCTTTGATTCTATTTCTCCCCAGCTTCATTAACATTTTTTCAACTTCAGACTTTTGAGAATCAGCAGAACTCTTGATAAATCGTTATTCTTTTCTGGCTGATCATATGCTATCATGGCAATCCTAGATCTTCACTGTCCATGCTTCCATGCAGTGACTTTTGTTCTTTTTGATTTTCTATGGATTCTGGATTAGCCAGAGTGCCAAATCGATTTATTGTAAGATCTATCTATTTTTTAATTTCCTAATGACAGTATTTTATTGGGAAATTCTTTTTTTTAAGAAGTAATTTGTGTCCTTGTAAAGGATAAAATGAAATGGTTTCTTCTTCTGCATATGCTCTCATTCTTCTTATTCTGACGCACAGTTGATGCCCCTGGCTGTTTTTCATGTGATTTAAGGTTCTGGTAGTTGGTGGTGGTGATGGTGGAGTTCTTCGGGAAATATCTCGTCACAGCTCTGTGGAGTTAATCGATATTTGTGAGATAGATCAGATGGTCATGGATGTCAGTTATTATTTTGTAACACAGTTAGTAGATAAATAATTTCTTGATTCCATGTCTTGTTAGGATCGTTACATTTCCATCTGTATTACAGGTAAGCAAGAAATTTTTTCCGGAATTGGCTATCGGTTTTGAGGACCCTCGTGTACGCCTTCATGTTGGTGATGGTACGTATATCATCTCCTTCAAATTGGCTCACATACAAAAGTGTTTATGTTTCGTTTATAGATATTATTTTGTATGTAATTTGGCAGCTGTTGAATTTTTAAGGCATGCACCTGAAGGGAAATATGATGCAATTATTGTTGATTCGTCCGACCCTGTGGGTATGTCATATGTGTGCTGATAATAAGCGAACCTATTATAATGGTGTATTTCTCAGTTGTTACCATTTCTTCTGTCTCCACTGAAACTTGGGCCTTTTGGCTTTGATTGTAATCATGATCATCCCTCTTTTTTTAAAACTGAGTTATTTATTCTTACAGGTCCGGCTCAGGAGCTGGTGGAGAAACCATTTTTTGAGACCATTGGTCGAGCATTAAGGCCTGGTGGTGTAGTATGTAACATGGCGGAGAGTATGTGGCTCCATACGCACGTGATAGACGATCTTATTCGTATTTGCCGTGAAATATTTAAGGGCTCTGTTCACTATGCATGGACTAGTGTTCCTACATATCCTAGGTAAAATGCTCCTACACCCGAATCATTAACTGGTATAATATTTTTTTCATGTCCTACATATTTTTCGTATCTGGTTCTTCAGTGGAGTTATAGGGTTTATTCTATGCTCTACGGAAGGGCCACCGGTTGATTTTTTTCACCCGATTAACCCTATTGAGAAGCTGGAGGGTGCTCTCGAGTTTAGGAGAGAACTCAAGTTTTACAACTCACAGGTTATCTTCTCTTCTGATCTTATTATGCATCACTGGTTTCTTTTTTGTGCACCATTTGTTTTCATTTGGGATTTGAACTTGGGAGTGCATATTATGTGATTCAGACTTAAAATTCGAACTCGGATTGAGCTTGAAAAGTATTACAAGTTCACAAGTTTGAACTATAATTTGAACCTTTGTTAAGTAGAGTTCGACAATTAAACTTGAATCATCGAGCTCGAAATTGAAGTTTAGTTTGAGCTTAGAACAGGGCCTTAAAGAGTTCAATTTCCAAGATTGAGGCTCTCTCCCCCCTTGTCATCCACGCATACATAGAAAAACACGAACAGATTCAAAGCATGTGAGCAGAAAAACCATTATAAGAATCGCTTACAATTTGTCTATGCCAATTCGGCAGATTCATGAAGCTGCCTTTGCCTTGCCATCTTTTGTGAAGAGGGAGGTGGCATCTCTTCCAGATTTCTCGGCTTCGATGAAACAAGTTCGCGAGTAATCGCTTTTCGCCCCTCCAAATTTGCAGATTCCCCTATACATGTTTTGGAGAGTGTGGATGATGACCCTTCTCAAGCACATAATGTACTAGGTTCCACAATATTGATTTTGAGTTCGCTAAAGTAGTGTAGAATGATTTTTTTCCCCTTCTGTGTATAAGTTGTGTAGAATGAATTAAGAACATATAATCCTAGACTCTATGCTCATATAGTTTGTAGTTGTTATGTACCCTTTATTTGGTTACAATTGTTGTGAATATTTCCGATAGTCTCCTTAAATATAGGGTTGGGGAGATTCGAACTCGTCATTACATGGAATCTGGATGACTAACGAATATGTCACTGCCTCAGTTCTCTACATGACCATCTAATTATATCTTTTAATTTACATGTATTAGAAATGACATCAAATATCACTTAAAGATCAATTTGGAAATTTTCCTCGGTTTTTATATATCTTCTATCATAGTAGAAGGGGTAAATTTATTCACCAATGACTGCATTTATCGGTTAAGACAATAGTCACCAACAAGAACATTTGTATAAACTACGTAGAAAATTATTAGGATTATTTTACGAAAAATATATATTGCCATGTAATTAGGTGTTTGAAATATATAAAAAAATGTTTTATTATTTAATAACCAACTTCTCGAAAAAAAAAATTTAATTAATGAAGATAACTGAGATATTATTTTTACCTCGATGGCCAATTATTGTAGTTAAATAAATGCAGCAAAAATAATAATGAAAGATTAATTTATATTTACACCCTTTAGATCCCAATTTCAAGATTGCTGGAATATTTTTTCCCTCTAAATATCATCATTCCTCCCCATTTATTTTATATATGAAGGGGAAAAACCATATTACCCTTTTATTGGAAGGAGATGAATGAAATTAGAGATGAAAATGAAATTTACTCCATAATATAGGTATTCACTAGCTATCATATTATCACATATAGCCATAAATATTTCCACATTTTTAATTTTATGTTTATGTTTATATTATATTTAATTTAAGAGGAGCTTGAATAAGAGGTAGTTCGGAAAGGAAAATTTGATGTGTTTTTAGACCAAATTAGTTATTATATGAGTTTTTTGGGAAAATTAAACAAAATATCCTATAGTTTAGTCCAAATTTCACTTTGCAACCATATTTTGAAAAATTACAGTTTACATCATGAACTTTAATGAATTGTAACATTTTGCATTCTCTTGATTCGATTTTGTATTTTTATTGAAGATTTATTGTCTCATTCGATCATCGTCTTACATACTCAAATTTTGATCCATTTAAGCTAGTTATTCAAAAAATTTAAAACACAAAAATAACATTTTTAGTGTCTAGTTTACGATTACGAAAAATGAATTTTGACACTCCAAATATTCATTTTGATTTTTTAAAAATTTGCAATAACTTAGTGGCTCTAAATTTGAGTATGTAAGACGATGATCGAATGAGGCAATAAATCTTCAATAAAAATACAAAATCGAGTCAAGAGGATGCGAAATGTTACAATTCATGAAAGTTCAGGATGCAAACTGTAATTTTTCAAACTATGATTGCAAAGTAAAATTTGGGCCAAACTATAGGATGTTTGTGGTAATCGAAGGATGAGCTTAATTTTGGGGTGTGGCCCCACACCACACCTTAGAATTAATGTGGCCATTGATCTGTTATTATGGTAAAAATCGTAAGGGTAGGGTCGACCCCACTCCCCCCAAAACGCATGTTTTCCTTTTATTACGTCGCGTTCGTGCTGTGGTTAGGTTCTTAATTTTGCGTCTTTTTTACAAAAAATAAATGAGTTTTCATGTTATTTGATATTTATATATTTGAATGCTGTTAAGCATGTTGTATCTGGTGAACGGATACGAAAGCTTGTGGAGTTATTTTTTGTTTTGTTCTCTTGTTTTTGCTATAAAAGTTTGAACTTTTGGGCATGTCTAATTGTCTGTGTACGCACGTGGTAGGCAATTGAAATGGTCAAATGTAGTGCTTGGAAAATTTTAGCTTTTGAACCAATTCCAGGTTATTCGTGTGATTGGAATGGAAAATAAGTGGCTCGTGGAGGAAATGACGCTGATGATCTTTTTTCGTTGAGAACCTAGTTAACTTTTTGTACTAATTTTACCAGCCTAAAGCCTGCTTAATAGGGTTTGTTCCTTGACTCTACTAATTCACAATAAATTTTGTTAATGCTATTTATAAAGAAGAATCGCAACTTTTTTTTCAATTTAAAGCAGCAAGCTAGATCATTTACAGGAAATCAGACATTAGAAGATGGCTGGAGTGATTGCAGTTTTCTCTATAACCGAACTGACATCCCTTATAAGTTGGGTTGGTGTCCCTATCCCCTATTGCAGGAGATTGCTAGTTTTTTTCGAAGATTTAGATGTGTAATTAGCTCTAATTTTGTATTGTTTTTTTGTAAATTTTCCTCTATGAGTCTATAATCAATGGTGTGTACTTGTAAAGTAGGAATCAGCACTAAGAGGGCTAGAAGATTGCCCTTCAACGAAAACGTGTATTACTAGTTAAAGATAAGTTAGTTTTATTCACTAATCCTGGTTGAAAATTATTAATGATGCAACACTTCAGTGCTGGTTAATGAGCTCTGGTGAGAGCTTAGTAGCAGTATCTAATTTCACTTTGGCCTTTCATTATTGCTTTTACTTCGCCTGTGCCCATACGTGTGCTATTTAGATTCACTGAATGAGTGAAATACCATAACTGCCTGAATGCGAAGAACCTAACCCTTTGCAATGGTGGAATGATAGTTGATTGTTGATTGTTTTCTTGTTTGCATCAGACAAATACACTTATCTTCATATGACCTCCCCAAAATTTTAATTGTTTCTGAAGTCGGTGCAATATAATTGTTTCCTTCATTTAATAATTTTCTTGGACTTGTACCTTTGATATTGGAGTTTAATGGACTTTTTAAGTGAGAGAAAAACGTTTCCTTCTTCCCTGCAGAATGGTATATCTGATTTCGCACATCCCAACTCATGTGGGAAGTTAAGAGTCAATCCATGCAAGTCCATCACTAAACTAGCAGCTTATAGAAATAACATGTTACTCTTTCAAAATCCTGGAGGAAAACTCACCCTAAGAACTGTTGTCTGTGGCATGTCACATGACAATGCTGAGAGATACTGCTCTCATCAATCGACTGATGATCCACTGTTTTCCCTGAAGATGATGGCAATTCTCAGAACCCAGGAAATGATGATTCAGTGTTTATATGTCCCGAGGATGATGGCAATTCCGAGAGGCCACGGAAGGACTCCCAGGTGCATCCTGTGTTCGATTTTCAGCCAACTGTTACAAAACAGGTGAACCACGACAGTCTTCCTGACAAGCTGAAAGCTGTTCAGTTGCATATTCTAGCTATGGAGCAGTGGAATGCATCCAGGCTCAAAATGTGCCACCGGTATGTTGTTATGTTTGTGACAGAAATATAATGAGTTTTCTAGGATTGTACTTTCTTCTAGACTTATATCAATTTTGTCCTTGTATAGCCTCAAAACATAATATCGTGAGCCAGATATTAACACTATAATAATCCTTATTAAGATGCTTTCCCAGTTTTTGGTTGCTTTGGATTTTCGGGTTTGGGTATTTGAAACTCGTATATTACAATTTTACAAAATAAATGCACTACTTTCAAGTTTCACAAATTTCACAAGGAACTAATATGGTTTCCACTTATTGACAGAAACTATGCAGCGAGTGCTACCAACATGAGACACTTTTTGGCTCTGAAAGCTTAGATGCTGAACAGACTACGAAAGAGCTTTCTTCTATTGGACTTTTGGTTAGAGGACATAAATCCATATGTTCTTTCTGGCCTTTCTGCATTCATTCAAACGCTAGTCTGCTCAAGATTGGGTTCCCTGCTCAGCATGGAAGGTTCTGGTGGGGAGCCTCTGGTTCACAAGAGCATATATATCAAACTGAGAACCTCTCAAGGACTACAATGATGAAAGTGTCAGCTTCTAATAGGGATCTACTGCTTGGAACTCTTCAGGGCCCGAGAATGACTCGTATCAATGTAACAGTAGGCCACGGGGTAGTGAAAAATGATACACTTGTAGCTGATTTCATCAATTCAGGAACCAGCACTTTTCGTATCAATTGTGCGCATGGAAACCATGATATTTGGGATAAGATAATTAGCATGGTGAAGAGAAGCTCTCAACTTCTGGAGAAACCTTGTCGGATCCCCTCATGGACTTAGCTGGACCAAAGCTAAGAACTGGAAAACTGGAGGCTGGTCTAGGTGTGAAAAGGAATGCTGTTGGGGATGTCCTACGTCCAGCCCAAGTTTGGCTCTCACCAAAGGAACAGGTCCACCACCACCTCATATATCACCTGATGTTATTATCCACGTGGATGGCCAAGAATTACTCAGTAAATTCGATATTGATGACTCTGTAAGTTTTGCTGATGCCCGACGAAAGCTGATACGGTCCAAAGTAGAATCAGCCCAAACCAAGAAATGTCACATCTTTCCTCAACTCGCGGCTGGTTCTCCTTGAGCGATTCCGTCATCGCCCCCATCGTCATCCTTATCTCCCACATATTAGATTAGATTTTTCCTGTGACATCATCCATGCCGTGGTACGTTCCTCCTGATTCATCAGCATTTTCTCCAGTGCTTCATATTTGGCATCGGATAGTGTTGTCGTCATTTGAATCTCCTTGGGCAGCTAGGTCGAATCCGGCAAGTCGAACCAATTGATACAACCCACTTCAATATTAAGGGGATTGTAAATAAATTCTTAAGAAAACACACTCAATCGAAGAAATGATATGAACGTATTTTATTGAAATGGAACGAACTGAATTAAAAATACAACTCGCACTCTAAAGGCTCACTTTTACTCAAAGGAAGGAAATCCAACATTTGCCCAAGCACGATGCTCGCAACACTCTCAAAATAAGTTTCTGAATGAATCCTATTCTTCTTCATTCCTCCTTTATTTAACCACCTCCGGTCTTCCGTAACTGACTCCTATCTCCTAATCACGTGTCCGCTTCCCTCGCCTCTGATAGACTTTCAAATTGTTGGGCTTCATTGCTTGGGCTTGCTGTGACATTTCTTGGTTTGAGCTGATTCTACTTTGGAGCGTATCAAAAGCATAGGAGCCTCAGGATTTTAAGCAAGTGTCCTATTTTTCTGGTGTTGGGTTCATGGCTGAGTGCAGCAAGACTGCATATGTTGAATCTGGAACAGCATTATATACTAAGAAGAAGCGACGTAAATCCTCCATTGGATTTGTGGTGGATGTACCCCCTGCGGAGCAATTTGTTAGATTGAGAGTTGGTGACCTGCTGACAATATCTCGAGATTCTTCAGACGAAGGGGATGGATTGGCTTATTCAGACCTTGGAGCCCATAAGATTACTTGCCCATCTGGCTATCTATTCGATTCAGTCAAACCAGGAGACCACATTTCATTTGATTATGGAAAGATATGGGGTGTTATCAAAGGAACTAGCATTTCAGAAGTGGTTGTTTCAATCACTCATCATGCTGGTCTGAAAGGTACCAAACTTGGCTCAGAAAATTCATCAACATCCAGACAGTGATAATTTGTTATGAAGGCCTCACTTTTCCAAGGATCTTATGGATCTAGATTTTGTGGCTGCCCATGCTGACATGGTGGGAATTTCATTTGTGCGGGCTGTTCACGATATTGTCTTGTTACGCCAAGAACTTGCAAAGAGACAAATTTCAAACTTGGGGGTTGTCTTGAAGATCGAGACAAATGCGGATCGAGAAACTAGCGCTTTTAATATTGGAAGGGATGAAATCTCGAAACCCATTGGGCGTGATGATTGCCAGAGGCGATCTTGCAGTGGAATGCGGGTGGGAAAAGCCAATGCACCAAGACAAAACCAGAATTGAAGCCTCTCATTCTCTTCTCATTCTCTCCTCCAATATGAAGTAGTCTAGTAAGATTTATGTACTTTAAACTTCATTTCAGCACCAGTCTTCTCTGTACACTGTTTTAATGTCATTTAGCTCTTGTTTTGCGTATATAAATAACTGGCATAGATCTTTAAAATAATATTCACAATATTTTAAGACCGCATCATTATTTAACATGAACTGAGATATGAGAATAATACAAATTTGAGATATGAGAATAATACAAATTTGGTGAAACATATCCATTTTGACAAAAAGCAATCTATTATTTCTTTCTTCATATTCAAGAAAACCAACAATAAAGTCTTATTTAATGTAATAAATGGGGTCAGATGATAAATGACACACCTACAACAATAAATGGGCTCAAATGATAAATGACTCGCACATACAACATTCATATCACATGATATACAGAAGGGACTCGTGTCTTAACATCCCCACTGCACTAAAACGGAACAAAGCCAAGCCTTGAGTCGAACCCCATATTTTTCTATATTTATAACAAACAAAAGCTATAATACAATTTATCTAAAATAATGTACACAATCATTTGTCTTCCGCTGTAAAATCTGGCTCAGCAGGCTTCTGAAGTAGCATAGGTGACATCCTTTCTGCTATTCTTGTCTTTCTAGTACCATTTCGTCGCAATGCTCGAAGTGCATTAGCAGCAAATCTCGAGGCATAAATGGTCGCCCCTAAACTCGGTGAACTACCACCACCTTTCGCCAATACATCCCGCAATCGGTTTTCTTCTTCTCGTAAAGACTCTTCTAGCTTCTTCCTACAATAGCGTCGCCATGCTGCTTGTAAAAAGCAAGCTGCCCAAGACCTCCACTGCTGTGAGTAAAACCTAAAAGTATGGCGTAGCTGTTTACTGTGTAGTCGTCGGAATTGGGATGCTACGAACTTCAAATCATCAGCCTTCAAGGCAAATGCTTCAACTTCTGATAGAGCCTGGACGGTTCTGGTGGAGATAGGGAGGTTAGATGATGAGTTCGGATCCAGTGCCCAAGTAAGTAGCTCTTCCCCACAGAAATCACCGGCTTTTAGGTAATCAGAGTTTAAAAAGCCAGTCCTTCCTCCATTTGTTGTTACGGTCAGTAATTTTCCACGCATGATAAACAACATTTCATCCACTGGATCACCTTCTCGTACTATGTAGCTGTCCTCAGTGTACAGCACTGGTTTGAGACGGTCACACATTGCATCTAGGAGTTGATCATCCATTTTCTCAAACATTGGCACCTGAATGACAATTTACATTGTTATTCGCCAAATAGAAGAATCAATGTGCCAATTTTCACAAGAGAGCATGCGAAAGATTCGAAGCAAGTCGTTTTTACCCCTCTCCTACTCGAGTTCGAAAGAGGAAATTATAAATCAACATACCCACAGTCTAGTTTTCTGTTCAAGATGGCATTTGGCAACAATTAAAGGCTAGTATCAACTTTGAAACTTCGACGCAACAATAAATGGGCATGGTGAAGGACTTACTCTTTTCAATAAATCCAAACAGAGATGCCGTTTGATATCTCTTCTTAGGTCCTTTGGAAGATTGTGAACCAGATTTTCTTCTTCAACACCTCTAGTTTCCTGCCATTTGTATTGCTCGTACCTCCTGATTCTCTCCCTCAAACTATCAGGGAGCAATCGGTGAGACATCCATTGCTCTGCATCTCGTCTTTTAACCCTCATCTCCTCTAATCTTAGAGTTGTGGACTGCAGATATGTCTGTTTCACCAATAATACATATAGGAACTCATTTACCAAAAAAGGCATCCCTAAGACGTCATCTTAATTAATTGTCACAGTTGACCAATATTATGCTAAGCAATATTAGGGAAGGGCAAGGCCTTTGCATGTGTCTTCGTTACCAGACAATATAAATTCATTGGCTCAAAGCTGAGTAGTGAAACTACTAACTACTAACTCACCTGCATATTTCCAATCAGAAATGAGAACAGCACCAAGCCGGATATAGAAATAAAAACTGCAAAGCAAATTTCCCAAACAAAGGTGCTTGTTTTAAGGTTTTGTCCAAGGGAACTGAAACAATAGACAAGAGATTAGCATCATGTACTGAAATAGAAAACTCAACAGACAGAATATAGCTATACCATTGAGATAAAGATACCTTAAATTCTGCAATCCCCACCAGAAACAATAGAAGAATTTCTGAGGAAAATCTTTTGATTCAACAACTCCAGATTGAAGAGCACTGAGAAATATTCCAAAGTCAAAAGCGGTCGTATTGGGATTCTGAATAGGGCAGGAATTGTTCAACAAAGTGCTGAATCCTGTGTGATTGGCCAAGCAATGAAATGCGGCATATCGACAAGCAGTTTGGTCACCACAGGCTTTCCGCCAGCAAGTAGTTTCTCGTTCTATTGAAAACAAATACCAAAAGGCTCCAAGCACCTAGAAGGGGTAAAAACAAAGATCAAGACCTACTTTGACGAGTTGCAGCCTTTTAACAGTTTATGTTGGAAGCAGATGAATGAAAATAAGAAGTAAACTCTTAAAAAACTTACATGACTAGCAAGCATGTAAAGAAGAAGATTGAACGCCGCCCCAGCCCATGCCGTTTCAGTTAGTATGCCAGAAGTTCTGGTGACTTCTTTATACAAAGGATAAACACGGAAAATCCTTGGTATATATTGTAATAATACCGCATATTTTAACAATTCTTTGTGTTGAAAGATTTCGCACCACTCATTTTTGGAATAACGATCCCAATTACAACCTGCAAAAATCATCACCTGATCAGATTCATGGGCATATCCCAACAAAAATATAGGCTGAACATTAACTGCAACTTCTGGGAAAAAATGTCTGAATGATAAAAAATTTATAGATTTGAAGATCGGCATTTTCCTCAGAGACTGATATAAAAGTTACAAGAGCAAGGGCCGTGAAAACACTCGCAAGTAACCTTTTAATGATTACCTTGTCATAAAAAAATTTTCTAACGGAAAAAAGTATGTTTTATCCCGTATGTAATAGACATTTACGCACATCAGGCCATAATGTGTCGAAGGAAATTTTCTCTTACTTGAGGAACCGGAAGAACTGCAAGGACGTCAATTATGAAGTATGATGACAGATATCTCTTTGCTATTTCCCAAGAATCTTCGACTAGAACACCCCTTCCAAATACACGAGAAGACGGGGCAATGAAACCAGTGTGAAATTGAAATATAATATGAATGAGGTAAAATATGTCCGTAAAGGAACGTAGAATACTGGCTGTGATCTCCAATTTTGGGTCCAAATCAAGGCACTTCTTTTCATCATCAACAATGGGAATATAGAAAAACAAGGGGTCCAACGAGATAGCAATCACACATGATAATACAAATATTTTATTCCATTTCTGAAGAAATGATCCTTGTGGATCAAGAATTTTCTTCCTAGACACCTCATCATCCGCCAAAAACTTTCTCAATGAGAGAGAACTTATGGATCCTGTGAACCTTTTGATTTTATCAGAACCAGATTCTAACCCTCTCTGAAATTTATCTGAAACTGAGTACACTGCTGATCTAAGTCTACCCTCTCGTTCTCCAGTTTTAGATGGAGAATGCCGGTTGAAGATCTTCTCAGATCTCCAATCCTGAAACCTAATAGGGGAACAAAGAGATATGCAGTAGTCAGTTTAAAAGAAGAAGGAAACACAGAGCACTCAGGTGGAATCATAATACCTTGAAACTTTCTAAGATCCTATAAGTTTTTTTAGAGCTTATAAGATATTTAGCAACTTATGAACCTTTAAATCTTATTTCAAAATTAAAATCTCGAGTGGGAAGACATATTAATCAAATGATTAAGAAGACAGAAAAATAGTCAGGAAAATGAATTCGAGAGTAATTTGAGATATAAGAATAAGTGTTGAAATTATTTGGATTATTTTAAATAAATCTTATATCATCTTAAAACATAAAAGAACTTGATAGTTTATATAAGATCTTTTTGTAAAAATATTACCAAATACTTTTAGACAGCCTATAAACTATTAAATATCTTATATACTGTTTTAAATAGCATACAAATTTAGCCAAAAAGACTCTTTAAGTTTTCCATGAATGATTTTTCCTTCTTAGAGGTTTTGGAAAGGAGTTCAAAAGAAGGGAAACCAGGCAAGTAGTTAAAACAATCATGAGAAACATATGGAGATTCCTTACTTTACTTCACATCTCTTTTTCCGTAACCTACCCATACTCTATTTTCTACTTTAAGAGAAGAAAGTAGTGTACTCTTTAGTATATAGCCCCCAAGAGTCGATGAAGCCTTCTCAAAGTGGAGTATTTTCTTCTTTCTTTATCTCCATATGGCTATTGTTTTCTATTAGGTTTTCTATGCCTTCAATTTTCACGAACAAGATAGAGCAACTAAATCCATAAATGCTACCTAGACCTTTACTACCTCTTAGAAATGGATCTACGAGTGATCGTGAAGAACTAACCTCACAAACTTTTCTTGGTGGTTATTCATAACTCCAGCTCACATGAGGAACTGCAGAAACAGATTATGAACTTCGAATACGGGAGCAGAAGCAAGAACCAAAAATGCTTCCGCTAGCACCACACTGCAGAAAGTCAAGCCCTAAAAATATTTATAAACCTCAAATTAGATGATATTTCATACCGAGTCAAAATCTAAACCTAAAAATAAATAAGCATCTCAAGCAAAAAAACCATTGTCTTTCAAGAAAATTAAAAGTGAACTAATACCAACTGGACAGAGACTATGCTTGAGTTTTTTAAATGTAAACATTATAAGACTACAAACAAACAAATAAACATCTATATCTACGCCAAAATCAATTTTTTTTAATATGTATCTTTTAATCCTAAAATTGAGTTAATACCAATCAAAACAAGTTTAAATATCATCATATAGAACCATTTCCATTTCGATTACACTTCGATTAAGCGCATTCCTATCGTTCATTATTATTATATAAAAGTAAACGCTAAGTTCTAACCTAAAAAAAAAGAAAGAAACATTTTCAGAAGATAAAAAATAATAAAAGTAACAGCCAACAACCTATAACCTAAAATAAAAAAAAAAAGGAGTCAACAAAGCAAATGAAACACTATAATTCAAAATCACCCAAAAAAAAACTGAAAACTTTGACTGTTACGCATCACACAAACCTCAATTCCTCCCCAAGAACCAGATAATCACTGAATAATCGCACTAAATTAGAATCAAACCTCACAATTTTTCACACAGGTACCGACTCTTGATAATTTCTCAAACACAAGCCAAAGGACACAACATCTGAAGATTAAACTAAAAAAAGCATAAGATTCATGCTTACCGTAGTTATGATTTGCAGTGAAGACCAGTCCGCGACATCCTACGTCATTATGTATGTGAGAGAGAAAAGCGGGTGCGGGTTGCGAAGTTATTACAGGAAGCTTCGTGGAGATTTCACTCTACTTTCTGAAATTTGGAACGATTCTGACGATTTTTCGTTCCGTAAAATCAAATCTGCAATAATCTGTAATTATGCAGATGGATTTTGTGGAAAAAAATGACAGCGATTCCCACATAACTACAATCCAAATGAAGGTGGAAATTAAAAATGAAATTCACTTTAACATGTTGCCTACTGTTCGCTAGACTTACGGTGGTTACAATTTTCAACTCAAAGCGTGCAACTGTACGAGTATGAGTACTGGACGTGAATATTCACACTCCGAATAGTTCCTATCCTATAAGGGAACTATTCTATGCTATCTCGTGTAGTATTTTATAGGGTACATCCAATCATTCATTGAAGATAATCCTAATAATGTTAAGTGTGAATATTCCCAATGAATGGTTGGATATACCCCATGGGATAGCATAGAATAAATCCCTATAAGACCTGTCGGAGCAGTATATTTGTGCCTCTTATATTTCACATCTTAAGTTGTAAGTTGTACACATGTTTCAATATTACACGTGACGCTTCTAGTTTTCATAATTAACAAATTATTTTTTCTAGTTTGATCAATTATATCTATCTCACCTGTTGTATATTTTTATGTCAAATAAGGGGATATAATTGTAATTTTTCCTATATATTTTATAAACTAGAGGGGTGTAATTGTAATATTACTATTCTATAAGGGATGCAAATGTTATTGTTCAAATTAGAGGCATAGATTTGTAATATAAATATTCTACAAAGGAGGCATATATAATTAATGTGTGTTAACCTTAATAATCCGATCATTTCAGATCAATATCTAATTACAATCATGCCCTGCCAATCATAAATATTGACAGCACACTTGCCATCTTTGTGCACCAATTTACATCACATTATTCACAATCTTATAAATTATCATTACACCTACCATATAAATTACCAAATTACCCTAAAATTTTTATTACAATCCAAAACGCTTAAATATAATAGTATTGCATAATCATCTCATAAATACTTTTAAAAAAAATAAAACCAAAATAAAAAACCGACGTTATAATTATGATATTCATAATATATATATATATATATATATATATATATATATATATCTATACTATGTTATAAAATGTAAACCTCTTATAATAACTACTTTGGTCCGTCCTAAATAAACCAATATCAATTTACTTATATGTCCAAACAAATTACTTGGCTTTTTATTATTAAGGGGCAAAAAGGTAAAGCAAAAAAACACAACATCTCTCCCTCCATGTTCCAAAACTGCTTCAGTTTAAAAAAAAAAGGAATTTCTTCATCAGTTTTAAAAAATTGTGATATGATGCGCAAAGTATTACAAATATCCAATACAAAATATTTATTTATTACGTTACACACGCAACGCGTTTGCGTTGCCCACTAGTATAAATAAAGTCTAAACCTCATATAATAACTACTTTGGTCCGTCCAAAATAGACCGATACCAAATTACTTATATACCCCTACCAATTCAACTACACTATATTTCTTTCTTTCAGTAATGATAATTAACTATTTGTAACTTTTAGTTGATTAATTACATATATTTGTTATTTTTACTTAATTAATTATTTCTTTCTGGAGAAAATTTAAATGTCAAATTGCTTATATACCCCTACCAATGGATAGATTTATTATGTTATATACGCAACATGTGTGCGTGGTCCGCTAATATATATAAAGTTGCATAATGTGATAGTATATCTAAAGTTGGTGGATAGACCATTTCAAACTAATGATTATTCAACGAAGACTTCAAAAAAATCCTCGATCTCGATAGCGGTCTGTTTGGTTCTGAAACAAAAGACTCGTGCAATTTTTCCCTTTAGTTTAATAATAATAATACATTTTAGGACATTCAATTATTTGGTCGCTTAGGCATATAATACTTGTACCTTTTTCTTAAGCTATATCTATATTCAGTGATGGCAGACTGGCGGTTGATACAAAATATTATGAGTAACATAACTTATAAATAAATTTACATTTCATATCAATTGGACTTTAATCATCTCGCCACTCACCACCAGATTCCCCAAATAAGGAACATGATGTGACAACTTGTGTCGATATATCTAAATTGACATTAGGCCACGGGGTCCACGACCTAGTCTTCATGAACCAATATTTATATATTTTCAATTTTCCCAAATTCTAACCATTGGTTGGATGAACAATACTACGTTAATATATATAAGGGGGAGTTATGAATATCATTAATTCAAATAATATCATCCCTCTATTTAATCTTTTCTTGCATAATATTGACTTGGAATCATTTGTGGAATTTGTCGGAAATCCAAAAAGTACCATACTATATAAAAGTACCACATATTGTATTTACCCACGTGAATTGATAATTTTAGCCGAATGGTAAAAATTCATGTTGTCTAAACTCGTATTCGAGTTCTTACAGTGGCCCAATTTTTTTTTACAAAATCCTCTCCCTCGTATAAAAAAAATATAGACACCACTTATAGCAAACATGGCCAGACACATGAAAATTAGAAGGGGACAAAAATATTAAAATAAAAAAATAGAGGGCAAAATTTTTTTTAGAAGATCAAATTTCAATAGGGGTCCCTTGCCACTTGCCATGGTGTGCATCCGCATTTTATAGCAAGGATATATTCTAAAGTGTTCATGAGAAATATAATTGTTAGTCCTTTGAGTTGGATAAAATAAAATTATTAAAACAAAACATTAGCACATTATTTAATATTTGGGTTTATAAAATAAATTGAGTTGAATAAATATTCCTTGTATTTATTATTATTATTAGTTAACTCGGTTCAACACGATAGAAATCACGAGCAATATACATATATATATATATATATATATATATATATATATATATATATATATATATATATATATATATATATATATATATGATGTCTCTACCATATATTTTCTGGTACGAAATCGATTGAAGTCATGATATTATGTAACTACTAGTTAATGTCCGTCGTGCAGTGCCTGAAAAATAATACCCAATAAAAGTAAACAGTTATATAAATGATGTTGTTATAGAGTCAGTTATAGAGTCAAATCCTTCAATCTAAATGCTGCAGCTATAGAGTCAAATCGGTAAAGAATTCATTATAGGCATTCAACCTTACTCAGACTCTCATAATGTGGCGCATAAACAAAACCGAATGTGTGGATTTGTAGCGGTTCCTTAAACATTTGATATTCATATTTAGTTAAAATAGTGGTTTTGTAGCGGTTCCTTAAACTTTTGTTATTCATATTTAGTTAAAATATAATTCAAATATGAGAATCTATACACTCTTGTCATTCAATTGCCTATGAATGTATAAATTACAATTTGCAACTTTAACCTATAAAATATTTAATTTTATAATTAAAGGAATCTTTAATATATTAAGATGTGAGCGGGTTGGGTGGGTAGGCGGGTGGAGGTGTGACAATCCATTACATGTCCACATAAATGCGAGTTGCTTCATTTTTCAATTGCATCATTTTTTTTCGAAAGTTAAAACGGGCGGATACAGGTGGGTGAATGAATGCAGGTTGGACGGATGAGTTAGGTTGTACGATTTTTTTATACACCCCTAGATTGCGCCAATAATATGTTCCGTTATTTTCGGGTTCGTTAAAGTTGTGTGCTGCGGAAAATAAATGAAAGACACCACAATTTTTACGTGAAAAACCTCACAATCGAAGGAAAACCACGGGACCTAGTCCAATATAAATCTTCAATATAAATTTGTATGGATTTACAAGACTCGGACACAGAATAAGAACTTTCAAAAAAACATAAGAATGAAAGATCGAACAGACCAATATAATACGCTCTCTTCAGAGTCTTTTCTTGCCTGAAAAGTTCAACCCCATTGTCATGCCCCAAAATCAGGGTCGATAACACCGACATTGATTTCCAATAACAACTTGAAATCAATAAACCTCGTAATACCGTATTCAACAAAAAATAGTCTATATTCCATAAAAATAAATAATTATTTTTACAACTGAAATTAAATTGCATAAACAAATCCTAAAAGTCTTAAAACAAAATAAAATAACGGAATCATAATTAAACAAAATCTAAAGTTTTTAGTTCATAGAAACACAGCGGATCACCAGCCCCAAAATTGGTGTTGCTATTCGTCTTCAATATCTTCCTCGTCTTTATCTGGGGAGGGATGTAAGTGGTGAGTGTTTTGGAAAACACTCAGCAAGTGAGGGACAATCGTATGTGACACATCATATAAATATAATAATTTTTCAGAAACATGTATAAAAAATCATAACAGGAACCGATATGAACAGAACATAAACTCAACAGAATTTGCTCATCGGAGCCAGAACAGAACATAAACTTCATATCAGATCTCATACCATATACTAAAGTAAACACAATAAATCATCTAGTTTTCTCATGATACTGCTATCAGTTTTCTAGACATAACCCTCCTGGAGATAAGGTCAGAACATCGAATCACCCACAAATAAAAGTCTGGACTTCCCAAAACAACAGTTAACCACCGTATCAGGTCAGAAAATGATCATAATCCCACCACATCAGAGTCAGAAACAGAATTCAAAATTCCTTACCAATTGGATTTCGATATTTAAAGTGTTTCAGATTTCAAAGTTCAGAGTTTCATAATTTGAAAATAGTTCACGTAACGATTTTAAAACACATATTTATGATTTAAAAAACGAAAGAAATTCATAACAAAAGCCCACTTACCAAGATTATAGACGTGTTTGAACGATTTAGGGTGCAAAAACGACGAATTATTTCCTTACTTCTCGGTGCTGGAACTTTCGAAAAAGTGTTGAAATTTTACTGTGTGTTTGTGTGTGTTTTACTATGTGAAACTTTCGAAATTAAAGGCCGTAATTTTCGAAAGTTTATTGCTGTAATTTTCGAAAGTTTATTGCTGAAATTTTTAGAGATATAATATGCTTAAAGCGAAGCACCTGAACGAAGTTTTGGAGACTAGAATCTGCTAGACAAAGGCAGAAGTTTTTGGTAAAGTCGATGCTCATAACTCTTAATTAAATAGGTTGAGAAGATGACGTGCAGATTTGGTGGCTGGAGCCTTCAGAATTTAATAGCTGTGAGTCTTCAATTTATTGGCATGAGGTTTCGAAAATAAAGGCTGGAAAAGATTTGGTTAAACCATTCTTATCCCTTAGTTATTCTCTAATATAAACTATTATCTATCTAATATATATAATATTTATTAAGTGTGTTTTTGGTACCATGAAATCTCTCGGAATCAATCAAATTCTATCTAGCTAGGTGGTATGATAATATCATATTAATTTATATTATCTATTTTGATATAAATCAATATTATCTCTTAATACAATTCGATATTATCTAAACACTAAGTTATTGATTTAAATAAACAATCTTGAGTATTTTGGTTGACTAAAATTTTGGGTGAAAATCGGGTTTTACACCCCTAAACTAAACTAAGACCAACATGACATATTTATAATGATAATCTGACAATTAACGTGCTTAAAATATGGATCATGATCTCCTTACGTGTCCGAGAAATCTGCCACCGTTATCACACATTCGTTCGCACCGGGTGATTAGTCAGTTACGCCTGGGTTTCTTGCTACACTTTGACCAGTATGTCGAGCAAGATTCTTTTTGCTCGGGATTCATGAGATTTTATCGAAAAAATTGATTCATCATATGACATCAATATGTAATATACATATTTATCTGATAATAATGTCTCTACGACATAGTTTCTGGTACAAAATCGATTTAAGTCTTGAAATTTATGTAACTATAAATAAAGAGGGAACGGTAAATTTAAGGACAATAATTGCCATTGTTGTGGGTGATTGAATGAGACACACACGATCCTATGTCTTCAAAGTAAAGTAGATGCCATCTTGACATCTTCCTCAACGAAAATATTTGGATGGATTTGATCTGAGCTTACTTATAGACAAGAGTTGAGTTAGCATTTAAGATTATCTGGGGCTAGTTAGAATGTAAATCAAAACATAAGCATGAAAGAGTAATATAATGTTGGACTACAAAAGCGAATTTTAAAAAATTGCACTACTAATTTTTTTTATAAAAAAAACACGTAGGGGTTGGAGCTCCACCCAACTTAGATGTGGCTCCGTATCTGTTTATAGACCAATTCAATATTATATGATTTAAACTTATTTATATATCAATTTAATATTATAAATTAGTTCAATGTTATTAATTTAAAAAATTTAGTATATTAATTTATATATGTTTTTAAAAATATATAAGTATTTTGAGAGCCGTGGCAGCACACCGAGATTCCCACCTTCTCTCTTTACCCCACCCCCCATGATGAATTGCCAATTCACTCTACTCCACAATCATTTTCTCTAAGGTTTTCATTTTCGGAAACTAAATATTTTTTTTTATATCTCAACAGTAATTAATTGCTGACTGTGATAACTTTTTTAGAGGTGATTTGATTCGATTGAATCGGTTTCTGATTTCTTTTGGATCCGATTCATCGTTTGATGACAATTGATCCGTGATTGTTCGTAAAGTAGTACTGATTTATTTGATTTTTATTCTGGCGATGAATTTTTTAATTTGAAAACGGCAGCGGATCTGCATCTTGAAGCTTGCTTTCGAGTCGGAATGAGTCAGCTACTCTGAGTGTAAGGATTCATCTTTTTCTCTGCTGATTGTGGATTTTCGTCTTTAAAAATAAAATAAAATAATAGGTTGTATTTATGTATACACATGTGTGTTGAAATGAAGGGCTTTAATTTGATTCGAGCTCCTTTTTCTTAAGGCAATCGAGGAAATAAAAGTGACGGTAAATGAAATGTGATCATTGGTTTAAGTTGAATTTGATCCATCAACTGCTTTGGCTGCAAACTTTTCTATTAATGTAATCAAGGAGCAGTGTAAAATAAGGTTTTCTTAATTGTTGGAGATATGAATGGAGGGTGGTGCTTGTATTTGTGGAACTTATTAATGGGAACATAGAAGCTTTGTATAGAAAAAAGTAATTGCGTTTTTATACTTGGCAATCTGTTTAAATTTCCTCTTGCATGAAAATATACTAAAGAATTGATGATGCTGATTTCTTCTACTTTTGTGGTTTAGGATTCATAGATTCAAAATCTTAGATCAAAGCATCAGCTTTAGATGTTATGCAACAATGTTTTGAGGTTTATAAATCCTCGGGCGGGACATATTGAATCCATTGAGGTAGGGAAGTTTCGGTATATTTCCGGAGGTTCTAATGCTACTTGCCGCTTAACTTATCTGTGGGATAGAAAGTTTGTGGGAACGAGAAAGATGATGGTGGATTCTGGGTCAACTGCAAAAAGACCTATGATTGATGTCTTATCCGAGAAGGATGATGATGGTGGCTATGCTAGTGGAGGGTGGAAAAGGTGATTGAATTAAATAATTTTGTTAGTTCTATACTTATTATGAGGATATTTGGCATTCGGTCATTTTGTGGTAGGTGTAAAAGTATTTGCTTGCGGTTTCTTTGTCGTTCATCGGATTATATTTATATAAATGCCGTATAATAGATTCAGTTTCTATATATAAAATCACTCTACATCATTGTCCCTTACAACTTAGTTTTGTGAATTGTGATCAACGTTGATGTATTTTATTATTATTGGTGTTCAACGAATCCCTTATGAGACAAGACCCTTTATATTTTTAGCTATAACTGCCTCAATAATGATTTGCTCCTTTTTTCTCACTATAAAAAATTGTTCTTTACGTCATTTATTGGAAGTATCTTCATCTGGCTATAAACATCTTTTGCTCTGTCATTCTCGTTCTGAAGTGACGACTGAAAGAATTTTTGTTGATAGTGCTGTATTGTGTTTTTTACGTAAAACAAAACCTATTTTTGGAATGTTCCTTGCGTTCATTTATATGTCCATAGGCTTCAGCGATCATACTTATGATGGTTTCAAGTTATGAAACCTTAAAAAGAGAAACATAGCCAATTGTTTAGATAATACTGGCAGGAAGAGAGTGAAACTTCTTTAGTGCATTTGATGCCGAGATTTAGAAATTGCAAGGCCCCACACATACACTGAAAGCATATTGCACAAACTGAAATAGAGTATGGCATGTTTAACATGTCTTGCAATGGTATTTTGTATTCTAGTTACAGCATTAGGATTCAAGTTTGTGGGCCATGTGGTTGGTGTTGAGAGCCATCTATCAAGTCTACTCCATGCTCGATCGAAATGTTGCCGCATCAGCTTACAATTTTCTCTCATATTGTTCACACAAGAAAATGAAAAGCTGCTCCGAATATATTCTGTTTCTCTGATGTCTTTGTGACGCCCATTTTATGCGCATCCTTGTCAGTTTCTGACTTCATTTTCATCTTTATCATTTCCATGACAAATATATATCCGTTCTGTTGTGCCTTTTGTCACCGCTTAAAGGAATGGAAAAGAAGTCTACTTGTTCTTCGTTCTCTTCCATTGTTCCTAACTTTAGTTCAGCATATGTTTCTTTGATTAAATACTTATGAGACTTCTTTGACATTTATTACTACCTTAATACCTTATTATACCATTTTGTTGTGTAGTTGACTTGAATGATGTGAAAAAGCTAGGGTTTATCATCTGAGAGAGTGTTATTTCTTTCATTATGTTGTTGGACTATGTTGATGATGCAAATGTTATTGATTGAAGTTGCATTAACTTTTCCTTTCCTGATTGCCAGTGAAGATGGAAGATTAAGTTGTGGTTATTCTAGTTTTAGAGGGAAAAGGGCGAGCATGGAGGATTTTTACGATATCAAGACTTCCAAATTTGATGGGCAGTCAGTCTATCTCTTTGGAATATTTGATGGTTAGTTCTTCCCTTTGTTGTCCCCCGGCTTGAATATGGCTCGTAAAATCAAAGCATCCAAGATTTGAGCTAAAATCTTATTTTGGATATTATTTTTCATAAAATTATGCTGTTAATATCAGTAAGAGTGAGAAGGCATATTACTCGTCTCATGAGGGTATTTGTTGTTACAGGTCATGGTGGCTCTCGTGCTGCTGAATTTTTGAAGGAACACCTGTTTGAGAATATCATGAAACATTCAGAATTTATTAGAAATGCGAAATTGGCTTTAAGTGAGTCGATAAACCCTATTCCACACTGCTTTTTATCTTTGAAATATTGATATTTGATGACCAGGGAACAGACTTGTGGTATCAACTTAGACAGTAGTTTTTGTGCTTCGAGCACTTTAAATTTGTACCTGGATTATTGACCTGATCTCTGAAAGAGCTTCCTCAACTGGCATTAGTTGTATGGGATCTTATATGGTTGCAATTATCTGTTCTGCCTGCTGGTTAAGTTCCCACAAACACTTTCTTTCTTTTCTGGATGTTGTGACCTATATCATGCAATGCGGTGTGTTTATCTATTCACCTTTGAAAGTGAATGAAGTTATATAATCTCACATCTGTTTTTACCTAAGTGAGCAATATGGTATTCCTACCGTAAGAATGTGGTAATGTTATTTTTTCCTTCAGAGCATGGTAATACTTGCTTTTCATGCCTCCCAATTTTATATATGTGACAGATCTGTACTTACTTAACGAACCAAAGTCCTGAGTTTCTCTTAGAAGGATCCCAGGATAAAAAAGATATTAACTTTGTCTGATCCTGCCGGCTACCTCAGCTCAACATATCTTGTGGTGCTGTCTTATATTTAACAAACTACTGGTTCTCATTGGTAAAAACCTGAAAGCCTGTAGAAGACGTCGTACTAGTGATTGTATGGTTGTCAATGCCTATTCTTTTATGGCACATTTAAATAACTCAGAATCACAGGTGAGGCGTATCAGCAAACTGACAGAGAGTTTCTAGAGTCTGAAAATGACTCTTTCCGGGATGATGGTTCAACGGCTTCTACTGCAGTTCTTGTTGGCAATCACCTCTATGTTGCTAATGTTGGAGATTCTCGAACTATAATATCCAAAGCTGGAAAAGGTAATCCGCATTTTAGTTTTCTTATAAAGTAGTTTTTGATATTGTAACAACTCGTGTAGTCCCCCCAGCAAGAAACGGGCTTTGAATTGATATGTGAATTTTGCCACAGTTTATTATGTAATGACCACTATTAAACTTTAATTCAATTTTAGTCACACAACACTAGTTCCTTTTATTTTGTTTACTGGAAGCGTGATTCCCTTTCCTATAATATTTATGTTTTAGGATGAAATGATTTTGTATTTTTTTTTTACTTCAAGATTCTGCATTCAGATACTGGTCTGGCTCATTTCAGAATGTGAACTTTCAGAGATTCTTCGCAGACAATATTCTGTTTCCAAAGACAATTTTAAGTTGGAATCACTATTTAATGGGTGCTATACTTTTGAAATTTATCGAGGTTCAAATCTCTTTTTGACAAATCACCCCCCTTGGCTTGCTTGACAGCAATTCCACTCTCGGAAGATCATAAACCAAATAGAAGTGATGAGAGGAAAAGAATTGAAAGTGCTGGAGGTATCGTGATGTGGGCAGGTACGTTTCTTATAAATCAACCGCTGAAGCTTATTCATTTTCTTTGCATAGATAGCAAGAATCTGCCTCCAGTAAATTGAATCGTTCCCGAGACACCAAGTGGTGGTGTGTATTGTCAAGAATATTTCATCATTTACCCTTCTATGTGATTAGCAATAGACAAATGAGAATCTTCTGTTGATAACACGGAGTAATTATCTCTTGATGAAGAATTGTGCACAAATGCACATAATTTGTGGATTGATTGATATTTGTCCAGTAGGTGTGGTTATGTTTCCTTTTTTTTCTTCCTGTTTTATGATACCGGTCGTCATGAGTGAGAATTTTCAGGTGATCGTGAAGATAGATTATTCACTGTCAAAAATATGTTTATAATCCCATGAACAAAGATGGTGTCATGTTGCAGTTTGAAATTGACCCTTAAATAAATAAGGTTTTCAAAAGTAGCTACCACCTTTAATTTTTGCTATTGTTTCAGGCACTTGGAGGGTTGGAGGTGTCTTAGCCATGTCTCGTGCTTTTGGAAATCGCATGCTCAAGCAATTTGTAGTGGCTGAGCCTGAAGTTCAGGTACTCCCTCGAATTATAATCACACGGTATTTTTTTATGAAGTCAGTTGGTTTTACATGATAACCCTGATCTTGCTACAGTAAGAAGTCAAATGTTTACCTTTGAAATACATCTTTTGGATATCAGGGTGGGTCCGATGTTACTTTAGGCAAATGATCTTTGTAATGTACTAAGTTTGATAGGCATACGTTGTCTTGCGAACTTGCAGGAACAAGAAGTTGATCAAGACCTTGAGATTCTCGTGCTTGCTAGTGACGGTCTTTGGGATGTTGTACCTAATGAGGTAATCGTTTTAATGGATATAAGCGTTATTCATTTATCACGCAGTCAGTCTTTAGGTTGTTTTCATTTTTCTGGAAAAAAACATCTTTATGTCAAAAAATAAAAATAAAACTAAAACTAAAACATTACTATCTTATTTCCATGTTTCTCAAGAAACTAAATTTTCAGTATATTCTAACGTCTCGTAATATAGTCCTTGTTTTAAATATAACTTTTCATCAATCCCACAAAATACTCTGTTATTATATCTAGCTCAATACACTATATTTTGAAATACTTTGTAATCATTAAAAAAACTAATTATATAATGTTATTTTACCAGTCTATATTACGGTATTACACGTTATCTTCAGTGAAAAATATCACGTTATCAGTTGTATAATTTAATAATGCTTCTTTTCAGGATGCCGTCTTGATAGCACAAACAGAAGACGACCCTGAAGCAGGAGCTCGGAAGTTGACGGAAACTGCTTTCACTCGTGGTAGTGCTGACAACATCACCTGCATCGTCGTCAAGTTTCACCATGATAAACCGGACCTAGGGGAAGTCCCTCAACATCTAGAAGCCGATCCGGAGGAAACGAAGCAAGCTTGTGAACCAAAACCTGAGGTATCCCAGTTAGATTCTGAACTAAAGTTAGAGGAGACCCGACAGAGTTGATGAATTTGTCGATGAATTCACAATTTCCTATTCAAATTCGCTGATGAGCAGAGGTTGTGATTTGTTTATTCATTGGTTTGTTTCTTGCAATTTCTCTTGTAATTTAGAAACTATGGTGTCTGTAGAAGTTATTTAACTCATAAATGTGTTCTTCTTGCTAGATTCAAATGTATGGTCTAATTTAATAAAGACTGGTTGACATTTACATCATCCTGCGAGACATTTAGTGAAAATATTATCCGATTATTTTGTGTAGCACAGTTGAATGATCATGTATAAAAAGAAGGGTCCTTTCCAAAGTACGAGGGACTTTGAATGTGACCTCTAAAAATGGTTTGCCTTCTTGCTTTTTACTACAAAGCCATGTAATGAAGCCAAAGTTTCATTCAACCTAAGTAACACTCCTTGATCGAAGTGTTGAATGGAATAAAACACTTTGTGGCCTTTAAATACAGGTATATTGCAATATCATTACAACAATATGGATTGTCTTAAAAGTCTATATTTTTATGCCAGAAATAGTACTTAGATTGTATTGATCCATTGATATTTGACGCATATATGAATGTATAATGGTTTCTCAGCCATAATACATTTCTCCTATTATCAGATTATTAAAACATTAAAATAAAATTGAATCAACTTCCAATTATGATTTTTTCCCAATTCACTTAATATAATGTTAAAAATCTCAATATGATTGTCCTATTAGATTTTGTGTTCGAATGATAGTTTTCGACTCAAATTCTCGTTATAACATTTTATATTCAAATAATAAAACATAAAAACGGTTTCAATTAATTTTGGACGAATAATCTCATACTTCCACCTTGTTTAAAGAAAGATCCTTGAATACAATATTTTATAAATAAATTAGAAAAAAAAGGAGTTAACCAGGGTTAAAAAGTAATCGGAGTTGAGAAAATACACGAGTTAAAACTTATCAGTCCAGATTAGCCCTTATATGTTTCGTACCCTTCGTTAAGCTAAATGTTTTAATTTATCCATAGTTAACGGAACCCAAAAGTTGTGTTGACAGTCAAATGAAGTCATTTCACAACGCAGTCCCATTGTTATATATTCGATCTTACAAATACCAACATATATTCATATAAATTTATATATCTTGATCTTTACAAACACTTGGTCCTTATTTTCCCATACAAGTCACAACACTATTGTTTCAATCACGGATATATTTAGGGGATTTTAGCTTTCTCAATTGTCTGCTCGGGTTTTGTGACTTTGTCCCAGTTCAATTTGGCGGGGAAGGAGGAAAATTTAAACAATCACTATCTATCTCATTCGAATTCTGAATTTTGCGAGTAATTTTTACAACCCCTTTATTTTTCACGTGTTAAGGTTTGAATTAACTGCCATTTTGAATGGCGATTAGCCTTTGCCGTTTGTTGAAGTGCTCCGGATTTGTTGTTCAACTACTGAAGTGTTGGATAATTCGATAGAGTGGTACCTCTACTGGCAGAATATCTGAATACCGCCAAACAACTGGTTATAGTACCAGAGATATATCTCTTCCAAGGTAGATATATTTTCTTGCTTAAATATTTTACAGCAATCGTTCTTGCAGTTTTATATAATAATTTTCAGACAATTAGAATATAAAGATTGGGACTTTAAGCAACATAGGAGATTGAGAAGGTATCGGGAGTGAAGAACTTGGGGATTAGGCTGGGTGTTGGTGCAGGTCCGATCGCCCCTCCTCCATGGCAGCTGGCCTTTGCTTCCTCCGTTGTTCTTCTCTAACTTGTGGCACCGAAGTGACAGATGCAAGATTTTTGTTCATGAGACAATTAGTATTAATCCAGAAATTACTTGGCTTTTTGTTATGACCATGTAATTATCAAAATGTCCACAAATATTTTATTAATCACAAATAATATGTCAACATTCAAAATGATCGAAATATCCCTGAGGCGTTTAATAATTTCAATTTATCCTAATATACTATATTCTTAAAATGTATGTAATGTCCTTAATAATATTGTCAATTACAATATTATCATATCACATAATATTTGTAATTACATATTTATAATGTAATTTTATACCATATAATTTTTTTAAAAAATGTACATAAAATTATATGTGTATGTATCGTATGCCAAAAATCGCTAACATAAAAAAATTGAGGAATAAAATATTTTAGTATAATTTAAATAGACAAAATATAAAATTATAAATCTTTGCCAGTAAAATGCAATTTTTAAAAAAAATTATTTAGGATGATATTTTCTTCCTTTTTTTTTTGCAAGAAAGGGCTTAACCTTAACGTGGCTGCGCCCTTGGCACCTGCCCTTCTCTCGATTGCCCCGTCGTCCCCAGCTATTGGCTTCCACTGTTCTTCTATGATTAATGGCACTTGCCCATCTCTTATGCGAATCCATGATTCACCCTGCGCACATATTTCTCTGATTTCAGAAGTCGATTATTAAATCAATCCGATCCATACACGATATGGTCTATACATCGGGTAGGCTCAAGAGTTTGTGCGAAAACATGTAACATTGATCAACAAACTCGTGCGCGTCAATTAACAATCGATTTTTGCAGCAGTGACTGTCACGCCCCGAGACCGGAGCACATAATACTGACGACGTTGATTCCAAAAATTAATTCAAAATCAACAAGCATCGTGTACAGATCTATGATAAAAACCAGTCTATTTATTCCATTAAAAATAATAATCGTCTTTACAACTATAACTCAACTTGAGTAAGTTTTCAATAAGCACCTTAGATCCAAACAGAGTTGCGGAAGCGTAACGTAATAAAATCTTGAATCTCCTCGGTAGATCACCTGCCCAAAATTGGTCTTGTTCTTCGTCTTCAACTTAGTTTTCGTCCTTAACTAATGAGGGGTGGTAAGGGGTGATTATTTGGGGAAATACTCAGCAAGCAGGGGCCAGTTGAACATGATAAAACATATATATAAAACTTTTCAAATAACTCTTTATCAAACACATATTAGGTCGATACACATACTCATAATTGCTCACACTAGAGCCTCATAACATAAATACATAATCACATACTCTCTTTTTTGGGATCAAGAGGTGGCTCCTGTGGCATAGCACTTTGCTATTAAGGATCAAGGGTGACTCCCATGCATGTGGCACGCCCACATCATGCAACACTTTTCCCCGTCGAATCAAGTGGTGACTCACGTGCATGTGACACTTGCACCGCAGAGCCTTCAACTTTCGATGCGCATTTCTCATAAACTTTTAAAATATGATCTTAAAATACATTTCATGTTCAATTGAATTTTTAACACATATGTAGAGTTTCGAAAAATTATGATATTCATAATTTAAACACACTTACTATGTTGAATACTTGAAGCGCGTTGAGATGAGATATGGGTTGAGAAATGATGAAATCCCTTCATTTCTTCCTTGAATTTTCGAAAAGTGTGTGTGTAATGTGTGTTGCTCTTGAAAAGATGACGATGATAGGGTAGAGTTTTCTCCAATCTTTGTTTAAGGCATGTGGTGGTTTTATGTAGGTTATTGTAGGAATTAGGGATGACAATCCCATAACTTTTGTCTTTCCATTCCAAGAATTAATGTAGGTCATAAAGTGTATGTATATGTATGTGTTTTAAAGTGTAGGAGACTTAATTGCATTTCTATAATTTTGGTCTCCTAATGACAAGATTTGAGACAAGTAATGAATGAGGTCAACAATTGGTAATGTATGTGAATTAATTTACCAATTCCACAACTTTGGCATTTTAATGACATAGTTTGAGCAATGTATTGATTGGGTCATCAATGAGCAAAATGAATGGCCAAAGAATGGGGTCATCACAAGTTGGCCATCTAATTTCATGATTTGAACAAGACATTAAATGTCAATAAATTGGATTGAATGTGATTGAATGGTGACAAGATTTTAGGTCATAAAATTGAATGATCTTGAATGGCTAATTCGGGAAATGCACTTGAATATGCAAATTTTGGGGTCATTACAACCGTGACGAATATAAGTGAGGCTTAGACAGAGCAACCATTTTGTGGTGACTTTCACAGACAAAAACGTCAAATTAATATCCACTCAGCCCTCAGGGAGCCAGATAAGGGGCTGAAACTTAAATTTACGGAGGAATTATACATGTTAATTCATAAGGGGATATCGAAGAGAGCGGCTCAGGCATAAATGAATAGAATATCATAAGCATATTCAATCGCTTTAACTACGTGAATAAATTACCAGAAGATCCAAGCCGTGGTGATCGTATCCGATCTGCTCTCGACTGTTGATAATACCACGGATTAGGAACAGCAAGCTTGCCATCATGAACGGAATATGAACACTCTCCTGCAAGATCAACAGTCCCATCCGCCCTCTCATAGATTTGACATGAATTTTGGATTGATCCAAGCAAGCATCGCACTGGACCAGCAATAAGCATGTCGTTCTAATTTATAATAGCCGTATCCGTTTTCTGTCTGTCCCAAAAATGGACAAAGAAAAGACATTTGCATTAAAAGAAAAGACTAAACATGATAAGATGAGGCGCATAAATATTATAAACTCCAGAAGTTTCGAATAAAACTACCTTAATATCTCCGTTGCTAGACAACAACAATTAAATATTCACCAGTATATTATTACTATATCAACTTCTTTGATAAGATATTTCACCTCAGTTCACAATCCGATATAGTTATGTGCACCTCAAGGCTTGCAAATCTGTTGTCCTGAAGGGTGCTTGCACCTTGGACTGCTCCTAGGCAGGGGCGGAGCCACACCCATTGTGGGTGGGGCTCCAGCCCTACCTTATTTTTTTTTAAAAATATATTAGTAGTGTAATTTTTTTAAATTTGATGTTGTAGCCCAACCCTATATTACCTCTTCAAACCTATATTTTGATATATATCCTGACCAGCCCAGGTAATTTTAAATACTGGCTCCGCCCCTGCTCCTAGGTGCAGTGCAGGGGTTACCCGTGACGCACACTTAGGAAAGTCATTTAAGTAAATGCCATTAAATTCAGTTCCAAAAATTTTGATAAGGCCTACTCTGCACTGGTAAAGTTTATCCAATTCTTTGTTGCATAAATCTTTGGATTATATAATTCTCCATGAATTATTTCATTAGAAACATTGATAAATAGTTTTTACTAGGTGAAATTCATCTGTGCTAATATCATTTTTGCCAAAATTCACCAATTTTACTTCTTTAATCGTCAATTATTTGGGGGTATTGTGCCAAGGTACGTGTGGGCAAGTGTTAAAAATACAGTTTTCTCCCCTAAACATTACATTTTTACCCCTAAAAGATTAATTTTCCCCTCTAAAAGTATATTTTGACCGAAAAAAAATTTACAGCTTTCATTTTTATATTAATATTTTTTGCCTCTTTCCTAAAAATCATGTGTTCGCCCCTGGGCTGCATGCATACAATTTCCAGCGGAAGGAGCAGCGGTGGGCAAGGTGGCGGTGGGAGAGATCGATGGTGGCAGAAAGTTCTTCTGTTAGCATTAAAAAAACGAGCGGATGGTGTGAAGCCGTTAAATTATCAATGAAAACATAAGTTAATGGTAAAAAGATGGACAAAGAGGATCAGGTATTTTGTTCGTGTTGGCAAAGGTCTTGAATTGAGACTTTTGTAAAATCGGGAGTGGATTCAAGATCACTCAATCTTCTAAGAATTGGGGAATTGGGAAGAGAGCATTTGAGAAAGAAAAACTATTTCATTGATATTTGGTTGATTGAATACATTGATTGTACGATTGTCCCCACTTGCTGAATGTTTCCCGACACTCACCCCTTACTCTCTCATCCCTATAAGACGAAGAACTTGTTGATAACGAGGAACAAGAACAGTTTTGGGGTTGGTAATCCGGTGATGCTGTCAAGACTTAAGATATTAGTTTAAAGTATTTTATGTTTCCGCTATGCTTTAGAATTTGGAACAATTTATAAAATTTATATATCAAGTTGTAAAGATATATTTGATTATTTTGGAATAAAGACTGAATTTTTTGCTATGATCTGTATTACAAGGCTTGATGAATTTTGAGTTATTTTTGGAATCAACGCCGGTGTCACATGCTCGGTTTCGGGGCGTGACCAATAATTACAGTGTTTGTATACAAAAGTTAAGCGTACAAAAATGAAGGGGAAAAGCTTCTTCTCCAGAGTAGATGAAGTCGATAGAGATGATCATGGGAGCCCAAAATATCATGAAGTCCTCCCCCTTTATTTCTTTGTTTCCCCCTTCTGTCTTGCATGCCCCCATTTCTTAAATTTCCTCTCCAGCTCGCATTAAATGTTAGCTGGTCCCGAATAGTTGCAGGGCAACACTAGCATCCTCTCTAGTCGAGTTAGTGTAACGCTGTCTCGTTTATAGTATATTATTCGGAACTGTATATGTGCACTATTCATGGACCATGTAAATTTCCAATGTTGAATCCTTCCAATAAAAGCACACTATAATATTAATTCGAGTCGACTCAAAATACTGAGACAAACTGATTTTCGCAATAGCCGAACTTATCTGATCTACATAATAAGTGGAGCTCAATAATAATAAGTTGAGCTCATCAATAATAAGTGGAGCTCATCTCATTGCGTTGTGAGCTTGGGTCATCATAGCTCATAAGATACTTTGCTTGACATGATCATAACTCATAAAATATTTTGTTCGGCATAGCCATGACAATGAGAGCTCAGGTCAACCATAGTAGGTCAGATGAATGTGGTTGGCATAACCAAAGTAGTCAGACTAGATATGAGATGATGGAGGATCCCGAGCTGACCAACACCAACACCAACACCAAAAATTAATCAAGAGATATCTCAGGCAAATAAAGTTCATCCGAAGTCACGAGATAATAAGCATCATTGAGCAAATAAAGTTCATCCGAAATCCCGAGGTAATAAAAATCCTAGCTCCATAATTAATAAATATCCTGATATGATAAATATCCCGAGCTGAAGAACAATAAAATATAGTTGAGCTCAAGATGTAACCAATATATGGAGCAAATAAAGTTTGTTCGACATCCAGGATTAGAGCAAATAAAACTCGTATGATCATCTGCTGGGTGTAACCTCCATAGGCTGGGTGAAAATCACTGACTAAAATATGTCTAGCATAACCAATGCATGTTGGGTAAGCACCCCTGAAGGCAATTGGCTTAACCAATGCAAGTGACTGAAATAAGACCGGCATAACCAAGGCAAGTTGGGTAAACACCCCTGAAGGTACTTGAAGTAACCAAGACAAGTTGGATAAACACCACTGAATATCACTTGGCGTAACCAAAGCATGTTGGGTAACACCCATGAATGTCACTTGGCGTAATCAAGTAAAATGAGCTTGGTGTAATCATAGCTCGGTTGATCCTATGTCGGGCTTAACCGCGACAGGTTGGGTAAACCACCATTGAATGACAATTGGCGTAACCAAGACATGTTGGGTAAACACCCCCGAATGACACTTGACATAATCAAGGCAAATGAGTTCAGTGTAACCATAGCTCCGCTGATATCTGTCGGGCGTAACCACGACAAGTTGGGTAAACCACCCCTGAATGGCACTTGGCATAATCAAGTCATGTTGGGTAAACACCCATGAATGACACTTGGCGTAACCAAGGTAAATGAGCTCGGCGTAACCATAGCTCGGCTGATCAACTGTCGGACTTAACCACGACAGGTTGGGTAAACCATCCCTGAATGGCACTTGGTGTAACCACGACAGGTTGTGTAAACAACTCTGAATGACACTTTTATTCACTCACTGCCTTGCTACAGAAAGTGTCCGAAGAATCAACAAAATGGATGAATTTTTTTTCTCCATTCACACATCAAATTCAGTCCTTCGAAACATGACCTTCTTCATCTCTACACCTTAAGTTCAATGTTCCCACAGATGACGCCAAATGATGCTCCCAAAAATAAGTCCATATAACAATAATAAATTTTTATGTTAAAAATAAATGGAACAGTATTTAACTGTGAACTTAATGGAAAATTAAACTTGACATGGAATATAATGAAAGCCTAGACAGAATATACGAAATGGAATACAATATTTTCAGAAAAGATAAAGTGCACAAAAGTTGACTTGTACTGAATTTCATCCAAACCAAGACTAGTATATAAATGGAATAATTAAAATCTTGTTGTATACGGCTAGTAAATGGAGTCTTGGGGTAGACATTCAGGTCGGGTGAGTTGGGCTATAATCCACTCAGCTTGGATTTTCGTTTTTCGGGAGGAGCTAAATTAACTTGTGCGTCAAGCGCGACTCAAATTTAATATTGGGAATTTGACCATTCAAAGTCAACCACAAGATCTGTATCTTTTATGAGAAAAGAAAGCAAAATGAGAAATAATAAAGATACACGAATTTAACATGGAAACTCTCAAATAGGAGAAAACCACAAGGATTAGAGAAGTGAAAACACTATGTGAAAAATTATTACAACCACACAATTTATATTCTCACACAAATACGCTCACAAAGAGTTTTTACTAGCCACACTTTATAACTCACACATCGCCACTTCACAGAAAGTCACATAACAAAATCTTTCTGATGTGCAAGCCCAGTCAAAGCTACAACCACATATCATACTTATAATTTTATTTGGATTCTACAATAAGAGATGGATTTATCTAAAACCAACAGTTGTTTGACAAATTATTGACTGCTAGACAAACGATTGACTGATGCACTTAAAATAGAAGGGCTGAACCTTTTTTTATAGACATGAGTTACCCAATATTTGCTTTAGTATATATAATATTAAAGCAGATATTGAATCATGCATAAATAAGAATGAAATTATTTATATTTATTAATAATTAATTAGTTAAACATTTTTACTGCTGTAAGCCTGTAAGTTATCCTGTTAGCCACCGTTCGGTAGCCATGATAATGGGGGATATATATTTAATACCACTTTATCTAGTGTTCGGTTCAATTATTCTCAAACCCCTCCAATCCCAAGGGCCCGTGAAAAACCACTGTATTGGTTGGTTAAATTATCCTCTCTCTAAGATGTGATTATTGTACAGTAGCATGGATTATGTGACCAATTACAAATATACCCTCGTGAAGGCGGTGGTAAAAAATTCAAGGGAAATGATTATACTAAATATTAGGAGGCGCTCATGGTGGAAATTTGCGACGACGGAATCGAAGTGGCTGAACAGAATATGACACAGCTTTGACAGACTGTGGTTGAAGGTGAGCATCTTCCTTTCCCTTGAAATTTTTACAATTTCAAGATTTTTTGTTCAAGTTCTAGTTGAAGATAACTCAATTTCATGGAACCTGTTACAACCTTCAAGGAATATCCGAAAATAAAATATGAGAATTGATAATCGAATTCCACTGTGAAATTTATAAATTTAATTCTTGTCTTCAAAGGTCTTTGGTTGATTGGCTACTTAATTATCTGATAGATTTTTTGTTTGTTTTCATGTGTTATATGGTATTGTTTATTGGGGGTGTGATATTGTGGCTTTTGGGAATAAACAATTCAATGATAAGCTTAGGTTGTGTATAAATTGCACATAAGGTGTTTGATAAATGACCTACTTGAGAATAATGTATTATGCATTAATTTTGAATGCATGTGACATCTTTTCGGTGCTTCAGATATTGAAACCATTGGCAAGTTTCAAATTCCAGCGCAGTTGAGTTGGTTGGATTTGCATTCAAATGTAAATTATTAGGTGATTTGAGTTGGTACTTTTGATGTATGTTCAGTTATAATATTTTCAACCCTCTTATGAAAGTAAAGCTTTCATGTGGCTTGTTGGGTTCTTATTTAATTTCAGACATTTTGAAAAAAAATTTGGTTGAAAGTTGATCTTTGACTAAAAAACTTGGCTCGCTTACGCCCTATCTTAGGTTTATCTCACAATATAACTTACATAATGAGATTGTTTATGTTTTGCAGGATTTTGACTCTACATTTGAACCGGCTTGGCATTGTATCGTCGAAACTAGCTTTGGCTCATATATCACAAATTCCTTGGGAATGGTTTTGTATTTCTCCATAGATAAAAGTTTATTTTCTTCTCCTCAAGACTATTATCGAGCCTTTGGTTGGATGAATGATGCTGACTTGTTCATTCTTGAATCTTGACTTATTTTTTTTTATGATTCCTAAATCTTGAGAATCATATAGATTGATATATAATGTATTTTCCATGGAAGAGTTTGCAACATTATTTTTTGTTTAGTATCGTTTATGTTTATGGTGATAATACAATGTCGGTTCTGCTGATGAAGATGCTTCCGTGTACATATTAATAACGGCTTGAATTTCTGGTGTAATTGTTATGTTCTTGAGAATTTTTTTTTTTTTGAAAAAATGTTATTGAGAATTAATGAAGCATTAACTTGTGCTATTTAATTTAATTTAATTTGTTTGGGTAACTTAAATTTAATGTTGTCTTAAAAATTTATATTTGGTTATTAATTATTTTAAGCAAATGTTGGTAATTAATCTATGATGGGGTATTTTGGTAAATTGCATTATAATTTAAAAAAGTTTATCTACCCTGTTAAAATAATACCAAACACAATATTATTTATCATTTATTTATTCACCAAATTATCTATCCGTCAATTATCATATCACATCTACCAAACATAGCCTTAGAAGAATAACTTCTTATATTATCATTATTTCATAAAATTTGTAATTCGGATAATAATCGATTCCATAAGTTCCCCGACTACTTTGATTTGTGATCCAAAAAAATAAATCTTTCGAGTTATACGAAACCTAATGATATTTTTTAAACTTTGTTTTTAACAATTATCACTTTTTTAAACTTTACGATTAAAAAGCTGGCCATTGGTTGAAAAGTTAAAACGCGGTACTTTAGACTTTGGGGTTACTTAAACATTTGCTTAGTCCACTAATAATCTTTTAAATATTATTTATATCGTATAAACATTATTATATTATATATTCATGTTTCAACATGTCTGAATTAATTGTACTCGTCAGTACACAGACGAAGGCGTCGCATGGTTTAAAGTACGTGTTATGTTATTGTCATATAATTAAATATTGTTGTCACATCAATTTTTATATTAAATTGATAAAAATTATTGCTCTGAGAATAAATATTTTTAGAATATATAATTAACTGAATAATCAATATAGTTAGTTGGATTCTGTAATGCCTCGATTTACTTTATATACGTGTCATATGATTATGGCGTAATTTGGAATAATGACGGTACGATGTGGACTCGGGTTCGGGTTGAACCGAGGGTTAATACTCACATATATGACATGATTATATGATATATGTCAAGGAATGAAACATGATGCACAGGATGTAGGGCAAAGAAATGACTTGAATTGTAGTGGCATATCAAGCAACATGGACTAGTATGCATTGGACTTGAATTTCATATGCCTTTGCCTTTCATTTAAAGTTGCATTAGCATGTGAATTTGAGTTTGGATTTACATGTTTATGTTAGTTAGCATGTTATTATAGCAAGTGGCTATATGAAGGGGATTAGTGAGCTTAAACTCACAATACACCATAACACACATAGTAATCTCTACCAAGCTCCTCTCTATCTTCTTGCTTAGGTTGACTCTTCTAGCTTGGAATTCACTTGGAAACCAAGTAAGAAAGTGGAGTGAAGTGGTTCTATAACCTATTGGTAAGGAATTCATGCTTTTAAGATTGGTTGGTGTAGTTATGAATGAGTTATATGAAGTTGAATCCCAAGTGTGCATGCTTAGAATCATACCTTGTTTCTATGCCTAGAATTGAGTTCCAAGATAATAGAAACATGTTAATATATTACTAAAGATTGCAAGAAACATGTGGAATTGGTTAATTTCGAGTAGGAGAAGAAGAACCATGGAGATAAGCTCAAAATCGCCATGTTCTGATTTTTCTGGGCATCGGCGATCGATTGGTGCTTGTGTGGCGATCGATCGCCGAGGACAGCCAAAATATAAGGCGGTGAAAATGTGTGGCGATCGATCGGTGAGATTGTAGCGATCGATCGCTATGAACAGAGCATTGTGGCGATCGATCACCAAGTTGTTGCTATCGATCGCGATGAGACAGAACGTTTTGGCGATCGATCGGCAATGGTAGCGATCGATCGGTGCTTTAGGAATTATGAAAAATGTTATATTTTTGTGGCATTTATTTTTGAGCCTCTTATAACATGGTATATTGTTAGCATCATCACAGGGGACGGGGCAAAGAGGCAATTAGCCATCAACGCCTGATTTATCATTTTTATTGTCGTATACCAGGTACGTGTTGACGTACGGAGTATAGATATTATGTGATGATGATGTTATGGTTTTGATATCATATGATTTATGTTAGCTTTGTGTCATATGATTGGTAGTATCATATGCATGTACATACATGTATTTCATATGATTGGGATGGATGCCTTGATAGATATGTGTATATGCTTTGGTAAGATCATTGCCTTGATAGATATGCCAGGTTTGGTATATGTTTTGGCTGGGATCGTTGCCACGATAGATATACTACATATGCTTTGGCTTGTGAGATATACGCCTGGTTTGGGTATATACTCTGGCTATTATCACAGATGAGTACGGTACTATGATATGTGCTTCTAATATGAAGATGTGATGTGGTTCCACTGACATATTGAGCTGAATAGGCATATCATATTGGGCTCGTGATAATAGGGTGATTGATGAGACATGTCATGACATAACTGCATTTGTTGATGCATGAGACAGAGCATTCACATTGGATATGATTAGTATTGCTTTATCATTGATATTGTGTTTTGATATCGCACTGAGATAGTTGTTTATCTATACTCACATTGTGTGAATGTTTCTGTAGGGACTCATAGATGTGGGAGGACGGGATGTGAGTCATTTTCCGCTGCGAGCTGAATCACTGCCTAGGAGTTATCGTGTAGTAGGTTGTTGTTTGTACATATGATGTGTAGTGGATAGGTTTTTATAAACCCTGTAACAACTTAAATAGTACGATACTCTTAATCAGTGCTTGATATTACTTAATTCAGACTCACACATGTATGTTAACATGATACATAATGGATTAAGTAACGAGGACCCCACATTAGTGGTATCAGAGCAGTGGTTCGAGAACGGGATGAACATGGGTAGAGGAAGTGTATTAGGGAGTTACCTAAACACTTGAAAACATGTTGAGAATGGTCATATCATGTTAGGATTTGTAATGTCATGTTATTCTACCATGTTATATACTTGTGAATGGTATTGTTAACCCGTGATATACAGTTATGACAGACAGAGGGTATCATGAGGATGTTGGGGATGCCATGAGTGGCAATGCTAGTGTGAGGATGGCGCCTGTGCCACCACCACCGATTGGACAAGGGCCAGTGGAACAGGTATTGTTGCCGGGGGAATTGACGTTGACGCAATTTCTGAGTTATCAGCCACCCAGGTTTGAGGGGACTGAATCAGGGGAACTGGCGGAGGAATGGCTGGAACGTGTGGAACAGATATTTGTATCAGCACCGTGTGCCAAGACTGCTTGGTTACGCTTAGCTGAATTCCAGTTGGCTAAGAAGGCCATGATGTGGTGGAAGTCCACATTGATTGAGCTGAGGGCTCAAGGACAGACAGTTAACTGGGATGTGTTTAGAACGAAGTTTCTTGAGCATTATTTCTCTGTTGCTGCAAGGCAGAGGAAAAAAGGACGAATTTACAAACTTGAGACAGGGATCAATGACAGTATCGGACTATGCTGTAGAATATTCTTCTTTGCTCCGGATATGTGCCACATATTGCTGTGAACACAAAGGCAAAGATCAGACAATTTGTGAAATGTTTGAGGCCTGAATTGTTTGATAGGGTCATGTCTAATAACCCTACATCATATGAAGAAGCATTGACTAGAGCCGAGATGGCTGAGATTGCCGTAGGGGTATACAAAGATGTTGGACAAGCCCAACCACCTACAGCTGAGAGTATGAGACCTAAAGGAGAACCATTTAAATCACCACGAGGTGGTGCATCTTCCTCTCGATTTAGTGGAAAACGGTTTACAATGCGAAAGGGTGGTGAACGAGGTTCAAAAGGACAGTCCCAAGGAAGTAGTAGTAGTATTGGACGAGGATTACAATGTTTTAAATGTGGAGGGCCACATTTTCAAAGAAATTGTCCACAGTTTGATACAGTGGTTTGTTTCCGTTGTGGGAAGCCAGGACATGTGATCCGTGATTGTCCTCAAGTGGGTGGACAACAGAGAAGAGGACCCATGTCAGAGAATACAGTACAACAGAGACCACAGGGTGTACCACAATCTGGTGGAGGACAGAGGGCAGGACCACCTCAGGCTCAGGTATATGCACTGAACAGGGAGGAAGCAGAGGCAGCTCCTGATGATGTGATAGCGGGTAAGTGTACTTTATAAACTTATCCAGCTTTACTTTTGATTGATACTGGTGCATCACATTCTTTTGTTGCACAAAATTTTATTGACTGGTATCATATATGCTCGTCTCCACTGTTAATGCCTCTTTATGTTTCGACACCCATGGGAACTACTGTGATGGCTTGTCAGAGGGTGTCTGATTGTGATATTCAGTTTGAGACTGAGTATGGACTACAAACTGATTTGATTGTGTTAGATATGACAGATTTTGATTGCATTCTTGGAATCGATGTGTTGAGTAAATATCAGTCTGTTGTGGATTGTTGTCAGAAGATAGTGAGATTTCAGTCTGATACTGGAAATCAATGGTTCTTCTATGGCCAGGGATCAAGGGCAAGGATTCCTTTGATATCAGCAATCCGAATGTCGTGTTTGTTAGAACGTGGACATGCGGGTTATTTGATTTATGCCCTTGATGTAACTGAACAGAAAAGAGAAAGAAAAGTGGAGGAGATACCAGAGGTTGCAGAATATCCGATGTGTTTCCAGATGAGATACCTGGATTCCCACCGAGTCGAGAAGTGGAATTTGGTATTGATTTGATACCTGGTACTTCTGCAATTTCACGAGCTCCTTATCGGATGGCACCAACTGAATTGAAAACTCAATTGCAAGACTTATTGGACAAGGGGTACATACGTCCTAGTGTATCACCTTGGGGTGCTCCGGTTTTATTTGTTAAGAAGAAGGATGGGACAATGCGACTGTGTATTGACTATCGGCAATTGAACAAGGTAACAATAAAGAATAAATATCATCTTCCTCGTATTGATGATTTGTTTGATCAGTTGCAGGGATCAAGGATTTATTCTAAGATTGATTTGAGGTCAGGATATCATCAAATACGTGTGAGGGAAGGAGATATACAGAAGAAAACATTCAGAACTCGTTATGGGCATTATGAGTTTCTGGTGATGCCATTTGGAGTGACAAATGCTCCAGCTGTCTTTATGAGTTTAATGAATCGAGTATTTCAGGAATACCTTGATCGATTTGTCATTGTCTTTATCGATGATATACTGATCTATTCGCAGAGTGATGCAGAACATGTCCAACATTTGCATATGGTATTGCATTGTTGAGGACACATCAGTTATATGCCAAACTCAGTAAGTGTGAGTTTTGGTTGACTAGTGTCGGCTTTTTGGGGCATGTAATTTCAGAAGAAGGTATATCAGTTGATCCGAAGAAAATCGAAGCAGTGTTGAATTGGTCAGCACCTATTTCTGTGCCAGAGATTCGTAGTTTCTTGGGTTTGGCTGGCTATTATAGACGATTTGTTGAAGGATTTTCATCAATTGCCAAACCATTGACACAATTGACACAGAAAGGAGTACCGTTTCGATGGTCGGAGGCATGTGAGCGTAGTTTTCAGGAATTGAAACATCGATTAACTACAGCTCCAGTTTTGATTATTCCATCGGAACATGACATGTTTGCTTTATATACTGATGCGTCATTACTAGGTTTAGGTTGTGTATTGATGCAGGATAAACATGTAGTGGCTTATGCATCACGACAATTGAAGCCACATGAAATGAGATATCCAGTACATGATCTAGAATTAGCTGCCATTGTCTTTGCCTTAAAGATATGTCGACATTATTTATATGGTACATCGTTTACCATATATACAGATCATAAGAGTTTAAAGTTTTTATTCACTCAAGCAGAGTTGAATATGAGACAAAGAAGATGGATGGATCTGTTGAAAGATTATGATTGTGAGATTGAATATCATCCAGGAAAGGCTAATCTTACAGCAGATGCCTTGAGTCGAAAAGTACATCATACGGCTGAGGAGATGATTCATTTATCAGCGTTGATGACTTCTTGTTGTACTTTGGGTTATGATTTTGATGTGGAAATATTGCCAGTACGGGTATCAACATTATTGGTTGAACCTGACATTTTTGACAAAATCAGAAAGGCACAAATGACTGATGATGAGTGTTGGGTTTTGGAAACTCGAATAATCTTGGTTTTGATGTTAACAAAACTTGTTATTGTGTTGCTAACATATTTCATCAAGTGTGCAGTTCATAGATCATAACTTAGAAGCTTGATGAATTACAAAGAAGTAGCTTGAAAATATCAAGCTGGACCAAGACTGAAATCCTGGCAGATCGGATTGTTTTGATCATATCTAATAGATCGGATATCGAAATGGCGTGCTTCCAAAGAGATTGAACAGCCAACTTAAAATACTAAAATTCATATTTCACAACAGATCGGCTAGTTCAAATGTTATCAAGGAGAAAAGACGCCTGCAAGATCGAGCTGAACCGCGAAGAAACAGCAAGCTGTTTAAGCAAGCAACTGTCAGTCTGGTGGCCATAACCTCAGCTCGCTTATCGGAACGGAACGATTCAGTATGGGTTGGAAAGCTAAGACAAAGATCTACAAGTAATCTTTGGAAGTCAAAGACTGAATCGGACGTTAAGATGTCCAAAAAGCTTCTTCAGGTCACGCCATGTGACGCCTGTAAGATCGAGCTGCTACAGCAAGCCATTGTCAGTCTGGTGAGCATAACTCTAGCTCGCTTATCAGAACGGAACGATTCAGTATGGGTTGGAAAGCTAAGACAAAGATCTACAAGTCATCTTTGGAAGTGAAAGACTGAATCAGACGTTAAGATGGCCACAAAGCTTCTGCAAGTAACGCCATGTGCTGCTGCATCCAGCAAACAGACAGCAGGAGCATTGCCTCGTATTTCAAGCATAACTCTCTCATACGAACTCGAAATCGAGCGATTCTTGATTCCGTGGAAAGCTACGAGAAAGGGCTACAACGTTCATGTAGATCACTTTGCCCATAAATCAAAGAATCAAGAGTTACAAGCAACAGATTGAAGAGAAAGTTTATCAATCTGTTTTTGTATCAAGCTGATTGTCCAGACTGATCCGGACCAGACTGATCTGCCCGTGCTGATCCGGACCAGACTGATATGCCCATGCTGATCTGCCAGACTGATCTACCATGCTGATCCGGCCAGACTGATCTGCCCAAGCTGATCCGGCCAATCCGGTCCGAAATACAAATAGCCCAAAAACCAGAATATGACCGTTGCAAGCTCGGGAATAGTGCAGAACCTTTCCAACGGGCATATTCTTGTGTCTAACATATATATCATTACTTGGGGCTATATATACATGATTTGGAAGCTAAATAACAGCTGATTGAAGATCAATCCAAGCCTTCCAAAGCAAACCCACTTGGGATTCAATTGAGGAACTTAAAAGACAAAAGTTGCTAAATGAAGAGCACTCCTCAAACCTTTGGCACCTCTTACCTTGCTGTATCAGATCTAGTTAGAGATCATTTGTGCCTTTGTATTCACTCTATTCATTGTATTTGAGAGCTTAATAGAAGAATGAATACAATTGTAACGGTTGATGATTTATCACAGCCGATGAGAGGTCTTTGTATGTGAGACATTAAAGAACATACATAGTTGAGTTGCTAGGAGTTCTAGTTGGATGGGGAATTCCCAACTGGATCTGGTTTTTACAACGGGATTGTATAAATCAAAGTCTTCTAGTGGAATCCTTCCATGAGGTGGAAGAAGGGGAGACGTAGAAGGATTACACCACCTTCGAACTTCCATAAACAAATGCTTGTTTATTTACTTTAATTGCATATCTTTAAAATGCCTTTCAAATGTTTAATCGGTTATAGAGCGGGTTATGTCGAGTGTCTTCCGCTCGATTTTGTAATCGAACTCGATATAATCTCTCGGTGCATTAATTCAAGAACACGAGCTATTGAAGCTCAAGTTGGTTGAACTCGGGTGTGGAATGGCAATCCATCCCCGGAATCGATCCTGACAAGTGGTATCAGAGCCAGGTTGTTCTTGGAAAGCATTTGAACCGATTTTTTTAGCTGATATCTTTTAAAATCATTTTCAAAATTTTCTCATGAGCGTGAAATATTTTCATAGCATATTTTTTCAAAATATGGTGTATGAATTTTTCAGCATAAAAATCAATTTCATTGCATTCATTTTGCACGAAAATAATTTTAAAATCTATTTTAAATGTTCAAATTCTCGTTCAATATGTTCTAAACTCATTTTAAGTTTATAATTTTTATTTTGAGATTTTATCTAACAAATTTTGAAGCATTTTAGTTTTTCTGGCAGATTGCAGCGACTTTGGGAAAATTGGCATAACGTCTTGCTCGGATGTCCAAATGACGAACCGTTTTTTGCGTTGCAAACTAGACTCATAGAGGATCGCAACGGTATAGGTCTTGCAGCCTAATGCTTCACGAGGAAAAGCAGTTTATTCTGCAAAGTTGACTCGTGTGCTGCCACCGCAGAAAGATGAAATGGACATTGTTGAGTTTGGTCAAGAAATTCAAATTTGTTGGCAAGTATGCTACATGCATCATCAAAAGAGGTTAATTTTGTTCAAAAATTAATGTGCATTGCATTTTTTTAAATTTGTTTTAGCCTACCCCATTTGCCCCTCACTTGCTCAAATTTTCAAACATTTTAAAATTAAGGGGGAGAGTTTAATCTCAATCTTTGAGGGGGAGTAAATTTTATTTGTCTTCCTTTTTGATTCACACAAAAAGGGGGAGAAATATGTTGTTTAAAAAATATGATTTTTCTTGTTATGCAACATTATGTTTTAATGTTCATATTTTTATTCAAGTTTTGTGATCATCAAAAAGGGGGAGATTGTTGGGTTTTGGAAACTCGAATAATCTTGGTTTTGATGTTAACAAAACTTGTTATTGTGTTGCTAACATATTTCATCAAGTGTGCAGTTCATAGATCATAACTTAGAAGCTTGATGAATTACAAAGAAGTAGCTTGAAAATATCAAGCTGGACCAAGACTGAAATCCTGGCAGATCGGATTGTTTCGATCATATCTAATAGATCGGATATCGAAATGGCGTGCTTCCAAAGAGATTGAACATCCAACTTAAAATACTAAAAGTCATATTTCACAACAGATCGGCTAGTTCAAATGTTATCAAGGAGAAAAGACGCCTGCAAGATCGAGCTGAACCGCGAAGAAACAGCAAGCTGTTTAAGCAAGCAACTGTCAGTCTGGTGGCCATAACTCTCAGCTCGCTTATCGGAACGGAACGATTCAGTATGGGTTGGAAAGCTAAGACAAAGATCTACAAGTAATCTCTGGAAGTCAAAGACTGAATCGGACGTTAAGATGTCCAAAAAGCTTCTTCAGGTCACGCCATGTGACGCCTGTAAGATCGAGCTGCTACAGCAAGCCACTGTCAGTCTGGTGGGCATAACTCTTATCTCGTTTATCAGAACGGAACGATTCAATATGGGTTGGAAAGCTAAGACAAATATCTACAAGTCATCTGTGGAAGTGAAAGACTGAATCAGACGTTAAGATGGCCACAAAGCTTCTGCAAGTAACGCCATGTGCTGCTGCATCCAGCAAACAGACAGCAGGAGCATTGCCTCGTATTTCAAGCATAACTCTCTCATACGAACTCGAAATCGAGCGATTCTTGATTCCGTGGAAAGCTACGAGAAAGGGCTACAACGTTCATGTAGATCACTTTGCCCATAAATCAAAGAATCAAGAGTTACAAGCAACAGATTGAAGAGAAAGTTTATCAATCTGTTTTTGTATCAAGCTGATTGTCCAGACTGATCCGGACCAGACTGATCTGCCCGTGCTGATCCGGACCAGACTGATATGCCCATGCTGATCTGCCAGACTGATCTACCATGCTGATCCGGCCAGACTGATCTGCCCAAGCTGATCCGGCCAATCCGGTCCGAAATACAAATAGCCCAAAAACCAGAATATGACCGTTGCAAGCTCGGGAATAGTGCAGAACCTTTCCAACGGGCATATTCTTGTGTCTAACATATATATCATTACTTGGGGCTATATATACATGATTTGGAAGCTAAATAACAGCTGATTGAAGATCAATCCAAGCCTTCCAAAGCAAACCCACTTGGGATTCAATTGAGGAACTTAAAAGACAAAAGTTGCTAAATGAAGAGCACTCCTCAAACCTTTGGCACCTCTTACCTTGCTGTATCAGATCTAGTTAGAGATCATTTGTGCCTTTGTATTCACTCTATTCATTGTATTTGAGAGCTTAATAGAAGAGTGAATACAATTGTAACGGTTGATGATTTATCACAACCGATGAGAGGTCTTTGTATGTGAGACATTAAAGAACATACATAGTTGAGTTGCTAGGAGTTCTAGTTGGATGGGGAATTCCCAACTGGATCGGGTTTGTACAACGGGATTGTATAAATCAAAGTCTTCTAGTGGAATCCTTCCATGAGGTGGAAGAAGGGGAGACGTAGAAGGATTACACCACCTTCGAACTTCCATAAACAAATGCTTGTTTATTTACTTTAATTGCATATCTTTAAAATGCCTTTCAAATGTTTAATCGGTTATAGAGCGGGTTATGTCGAGTGTCTTCCGCTCGATTTTGTAATCGAACTCGATATAATCTCTCGGTGCATTAATTCAAGAACACGAGCTATTGAAGCTCAAGTTGGTTGAACTCGGGTGTGGAATGGCAATCCACCCCCGGAATCAATCCTGACAATGAGGTACAACACTGGAAGGAAATGATAAGTCAAGGACAAACATCGCAGTTTGTACTTGCAAGTGATGGAATTCTGAAATACAGGAACTGTTGGGTAGTACCTGCTACATAAGGACTACGCCAAGAACTGCTACAATGTGCTCATTGTAGTAGATACAGTATACATCCTGGAGGAAAGAAAATGTATTATGATTTACGTACCCAAATTTGGTGGAAACGTATGAAACATGATGTGTTGAGCTTTATGAAACGGTGTTTGATCTGTCAACAAGTGAAAGCGGAAAGACAGAAACCAGGAGGTGAATTACACAGTTTGGAAATTCCTCAGTGGAAATGGGAACATATCACGATGGATTTTGTGACTCATTTGCCACGGACGTCTTCTGGTTGTGATGCCATTTGGGTGATCGTTGACCGACTCACCAAAGTATCTCATTTCGTGCCATATTGTATGACATTTACATATCTGAGAATGGCACAGTTGTACATTCAACATGTGGTGAGACTACATGGTATACCAGTTTCCATTGTATCGGATAGGGATCCGAGATTTACTTCTCATTTTTGGGAAGGGTTACAGACAGCGTTGGGAACTGAAGTGCGGTTGAGTACAGCATATCATCCTCAGACAGATGGACAAACAGAGCGTACGATACAGACACTTGAGGATATGTTGCGTGCCTGTGTATTAGAGTTTGATAACTCGTGGCAAGAATCATTGCCATTAGTGAAATTTTCATATAACAACAGTTATCAGTCTAGTATACAGATGGCACCATTTGAGGCTTTGTATGGGCGACGATGTAGATCGCCATTGTATTGTGATGATGTGGATCAGTCTTTCTTACATGGACCGGATATGATTCATGAAATGGAAGAAAAAGTAAAGTTAATTCGATTGAAACTTAAAGCTGCTCAGGACAGACAGACGGCTTATGCCAATAAGCGACGTAGACCACTTGAATTTCAAGTTGGTGATCGTGTATTCTTGAAAATCTCACCTTTTAAAGGTGTAGTACGGTTTGGTAAGCGTTGAAAATTGTCTCCACGATACGTTGGTCTGTATGAGGTATTGCAACGTATTGGTACGTTGGCATATCGTTTGGCACTACCACCGGTCTTGAGTAGTATTCATGATGTCTTCCATGTTTCACTGTTGAGGAAATATGAACCAGATCCAAGTCATGTATTACAGTTACCTGATGTACAGTTGGATACAGATATATCGTATGAGGAACGACCAATTATGATCTTGGATCGAGCTGAACGCAGGTTGCGTAATAAAGTGATTCCTATGGTTAAGGTACAGTGGGACAGAAGGGGTGTCGAAGAGGCAACGTGGGAGACGGAGCAGCATATGATACGACAGTATCCTGAGTTGTTTACTGGTATGCTTTTTACAGTTTTATGATACTGTTGGTACATACATACTGTACTGTTGCCTATATGATCATGTTTCCTATCTACTTGTAGTAGGATTGTTGAGTTGCGTATCTATATATGCATGTTTGTATATGCAATTTTGAGGACGAAATTCATTGAGTAGGGGAGAATTGTAATGCCTCGATTTACTTTATATACGTGTCATATGATTATGGCGTAATTTGGAATAATGACGGTACGATGTGGACTCGAGTTCGGGTTGAACCGAGGGTTAATACTCACATATATGACATGATTATATGATATATGTCAAGGAATGAAACATGATGCACAGGATGTAGGGCAAAGAAATGACTTGAATTGTAGTGGCATATCAAGCAACATGGACTAGTATGCATTTGACTTGAATTTCATATGCCTTTGCCTTTCATTTAAAGTTGCATTAGCATGTGAATTTGAGTTTGGATTTACATGTTTATGTTAGTTAGCATGTTATTATAGCAAGTGGCTATATGAAGGGGATTAGTGAGCTTAAACTCACAATACACCATAACACACATAGTAATCTCTACCAAGCTCCTCTCTATCTTCTTGCTTAGGTTGACTCTTCTAGCTTGGAATTCACTTGGAAACCAAGTAAGAAAGTGGAGTGAAGTGGTTCTATAACCTATTGGTAAGGAATTCATGCTTTTAAGATTGGTTGGTGTAGTTATGAATGAGTTATATGAAGTTGAATCCCAAGTGTGCATGCTTAGAATCATACCTTGTTTCTATGCCTAGAATTGAGTTCCAAGATAATAGAAACATGTTAATATATTACTAAAGATTGCAAGAAACATGTGGAATTGGTTAATTTCGAGTAGGAGAAGAAGAACCATGGAGATAAGCTCAAAATCGCCATGTTCTGATTTTTCTGGGCATCGGCGATCGATCGGTGCTTGTGTGGCGATCGATCGCCGAGGACAGCCAAAATATAAGGCGGTGAAAATGTGTGGCGATCGATCGGTGAGATTGTAGCGATCGATCGCTATGAACAGAGCATTGTGGCGATCGATCGCCAAGTCGTTGCGATCGATCGCGAGGAGACAGAACGTTTTGGCGATCGATCGGCAATGGTAGCGATCGATCGGTGCTTTAGGAATTTTGAAAAAATGTTATATTTTTGTGGCATTTATTTTTGAAGCCTCTTATAACATGGTATATTGTTAGCATCATCACAGGGGACGGGGCAAAGAGGCAATTAGCCATCAACGCCTGATTTATCATTTTTATTGTCGTATACCAGGTACGTGTTGACGTACGGAGTATAGATATTATGTGATGATGATGTTATGGTTTTGATATCATATGATTTATGTTAGCTTTGTGTCATATGATTGGTAGTATCATATGCATGTACATACATGTATTTCATATGATTGGGATGGATGCCTTGATAGATATGTGTATATGCTTTGGTAAGATCATTGCCTTGATAGATATGCCAGGTTTGGTATATGTTTTGGCTGGGATCGTTGCCACGATAGATATACTACATATGCTTTGGCTTGAGAGATATACGCCTGGTTTGGGTATATACTCTGGCTATTATCACAGATGAGTACAGTACTATGATTTGTGCTGCTAATATGAAGATGTGATGTGGTTCCACTGACATATTGAGCTGAATAGGCATATCATATTGGGCTCGTGATAATAGGGTGATTGATGAGACATGTCATGACATAGCTGCATTTGTTGATGCATGAGACAGAGCATTCACATTGGATATGATTAGTATTGCTTTATCATTGATATTGTGTTTTGATATGGCACTGAGATAGTTGTTTATCTATACTCACATTGTGTGAATGTTTCTGTAGGGACTCATAGATGTGGGAGGACGGGATGTGAGTCATTTTCCGCTGCGAGCTGAACCACTGCTTAGGAGTTATCGTGTAGTAGGTTGTTGTTTGTACATATGATGTGTAGTTGATAGGTTTTTATAAACCCTGTAACAACTTAAATAGTACGATACTCTTAATCAGTGCTTGTTATTACTTAATTCAGACTCACATATGTATGTTAACATGATACATTATGGATTAAGTAACGAGGACCCCACAGATCCACTATCTGATCTTATTTTATTTATTTATTTATATTTATTTATCAATATAATTATCATCTTTTATCTATTTCATAAAAAACTTCCCAAGAATGAGTTCAATATCATTATATTTTAGTAAATAAAACATTGTATCTAATTTAAAATTTAATATGTGTCTAAAACATAAAACGTCATATCTAATATTAAAATTTAAAATACGTAAGCAAATTATCGTAATTCAGAAATCACTATCTACTCCAAAGTCCTACCCAGTCGTATAAGAACCCAATAATTTAAAATAAATATTTATTATGAATATATCGAGTTTCATATTTTTTTTTGAATAAAAAAAAACAATAAGTGTAGAAGTGAAACTTTATCTCTTTTTTTTTTAATATTATAAAACACAAAATTGATAATTTATTCTTGGTTGTTTATAATTAGTATGTATATTCGTGGGAAGTGCGACTTAGATTGTGTACGTAGGGAAGTGTTGAATGGTCAATAGTACCGAGTAAATTGGTTCAAACTTCAAACCCAATTCTTATTGACCAAAAACTGGTCTCCACCCAAGAAATATAACTAATAAGATAAACGTGTGCACAAAGCTCCCGTGATATAATGGTCCAGAAAAGATCGGGTCTAATGAGTCTAATGTATGCAGTCTTTCATATTGTTTTTTCGTGACTCAAACTCGTAACCTCCAGATCACATGTAATAACTTTACCGTTGCACCAATACTCATCCGTACACAAGAAATAAAACTCCATTTAATTAATTGCTCAGTCAAGTTTCACCATTCTTCTTCTTCTCCTCGTGCCATCCCCTGTGTTTCTCCATTCAGACCGTGCCAAGTTCTCATATATAATCACCTCCTTTATTTGCCGTATCATTTAACTTTATCATAACTTGAATCATCTATTAGTTATTTCAACGAGTGGTCTTTTTTCCTGTTCAAACAATGGAGAAGTTTCCATCAGATTCGGTCCTGAAAAATGTCGAAGACGAGCTAACACAAGGGGCAGAGCTGGCTAAGCAGCTGCAACTCCAGTTGAATGCACAGTTTTCTTCACACGAAACTCTTGTATATTTGCTGGATGAAATCTTGAATTCGTATGATCGCGTGTTGTCAAAGCTCAAATATGGCGGTACCGGAGGTGTTGCTAGTAGCGGAGCATCACCACGACACGGTGTAGCAATGGCCGCAATCATGTCTGATTCTCCCGTCCCGCCAATCTCCGGAAGCCCTCACAGCGATGATTCAGATCAAGAAGATCAGGCTGATAGGAAAAGGTAAATATACACTAATTCATGCATAGAATTTTTTAATCCGAGTAATTTATCACATGTTTTGTAAATTCAAAAAATATGCAAAGATAGAGATATATTTTAGAAATTTTGAAATTTTTAGGAAAATGGAAATATGAGAGATGATAATTATACATTAATTACATATTTAAAAAAAAATAACTTTCAAATAATTTTATGGAATGAATGAAGGCAGTCATATTTTCGTTATCCTCACTTAAAAAATAATGAAAAGTAGTTAATTTAAGAAGTTGATGCTATATAATATAGTATATATTCTATACGTGATCGTACTATGTCACGTCGTCCCCGTCCCTGCTGCATCGAAAGAGTAACACACTATGTTCCGATTCACTGATAAGGAGATAGAGTTGGGTGGGGGAGAAGAGAATGTCGTCCATTCATAGTAGCTGATGTAGAGAGTATACTTATTATTAGTTAAATCGTATTTCAGTGGGGAAAAAGGCGTTAAAAGATGGACACAGAAAATAGTTGTGCGTGGAGAGATAGGAAATGAGACACAGCTTGGTGATGGGCACACTTGGAGAAAGTACGGCCAGAAAGACATTCAACGATCAAAATATCCCAGGTACGTCTATAAATATATATATATATATATATATATATATATATATATATATATATATATATATATATTGTTTAACAAGGTATACAAGTTTGCGGTTGACTAATCTTTGGGTGACGACATCGGCACCGACCCCTCAGAACCGCCACGAGGTAAATCGAGGGATGTTCACGGATGACAGGTTTTTGAGGGAGCGGACTAACAGGGCCCGAACCCAGGACAAACCCCCATAAATATTCAGTGGAGAATTTGTCCCACGTGGGATTCGAACCTGCGACGTCGAGAGATTTCTCTCCACGTCACCTCAGCCCTTATCAATCTGTCTATGCCACTGTAGACATTTATATATTGTTCAAATGCTGAGTCAATTGGTCACATTGAGGAGACTTTAATAATAAAACACAAGCTCTAATTATTATATGTATGTTTTAATCCCTCTCATCTTATCTTTTTGACTCTTGCTACCATAGTGGATGGGAGAACAGTGCCCTTAACAGCATCATCGTCATCTATATTACATTTTTTTATTGAAAGTATCACATATATGATGATGTTATCTTCGAACACTATCTTTCGGGGCGTATTAAAGTAACATGCCCATCATTAATTGTTTATTTTTTTATTTAATTGAATTTCAACTACTTGTCATCCTTATTCAGATTTGTATTGAGTCTCATTTCACTTTCAACTGATCCATCAAAAATAAAAAAAACAGCATCCCCAGCATAGTAAAATATAATTTTTAACTTTGAGCTGGAGACTCCAATGTATGTTTTAACAAAAAGCTGTCACGGTATTTTAATACCTGTAAATTTCAAAATCGCTCTCATAGAATATGAATATTTCCAATATTAGTCTCAAACTTTTAGAACTAATCAAATATGGTTTCATAGACTTGTTTTTAATCAATAATAATCCTAAAAATATGATCTCAAAAGCTCTCTATTCAACAATTGATAACTTTGACTATATTCGATTAATCATAAGGTTTGGGATTAGTATAGATTAAAAATAATTTCTGTGGAATTATATTTAATTAGTACTAAAAATTTAAAATTAATATTGAAAAAACATATATTCTCATTTTGTAGATTCCTCGTATAATAATATTATGTTTTAATTTTGCAGGGGATATTATAGGTGCACGCATAGATACCGGAAAGGCTGTTTGGCTAAAAGGCAAGTACAAAGATTAGATGAAGATCCCACAACATTCGAAGTCACATACAAAGGACTCCACACGTGCTATAATAATCCACCAATCCCAATCATTCATCCTCAGAATGAACCAAAAACAATTTCGTCACACCAAAATCTTAATCAATCCCAAACCCAACAAGAACCATCTTTCAACATCCAAACAAGCCTTAGGGTTATAGACAATAACAATGATAATCAACTCAATATCCCTTCATCATCAGACATCAATCCCAAATATAATCCCTTTGTTTCCGATGACGATCTTTTGATGGAAGATTATTTGGTGGATTATCCCGCGACACCTGATTTAAATTTCTTTAATAATTATGAAATGATAATTAATAATTCACAAGATGTGGAATCTGCTGTGAAGCCCCCAACTCCAGACGTAGGGGATTCCTCATTTGATAGTTAATCGGGGTTCGGATCAAATTTTGGCTTTGGAAATTAAAGTTACTTAATTCCAGTTATTTATATATTTTATTATTTTTGGAGTATATCACGTATAATATTGTAATTTTTTTTGAAATAAGCTTCTCATTGATGTAGATTGTTAATAGATGACACTGTTCTTTTTCTTCCAGTCCAATGTTATATCCACATGGGAGTATTAAGTGGGTGTTTGAGATTTTTTTTTCCACATGGGAGTATTAAGTGGGTGTTTGAGAATTTTTTTTTCAACTGTTTTTTGTTTTTCTGACTAAAAAATCATATTTTGAATGTTTTATTTCATTGTTTTTGTCATTGATTCTCTAAAAATAAGTAGGTAAAAACAAAAGCAGATAAGCAGGTCATGAGATGATTTTCACTGTTTTTACTTGTGTGGTGTCAATTTTGTAATAATTTGAAGTAATGTGTTTTTTTAATTTTAGTAACAAAGACTCAATGTTTTTGCTTGAAAAATTTTTTTTCAAACTTTAAGCAAAAATACTTTGAATACGCAACTGCAAACACGCCCTAAGTACTAAGGCCAATTCTAGTTATATTTGAATCATGGCTCTACCGAATGAGTATTCACTCTTTCCTATAGGTGTTACCAAGCATGAGAACGAGAATGAGGTTGAGAATGTTCATTCTATTCTCACGGAAAATACTTATATGGATCGGGTGTTTGTAAAGACCAAAATACATAAATATGTATGCATATGTATGTATATATTTGTATGTGTTTGATGTTTGTAAGACCAGATATATAGAAATGAGATCGATATTCTCACCTTATTCGTCCTATCAAGCATGCCCCGACTGTTTAGGGCAAATGATTAAATAAAGATAGATTTTATAATACATGATTAATTATTCATTTTCATTTCATAAAATTAAATAATTTATCATTAAATAAATAATAACTTATAATCATCTCAAACCAAGGTTTTTTTTAAATAATTTAAAAAAAATTCAAAAATACCCCGAAAATGTAAATATTACATAAATACTGCAATCCGCTATTCCCTGTAGCGGGGACCAACAAAATAACAGGTCTCCGCGATAGGTGATAGCGGGTGCAGCTTTTAAAAATGGCCCCCACTTTCACCTGCAGCGGGGGCCAGATCATTAAAAGGCTCCCGCTATCACATGTAGTGGGAGCCTGCTATTTTGCATGCCCACGCTGCAGGTGACAGCGAGAGCTTTATTGCTCCCCCGTTTACCACTGCAGCGGGGGCTCTATTTGTATCGCTCCACCCTCCCTTATTCTTCATCCTCTCAACCATATCTCTTCTCCGAAACTCCATTTTATCATACTTCGATCGTTTTTCTTCAACTCCATTTTAGCATACTTCGATCGTTTTTCTACATGCCAAAAATTCGAAAGTTAGTAATATTTTTAAGAACAGGTGAGGCGACCATCACCTTACAAGATGTTTCTATTATTTGTGGATTGAGAGTCGATGGTGAGCCTGTCACATGCGTAGATCACACACACAAAAATGTAGAATTGCAACTAATATGTTTAAATTTACTTGGATTTCAGCCATCACCCAATTATATCAGAGGCGGACAATTATCGATGACTGCGATATATGAACACTGCATCTCTTCTCATGTCAATACTATGAGCTCAGAGTTGGATGTAATAAACTACGCTCGTTGTATCGCCATGATGATCATTTGAGGAATTTTGTTTCCGAATTATCAGAGAGGCTCAGTGAAGCTCATGTTTTTAGAGCTACTCCAAGATATCGAGCATGTGAATTCTTATAGTTGGGGCCGTGCATTGTTGGCGTTCTTGTACCGCCAAATGTGCAGAGCATCGTGTATTGGCATGCGTATAATCACAGGGTCATTGTATATTTCGCAGGTATATATAATATATTAACTTAAATTTATAAAATATAAATTTGTTAATTATTTTAATGTTTGTTGACAGATATGGGCATGGAGCAAGATACAATCTGTTAACCCTGACCGAGCGTTACGAACTAGTTTAGTCCTTGTTGATGATGATCCCAATGGAATACTTCCAGTTGCTCCGTATAGTGCAAGGTAATAAAGATATAATTTTTGTAATAAAGTTACTGCTTCTATAATATCATTTATGTTTATAATAGGTAGAATATAGTTTTTAGTCATACTCATACAACAATCCATGCGGTTAGAATCATACGACACTGTCTGGATCACATGTCTGACGGCGAGGTATATCTAAATTTAATGAATAAATTATTATATATATTTATATATTGGTCAATGTTGTATATATCTGACATGCGTAATTTAATTATTGGCAGTGGACGCTATACAACCCACAAAATGTTGATATACATAGAATTATTACCACGTACAATAATGAGATTTGACGAAGTGTCTGTCCTCTAATATGCTTCGATCGGTCCTCAGACAATTTCACTTACGCCAATCAATTCATTCCTCTGGCGATGACCTACACGAGATGACACGAGTAGGGCATCCCAACATGAGTTGGGCCACGTATCACAAGGATGCTATCTGGATGTGTAGTAGAAGGTTGAGATATGTTGTCAATGGTCAACATGGAATGCCAAAAAATATTCCATTTACCACACGAACACTCATTTGTTGATAATTTGACAACTTGAACATGTTGTCCCCGACCTGACCTTCCACCTGTAGCAACTGAAGCTGTTTGATCCCTTACATCATAATTGGTAACGCGATGCTCAACAGATTTTCTTGACCACTCTTCATATTTTTTATAGGCCTAATCGGGCCATGGCTGGTTATCTCCAAGCATACAACGACTCTTGGTGACACGTTCGACGAAGTACTGAACACACCTTTGAAAGGTCAATTGTACGATTGCGAAAATAGGGAGTCTTAGAGCACCCTTTAACACCCCATTTAAACACTCTTAACATATTTGTAGTCATTACCCCCATGATGCCAACCACCATAATGAGGTAGAGTCCATTTCTCTTTCGAAATTCTGACCAAATACCTTTACACCAAAATGTTCATGTTTTTGATTGCCTCCATTGTGGCATCGAACTTACAAATTTGATGTTGTATGCATGCTACCTAGCATAAATATTTCAAATGAACATTTTTAAAATTAGAGTTAAAATTTGCGCATACGTGTCTTAAGAAGAAACGATGCATACCATGTGGAGGTTGAAAATATGGCAAATCTGCAACTGCACGTAAAATTCTCTTATGCCAATCTGGAATAAGACACACACTGGTTGCACCACAAAGAACATGTCGGCCTAGATTATCCAAAAAACATTTCCATGAGTCATATGTTTCTTCATCAACACGTGTGAACGCTAAATGTAATATCTGATTGTTGGCATCCAGGGTGACATCGATCAACATTTTATGCTTATATTTTGTGTACAGATGGGTACCATCGACACTAATGATACGCCGATAGTGTTGAAACCCATCTATGCACGACTTGAAAGCCCAAAAAACATAATTCAACGTATGAACCGATCGATGATTTGATCTTAAATGGTTCCACATCACAACTGTCCCTGTATTGTATTTGCATAAATCACCCATATATTTTGGAAGTAGACACACAGAGCTCTCCCACGTACCATAAATATTTTCCACCGCCTGTTTTAAACTTCGTCATGCCTTCGTATACGAGATATCGTTATCCATATTTGTCTTTAACATTCTCCCGTACATACTTAATCTAGTACAAAGGATCACATCGCACAATCCTCAACAGTGTACTGGCCACCAGATTACAATCCAAATTGTGATGGTCGATACCAACATTACCAGAGATGCATGTATGAGGACCACCATAGTTTGGTAGAATCCAGAAACCCAGCTTCGGCTTGAAATGAGCTCGAAGACCCCATTTACATCTAACATCATGAGAAATCTTTTTACGCCGTAGTTTCGATAAAGTTTGAGTGCTATCCACGACAATGTACTCCCGCCTAACAACTTTAACAGAGTAATCCTTTACAGATGCAATCAAATATTTCTTATCTTTAAAGATCATATTCACGATTATAATACCTCGTTCGCATTCCAAACGGTACACCAACAGAATCAGGAAGCCGTTCCTCGTAGACCACATTAAAAAAAGGTGGCATTTCATCCTTGTTTTGTAAAAATGGTGCGTCATTCACGTGTGTCACATCACAAAGATTTTCACGGGATGTTGTATCCTGAATGGGAATGCATGCATATTATCATCTGTGTCATCATGCATATCATCTTCACCATCTCCAGACATGCTCGGTGGCATTTCGGGTTCATTATCACTCCTGACCGCATCACGATGACTATCTCCAATTACATCATCTATAACTGGTCCTTCAGATGAAGCCACTATATATATATGTATGCTTTGACGAACCAATATCTGCATCATATGCATCATGAACCGGTGTAACATTTTCTTTTATATAATTCCAACCTCCTTCAACATTCGGTCAATATGTAGGATTGTCTTCGGATGGTCCAGTTATATATTTATCCCAACATCCAATTTGATGCTCAAAATAAGCAGAATCTTGATTTTGATGAAAACCACGGCTCGTTGAAGTACCCGATTGATCACTAAACCCTATATTCCTTAGTTCTTCAGTGACATGTAGAATATATGATTCTGGTTCATTAAAATGGACATCATGGGAAGTTGCTCTGTTTCGACATAGAGATGCAACATCTGCATATCAGGACATTGTATAATAAACTCTACAACATCATCATCTATAATGCTGATTTGTACTTCATTCCAACAAGATTTCTCAGTGAAAGAATATTTGGTTGCCAACTTGGTATTAAACATCATTGGGTCGATGTTCAATTTTCTATTTACTACTTGAACCATTTCCAGTAAAGTAATAAATCGTGGAATTCGAATTGGTCTGATAGGTGAGATGCTATACTCAACCGATCCATTTCTGATAATAATATTACTACCAGCACTTCAATATTACTCCTTTTGACAATAAGAAAAATGCTAGAGTTGAAAAACAAAAAACGAACGAAAGGAATAACGTGAGAGGAAGAATTTGTGCAAAATACACTAATCGTTGAATGAGAAATGAAAGATCGAATAACGTGAGGGACATACACTGATCTTTTAATGATAAATGAAACACTGGTGTCTACTTTATAGCAATCGGGAAGAGAGGATAAGAGGCTCCCGCTACAGACGTCAGCTGGAATCTGCAAAATAGCAGGCTCCCGCTATCTCCTGTAGCGGAGACCTGCAAAATAACATGTCTCCGCGGCAGGTGATAGCGGGTGCCACATTTTGTAAAATGCATCCTCTATCACCTGTCGCAGAGACCTGTTAATTTGCAGGTCTCGGCTACAAGTGATAACAGATTGCAGTATTTATGTAATATTTACACTTGCAGGGTATTTTTGATTTTTTTTATTTTTTTAAAATTATTTTTAAAAAAAAACCATCAAACCAACGAAACAATTACATTTATGAAATGCATTATTCCATTATCATTATATAAGTTTTTTTGATACAAAGAGGAAAGTTAATCCTACAAGTATGTCTCCGAAGTAGGAGCAATAAAGTGTATCGTTAAGTATCAGATTTTATTTTTTGTGTGAGCATGAAATTTAGAAAAAAACTGGCTTTTCTCTGGCTAGCGTATAGGTTATATTATTTTACATATGTTTGACGTTGTCTCTAAGGATACATCAAATTATTGAACGATAACATTATCGTTCAATTTGGATTATGGGTTTAAACGAATCGAACATGTTCACTCGAAAATTATTTGATTCGTATTTCAAATTCTCAAATTTGAGCCGAACTCGAGCCCAAAATACTTTGTTCGGTAGTTTGCGAGCTCGCGAACTTTAATATTTTTAATATAGTATAATTATATATTCAATAAATATATTTCGAATCTTTCGGGTATTTATTTTCGAACAATAGCTCGAATAGCTCGCGAATATATTCGATCCTTTTGCGAGACGAATTCAAACCTTAAAATTTTCTTCATATGCCCCTAATTTGGATGAGAGATATTCTGTTGCTACCCATCAAGACATTGTCATTGGGTTGCAACTACTCCACCCTAATTTCTCCTATATACTCTAATACAAAAGCTGAAATCTGCAGACAAGAAAGAAATCTTGTCCCTCTATAGAAGTAGATTGATTCAGCATGCAGCCTTTTTAGAAATATATTTATTTAGCCAGTATCTCGTTATTATTAAATTTTCTTATGTTAATTAATATATCCTTTCGCATGTCGTTTCATCGTATAAATTTTTCCCTTACTGATTGGTTATTTTTTTCACATAAAGGGTGATTGCTATATATAGGAATTAAATATTTACCCCAGCAAAAAAGTCTAGTTTCATATAATTATATTGCTTCAAAAGAAGAAGAAAAAAAGATTCTCTAATAATAATTTAATTCGAATACAAGTCATTACACGTACTAAATAACTAAGGATTTAATTAATCTAGGACAGCCTGAGTCATGTCAATAAACACTAATTAACCAGCAATTGTGGTTAATTAATACATCCCCACATTTGCTTTATTGCGAAAATAAAAAAATCTTAAACAAATTACCTTCCACCAATAAATATTCCAATCTAAATTTTACCACTCGACTATATTTCGAAATATCGTATTTTTGAAGCATTTTCGATAGATATAATAGTTCAGGATCGAAATATCGATCGAGATTAAATCGAAATCAGCGGAATGTCTGTTGAATTTGATGAGCCAGTTCTTCTGCACTAAGCTGGCACTCGATTCCAATCTATGCATCAACAAGGAAAATTAAACCTGTCGTTAGTCATAATCCCACGAAAAAAAATGTCTTTTGAGAAAAATAATATTAATAATTTCAAAGTTTTTAAAGTATCTTTACTATATTATATGGAAGATGAGTGAATAAAATATCATTTAATCCCAATAGGCTTTTTCCACAAATGCCCGTCAAACCTTAAACCTTTATCGTTTTAGATAAATTATATTGAGTTGGTATGTAAGTGATGCTCAAACCGATCTATATAAGTATTTTCCGGTAGATCATGTGTCATTTAATTTTGATGTCAGAATTTTCTTTACCGTTTCGAACCTGTCATGTCTATTTCTCTTCTTAAGTTATTCAGACAAATTAACTATATATTTTGAGAACCAATCATATTTTGAGAAACATTAACTATATATTAATATAGCCATATTATTTTTAATTTTTATACAATTTTAATGTTTCTGACAATTTATATTTTCCGGATGAATATTTAATCAACTTCAGCTTTAAATAATTTCGCTTACCTTAATGATGAAAGAACTCAGCATTGTTTCATCTACAGTGTTAATGCTCACTTTGAGGATTTCCAATGCAAGATCCTCCAGGGCCGAGATAATCTTCAATGCCTGGCCTGGGATATGGTTCGACATTGTACTAAGCAGCAGGTTCGGGCCCGAAAACTTCACCTCAACCTCAGCTACAGCTGATTTTGAACTAGCAACAAGTTCATTAACACTGTCATTGATAGATGAAGTCGACGAATTACAGGGAGATCGGTCCACCGGACTTGGAAGAGATGGTGAATTCAGGTAATATGTTTGGTTATTGTGCAGCAAAGGCTTGTACGGGCTGCTTGATTGAGGGGTCCTCGGGCTTATAGGAAGGCTTAATCTCGGGCTTAATGGTGGTTTTCGTGGGCTTAAGGGCGAGGGTCTCGGGCTTAATACTTCGTTGAAGGCTTTTCTTTGCTTCTTGGCTTCAAGGGAACGGAGAACTTGTTGCAACTCGTTGATGTAATTCACAACTCCTCCAATTATAGAGGCTTGGTCACCCTAAAACCCGAAAAAAAAAATAATATAATGGTATTAAAGAGTTCCTTACCTTGGCTTGTTCGAAACGCTTATCAATTTATTAAAAGTTATCCCATCAGAGATAACTATTACTACCAAATAAAAACTGTTTTTTGTGAAACCCACACATAGAGGCGAATAGAGTCAATTATACAATATCTATTTTAATGCATAAAAAAAAATATACATGCCAGCTTATCCCATCTCATAATTTCCCAAGTATGAAGGAGGACAATTTATGACTGAATAAGTATACATAACTTTGAAAGATGTACTACTTTGAAGTAGTAATCTTACTCGAACTTGGAAGAAAAACCTAGTTCTAGCTAGTCTAAGGAACCAAGAGGGAGAAATGTATTATATTGCCATGTATACTCATCACACTATTATCAAATCCATGGTATAGGAAGAATGTGGCCTTGTGGTCGTTAACTCCTACTAAACGGCGGCTTGAGTTCGAGTCCGTTCCGTTTGAGTACATGAACAAAGATGTAACACTAAATATATAGACCAAAAAATAGTAAAATGAAAATGTACCCCTTTGACATAAAAGCATGGCATCAAAGACCGGAGCACACAGAGATGCTCATTCATTTGCTTCCTACGGTTCCTCTCCACAGTAATATGAGATATTCTCTGCTGCCCTTCTCCACAATTAGAAGTAGCTGTTGCAGCATTCACTTTTTGTCTCTTCGGCTTTAGAGACACAGCCGCAGCTTCGGCCTCAGCCTCGGATTCCCAAAAACCACTTAAAGAAGGAGAATATCCTGCAGAGACTGTTTGAAACTCAAAGCTTTCTTTACTGTCTTCTCCGCCATTTAAGGCTGACAAATCAGTTTGATGATCAGAACCACTGTCCAAAGCTTCTAGAATACTGAAAATATCATCCGGCGAAGCTGCGCTGCAGAAATTATTAGCTTCACAGAACTCGGATTCCCCGAAGAAATCGGATAGATTACTCTCACCATCCATATTTTGATCAGAAGAGAAACAGAAGGAGTTGGAAAATCAAGGGGAAAAAAATCGACGGATTATTGTTGAAAAAAAATGGTGGTTTCTAATTTGCAGGTGAGGATATATATCAAGAAAAGTAAACGAAGCCCATGAAATATTGTTTGGAGAAGTAGTTGAAAAAAAGTAATTTAAGGTGATTTGAAAAGGACCAAACTATCGACATCAATCGTGTTTCAAAATGAGACAATAATGCGTAGCTTTGTTTTTATATGGATATGATTTGTATGCGAACCGTTGATTTTGGGAAAGTGGTGTTGGGAGCATATATGTGTATAGATACACACACATACATACACATATACTATATACCCATATTTATATGTGTTGTGTCCTATAGAGTGAGATGTATCTTTTTTTCCTAATTATATGATGTGAATATATATATTTTTTATACACACATAAATCGTTGTGTATATAATATTATGACCATAGAAGAAATCAAGTCGGGTGGTGCAAATGAGTCAATCTCTAAGAGCTTATGTCAGTTAAAATATCTTCGTTGATTCGTCTGAATCCAAAATTATAGGAAGTTTAGACCCTTTGTAATTTCGGATTTGAACAGCCCTAGCGCTCGTTTTATAAAATTTTTGCTTATATGTAAAGAAATTAACTAGTGATGCCTTAACTTTAAATTCTTTTTGGGTGTATTATACTTTAGTAATGCAAAGATAATTAATTAAGAGCATATTTTATGTACTTAGAACATAAGTGCATGATATTTATTATTTAAGTAGAGTGCATGCATAGATATAGGTTGTTCGATTCGGGCAAAATATGCGACGTACGGACAAACTGTTATGCACATTAATTTATCATGTTTATTCCATACAATAACATATTTTTCATGAAATTCGTAAAACATATAATTTATTAAAATCTGGAGGCGATTTTTATAACTAATAGTTGTAAAACATTAAATATATAGCATTTTAGGAACTCCATATATAAGCCAGTAGCAAGCGCAAACGCACCTGAAGGCAAGTGTCATCCCTCAATTTTTATTTATTTTTTGTATTACCTCTAAAATAGCGAAAACCGGAACAACCCAGTCAATATTAAAGTTCAGCAGATGTTTTGACACAATAAAAATCAGTTGTAATATTGAATCAAAGAGAACTGTATGCAACGAAGATCAAACACCAAAAAATAATGAAAATAGTAAAGAGGATTTGTAATTATATAAATACAAAAAATCAGCTAATATTGTGTATATTTTAATATTTAGTAAGAAAGCTTTTCCTCATTACATCACATTATTAAATTTCAAATAATTTCAAAATCTAACGATGGCATATTTTATATGTATCAGACAAATTAAACACAGAATCTTGATTGAATGACAAACGACAAGGGGGATCATGTGTGACATTGACTCATCTATTTTCTCTAGAATCCCCAATTACAATAAATTTCCATTTTCCTTGATAGTCTTGGCTCCACATTATTTGCTACATCTCCATCATATAATAATTTTCTTAAAAATAAATTGATCCAAATGTACATATCTATATATGTATGATCTTGAACAACAAGAACCACTATGTCTTTGGATTGAGGTAAGATAGATGAACCATAACAAGGAATCAAGTCTGGGCTCGCATATGCGTCAGTCTTATCCAAGAGCTTCTTTCGTTCAAAATATCTCAATTGGTTCATTTGGCCTCCAAATCTTTGTATATAACTTCGAATCATGTCTTCTTTTCTACGATCTAACAAATAAAATAAAACAATCGACGTACAAGAAATCGAACTTCAGGGACCACAATTAATTTTGTTCAGGAAATATAATTGTTAAAATATATTGCTGGTATATATCATTGCTGGTTGTGCTCATATTTACCCGAATTCGATTCGCTCCAATGTCCAAACTATCAATTCGGAAGCTCAAGCCGCATCATGATTTAATTGTTTTCATGATTGATATAACATTCCAATCCGATTACCTCAATCAAATTAATTCCATTTTCTTAAGCAGCTAGTCAATAGTATGTAATGCTATCCTACTTATATTAACTAATCAAACTCATGTCAAGTTATTATTTTCCCACGATCAGATAAAATTTTCAAACTCTATTCAAACTCAAAATTTTGAATTTTCACTAGAACAAGATTCAAACTTGATGTCATAGGCAGAATACGTCTCCTCGTGTAAAATATCATGTCAGTGATGAACAAGAAATATCCGAGCAGAGGAGAAGTCTGCTTGGCCCACGTGGTCAAACAACAGTGGAAGACCAGGACATAACTGCCAATAAACGAGGACGGATGAACGTGGATTGATTGTTCTTGAATTTCTCGAACACGTCTTGAACAAACCATGCCACGATCATGGGCGGATCACGTTCTTGATTGGGGACGCCTTAACAACTGAAGGTAGCACTATAAATATCAACCTGGGGTCAGAGAAGATGATTCACATTTTTTGGCCCCAAAAGCTCCAAGAAAAACATAAAGCTCATTCTGCTCGGCACACCCACCCGATCAAGAACAACAAACATCTCGATTCTTCCTATTTTATTCGGCTTGAACACTATAGATCATCTTTTTTATATAGTGAATTTATACCGGACAAGGTCACATGGTCTTCCCTTTGTTTTGAAGGGTTTTTCATGTAAAAAATTGTGGTGTCTTACTTATTTTTATATTGCACTTTCTTTACCCAGTAACGAAAATATTGTCTCACATCAAAACTTTTTAAAAAAAATACAAAGTTCCACTTATGAACAATCATAAAACCACCATATATACATGCATATATGTATAATATATTTTGTTTCTCATGTCGAGAATTCTGGCTGCTTAAATTGAACATTTTTTGGGAGCTCTGATTAAGGGATATTCGGTTTGGCTCGCTGTACATCTTTTGGCTGAATGAGGACGATAGAAGTCGGGTCTTCAAGGTCTTATTTCCACTCTTTTATCCAAGTCAAAATGATATTCGGTTTGGCTCATGGAACTTAAGGTATTTGGCACTCACATATCAGTTATCATGCATGTGTAATATATTAGGTGTCAAGAACATTTCATGTAGACCATGATATATATATGTGTTCGCGCGTATAAGGAAGGAGCCACATTAAGGTAACGGAGGGGCAATTATCATCCCTTTCAAAAATAATTTTTTACCATCCAAAATTACAGTTTGTCTCCCTAAAATTATATTTCGTCTCCCCCTAAATTTTTTTGCACTTCGTTTTTTTATGTTAATACATTTTGTCGACCACTATGTATTTATGTATAATTTAAGAGTGAGAGTAAATGAGAGAAACAATATTTAAGGGAGAGATGCGGATAGGGCACTGAACAGTGTCTGCAAGTAGTGTGTGAAGGGAGGAGAGATTCATGAAGCTGCATTAATGTGCAGGCACGCCATCTCCGTGCCTAACTCATTATTATTTTATCACCATCATAATATTGACGTCTTACATAAGTAATTAATTAATATAAATCTGTGTACAACCCAACATGCAGAGGAAACCATGCTAGAAATTCACGTACAAGGAATGCCGATTTGAAAATAAAAATATATTTTTCAAATATAAGAGTATCAAATATTATGATTTTTCCTGGAGACTCCGGTTAGTAGATTGGAAATCAGTCATCAGCAAACTTTGGTTTGTAGCATGGATCCAACTTGACTCGATTGTGAATTAGATATGGTCGAACATGGCTCCGAAAGCAAGGATCTAGACAAATCTCTAAGGATATATTGATGCTGCCATCGTCAACCAAACCGACAAATCACTGTAGACAAGCTAAGATTTTTCTGAATGAAGATGACAATAAATTGGTTGGGATAATTACGAATTTCGTCTTACAAGCTGTCACGATTGGTTCTTTAAATCGTCAAAGTTTAATCTCAGTGAGAAAAGTTGGTTTGGTTTTACTTTTAGTCCTTTTTTTATGGACATCAACAATGATCTATGTTGCACGGATACGGATATACGGATACGTGGATACGCAGATACGGGTACGACTGCACGGGATTTTCGAAATTTATAGGATACAATACGTCCGGATACGGCAAATTTTTTTAATTAATATATATATATATATATATATATATATATATATATATATATATATATATATATATAATTAATAATATTTGTAAAAAATCAAGTTTCAAGCATATAATCAACATTAAACCATTAGAAATCAGAATAAAGTTGCAAACTCACCAACTTCACGACAAATGGTAAAATATTAATTCAGGGCATCTAAAATTTCAAACATATAATCGACATTAAACACATTAAGGTGGTTAGGAAATAGGAATTAAGTTAAATAATTTAATTTTAATTACGTCTCAACCCTATTTTTAAAAAAAAATTACGAAAGTTCACAAAGTATTGTAGGCTTTTTGCATAAGTAATCGGTGCCGTATCCGCGCGTATCCGTATCCCAGAAATATCCGATACTTGTTGAAATTTTTTGGAGTATCGATACAACATAGACAATGATCCTATGTTATATCAGCATACAGATGAAAAAGGACTAGAAACGGAAAACGAGCAACTTAGTGGACTATCAAGTTACTTTAATGAATATAATAGCGCATATAGTGGTAAGAAAAATGTACAAGGTTTGTGGAATATTGATAGAGAAAAGTACTGCATGGCAGTGCGTACTGAATGAATGAATGAAGTTGCTGCTTTATTTTTACGGTCATCGGTATCTTTCACATTTACCTTCTTCCGACAACCATGCACACACCCGGTCCCACTTTTATACATCCGCTCTTACAAACACCAACACAGATATCATCCGCATTTATCTCAGAATTGATATTAGGACAAACTGGTATTAGGACTAGGAGAGAAGAAGGGCAACTGGGCAAGTAAATAGTCTTAATGAATTACTGGACAACTTATTATTATTTTTTTATGCTAATAAAAACCGTTAATGATTTTTCTTTAATAATATTACGTGAAGATTATTTTATATATTTCGCAATTATTTTTTCGACTTTTAAGCAACACATGATATTAATATAATTTTTCAACATTCTTTCGATAAAAATTAATGATTTTATTTCTCTTGTTTTTATTTTAATATCAGTTGCTTCATTTAACATAAATAATCTACATGTTTTTAATTGATGTTAAGAATTAATGAATTATTATAAACAGATATATAACTATAGTCACGAACTTGATAAAGCTCATTAAAGATAACTCGAGTTCGAATCGCGGGAGTGTGCATACATTAAAATTCATTAAAAATAAAGCAAGTTGTAATTAGCTTCTTCGAAATTTGTTAACTTCTATCCATATCTTTTCACATTTAATAAATTCTAAAATTTGTATTAAATAAAATGTGTCAACATAAAAAATAAAACTGAGAAATAGTAATGAAAATTTAAGATAATATTATTTTAACATTTAAAGGAAACTATAAAGCCATATTTATCACAATACAACTAAAACAAAAATACCTCCGAACTACTGTATTTAATTATGTATTCATAATTATATATTTTATCAAATATAATTTCAAAATCTTAAATAATTTTCCTGTATGATAATATGGAAAGCATTTAATCCGATCTTCCCCCACAAATTCAGCTTTCAAAAATGACGCAATAATTTCTGCTCTGATGTGTACCCAACAGTTTTTAAATATATTAAATAACGTACTAGGTGGGACAAAACTGTAAAACATTAAAATTCTGCAGTAATTAAGGCAGGACCCAACGCCCATTTTCACACTTCATTCATTTAACACAACTCACCAAAAAATAAAAAATAAATAAAAAAAATATCTTAAAGAGGTCAAATAGTTGTTATCCTATGGGTAAACTACAATTTGACAATATTTTTAGTTATACTCAATGCGAATATTTTCATTTAATTATTGATTTGTCCGTAAAAATAGAAGCCACATCAAGCAAACTATTAAAGACAAACTAACGAAAAGTACGAAGCACTAAATTTCTGAATACAACCATATGTTGTATGTCCTTAGATGCCGCATCAATCAAACAATTAAGGACAAACAAACGAAAAATGTGAAACATTGAATTTATGAATACAAACATATTTTGTATGTTCTTAGATGTAGTATCAACCAAACCATTAAAGACAAACCCACGAAAAGTATGAGCACTGAATTTCATAATACAACCATACATTACAAGGATGATTTGGATTTGAGAGTGTTAGGATTTTCAGCTCATTCAAAAGGATGATCACGTGAGGGTGTATGCAAGAGGGGAAAACTTCTGTTTGTTGGGGACTTAATTTCTTAATTGAAGGAATTAAATGACAGTTAGTTTAATAACTACTGGGAGTGAAAAGCGGTTACAAAATAAGCTGTAATCAGTTGCTCAAAAGAAATCCAACTTGTTGTATAAATAGAGAAAGGCTGAATGAACTCAGATAAACGAAGCATTTGAGAAGTTTTTCAAGAAACTAGATTGAGCGTGCCTTGCATACTGAGGGACATGAAAGGCAATACAAGAGAGGAAAAAGAAGAAGAATTCTATGAAGAGTCATTGGAAGCCATAGGAGTGTCTTGGAATATTTCTTTTCTTTGGATGTGTGTATTGCATTGTATCTTGTACTGTGATTGAATCAATAATATCGTCCTCATCCGTGGAGTAGGTTGACTATAACCGAACCACGTAAAATCGCCTCGTGTCTGGTTCTTTGTTCTATTTCGATTTGATTTCTTTGAGTTACTGGCTAAAGTTTTGGTTTCTTGATTTGCATGCATTATTCTTTCGGTCGTCTATGAAATTTGTGTTGACTTGTTTCCAGAAGTTCAAGTAAGTGAATGGTGATTTGGTTCGATCTTGAGTGATCAAAGTTCTGATGCCATCGAGATCAAGAATCATTAGAATTCATCATTCACATCATTCACAAATTTGAGTCATACGTGTTGCTCCATATTGAATCTGATTTCATTGGTTTAAAAAGTCGTTCTCAGATTCTGGAATTAGGATTAAAATCATAACAATTGGCGCCGTTCGTGGGAACGACTACGACAAGAGTTATTGGCTAAAGGAAGGACAAAGCAAGTCTGGAGAAAAGTCACTGATAGACCTGTAAGAAGTGAGCAAATATTCAGAAACTTGTCCTAAAATTGATGGGTCCACTGATGGTGGCAGTGAGCCAGGAAATCAGGAAGTGAGATCCATGGTAGAGATGGAACGAATTGAGGGGCTGTACGCTGAAAACAAATACACTAGAGTGGTCATCAAGATGTTGAACTTGTTTACCTTTGGATATGGCATGAAATTGATGGCTGAAACATGCAAAGTTGAGCCTTAGAACAAGGCTGATAAGGACGATATTATTGAGGAGTTGAATGTGTGAAAAGGTGGAGATTTGTTAGGATTTTCAGCTCATTCAAAAGGATGATCACATGAGGGTGTATGCAAGAGGGGAAAACTTCTGTTTGTTGGGGAGTTAATTTCTTAATTGAAGGAATTAAATGACAGTTAGTTTAATAACTACTGGGAGTGAAAAGCGGTTACAAAATAAACTGTAATCTATTGCTCAAAAGAAATCCAACTTGTTGTATAAATAGAGAAAGGCTGAATGAACTCAGATAAACGAAGCACTTGAGAAGTTTTTCCAGAAAGTAGATTGAGCGTGCCTTGCATACTGAGGGACATGAAAGGCAATACAAGAGAGGAAAAAGAAGAAGAATTCTATGAAGAGTCATTGGAAGCCATAGGAGTGTCTTGGAATATTTCTTTTCTTTGGATGTGTGTATTGCATTGTATCTTGTACTGTGATTGAATCAATAATATCGTCCTCGTCCGTGGAGTAGGTTGATTATAACCAAACCACGTAAAATATCCTCGTGTCTTGTTCTTTGTTCTGTTTCGATTTGATTTCTTTGAGTTACTGGCTAAAGTGTTGGTTTCTTGATTTGCATGCATTATTCTTTCGGTTGTCTGTGAAATTTGTTTTGACTTGTTTCCAGAAGTTCAAGTAAGTGAATGGTGATTTGGTTCGATCTTGAGTGATCAAAGTTCTGATGCCATCGAGATCAAGAATCATTAGAATTCATCATTCACATCATTCACAAATTTGAGTCATACGTGTTGCTCCATATTGAATCTGATTTCATTGGTTTAAAAAGTCGTTCTCAGATTCTGGAATTAGGATTAAAATCATAACAATTGGCGCTGTTCGTGGGAACGACTACGACAGGAGTTATTGGCTAAAGGAAGGACAAAGCAAGTCTGGAGAAAAGTCACTGATAGACCTGTAAGAAGTGAGCAAATATTCAGAAACTTGTCCTAAAATTGATGGGTCCACTGATGGTGGCAGTGAGCCAGGAAATCAGGAAGTGAGATCCATGGTAGAGATGGAACGAATTGAGGGGTTGTACGCTGAAAACAAATACACTAGAGTGGTCATCAAGATGTTGAACTTGTTTACCTTTGGATATGGCATGAAATTGATGGCTGGAACATGCAAAGTTGAGCCTTAGAACAAGGCTGATAAGGACGATATTATTGAGGAGTTGAATGTGTGAAAAGGTGGAGATTTGTTAGGATTTTCAGCTCATTCAAAAGGATGATCACATGAGGGTGTATGCAAGAGGGGAAAACTTCTGTTTGTTGGGGAGTTAATTTCTTAATTGAAGGAATTAAATGACAGTTAGTTTAATAACTACTGGGAGTGAAAAGCGGTTACAAAATAAACTGTAATCAGTTGCTCAAAAGAAATCCAACTTGTTGTATAAATAGAGAAAGGCTGAATGAACTCAGATAAACGAAGCATTTGAGAAGTTTTTCCAGAAACTAGATTGAGCGTGCCTTGCATACTGAGGGACATGAAAGGCAATACAAGAGAGGAAAAAGAAGAAGAATTCTATGAAGAGTCATTGGCAGCCATAGGAGTGTCTTGGAATATTTCTTTTCTTTGGATGTGTGTATTGCATTGTATCTTGTACTGTGATTGAATCAATAATATCGTCCTCATCCGTGGAGTAGGTTGACTATAACCGAACCACGTAAAATCGCCTCGTGTCTTGTTCTTTGTTCTATTTCGATTTGATTTCTTTGAGTTACTGGCTAAAGTTTTGGTTTCTTGATTTGCATGCATTATTCTTTCGGTCGTCTATGAAATTTGTGTTGACTTGTTTCCAGAAGTTCAAGTAAGTGAATGGTGATTTGGTTCGATCTTGAGTGATCAAAGTTCTGATGCCATCGAGATCAAGAATCATTAGAATTCATCATTCACATCATTCACAAATTTGAGTCATACGTGTTGCTCCATATTGAATCTGATTTCATTGGTTTAAAAAGTCATTCTCAGATTCTGAAATTAGGATTAAAATCATAACATAGAGGGTATTTGAAGTAATATTTGAAATGATTCGATAAATTTGAAATCCACTATAATTATTCAAAAAATAATTAGCTGACATTTAAAATTTATTGTAAAAAGAATTTATCCAAAAAATAATAATAGTCTATTATTATAGATTTGAAATCCTTTATTTTTTAAGACGGGGTCGCAAAATTATTTATGAACATGTTCACGAGCTTATGTTATGAGTTGAACTTTTGAAATCGAGCTCATGTATTTGTTTATCATATTTATAAATAACAATAGCAGTAACTTATTGTGTATTACGCATGTATAAAAATATTATAGTTTGGGTTCAAAAAATTTTAGATGCTCGACAAGTTTGTGAACCAACTCTGGAGGGTTTTTTAATAAATTAATCGATAAAGAATATTAATTTAACAAAATAATCAATTTTCGAAAATGTTTTTAAACTAACCTACAACGCCATATGAGGTGGCGACTTCATTTGAAGTCGACACTTCAGATGACGTCTTATGTTCTGGAAAACAAATTATTGGAGGCGTCGCACCTTCAATAAAAAAATTATTATTTTTGTTGAAGGCAACATTTGATGGCGCCTTGAAGAAAAATAATATAAATGGCGTCTTCTTAAGTATAAAAATCCGGCCGAAGCCCTTCATTTTCTACATCAAAACGAAATCACATAACATTTATATTTTTTTTCTCTGGTTTTATCGTTGAAATTGTCGAATCTTCAATCTTAATTTGCCGCCCTTCAAGTATTTTTCAAGTAAAAATCTTTTTATATTATTGATTTTATCATCTTCCAAATTATATAAATTTATTAAACTAAATTTATTAATTACTTATAATATTTAATTTTCTTTCTTCAGAGATGTCGATTCAAATATTATTGTTTTGGGGAGGTAATATATTACAAGACTCAAATACCATTAGATGTGATCGTGGTCCATTAAGAGGTACAACAATATCACGCACAATTAATTTTATGCAGTTGTTGAACGATATATATAATATCACTAGCATCAACCGCAACCATTTCCTTCTGAAAATATACGCAAGACACATGTTCAGGATTTTCCCGGGATACGACAAACAATTTTACCAATAGATAATGATTATAAGTTAGCATTGTAAGCAATCCCTTGAGCATACAGCGCAGCGGAATAAAATTTTAGGATTACAAACTAGCAGATCTATACATAGGTTATCATATCGGATTAAGGTATACAAAGGTCTCACCCTTGTAGCGTGTTTGAAGCAGATTCCACGGAGCAGCACGTACAACGAACTCCGAGTCACAAACGAAAGTTTTCACCTTCGTCTCTACGGTATCCACACGATCAAATCGGGTGAAGGGATATTCAAGAATAAGTTGCTAGACTTATTCTCGAATCAAAACCGAACAACGACGACCAAGCAAAACCTACAAAACCACCACACGATCGGCGGCGGCGGTGAAGCTCGTGAGTCTCGCGGCCGAGAGGCTTATAGAGTTAGGTTTTGTGTTATGAAGTGTTAATTCTGATTAAAACCCTTGCAATCATATTTTATATGATTAATTAAAGGCTTTCATAAAGCCTCATGGGCTTAAGCCCATGATTTAATTAATCATTATGATTATTAATTAAGACTCCTCTTAATTATTTAATTCATCCCATGAATTTAATTTCCCTTCTCGATTTAATCTTTTGTGCGACCCGATAGGATCTTGTAATGTTGGCAGTGACATAAAATCTAATTTTATGTCTCAAGCATTGAGCGGTATCTAGCAACACATCAATGCTACCCAAATTACAAGAATGTCAATGACTCGACATAACCTTTAGAACTTGTGATAATATTAATCATGTAACTTAATCCCTTTGTCCTTTGTGTTTAGATTGAACACGAGTCATGGAACAGTCATACTCGTATATCCAATCTTTATTTCTTGATCCCCAAGTAGAACTAGAATAAACGAATAAGCTCGATATCTCATATCGACTCATTCGAGCATGGCCATGCATTTTAGTTCTCACTTGATCAAGGGCCAAACACATCTCCTGTTATATAGGAGGGACAAATCCTATCTCGATCAGTCAACATCCCTCTACATAATTCGTAGTGTATCCAATAGTCGCCTTTATAGTATACCCTGTTACGGGTAACGTTTGACGATATCAAGATACATAACTCCTTATGTTGGGATCTCTGATGATCACAAGTCGTAAGGATTACATACATTATTATCACTATGAGAATTGCATATGACGATCATATAACTATCCATGTTGCATTCTCATGGTGGGTCTGTCCAGTACATCGTTCTCTAACATGTACCCATGTATTGATTTGATATCTCATATCAATGAACAATTCATCGATCAACACATACTAGTTTCTACGTATTATCATTATCCCTTTCATGATAATACTTGACTAGGGACATCTTTAAGAATAATACAATATTATTCTAAGGACATTAACATATATATTAATTCACAATGCACAGTTAAAAGAATAATATATAATAATGAATTGCCATTCATAAAACCATAAACATTGTATGTCTTAAACAATCATCTAATGACTTGTCTTAGGGCATATCCCAACAAATCTCCCACTTGCACTAAGACCACTCAGACATATACCTAATGCCTAGAGATCTAGTATGACGATCATGCTTCTGCTGTGACAGCGGCTTCGTCAATGGGTCAGATACATTATCATCTGTTGGTACTTTGCATATTTTAACATCACCCCTTTCAACGATTTCTCGAATGAAATGGAAACGCCTAAGTATGTGCTTGGATCTTTGGTGAGATCTTGGTTCCTTAGCCAATGCGATCGCTCCATTGTTGTCACAATAGAGTTCTATCGGATCTTTAATGCTAGGCACCACTCCAAGTTCAGAAATGAACTTCCTCATCCAAACAGCTTCCTTTGCTGCATCCGAGGCAGCAATATACTCAGCTTCCGTTGTAGAATCGGTTACTGTTTCTTGCTTTGAACTCTTCCAGCTCACAGCACCTCCATTCAGGCAATACACATATCCAGATTGCGATCGAAAATCATCTTTGTCGGTTTGGAAGCTTGCATCAGTGTAACCCATTACATTGAGCTCTTCCTCACCTCCATAAATCAAGAATGTATCCTTAGTCCTTCTCAAGTACTTTAGGATATTCTTGACAGCAATCCAGTGACCTTCACCTGGATCAACTTGATATCTGCTCGTCATGCTCAAAGCATACGATACATCGGGACGAGTACATATCATGGCATACATGATAGATCCAATAGCTGACGCGTATGGAATCTTACTCATGCGTTGTCTCTCATCTGGTGTTGAAGGACACTGTTCCTTCGAGAGATAAATACCATGTGTCATAGGCACGAATCCTTTCTTGGATTCTTGCATGCTAAACCTTTTAAGCACCTTGTCTATGTATGTACTTTGACTTAGACCAAGAAGCCTTCTCGATCTATCTCTATAGATCTTGATTCCTAATACATAGGTGGCTTCTCCTAAGTCTTTCATCGAAAAGCAATTCCCTAGCCAAATCTTTACAGATTGCAAGGCAGGGATATCATTTCCAATAAGAAGTATGTCATCTGCATACAACACTAGGAAAATGATTACGCTCCCACTGACCTTCTTGTAGACACAAGGTTCATCTTCATTTTTGATAAAACCAAACTCTTTGATTGCATCATCAAAACGAAGATTCCAACTCCGAGAAGCTTGCTTCAATCCATAAATGGATCGTTGTAGCTTGCATATCTTTCCAGCATCCTTTGGATAGACAAAACCCTCGGGCTGTGTCATGAAACACATCCTCGAGCAGATTTCCATTAAGGAAAGCTGTTTTGACATCCATCTGTCAGATTTCATAATCATGAAATGCAGCTATTGCAAGTAAGATCCTTATGGATTTAACCATGGCCACTGGTGAAAAGGTTTCATCATAGTCAATACCATGAATTTGTTTGAATCCTTTTGCAACCAGCCGACCTTTATAGGTTTGTACGTTACCATCCATATCGGTCTTTTTCTTGAAAATCCATTTGCACCCTATGGGTCGTACCCCTTCAGGTGGATCAACCAAAGTCCATACTTGGTTTGCATACATGGATTCCATCTCAGATTTCATGGCCTCTTGCCATTTCTCAGAATCATTGCCCATTATAGCTTGTTGATAAGATGACGGCTCATCCTCATCAATAAGTAGTAAGTCACCTTGTTGAGTCACAAGAAATCCATATCTCTGTGGCTCCCGGTGTTCTCTTACAGACCTACGCTAGGGTTGTGTCCCTTGAGCAGGTACTTCTTCCACAACAGCTTGCGGTGCCTGCTCTGTTTCCATCTCAATCTCAGGTTCAGTGTTTTCTTGTGGTTGAACTTCACTAAGTTCTATTTCTCTCCCACTGGTTTTTCTAGAAATAAATTCTCTTTCAAGAAATACACCAGTCCGAGCAACAACTACTTTGTTCTCGGTGGGATAATAGAAATAGTATCCTTTCGTTTCCTTAGGATACCCCACAAATAAACACTTATCAGATTTGGGTCCAAGTTTGTTAGTGGCGTGACGTCTAACGAAAGCCTCACAACCCCAAATCTTCATAAAAGACATACTAGGACGCTTCCCAGTCCATATCTCATATGGTGTCTTTTCCACTGATTTAGATGGAACACGGTTCAGTAAGAAAATCGCTGTTTCTAGAGCGTGTCCCCAAAATGATATCGGAAGATCTGCATGACTCATCATTGATCTAACCATGTCTAACAAGGTTCGATTTCTCCTCTCGGATACACCATTCCATTGTGGGGTATACAGAGGAGTGAGTTGTGGGACTATCCCACATCCTTTAGATAGTCATGAAACTCTTGGCTTAAGTATTCTCCTCCTCGATCTGATCGAAGGATTTTGATACTCTAGCCAAGTTGGTTTTGTACTTCATTCTTGAAATCTTTGAACTTTTCAAAGGTTTCATGTGTATGTTTCATTAGGTACACATACCCATATCTACTGAGGTCATCAGTAAATGTAACGAAGTATTGAAAACCACCTCTAGCTTGTGTACTTATTGGTCCACATACATCACTATGTATTAGTCCCAATAAAACACTTGCCCTTTCAACATGTCCCTTGAAAGGGGCTTTTGTCATCTTGCTCATTAAACAAGATTCGCATGTTTCATATGATTCAAAATCAAATGAATCTAATGCTCCATCCTTATGAAGTTTAGATATGCGGTTCTCGTTTATGTGGCCCAAGCGACAGTGCCAGAGATAAGTCGGATTACAATCATTATTTTTAATCCTTTTAGTATTTATGTTATAGATAGGCATATCAAGATTTAATACATAAAGACCATTCACCATTTGTGCACTAGCATAAAACATATCATTTAAATAAATAGAACAACAATTGTCCTTTATTATAAATGAAAAACCATAATTGTCCAAACAAGAAATAGATATTATGTTTTTAGTAATAGAAGGCACAAAATAACAATCTTTCAAAATCAATGATAAACCAGAAGGTAAAGCTAAATGATAATCTCCTATAGCTAATGCAGCAACTCTTGCTCCATTTCCAACTCGGAGATCAACTTCACCTTTCGCCAATGTCCTACTCCTTTTGTGATCCTGCACATTTACACAAATGTGAGATCCACATCCAGTATTTAATACCCATGATGAAGAAGTAGATAAATTGACTTCTATAACAAAAATACCTGAAGCGGAAGTCACACTTATTTTCTTTAGATCCTCCAGATATACTTTGCAGTTTCTTTTCCAATGGCCGGTCTCACCGCAATGGAAACAGTTCCCTTCCTTTGCTATCCCTCCCTTTGGCTTTAGTGCAGAAGACTTTGGCTTAGATTTAGCAAAGACCTTCTTTGCTTTCTTGTTGCCTTTAGCTTTGGCCCTTCCTTTGCCCTTATTCACAATAAGGACATTTGTGGCCTTAGTCTTCTTAGTATTTGCTTCATATGTTCTCAACATACCAAGCAACTGTGGTAGAGTCTTTTCCATGTCAGTCATATTGTAATTTACTACAAATTGACTGAAGCTCTCAGGCAACGATTGCAAGATCACATCGGTGGCCAACTCTTGGTCCAATGGAAAACCCAGCTTGTCCAGATTCTCAATGTACCCAATCATCTTGAGCACATGAGTTCCAACTAAGCTTCCTTCTACCATCCTGCACTGAAATAACGCCTTAGAGACGTCATACCTCTCTTGTCTTGCTTGCTGTTGGTACAACTGCTTTAAGTGTTCGATCATATCGAACGCCTCCATTTCCTCATGTTGCTTCTGAAGCTCAGAGTTCATGGTGGCAAGCATGAGGCACCCAACATCAAGTGCGTCACTCTGATGCTTCTTGTAAGCATCTTTTTCAGCTCTTGTAGCTGTTAGGGGAGGTTCCTCAGCGGGCAAGGGTTCCTCTAGGACATATTGTTTCTTTTCTTGTTTGAGGACTATCCTCAAGTTCCTATGCCAGTCTAGGAAATTCGTCCCATTTAATTTGTCCTTCTCAAGGACCGATCGCAGTGATAAAGTGCTAGTAACGTTGTTAGTTGCCCTGGATATCTACAATATAAATATGCAAAATAAGTTTATCATTTAAATCATTTAACATGGTCTTATATTAAATGATACTCCCACTATTTTGTTTGAAAAAAATATCAACCCTCGAAACCTTTAGTGGGCCAAGATCCATATTTCGCATAATCTTGAGTTAGCTTTGGCTAATCGCCCAAGACTCGGTTATTTAGGTAGACAACACTTTGTCAATTACATCACATATAATTCTTGGATAGTTGGACGAACAACACTTTGTTCAATTCATCAAATGAATTATAATCCAACCCATGCCTCTAGGTTCCCAATCCTATTGAGATAACCTAGTTAAGTCGTACCCAATTAAAGTATAACGGATATCACTTTTATCCTTTCGCGCCTTACTAAGATTGCCACGGTGCTTTGCTTTGGCAAACCCACACATGTGCAATCGAAGTTATTGACGAGTACTTTTAATTTTGGAAGGCATCTAAAACTTAATATTTTAGAGGGATTTATTGATCTCATGATTAATTTGATAATTTAAAATATGTCAACTACATATAGTTGTATACATATCTACATATATGTGTAATACTATTATCAAAATAAAACGTAAGATAAATCATGCATCAACATACATAATTAAACGTGACATGGTTATAGCCCCTACTAATGGTTTTCTCAAGCCAATGAGAAAAATCCTATGAGTCAAACTAAGGTAACTTCACAAGCACCTTCCTTTGGCTCCAATTTGTGAATGACCTCCTCATCCCGGCACGATGCTCCATCTTCATTGATCACCATCAATAAAATAAACTACACTATTTACAAGATATAGAATTCCTCGATTCACATTCGAGGGGAACATAGGGGAGGGATTACATTTAGAATGAAATAGAGAAAGGCACGACACGCAGGTCGTATTATAAATTACAAACATCCACAAATCCTATCTAATAGGTCAAAGGGCTATAACCACGCACCATGCTCAAACAACACATAAAGCATGCATTAACATTTAATTAATTAAATTCTAAACATTTTAAATTTAATTCTAATTAAAACTGTAAAATAATTTTTGAAAAATTATCGTACGCTCGGGACATCACATGCCACGAACTTAATGCGACTTAGCTACGAACCACCATGGTTCGAACCAACCATACACCACGGCTGGACCAATTATGGGCCTAGGGTTCGAAACCCTAGCCCACGACATGGTCCGAGCCGATGGCATGGGTGCGGCGCCGCTAGGGTTCCAAACCCTAGCTGCCTTGCACCATGTTGGTTTTTCATCGAGCCAACTTGCTCGAAACACCGAAATCCACGAGCCACAAGCCACGGTCCAACCATGGACGGTCCATGACGGTGACGGCTTAACCATCTCGAGCCAAGGGTTCGAAAAACCCTAGCCAAAGCGGCGGCCGAGTGGCTTATGTGACTAGGGTTCAAAACCCTAGCCTTTTGGAAGCGACGCGGCCCCATGCATGAGCCAAGGGTCTGAACCCTAGCTCACTAGCGGCGGCCCGAGGGTCAAGTCATGAAGTGGTCGAACCACCTTGAGCCAACACCTCGATTTTATGCTTTCGTGTATCGTATACAATTATTCGCCAATTATATCAAATACAATTTTACGATGAATTTCAAAAACTCGATATTAACATATCATATATGTTTATACAGTTTTAATAGCATGCAATATTAATTCTAATATGATTAACACAATTTAATCACATAAATCCGATATGAGCCTTGTACACGGCTCTGATACCACTGTAAGCAATCCCTTGAGCATACAGCGCAGCGGAATAAAATTTTAGGATTACAAACCAGCAGATCTATACATAGGTTATCATATCGGATTAAGGTATACGAAGGTCTCACCCTTGTAGCGTGTTTGAAGCAGATTCCACGGAGCAGCACGTCCAACGAACTCCGAGTCACAAACGAAAGTTTTCACCTTCGTCTCTACGGTATCCACACGATCAAATCGGGTGAAGGGATATTCAAGAATAAGTTGCTAGACTTATTCTCGAATCAAAACCGAACAACGATGACCAAGCAAAACCTCAAAACCACCACACGATCGGCGGCGGCGGTGAAGCTCGTGAGTCTCGCGGCCGAGAGGCTTATAGAGTTAGGTTTTGTGTTATGAAGTGTTAATTCTGATTAAAACCATTGCAATCATATTTTATATGATTAATTAAAGGCTTTCATAAAGCCTCATGGGCTTAAGCCCATGATTTAATTAATCATTATAATTATTAATTAAGACTCCTCTTAATTATTTAATTCATCCCATGAATTTAATTTCCCTTCTCGATTTAATCTTTTGTGCGACCCGATAGGATCTTGTAATGTTGGCAGTGACATAAAATCTAATTTTATGTCTCAAGCATTGAGCGGTATCTAGCAACACATCAATGCTACCCAAATTACAAGAATGTCAATGACTCGACATAACCTTTAGAACTTGTGATAATATTAATCATGTAACTTAATCCCTTTGTCCTTTGTGTTTAGATTGAACACGAGTCATGGAACAATCATACTCGTATATCCAATCTTTATTTCTTGATCCCCAAGTAGAACTAGAATAAACGAATAAGCTCGATATCTCATATCGACTCATTCGAGCATGGCCATGCATTTTAGTTCTCACTTGATCAAGGGCCAAACACATCTCCTGTTATATAGGAGGGACAAATCCTATCTCGATCAGTCAACATCCCTCTACATAATTCGTAGTGTATCCAATAGTCGCCTTTATAGTATACCCTGTTACGGGTAACGTTTGACGATATCAAGATACATAACTCCTTATGTTGGGATCTCTGATGATCACAAGTCGTAAGGATTACATACATTATTATCACTATGAGAATTGCATATGACGATCATATAACTATCCATGTTGCATTCTCATGGTGGGTCTGTCCAGTACATCGTTCTCTAACATGTACCCATGTATTGATTTGATATCTCATATCAATGAACAATTCATCGATCAACACATACTAGTTTCTACGTATTATCATTATCCCTTTCATGATAATACTTGACTAGGGACATCTTTAAGAATAATACAATATTATTCTAAGGACATTAACATATATATTAATTCACAATGCACAGTTAAAAGAATAATATATAATAATGAATTGCCATTCATAAAACCATAAACATTGTATGTCTTAAACAATCATCTAATGACTTGTCTTAGGGCATATCCCAACAAGCATGGCTATTGGATTCACCCCTGGTTATAGTTGCTTGAAAATTTACATAGAAACAGAACCACAAAACTGTGATTGTATTTCAGAAAATGTAGATTGTTTGCATGTAGTTGAGAATAACTGACTACCTCTAGTAGAGATTCAGATGACGATCCCATAGATGCTGATGTTATTGCTCCTGAGCCACTAGTAGACAGTTTTGCTGAATTGGGAAATGATATTCAGTCTGAACCAATGGAGATTCCGTCTGAGGATGGGCTGATGACGATGAGGTTGACATTTGTGTCATGTCTGAAACAATTGATCAAGATGAGGAGATACCAATCACACAAGAAGTGTCAGTTACTGTACCGGAGACAACCATGACAAATACTCATTTCCTTTATACAACAATTTCATTCTTCTCAATGACACATCCCGAAGTATTTGGAGACTCGGTAGACATTCCAACAGGTAGATGGGAGAGTTATTACGACTACTCCAAAGGGGATATCCATCTAGATATGGTATTCAAAAATAAGCTCATCTGTAGGCAGCTGTAAAGGGTTACTCTGTATGTGTTGCAAAACGGGAGTACCACAAACATATATGTTAAGTATGACGAGAAAAATATTTCAAACATTTGAAAAGCTCAAACGTAAAGTTTACCTGTACGATCTGTAATGTACCACTTATCACTTTTTTCCTCTCATTGAGGAAGTGAATAACTCACGGTACAAATATGTCAACATGGCACTACCCCAACTATAGTTGCCAACATAATCAATATCCTCTAACTTCTGTAAAAAAAAATTAACTTTACAGTATTGTTGAAGGAATCAGGGAACAAAACTCCACCTAACATCAATAATACACAAGCCCGAGTATATCTGACTACATCTTCTGTCGTCCTGTGCTCATTAAGAGCATTATCACCAAATGATGCTTTATTACAGATAGGTGCAACTTTGCACCTTTAAAGTGTGCGGTATCCGGTGTAAAACCCAAAAGCATATGATAATATTCTTGCAACTCAGGTATACTCCTATCATAATTAACACCAGATAATACGATACCATCTACTGGCAATGTCCATATCACTGTAATGTTTGTAGTGTGATGGTTGCCTCTACGGATCTGAAGTGGAAAGTATGCGTTTCACGCCGACATCTCTCAACTAAAACTGTGATGAAGTGAACGTCAAGTGCAATTTTACCTGACCTATAAACACCATAAAAATCAATATGACCAACACTCACACACGCGTATCAAGGGGACAAAGATCCCAAAAATATTTATCCAGGTTTCTGCCTCGTAGTGTAGTATCAATATCACCTGCCCAAACATTCTCAGATCAATGAGATGACTACAATGATAGAAGATGACTATCAGTCGGGCCTGATGCTCTTTGTAAATCCATCCTGAAATATTACACAACAAATATCAACATAACAAAAATATAAACATGGCCACCACCACCCGCCGCCCCACCGCCGATAGCCGCGCCGCCTGTCGAAAAATGGCGGCCACCTCCCGACACCCCAACGGCCATCGGACGCCGGTCTTAACACAGCTTGGCCCTAAATCGCTCGGCGGGTCTCTTCCACTCATCTCCAAACTATAACTATCTTTTCAAATAACAACTATCAAACTACAAAAATCAAACACAAACAACAAAATAATTTAAATTCTACAACTTTCAAAAATTTATATTATGGAAAAAAATATTACATAAGCTTCAAGAATGATAAACAACTAAGCTCCACAAATTGCAAACCACAACAACTTTGGAAATTTGGCCAAAAAAAAGTGGAAGGAACTTGAAAATTTTTGGGGAAAAATTTCGTCTGTAAGAAAAGGAGGAGAGAAAGAAAGGAAGAAGGAGAAGAAGAAAGAAGAGAAGGGTCGGCGAATTAATGCATTATTGAAGGTTCCATCTGAGATGGAGCCTTCAATAATATTTTTAAAAAATATCTGAAGGCGGCCATCTTAAATGCTCCTCTAATAAATTTTTTTTTTCAGAACAGAAGATGCCATCGAAAGTGGCGACTTCAATTAAAGTCGCCACCTCAAATGACGCTTTATGTTTGTTTAAAAACATTTTCAAATATCGATTATTTTATTAAATTAATATTTTTTATCGATTACTTTATTAAAAAACCCAACTCTGAACATAACCTCACATCACCAGCATTATTGTAATTTTTCATATTAGTATAAAATATTTCTCTCGAATTAAAGTTTATAGTTGGAATTTGTAGAAGCTATATTAATAAATGTTTTGTAGAATAGAGGGGTGGACACCGAGTACATACATATAGAGTACCTATATATATATTAAGTTGTTAACCTATATTACAAAAAGAAACCAATAGTTAAGCATCAAATACCAACTTGAAAAAAAAAATGTATATATAGGAATAAATCACAAGCATGGGCGGATTCAGAATTTAAGATAAGCGAAAAAAAAATTTTGAGGGGACAAATTACAGTTTAGGTGTAACAACAAAAAAAATTTGAAAAATGACATAACTCAACCGTTATCTGGTTGTGTCCCCCTTAATCACAAGTTGTAAGTTTAAGACCTACTCTAGTGACAACTTGCTAAAATACAACCTACGGGCGTCCATGGATCGATATAAAAAGAAGATTTTTTTAAAATCTATTATTTAAATCAGTTTTACTTGTTTCGACTTAAAATTCGTTCAGGTTACGTTTGGACTATTTGTAGTACAAAATTTTATTGGTGTGTATCTTAGGAATGTAGCAAGCAAAAACAACAAGTGGCTTTGTATTAGAAATGTCGAAGCGAGATTTATAATCTTTGTCCTTAAGACAATATTGCCCCGCTACTGTGCTAAGGGTTTACTTTGACAATTTGTCTCCCAAGATACAACGACTATGATTTGTGATAGGAGCACTCCAAATCACAAAATCCTTTTTAAAACCACAAAGGTCTAAAAACCTCAAACCATAATAATGATGAAGACTCAAAAATTACTCAAATTTTGATCTTCAAATATGATGTGAATTTCTAAAATTCCATTTTATAACAAGTGGGGAATGTCCTATATATAGTGAATGAAAAATAGAGTCCAAAAGAACCATTTGGATGCACCCTATCAAGGAAAAAATGCACACCCAACATGAATGGAAACACAATTTCACGCAAGAAGAAACATTCTGCCGAGCTCGATCGATCGAGCAGTCAAAAAAAATTCTTCCTTTCATTTCATTCATTTTTTCCAACACTATTGAATTGCATTTTAGTGGGATTTGATTCGTGAAATAATTTCATAATTGAATTTCAAATCTCATTAAGATGGATGAATTTAAAATCCATCACCATTACTAATACAAAATGTTTAATTTGACAAATAATGAAATTAAAATCTACCTAAATTAAATTCATCTAAACAGATCCGATGAAAATCCATAACTTCAAATTTCTCAATGAAAACTTTACCTCACTATATTTTAAACTTGTACTTTAGTCATTTTTAATGAGTTTGAGATTCCCAAAAATGAAATAATTTGAAATCCATCGTGAAAAGTTTTTATCAAATTAATAATCCACTTTACCCAACGTGAATCTAAGATAATTGAAAGAATCACATGTTACGCGCAATTTCAATAAAATTGTTCGTGCTCTCTTGCAAAAGCTACGAATTATATATGTGAAAGTAGTGAGAAAATCGCAAGTTACATAACTAACATTGTATCTATCGAATATTGTTATCCGATGAAATTATGTTTTTCATAGAAAAAAGCCCCATAATCTTAAAAAAGTTATGATTTATAATCTGAAAACAAATTTCTTTTTTTACGAAGGTCTTGTCCCATTATTGTGTGGTGTCTGCATCTTTCCTCGTTGAGCAGCTTTCATTGGTGCAGATAGTTTTACATGCAAATGTCATACGAGGCTAAATTGCATTTTAGACCTTTGTAGAAAACAAAAACTAACATAAAATAATACTTTCACCATCGTTAGTTTAATACCTATAAACTGTTGTTGAGGTGAACTACATTCCTCGGCATAACAAGGGTTCAAGAACAAAGTTGAACAAAGTATGAGGTGATTGTTGCTAATATATTTATAATAGGGCCTTTTTGCAATAAAAGTAACTAGCGACATCATTCATATCCACACTATGATAAATAACTCCTTACGTTTAAACAACTCATCTGCCTATTGAAGATAGAGTAAACATGTTTTGAAGCAGATATTCGCAAGATGAGTCGAGTCTCGCTCTAACTAATAACCTTTACACAATTAAATTATATAATTTTAGTTGAAGTATATACTAGAGAGCTGGATATGATACTGATACGGCGACCGGACGATGACACGACACGGATAGGGCGATAGAATCTTCAAACAAAAATTCGAATTCAAGCAGGCTATATATATATATACTAATATATATATATAATAATAGATATATATATATATAAATCTAAAATATCAAATTAAAATACTAAAACTTCATACTAAGAAAATCTAAAAACAACAGTAACGAAACCCAAATAATTACAAAAATAATATAAATTCAATACATGCGTAAATTGCTCACTACGAACATCAAATGATATCAATAACTAACTAACAAGTGTAAGTCCAATTAACATAAAAATTACTACCAGTACGTCCAAATAAAATAACACACTGTCATATTCTCACAACTCAAAAATAGCATAATGAATGCTACTAGAAATGATCATAGTTTCACATATACTGTATCCAATGTAGATTATTTCCATTATATAAATTTAAATATGTACAAATTTCATATTGTCAAAAAGTTTTTAGATTGTACCCACCCCAAGTTTCAGTTCCATGACAAAACATGCACTCAGTCTGTCCGACACTGGTGTGTCCGATTATGATTTTTAAATTAAGACACGTCACGTGGTGTGTCTGAGAGATAATTTCGGTCTCCCAAAGCGTCCCACTATTAAGTGATTTTTGGGAGTGTTTGTGATCATATAATTTAATAAAAGTTGACAATAATATAATAATAAAGAATAGATCAATTTTTAAGTATTTAGTTTTGTTTATAATATACCGCCGATGAGGGTAGTGTCCAAGGTTGTTTGTGTTCTCTACTTCGTGTTTTGGATGTTTTTAGCCTTTTTCAGAGAAAGGGAGGTGCTTCCCTAATTACTTTGTTCCTAGGGGTGAGCAAACTTCGGTTTAACCGAAATAACCTATCGAACCGAGTACATTTTAAAAATTTGGTCGGTCAATTCGGAAGTTCGTTTTATTTTTTTATATCGGTTTAATATGGAAATCGGTTCGGTTATCGGTTTTGATTTTAAAAATATCGGTTAACCGTTTTAAATAGATTTTTATTATTATTATTTTTTTATATTTTTAAAATCAGTTTTATTTATTTTTTTACATTTTTCAAAAATATCGGTTAGGTTGTGCGGTTTCGTTTCTTAAAAAGTTCGATTTGGTCGATTTTGAAAAAAAAAATCGGTTTTTTCGGTTTCGATTAATTCGGTTCGGATATTAACCGAATTAACCGAATGCTCACCCCTATTTGTTCCTATGTTCTTTAGGCTTATCTTTCAAAATATTTTTTTATTATTTCTAAATATGTTTGTCTGTTCCATCGAGGGATGTTACCAAGAAGGGGTAATATGCTACCACCTACTGATAATACCCTGTGAGTAACATCTACATTTTACCCCGTGGTATACAAAATATGTAGTTTACCCCCATTTTTGAAATAGGCATTTTACCCCTATGATTTGTGAAACTATGCATTTTATCTCAATGTGGTTTCACAAAATAGACAGTTATAAACCCCCCTATGTGTAGGAATATATATTTCACACCTATTTACAAAACTATAAGGGGATAACATGTCTATTTTCACAACCACTAGGGGTACAATGCCTATTTTCAACCACAAGCGGCAAACTGCCCATTTGTAAACCACATGGGGTATGCCTATTTTCAAACCATATGGGGTAATTTGCCTATTTAGCAACTAGAAGGGCATTATTTGCCACTTTTGGGTTTTAATAAACCAATGTAAACCCAAAACTTAAGTGGATTTCGTAAATCAACTGTAGAAACTCTTTAGATAAACATAATCAATTTGCAAGTAAGTATGTAGTATATATTAGTTCTTGAAACTATTTAGTGAACGAAAATTAATATTTAAAAATGACCCTAAAAATATTAATAATTAGATTAATGACTTGTGGAATTGCGATACATAATTTATGTATCATATGTAGTGTAACGGAAAGGTGCTTGTGAATAGATTTTCATCCATTTAGCTATACTATCATGATAATTTTCTGTCCATTTAATTTATAAATATTAAATAGACTCTCCTCATTGTATTCTTATACCATTCAAAATGAAATTCTTCTACTTTCTTTCAATTCGTGTTTGCTTCGGATTTCTTCTGAAATGAATTTTTATATAACTCAATTTCTAAGGCAAAATCTTAATTTCAAAGAGTTTTAAGATTGTAAACGATTAAATTCGTGACTGAAATAATCGATATATTTCTAATATACAATCTTTTGTGTGGTTAATCTAGTTCGAGATTTAATAGTGCTATTATAGTAAAATAGTGATCATTGTAGATGTTGAGATATAATGACATTGTCATGTCATGAATACCCTATTATGACATATCCTCTTAAAACCATGAGTTCATGTTTCAGTCGAGTATGTAATTATACTACCACATTCTGGGCTGCGTGTGGGTTGTAAATATACATTTTATCTCCTTTTTGTATCCCCAATAGACACTTACCCCTATGGTTTGTAATAATCAGTTTGTCCCTCGTGATTCAAATTAGGCACTTTACCC